>CM028131.1:1228127500-1229377500 GCA_016271365.2 Neoceratodus forsteri | reverse complement strand
ACATCCAATCGAATGACAGCAATCGGTATGATAGCGACGCAGTACACGATGTATTGACTGCCCAACCAACACTGCTGATTTCATAGAATGTCAATTTCAGACACTTACTTAGTCTAGTCGTCAATCCAGTAGTTACTATATCTCCCTGTAGACATAATGTGGCATACTGCGCTACCTTGGTGAGCTGCTAATTTCAGATGCCAATGCATATTTTTGCAGCACATGCACTCAAAATCCAAACGAAAAACATTGCTTACTGGTCACAGCATAAACTGTTTTAGGAAAAATCAAAATGCAATACAAGTAATACAGGTAAGAGGACGCTGCCCTGAATACAAATGAGACTTTTTCCCTCTGCCGAAATGTGCCTGAAAAAAAGTGAAGAAAGAAAAATTTAAAAAAAATGCAGATCAATAAACACAGTGATGGCTTGTTTCCTCGGAACTCACCTGACCATCAGTCTCAGCTGGAATCTTAGGTAGTCAGAGATGGATTAAGCACTGGAATAGTAAATAAGCTGGGAATGCTCAAGCACCGGTGAGAAGAGCATTCATCAACGTGCTGATACACAGCAACAGTGTCAGAGCGTGATGCCACTGCGTGAGAGCTGGAACCGCAGGACGGGAGAATTATCAGCGGACCGAAAGAAATCACATAAACAGGCAAAATGAAGAAAATATGGCAGAATTCAAAGAAAGGACAACTGACACAGGTAATATGCAAGCAGTTAGTTCTGCTACTTAAACTTTATTCAAACTAAATGACAGTGTGAAAAATGGTGGGCAAACACTGAGTGCAGCTTTAACTTTTTTTTTCTATTTGTCACTGCGAATTAAAAAACAGTCCCATTTTATAAGCGCAATAAGGCAACAGTCAGCTAGAAAAGCTAATAATGACCATGGAAATTGAGTGTGTGCATTTAGACAGTTCTAAAGCATGGCTAGTGGCAGGACACACTCGGCCCGCAGCTTCGTGCCTCACTACGCACCCTAGCTGTGCGTTACACGCACACCCCATCATGTCTTATTGCTTACGTACAAACTGCTGTGTGCCAAACTAGATAAATTCTTTAGAATTCCTATGGGATGGGAAACCTTTCCGAGTATGTAAAAATAAGTTAAGAGGTCCCTGGGAGACAGGGGGTTTGCATTCCCTTGGTGGAAAAAATGATCATTTTGTATTTTTAATGAAACAGGCTTCTTTATGGTCTAAATCAGATACACCCTTGAATATCCCCTGGTTGGATAAACTTAGAGACAAATGAATGATTTTCTTTTTATTTCCTTCCCAACACATTTAAAGGAGAATTATGCTGAATCAGAAAGTCATTTTTCCTAACAGAAGCTGTTTTAAATACTGGTTACGATTCTGTTACTGTTCCATCTATACAGGCCAGTGGCACAGAGGGCTGAGGCACTATATGCCTTACCTCTCACCATGCCAGCGATCTGAGTTTGGGAAAGAGCTCGGGTCGCTGGGGGTTGGTCAGAAGAGGAGAGGATTGAGCATCCAAGAAACAGCTCTCCTCTCCCAGGGAGGGAGACTTGTTGACTTGGCCCTTGGCTTCCCTCAAGTGGAGGCCCAGAAGTAGTGCCGGCAGCTCAAGTGGCATAAAAGGAGGGTGTGCAGTCCCATAGCATGTGTACACCTCCACGTACACATGCTGACACCGTGGCTAGGACAGCAGGAGAAAAACTAGAAAAAATGACTGTTGCAGGCCATATGAAGCCTTGCTGGCCTGCCTCTGTCCCGCACTGTCACAGGTTCACCGACCCCACAATCTGGATGAGAGTCACTAGGTGGGGGGGGGGGACAGCCCTCTCCTTCCCAGTCCCGCCACAGGGGGAAATCTGTGGGGGATCTAGGGTTTGGTGGACCAGGCAGGCGTGTGCCAGGCAAGGAGGGCAGGGACAGGGCTGGGCAGCTATCTGCAACAGGCCATGGGGGGAAGTATAAATGAAAAAAAGTTTTGGTACTACATGGCAGTCAAGAAACAAAGCGAAGGACTTAGTGGAGGCTAGACTAGATAATATTGAGAAGTTTCTTTCCCCAAACACAAGGAAAGCAGCTCTGCCAGGAGGGAATGGTGGGTCACCTCTGCTGGTTGCAGTAATGGCTTCCTCTGCCACAGTGTGTCTTGACATGGGTGCAAAGCAGAAAGCACCATTAAAACCTACACTGCAGTCCATTCAAACTATTAATGGGGTTCCAGGAAGAATCCCATTCTTCTTTCCATAAAGTCCATGGCACTTTGAGAAAAATCTGTAGCAGATGTTCACAAATTGAGGAAAAAGTTCAAACTTGTGAAGAATGAGTGGTTACAACTGAAAAAAATGTGGAGATGTTTTCCAGAAAGGCACTGACTCTAGAAGGTTCAGTAAATGCAACATTATATGAACAGTTGTCCAGCATGGATACATTTGAAAACATTGAAAATAGCTTGCTTATGAAGAATATCCAGTTGAAAGGTCTATCAGCCGATAAACCTGCTGCTGGTCTTAAGAGAGAGAAGTGGAGCTTATAATTACAACAGTTTTTTCTCTGGATCCACCACTGACTTTAGAGTTAGTATTTTGCCTTCAATTATGAACTGCCAGGGGAAATGCAGAAGTGAGATTATAGATGTCATGAAATTAAATTTCATGGGCGAAATTCCCACGAAACCAGCAATTTCACCAAGGAAAATATTTCATGTAATTCGGCCATTCCACAAAATATTTCACGGACTGTGAAACTACGAAATGTCACCTGCAAAATGTGAAATTTCACAAGAAAATGGTGAAATTTCACACGCAAGTAGCAAATCTTGCCATTCGCGGGTGAAATGTCATGCTCCGCAGGCAAAATTTCGCACTCCACAGGTGAAGTTCCACATTTCGCTTCTGTGAAAAATTTCAGGAAACTACTGAATTACACAAAGACCCGGATATTCAAACTGCGCCAGGCTGTGGCGCAAGCCTGGGCGCAGCTCAACTTTGTTGTGCAGGGGTGTGGCCTGGGCGATATTCAACGGAGCTGCGCTATGGAGCAGCAGCTTTGAATATCGCACCCTGGCCACCCCCACTGTGCATGGCGCAGTGGCACTGCACCAGCGCAAGTGGCCAGAGTGGAGCATGGAGATGCGCTGGTGCAAATGCCATTGCGCCATGCACAGCACCTGCGATATTCATAAGGGGACATGCAAATGGGGCCATAATTTATGCAAGGCACACAGGGGGCCATTTGCATCTCATTACAGCTCCATTTGCATGCCATTAGCATGCAGGTGCGCCGATCCCCGATGACTTGCGCCTGGCGCCCTGCCAGACAGCAGCCATTGGAGACCGACGCCCCCTGCAGCCCGATCGTGGGCATTCATGTAAAAGAAAAAACACCCCCTCCTATATCCCTGGTGGTCCAGTGGACCTCTATGTGTCCGATCGCGGGCATCGGTATAGTACTCCCCCACGTCCAATATCCCTGGTGGTCCAGTGGACCGATCGGCCCCCGATCACGGGCATCTGTAACACATAATATACCTCTACTACCCTGGTGGTCTAGTGTACCCCCCTCCCCACCAGCCCACTGAGCCCTGCTCCCCCCCCATCATTCACATATCTGGACTGAGTAGTACGGTATGGGCTGCATGCCCATTGGCTCACGCTGTGAACCAATGGGCATGCAGCACTACCAGCTGTCAATCAGCGGGTGCGCGGGTGGCAGGTGGGGTATTGCTCGCACCGTTCACGGGGAGCGGGCGGTGGGGGCTCAGTGGGCAGGTGGGGAGGGATACACTAGACTACCAGGGTAGTAGAGGCATTTTATGTGGTTACAGATGCCCGCAATCGGGCAGCGATCGGTCCACTGGACCACCAAGGATATTGGACATGGGTGGGTACTATACCGATGCCAGTGATTGGGCACATATCGGTCCACTGGACCACCAGGGATATTGGACAGGGGTTTAATCTTCATGACAAATGCCCGAGATCAGGCACATATAGGTCCACTGGACCACCAGGGATATTGGACCGGGGGATTTCACTCCAGGGATGCCCGCGATGGGGCATGGGGGGCGCCGCCTGATTCGGCAGGAACTCGGGTGGCCACCCACAGGTGGCAGCTGCCGTGTTGCGCCCTGCAATGTGGCCAGCTCACCTGTGGGTGGCCATCACTGTTTCCTTTTTGAGCTTAATCTGCAGCAGGCGGTAGGGTTTGATGCATGACTCTGCACATCCCGGGCTGAATATCGGGCTGTGCAGGTTATGCATGGGCATGCCCCCACCTGTGCCTGCATACATTACTGATGTGCTCCGGCGCATCGGGATTTGTGCGGCGCACTTTTCCCTTTTGAAAATCGCGCCAGGGCACATCAGTGGGTTGTGTATGGCGCAACACTGTTGCGCCATGTGCAACCCTTTTCAATATCTGGGCCAAAATATTTTGCATAACAAAATTCAACAATTTTGCACATCTCTAAGTGAGATATGTAATTTGTAGCTTTCCATCTTTACCTGCAAGGAATCATATTTTGTAACTCACCCGGCAAAGAAAAGGTTTTCAGTATGAAGGGCAAAACCTCCATTTGTATCCTGACTTCTGTCTGATAACCGAACGCCACAGAAAATGTTTTTTTAGGCTATATGGGCAAAATTAATCCAGGCTGGTGTCACATCAATTCTTCTGGCATTTTTTCGACACTGATGCAACTCGAGACTTTTATGAAAAAACATTGAGATACCAACAGATCTGAGGTCAGATCTGGAAGAAGTGGATACCACTCAGTATACTGTATGCTTATGAAATAAACTATCTTACTTTTCCTTCAAACTGTTGTGAAGTCTGTGTAGTTTGATATATGCTTTTTGTACTATGGACATTAATAGTATATTATGGTGTCATGGGGTGTGGGCATGAAAGATAGCAGGACACAAGTGGTAAGGTACGAACATCCTTAGACGTGTTTCTTCAAACAAGTACAAGTTCTAAGGCAAAATGGTTGATAGTTCTTGTCAGGGTTTGTCAAGATAAAGTCTCTCTTTTTGCAAAAAGCCAACTTGAAAAGACATCAAGGCAACTGTTTAGTCTTACTTGAAATATACTGTATGTCTGGATCTAAGGCTAAGACCGTTTTCCTTGGCTGCTGTATACTAGACTATTAAACTAACTAGACTAGACTATACTCTTGGACAGTTTCACTCAGCTTCCCTCCTCTGACTCAGACAGAGAACCTCATCTTGCTTCACACACCAGCGTCACACTCTGTCTTTTCTCTATCTATGGCTCCCTTTTTATATCTCCACAGTGGTCAGGCAATCTGGCTGATTGTACCTCATTAATACATTTAATCATTTTATGTTGGTATTCTGTTATGCAAACGTTTCAAACTTTAATTCATAAACAATCTTGAAAACACACAAGTGCATACCATAAAATATCTTTCCTATCACCAGTGTTATGATATTTATTTACGAATATGTTTCTACGTGGGGGTAGGTCCTTGTTAGCTCCTCCCACCTTTGTACTTTCCCTTAACTAGCATTCAATTATACCTAGTTTGCAGCCGATCATCCCCATAGGAACAGCACTAGCTGCAGGTAAATATATCTTGTAATTACGTACGCCTTACACTGAAACAGCATCACATTTCACATTTGCTTTAGCAAAACCCTTTTTTGAAATCCTCTTTTCTTTTGCAAGTCTCATGGGAACCAAACTATCTAATTGCCTCAAATGTGGGCTAACAGTATATAATAAACTATTAGCATGAACGTGAACATTGTTCTTTAATAGCTGTTTTTGTCTCCGCATTGATTCAGGCAGTACAAAAGGGAGGGCTAACAGCAAAGCATGGCAAAACACATTGAAAAACTTAAATGCTTACCTGGTTTTGGGCTTATGTGTGCCATACCTCTCAACCTTTTGTCCCCCAAATGTGGAACACTGCCTGTCAAAATGTGGAACAAATGGGCAAAATGTGGAACACTTAATCAAATCTTTACCTAAGAAGCTCAAAACACTGTTAAAATGTTGCATTTACGTTCAGAAAGTCTGTTATTAATTGAATAATAAATGTTTTTGCATCATTTACTATGGATTTTTAGCTTTAAAGTGTTGACTTTGAATGTGGAACAAGCCCTCATAATGTGGAACAGGGAGCTTTTGTGAAGTAAGATGAGGAACGTTCCTCGTAATGTGGTACAGTTGAGAGGTATGATGTGTGCAACCTGCTTGAGCACTGTAATGTGGTACAATTTTCATTTTTCTTACCTAAAGCTAGCAGCCAGCCAGCAAAGAGCAGGCCGGGCGGGTTGAATAAACAAAGGCTTTCAACCACGCCTCTAAACTGTGGCAAACAACCAACTATTTACATTTTTTCTTCCTGGTATTACTGGTCTCAACAGCATTGCTAACCATTTTCTTTACTTGAACAGCCCATTCTCAGTGCCTTACTGGGCTTATGAAATGAATACACCTGGTCTACAAAACTAACTAACTAAATAAATAAATAATAAGGGATTATAGCATTATTGTCAAGTAACAGGGGCTCACTGTTCACTGTAACAAAAGGGTGCACTAAAAAGGACTCTTGGACCCAGACATTCAAAGCTTTACGCTGGGCGCACACCATTTACACAGGTTTAGTATGGGTCTGCAATATTCGAAAGGCCGAATAACGCACACAATCTCCATGAGCGCTGGGCAAAACCATAATATATGCAAGAGGCAAACAGAACATGAATACAGGCACAATGCTATATTCAGCGACTAGTGCTATGCAAAGGTGTCTTGTGCAACTTAGCTTGACCCTTTGCACAGTACAAATTACCGTCCAGGAAAAGCTGGTCTCAACCCTGTACAATCCTGCTTTGTGTGACATTGTGTCTTTGTGCTGTGTGCGTGGCTTTGCACGACCCTAACATATGAATATGACGCACAGAAAAAGCCAGACATGAAGGACACATGCCGCTTACTGATGGCACCACACAGATGCCAACAGCTGCTACCAATCACAGCCATGCCAGGCAGTAAGTGGTGGCCTGGCCCTCAGGGGACACCATGGTGGTGTGACCATACAACACACACACCTGCAGACCATACATCTGTGGTGATTAATAGATGCCAACAGACACAGGCAGCACTGTGGGTATGGTGGGTGTTAAGGGGAGGGTGTACGGGTGGCCAGACCTCACTACAGACTGGGTGCAGCCACAATGCTGGGACACAGTGCACAGTGTACATGGGCAAGTATTGGGAATACCCCAATACCAGTGTGCCTGTTCAATCGTACATACCCCCCAGTCACATACCACACAGCTGTACAAACACCACAGCACACACAGTCAGCCATGTGTATGTCACTGTGAGCATCCCATGTGAGGTACAGCATCTGTGGATCACACAACAGTGTAACAGTACTGTCCACTGTCAGCAATCACCTGGACATTGGGCCTGTCACTGTGTATAGTGCAGTGGTCATCACTGCCCTACGTACCCTAGGCATTGCTGTGTCCCTCACATTACTGGTCTCCTTGCTACTGCAGTGTCTGCTATGCATTGTAGCATTACCTACTGTGTGACAGTTGCATGCAGCACCACCACCACTTGTGCCTATGCTGTGTTGTCCCCTGGGGTGCAATATGCTATGATGTACTATATACATGTAGCCTGCAGCTATCATCATGCACTGCCAGACTGACCTACAGGTGGTGCTGCGGGGTGGACCCAGCCAGCCCCTGTACTTCCAGACTGACCTACAGGTGGCGCTGTGGGACCCTGCAGTAACGCTAGGCAAACTGCATGCAAATCAGGGCATAATGAGATGTTAATCTAGATGTTTGCCCAGAGACTACCTAAGTATGCTCATTTGCACGTCACTTTTGAATATTACAAAGTTTAGCGCAGGGCAAATGTGTTTGCACCGGGAAATGGCTTAGCTCTGCTCTAAACCTGCTCAAACGTATTAACACGGCACTAACAGTTCAGGGCATATTATACAGTTTTGCACACTGTCCTTTCACACATGTGCTGCTGCCTTCAGCTGTATTAGGTCCACGCATTTGTGGCACACATATTGGCCACATAGTTCATCTCTACCTACCTTCATGTCATGGAAACATAGAAACATAGACGTCGCTGTGCACTGTGTTGATGTTGTGGTTTGCACTTCCTGGTTGCTATATTCTGAGCTGTCTTATTTCAGGGCTAAGTTTGCCTTGCACTCCCAGCCCAGTTTGCCTGGCCTCGTTCCCATACTATATTCAGAAGCTGTTTGCCCCAGGCTATTCCTTTTGAATATAACTTGCCTTTTGCTCCGGGTTAGGTTTGCCCGCTGGGCAGTGCTAATTTAGCCCCGGGGCAAAATTTTGAATATCTGGGCCATAGTATCCAAATATCTCTCTCTGTCTCTCTCTCTGTTTCTGATACTCATAATGTATGCTTATAGGGACAATGGGGAAATATAGAAAAATGTGAATTAAAGGTAAAAAAGGAAAATGAAAGGAGAGAGAAGATAGGGAAAAAGGAGGGATCACAATCAGATGATCAGCTCTTGAGTCATAGAAAATGCTGTTGCAATAAACTAAAGAGATAAAAAAGCATAAAGACAGAAAAACATAGAAAGATACAGATTTTTATATCCTATAGCATACTTCTCGTGGCATTCCCATGGCCAGCGTCATGACAGGGCTCACCCTGTTACATATGGGCTATGATGCAAGCAAATGTCTTATTGATACATGAGGCAATTGGGGTAAACTATGATGCTAAATAGTTAATATTCTTCTTTTTTTGAAGGAAGATACAGATTGGAGCATGAAAATACAGAATAACCCCATAATTAATTAATAATCAACCTTATGTTAAGTTAAAATTAATAGTCTTTTAACCCTCCTAAAATTAAGAACATTTTTTTGTTAATTTTATTATTTTTGCTGTTTTTGAGATGTTTTCTTAGGAGATAAATTGTAATGCCTTGTATTTTTTCTCTCTGAATAAAAAGTACAGTATAAAAAAAATCAGCTTCTACAAAGGAAAATATCTGTTTAGCACAATTCACCTTTAAGCCTCACAAGTATAACACATGATCATGAACTGGCGATCGTAATTACGGCAAGCTGATTGGCCAGGAGGTTTTTGAAGCCGTGATGATATTGAGCTATATCATCACGGCGTCGGAAAACCTCCGGCCACCAGCCTCCTCACTCAGGAAAATAACCTTACGAACGCAACATTCTCCACATCGCTCACTCTTCCTCAAACAAACCACCAGAAGGCACACCGGGGAGCAGACAAAACCACAACTGAAACCCCTGTTCAAAATTAAAGAATATTAAATTTAAACGAACAGGAGTGAAACAGTCGCCAACTGCGACACACGCACACACCAAAAAAACCTGCTGCCCACTCGAAGATTTTCACACCACACAGCAGCAGTGAACTTGCGATTTGCATACTAGCACTTGAATCACTGCCCAAACCTGACAAAATGTTCATTTTTTAACATATTTAATTAACAGCACAGTTGCTTCTCACATTATCCTGCCAGTCTTTCTACTGTTACACATTTCTGTTTCTCACAGGCTAAAGCATGTGCACATTTCAAAACGGCAGCGCACAATGTACTTACTGAAGTCATCCTCTCAGTCTTCAGTCCCACTATTTTAAATCCTCTGTTGTCCATCATCGGATTAATTTTTTCTTATGTTCTTAATACCGCGATCATCTACTTCGGGGGGGGGGGGACTACACGTGAGACAAAGAGAGAGCAGATATTGTGGCAGAGTAACAACTTTGGAGACTGACAGAGATCAGTCATCATGTAGTAGCAGTAGCACCACCTTCTGGTGAAAGCAGAAAATTGACTTTTTGATTGGAAGATATATTTCCACATCACAAATATAATAAAAAAAAGTATTTAAAAACAATTAAAACAAAAAATAAATGAACTAAAACTTTTACTCCAGTTCATAATAGCAATAAGGCACTCCAGTGTGTGGTATATCATGAGATATCGTCACTTCTCGGATGGTTGGATGCACTCGGCCTGCGGCCCCGTGCCCAACCACCCAAGGTGTGACGATATCCCATGATATACCACACCCTGTTGTGCCTTACTGCTTAATTAGAGCTCTGAATAAAGTAAAAGATATCTTAGAGTGTAAAGACTTTCCCTTGAGCCTTTTTCCACTCTGGGATGATCTAATATTCAGTTTTGAAACTTGAGCTGTCAATTTTAAAGCATACCAAGAGGCAAAACTTAATGTCTCAGACCTATTTGACCCTCATGCTGGAATTCTCCAATCTTTTCAATAAATCAAAGAGAACTATAACATACATAAATTTCTCTTCACATTACTTACAAATAAGAGATAAATTATACTGTACTGTTCCTATGCCTGCATATTAGTGCTGTGCGGAATGCAGAATTGGCGCAGAATGGCCATTCTGCCAGCAGAATTTCTGCTGCAATTTCACTGGTTCTTCAGCGGAATTCCATCTACTGTGATCTGCAGAATAATATTCAGCGGAATAGCAATTTTTCCACGAAAAGTTATTCCTCAACAATTTCTGCAGAAAATGTTGAGATCTGCACTGTGCAGAATAATATTTTGAGGAACAGCATTTTTTCCACAGAAAATCATTCTGCAACTATTTCCTACCGCGGGATTTCACCATTCCGTTTGTGGCTAAATTTGGCAACATTTTTTCCGAATTTTGAAAATTCCGCACAGCGCTGCTGCCTATTCCATTACAACTCATGCCAGTTGGGAGCAATTCAAAAAGTTACGGCATCTTAAAAATGGGTCTAGTTTCACCTTAAATGTTAATTTACAGCTTAAAAAACAGCTTCCACTTGCACACTGTGTGACCCTGAGCAAGTCACTTAACTTTCTGTGCTCCCAGGTCGCTCCTGCAAAAAAGCTTTCAGCTTAGTGTGCTACTCCTGGTTAAACAACTAAATAAAAAAATAAATAATTTCTGACTCAGGAGAGGAAGGAAGATTTAACCAAGAAAATTGCCATAGATCCCTGGAATTCTTTATTGTAGAACGCGTACCTCTGTAATAAAGACATGCTGTATAAGGTAGGCAAATTCAGTTTAAAAATCTTACACTATTACTACTTCTCTCCCACAAGATTTATTCATTGTTGACCAGGTAAGTGCACTAGACAAATCCTGCCTATTTTCAGGCACGACCCAGGGGAGGGGGATACAGATGAATGCCAATTGACCTTGAACCAGGTTAAGCTGTTGGTGGTATTTTTTTTTTTTTTTAGTGAATGAGGGAAATTTGGCCAGGACACTGGGGAAATTCCCCTACTCTTTTCGACAAGTGCCATGGGATCTTTAACATCCACCTGAACTACCACCAATCCAGGCAGATGGGACCTCGATTTAACATCTCATCCGAAAGACAGCACCTCAGAAGTGCAGCACCCCTCTCATGCTGCACTGCAGTGTCAGTACTGGGATATTAATCCAAGTACCAGATGTGGGAACTGAACCCACAGCCCTCAGATCTCCTGGCCTCAGAGGCGAGTGTGCTACCTACTGAGCCACTGACACTGATTAAAGATTAGAGACTGTGGGTCAAAACCAAGAGGGGAAATATAATTTGCTGGCAGATAAGGATCACCTGGCCCACCTCATGTGGCCATTTATCCCTATCTAAAGTATCACAGTACATAGATACATAGACAATGTCTAGGGTTGCCACCTGTCAGGTTTTTTACTTGGTGATCAGGTTTTCAGGGTCCCTATCAGGTAATCTGGTTTTGCTCGGTGCTGGTCAGGTTTTTGAGCCATTTTGAGTGCTCACATACTTTTGAAACAAATGTTGCCATATTATTTATTGTTTCAGTTGCATGTCCAGCTTACAAACAAGTTCTGTTGTCAGTATAGCCCTTTGTTTGTGAAAGCAGTCAGCCTGTGAGGTGTAAAGTATGGCCATTAACACCATTAGCACTTACTTAACCTAATCTTTTCCACTGCATTTTAAAGTGGCATAGGAGCACAGATGCCCCCACCTTTTGTAACGGTAACAGAGCCAGTTGTTTGCCACTTTCATTTGTTGGTAAACAGTTTCACCTCCAACAGAATTTAGGCATTTTAAATGTTTTCAATTATTTTTTTTTCCCTCAAGAAAAAAGTATGGTTAATTCTTTGGCTTCGAAATAGTACTGTGGACATGAAAAGGAAATGGAGCCAGAAAAAGATATAAAATACACATTACAGGAAACAGTTTCTTATGTATTATTATCTACCATGTATAATGTTGTATGCTATTTACAGTATTTCCTTTGTCTCCCCCCAGATCATATCTGTAAATGATATTTCTTTTATCTCTGTATGTTTATTTGGTAAACCAATGGCAATAAAATAAATACATAAGTAAATAAATAACTAGGAAAAAACTAGGAAAGTAACTTTAACAGGTACAGTACCATATCTTAACATTTTTGTTGAACTGCTGCTTTAAGTGTTGTCCTTTATTGATATAACAAATGGTGTTCTAGGAGGAACAATGCATGATGAGTCATGAAAAGGGGTGGGGCTAGGGGTGGAGCTTAGGATCCGGTTTTTGCCCCATTCAAAGGTGGCAACCCTAACAATGTCAGCAGATAAGGGCCTATGGCCCACCCAGTCTGCCCATTTGAGCTTGTAAGTTCAGTTTATGTTTTCCTAGAAGTCTGTTGCCTCTTACCCTTGACCTCCAGAATTCCTTTATGTCTATCCCATGCATTCTTAAATCTCGTGATTGTTTCAGCCCCTACCACCTGAAGATCCTACTTGAACTCTAGCCCATTCATCCACCCCCCTTCCCTTCCCCTAAGATTCCCTTATGTCTGTCCCATGTGTTCTTGAAACCCAGCACTGTTTTCAGTCCCCCCCCACCTCCACTGGAAGGCTGTCCAGGAATCCACCACTCTTTCTGTGAAGCAGTATTTCCTTCCTCACATCTCTCGTGAATCTACCCCCTCCAGCTTCTTAGTGTGCCCCCTTGTCCTTGAACCCATTCTTTTCCGCAAAATACTTCCCTTCTGTACCTCATTTACCCCTATGAGGTATTTGAAGCTCTGTCATATCCCCTTTTCCTTCCTCTCTTCTCTGGTGTACATATTTAGGTCCTTATGTCTCTCCTAGTAGGGCTTCAAATGATGACCCTGCACCATTTTTCTTGCCCTCTTCTGGACAACCTCCACTATGTCCTTCCAGAGATGTGGGGCTCCATTCCAAAAGCCCATAGACTGATGCAAGGTGTCTGCGTCAAACATCAATGACGCAATTGGCACTTTGCATCATAAATATGACATACCCAATTCCAAAATGTGGTCTCGTCGACATGGGAAGCCAGCTGTGATGGGCATAAAGAACCACCCTTGTGACCTACATTGTGGTGCAGTAGGTCACAAAGGAATGCACCACAGCGGCTGCACCATCCTCTTTTGGGGGGGGGATTCAGGAAGCCCTGCTGTAGGTGCACTAAGGAGCTGAAGTTAGACCAGCCAGGAGCTGATCTAAGCCCCTTGCACCATTTCCCCACAAGGTGGGGAATTGGGGGCAGATCTGTATGTGGGGTCCAGGGGCAGAAGGGACAGAGTAGTGCCATAGGGATATTGGGGAGTGAGTGGGCATGCCTGGGGATGATCAGGCACCTAGTGGGGATGGAGCAGCACCCACCCCAGGTGCCTGATCACCCCTGGGCATGTCCACTCACTCCTCAACACCCTCCCAAGGCATCCACTGTACCCCTTCTGCCCCTGGACCACTCCTGGCAATTGTTTTTCATTGTGCCAGATGGGGGGTAGCCGGATCTCTGCAGCAATTTCTGCAGGTGTGCCTATTGTTTGGCGTTAGCCTAAGGGTATGGTGACTCCTGAGCTTTAGTCGCAGGGACTCCCAATTTTACAGAATTGGGTGCAGGGTCCCTGATACATCCAGAGTGCCCCGCAGCTTTAGATCACTGCAAATTGCGGTGATCTAAGGGCTCTTTCAGAATCAGGCCCGTGGTCTCCAGAACTCGATACAGTACTCTAGGTGAGGTCTTACTAGCGATCTATACAGAGGTAATGCCACCTCCAACTTTCTGCTGGTGATACCTCTCCCTATGCACCCCAGTATCCCACTAGCCCTCCTAACTGCCTTGTCAGATTTCCTGTTCACACTTAGATCATCCGATATGATTACCCCAGGTCTCTTTTCTGCTTGGGGATCATCAGTACCACTCCTCTTATTTTGTACTCTTCACCTAAGTATCTGTGCCCCAAGGGCATTACTTTGTACTTTTTCATTTTAAAACCCAGATGCTGTACCCTTGACCATTCATCCTTTCCACCACCCCAGAGTGTCCACCCTATTGAAGATTTTAGTGTCATCTGCAAAGAGGCAGACCTTTCCTTCCAGTTCCTCTGCAATGTCACTTTTAAAAAGACATTAAGGAGGACTGATCCCTGAGGCCCCCCCGCTGGTCACCCTCCCTCCCTTCTCTGATTACCACAACCATCTGCCACCTTTCTCCTAACCAATTTCTTGCACAGTTTACCACCTTTGGACCCACTCCTAAGCTACCCAACTTGCCTAGTAGCCTCCTATGTGGAACAATGTCAAAAGCCTTACTGATATCTGGGTAGGCCACATCCATCACTCCACTCTGCCCTAATTCCTTGGTCACCCAGTCAAATAAATGTATTAGATTCATTTGACATGACCTCCCCCCCCCCGTGAATCCATGCTGCCTCCAGTCTTGTAATCCACTGGATTCAAGATATTCCACAATCCTTTGCTTCAGCAGTGACTCCATTAACTTTCCAACTACTGATGTCGGGCTGACTGGAGTATTATTTCTAGCCTCTTCCCTGCTACCACTTTTGTGAAGTGGGACTACATCTGCCCTCCTCCAGTCCTCTATAACCATTCCTGTTTCCAATTAGCAGTTAAATAGGACTGTCAGTGGAACAGCCAGTACCACCCTGAACTCCCTCAGTACCCTTGTATGCACCCCATTGCTTTGTCTGCTTTCAGATCAGCAAATTCCTTCATAACTCTCTCCTTTAAAAACAGACTAGTGTCCACCTCCCTCCCTCCAATGCTCATGTTCCTTTTTGTGGCTCCTCCCCTTCTCCTTCCACAGTGAACTCTGAACAGAAATATTTGTTCAGAATGTCTGCCTTTTCCTGGTTCCCCTCTGCACAGCCCCCCCCCCTTCCATTTTTAATCTTATGATTCCACCCCTGGTCTTCCTCATTTCACTTATATACATAAAAAGGTCTTGTCAGGCTGGGCTGGTGGCGTGGAGGGCTGAGGCATCATGCCTTACCTCCTGCCATGCCGGCAACCCATGTTCACGGTGTGAGTTGGTCACCAGGGGTCAGCCGGGATGTGAGAGAATTGAGCATCCAGAGGACAGTTCTCCTCTCCCGGCAAGGGAGGGACACGTAGGCTGGTACACCTCTGACACCTAGTGCCTGGGTCCCGTAACTGATGGATGGGGGCACAGCAGTCGGCCGGCATGCTGTGGGAAGAAGTGAACACAGCTCGGACATTGCCAATGTCCATTGCTCCACCTCCAGGAGGTGGGGGGAGAAGCAGGAGGAAAAAAGTCCTGGGTGGATGGATGGATGACTGCTGACCCCTGCAGGTGCCAATGCCGTGAATGGTAGGCACCTCCATAACCGGATCCATGTCAGCGGGCTGTGGGATCCCCGCCACCCCACTATGAGGGGAGTAAGCCATGGGGAAGATAGGTGGTGCGCTGCGAGTGGGGAGTTCGGGGCTGGGGGGTCATCGAGATAGTGGGCCATACTCCCAGGGGGGAGAAGAAAGAAGTATAAAAAAATGTCTTATCCCTCTTCATTTCCACCTGGTTTATTCTCTCTTCAGTTTGTGCCTTTGTGCTCCTTGCTGCTTTCCCCACTTCCCTCCATTTCCCCTGACACACCTCCCTATCCTCCTCCTTCTGCATCTCCTTGTACCTTCTGAATGCTAGTGTTTTAGCCTTTATCTTTTCCTCCACCTCTTTCGAGAACCATAGTGGTTTTTCCTCTTAGTTATGATCCTTTGCCTGAAGCAGAGATTTGTTGTCTTCCCTATGGCCCTTTTAGCTTCACCCACTGTTTCTCTGCCCCACCCAGGTCATCCCCCGCCCCACAAGGTCATCCCTGAGGCATTCACCAATCATTTTAAAATCTGCTTTCCTGAAGTCCAGGACCTTTGTCCTTGTGTGGTTCAGATTCACGGTCCTTATATTGAACCACACTGTATGGTGATTGTTGTTGTCCAGGTAGTCTCCTATCTTGACATCAGTACCACTGTCCCTGTTAGTGAGTACCAGGTCCAGTATTGCCCCATTATGAGTGGATTCACTGACTAGTTGCCCAAGGAATACCACCTGCAGGGAGTCCAGGATGTTGCTGCTTCTAGCTGAAGCACAGCTGGAACGTTCCAATCTACATCTGGCAGATTAAAGTCCACTGCCAGCAGCACCTAACCTTTTTCTGCCATCTTGCCAATAGCTTCCCCAGTACCTTATCTAACACCTCCCCCTGTACTGGAGGTTTGTAGATCACACCAGTTTGAACAAAAGCTCCATTCCCCATCTGTAGGGTGACCCACAGTACCTCTACTCCCTCCCATATTCTCTGTATCTCCCTTGCTTTTCTGCTTTCCCCTTATATAAAGCACCATACCCCCTCCTTTTCTTCCCATCCTGTCCCTCCTGAACAGAGTATAGCCTGGTATGGCCATATCCCAGTCATAGTTTCAGTGCACCATCACTCGGTAATGGCCACAGTATCCAGGTCGGCCTCTGCCATTATGGCCTCTACATCCAGAATCTTATTTCCTAGATTTCTAGCATTTGCACACATGGCCTTGCAGATTTTGTTACCACATTGATCATCACCCCCCCCCTTTCCTTTTTGCCCCTTTCCTTTCCCCTCTCTTTTTAGTGCTTCTGTTCCCACCCCCCTTCATTTTTACTGCCCAGTTTCCTTTATTAATTTCCACCCTGGGGGATTCCTTTCCCGTCAGGTTCTCACTACTTTCTACTTCAGCCTGTGAGGTGCAGTTACTGCCTCCCTAATTTCTACCCCCCCCCCAAGCTGGTTTAAATGTATATCAAAGTAACATCTAAACTGTCCACTGAGGATTGCAGTTCCTGTCCTGAATAGATGCAGGCCATCACTCCTGTAAAGGCCCTTATCTCTCCAGGAGGATCCAAAGTTACCAATGTAGCCAAACCCCTTCTCTCTGCACCATTCCTTCAACTATTAATTGAAGATCTTGGTCAGAGATCCCTCCCCCCCCCATCAGAAACAGGCCGCACCTCAATGAAAGTCATGGAGCTCACTACCTGTCTAAGATCCCTCCCCAGCTCCTTAAACTCCCCACACAGTCCCAGCCCCATCCCTAGTCAGGTCATTATTCCACAGGTGAACAATGACATCCAGCTCTGCCTTCCCTCCTGCTGTCCTAGCAAACCTCTGGATATGCTTCCCATTCCTTCAGGCCATGGCGCTGCGTAGGCATCTAATCTCTTCCCCCCTTTCCTATTCACAAATCTATCCCTCTTACAGTCAAGTCCCCCACCAGAAGTTGCATCCTTCTCCTCTGGGGTTCTTTTTCTCCCTCCTTGGGGTCTCTGCTCCAGTGAATCCCCACATCTTCCCTGGCCACTATCATGGGTGCCTTCTCTTGACAGTTACATCTTGCCAGAGCAGCGTACAAACTGTGTAGTGGTAGCGGTTGAAGAATGTGCCTCTGACCCACCACCTTCACCCTTCCAGAGCCCACTGTAGTCTAGCCAGCCCGCCTTCCTGGCATCCTCTGGGTTAACAGTGTCAGACTTTGTGGTCCTTGGACAGGGGAAGAGGTCCCCCTGAATCCTTGCCAACTCAGCCTGAAGTCTAGTGACCGCCTGCCTTAACCCAGAGAGGTACACACAGATTGGGCAGCAGTTTAGTCTCCAGAAGTTTTCTGAAAACTGCCTCCCTGCAGCCACTGCACTGCACTGTCCCACTCCTAGCTTTTCCAGCTTCTATACTCCCTGTGTTACCTGGAGATACTTATGTATCCTTACCCCGATATGGTGTTCCTAGCTTTCCCTTTTTTGTTTGCTGCTACTTATGTTCCCTCTTACTTGGTGTAAATCCCCTCATACTGTTAACCTAGATATGGTGTTGCTCCTATTTTACCTTCTATCCTTTTTAGCATCCCTTTTTTGTGTGTTGCTACTTCTGTACCTGGTATAATTCTCCTTATACTGTTACCCTACTTAGGGTGTTGCTCCTATTCTCAGTTTAGGCCTGCTTTTTACCTTCCACCCTTCCCAGCTGTGAATGCAACAACAGGAGTGATCAGGTACCTAACCGGCAGAGTCCCCCACTTCCTGCTTCCTTCTGCTAACGCCTTCCAATGCCCAATATGTCAGGCCCAACCCCATGCCTCTTTAGGACATATACTTTAGGCAACAGACCCATTCAACAAATTTGGATGTTGATCAAGGATATTTGCAGTAAAATCACTAAACTAAATGTACCCTTAGATCCAAAATTATAGATCTTATCTGATGTACATTCAGTTCCCACAACAAAGAAGTGTAAAAAGATTTGAATACAGTTGGCAACTATGTGTTTCAAGAAGTTCATCTTATCTAACTAGAAAGATCCTTCACCACCTTTATTAACTAAATGGTGGACAAATATTGGTATTTTGGCCTCTGATGAAATAATTCACTAGGCCATGTCCTTCCAACTTGAAATTTTCACTGAAACCTAGCTGTGTGAGCAACGGGGTCATGGAAAAGGTAAAGAGGAAAAGAGCTGCCATCAGGAGGTACGAAAAGACAGGAAGGAGTACCGGAAGGAATTGAAGGAGGTGACAAGGGCTGTAAGGGCAGTCAAGATGTCTAAGGAGTTCAGGATAGTGCAGGACATTAATAAGGAGGAGAATGACTTCTTCAGGTACATCAGGGAGAAAAGGAGCTGAAAGAACCATATGGCAAGGATTAGGAAGGTGGGTGGGTGGATGGAAGCAGGGGGGCATAAGGCAGAAGCACTAAACGATTACTTCTGCTCGGTATTTACTAAGAAGAAGGGGGTGTGATACCCAAGGGAGTGGGATGGCAGGAACAGAGGGGGAGGGGGTGACAGATGGGGAAATCACAGAGGGCAGGGTTCTGGAGAGCTTGAGGGAACTGAGGGTGGACAAGGCACCAGGGCCAGATGGCAGCCACCCTAGGGTACTGAAGGAGCTGGCAGAGGTCCTGGCAGGGCCTTTGTCAGACTTATTCAATGCCTCACTACACTCAGGGTGTGTACCTCAGGATTGGAGGATGGCTTACTTGATGCCCTTCCACAAGAGCAGTCCAGGGATGAACAGGGGAAATACAGACTGGTGAGCCTCGCATACATTGTGGGTAACCTGATAGAGACTATTCTGAAGGAGAGGCTGGTGTCCCTCCTGGAGTCCAAAGGGCTACAGGACAGCAGACAGCATGTTTTCATCAGTGGCAGATCCTGGCAAAACAACCTGGTGGAGTACTCTGAGTGGGTAACTAGGCAATTGGACGGGGACCATGCAGTGGATGTCCTGTACCTGGACTTCAGTAAGGCATTTGACTCAGTGCCGCATGTAAGGCTGGGATGTAACTTAGAAGGCACAGGGGCGGGTGCAAAGCTGGTGAGATGGGTACTGAACTGGCTTCAGGTAAGGCAACAGAGGGTGGTGGTTGTTGGGGAGCGCTCATCCCCAATGGCAGTAATGAGTGGTGTTCTGCAGGGCTCAGTGATGGGACCAGTGTTGTTTGAGATATTCATTGCAGACATATCACTGGGCATCAGGAGCAAGATTAGTCTGTTTGCTGATGACACTAGGAGTGGTGGTGGATGACCTAGTGGGATGGCAGGGGTTGCAGGATGATCTGGCACAGCTGGAAACCTGGTTGGACACCTGACAACTGGGGTTCAGTGCCAAAAAGTGCAAGGTGCTGCATTTTGGGGCAAAAAAAACAAGCTGGAGTTACCAGCTGGGGGAGTGCAGCTAGCCATGACAGAGGAGGAGAAGGATCTGGGGGTGCTCGTTACAAGATCAATGAACAACTCAGCACAATGTAGGAAGGCAGCTGCAAAGGCCAACAAAATGCTGGGTTGCATTGCAGGGGGTATATCCTCGAGGAGGGGGGAGGTGATTATACCACTGTATAGGTCATTAGTTAGACCACACCTGGAGTACTGCGTGCAGTACTGGTGCCAGCATCTGAAGAGGGACATTAAGTTGCTGGAGGGGGTGCAGCACAGAGTGACAAAGATGATCCAGGGGCTGGGGGATTTACCATATGAGAGTAGGCTGAGGGAGTTGAACATGTACTCGCTGGAGGAGAGGAGGGACGGGGGATATGATTGAAACCTTCAAGTACATGAAAGGAATAAACAGGACTGGTATGGAGGGCTGTTTAAAGTAAAGGAGGGAAGGGACACCTGGGGCCATGATATGAGACTGGAAGGAGGAAAATTCAGGAGGGAGATGAGGAGACACTTTTACAGAGAGGGTGGTAGCTGGGTGGAATGCACCAGCAGAAGTGGTATCCAGAAGAGCAGTAGGCTGCTTCAAAAGGGGCTGGGACAGGGCAAGAGGGACATACGAACATATAAACATACAAACCTGCCAGCAGAAACAGACCACCCGGTCTGTCAATATCTGCCCGAGTGTGCAGCTAGCCCCCTAGATTTCAGCTGCCCCAACCCCCTCCCCATCTGTCATTCCCATGACGGCCTCAGCCTCCTCCACCCAGACCCTCCTTCATGCTCTGCCTCACACCCTCTTAAAACTTCCTACTGTCTTACATGATACCACCCCCTCTGGTAGAGCATTCCATTTAGACACCACCCTCTCTGTGACATAATGCATCCTCATCTCCCTCCTAAATCTTCTGCCCTCCAATCTTAGTCCATGCCCCTTCATGTCCCTACCCTTCCTCAGTTTAGACACCCCTTCAGTGATAGCTTTCTTTATCCCCCTCAAATACTTGAACGTTTTGATCATATCCCCGCATCCCTCCTCTCCTTCTACGTGTACATATTCAGTTCATTCAGTCTGTCCTCATATGCCTTGCTCTCCATCCCCTGTAACATTGTTGTTGCCATCCATTGCACACCTTCCAGTTAATTAATATCCCTCTTCCTACCAGTGCTCTACCCAGCCAATGACAAGGGTACCTCTGACTACTTCTTGTTTCTTTCTCTTCACTTCCTCTGTCCTACCCCCTCCCCATTTATGACAAGGTCTTCCTGGACTGCACCTACACTTACCCCATCCTTAATATTCCCTTGGTGGTCTCTCCCTTAGTGGTGGGCCCTCCTCTACATCTTGTCAACTGTACAGTGCTTGGGCCACCACTGCACCTTCCATTTTTGCATTTTTATATTTTGCATTCCTGTATCATGCATTTTGCACTCTTGCACCTTTTCTGTTTTGTGCAATCCTTGGATTATATTCCTATGTTTAAAACTGCATATTTTTACTTTCTGTATTTTGTTGTGCCTCTGATGTGGAGCCTTTGTAAAGGAGTCATTGACTCAAAGGTTGTAATTCTGAAAATCCAATAAATAAATAAATAAGATACTGCTGCCAGTACTGCACACAGTACTCCAAGTATGGCCTGACCAAAGATTTGTAGAGTGACAGGATCACCTCCCTGTGCCTGGAAGAGAAACCCCTTGCGATATAGCCTAGCATCCTGTTCACCTTAGCTTCTGCTTTCCTGCATTGGGCAGAGTTGTTCATGCTCCCTGTTACCAACACCCCTAGATCCTTCTCTTCCTCAGTGATTCCCAGCTTCTCCCCTCCAATCAACAGTCCCTCCTTGGGTTCTTTGCCCCAGAAGTGCATAACCTTGCACTTTTTTGCATTGAATCCCAGCTGCCATTTCTACGACCATACCTCCAGTTTGGTTAGGTCCCCTTGTAGTTGTTTCCATCCATCTTCTTAGTTCACCACTGCCCCCATTTTGGTATCTCTGCGAATAGACTAACCCTGGTCCAAACTCCGTGTGCAATATCTAAGATAAAGAGCCCAAATAGCACCAGGCCCAGCACCGAGCCCTGTGGCACACCACTCATCACCAGTCTAAGTGTCGAGAGCTCCCTCCCCACTACCACCCATTGCAGCCTCCCCTGCAGCCAGTCAGGAGGGTCAGGGAGGAGAGGTGGGAGGGATGGGCAGCTGCAGAATAAGAGCTAGCTGCACAATCTAGCAGACTTGATATACCATTAGGCCTTTATCTGCTGGCAAATTTCATATGTTAATATGTTGGGGTCAGTGTTTATGGAAAGATTAACTACGACAAACTGATTAAAACATGCCATTTTTATTATAACAACATCTCAGATGCAATTAAATCTCATATTATGTGTAATTCTTATCTAGCAATAATCAATATTTCTACTTTTTCAAGTAACAAACATAAATATATTGCTTGATAATATTTTTATCCATGGTAATCAACAAATTATTATTTATATATTTATATATTTAGTTAGTAGCGTATCTAGATCATTTTACTATTTCTTTAGTCATTGTTGTTCCTTTTTATGCATGTTATTGATGGCTTTCCCTTTATTGTGTGTCAGTATTGTTTTGTACTGTGGTTAATTCCTTATGTGTTTGCATTTGATTTTCATGCAATTCAATAAAAATAATAATGAAAAAAGAGAATGTTAATTCTGGAAGGTCTAGTGGGAGTTTTCTTCCCTATAGACAACATATTAATCTTTGGTAGTACAAGAACAGAGCATACTCAATGTGTCACCTCAGTTCAGAAAATTTTATTTATTGGTAACAGGGTAAGGCCCACTAGGCACAAGTGCCTGTTTTCAGGGGCGACCTGGGAGCACTGGGCAGTTAAGTGACTTGCTCAGAGTCACACAGTATGCAAGTGGAGGTTGTGAGAATCAAACTCAGGTCTGGGCTGTTGGATGTACCAAGCTCGTTCACACTGCGTTCCTCTAACCTCTAGGCTATACTGCCAGCCCAAAATCCAGGATGTAAGGGCTGCCTTGAAGCAACAAAAATGTGAACTTGGAAAGCACCAAGTCACATTTCTGGGATATGTTGTTTCAGAAAAAGGTGATTAGCCAAACAGAATCTGAAGCCACCTGCCTGTATCAATGTGGTGTGGTTCCTTTCTGGAACCAGTGGCACTGGCGTGTAGAACATGACAGTGCATTTTCTGACGACAACACCAATACTGATGTTTTTTTTACCCCAGCAAAGAGATGAACATGTCAGTGAATGCATTTTGTTATGGACTGGGAGCAGTATTGCAGCAAAGAGATGAACATGACTGGAGGCCTATGACTTATGCATCTCAGGCATTGATTGTCATTGAGCAACATTATGCCCAAACAGACAAGCATTTGTCAATGCGGAAGTTGGCTGCTTGTTAAACAATTTTTTTTGCAATTCTGACTATAAATTTTGAAGATACTTGTTTTAGGATTTACCTTATAGGCATGACATGTGCTATTTTTAGAATACTGGCCAAAATGTTATTTCGCACCAGAGGTGTGAAAACACATCTTGCCCAGGATTTTAAAAATTACACATATCACATTTATGAGGTGATGTGGAAAATGGCTGTGTTGAAAGGTTGGAGTCAAAAATATTGAAAATGAGTGAAGTTATGAGTGAACATTGAAATGGTGTAATGTTCAAGCATAACCTGGGCAGCCTGGACTGCACTGTCAGTACTGTTTGTGTTTATTACTTGAGTGTGTATGTTTTCTTGTATACTGCTTTATTACGTATGTATCCTTGTATTTCGTTCTCCCTCCACCCCCTCTAACCGACGTGGAGCCTTTGCAAAAGAGTCTGTGACTCAAAGGATTGTAATTCCAATTATATGCAATAAATAAATTTACCCGTATTTGTACACCAAGGGCTGGATATTCAAACTGCGCCCAAAAAGTGCGCAATAGCAGGAGCAAGCACAAGTCCATTGCGCCCATGCGCAATAGATGCGATATTCAAAAATGGAGCAAGCCAAATTGCGCAAACAGTCAACGTCTGAATATCGCACAACTTGCGCCATAGCGCAACTAGGAAGGGGAAGCTGAGGATACGTGATGGCGCTATAGCGCAACAAGGGCAGCCTAGCTGAGCAGCCCTGAGGTGCCACAGCGCAAGCAGGGAGCCCCCCAGCAGCAGAGCAATGGAACTGCACAACCAGGGAGGTAGGGGCCCACCACCCATGCCACAGATGGGCACAGGAACACACTGCAGAACTGACAATGCACGCCCACACCCCAAGCACAGCACAACTGGGGGAGGGACGGAATATCCACCAGCCCATGGGAACAACCAAACGAAGCACAGCTGGGCCATGTTGCCCCAGCACACCCACTGGCAAGCTGAGACTGCCACACAAGGGGGGCGGACCACCCCATGGTACAGCAGCCCCCGGCACCATGACCCCAAGACACCCCCCATGAGCAGTGACCATCACTGCAGGAATCCCCTTGCATACCCCCCCACTGTCACACTGCAACCCCATGTACCACAGAACCATACAAGCCAGACCCACCATGAGCACCCAGCAGTGGGTGGCAGCACACAACAATGCAGCAATGGCAGACACAGTGCCAACATGCACAATCCCCTGAGGCACAGCTGAGAGATGCAACATGTGTTGCTACAGAGGTACCCACACGGGAAGAGCGTGCACCTGCACCACCGCGATTGATACAGCACCCTGCACAGTAGACAAGTGTCACAGCGCGACCCACCACGAGCCACAGCAGCCAGCACAGACACCCACAGTACTGCGTGGAAGCATGCAGCACACCAGATGCAACACAGTGCAGGGGCAAACACACACCCATACCCTCGGGGACACCAACACAGGGACACAGTAGTGTGGCAACTAAGTCCCCAGTGTGGGCCCATGTAAACTGTGCACACACAGCCTGCAGTCCACCATGGCACAGGGGATACACCCACCCTCTGCATGAACTGTGGCCCTGTACGTCACCAGCATATGCCTGGATCACAAGTTACAGACAGTGGTGCACAGACCCTGCAACACACACAAGCCACAACATGGAGGTGGGACAGCAACTGTGGAGGCCACAGTGTCACCCGAGGCAAACATGCACCTCACCAGTGACAGGAGGCAACCCAGCATTGTAGCGGTCACAGTGGATGACCTGCAGGGACAGCCACCACTGACAAGGCAGCAGACCTATGAGGCCACGGACATGCAAGGGTGTCAGCTGCACAGGCCAAGGACAGTTTGACAGGGGCACAATGGACACAGAGCAGGCACCATGGACCACTGCACAGTAATGCAATGCAGAAGAACAACACACACCACAGATACTGACTGATTGCCACTCCCACACCAGAGACACTTCCCCACGCACACACACACATACCCATGACTGAACCACCCCAGATGCCATGCACACCACTGCAACTGAGCACCTATAGCCAGCTGCAAATCAGAGACCACCACAGTATTCATATCAAAATATTTGTATTCAAAAAATATAACAACAACAACAACTATATACATGTATATACTGAAATGGGGTGGAGGACAGGAACAAGGTGGGGGTGGGTAAGGGGCAGGGGTGAACGATTGGGAGAGGGAAGGCGGAGTGTGAGGGTCGGTCAAAGGGGGGAGGTTCAGCTCCATCAGTGGCATCCAGCCTGCTCCACTGCTGCCTGGGGCCATTCACGGGGACGCCTTCTCCTCCTCACCCCGTGCCGATGGATGTCCCGTAGTATTGCAAGGGATTCCGCTGCCACACGAACAAGATCCCAGATGGACTGCTCTATTGATGAGTATCCGCACACCTAGGACAAGGGATCAGAGTCAATGGGTGTGACTGTCCATCCCCCTTCAGCCCACCCATCATGCATGGCATACAGCCATGTGCCCCGCTCCTGTGATGGTGTGCACCCACCCACAGTGACCGTGTACACAAGACATGCCCAACCAGGCAGCAACAGCCATGTGTACCACTGCACACACACACCGCCCATGTCCAGCACAGCACAACCAAGGCTGTACAGTAACATGGCTATGCGGTGGGCAGGCAGTGCCACAGCCATGTGCCCAGTGCACACATGGACCACCATTGACGCACACCCAGACATGCAGTGCCACTAGACAGTGCTGACTGTCACATGTCGCGTGCATGGCAGTGGCATCCATAGATGGTAGCCATGCCCTGCTCCCCACCCTGTCACACAGCATGCAATAGCAATCATGGTGTCATGGCACTCACCCTCATCAGGTTGACGCTGGCGTTGGGGTTGTTCCCTGACATGCTCACGGTCAGCTTCCACCACCCTCCGATGCTGCTTCATGGCCCTCCTCCGCTCTGCCACACCTGTGGGAAACAAAAGGTGAGAAACACATCAGTACAAACCCAAAGCAAATTCCCCCTGCTCCAATGTGTGTGCCCACCCACCCTGCCAGACCCATCCATCCCATACCCTGTAAACACTGCCACAGCCAACCCTAGACCATCCCTCCCCTATGTGCTGGACACATAAGACAGTGTTACCCATATGGACCATACAGGTGTGTACACGTATCACCCACCTGGATGAGGCACCATGCCCCTCCTGGCGCGTGACCGCAGATGTGCCAGTCGCTCCGGCTCCCTCCGTCGCAGGTCACCATACCGGTGCCTGCACTGCTCAGCTGACCTCCTGCAGCCAGTGGCCGCCTCCAGGTCATTGGCCACCTCTTGCCAGACCTGGGTCCTGGCCCTGTCCAGTGGCACCTCTGCAAAGAGTGGGCCATAGTGTGGCTCCACAATGGCCACAAGGTTGGCCAGCTCAAGGGCACTCCATTGGGGAGCTCTCCTGTGTGCCATCTCCAGTGCTATAGTAGGCAATATGGTGCTCCATGACGTGTAACCCCCCATGTGGAAGTGCTGCACAATCTCCGCCATTCCCTATCGGCTGTTGGTACAGCGCCCGCCATTCCCTATAGCACTGTCACGGAACAGGCGATGGGGCTCTGAACATGCCAGGCGTATGGCGCCAAGGGGAAAAGGTCGGGGCATAGGGTCATGGGTCTCTGGCGCCAAGGCCACGCACGAAACCATTAGACATCTAGCCATCTAGCGCGATGGTCGCCCATGTGACGTTGCCACAGTGAACTATTGCGCAGTTGTGCCACAGCGCCATGTAGTGACCCTTGCCATGCGCCACTGGCACAACGGTGGCCATACCCTGAATTGCCTACCATGCACAGCACGTCATCAGCACAGCAGACGCCTGCATAAGCTACCTGGGCATGCGCAGTGCGGTGTACTACGCAGCCACAGAACTGCACCATTGGCTCAGCACATTCAACCCTATTGCGCAAAGCGCAACAGCGCGATATTCATCCGTCATATGCAAATCATCCGATCAGCCATTCAATGGTGCAGCAGCGCGATTTGCATCTCATTAAAGTTGCTCCACACCTAATTTGCATGGATTGCGCCATAAAACTGCGACACTCTTCTGCAGTGGCCATATTCGGTTACTGCAGTTTATAGGTGAGTTGCATGCTGTGTGGTATTCTAGACTGTGGTCACAGGGACTTGCTTTGTACTGCACAGTCACAGGTCACCACTGTCACCCATACAGGCTGAAAAATGACCGAGCGAGGACTGGGTGAGGAGGACGATTGTGGGCGGAAGAGGAGGCCCAATTTTACCAAGGCCGAGACGGATGCACTCTTCAAGGCCTACATCGATCAGGCGCCACTGCTCAGTGGACGGCGGGGCACCCCTCAGGCCTGTGCTGCTGCACTGGAGGGGGTGGCATGTGCCGTCAACCTGCACGGCAGCCACCAGTACTCTGTGCAGGAGTGTAAGAAGAAGATGGGTACTGACAGGAGGAGGGTGAAGGAGAAGGTGGATGCCATTAGGGCGGCATGTGCTGCAACAGGCAGGGGCCAGCCGGAGGTGGTGAAGCTGACTCCGGCAGAGGACAGACTTGCTGCAAGTATGCAGCGCAGTGCCATTGAGGGTGTTCCAGGAGGTGGCTTCCAGACAGGTGGTAGCCCATCACTGCATGGTACATCATGGTCTCGGGGGGAGGTAGATCACATGCACTAACATGTCCTTACTTTCTTTTACAGATCTTGCATGTCTGCAGGGGTCAGCGGTGGAAGGCCTATCCACTGCGGACAGCCGTCTGGAGTTGGAGGAGGGACCATCCACCTCCGCAGGTAGCCAGCGTGCATTGCAACAGTGGGTCCGCCTGGCTGTCAACACTGATGTCGTTGAGGCAGGTGTGAGGGAGGCCTTTCCTGTGTCCCAGTGGTCTGGCATCCAAGCATGCCAGCACGCTGTGGCTGTGGCACAGACCTGCACCATTGATGATGCAATGACCATTATGGGCAGTGACATGTGTGTGTCATGGAATGAACACACAGCAGGACAGCACACGCCCATGGACCTGGCTGGTTACGATGTGTGTGCCAGCATGTCAGCACAGTCCCAGGCTGCGCCTGTCAGCACCGGTGGGGCAGCACCAGTGGCTGGTCAGGTCAGTGGCACTGTTGCAGCCACAGCGGCGGAACAGCCGATCCCTTGGGCACAGCAGGCGGAGGGGCAGCAGCAGCAGTCACCCACTGGGACTAGGGGTACAGGGCTCAGCGGTGGCATCTGTGCACCGCCTGTGGACTTTGCCCATACCTGGCCCTGGTGATCAGCGCCCACCCTCAAGGGGTGCTGAACATCAGCCCCTTCCATACCCTGAGGGACAGGTTGCCGAGGTGGCAGACGACCTCTTTGACGAGCACACCCGCCTGCTGCAGGCATCAGTACAGCAGCAGATGCAGCTTGCAACGTCCATGGAGGCACTGTGTGTGGCCCTGGAGCGGGTCGTGGAGCAACACAGCAGGGACACCGATAGGATCCTGTCATGGAGTGACCATTTGCGGGAGGAAGTGACTGCTGCCATTGACAGGCTGCCACAGGTGTTGGTCGCTGTATAGCCACAATGGGCACACAGTCAGGTGCCCATGTGTTGCTCACACTGTGCAGTTCGCTATCCACTCCCCGTTCCCGGCGTCGTGCAACACCCACCCACCCTGTTGACGCCGGGTTCAGCTGTGGGCATCCCGAGCACTCCTGGTGCAGGTTTGTTCAGTGTGCTGCAGACACCTGTGCGGGCATGGTCGCGTTCGCGCAGTGGAACCCCTGGTGGACCATCGGTGCCACCCCATGAGGCCTGTGCTCAGCCTGCCAGTGCTGCTGGGTCTCGGTGGGGCCGCCCACGCATCCGAGGTGGACATGGCACTGTGCCGCAAGACTGACCTGTTTCCCAGTGCAGGCCCTGTCTGGTGCTGCCCTGTGTGCATTGTGTGTTTTGGTGGGCAGTGCACTGGTGGGTGCCCAGTGCTACATGCAGACACACGGTCCACCTGCACACCCTCCTGACTGCTGTCCACAGGTGCATGTGCATGATGATGCCTGCATTGCGCTGTATACCAAAGTGCGATGGTGCTCAGCATCTGACACACGCACATAGACAGGCAGTGGACGTGGTGGCCTGTGGACATGTGTGTTGCTAGTGTCTGTGTTCCAGCTCTGTTTTGCACCTGACCGCTGTGCACTGTGTGCCTATTGTGTGTGCGTGTGTGTGTGTCCATCAATGTGGCGTGTTACTGTTCACCGCTCCCTGGTTGTATGTGTGTGCTTCTGTGCCCTGCCACTTCCCCTGCCGTCATGCACCCCTGGTATGTTTCCATGTGTGTACGTGGGTTGTGCCCTAGCCACTGGTGGTTGCACATGGTCCCATGACTTACCTGTGTTGGCTGAAGTGCTCCTCTGTGATGGTGTCCCAGTGCAGCTGGGCCAGCCGGATCAGTCAGGGGTCCCGTTGGTCAAGGGGGGCTGCCCATCCCCATCGTCACCGGCGTCACTGTTGTCCCCATCGCTGTCCCCCTCTTTGACCTGTACGGCTATCCCACAATCTTTGGCCATGTTGTGCAGGATACAACAGGCCATGAATATTGTACAGGCCTTTGAGGAGCTATACTGTAGGGCACCGCCGGAGGTGTCCAGGCAATGGAAACGCGCCTTTAGCATCCCAAACACCCGCTCAATGATGCTGCGTGTGGCGGCATGTGCCTCATTGAAGCGTTGCTGCGATGGGTTTGTGGGCGGCCGGAAGGGTGTGAGCAGCCAGGGACGAAGTGGGTATCCACTGTCACCTGTGTGGAGATAGTGGAGGTTAGTGTCTTGTTCAGGCTCAGACTGCCCCTAACCCTGTGTGCCACACCCATGGCACCTGTGGCTTACCCCTCCTTGCCCATGATTTGTCAGTTCTACATGCAAACTCACCCACTAGATGTCCTGTGGGGATGTCCCCACTCTCGAATCGATGGCACAGTGCTGACTGGTACCATATGAAAGAATCATGTGCTACCCCAGGGTGCATGGCACAGACATTGATGATGCGCCCACTGGCATCACACACCACCTGGCAGTTGACACTTGCATATCCCTTCCGATTCATATAGGCAGCCCCATCAGGGCCAGGTGGCGTGCAAATGGCCACATGGGTGCAGTCTATCGCCCCTAGCATGCCAGGCATGCGTGCTACCCTGTGGAACTCCTGTATGTTTGCTGTGCGCTCCGCCGCGGTGCTGGGGAAATGGATGTACTTCGCAGCATGTGGCAGCAGTGTGCTGAGGAATTGGGTGAGAATGCGTGATGTGGCTGACTGTGTTATGCCTGTGGTGTCCCCTGTTGGTCTCTGGAAGGTACCCATGGCAAGCAAGCACATGCAGGCTGTTACCTTTGTCTCCACTGACAGAGCATGACTCCGTCGTGTGGGTGCCTGCATCACATCACTGCACAGCTCACAAAGCCGCCTCAGTATTGCCCTGTTCAGGTGGTACCGGCCCACTATCTTGACATCTGAGTGCAGCTCAGAGCTGCTGCGGGCTCAGTACTGCCTGTTGGGGGCGTACCGCTGACGGGCCCTTCCATGGCCACGTCCCCCTGCAGCATGCCTTCTCACCCCCCTCATTATGGCTTCCATGTGGAAGGTGGCACTGTCCATGTCCCTGGCTTGTGTTCCCCCCCCCCAGCTGTTGTTGCTTTGTTCCCCCCGCTGTCCTGACTGCTACCTCCCCTGCACCGGGTACACTTACTGGCCTCTGCACTCTGTGGCCCCACACACCTTCCCTTGCCCCTATTCTGTGTTGTGGCTTCCCTGGCCTGCCCTCTTTGTCCCTCTTGCTCTGTCTCTCTCTCCCTGCCTCATGTGGCTTCCCTGTAGCATTCTTGCGCCTTTTCCTTGCTCCTTTTTCTTTTGGCTCATTTCCGCTATGGCGCAACTTCCGCCTGCTCCACTGTTGCGCATTGCACAAGTCTTTGAACATCGCACTACGCACTTTATGTATGGTTCCACCCCCTTCAGTTGCGCATGCCTTCATTAGCATTGCGCTGTTGCTCAGCATGTTTTCAGTGGCGCAACTGCCTCCTGTTGAATATCACAGAATGGCGCATTTTCTGACTTGCACTGGTGCAACCCTATTGTGCATTTCACAACCCTTTTGAATATCCAGCCCCAAGTGTTCAGCATAGCCTTCCTATTAGCCCACCTAATGAATGCCATAGGTGAAAATGTTCAAATCCCCAACAAAATGTAATTTTGTGTCAAAGGTATAAAAACACATTTTGGTGAGGATTTGAATAATAACAGCTATCATATTCATAAGATTCTGTGAAGAAAAAGCTATATTGAAAATTTGGCATAAAATATTGAAAATTAGCATTACAAGGCTGAGTTTGCAAACTTTAATGTAGACTCATAACTTTGTTGTTTTTTAATATTTGTACACCAAGGGCTGGATATTCAAACTGCGCTATTTTGTGCTGCAAGCCCTCGCGCTGCACAAAATAGTTACAAAACGTGGCGAGGCGATATTCAAAGGAGTTGCGCTGATTGAGCAACTCCTTTGAATATCACGACCGCAACCACTGTGCATGCGCAGTGGAACTTGCGCCACTGCAAGTGGTCAGAGTGGAGCATTCGTTGCCGTGGTGCAGAGTACCATTGCGCCATGCGCAAATTTCCAATATTCAAAAGGTGACATGCAAATGGGGCCATAATTCATGCAAGGCGCGCGGGGGGCCATTTGCATCTATTTATGGCCCCATTTGCATGCCATTAGCATGCAGGTGCACCGATCCCTGAGGACTTGCGCCTGGCGCCCTGCCAGGCAGCGGCCATTGGGGACCGACGCCCTCTGCAGCCCGATCGCAGGCAAAAGTGTAAAAATTCCCCCCATCCCCAACTGGCCCGATCGCGGGCAAACGCCTAAATAACCCCCACCAGCCCGATCGCGGGCAGCAAAGTGTCCCCAGAACATATCCCTGGTGGTCAGTGGACGCTAAGCCCGATCGTGGGCTGCAAAGTGTCCCCCACCCCAAAAACATATCCTGGTGGTCAGTGGACCACTAAGCCCAATCATGGGCTGCAAAATGTGGTGACACCCCAAGACTATATCCTGGTGATCTAGTGTCCCCCACACCCACCCACCCACAGCCCCACCCAGCTCCCCCGGCAGCTAGCAGCATCCACCCGCCTGCCGCCCGCTGCCCGTCGACTGACTGCCGGTGAGAGACTGCACGCCCATTAGTGCGAGCAGGGCCAATGAAGTGCAGACGCTATCAAGGCAGTCAGATATGTCAGACGTTCATTCCATATCTGGACTCGCCTTAATATGTACTGCGCCCGTGGCTCGCTCTCTGGGCATACTGCAGCTACAATGTCGGTCGGCAACGGCGGCGACGGCAGGACGGGCTATTCCTCCCGCCCCAGACTGCGGGGGAAGCGGGGGTGGTGGGAATCGTGGTGAGAATGAGACACTAGATCACCGAGGTCTTAGAGGCAATGTATTACAACATGCTGCAGCCATCAATCAGCTTAGCGGTCCACTGGACCACCAGGCGATTCTGAGAGGACACTTTTGCAGCCCGCGGTGGGCTTAGCGGTCCACTGGACCACCAGGGATATGTTCTGGGGACACTTTTGCAGCCCGCGGTCGGGCTTAGCGGTCCACTGGACCACCAGGGATATGTTCTGGGGGACACTGCTGCCAGCGATCGGGTTGGTGGGGGGTTTATTTAGTTTTGCCATAATCCGGGCCAGTCGAGGGAGGGATTTTTACACTTTTGCCGCAATCGGGCTCGTGAGGGCACAGGAGTAGGTTGAGGGCCAGCCACAGGTGGCAGCTGCTGTGTTGCGCCCTGCCGCTGCAGCTCACCTGTGGGTGGCCTCGACTTACTCCTTTTTTGGCTCAAAGTTGACAGGCGCCAGGTTGGGAGTTGCGCCTGCACAACTCTGCACAACTCCCGCTGAATAGCTGGCTGTGCAGCTGATGCATGGTTCCTCCCCCTCCAGTTCAGCATGCATTCATTTGCACTGCGCTGTTGCTCAGCTTGCCTTGGGAGGCGCAATTGCCTCCTGCTGAATATTGCAGAATGGCACAATTTCGGACTTGTGCAGGCGCAACCCTATTGCACATAGTGCAACTCTTTTGAATATCCCACCCCAAATGTTCAACATAGCCTTAATATGTCCCCACCTCATGAACAGTAGTAGGGGACATTTTCAACTCCTGCCTGAAAGGTGATTGACCACCGACTGCGAAATCACCTTTCAGGATGTAAAAACACATTTTGGCCAGGATCTGAAAAATGACAGCTGTCACATTCGTGAGACGTTGTGAAGAAATTGCTATGTTAAAAGTTGGAGGTCAAAATATTGAAAATTAGCAAAGTTATGAGTCTGCATTAAAAAATTCCAACCTAGACTCATGGCTTCGTTGTTTTTTAACATTTGTGCCACAAATTGTCAACATAGCCTTCTTATGACCCCACCTCATGAACAATAGTAGAGAAAATTGTCATCTCCTTCCCAAAAGGTGATTTCGTGCAACGCCTGCAAAATCAACTTTCAGGACGCGAACATACATTTTTGTCAGAAATTGAAAAATGACTGCTGTCAAATTCATGAGGTGCTGTGAAGAAATGACTAAGTTGAAAATCCGGGGTCAAAATATTGAAAATTACCAAACTTACAAGCCTGCCATCACAAACGTCAATGTAGGCTCATAACTTTGTTGTTTTTTAATATTTTTATGCCAATTCAACATCACTTTCTTATGACCCCACCTCATGAACAATGGTGGAGAAAATTTTCAGCTCCTGCCTGAAAGATGATTTTGTGCAGTGATTGCAAAATCACCTTTCGAGACAGATTTACCTAACACCACTTGCATTGTTTATGAGGTGGTAGCCCAAAAAAGATATGTTGAAAATTTACAGAAAAAATATTGAAAAATGCCAGAGCTATGCTACTAAGTTCAAAACTCCATTGAAATACATTGAACTGCATATTTGAGTTTCTCAGTTTGTGGTTTGGTGTTGACGAGTGAAGACTTTTATACAGTCTGGAGAAGATGATGGCATCAGACCCCCACTGGGTAAGTAAGGGTTTGGGGGGGTGGGAGTTGGAGGGTCCTATCCGGGGATGGTAATGGTGCAAGAGATAACAATGGACAGTTTTCTGTTTTGCAGGGATTAAAAAAGCAAAAGCAACAACAGAATGACAAGGAGTGTTTTTTTATATTACAGGTGGTGACACTGGGATTAGGCATCCCAGTGTCAGTATTATGTTTACGGTGAGGTGGGGTTGTGGGTGCTGAGAGGAGGGTCAGAGGGGGTACAGACTTAAAAAAATCTGAATGACACGGGAGGGTGGGCACCCCAGTACAGTGTTTGTTTATTGGGGAGGGTTGCTCAGCGGGAGGGTCAGATGGGGGCAGTTACAGGGGCACCAGCTACAGACATCAAGGGACAGTTTCTTTGTTACAGAAAAAACTATGAGGTGGTGACACTGGGAAATTGGTACACCAGCTGTCAGTGTTATGTTGGGGGGCAGTGGGTGCTGAGAGGGAGGGTTAGGTGGGGGCACGGAAACAGATATCAATGGATGTGTTTTTGTTTTTGTTAAGATATTGAAGCCGTTAGCAAACAGACTAAAGACAAGCTGCTCAGCTGTTTGCTGACTGCTTCATGCAAATCAAAGGACCGAAGCCCTCTGAATGGAGCAGCTCAGTCCTTTGAATACAAAGTTTCAGCCCACCAAGCAGAGACTGATGTCAGGACCACAGCCTGCAGTCATTGGTTTAGACTGCCGAGCCCTTGCTTTTGTGAACTGCAATGGGCTCGGCAATGACACCCCCTGAAATCCCTGTCATTGCCACTAAACGATGGGTGTGCAAGTGCAGCCAACATGAAAAAAAGAGACTTGTGCTTGTTTGGGCATTTGAGAGGTTCAGTGGTTATCTTGTGAGTGCTCACTTCCAGATGGAAACAAATCATAAACCTCTTATTTCTTTTTTAGGATCTAAAAGTCTAAAGGAGTTAACTCCTAGGATTCAGTGTTTCAGAATGACACTGAGACATTCCCTAGTGCACGTACCAGGTAAAGATCTCACCTCAATGTTTCAGAATGGGACTGATGAGAAATTCTTTAATGCATGTACCAGATCTTACCACAGCAGACACCTTGTCAAGTGCCTCAGCTAGTCTTGATTCATCACAATCAGTAAACAACTTACAGGAAGATATGAATATTTATGTTGATTACATTCTGCAGAATTTTCCAACAACTGTGAACAAACTAGATAAGATCAGAGCCAAGCTGGTGCGATGACCCGGTTTGCAGGAATATTATGAAATTCTACATGGAGGGATGGCCTAATAAGTGTAAACTTCAAGGGACTGTGAAATAAGTTTGGCTTAAAAGAGGGTTGCTCACTGTACAGAAGGTACTATGTGATAACGGCAACTGTCAAAGGGCGATCACCATTACGCGAAGTCAGAGCACGAAAATCAATTTGGCACTCTGACTCCCCAGCACACAACAAGCGGTGCTGGGGACTGGTATTTTTATGAGTTTTGCATACCTCTCGCAGATCCCCACTAAAGATTCTCAACTCCAGGGGTGCATGTCGGGGGGGAGCAAAATGTAAAAAAAAAAATTAATTTGGACCGGGCAACAAAAATAAACCTGCACCCAGATCCGAACCTAGTACCTGAACCACTGAAGCCACGAGCTGACCCGCTACACCATGAGGCCAGCTCAGCAGCCTACCACAGCACCACCCCTCACATCCCCTCCCACCCCTCGCCACGCATGCTCGCTCCCACCACCCCCGCGAGTGTATACATGTAGCAACTTCCTGTTGTTACAGGTCTCTCACCCTCCGAACCGGTCGCACTCCCTTATCTGTAGCCCTGTGAAGGGACCACAATTGAGTCACCCTTTCGCGGGTCACTCAGTTGCAGCTGCCTACATCACAGGCTACTGTACAGAATGGGCTACATCTAAAAGGAACCAGGCTTTTCATCCCACAGATCATGAGAGAAGAGGTTTAGATCAGACTTTATGAAGGGCACCAGCGAACTGCTCAGTGCAGGGAGAAAGCCAGGCAATTAGTGTGGTGGCCTTGACTGAGCAAAGAGCTGGCAGCATTCATTTTGAGATGCAATAAGTACTCTAAGACATGAGGAAATCCAGTCAACCCACTGATGCCATCTGAATGACCATGGGAAAAACTTGAGGCAGATTTGTTTGAGCTAAAGGGGAGCCTTCATTGTGTGATAGTGAACTATTACTCTAGATATACTGAGAGAGCTAAGTTGTTGCCAACATTGGCTGATGTCATTGTTCATATTAAATCCATTTTTGTGAGAAAATCGAGTTGCTCCTTTGTTTTCCAGCAGTGTTTTTGTTACTTTTGCCCAGGACTATGCATTCAAATACATAACCAGTAGCTCTAGATATCCTCAAGGGAATGGGGAAGCTGAAAGAGCAGTTCAAACAGTCAAAATGGTCTTATAGAAGTCTAGTGACCCTTGTCATGCTTTGCTTGAAACTGAGTTATTCTTCTCAGTAACGGGTACAGCCCAGCAGAGTTGTTGATGGGGAGAAGACTGAGAATAAATGTGCCTCTTTTGCCTTTTGTACTTGCCCTTCAACTTCCTCATCAGGTCAAATTGAAAAAATGGGAATTATCTAACCAACTGAAACAAAAAGTATATGATCAAAAACATGGGGCTTGAGAAATGGAGGCATTTTATCCAGGTGAAATAGTGTAACTGATACAATGCACCTGTATAGTGGCATAAACCCTTTCAACAAATTCTTACATTGTCCACACAGTCCACAAGGCATGCTAAAACATCACTGCCACCACCTTGTGTCTAGTACTTTCAGAAGACATGCCTAGTACATATTTAAACTGACAGCGGGTGCTGAAGCCCTTATACAGTCTGAATCTACTACCCCTTATTGATTACTGTTCCCCCATACATTACCCAGTGTCGTCAGCCTGCACTCCAGGTGGACATTAGTTTACAACAGCATCTGCCGCTTCATCCTCCTTGCTCCCTTTTCTGCCTATCATTGTGACTTATACAAATCGCTTGGTTGGCTCCCACTTCAAGGATGCTTCAACTATGCCTTGGGCTGCCTAATAGACACTACACTCAGAGATGGTCCCCTGTCCCCTTATTCAGCCCTACTCATGGGCAAAATGGCTGCTGGGTGCCTCTGTGAATTATCCATCATCCCCCTGGTAGTTCTCAGGATCTGCACTACTAAGGGCAGCAAAGCTTTTTCTGTCTCTGCCTCCTCCTTATGGAACAAGCTCCATGTATCGTTCCACTTGTCCTCCTCCCACTTATCCTTCAAAAGCCACTTTAAAGATTGGCTACTACTGGAAACCAAATAGCACTGTCCATCTGTGTAAGCTGGGATGATTCCCTCCTCCCCCTTCCTTTTGTGGGGTCTCCCCACCCATGCAACACCCCTTTTTCTACAGCCTCTTTCCCACTCCCATCTGGCCCTCTCTCCCCTCTCCCTATAATCTACTCCACTGCACTGTGCTTATTGTGGACTGTTGCACTGAATTTTGACTATCCACCTGGTTGTTACTTGACTTTGTTATTGGTGTGCCTTTTTGAAGTTGCCCTTTATATGGTTTTCCTGACAATTTGTCACCTTACTGTATTGTTCTCCACGTTCCTGTGATGATGTATATGGACTTGTCGCTAGCCTACAGCTTTACCTTGTGTCTTATTCTATTCTCATTTTTCTTAATACCCTCCGCACTGTAACACCCTGCACCTCATTGTTAATACCCTGCATTGTGGCCATGTTACGCCTGTTGTATTCTGTTCTGCTAAATGTGCCAGAGTTCTAGGAAAACATAAACTGAAGTTACAGATTCAAATGGGCAGACTAGGTGGGCCATAGGCCCTTATCTGCCAACACTATCTATGTATCTATGTATTGTTTATAGCCCAGGTTGTGCCTGAAAATGGTCCCTTGGCTCAGCACATCTACCCAGTCACCAGAGACATAAATAAATAAATAAATAAATAAATAAAAATAAATAAATAAATAAATAAATAAAAAATAAAATCTGCAGACATTTTGGCAAGTTCATCAGGAAGTTCACCAAAATGTGATATGACCAAAGCAACTTCTAAGCCTTCAGTAGCTTTACAAGCAGTGAAACCAGAAAACCCAGCTGTCAGACAAGGGATCTGAATGAGATCCAGAAGACTGATTGTTCAACAACCAAAGCTGAACGTATAACATATCCATAAATATGGATACAAGTAAATCCTCATAAATACTGCACTTACATCATGTGAGAAAACAAGTATGGTATGCCTGTTAACAAATAGTTTAAAAATAAGTGAACAGTTATATTACAAAATGTTTTTTATCTCTTCAAAAAGGGGGAAATGTGGCATTAGTCAGTACTGCTACTGTAATGTAATTGAGAGCAGGGTGGCTGAAGGAGGGACTTCCAAGTTAAGAGGAAGCTGTGCAATTCCTGAGAGGTCAAGCTGTGACGCAGTTGTCTAAATGGGAATATTTGTGAACCACGCCCATAATAGTTTGCAAGTCCATGAAAAGCTCTTTTAAATGAGGTATTGGACTTACCTGTAGTTGGCAGCATTGCAGAGTTATCGATGACTAAGTCTGCCCTATACTGATACTACTTTGCCACCATTTGTGGAACCCTTTGATGTCACTGAAGATCAAGCTGTACTTGACAACAGTGTGGTTAGCCACAGCTTGACTGTCGGTGACATCACAAGGCTCTAAAAATGGTGGCAATGTAGCAACAATATTGGGCAGACTTAGTCATCAATATATCTGGACTGCTGGCAGCTACAGGTAAGCCCAATGCTTCTTTTAAAAAAGCTTTTAAAACAGCTTTTTGTGGGCTTTCACATAGGGCTGGGCGGACTGTTTGATGGGAGATCCTGACTCTCGGATTGAACCCACAATCCACAGACTCATATAAATATGGACTTTGCTGTAGAAGTCCAGTTCTGGGTCTGTGGAGATGCCATTTCCGTGATTTTGTTGTCTGTTGCCATGGGGATGCCATTGTCACATACAGGCAGCTGGCAGCATCCAGTCAGGCAACAGAAGGTCATGTGACACACTCATGGTATATAACCATGCTAAATGCGCAAAACTGCCCTAGACAAGCAAGGAGAACCAGACGAACAGGAGCAGTAGCTGCACTCAGCAGAGCCAGGAAGCCAGCAGAGAGAGTCGCCAAACAAAAGTGCCAACCCCCCACCAGAATGCCAGAAATATATGAGCCAGAGGGGAGGAAGAGAAGAAATTAAGGAGAGTGAGGGAAAGGAGGGGGAGAGAAGCCAATCATCAGGGGTGGGTGAAGGCGGGTCAGGGAGTTGGGACTGGGGAGATAGTGATGGCCTGGTTGGCTGCCAAGGGGGATGCAAACTAAGGCAATGTGGCAGTACTGTGTGACTGTATGTATGAGCAAGGGCAGGCTAGCAAAATCTTTGACTTGTCCCATTCCAGATCCAGAGGAGAGAAGGAGAGACTACTGGGGGCCCAAGAGAGATTTTACAGTTACAGAAAACCCTAATCGAAAGTTTTTTTCTTTTCTTGGCCTCAAACAGTGTAGCTGACTGTGTATATGAGAAAGGGCAGACTGGCAAAATCTTTAACTTGTGCCATTCCTGATCCAGAGGAGAAAGGGAGAAACTACTGGGGGTCCAAGAGAAATTTTACAGTTATACAAAATCATCCTTTTTTGTTTTCTTGGCTTCTGTGTGGCTGTGTGTACAGGGCAAGGGCAGCAGGGTGGCAAAATAAATCTTTGACTTGTGCCATCCAATCACAAATCACAATCACTTGTTAACATTTATTCACAATCTCATCCAGAGGAGTGAGAGAGAGTGAAAGACTACAGGAGGGCTGACGATGAATGCAACAGTCCCAGAAATCCCAAATAATTATTCTTTTCCCTGGCTTCAGTGTGGTTGTGTGTACAGGGCAAGGGAAGCAGGGTGGCAAAATAAATCTGACTTGTAGCATCCAGAGGGGGAGACAGAGAGAGAGAGAGAGAGAGAAAGAGAAAGAGAGACTGTAGGGTGGCCCTCGATAAATGTAGCAGTCCCAGAAATCCCAAATACATTTTTTTTCCTGGCTTCAGTGTGGCTGTTTGTACAGGGCAAGGGCAGCAAGGTGGCAAAATAAATCTGACTTGTGATGTCCAGAGGGGGGAGAGAGAGACAGAGAGAGAGAGAGACACTGCAGGGGGGCACAATAAATATAACAGTCCTAGAAATCCCAAATAAAATTTATTTTCCTGGCTTGTGTGTGGCTGTGTGTACAGGGCAAGGGCAGCAGGGTGGCAAAATAAATCTATGACTTGTGACGTCTGGGGGGGGAGAGAGAGAGATAGAGAGATAGAGAGAGAGGGAGAGAGGGAGAGAGAGAGAGAGAGAGAGAGAGAGAGAGAGAGACTGCAGGGTGGCCCACGATAAATGTAACAGTCCCAGAAATCCCAAATAAATGTTTTTTTCCTGGCTTCAGTGTGGCTGTGTGTACAGGGCAAGGGCAGCAAGGTGGCAAAATAAATCTTTGACCTGTGCCATCCAATCATGATCACTTGTTAACGTTTATTCACGATTTCATGTATTAAAAAAAATACCGTTCGGACAAACAACATACAAGTTGATGTGCCTATGCTGCTGGCTGTGGGTGGCCCAGGGGCTAAAATCTGACTTTGTGACTCATAGCAGGCTGTTTACACTACAACACAAGTAAAGTACAACTACGCACAAGTATCATCATCATCATCACTCATTCCCCATTTTTCCTCCTTATTATCATTTGTTTTATAGTATATTGCATTACATTACATATCCGGTATAAGCATTAACTACCCCAGTATGGGATTATGCTGCGTGAGACGATGCACCAGATGTGTCTGCATCTCCAATTCAAATTCTGAGGCACACTTAACAGTTGCTGAATTTGGTCTTTTAACAGTAACTGTACTGTAAGAGTCAGTCAGGTAATCTTGGAAGTAAATGGAGGTGGACTGCTATGCTATCAGTGTGCTGTGTACAGTCATGAATCACGACAGTAAATTTGTCCTTGGCCTGTGGGTGTGGGTGGGAGTCATCAGAAGGACATCACGTTAGTTAGAGGGATCTTAGTTTTTTTTTTACAGGTTAGAATACTAATGATATAGGTATTTGCATCTGTCTGTCTGTCCCAGCACACTCATGTCACAGACCCGAGCTGGATATGCCACCATTACAGGCCAGCCATGAAGGGGCTAGTAGTGAGTGATTGCTTTTTTATTGAGCAGTTTTACATTAGTTTTTGTACAAATAATCCATTAATTTCATTTGGGCCTCTGTGTCAAATGTGACTGACTTTGGCCACTTTTATGCATTTTTTTTAAATTTATGTCAATAAATTAGAACTAATCAGAATAAATCAGAACTTCACCATGTTCCGGTTCTTATTTAATAAGGGTCAGAACTTCACAGAGTTCTCACAGCTCTACTTTTGAACTATGATGGTGATGATTCATGAATGTTCCCCTTCTGGTTGTGACCTGCACTAAAAGTGCAGAGGTTTTCAGCTAGTGACTCTTCTCTGCTTACAACATCCCTTACAATCCATTGGCAGCGGAACTTGAAATATCTGCCTGTGTGCTGCTGGCTTACAAGACACTCACTGGCTTTGTTTAAAAAATGTATTTAATTATTGAAATCTTATTGGACAATCAGTTGTTTTACTTCTGTTCTGTTTAAATACACTTAGTTGTTTTTTTTTTTTTTTTTATATCAGTTGATACAGACTACAAAATAAACATCCACCAGGCTCTGAAAGGTAGCTGTGGTATTCTTCCTTCATTCCAAACGACACTATTGCAAACCTGAATGACCAAGTGGTGTTTCTGGACTTCTTAAAGTACGGATTAAACATACTTGTTGCTGTTTTTTAAATCCTTTGTGGTAATGTACCTCATTCTACTCAGGGGATCAAGTAACCAAGGCCGGCTTTAGGGTTTTGGGGGCCCCCAGCAGGATTAGTGAAGTCATGGGGGCCCCTCATATGGCACACCCTCATATAATTGGTTGTACTGAAAAGTCAATCAATCAATCAAACTTTATTTAATCAGGCATTTACATCATTGAGCAAGCTCATTTGCAAGATGGTCCTGGACACACAGGACAGAATACATTACAATGAACAACATCAAACCATAACATAACATACAAGGAACAGTCAGATTCTTAAGATACAGTTACATCTTCTATCTAGGCATTGCTGCTTGTTGGCTGTGTAGGTGCACAGTCAGGCCATTGCGGAAGGTTTGAGGGCTACTAAGGGAAAGAAAGAAGAGGAAGTAGAAGGTGGGAGAGAGGAGAGGAATGCAAGGAGACAATGGAGACAGTAGGATTGCAGACACATGAGAGAGGAGGTGTGGTCAACCCTGCTACAGAAAGGACCCCCTGGAGGGGTTCTGTGGGTGGAAGAGGGAGCCAGGGAGGAGGGTAGATATGCTAAGAGGAGGCCTGCTGCAGGGGGGAATAGGAGGCCAGCATGGTCCACAAGCTGGGTGACTTCAATCAATCTGTCCATGATTACCTGAAGTAATCACACACAGTCTTCAGGCACCGATAGAGCAACTGTCTGAATACATAGGGACTAGACAGGATGGAGCATTTAAGAACTTTCTGAGTGTTATTCCAAAGTGATGGGAGGAAAGAGCTGATGGCAGTAGAGCCAAGGCGAGTCCTCATCCTCGGTATGTTGAAGAGGACAAGTGTGGAGTTCCATAGACCATAAATACCAGATGACCGTTCAAACAGGTTACCAGTGTAGGATGGCAGTTTGTTCGAGAGCGCCCTGAAGAGCCACATGAGGGTGTTTCTTTGCCTCCTCATGGAGAGGGATGGCCAATCCAAAGCCTGGTAAAGCAGGTAGTGATGAGCCAGCAAGGGCATGTCAAGTATGAATCTCAGAGCACGATGGTAAAGTGTATCCAGCTTTTGGAGTGCATACTGGGGGCAGTGGCTGTATAGAAAGTCAATGTAGTCAAGCAAGGGCAGAAAGGTTGTTTGGACTAGCCACTTCCTAGCTTTGAGAGTGAGAAGGTGTCTTACGCGGTAGAATATGCCAAGTCGCTGTCTTAATCTTTTTGATAATTCAGTTAGGTGGGCAGTAAACCTAAGCTTGTTATCCAACCAGACTCCCAGATATTTGAATTTATCCACTGTTTCCAGAGATTCACCAAGGAGGGTGATAATCTGAGGGATACCGGGTGTTCTCAAATTGAGTGGGGGATGCGGGGAGATGATCATAGCTTTTGTTTTTTTGGCATTGAGCAGGAGCTTAAGGCTCAGAAGGTTATGCTGGAGCGTGACAAAAGTCCTTGTGGGCAAGATCTAGAGAGGGGTTGGTTGTATAAAGGACTGTATCTTCTGTGAAGAGATGAACATTTCCTTCAAGAAGACCAGAATTGATGCTATTGATATGGATAGTAAAAAGGATAGGGCCTAAGACAGATCCTTGTGGTACACCTCGGGGCAGGGCTTTAAGTGGGGACAGTTCCCCCTGTGCTTTAATTTGTTGCCATCGATTTGTGAGGTAACAGCGGAACCATTTACCTGCAGCATGGGTTAGGCCAATGCAGCTCAGCGTATTAAGCAGGTTGGAGTGATCAACCATGTCAAAGGCTTTGCTGAGATCAAGGAAAAGTGCGTAGATATGCTGTTTCCTGTCCAGAGCTGTTAACTAATCATTAAGCACCTTTGGTAGAGCTGACACATTGCTGTGCTTTGGCTTCAACCCTGATTGGGCCGGGTTAAGGATATTTTCACAATCAAGGTACCCCCTGAGTTGTAAGTTGACAATTTTCTCAAGTAATTTGGACAGTACAGTAAGAAGCAAGATAGACCTATAATTATTCAAGTCTGTGGGGGCCCCGATTTGAACAAGGGGATAATTTGTGCGATTTTCCAGTTGGGTGGTAGTTCTCCTTGAGTAAGTGAACTATTAAATAGATGCGCGATTGGTGCTGTCAGATACTGGTATCCTGCTTTTAAGAAGAAGGGTTCTAATGAATCTGCACCAGCACTCTTTTTTGTGTCCAACGAAAGAAGAAGGTCCTTCACCTGTTTGTATGAGACTGGCTGGAAATTGAAGGGAGGTTGGTCAGTCTTGGGAACAAGAACAGGGTTGATAGCTGCGCTTGCGGCACTTGGGGCATTCAATTTACTAAGTGGAGAGACATCGAATGAGAGGCCTGCTGTTGCGAAATGGTTATTAAGCTGGTGGAGTATTTCAGACCTGTCTGTGTGGGAGTTGCTGTTCACCACAATTTTAGCCGGGATTAATGAGGCAGGGGAGTGTCCTTCAGCCTCTCTCAAGATTTGCCAAAACTTGGCAGAGCAATTATTGTTTTCTTCTAGGGCGGACTGAAAGAACCATGATTTCTCCATTCTTACCAGCTTCATATAGGCGTTCCTGGCTACCCGAAAAGCGAGCCAGTCTGGTTCTGACTGTGACTTCCTTGCCCTTTTTCATAATATTTCTCTGGACCGCACAGCCCGCTTCAGGGACGGGCTGAACCAGTCAGTGCCCGTTTTCTGGATTTGACCTTATTTAGGGGAGCATGTTTGTTGATTACCCTTAATAGCAGATCCTGGAAGATACCGAACGCTTCCATCACAGAGGGTGCTAGATAGAAGCTCTGTCATTTAATACTTCTTAGATCTATCAGAAAGGCAGGGAGACAGAAGTGTTTTAGACTGTGCTTTAGTATGAAGGTAGAAGTGGAAGAGAGGTGTGGTGAGCACCTAACACATGCGACCGCACAGTGGTCGCTCAAATCATTATGGAAAACCTCTGTATGGATGATATTGTGAGGCTTGTTGACAAGCATAAGATCCAGTAGAGTGCTACGGTCAGGGTTCTTTCTGTTAGGTCGGGTGACCTCAGGAGTAATCTGGGAGAGCCCGTGGTCATCACAGAACTCCTTAAGCTTGTTTGCGCAGGTGTCGTTCCAGTTAAGATTAAGGTCTCCCATTATAACACATTCATTGTTTGCTTGTTCCAGGAGGGAATGAAGGTGAGGCAGTATACTCAGGCCAGCGGCAGGTGGCCTATAGCAAGCAGCAACCAGCAGGGCTACTCCAGGAGATAAAGTTAGTTTGAGGGAAAGACATTCAAATTCTTCAGGGGTTGATGTACAGACAATGTCGGTGGTGAGAAATTTGTCCTTCATGTATATGGCAACACCACCGTCTCTGGTCAGCCTGTCACATCTGTGCAGGTTGTAGCCAGGGATGTTAATAATTTGGTCAGGTACATGCTTCTTGAGCCATGTTTCAGAGAACATTCCTACATCAACCGTGGCATGTAGCATCCAGGCCTGGACCATGTCAAGTTTGTTGGCTAGGCTGCAGACATTCATGTGCAGGAAGCTGAGCCCCTTTAACTGAGGGGTTCCCCTGGGGCAGCTAGCAGTCGGGAGGCAGATTTAATTCCACACTACCTGCACAAAGTAAGAGTAGGATAAGTAGTTTCCAGAGACTTCTCACAAGAAATCTCAGGAAGGCTTTGTTGGTTTGATTAGCATGGTCTCTGCCTGGGCAACAGGACATGCTTTGGGGGGGGGCAGCAAAAGGTGCTGAGAGCAAATATTGCTACCCTGTTGGAGAGGATGGGGGTGACTGCTTAAGAGGTAATAAGCAAGGAGGAATAAGAAACATTCTAGTTCCATGTGGATTACTGCCTGAGGATGGAATTAGCAGTGTAGTGGGCACTGACCAAAAGGGCTCCTGGTATGAGGTAATGTTCAGGCATGTTATACTATTCCATGAGTACATATTAGGCTTCAAAATTAGATGGAAGACGCAGCCTAGGAAAAGCAGGCAGGGTGCAGGCACCATCATGGGGGTAATGTGAATTAGGGGAGAGGCACCTTGGCAGTGATTTTGGGTGGCTGTTGACAGCCCTGGAATTTTGGTGAGGAGGGACTAATGGGTGGTTTCAACAGGCAAAGTAAGCCAAGCAGGGTTATTTGTCCCAATGTGCAGTGCAGGAAGGAGAGGTGCAGGAGGGAGAAATGTAGGAAGGAGAGGTGAGAAATTAGGAAACAACAAAGGAATTCTAACACCAGTATAGGTGAGGAATTATGGGAGAGGTAGTGGAAAAAATCAAAGGAATTCTAGTACCAGTACAGGTTATGAGGGAAACAGGATGTGATGACTAGAGGCACTGTGTCTCAAGGGACTTTGAGACTATTGGGACTAATTTATAAAGAAGGGAGTAAGCTCAGAAATAGAGTTGTGTTGTCAGAAGCAAGGGTGTAGCTACTGGTACTCCAAGTACACCATGGCGTACCAAGTTTAGCAGCAGGAGGTAGCAAACAAGCTGGCCAACACTGTTCTGCCCTCTCTAGTCCATTGCATTTAAATTTCTTTATTTGGCTTCTCAGGCTTTTTCTTTTGTCTTTCAACTTTGTTTTGGGGGGGAGGGGTGTCACGGTGGACCACGGACTTTGAAGCTGAAGGTCTCAATTAGGTCCACATGGTCCACCTGCATAGTGATTGGCTGCAGCATCTGTTAGGGGATGTGGCAGGTCTGGGGTTGGTGAGTTTAAATGCCCCAGCAAAGTTAGAAGCCATACTATTAGTTGAGTTGTACTGGGAGCGAGAGAAGCGGTAGAAGAACTGAGGAGCAGCAGACAGAAGAACAGACTCAGAGCCAGCTAAAAGAATGAAGACTTCATGTGGAGTGGCAAGTGGAGTGAATCTGCCTACCTGTGGGGAGAGAGAAGAAATTTCTGCCATAGTCTTGGACTCATGGTGCAGTCAGTGGCGTTTACCAGCGGGCAGTGAGCACCACACTAGCAGTGCAGATAGACAGCAGGTCTAGTGTGAGAATCAACTGATTAAAGCCAGAAACTTTGAACTCGTGTCTTGGGGGTGCAGGCACGAACAACAGTGGGAAAGGGGGTAGCAGTGTGGCAGGTTGGTGTACAAATCTGAAATGCCTGGCTACACCCCTGGTCAGAAGCAGCACTGGCACTAACATAGCTGAAGGCACGCAAATGAAGGAAGCTAGGAGTTTTGGCAGAAATAAGGGTGATGACTTTAAGAGGAGGGCTGACTTGAGGAGGAGCGTCTATGGGAGAGACCCAAAAGTGGGGAAGGGGGGCTATTTAATAGCGTCCGGGTTGGGATGGGTGGGCAGGACAGAAATAACTCTCTTGGAGAGCTGTGATGTTCCTACAAGCACTGTAATGCTAGACTCTAATGCCCAAAATTAAATGAAGTGTCAAACACATGGGGTGAAGCCTTCACCCCAGGTGTTTGACAGTAGCCTACACATGCAACACTATTTTATTTTCAGTACAACCAACTATAAATATATATATATATATATATATTTTTTTTAATATAGATATAGATATATGTATATTTTTTAAGGGGAGACAGCAGTGCTAGTCCCTGGGTCTGTTCTTCCCATCCCATCCCATCCATGGATGACCATACGCCTCTTATTGACAGGGGCATAGCATGGCATGGCATTTCATGACATCATGTGGCCACATTAGAAAGAGCTGCACAACCCTTTATTGCTGTTTTAAGAAGATAATATTTAAAAGAAATGTAAAAATGAATAATGTAAACTGTTCTGTTTGGTGCCCCCCATTAGCAGTGGGGCCCCAGTGATCCCAGTGACCTCAGGGTTCACTGGTGCCTAAAACTGACTATGCTCAGGGGATATATTCATAACTGGTTTGAGGCACATGTGAACCCTGCAGCTGCTGGGGGCCCCCAGCCAGATCCAGAGTACCACAATTATTATTATTCATGTTTAAAGTGAAACTGCACTAAATGGCATCACTGGGTTCTGTTAAGCCTTCTGTCTTGTGGTATCATAACATCATGAAGTTACTCACTAAGGCATATCTCATTCAGAGGCTGATGAACAGACATGGACTGAATGGGCAGTGGGGCCCCAGAGACCAACATTGCTACCACCTTCTTAAAAAACACAAATATGCAACTGGTTGTATTGAACATAAAATGTGCATTTTGGACACAATAAAAGATGAAGGGAATTTGGGTTGGGTAAATGCCACATGACTTCTCTCACTGGAGGCCCCAAAACCCTAAAGCCAGTCTTGAATCTGTTTTAAATGCCAGTCTATGGTCAGCTTGCTGTCTGCTTGCAGTCACATGCCACATACACCACACACACACACACACACACCACACCCCACACCCCACCCACCCCACACACACACTCTTCCTCCACACCATCCTGCTCCCTCCAACACCTGCATGAGTGTGCTGCCTGTACCATCCCTACAAGCACCCAGCAAACCTTTAGTTCACTGATTAAGTTCCACAAAGTCTCAGCTTGAATAGTCTAAATACAGTAGCACAGGACAGCAGAGCCCCCAACCCCCATGTAAATAATGGAAGAGCTTGCCAGAGTCTCCCATTATTTAAATGGGGGGGAGGGATGTGCTGTCCTGTCCTACTGTATTTAAACTAACCAAGCTGAGACTTTGTGGAACTGACTGGCTTGCTGGGAACTTTAAAGAGCAACTGACGCCTTTGGTAGAATTTTAACAAAACATAATATTCAGACATGGTTCGGCTTGTATTTCATATTAGTGTTGTGTTTCTCCTCCCCATTGTTTATTACTGATGTAATCTGCATTAAAACAGGATCTTTGCTCCTGAAGAGTTCATATATTATTGTTGCTTTCTCCCTAGCTGAAGTCATAAAGCACTCCTTGTGACATCACAGTTACTCCCATGGCAACAGATTGTGATGTCATAACAGAGAATTATGGCTTGAAGTAGGGAGTAAGCTATAGCAACAGATAAACTCTCGAGTATAAAGATCATGTGTTCATTCAAATTGCCTCAGTAATAAATAAGATGGAGAGCTGGCCCCGTGGCACTGAGGGTTGAGGTGTTGGGCACCACAACTCGTGCCACGCCAGCGACCCAGGTTCGGGAACGAGCCCGGGACATCAGGGGTCAGCAAGAGAGGACTGCTCTACTTTCCTGGGGAGGGTTGGTTTGCTTTCTGTTGCTCGAGAGGCTCCTAGTGGTGGCTGGGTGTTGCCGCACTAAGCGGCACGCACATATGGGGGGGAGCACCAACAGAAGCTTTACGCATGGGGGGAGGAAAGTGCCCATCGCATGCAGGGCTTCACTGCATGGACGGGCTCAGGAAAACATAGAAAATGAGGAAATCTCTGGAGCTACCAGTAGGCGAAGGTGGGAACAGGGACCAGTCACCACTCCCAGTACCGGATCTTCCAGCCTGCCCCGGATACTCTCCTCATGGAGTCCTGGCCACACACTAGATTTGCAGAAAGATTGCCAGTAAGGAGTTGGTGGTCCTGCCATGGGGGGGCTTAAATCCAGGGGATTGTTGGTCCAGGAGTGAGTGAGGGAGATTCCCCCCATCCGACGAGTAGGGATAGGGATCTCAGGTGAGGGGGGATCAGAATGGTCGAGCGCCCCACTGAAGAGAGTCTGGTGGTCCAGTGTGTAGGAGGATAAAAAGAATGTACAAAAAATTAAATAAATAAATATGGAGGAGAAATCTATAGAATATATATGGAATGCAAGCTGAATTGTACCTAAATATTATGTTTTTCAAAGGTTTCTTTGCAGCATCAGCAGCTCTTTAACAAATTAATTATTTTGTTAAAGAGGTGAAACAAAAAGCAACATTCTATAAAATTCTAAATGTAGTTTTATTATTCATATTGGCTTTTGCAAATGACAGTGATCACATAAATCATTCCTGGTGACACAGTAGAGTAATGCATGTCCAATAAGAATTATCACAGTATGCTGTACTAAGCCCCCTGTGTTACAGCATGTGGGATAAAGCAACAGATTTAATAACAGTCCCAAGAGAGTGCCCAAAATGTCTATTATGCAGCAAAGCCAGGGATTTGACCCTGAAAAGTTAATGAGGTGCAAGGCACACCAGGTAGCATACTAGATGACTATATAGTCCAAGCAGGAAAGAAGTCTTCCAGCATGCACAAACTGAAGAAGTAGCATCATGTGCGTATTCTCCAGTGTTACACAGTTAATCACTTTCACTCTGTTTTTGTTCTTTGTACAAGTTAACTGATAAAAACTGTGGCATATTGCCACAGTTCTTATCAGTTGTACAAAGAACACTGGCAAAATGCTAAGAAAACTTGGTATACATACAGCAGTCAGCAAGGTTTTTAAGACCACACCCCCCCCACACACACACCTCGATTTATGTTCTCAGGCTGTTCCATCTGTCACTAATTAAGTGATTATTTTTTACGACTATATGCTACAGCACAAGGAAAGGAACTGCCAGTGTTTTAAAATTGTTTTTTCAGGGACCCGCTTTGACCCTCCATCAAAATTCAGACAGGCCAAAGTAAAATTTCAGGTGGTCACAATTTTTTTGACTGTTTAAAGGGACTCCTCATTACTTCATATTCTATGGCTGTTAAGTGTGTAGTCTGTTACCCCTGCTGCAGTACTGTAAAAAGAAACAAAATAATACATGCCACTAACTTATTTATTTAATTCTTTATTTTCCACAAAAATGATTATAGCACCACAGGCTCATTTACAGTGGCATCTAAAACTATCCTCAACTAGCCAATATATTTAGGTTCCATACCTATTAAACATTCTGAGAGTTTAAATTAATGGCTAAGTAAATTACTGTATGTTTCTTAAATTGTCACCTGTTTACTAGCCAAATACTGGTAGAATTTGTATTGAATTAGAAACATTTTCCTCTAACTAGCTGCAGATACCTTGAATTATAGAGGGTAACATTTCAATTAATACACCTGTTAGGCTACTGAAAAAGTCTGAGAGGCTAGTGGATTTTTCCAGTCACTAGCTCTGCTGGCTACTGGTTACAAAACTTAATTTTTTGAAACTTTTTTTTTTGTTTGTTTTATATTTTTATTCAGGTTGCTTAAGTGTAGTAGTACACATTTACAGGCAAATACAACAGCACCCCTTCCAATCTCTAGGGGTTACTGTCCATCATTACAGTATTGCTATTACATTTTGCATGCCCATAGTCATTATTAAGATCACCGTGTTTATATTTTATGAGTCTCCCCTCCCCTGTACTTTACTCAAAGCCTTATATTTTCATCCCCTCACTTGCTTAGAACAACCGTGTCCCTAGGACACCCGAAAAACGAGAATAACAAAGCATCTGTATAGTGTTAAATGGACTATAATTCGAACCCTACATTCCAGTTTCGGTGAGGAGTGTGTGAGGTGTCTGTCTGGAGGCTGACAGTTTCTAATCCCAATCCTTGTCAATCTGGAGTAAGACCCCTATGGTATATTTCTACCTCCTGGAGCCTATGTGTTCCCTGAAAGGGGGCTACCCTGAAACTTGTTTTTTGCTGTGCTAATTTTCTTGCAATGTTCAGTTTTAGTATACGTGATGGAAATGCATGCATTTCTTCTGTTTGCAAAGCAAAAACTACAGTAATTATATTTTATATTTGAAAGATACTGTACTCTGCAGTTTTAAAATTCTGCAACAAAATGTAGTTATAGAAATACCACTTTAAAGAGCCCCTGACACTGTTGTGACAGCTTTGAGAAAATGTAATGTTTAGCACAAGTGAGCTTATATTTTAATATTGTTTCTGTATTTCTCATTCTTTTTTACTACTAAGGAGAACATTTGCATGTAAACAGGATCACTGCCCTATCTGTTCTGGCTACTTGCCTACATATGACATCACAGCTCTGTTTATGACACCACAGTCTGTTGCTGTGGGGATAATTATGATTTCATAAATGTGGGATCATTTATTTTATTTATTTACTTATTTAAAAGTTGGTAACCGGGAAAAGCACCATGACCAGAAGTTCGTTTCCAGGTACAACCTGTATTATGATGTCATATGTAGGACAGCAGAAAGAGCAGATAAAGTCTAAGGGACAGTAAGCCTCTTTCATGTAGCTGTTCTCGGTAATAAAGAAAAAAGGTAAATAATTATAGAAAATACATGAAATATAAACTGAACTGTCTGAATCTCACATTTTTTCCAAGTTTTTCTAATGGTGTCAGGGGCTCTTTAAACCTTTATTTTATTATAAAAATAATTAACAAGTGCAATTTTTAATACAGAAGACTTGAACCACAAGTAGTTGCAAATGCAAAAACTAAATTAACTCATCGCTTATGGTAAGATAAAAGGGTTCTTTATTACATCAGCATTGGTTCTCAAGTACTAGCAAATTCTTGCATTTAAAAAGTTTGTAAAAGTCTACTTAAAACTCTTTTACCAAGCCTCACCCATGTGCAGAACAGATTTGCAGTGGCAACTTTAATGTATTCTCTCTCTTTTTATATAAAAATAAATGTTTGTGTGCTTTTAAAATTTTTATTAGCTTGCCATACTGGCCCCTGAGCTTTATGGTGGCCAAAGAGAAATTTACATTGAATTTAGACATCATATTGTCCATGTAGAATGCTGCGTTCTACATGGACATGATGTCTAAATAAATTCTATGTAAATTTCTCTTTGGTCACCATTAAGCTCAGGGGTCATTAGCAGTCTAATAACACAAATTTTAAGAATGCTGAGAAGTAGTGAAATATTTAGAAACCCCAAACAGATTGCAGCATAGAGTATTTTGTGAGAAGCCCCTTAAACCTATTAATGGCAGCAGTGTATCAGATTGGGGGCTTTTGGGATCACATTGCATTCTGCCCCTTTTCATTGCTGGCTGTTGAATTTCCAGGCTTTTAATATAATATTTAATGGTTTCCATTTAAGGCGGCAGCGGCACACTCAAAGGGCCTGAATCTCAAAGCTTCCAGAATGGTGCAAAGTGCCCCTTGCGCCAAAAGATGCACCAGGAGCGGTTCTCAAATGCAGCCTGCATCAACCACAGGCTACGTGCACCAAAGGGGCTTGTGCCATTCATGCAGCACAAAATGGGTTGCGTCATGGCACTAGAGGGGCATGTGGCAAAAGCAAGCTACCAAATACCCTAAATTGGGATTCTCAAAACTCTCCCAGAGGGCAAATTTCTAAGTACCATTATACAAGCCAGGGGTGGTCTAAGGGTACTTAGAATTGTGCCTCTGGGAGAGTTAAGCAACTTGTGGAATTGTGCCATGGTCCCCCCTGCCCAGCCCCAATCCCTGTTTGAGTAAATTAAGCAGGTCCCTGGTGGCCTACAGGACCCCCCCACAATCTGTCTGCATATTACAATAGTCATTCCCTGGTGGTCTAGCAACCTCACAAGCTCCAATCCCCTTATTATGAAGCTCAGGTCCCTGGTGATTTAACGGACCACTCCCACCCTGGCAGACAGTGCCTCACCAGCCCGCTCCCCCTGTCCCATCTCTGAGCTGGTGAGTGGCACAGCCCTCTGCTCACCACCATGTCCAGCCACTGAGTGAACTGCAAAGAGCATGTACTGTATACAGTACGAGCTCCTTGCAGGTCAGTCAGTTGCTGGCCATGGTAGTGATGAGTGGAGGGCTGTGCCAGTTGCCAGCTTGGGAATGGAATGAGGGGAATGGGATGGTGGGGCACTGCTTGCTGGGTGGGGAGGTCGGTTAGATAACCAGAGACCTGCACTTTGCAATGATAAGGGGATTGGGGCTGGGGGGAGGGGTCTGCTAGACCACCAGGGAATGAATATATTAATACTTGGGCAGATTGGGGGGGTCTGTTAGACCACCAGGGAATGACTATTTTCATGTTTGGGCAGATTGGGGTGGGGGAGATCTGCTAGACCACCAGGGATGTGGGTACTATAAATGAAAAGGGGATCAGGGCTGTGGGGGAGAGTCCACTAGAGCACCAGGGACGTGATTACTTTTTATAATATGGGGATTGGGGTGGAGGGGGGCACTAGCCATCAGGGACATCATAGAATGGCGCACAGGCGGGAGGGGGGTCCGTTAGAGCACCAGGGATGCAATTACTTTTTATAACATGGGGATTGGGGTGGGGGGGTGTTAGCCACCCGGGACATCATAGAATGTCACACAACTGCCCTGCAGTTTGCAGCAACCCATCCAGATGCACCGTCTGGTGCATGGCCACAGCAACCGCAAGCTACAGGACTTTGCTGCCAGGACCCTATCTGATAGAGAATCAGGCACAGGGTCCCTGGTGCACCGGCAATCAGAGCAGGTCAAGTTTGGCATGGCTTTTGCCAAGTTTTGAGAATCAGGCCCAAAATGTTTACAACTGCAAGAATAGTGGCTTAGCCAGTGCCTAGGGGCAGTGCCAACCCCACTAAACATTAGCGCCGCGCTGACCTTATGTGTGTGGTAATCAGCTGATAACATAAATTTTAAATACTCAGCCACAGCCAAACTGCAACACACAATGCCCCCCCCGCCCGCCATTACCTTTCCAGGCAGCAGGCAGTTTTGAACAGCAGCAGTAGATGGTGGATGGTCCCATTGGTCTGTTTTGGCTGGTGTGGTCAGGGCAGGCAGGCAGTGGAGAGAGACTAGTGGCAAGTGTTTTTAAGGTCGGATGCCAGGAGGATAGAGGCTGTAGCCATTGGAGGAGGGAGTCGGGCTGGTGACTGGACACAACAAGAATGAGGAGAACCAAAGGCAGCAGAGCAGAGGACGAGACACAGATAAGGGCAGCACTCAGAGCACTGAAGCAGCTTACTGTAAGGTCATCACAGTGGGTCACTCACAGCAGGACTGGGGCAGCAGCATGCACAGGATCCTATTTTATATCTCATAGAAATACAGGAATTTGCCAGTGAAGAAGGACCCTTTGGCCCATCCAGTCTGCCCAAAATATGCCCCCCCCCCCCGTCTAGTTCATCTTACACCCTCTGTTCCATACCCTTGCACTTTTATTTAGCCCTATGTAGTTGTCCCAAGTTCTTTTGAATTTTCCCACTGAATATACCCCCACAACCCATTCAGGCAGCCTATTCCATGGACTCACAACCTTGAGAAGAACTGTCCCTTTACATTTCCTCTAAATTTACCCCCCTCCAGCTTGAATGCGTGTCCTCTATTGAATTTGTTCTCACTTATCCTGAAAATGCTACCTTCCCTTACTCTGTATTCCCTTCAGATATTTGAAGGTTTCTACCATATCCTCCCCTTTCCCTCCTCATCTCTAGTGTATACAAGTTTAGTTCCTCTAGCCATTCTTCATATGACCTCCCCTGTAGCCCTTGAACCATCTTGGTCGCTCTTCTCTGGATCCTCTCCAGCCTGTCCCTCTCACTCTGTAAGTGTGGCCTCCAGAACTGGACCACATATTCTAGCTGTGATCTGAGCATAGTTTTGCATAGTGGCATGATCACCTCCTTTTTTCTGCTTGTAAAGCCCCTTCTTATGCATGCCAGCATTCTGGTTGCCTTCCCTTCTGCCCTATCATATTGATTCCTAACTTTCATGTTATCCGAAATTGTGATCCCCAGGTCCCGTTCCTGCTCTGTAACTTCCAGTTCTCTCCCCTCCCTGGGCCAGTATCTTGCCCTTGGTGTTTTACGCCCTATGTGCATAATTTTACTTTTTTTTTTTTTGCATTGAACTGTAGTTCTCACTTTCCTGACCATTCCTCCAGCATAGCCAGATCCTCCCTCATTCTTTCTTACCCCCCCCCTTGGTGTGTCCACCCTGTTACAGACCTTCATGCTGTCTGCGAACAGACACACCTTCCCATATAGGCCCTCTGAAATGTCCCCAGTGTATATGTTAAACTATGAGTCCCAACATGGACCCCTGAGGAACCCCACTTATCACCCCTCATTCATTTGAGTGCACCCCATTTACCACCACCCTCTGAGTTCCCCTCCCAGTCAGTTCTCCTCCCAGTTTGTTAGTGTGCTCCACACCCCTAAGCTGCCTAACTTGCTTATTAGCTTCCTGTGGGGGATGGTGTTGAAGGCCTTCTTGAAGTCCAGATAGGCCATGTCCACCGTCCCTCCCTGATCACAAATCTCCATTACTCCCTCAAAGAATTCAGTCAGGTTGATCAAACATGACCTTCCACCTGTGAACCCGTGCTGGTTGTTGTCTATGAGGCCCTCCTCCTCTAAACATTGTACCAGCCTTTCCTTTATAAGTGCTCCATCAGTTTTCCCATCATGGCGGTAGGCTAACTGGGTGACAGTTGCCCGGCTCATCCTCTCCTCTGCTCCCCCCTTGCACAATGGCACATCAGCCCTTCTCCAATCCCCTAGGACTCTCCCATTGTCTTGAGACAGATTGAATATCCTTGTGAGTGGTGCCACCAGTTCCTCCTTTAACTCCTTGAGTACCATGGGGTGGATTACATGGGGGCTCATTGCCCTGTCCGGTATGTGCCAGTCAGTGACCCCAACACAGTGACCTACATCCTTGTCAACAAAATCAACAGTTCGCTGACAGGTCACTGTGTTGGTGTGCCTGACATAGGGGCACACTGTCTCCCGGTCCTGCACCCCTCCCCGAATCAACTCTGACTCTAAGTTGTAATCTGTTGTATGTGAGGGTGTGGGGGCAGTGTCCCCTGCATGGGGGGTTCGGGGGCAAAGTCCCCCATTGAAAAAATGGACCAGGAGACCATCAGGATTTATGTCGACCACAACTTGTGGTCGACATAAATCCTGTCGCTGTGATGCTGGTCAACGAAAGTGTTGCCGAACCGGCATCATAGAGCCTTTGTCCATCCACAGTTTTCCTAATTCCTCCAATACCCTACCCTCTCATCACTGCTCTTTTGATTTACTTATAACAAAAGAGAAGTGACAAGATATTTACAAATGAAGGAAGCAATCACCTGGCCAGGGCAGAGTTCAAAGTGCTGCTTGGCTTCTGAAAGACCAGCTTCTGATTCAGAAGGTGTGAAGTACCATCAGGAGGATGTTTTCTGGTGCTAGGGAGTTGCATTGAAGTGAGTAATTAATGCTGGAGACAGTCCAATCACCGGAGGTACTTTCCATTGTGCGTGGATGATCGGTCTGTTGGCTGCATAATTACTCACTTCAGTGTGTTAATGTGTGAGTGAGTGGTGGGGGCTACTGACTTCAAAGGAGAACTCCCCCCCCGCTGAGTTGACAAGCACTAGTAAACATCTAAACAGCTGTCAAAAATAAAACTGAGCCAGGGAAGAAGAAAAAAAAAGGAAACTTTGGTGACTCCCCTCAAACTAGGGGTCTTGGCAACTGCCCAGTCTGCCCTATTGTTAATCTAGCCCTGCCTGTATCCCTTCAACTGTGTCCAGCTTCCCACAGAGTTTGGTGTCAACTACAAACAGGCAGACCTTGCCTTTATGCCTTCCCAATGCCATTTATGAAGACATTGAACAACACTGGCCCTAGCACTGATCCCAATGAGACCTCGCTGGTGACCTCCTTGCTACTGGATAACTCCCCCCCCCTCTGGGTTCTATCACTTAGCAAGCTTTCTACCTGCCATGTCATATTCTCCCCAACCCCAAGATCCATCAGTTTCCTGATTAGCCTCTTATGTGGCACAGAATCGAAGGTTTTGTTAAAGTCTAGGTAAAGGATGTCCACCACTTTGCCCCGATCCATTGCCCTGGTGACTAAGGTTACCACCTTTTAAGAAGTCTAAAGTGGGACATTTCTTACTTAAACATGATTTTTCGCAGGACAATATGTAACCTTGACCAATGCAACAAACTTGTGTTCTTTAAATAATCAGAATTAAGACCAAGCGTGCCATTTTTTAGTTGTTCCTATTGTTTCTTATCATTTAAAGGTATTTTAGTTAAGGTATTATAGTTTTTTTGCAGCATTTAGAGGAAAGTCAGAAAATATTTTTTCCTACTATTATGTCAGGACATGTAGTATTTTTCATGTTTTTTTCGCAGGACACAGCTGCCCTGCAAAAATCAGGACAGGTGGTAACCCTACTGTTGACCCAGTCAAAAAAGTCAGTCAGGTTCAGTTGACATGAACTTCCACCCACAAACCCATGTTGCCTCTTGTACTGAAGATCATTCTCCTCTATGTACCTTACCAACTTCTCCTTAAGTATGGTCTCCATGAGTTGGTTTGCCTTTTTTATTTGTTCCCTATTCACACTATAGTTGTTGAATTTATCTGCTTTACTGTTGTTGGTACTTTTTTACTTTCTGGATATTACTGTTGTATTTATCCTGTATTTCCTTACGTTTGTAGTGTCCATGCCTGTTTTTGATCTCCACTGTAGTGTAACTACTGTGTACTAACTTGTTACCTTGTACTTGTTTCACCCAGGTCCATCTCGAAAATGAGCTCTGCTCAATGGTGATCCCCTGGTTAAATAAAGATTTTGATTGATTGATTGATTGATTGAGTTTGCACATGTCCAATATCAGACCAGACTGACTAGCCTATAGTTCCATGGCTCATCCCTGGGTCTGCTCATTTGAAGAGGCACCACATGTGCTATTCTCCAGTCCTGCGGCACCATGCCAGACTCCAGGGATTCACTGAAGAGGTCCACCTTCAGCCCTGCAAGCTCCTCTACTAGCTCCTTCAATACCCTTTGGTGGTTCCATGTCGTAAGGGTGATCGCTGAAAGGTGATTGTCATTATGGCAAGTGTATATCGCCAAAATTCAATTTCAGTGACGTGCACCCTCGGCGGAAAACAAAATGGCACAAAGGACTCTATATTTTAATGTCATGCAGGGGGCTATGCCCCCCGCATCCCTCCCCCAACTTTAGGATTCTCAACTCTAGGGTGGTGCATGTTGGTGGGGGGGGGGGTGTGCAAAATTGTAAAACATAAAAATAAATTACTTGGGCCAGGTGCAACAAAACATACCTGGGCCCGGACCCGAACCCAGCATCCTGGCCACCCCAGCCCAGCACCCACCCACCACACCACAGAGCCAGCTTGGCACCTCACTGCAGCACCACCCTTCACAAACCCTCCCTCCCATCCTGCCCCTCGCTCACTGTGCTGGTTCCCCCCCGCACATGTGTACATATAGAGACATCCTGTCGCTATTCGCGAATCCACACCATCCAGTCACCTTCCCTGCTCCCTTGCCCTGACGACATGCACCGCAAGTGGGTCGCTGTTTTGGTAGGCGCCCACTTGCAATTAACACAAGTCACAGGATACCCCCTTCAGTGTATGCTGTTCAGTCCTGGGAACTTGTCTGCTTTCAATGCTGGTAGCTTCTCCCTCACCATCCACCTCTAGTACTACGGCTGTGGCCTTCTCCGCCCTCCTTCTCACCCCAGGTGGCACTGGCCCATCTTTCTCCCTAGTAAAGACAGAGCAGAAGTACTCGTTCAGTACCTCCACCTTGCTCCCTTCCTCCTCCTCCACTCTGCTCTCTTCTTCCTCCACCCATCCATCCCCCTTTCTCAGTTTAACTATCCCATTCTTCTTGTCCCTCTTCTCACTTATGTAGCGAAAGAAGGCCTTCTCCCCGATCTCGAGCCCTTCTGCTATTTGCAGTTCTTTCTGTACCTTTGCTGGCTGTACCACCTTGCCTGCCATGTTAACCTCAGGTATTCTTCCTTACAGTATCTGCTTCACTCGCAGTCCTGTTGCTTTTCTTGTAGGCTGCTCTCTTATCCCCTCACTGCTCTGGCAACCTCAGAGTTGAACCAGATGGGTGATTTGGCTCCTGATTTCTTCCCTCTAAGCTTAACACAATCTGCTGTGACTTCTAGTATTGCATTCCTGATGATGGCCCATTGTTGGTCCACCCCCATGTCTGCTTTGATGCCCTCTAGTTGTTTCCTTAGCACCTCACTCATTTTCTAGAAATCCATTCTCCTGAAGTTCAGGGTTTTGGTCTTGGTGGAGTAGCTTTCCCTTCCTATATCCCAAATGAACCATACTGTGCTGTGGTCATTACCTCGCAGGTGTTCATTTAATGCTCTCATGTACATGCTCCCAATTTGTGAGCACTAGATCAAGGATCGCCCCCTCTCTGGTGGGCTCAGTAACTCCCTGGGTCATGCACCCACTCTGTATCGCATTCAGGATCACTTGACTCCTGGCACTGGACATGGCCAGTGTACCCCAGTCCATCTTAGGCAGATTAAAGTCCTCCACCACTGCCACTACCACCTCCCCTTTTCCTGCTGCTTCCAGCAATTCTGTACATAGTTCTTTGTCTCTCTCCGTCCTGGTTGAGCAGTCTGTAGACCAGCCCCAAACCTGACCTTCCTCCCCCTATTGGTCTGGAGCTGGATTCATAGTGATTTCCATTTTTCCCTGATTATTCTCCTCCATTGTACATTTTGTCCCCTTCCTGATGTATGCCTCCACCCCCCCCTTGCCTAACACTATCCCTTCTAAATAGCTTGTACCCCAGAATCAATAGGTCCCACTCATGGTGTACTGTAGCCCAGGTCTCAGTAACTGCTGCTACATCAACCTTCCCCTCCACTAAGAGGGGCTGCATGTCTGCCATCTTGTTACCAAGACTGCGAACATTGAGTGACACCACCCTCCACCTCAACTCTGTACCTCCTTGCCTAGTTCCTGTACCTTTCTTGACCTGCCTATCCCCTGTACTCCCCCCTTCACCCCCTGTCCTTGGATGTCCTCCCTTGCCCTATGCCCTCCTTCCTGATTGCTACTTCCTATATGGGGGGAGGTCCACAGACCTCCCTGTCTTGAAGCGTCTATGCCCGCTGGCCCACCTCTCCCCCCTCAGCAGTTTAAACTCAGATCTTCTTCTATGTATTCCCTCACCATGTCCCCAAGTACTTTCGATCCCTCCCAATTAAGGTGCAGCCTATCTGCTGAATATAGCACCTTATCCAACCACTTGCCTCCTCAACTCTCAATAGAATTGAAACCTTCCACCTTGCACCAGCTACTCAGCCATTCATTAAACTCCTCAATCCTCCTTTTTCTCACTGTGCTAGCTCTGGGGACTGGAATTATCTCTGAAAAGGCCAAAGTGCTCACTGAATCCTTGCAGTTCCTTGCTGACTCTATGTACCTGTTCTGCATCACACCCTCCTCTTCCCTGGTGGATGACCAATTGAGGCTTTCCACCCACTCCCCTTACAATTTCCCTGATCCTTGGTTGTGCCTTCCCCACCTCAGTCCCTGGTATACAAACAGCCACTCTTCTATTCCTTGAATCCCCTTCCTCCCGCAGTGGATACCTTTAATTATGGAATCCCTATTGTGATAATCACCCTTCCATTCCCCGCAGGCTTACCCAGCTGCCCTTTCCACTTGCCACCTCCCAATCTCCCCCCTTGCCACCGTCCTTTGACTCTGTATTTCGTCAATCCTCTACTCTCCCACCTGCCCTCCATTCCTCTAAACTTGCCAGTACTCCTGGTGAACCAGCCTCCCCCCCCCACTTGACTGCTCTCTGTCTGCTTTGGATGTATATCCGTTTTTACCATCACTGTCCCCTTCTACTACTTCTCCAATTCCTCTTGTTCCCATCCCTCCCTAGCTACCTCTGCTTGCTACCATACTACCTTCCCTATTCCCTCCCCCTAATTCTACCTCCCCCCATCCTTTGCTCCATCTAATGACTTTTTCCTTCTTGCTCCACAAAGCTACTCACCCCCTTGCCACCGTCCTTTGACTCTGTATTTTTTCAGTCCTCTACTCTCCCACCTGCCCCCCATTCCTCTAATCCTGCCAGTACTGCATACCTGTTAGATGAGGGCACCCCCATATTAGAACCTTCTTCTGTTCTCCCACCTGTTTCCCTCCCCTTCCACCTTGCTCTGATCCTCTTACCCATCTGCCATTTCCCCTTGCCACCAGCCAATCCCCCACTCTGGTTCTGCAGCATCCTTGAGGAGGAGGTGTCCCTGGACACTGTGGCAACCCCCATGCTTCCATCTGGTGCTTGCCATACAAATGCCCCGGGGCAGCCCCTACCTGCCCCTTCAGCCATTGTTCTTTCCCCTAGCCTGTTCCTCTCTTTGCAACTCCCATCTTAGCCACCTTATCTCTGCCCTGAGTTGCACTAGGTTTCTGCACACTGCACAGCCCCCTGCTCTCCATATTGTTCCCAGAAAGACTGTGGCCCCACATCCATTGCAGCTGACCACCATCCTGTCCATTGTATCTTCTCGCTTCCCTCCTCCTCCACCCCTTCCAGCTGTCTGGCAGTCTGTCCCAGCTCCTATGCCCCCACATTCTCCCCAGTTAGCCTATACCAGCCCAGCTATGTTTCTCTGCTGTTCCCAGCTCGTATTTCACAAATAGGTTGACCTTAGATAGGGTTTTGCTGCAAATTCCTTTTCCTGCTGGTTGGTAAAAAGTCAGTTTTAACTTAAGGCTTTGTTCCATTCCATTTTTTTTTTGTATATTTTACTTTATTCTTTTTTTTTTTTTTTTCACTTCCACCCATTGTTGTTCCCTAACCTGGGTATTTAGTAATAATGTACATAGTCCCCAACTATGTATTTACAACCTCTGCTTCCCATCCCCTGTAGTGTACTTACCTTCTGTGCCCTAACCAGCATGGCCCGCAGCCTGCGGTCCTCTCTGCAGATGTCCTGCCCAATGCCCCCAGATACCACTTAGTCACAGATGCCACACACTTGCTTTGTGGCACTCTTACTTCAGGGTGTCATGGACCCTTGGGTATTAAATAGGGGCTACATCCACCCCTACAGGTTGGCTGTGGTCCTGTGGGACCTCCAATGGCACCATGAACCAGTCACCAATCTCCTGCCCTTAGCCCGCCCTCTGCAGCTTCTGCCCTGCTCCCTGAAACCACCACAGCCCAAGAATTCAACATAGCATTTGAATTTAACAATGTAGGACTCAGCCCTCTAAACGGCAAACAGCACTTAGCCAATTTGGTCCACTGCTCCTCCTCTCCCACTGGCATCCTTGCAAGTGCATCAATCTATCCCCTGATCACTGACTAACCCTGGCGGGAGCACAGTCTGGATGGATTCAAGAGGTTTAAAGTCTGCTCAAGTCAGACACAGTGGCATCTTAGAGGCAGCAGTGAAGTGGGATGGTTAAGTGATTAGTCTACTGGAAGAAGCTGGGGACCAAAACAATGCCTAATTCATTATTTGAGTTTGGTTCTTTGTTCCAGCTGTTTTTGGGTAACTACTGAATCTCTTTTAATTGGAGAAAAGTATATGAGTGTTACTTGTTCTGGGCTATAGCATTTGTACTATACCACTGAAGCTGTATTCTGCTAGATAGTGATACTGATATTGGTAGTTGATGGCAACTCGAAATGAGTTTTTATTTCATGTTTTTAAATTTTATAATGTTTTATTTTGTTTTCATCTTGCCCTGCAGTGAAAACTGCCACCCTTACTGATATGCCATTTAATATTGCTTCCATTTCTAATTCCCTGATACCTTCGCCTCATAGTATTTGATGATGTTGAATCACAGTTTGCTTTTAACCCATACCTACCACATTATTAATGAATAATTACACATTCATTTTAATGGGTGTTTGAAGGGATGGTGACAGGAGGAGTCATACCACTTTGTGGAGGACAGGGGCCTTCTAGGTCAGGAAGATCTTCAAGGGTGATGGACTTCACCCAACAAGAGAGGGAGCCAGTGCCCTGGGGCAGATGCTGTACATCCCAAACCATCTGCAGGGGAGACAGAGGCTAGAGCAACCATTGAGAAGTTAGAGTGGATGGGGAACCTAGCTAGGGCTCCCATGAACAGGGGACTAGTACCAGCAAGGTGGAGAATGGTAAAGTTAAAATTCAAATTAGGTTTGGGGAAGAGGCCAATGATGGAGGGCTGACAAACCCTATAGGAAAAGCAAGAGAGAATCAGAGGAAAGATGGAAAGGGATCTGCATTAATGTCAAGAGTCTGGGAAATAAAATTACTGAGGTCTAGGCAATGGTGACAGACATTAAGATGGATCTAGCAACTGTCACAGATTTTGCCACAGAGAATAATGGTTGGGACCTAACAGTCCCAGGCTACACCATGTTTAGATGGGATAGAGGTAAAGGAGGAGGTGTAGCCTTTGCATATCAGGGGAGACAGAGGCAGTGGAGGATGGAAACATCAGGAGGCAAGAAAGTACAGATGGGAGTGATCTATAAACCTCTAGGACAGGGGAGAGAAAGAAATATGGTGCTAGGGGCAGAACTAGAAAGGGGGTGGCAAATGGGGAGGTGGTGGGAGATTTAAGCCTGCCAGATATTGATTGGGTCATTCTAGTGGGTAGGAGCTCCAGAAGTCAGGCACTGCTGGATACATTCTAGGACTGCCTGCTGGTGCAGCTGGTTAAGGAACCCACTAAGCAGGCTGCCATTCCCAATACGGTGCTCACCAACTCAGAAGTAATGAGAGTAGGGGAGCCACTAGAGTCCAGAGACCATAACTCTATATGGTTCATTCGACCTGCCCTTGGGCCAAGTAAGTCCTCATCAAAGGCTGAAGCCCTAGATTTCAGAAGGGCAGACTTCAGTTGCATGAGAAGCTGGTCCAGGCGTTAGTCACAGTGAGCAGCATAAGGGATGTGGAGAAACGATGGGGGGGGGGGGCAGTTAAGGGGGCCATTCTTGAGGAAACAAAGTCTTACATGAGAACAGTAATCAAAAGTAACTGGCACAAGAGACAAATATGGCTCTCTAGAAAGGTCAGGGAAGCAGCAAGAGCCAAAAAGAAGGCCTTTATCAGGTACAAGGAAAACCAATGGAAGGAAGAATGGGGAGAGAACCAAGTAAGAAAAAGAGAAACTAAGAGGGCGGTCAGAGAAGCAAAGCCAAACACAGAACTGCATATTGCTTATTGCACAGGAAGTCAAGAGAGTGGAAAAGGCATTCTTTAGATAGGGAAAAAGGGAAAAATGAAAGGAGAAAGGAGGAATTATTAGGCTAATAGAGGAGAGGGAGGTAGGGTAATTGAGGAGGACTTGCAGATAGCGGCTGTTCTTACTGACTACTTCTGTTCTGTATTCACAAGGGAAGGCAGAGGGCATCTGCCAGAGAATGGCATTAAGGCAGCTGTAAGGGGGATCCCAGAGATGGGCAGCAAGTATTTACCAGTGAAAGGTTCAGAAAGGACTAGCAGCACTAAAGATAGACAAGACTCCGGGGCCAGATGGTATGTATCCAAGAGTGCTCAAGGAATTGTCTGCTGAGTTAACTGAACCCTTGGCAGTGCAAGTCAATAGCTCAGTTCAGACGAGGGTAGTTCCAAAAGACTGAGGGTAGTACATGTAGCCCTGCTCCATAAAGGGGGTTAGTTGAGCAGACACAAAAAGGCTAGAAAGATTATTTTTAAATGTCCTATAGGGCAGTTCTCTGTATTACATAAATCTTGAAGACACTGGATAAAGAAATAAGCAGTTCAAACAGTGCAAATCTTGAACTTCTGTGTTGCTTATACTGGTTGACTAGTTAGAATGATCCTGGGCAACTGTAGAAAGTTGGCTTAAAGAGCCGTCAGTTCCCACTCAGTCAGTAGGCTCACAGGGACAAAATCAGTACCTGAGGGTGGTCCTACCTGCACCTGCAGCTCTGCAGCCCATGCTTTAGGTAGACAAATCATCCCTCCAGCTGCTCAACTCAGCTCTGGTCCAAAACATCCCAGCCTTGGCTAGCACTGCTACAGGTCAGTCTTTCTGAGACTGCCCCCAGCGCCAACTACTCCCCTCTTGCATCAAGTAGTTTTCACTCCTGCAGAGGCCTGCTCTCTCCACAGTTCAGCTTTCATCTTTCATCTCATTTCCTCTTTCAGACTGTGCTCAACCAGCTCCTTTTTAAGAGCTGGAGATCATGTGACCCATCAATCACAGCTTAACTGTAAGTTAAATGTTTGCAACAATTTTAAATATGGCTATTTCATACAGAAAAGTAAGCAAAACATGAGAAACAACATTTTAAAATAGATCTGCCTTTATACAATTGCAAAATAAAGCAAATAGAAAATAAAGAAGGGAACTCCAAGGCAGAAAGTCCCAGCTTTCTTGTTCCCAGACTCCCTCGTGCTAAAGTTCTATAAAATGCACAGATGGGAACTCCCAGGCAGAAAGTCCCAGCTTTCTTGTTCCCAGACTCCCTCATGCTAAAGTGCTGTAAAATCCACAGATGTCAACCAGTCTGAGCCCATAGTAATCCACAAAATGGATGCCAGCACACCAAAAGCACATGAAGTCAGGCACTTCCCAAACAGTTAAATTTTTCCGAACACATAGCAATGTGTGCAGGTAGGGCTTAAAGACACATTTCATTTAGTATCAGGATAAAACCAGCAATGTGAAATAAAAGGCATTGCTAATGCATTGTTTGTAGCAGTTTGTAAAACATGTGTTTTATACATTTCATCCAATATCCAATCAGTGCTTCCTGATACCATAATTAGCCTCCATTTAAAACTAAAGGCAGTAGTTCTCCTTCAGTATTTTGTTTTATATTTTATTTAGGGCCAAAAACACGGATCCATAGTGTGCATGTACTTTCTTCCACCACAGGTACGGTATTTTGTAAATAGTAACTTTTAAAACAGGGGAACACAGCAACAAAGCCCACAAGCTTTTCTTTCACCCAACTGTACTAGGGCAGCCCTTGTATACTTAATTCTAGCGGTAGGTGGGGGGTCCTCAGAAAGAGAGGAATTAGAAAGATCATTTTAATGAAAAGTTTTAATGCTGGGTGATCAGTCCAGTGCAGACAAGATAGAATATTACTAAGGTTAGCATAAAAGAAAGGCTGCAGTAGGGTTGCCACCTGTCAGGTTTTTTACCTGGTAGTCAGGTTTTCAAGGTCCTTATCAGGTAATCCGGTTTTGCTCTGTGCTGATCAGGTTTTTGAGCCATTTTGAGTGCTCACATACTTTTGAAAGATTTTGTCATCTCATCCATTGTATTAACTACATGTCCAGGTTATAAACAAGTTCTGTTGTCAGTATAGCCTTTTGTTTGTGAAAGCAGTCAACCTGGGAGGTGTAAAGTATGGCCATTAACACCATTAGCACTTACTTAATCTAATCTTTTCCACTGCATCTTAAAGTGGCATAGCAGCAAGGCTGCCCCACCTTTTGTAACAGTAACAGAGCCAGTTGTCTTCCACTTTCATTTGATGGTAAACATTTTCATCTCGAACAGAATTTAGGCATTTTCAATGTTTTAAATTATGTTTTTCCTCAAGAAAAAAATGTGGCCACTTCTTTGACTTTGAAATATTACTGTGGACATGAAAAGGAAATGGAGCCAGAAAAATATATAGTACACATTGTAGAAAACAATTTATTATGTATTATTATATACCAAGTATACTGTTGTATGCTATTTAAAGTATTTCCCTCGTCTCCCCCATATCATATCTGTAAATGAGATTTATTTTATCTCTATGTTTATCTGGTAAACTAATGTTAATAAATCAGTCAATACATACATAAGTAAATAAATAACTAAGAAGAACCTAGGAAAGTAACTTTAACAGGTACAGTACAGTATCTTAAGATTTTTGTTGAACTGCTTTAAGTGTTGTATTTTATCGACATAACCACTGGCTTTCTAGGAGGAGTAATGCATGATGAGTCATGAAAAGGGGTGGTGCTAGGGGCAGCGCTTAGGATCCGGTTTTTGCCTCATCCAAAGGTGGCAACCCTAGGCTGCAGCCAAAACGGTAGGAAATAAACATTAAAAGTAATCTGGCATGCTGTACTGCACTGAGTGTTTCAGGTCTCAGCATGCTTTCATTCTATCTGGTAGGTTAAGGCAGCCTTGTTGTGGCTGTGTGGCTTTCTAGCCCCTTAGGACTTCATTCTCTATTTTCATTAAAAAAAAAATACAGTGGGAGTATTTCATCCTACTACAGGAGGGCAAGGAGTAACCAGGCTATTACAGACCTGTCAGTCTTAACTCTATTGTGGGTAAACTGGTGGAGATACTAGTCAAAGAGGACCCTGTGAACTACCTGGAGAGTAGAGGACTGCAGGATAGTAAACAGCAGGGGTCTGTGGCAGGGAGGTCTTGTCACACCAACCTGATAGCATTTTTCGACTGGATAAGGGGGATAGTGGATTAGGACCATGCTGTGGATTTGCTCTATTTAGAAACATATATAGAAACATAGAAGTTGACGGCAGATAAGGACCGCAAGGCCCATCCAGTCTGCCCATTTCTTTTTCTACCTTATAAATGTGCCATCTGCCTTTGCTCTGTCAATGACCAATCTATTCATACTCATCTGTATTGCTCCCTTATGCCTATCCCATGCCTGTTTGAAGCCCTGCACTGTATTCATATCCACCACTTCCTGAGGTAGGCCGTTCCCGGCATCCACCACCCTTTCTGTGAAAAAGAACTTCCTCACATTACCCCTTAATCGGCCTCCCTCTAATCTCATGCTGTGTCCTCTTGTCCTGCTATTTTTCTTATATTGAAACATGTTAGACTCTATCACCTTGTTAATGCTGTTAAGGTGTTTGAATGTTTCGATCATATCACCTCTGTCCCTCCTTTATGCTAGGGTATACATATTGAGCTCCGTTAATCTGTCCTCATATGTTTTCTGATGCAGTCCCTGCACCATTTTGGTTGCCCTTCTCTGGACTGCCTCAATTTGGTTAATGTCCTTGTGAAGGTGTGGCCTCCAGTACTGCATGCAGTACTCCAAATGGGGCCTAATCAGTGCCTTGTAAAGAGGGATTATTACCTCCCCCTCTTCCGACTTGTTATACCCTTACTAATACACCCTAACATCCCCCTAGCTTTACCTACTGCTTTAGTGATCTGCTTGGATGATTTCAGGTCATCGGTGATGATGATACCCGAGTTTCCTTCTTCCCTTGTGACTGCCAGCAACTCCCATCCCAGCATATAGGTGGCTTCAGGGTTTCTCTTCCCTATGTGCATGATCTTGCACTTCTTTGCATTAAACCCCAGTTGCCACTCTTCCGACCATTTTGCTAGTTTATCCAGATCTCTTCTCATTCTGCCCACCCCATCTGGATCATCTACTCTGTTGCAGATCTTGGTGTCATCTGCAAACAGACAAACCTTATCCTCCAGTCCATCTGCAATGTCACTGATGAAGATATTGAAGAGGACTGGCCCCTGGACTGTTCCCTGAGGTACCCTACTTGTGACTTGCATCTCTCCTGACTGAATACCATTTACCACCACTCTCTGTTTTCTGCCCGTCAACCAGTTTGCCACCCAGTTGACCAACTTCTGACCCACCCCGAGCCTACCCAGCTTATTAATCAGTCTTCTAAGTGGAACAGTATCGAAAGCTTTGCTGATGTCAAGGTAGGTGACATCAACTGCTCCCCCTTGGTCCATCACTTTGGTTACCCAGTCAAAGAAATCTATGAGATTAGTTTGACAGGACCTTCCTTTTGTAAACCTATGCTGTCTTGGATCCTGTGCTCCTATGGATTCCAGGTGTTGCACTATTCTTTCCTTAAGGAGTGCCTCCATAATCTTGCCCACTACTGAGGTAAGACTGACTGGTCTGTAGTTCGCTGCCTCCTCCCCGCTACCATTGTTTTGGAGTGGGATCACATGAGCCCTTCTCCAGTCTTCTGGGACCTCTCCTGTGCTCAGAGACTCACTAAACAGTTCTGATAATGGATCTGCTAGTTCCACCCTTAGCTCCTTTAGTACCCTGGGATGTATGCCATCAGGTCCCATTGCCTTGTCCTCGCTGAGCTTATCGAGCTCTTGTAGGACCCTTTCTTTTGTGAAGGGGCTTGTGCTCACCTCCCTCCCCCTGTGTCCATGGTGCTGAGCTGTGGGCCCTGTCCTACCTTCTCTTCAGTAAATACTGAGCAGAAGTATCTATTTAGGATAGATGCTTTTACACGGTTCTCCTCCTCACACGCCCCCTTATCTCCTTTGATCCTAGCAATACCCCCTCTGGACTTTCTCCTTTCACTAATGTATCTATAAAAAGTCTTGTCACCTTCTTTTACTGTCTGTGCTAGTGTTTCTTCGGTTTGGGCCTTTGCCTGCCTTACTGCCTTCCCTGCTTCCCTTAGGGAAGTTTGGTATGCCTCCCTATCTTCATCCTGCTGCATTCCCTTATATTTTCTGTGGGCCAGCCTTTTGGCTCTGACCTTTTCTGCTACTGTTTTTGAGAACCAAAGTGGTTTCCTTCTTCTTTTGCACTTCCTTTTCTCTTTAACACAATGGGATGTTGCTTCAAGTATGGCATCCTTAATGCTTGCCCACTTTGCCTGTACCCCTTCATCTGTATTTCTTTTTTCCAGGGCTAGCTTAACTCTGTTGGCCATCTTATCAAAGTCAGCTCCTCTGAAGCCCCATATTTTTGCCTTGGAATTGGATGATTTAGTTGTAATGGCCAAAATGAACCATACCATGTGATGGTCACTGACCCCCAGGTGACCGTCTACCTGGAGATCTGCGATCCTTTCCCTGTTAGTCAGTACTAGATCTAGGATAGCCCTGTCTCTTGTAGGTTGTTGTACCGGTTGTCTGAGGCCCTCCCCCTGCAGGGAATCCGCCATGTGTCTAGTTCTGGCAGATATTCCTGCTGGTATTGACCAATCTGTATCTGGCATGTTGAAGTCTCCCATTATCAGAACCTCCCCTTTAGCTGTCATATTTTGTATATCTTCTAACAGTAATGTGTCTATGTCCTCCCCCAGTCAGGGGGCCTGTAGACAACCCCAGTACTTATGGCTGTCCCATTTCCTGTTTCCAGGGTGACCTATACTTCTTCTGGCTCCTTATGTGTATTCTGAATTTCTGTAGCTTTGATATTTTCATTGACATACAGGGCCACTCCACCCCTCCCCCCCTTTTTGTACCTCGATCTCTTCTGAACAGTACATAGCCAGGTATTGAAGTCTCCCAAGTGTGGTTACTGGTAAACCATGTCTCGTTAATTGCTACTATGTCCAGTTTAGTCTCTGTCATTGTCATTTCAATTTCAGAGAGGCTTTCAACTCAGTGCCTCACAGAAAGTTGATGAAGAAGCTAGAGGATATGGGTGTAGTGAAGGACACAGTTAGATGGGTGAGAAACTGGTTGGAAGGGAGGCAGTAGAGGGTTGTGATGAACCGAGTCAAATCAGAAGAGAGGGAGGTTGGATGCAACAAACATCAGTCTTGGATCCAGTCCTTTTTAATATGTTTACTAGTGACAAGGGAAAAGGAATCCAGATTAAGATGTGTCTCTTTGCTGATGACACTGAGCTCTGTGGCAGGGTAGACAGCAAGGAGGGGGTTATGGAGATGCAGAGATACTTGCAAAGGCTAGAGAGGTCATCAAAGGTTTGGCAGTTGAAATTCAATGCTAAAACATGCAAGATGATGTACATTGGGAACAATAACCCCAGGGCAGAATACTGAATGGGGGATACATCTGGGCATGATCTCTAAGGAAAGTGACCTGGGGGTTGGGGGCTTTGTCAGTGACTTCCAAAAATAATCAAACCAGTGTAACAAGGCCTACAGTAAGGCAAATGGTGCTGGAATGTACAGGCTGGGATGTATAAGAAAGGCTATTGACAGCAGAAGGAAGGATTACGACCTTTCTACAGATCACTGGTGAGGCCCCATCTGGAGTACTGTGCCAAGCTCTGGAGTTCTTGCCTAAGGAAAGATAAAGACAGGCGAGTGTAGGGTGACTAAAATGATTCAGAAGCAGCAGGGCAGATCTTATGAGGATCGGTTCAAGGCACTGAACATGTAGTCGCTGGAAGCCAGATGGAAAAGGGGAGATATGGTAGAGACGTTCAAGTTCCTAAAAGGACTCAGTAAGGTAAACTGCAGGAACTATTTAGCATAATAGTGGATCAAGAACACAGGGGCATGAGTGGAAACTGATGGGGGGGAGGTTCAAGAGGGAAGTGAGAACATTTTAGTTTATAGAAAGGGTGGTGGAGCTGTGGAACAATCTGACAACTTATGTGGTGGGTCCCAAAACTGTCACTGGTTTCAAACACAGCTGGGACAGAGTGAAGGGCTTAGTGGTGGCTCAGGGTGGTAGCAGTAGGGCAAGGAGCAGGGGGCTGGATAGTGTGGGTTAGAGCCCTGTGTGGACAATAGGTTCTGGTTTTGTTAGGGATTATGGGCAGACTGGCTACACTAATGGTCTTTCTCTGCTGTCACTGTCTATGTTTCTTTTTTGTTTTGTTTTTCCTTTTTTTTTATTGTTTTTGAAGGGACCAGGCTTTTATCTATACTATATTAAATTCATTTTAATTTTGATTTACTTTATGCATCTATATTGGTGTATTTTTAAGATGTTTGACCTTGTTGAATTAAGTTCTGGAACTGGGCCCATATTTTCCAAATATTTCAAGTTTTCCAATTTTCTCAAGGTTCATCATATCCACCATAAAGTTAATCCAAGTTTGTATATTTGGTGGGGAATTATCCTTCCATTTCAAAATGATGCATTTTTTTGTGATTATTATAGCCATAGTCACAAACAATATTTGTTTAGTGTCTAGTTTGTTTGATGGAATTGATAATAATGTTAATTGGGGGGTAAGTTGAATATTAGTTTTTATGGCATTTTGTATTATATATAAGATTTTAAACCAAACATTAGAGAGATATGGATATGAATGAAGCATGTGTATAAGTGTACCAGATGTTTTAGTGCATCTAGGACATTTCTCTGAAATGTTTGGGTTAAAGTGGTGCAATCGAGATGGAGTATAATAAGTCATGTACATTGTATTTAGTTATATTTGTTGTAATTTGCTTGCTTTAATATTAGCAGTAAAAGTAGCGATTACATCTTGCCAGACCCTTTCAGTTATGATTACTGTATGCCCAAATCAGCTTCCCATTTTTTGAGAAGTTTTTGTTGATCTTTATGATTGGTATCTTCTAGATTTTTATAGATTAAAGAGATTATTTTTTTCCCATGTTTTTCTTCTAAGGACTTTACTAATGATGATTTCATTTTTTTTTGTTTGTTTTTTCATGTTTTGTTGAAAAAAATTACTTATTTGAAGATATTGAAAATAGTGAGTTGTGTTAAATTGAATTCTTGTTGAAGCAATGAAAAAGATTTTATTTTATTATCTATAATCATATCTTTAATTTCTTTGATACCACGAGAATTCCAAAACTGGAAAACCCGATCAGTGATAGATGTTAAAAAATTATAATTCAAATAAATGGGTGCATATAATGTTAGTATTATATCCTCTTTAAGTATCTGATGGGCTTTATCCCATGCTATTATAGTTGTGGTAGTAGGGATACTAAACTTATGGGGCTGGATATTCAAAAGGGTTGCGCCAGCGCAAGTCCGAAATTGTGCCATTCTGCGATATTCAGCAGGAGGCAGTTGCGCCCCCCCCAAACCATGCTGAGCAACAGCACAATGCTAATGAAGGCATGCTCAACCGGAGGGGGAGGAATCATGCATAAACTGCACAGCCGATATTCAGCCGGGCCGTGCAGAGTTGTGCAGGCGCAACCCCCTATCTGCGCCTGCACAACTTTACGCCAAAAAAAAAGGATGAAGTCGAGGGCCACCCACAGGTGAGCTGCCACATTGCAGGGCACAACACAGCAGCTGCAACCTGTGGGTGGCCCTCCACTTGTTCCCCAATGCCCCCCTGCAGCCCGATCGCAGGCATAATAGTAACCCCATGAGCCCAATCGCGGGCAGGAGACACACTTCTCCACCCCACTAGCCCGATGGCGGGCAGATCTCCTCCCCGACTAGTCGATTGTGGGCAGAACATAATTGAACCCCCTCGAACTGGCCCAATCATGGGCATAACGTAATTGAACCTCCCCAACTGGCCCGATCGCAGGCAGAATGTAGTTCAACCCCCAAGACCAATATCCCTGGTGGTCCAGTGGACATGACCAATCGCAGGCATAAGTTCAAACCCACCCTCCTGCAAGTCCAATATCCTGGTGGTGATCTAGTGGCCCCACCACCCACCCATGGAGCCCCACCACCCCGCTCCCCGTCAGCCCGGTGGTGGCAGCACCACCAGCCTTCCACCCGCGCCGCCGGACTGACAGCTTGATAGGGCTGCCGTCCATTGGTTTAGAGCAAGAGCCAATGGGCATGCAGCCCATACCGCTCCAGAGCAGTCAGATATGTGAATGAATAATTCGTTTCATATCTGGACTGCTAACGAGCACCATGCCCAGTGGCTCTTGCTGAATAATAGGCGTGCTGTGGCTTTGTCAGTGGGCGGGGCGGCAGGCGGGTGAGGTGCTGCCGCCTGCCGGCTGATGGGGAGGCGGGTGGTGGGGCTCCTTGGTGGGTGGGGTGGGGTGGGCCACTAGATCACCAGGGATATTGGACTTGGGGGTGGGTTTGACCTTATGCCCGTGATCGGGCTTCACGTCCACTGGACCACCAGGGATATTGGTCTTTGGGGGTTTGAACTCCATTCTGCCCATGATTGGGCCAGTCGGGAGTTCCATTACCTTCTGCCCTTAATCGGGCAAATCAGAGGGGTAGAGATCTGCCCGCCAGATCGAAGTGGGGTGACTTCACCACGATCGGGCTAGTCTGGAGGGGGGGTTTCATATGTTATGCCCGCCATCGGGCTAGTGGGGGAGGATTTACTTCATGCCCGTGATCAGGCTGCAAGGGGTGTCGGTCCCCTATGGCTGCTACCTGGCAGGGCGCCAGGCGCAAGTCATAGGGAATCGGTGCACCTGCATGCTAATGGCATGCAAATGGGGCCGTAATTAGATGCAAATTGCCTCCCGTACGCCTTGCATAAATTATGGCCCCATTTGCATGTCTCCTTTTGAATATCGGAAATTTGCGCATGGCGCAATGGAACTTGCGCCACCGCATCTGAATGCTCTACTTTGACCACTTGCGGTGGCGCAAGTTCCACTGCGCCCTGCACAGTGGCTGTGGCCGGGCGGCAATATTCAGAGTTGCTCAATAGCAACTCCATTGAATATCGCACCGGCCACACCCCTGCCCAACTTTTTTGAGCAGCGCAAGGGCTTGCGCCACAGAATGGCACAGTTTGAATATCCAGCCCATGGTTTTTAACGTTTTTCAGATAAGCCACAAATAATAGTTATAATAGTTGTGTCACGCTTGCTTATGGATGAGTGTTTATTTCTAATTGAATTGAATTATTGGGCTCCTTTAAATTATGTATCCATTCCCATATTGGAATTATCTGAGCAGCTAAGTAGTATTTGTACATATCAGGCAAGGCCAATCCACCTTCTTCTTTTGATTTTGTAAGAGATGAATATGTTATTCTAGGCAGTTTATAGTTCCATATGAATTTATTTATCATTTTTTTAATTGACTGAAATATTTCTGCAGAACTGTGATTGGAAGTGCTTGATATAAAAATAATAATTTTGGTAAAATTTTCATTTTTACTATATTAATTTTACCTATTAGTGTTAACAGTAGATTCTTCCATTTATCAAATTCAGTTTGAGTCTTAATATATAGTGGATCATTGTTTAAAGAGATCCAATGCGATAATCTGAAGTTATTTTGACACCTAAATATTGAATTTGAGTTTTAGACCCAGATATTCAAAACTTAGCATGGCACGCTAACCGTTTGCGCAGGATTAGCACAGGGTCAGCGCGGGACAGCCATATTCAAAGAGGGAGATAGCGCACGCTAAACATAATAGCGCTGGGCTAAAATATAATGTATGCAAGGGGCAAAGTGGAGGGGCGGGAACCTGCATATGGGTGCAAGTGGGATATTCAGAGATGTAGCACTGCGCAATGCACCATTGTGCGGCACTTAGCGCAGCGCTACCTACCGCCTATAAAAGGGAGGCCTAAAACCAGGGTAATCCACAGAGGAGGGAGTGGCCAGAACAGGAAGTGCAACACAATGTCTTTCTTTAGCAATGCTGTAGTGCTGCACCTGATGGTGCAGGCTGTGGAGGAGGAGGAGGAGGAAAGACAGCAGGCCCAACAAGGCCCATTACCTAGACAAAGGAAGAGATATGCTGCACACAGATGGTACCGGCCCAGAGTCTCCTTTGAGACCCTGCCTGATGAACACATCGTTGGCTGGTACAGGTTGGACAGGGGAATGTTGAGGCAGCTATGTGAACTCCTGCATGAGGAGCTGCAGCCGAACACCAGGCGCAGCCATGCCATGTCAGTTGAGCAAAAGGTGATGGCAGCAATGTGCATCCTAGCCACTGGGACATTTCAGCACCCAACGGGGGACACCATTGGGATAGCGCAGTCTGCCACATCGCACCTCCTGACCCAGTTCCTTGATGCTCTCCTGCCACATGCTGGTGAGTTCATTGTATTCCCCAGCACAGCAGCAGAACGCACAGCAACCATGCGGCAATTCCATCGAGTTGCGCACCTACCCGCTGTACTTGGTGCCATTGACTGCACCCATGTTCCCATCTGTGCACCACCTGATGATGCCAGTGATCGGTACATGAACAGGAAGGGCTTCCACTCCATTAATTGCCAGGTGGTGTGCGATGCGACAGGGTGCATCAGCAATGTCTTTGCACAGTACCCTGGCAGTGCCCATGATGCCTTCATCTGGCACCAGTCCCGGTTGTGCCAGGCATTTGAGGAGGGCAGGATTCCATGTGGGCATCTAGTCGGTGAGTATGGGCAGCTACAACAGGGTGATAGCACAGGGGAGGGGGAATAGGCAAGGGTAGCCGCGGGAGGGTCAGGGAGCAATGGTTCAGAGCAGCAGTGGGCACTGTGCAGGACAGCAACACTAATACCTGATTTATCTCCACAGGGGACAGTGCCTATCCCCTACAACCCTGGCTGCTGACACCAGTACCTCGGCTAGCAACAGTGGCTGATGAACAGTACAATGAGGCACATGCTGCTACAAGGAACATCATAGAGAGGGTCTTTGGGATGCTCAAGATGCGGTACCATTGCATAGACCAGTCAGGTGGTGCCTTACAGTACAGCCCTCAGAAGGTATGCCGTATCATCCTGGCCTGTTGTATGCTACACAACATGGTACTGAACCATGGGATACGTGCACCTGAACCTGAGGTACATTCCGACAGTGAGCCAGAGCCAGGGGTAAGGGGGATAGTAGAGCAACTTGAGCGGCGGGATCCGCACATGGCCCGCTGGACCATTGAGCACAGGAGCAGCATCATTGAGACACTAAACCAGGGTGGACGGTGAGTACAGAAAACACAGACGAAAAAAATGATGTCAACAGTACATTTAATGGTAGTGCATATACAGTACAGTGAAATCTGTGTGATATATAGTTGCTATACACGTGGCCAGTGTGGTGATGTGATGTGGTGCAGTGCGTGTGATGTATGCAGTGCGTGTGATGTGTGTGGGCCACCACCATACCCCTCAACTGTAACACGGTATGAGGAACAGTACTACAGTTACATCACTGCAGCTACCTATTCCAAAGTGTGAAGATCTGTCCCACACTCAGTGGCAACACTGTAAAGAAATTCCCCATCGTAGATGATGCCAACAAAAACAGGCAATTAAGAAAAGACAGCCTGAACAGATAAGCAAACAATGTAACAGGTCAGTCAGTTGCTGAGGGAATGCAGTGAGAATGAGGTCCACATTCTGCTCAGCAGTATCACATACCTGAGAGGCACTGTTGTATGGTCGGGGGACAAAAGGGTGAGAGGTATGGCCGCCACTCATATGTGCACAAGAAACAGCATTGTATATATGTGATGGCAGGGGCTGTGGCATGGGAGTGAACAAGGGCCATGGAGGACTGTGTTTGTGCAGGGGACATGGGAAGTGGCTGTGTGCATAGGCATGCTGGTGAGGGAGTCAGGGCCACACAACGCATATGGTGGAGCACATCAGCTGCATCTGCCACCGAACACTCGATGCACACACTGTGTACAGGGCAAACTGCTGGGCGTGCTATGTGCCGAGGACATTGTTGGGGTGGATTGTGGTGAGGCTGGGAGTGCAGGCCATCCATGGCCATGCCTTGAGGCCTGCACAGGAGTGGAGGAAGGGTGGCCACGACACCATGCAAGTCCTGTGGATGAACGGAAGGTAGGGGTTGAGGAGGTTGCGCCCACCCTGCACGAACCCCTGCCACGCTGCTGCCCATGTGAGGCATGGCTGTGCTGGTGTCTGGGTGCACCCTGCTGTACTGTGGTGATAGTGTCCCACAGCACCACAGCATGGGCCTGCACAGCAGCAGTTAGGCCACCAAATCCACGCTCAATGGTGGTAAGAACACGGGTCATCCTCTCCTCCGACCGCTGCTCAGCACAGGCAAGACCAGTGCTCACTGTCTCCCGCAGCTGTGACAGCTCATGCCACAGCTCCCTACGGAGATCATACAGGTCCTGCTGGGCTGCATGCTGTGAGGCCAAGGCCTCCTGGAGCATGGGACGTGCACCCTGGCCATCTTGTGCAAGTGCAGCATCAGCAGCCTGCACCTGTGGCAGGGGTCATGGCTGGCACTGGGCAGTGTGTTGTGGATGTGAAGGGACCTGTGGGGGTGGCTGGCGGTGCATTGGCCACTGCAACTGTGGCCTCACAGGTGACTGAGCACACTGCTGGACCAGACCTGTGGGACATGTCCAGTGGGCAAGACTGTTCAGGCAGGGGAATAGCAGCTGTGGTCAGATAGGTGTCATGTGCCTGAGTACCCCTTGTCCCCGATTCAGGCATGGTGCCATCCCCCACTGCACCAAAACCTCTGGTGTCACTAGTCGCACACAGAACCAGCATGTCGGGCTCCTCCCTTACATCCTCTGAGCCGTGGTTGCTTGTGACAGTCAGGATCACCACCTGCTCCCCACTCAGATCCTCCACCTGGGCATGCTTAGATGGATTCAGGGACTCCAGGAAGGCTGCATCCTCCTCATCCAATCTTCCAGCATATGTCAGTGCCTCATGACATCTGTGAGTGGACATAGTGCTGACTGGCATGGCTCCTGCCATTCTAGATGTGGCTGCCATGCCTGATGTGGAAGGGCGCACCTCTGCTGTGTACGAATCCTCCACCTCCAGTACAACTGTGCCTGGCCCCACCTGGGACATAGCCTGCTGGGCATGTAATGCTGAAATAGAAGAGACTGATGTCAGTCACTGCTACAGTGACCAGCCAACCTACCCTCACACCACTCCCAACAATGCCACATGCACCCCCCAGCAATGTGTGCCCTCCAGCATGCCCATGCAGACCCCAGTGTGCATCCCATGCAACTGCAGCCTGTGCCCTAGGAGCCCCTGCACCATGGCACACATGCACTCACATGTGCCTGCCAGCAGATGTCCACCACTGTGCAGCCCCAACACCATGCTTACAATGGATCATACCCATGTGGGCCCTATGCATGCACCATGACAGTAGTGATGTGTGCCTCTGTCCCCATGGTGTTGCTGTCCACTGAGTGGTGGATACATGCCACAAACTTACCTGCTTTGGGTGGTGTAAGTGGTGTCTCACACCCACCACCTTTGACCCCACCAACTGCCACTGGCTGAAGGGTAGAGGCAACTATGGCCATCAATGGGTCCCAGTCCCGCTGTTCAAGTGGTTGTGGTCCCCAACCGGTCCACAGCCTGTTCCAGATCTGCTGTGCCTCCTCCTCCTTCGCCCTGCACAGCAGGTCATTCCACCTTTTCCGGATGGCATCAGTGCTACGTCCATGACCACCTACGGCGTTTACTGCTGTGGCAATCTCCTCCCACATCAGCTAAACAGTGGCGTCCATCGACTTGTTCCTGTGTAGGACCATCTCCCTGTCCTTCACTGCATGTACTAGGGCACGCAGCTCATCTCCAGAAAATTTGTGGGCCCTGAGCCACTCCTGTCCAGCAGCCTCACCTGTGTGGGACAGAAGGCAGGGAAAGGGTTAAACATAGTTGTGAACAAACATTGCATAGCTGTAACAGTATCATATGGCCATGATGCAACACACAGCTGATATACATGCCCCCCCGAGGAATGGCAACAGTACATGTGCGCTGCACCTCAGTGCTGTGGAGTCCTGCAGGCCAGCACACGTGGAAGCCAGCTGTTTGTGTGCAGCACACAGTTGTGCTACCCATGTTGCTGCCTGTGGCATGTGAGAGGTGGTCTGGCTGCACATGTTGTCATGGACATGGGTGCACTGCAAAGCAATCACAAGGCCTACAGCCACAGACGGTGTCTAATGTGCACATGTGTGGGACTGTGCAGTCATGGCTGTAAATGCCTGACTGATGGTGCCCCCCCGGCACATCCAGTGCCATGCTGAGCCTCTGCACACCCAGCACCATGGAACACATGCTGTGGAAGCATGGGTTGTCTCCCAACAACAGGGCTAGATTGCTGACAAAGACACACGTTCCACTAGGGGTGCAGCCTAGGCACCATTGCATGTGCCAGAGCATGTATCAGTGCAGCCACTTTGTACACACATACAGGCGTGGTGTGTGTATAGGTGATCCTGGCACAGCTGTGCACAAGGCCTGTGTGTGATCCACCATGTGTCGCAGTTGTGGGTACTGTGCAACAATGACACTGGGGTACTGCACCCCCAGCATGTGTGTCAATGCATGTCACGCAATGGCCTGGATGTACACACTGTAGATGGACACCCTGGACCACAACAATGTTGATACTGCCCCTGCCCCTGGCTGCACAGTGCTGTGCACAGACAGTCAGCAGCCGGGACCGCAGTGTACAAACACTATTAACTGCATTAGTACTGTCTGCCGTGACCCACATGCACACATCACACAGCACAATACAGGGGTGTGGGGTTGGCTGTCTGTGATGCAAATGCCAGTCTGTGACATGGGTGACTGCACAGGTACCTGTCGCAGTTGTCACACTGGAGTACATGCACCCTACAGTCACAGTGGACTACTGACCCACTCCAGAGTGCATCCTCCACACCACTGATCACATCCCACTGCCATCTGCAGCACCACAGCATGCTGTCAGTAAAGCATGGCCTGCGCAATGGGCGTTGGACAGTGCATGATGCTGGTGGGGCACCACTACCCACATAGGGCCAGTCAAGAGGGTCAATGGGCCACCCAGCTCCCCCCAGCACCACCGCATACATGCCCAGCCACACCGCACCAGTCAAGCATCAGCTGCAGTCCCAAGGCCATTACCAGTACTCCACTGTTAGACAGTTCACAGATACCATAGCATATCACATACAGGCAATACAGTATCAACCTGTGCGTGGCAGGGATGTTAGTCGGTATTCTACACACCTGGAATGTGCTTGGAAGCCTCAGTACAGTAGTTCTATAACAGTCCAGTTGTCACAGTGTACTGTCACTGAGTCTAGCAATCTCCATGTCTGATAGTGGTTAACACTGGTACTATGCTGGCCCACAGTCATTTGGTCCATGTATCCCAATACTGTGTGTACGGTACCTACACATACATGTGGCTGTACTGCACAGTCAATACTGGGGTAAGGCTCACTTACACACGATGATGGGGGATTCCCATGACGAGTCCCATCCACTATACCTGACAATGCCTGATGTACAGGTGATAACCATGGTGTAATCACCTCTCTTGGTAGCTAGGGCAATTGTAAGCCTCTCGAGCTACGCACTCAAGGTTTACTGATGTCCTAGCAACCACTCGAGGCGTTTACACCATGGTCATCACCTGTACATCATGCAGTCTCCTCTATTACATCACACAGATTGCACACAGTACAATACACAAGTAAAGACAGTGGCTTAGCATGTAGCACAGACACCCTGCGGCTGGGAGAAGCAGACGGCTGTGGGTTCTCGTCCCACACAAGGCTCCTCGGTTAACATCCTATAAGTGACTCTCCAGTGCAGCATGAGGGGGGTGATGCACTCCTGAGGTGCCGTCTGTCGGATGAGATGTTAGACCGAGGTCCCATCTGTCTGCTCTGGTGGTAGGTCAGGTGGATGTTAATGACCCCATCACCCCATGGCACATCCCAAAATGTGTAGGGGAATATCTACTGTGCCATGGCCATGTACCCCCCATTCACAAGAATACCACAAGCAGTGCAATCTGTTTCAGACATTTGGAATTCACCTGTATCCCCTTTCCCCCGGGCTGTGGCTGACAGAGGTAGGATTTGTCTACAGCACGTACCCGCTCAGCAAACACTACAATAAGCAATACACATGACAGGCAGAGCAGCACTATGCCCAACCAGCGTGCCCTGCTGGGTCGGGGTTCTGATTCCCATGGACCTCACAAGCTGTGCTCTTGGTGTCATCGGGCCCCAGAATCCTTCTGTGGCAGAACACACTGGTGCTGCAGAGTTGCCCATCCAGTATCCCCTATGTGCTGCTGCAGTAGTGCTGTCATTATGATGATCTGCTGCAGTACTGATGTCACCACTGCTGCAGGAGTGCATGGCTTGCTGGCACAGTGTTACCATCCTCACAGTACCGCATTGGTGTCAGTAGTCTCGAACTGCTTGAGACATCACAAGTCGGTGTCAGTAGGGAACAGAGTGCAGAGTAACACACTGCACACATGTGACATACTATAGCTATACAATATATCACATACATGATGCCACTGTTATGCACAACCTGTGTTCTGTCACCTCGAGCATCTGTGCTCCCAAGGTCACAGGGACTGAGAACCCCTCTGTGGCAGTACATACGGATTGTGCAGACCGGACCATACAACAGACAGAGTAGGCATGTGTTACAGCCCTGACCTGGGTATCTGCCATCAGCCAGTGCTATCAAGCCACGCACACATGACATGGGGATGCCCAACTGTTGTCAGCATGGTGACTACACAGAACATTCATGAATGGCAGCCTCATCCAGGGCACAGTCAGTTAGCAGTCATCTGTATCCTCCTCCCCCAGGTCCATACCTCTCAACTGTACCACAATACGAGGAACGTTTCTCATGGTACGGCACAACAGCCCGCTGTTCAACATTGTGAGGAGTTTTCCCGCATTCAGTGGTAACACTGTAAGGCACTATTCCACAGTGAATGATGCAGAACATATATAGCTCACTTACTGACTGACCTCCTGATTATAAATGCAAATAGTTTAACAGTGTTCTAGGCCTCTGAGGTGAAGTTTGAATACGTGTTCCACATTTTGCTCATGTGTTCCACATATTGAGAGGCAATGTTCCACATTTGAGGGACATAAGGTTGGGAGGTATGGCCGATGTGCATGCCTCCACTAGGCACCAATCAACATAAGCCACATCACTAACCTAATGATATGTCCTGGAATTGTACCTCTGTGTCAGCCCACATGCAGTACATACCTGGCTGACTCTCTCTGAGTGTTCCAGTGACATCCTGTGCTGCAGCAGTAATCCCACAACAACATGTATTACCGATAAGCAACACAGGTGGGGCACTTTTAGCCCTTATATAGCACAGCCGGGCAAACAAGCCTGTTAAGCATGCTAATGGGCCATTAATGATATGCTAATCTCGTTGTTAGCACCATGCATACACAATGACCATCATTTGCATATGCTGTTTGAATATGGCAGATGACAGCGCCGGGCAAAGTGTTTAGCACCGGGCAAACCATATAGCACCGGGCTATTTCGGCTATGCTTAGTGCAGCGCTGTTGCAATAACACTGCGCTAGGGTTATTTAGCACAGTTATGGGTTGTGGCAGTCTGAGCTAAGCTGTCTGCGCTACTGTGCCTTAGCGCTGTGATAACCATGTTAGTGCGCTGCCACTGCGCATGCCTGGTACGTCTTCATGGGGTCATGGAAGGGCACGCATCTGCATACGCACACTTCCGGATAATGGAGGCGGCATTAAGTTCTGCACAGCGGCAAGCTGAACTGTTTGGGAGTGTCAGGGTGTGTGGGCTATCTGTTGCAAGTACAGCAATACCTTTCCCCCATCTTGTGTCAGCCATGTCTGTGAGACGTAGGCAAAGGGCAGTAGTGGGCTGTGACAGGTGTTGGGATGAAGTGGAGACTGCCAACCTTGTAGAGCTCACTCAACAGCACCATAGGTGCCTGTTTGGAACAGTCCAGGAAGGTGATCGCCCCCGTAGCCAGGTCTGGGCTTCAATTGCCCGTCGCCTCACAGCCCTCACAGTAATACCACGTGATAGTGAGAAGTGCCGTCACCGATATATAGACATCAGGCGCAGGCAGCGCCTGCTGCTGGAACGATGCCGGGCGATGATTCGGGAGGGGACTGTGCCTGTGCCAGGTATGTGATGCCTCTCACCACGGTGATGTAATGGGTGGTGGGGATGTGTGTTGGGTGGTGTGCTTGTGTGCGTGTGTGAGTGTGTGCCATGGCCCATTAACATACCATTAACATACCATCGAGGGGGGCTGTGTTGCTGTGCTGGTGGAGTTCAGCACATATCTACCATGCATTTACTGTTGTGAACCTTATGTAATGATATGTGACTCGGGTCACTCTTGGACATGGGTTTATGTCCCACTGACGTTTTACCATTTGCTAGCTGTACAAATGTACACTTTAACTACTACTACGATATGTTGGTCTTATGCCATGGGGACCTCCAATCAGCTGTGTGTGGACTATGTGGGCCAGGGGATGCAGCATCTTGGGAGTGTTGTCTGCAATGTCCTGCACTGTGGTAGCCACTGCCCCATACCACCACTGGTGGCATGGACCTATGACACCTGGCCCCTGCCACATCCACTGTGTTCTGCCATGCTGCCAGGGGCTGCGTGCAGCTGTGCCTACTTTGTGGTTGGGTGTGTTGTCTGGGCTAACCTCCCAACCATTTCACACCCACTTGTGGTACATTGCCTCTTACAATGCGGCACAAGTGGGACGACTGTGGATCACTTACACATAGTCACACCTGTGCTGCTCAGAACATTGTCACAATGTTTGCAGTTATGTTCCAGAGGTCTGTTAATTCATTGTATGGTATATGGTTTGCATCATTCACTATGGCTCTGTGCTTTCATATGTGTCCACTGCATGTGGGTTGAGTCTTTACAATGTGGTACAGGGAGCTTCTGTGACATACACTGAGGAGCGTTCCTCAGAATGTGGTACTGTTGAGAGGTATGTGTATGGGTGTGGTGCACTCCACCACCACTGCTGTGTCTGTGCCATGACGCTGGCCAGTGGCTCAGGCGACAGTTCCATGGCATTGGTGCACTGCTGTGCTGCACACTCTCATGGGTGTGGGCAGCATACGTACTATACTCAGTTGTGTACGGACATGCTGTGTGCATGTCACATCCCGTATGCCTTTCTGTCATCATTGTCATTCTATCTGCCAGCCTTTGGGTTGTTGTATGCCACTGGAGTCGTGTCTGTGTGTCCACATCTATTGTTGAGGGTTTGATACTTGTGTTCCTCATTACGGGTTAGGGGATCCTCTGCTTACAGTCTGCCTTGTGAGGGAGGTACCATCCAGAGGGCTGTGTACATATGATGGAGGGGCTGTTGCAGCTTGTGTGTAGGGGATGACATTGTCAGGCTCAACCCCACATACATCGGCCATGCACTGTGCAGTCTGCAGTGACCTGTGTGATGCTTGGCATGGCTTGGGTGGTGCACTGTGCCTGTGTGCCGGTCATGCGTATGTTCTGCTACGCCACCAGGGTCCAGGGTGGTCTTTAGCATACTGTGGTGGCTGACATTGTAGTAATGCTGCTGTACAATCTTCCCACTGCAGAGTGCAGAGACCATGCCAGAGACAGGAGGGGTGAATAGCAGGCCGACCAGAGGTCCACCACGGACAGGCGGAGGGTGCCTTCAATGGCGCAGCGAGAAGCGGAGAGCAGTGATGGTGATGGAAGTGTGTTGCGTGAGTACTATGTGCCATTGTGCATTTCTACTATGTGTCTGTGTTGCCACTGCAGGCATTGGAGTGCTGTGTCTGGTGTCGTGGCACAGTCACCTAGGTCATCCAGGCCTGATGTGGTTTAGCTGTGTCGCATTTGGATTCCAGGGTGCTCATAGGGGACCCTAGCCATTAACCGGCGCCAGTATGTACAGCCACATGGGGCTACAGTGTTCACACCTGACTATGTGCTGGATGGGGGCACTGGATGCTTGATACCAGTGGCACCATTCAGCGCACCCATGACCGTTACATCACTGGGGCCTGCTATGCTGGCTGCGTGCATTTGTGTTGTCTTCTGTGCCTCCAGTGCCTTGCCTTCTGCTGCACAGCCTGTGACATGGTTGGCTCTATGTCTGGTCCACTGTTGCCATTACTGCCATGTACACTGCTACCTGCCTTGTACTGTCATGTGCAACATGCCTTGTAGCTATGTCAAACCATTGTGGCAGGATGCAACGGAGTCTGTGCATGGCGATTGGCCAGTCGTATACTGGAGCTGGGGGATTACTGGTGTCAGCCTGCTGTACTGGCTGTTTCTGCTGCTGCTGTTGTCCTGTCTGCCATGGCAACACTGTTCTGTACTTCTCATGGCATGTCTCATTCACAGTACCATGTATAGTGTGTCAGTGTCTATGCAGAACATGTTGTTAGTGCCTGCCAGGGCTATTCATGCTATGGCAAACAGGGGGCCACAGTGTCATGCGGTACCTGTATCTCCCTACCAGTGTATTGCCATTGTAGTGTGTACACTGGTATGTTATAGTGTGCCCTTGTCTGACCTCCGTGGCGTACATGCACAGGGGCTGTTGTGGGGGGCCTCTAGGCCTATGGTGCCACACGGGCCTGTGTGGCTGTGCATGTCATGTGTGCCTGTTGTGGCATGGGCATAAGTAGGCATCCTCCAGGCACTCCATGGTGTGCTATTTTATTTCTGGGGGGAGGTAGCAAATAGGCTCTGAACTACTTTCATTTTCCATGAAGCCTAACAAAGACAATATTGTACCTTTCTGTGATTTCATTCATTGGGGTCTACGCTAGGAGGACTGGTCACTGTGACTGTCTTTGTATCCCATGGACAATATAACTGTACAGGTTGTGGGCTGGTATGTGGGTGTCTTGTGGAGCAATGCATGGCTTTGTATTTACCCATGCAGGGAAGTGCCCATTGTCATGAGTTTCATAAGTTGTATTTATCATGCCACTGGTGGCAACAAACAGTCCTGGTGTACATTTGTATATTGTCTGGCTACACTCTGGGGTGGGGTAGCTCACCCTAACGATGGGGAGGGAGGTAGCAGTGTGTCCACATGGTGTGCAGATGTGACCTCCCTGGCTACACCCCTGCCTGTTGGCTCCAGCTCTGTTGTGGGGGCCTTTGTCCCCTACAGTGTGCTGTCACTCAGTCCATGCAGTGCATGGTGTTTGTGCATAGGTTATGCAGGTGTGCTGCAGGGGTTGTTCTGTGGTAGCATGGTGTGCTGGGTGTCAGACCCTGTGGCAGATGCTGCTCCCACAAGTGTGGGTATGTGCCTCGTCATGCCTTGGCCACCAGGATGACACTGTCCTGTACATATCATTGGCCTACTGCTGCTCTGCCACTGGTGGACCATGGCCTGTGTCCCTGTTTCACATGTGTGTGTCTTCTTGCATGTGTGCCTTCAAGGTGCTGCCGCTTTGGGTGGTGGCACAGCCCCGTGCCATGCTCTTCACCAGTGTGGACTCCTCATCCTTCTGTTGTGGCAATGGGTGTGGGTGGGCATTGGCACTTTCCCTGGTTGTGTACTGCTTGGTTACCTGTCCTGCAGTCACTACTGTACTGTTGCCAGTGTCGTTGTTCTCTGTGGTCATTAGGTCTCTGTGGTCCATGTCGAGTCTCTATCTGTGTCACTTGCCACTGTTCCGCACTTATGTCAGTCACCCACCTGCTCAGGGCTTCCTGACATCATTTGTACGGCTGCTGTGTTATAGCATTGTGGGTGGCAGTTTGGCTGGGTCTCTACAGTTCTTATGGGGGGCAGCAGTGAGGGTGGGCCACTGTTGGAGGGGTACGGGACAGGCGTGTCTCGTTACACACCTGGTTGTGGCTGTGGCACCTTCTCCAGTGGGTGTCATCTGTGTTGTGTATCATAGCTGTGTACTGTGGGCAGCATGTCCCACCATGTGTCATCCCATGTGCATGTCATTCAGTGTCCACTTGTCATTTGCATCTCAGGGGATGGCTGTCTGTTTGCACCGTTACAGTCTGCATGCCACTGTGCTGGCTGGATTCCACTGTGTTAGGTTTCTCAGCATACATCTATGAATGTCCATGTACATTGGGGTGTTGCATGCTACCTGTTACATACTGCCTTGCCCTGCAGGCACATGTTAGAGTGCGTTGTGGTTTGTTCTGTACTGGCACATGGGCATGGTTGTTGGGGCATGCTGTCCACCATGTGGTGGTACATGGCGCCTTTGTGTCATCATCATGTCCTGATATGGTCCCCCATTCTCCTGCAGGTCCACGTCGGGCATCACTGTGGGCCACCCATCTAGAAGAGGCTGAAAGCAGGGATGAGCTGTTGAGGAGGGTGGTGCGGCAACAGCGCACACTCATCAAACAGCAGGCTGTGTTAATTGCCGAAATGAGACGGGTTGCAGCCATCCTGGATGAACATCTGCCAGCACCTGCCCACACCTAACTCCTACCTCCTGTTCTTGTTATCCTGCTTCCTGTCCCTGGCCCACTGTCCCTAGCCCTATGTCTGCTATCCTGTTTCCCTCCATTGCTTCCTATGTCCACATCCCTCTCCCTTCCACATCCTTGCCCCATTCCACTGTAAATATTTTTCACGATTGCCTTTTTACACTGTTACTGTTGTTTTCCCCATTGTTTTCAGTCCCTTTGTTAAGCCTGCCCTTTTCCCTTTCATTATGTTTTTCTTGTACTCAATTTTTGCATTCTGTGTTCTTCTGTGTTTTGCTTTGTTTTTCTGTATATTTGTTCCTGTTGCCTTTGTGCCTTACCTGTTCCCTTTTTATGTTTGCTTGCACGCATGTGCAAGAAACATAGTGCCATCATCGGAGATTTCAGAGGTGTGTCACCTCCTCCTCCAATTCAGGCAGTGTCCTGACAGGCGCGGCCCCTGTAAGCCAATGCATTTTGGAGCTGTCTATGACACGCTCCAAAATGCAGTGGCATACAGTTGAAAGGAGCTACGCTTGAGTGAGCAGCGATAAGAAGCTGCCCAGTGCGCAGCTCCCCCAGCCGCAGGCGTGCACGCCGCAGATGCAGTGTATAGCCGACCGGGTGCCTAATCCCCATCGGCTGAGCTGCACTCGCCTCCCCCACCCCCAGTATCTTGCGCCACGCTGGGAGCCCACCCCAGCATGGCAATTAGTGATTTTGCCGACGGGGTGCCCAATCACCCGCCGCTGAAGGCCCCAAAGTCCTTGTGCCACGCTGAGAGCCCACCCCAGCGTGGCCAAACAGTCCCGCGAGTTTTTTCCCTTGCTGACAGGGGTGCCCAATCCCCGTCGTGAATGCCCCCAAAGTCCTGTGCCATGCTGGAGCCCACCCCAGCGTGGCAAACGATCCCAGACGCCTTTTCATTTGTTTAACCTGTAAGACAAAACGGTCCAGCGGTGCGCCACCTGACCCCCTCCACAACCCGCACTCCACCCACTGTGCACCCAGCCTCCCCACACCCCTCACCCCATACTTACCTCGGACTCCGTCGGGACGATCTTGGTGGACCGGGAACACGCCTGCACTCTTCAAAGCCGACCGCGAACTGAGGAAATGCCGGTAAGCTGTATAATGGGCTAGATAGGGGGTTTCAACTTTATTGCATATCTCAGCCATTTTTGGGAATTTTTGCACCAAATTTTCAACATGGGTTTTTGGACCTTCTTATAGAATGATGTCACTGTCATGGCGTTATTTGGGCCGAAGGGTGATTTCGCGCAGTGACTGTGCAGTGACTGCAGAAATCACCCTTCGCCTGAATACTGCCATGACAGTGACATCATTCATGAGAAGGGGCCCAAACCCCATGTTGAAAAATTCTGTGCCAAAATTCCAAAATGACTGGTTAACGATGCCGCTATGCAGTTCCCACGCAGGCTCGTAAGTTTGGTAAATTTCAATATTTTCACTCCAGATTTTCAATATTGCCATTTCACTACACCTTCTTATGAGAAGTACAGCTGTCATTTTCACATCTCACCTAAAATGTGTTTCCGCCTATGTAGCTTAGAATGGCGAGTTGTTGTGCTTAAAATCAATGTACAGGATAAATTAAGAAAATCACAGTGACACTGTTCATGAGCAGAGGTCTTTAAATGGCTATGTTGAAAATTTGGTGAAAAATTCCTAAAATGACTGTTTTACGAGAGTATGCTGCGCAGTTCCTATGCACGCCATAGGTTTGCGAATTTTCAATATTTCCACCCAGATTTTCAACATTGCCATTTTCCACACCTTCTTATGAGTAGTACAGCTGTCATTTTTCACATCTCACCCAAACATGTTTCTGCCCATGTAGCAATAATGGCTCAGTCAGCAGCGAACTCAGTGTATGGGACACATTAAGAAAATCACAGTGTCACTGTTCATGAACAGAGATCTTAAAATGGCAATGTTGAAAATTTGGTGAAAGAATTCTTAAAAATGACTGTTTTTCGAGTGTGCGTTGCACAGGCCCCACACACTCTCGTAGGTTTGCGAATTTTCAATATTTCCACTCCAGATTTTCAACATTGCCATTTTTCCACACCTCCTTATGAACAGTACAGCTGCAATTTTCCATATGTCACCCAAAATGTGTTATCGCACATGTAGCGCACAATGGTGCTGTTGGTGTGCGAAAGCAATGTTTAGGGCAGATTAAGAAAATCACAGTTACACTGTTCATGAGCAGAGGTCTTAAAATGGCTATGTTGAAAACTTGGTGACAAAAGCCCATAAAATGACTGTTATGAGTGAGCATTGTGCAGTTTCCACGCATCCTCGTTAGTTCATGACTTTGTAATATTTTCAGTCCAGATTTTCACTAGTGGCATTTTTCCACACTTCCTTATGAACAGTACAGCTGCCATTTTTCACAACATGGTCGAAGTGTGTTTTCACACTTTCAGTGCAGAGATGGTCGCTGTGGGAAATCATTGTTCGGCACAGATAAAGAAAATCACAGTGACACTGTTTATGATCGGAGGCACCAAAATGCCTGAGTTGACAATCTGCTATAAAAAATCCCCAACCTAATTATATTACGGGTGTGCGTTGCACAGTTTCTATGTACGCTTGTGACTTCACCATTTTTTTAAATATTTTTACTACACATTTGCAACATAGTCATTTTTACACCTCCCCATGACAGAGTACAGCTGTCATTTTTTACATCCTGTTCGGAATATTTTTGCACCTGTGGTGCTAAATGCTGTAGTCACTGTGCATAGGCAGCTTTCGGCTACCAAACTGATATTCCCCCTGTTCATGAGGTGGGGTCACAAAACAAACATGTTGAAAATTTGGAGTGAAAATACCAACGAATGCCTGAGGTGTTAGGCTTTTCAACTAAATCGCCCAACCCTCTAGAGAATGACAGGAATCAGGGGTGTGACTTGGGATTCTTGCCTGTGATGCTCATACCATTCCACACCCTGCAGTCACTGACAGGCATCGAGGTATGCCTTGGACTCTTTGGCCACAAACTTCACCCCATTCTCCTATATCATGCCCATCTCACCGTATTTCCTAATGAGATGGGGTGTGCATAAGGGCCAAAGACCCCAAGGAACACGTGCCACTTGTCAGTCTCTGTAGAGTGGGGTGTGGTGAAATGGCGAGGCCGTTATGCCTGGCGACCCAAACGCACACCCCAATGCCTGTCACTCTCTGCAGGGTGGTGGTGGGGTTGGCTTCAGTTCAATACTTCACTGCCATTCCTATTACGCAGCTCTGTAACTTCTACATTGCCACTGCCAATGCCAGCAAGCAAACATTCGGCATTGACAAATGCTTGTTGAATTATACTATGTTATGCTTGACATTCCTGTGTCCTGTGTCTTTTTGGGAGGACTCGGGATTTGACAGTGTTCTGTGGTATTCTGATTTCACTTGTGGGTTCAGGTTATTCCATGCCATTCACTAGTACTGCAGTTGTGTCTGGCAGGGCTAATTTGCTTTCCTGTGTTCCTGGACAGCTGCTTACACCTCTAACACTTTGTTTCTGTGGGTGTTTGCACTGCCTCTGTCTGATTGCTATATTCAGTGCTGTCTTATCTGCTATATTCAGTGCTATCTTAATCCGGGGCAATTTTTGCCCTGCACTTCTGGGCCTATTTGCCCGGCTTCTTTAGCTTGCTATATTCAGCTGGTTTTGCACCGGGCTATTTCCTTTTGAATATAGCTATGTTTTTGCTCCGGGCAAAGTTTGCCCACCGGGCAGTGCTAATTTAGCCCCGGGGCAAAGTTTTGAATATCTGGACCTTAATCTGGCAATTAAAGCCATCTGGCACAGTAATATTTATATGATTCTTTAATTTCAATATTGTAGTTTTGTCCCAGTTTATTTTATCTCCTGATATTTTACCATATTGGTCAGTTGTGTTTATGCATTCTTTAATTGAAATATTGGGAAGAGAAAGAAAAAGCAAAATGTCATCAGCAAATAATATTATTTTATAGATTGAATTGTTAATATTGATCCCGTGTATATTTGGATGGTTTCTAATTCTATCTGCTAGGTTTTCAATTACTAAGGTAAAAATTAAGGGTGTAGGCAGACAACCTTGACACATACCACAATGTAACAAAAATGGTTGTGAGATATTTTGATTGTTTTTGATAGATGCAGAAGGTATACAGGGCTGAATATTCAAACTGCACCCAAAATGTGCGCAATAGCAGGAGCAAGCACAAGTCCATTGCGCACATGCACAATAGATGCGATATTCAAACATGGAGCAAGCCAAATTGCACAACCAGCCAACGTCTGAATATCGCACAACCTGCGCTATAGCGCAACCAGGAAGGGGAAGCTGAGCAGATACGATGCGCTATAGCGCAACAAGGGCAGTCCAGCTGAGCAGTCCAGAGGCACCATAGCGCAAGCAGGGAGCCCCCCAGCAGCAGAGCAATGGAACTGCACAACCAGGGAGGTAGGCAGGGGACCACCACCCATGCCACAGATTGGCACAGGAACACACTGCAGAACTGACAATGTACCCCCACACCCCAAGCACAGCACAACTGGGGAGGGCGGAATATCCACTGGCCCATGGGGACAAACAAACAAAGCTCAGCGGGCCATGTTGCCCCAGCACACCCACTGGCAAGCTGAAACTGCCACACAAGGGGCGGACCACCCCAGTGTACAGCAGCCCCCGTGCACAGCACACCCTGCACTGTGACCCCAAGACACCCCCCATGAGCAGTGACCATCACTGCAGGAATCCCCATGCATCCCCCCGTCACACTGCAACCTCGTGTACCACAGAACCATACAAGCCAGACCCACCATGAGCACCCAGCGGTGGGTGGCAGCACACGGCAATGCAACAATGGCAGACAGTGCCAACATGCACAACCCCCCTGAGGCACAGCTGAGAGACCGAACATGTGTCGCCACAAGTGGTACCCCACATTGGAAAGGGCGTGCCCCTGACACCACTGCCATTGATACAGCACTCTGCACAGTAGACAGGTGTCACAGCGCGACCCACCACGAGCCACAGCAGCCAGCACAGACACCCACAGTGGTGCGTGGAAGCATGCAGCACACCGGATGCAACACAGTGCAGGGGCAAACACACACCCATACCCTCGGGGACACCAACACAGGGACGCAGTAGTGTGGCAACACAGCCCTCAGTGAGGGCACATGTAAGCTGTGCACACACAGCCTGCAGTCCACCATGGCACAGGGGTGACACCCACCCTGTGCATGTGCTGTGGCCCTGTACGCCACCAGTATACGCCTGGATCACAAGTCACAGACAGTGCTGCACTGCCCCTGCAACACACACAAGACACAGCATGGAGGTGGGACAGCAACTGTGGAGGCCACAGTGTCACCCGAAGCAAACATGCACCCCACCGGTGACAGGTGGCAACCCAGCATCGTGACGGTCACAGTGGATGACCTGCAGGGACAGCACCCATTGACAAGGCAGCAGACCTGGCAGGCCACAGACATGCAAAGGTGTCAGCTGCACAGGCCAAGGACAGCTTGACAGGGGCACAATGGACACAGAGCAGGCACCATGGAACACTGCACGCAGCAATGTAATGCACAGTGAACAACACACACCACAGATACCGACTGAAAGCCACTCCCACACCAGAGACACCTCCCCACGCACACACACACACATACCCATGACTATACCACCCCAGATGCCATGCACACCACTGCAACTGAGCACCTATAGCCAGCTGCAAATCAGAGACCACCACAGTATTCGTATCAAAACAACTGTATTACAAAAAGAACAACAATAAGAATAACAACAACAAGAACTATATACATATGTACAAAACAGGGGTGGGGGTATGGGTACAAAGTAGGGGTGGGTAAGTGGCAGGGGTGAACAACTGGGAGAGGGAAGGCGGGGTGTGAGGGACAGTTAAAGGGGGGAGGTGATGGGTAGCTACTGTCTTCCAGCCTGCTCCCCTGCTGTCTGGTGCTGGTCCCGGGGCCTCCTTCTCCTTCGCGCCCCATGCTGCTGTAGGTTCTGCAGGATAATGAGTGAGTCCATTGCTACCTGCAACAGCTGCTGCATGGACCTCTGTATCTGTCGCAGTATCCGGACACCTAGGACAAGGGATCAGAGTCAATGGGTGTGACTGTCCATATCCCTGAAGCCCACCCATCATGCATGGCATACTGCCAAGTGCCCCACTCCTGTGATGGACTGCACCCACCCACAGTGACTGTGTGCACAAGACATGCCCAACCAGGCAGCAACAGCCATGTGTACCACTGCACACACACACCGCCCATGTCCAGCACAGCACAACCAAGGCCATACAGTAACGTTGCTACGCGGTGGGCAGACAGTGCCACAGTGTGCCCAGTGCACGCATGGACCACCAGTGACGCACTCCCAGACATGCAGTGCCACTGGACAGTGCTGACTGTCACATGTCGCGTGCATGGCAGTGGTGTCCATGGATGGTGGCCATGCCCTGCACCTCACCCTGTCACACAGTATGCAATAGCAATCATGTTGTCATGGCACTCACCCTCATCAGGCTGCTGCTGCTGTGGTGGTTCTCCACCACCACGCCCGGGCACTGCTGGCACCACTCCCTGCTCTTCAGCCATGGCCCTCCTCCTCTCCGCCACGTCTGTGGGAAACAAAAGGTGAGAAACACATCAGTGCAATCCCAAAGCATATTCCCCCTGCCCCAATGAGTGTGCCCACCCACCTATCCAGACCCATACATCACATATTCTGTTAACACCGCCACAGCCAACCCTAGACCAACCCTCCCCCATGTGCTGGACACAACAGACAGTGTTATCCATATGGAACATACAGGTGCATAGATGGATCACCCACCTGGCCGAGGCACCATGCCCCTCCTGGCACGTGACCGCAGATGTGCCAGTAGCGCCGGCTCCCTCCTCCACAGGTCCCCCTAGCAGTGCCTGCACTGTTCTGTGGACCTCCATCGGCCAGTGGCCGCCTCCAGCTCAGTGGCCACCTGTTGCCACACTTGTGTCCTGGCCCTGTCTAGGGGAACCTCCCCATATAGTGGGCCATAGTGAGGCTCCACAACGGCCACCAAGTTCGCCAGCTTGAGGGCACTCCACTGGGGGGCTCTTCTGCATGCCATCTCTGGATGTATAGTAGGCAATATGGCACGCCGCAGAGCAGCAACCCCACGTGGAATTGCTGCTCAATACAACACCGCTATTCCCTATCGTGCTGTCGGTACAGTGCCGCCAGTCCCTATCGTGCTGTCACCGAACAGTGCGATAGAACTGCAGACATGCCATACGTACAGTGCCAAGGGGGCAAAGGTCGGGCACAGGGTCATGGGTCTCTGGCACATGGCCACGCACAGCGCCATCAGACGTCCATGCGTCCAGCATGATTGGTCGCCTGTGTGCCATTGCGACAGTGAACTATTGCGCAGTTGTGCCACAGCGCCATGTAGTGACCGTCGCTGTAGCGCCACTGGCACAATGGTGGCATGCCCTGAATTGCCTACCGTGCACAGCACGTCATCAGCGCAGCAGACACCTGCGTAAGCTACCTGGGCATGCGCAGTGCGGTGTACTACGCAGTCACAGAACTGCGCCATTGGCTCAGCACGTTCAACCATATTACGCGAAGCACAAAAGTGCGATATTCAGCAGTCATATGCAAATCATCTGATCAGCCATTCAATGGTGCAGCAGCGCGATTTGCATCTCATTAAAGTTGCTCCACACCAAATTTGCATGGATTTCGCTATAAAAATGCGACACTGTTCTGCAGTGGCCATATTCGGTTACTGCATTTGATAGGTGAGTTGCATGCTGTGTGATGTTCTGGACTATGGTCTTACGGAATTGCTGTATACTGCACAGTCACAGGTGACCACTCTCACCCATACAGGCTGTGATATGACCGAGCGAGGAATGGATGAGGAGGATGATGGTGGGCGGAAGAGGCCCAATTTTACAAAAGTTGAGACAGAGGCACTCTTGAGGCCTACCTGATGAAGGCCCTTCCAGTGGACGTGGGCACCCTCAGGCCCATGCTGCTGCATGGGAGGGGTGGCATGCCGACAACCTGCACGGCAGCCAACAGCGCCTGTGCAGGAGTGTAAAAAAGATGGGGACTGACAGGAGGAGGGTGAAGGAGAAGGTGGCAGCCATCAGGGCGGCACGTGCTGCAACAGGCGGGGGCCAGCCGGAGGTGGTGCAGCTGACTCCAGCAGAGGACCAGCTCACTGCAAGCATGCAGCGCAGTGCCATTGAGGGTGTTCCTGGAGGTGGCTTCCAGACAGGTGGTAGCCCATCACTGCATGGTATGTCATGGTCGGGGGGGGAGGTAGATCACATGCACTAACGTGTTCTCACTTTCTGTTACAGATCCTGTGCATCTGCAGGGGTCAGTGGTGGAGGGCCTGTCCACTGCGGACAGCCATCTAGAGTTGGAGGAGGGACCATCCACCTCCGCAGGTAGCCGGCGTGCACTGCACCAGTGTGCATGCCTGGCTGCCATCACTGATGTCAGTGAGACAGGTGTGGGGGGTGCCCTTCCTGTGTCTCAGCGGTCTGGCATGCAAGCATGCCAGCACACTGTGGCTGTGGCTGTGGCTGTGGCTGTGGCTGTGGCACAGACCTGAACCATTGATGATGCAATGACCACTATGGGTATTGACATGTGTGTGTCACAGAATGGACACACAGCAGGACAGCTCACGCCCATGGACCTAGCTGGTTCCGACGTGTGTGCCAGCACATCAGCACAGTCCCAGGCTGTGCCTGTCAGCACCGGTGGGGCAGCACCAGTGGCTGTACAGGTCACTGGCACTGTTGAGCCACAGCAGCGGAACAACTGGAGCCTTGGGCGCAGCAGCAGCGGAGGGCAGCAGCAGCAGTCACCCACCGGACTGGGGTACAGGGTTCAGCGGTGGCGTATGTGCACCGCCTGTGGACTTGCCCATACCTGGTCTTGGTGAGCAGCGCCCACCCTCTAGGGGTGCTGAACATCAGGCCCTTCCATACCCTGAGGGACAGGTTGCCGATGTGGCAGACGACCCCTTTGACAAGCACACCCACCTGCTGCAGGCATCAGTACAGCAGCAGATGCGGGTTGCAACGTCTGTGGAGGCACTGTGTGTGGCTCTGGAACAGCACAGCAGGGACAACGAGAGGATCCTGTCATGGATTGACCATTTGCGGATGGATGTGACCACTGCCATTGACAGGCAGACACAGGCATTGGTCGCTGTCGTGGCCACATTGGGCACACAGTCAGGTGCCCCTGTGCCACTCACACCGCGCAGTACGCTATCCACTCCCCGGTGTTGTGCGACACCCACCCTGTCGACGCCGGGTTCAGCTGTGGGCAACCCAAGCACCCCTGGTGCAGGTATGTTCAGTGTGCTGCGGACCCCTGTGCGGGCAAGGTCGCGTTCGCGCAGTGGAACCCCTGGTGATTAATCGGTGCCACCCCATGAGGCCTGTGCTCAGCCTGCCAGTGCTGCTGGGTCTTGGCGGGGCCGCCCACACATCCAAGGTGGTCGTGGCACTGTGCCGCAAGACTGAGCTGTCTCCCAGTGCGGGCCCTGTCTGGTGCTGCCCTGTGTGCAATGTGTGTTTCAGTGGGCAGTGCACCGTTGGGTGCCCAGCCCTACACGCAGACACACACCTGCACACCCTCCCAACTGCTGTCCACAGGTGCGTGTGCATGATGATGCCTGCATTGCACTGTACACCAAAGTGTGAAGGTGCCCAGCATCTGACACACATATATGGACAGTCAGTGGATGTGGTGGCCTGTGGACATGTGTGTTTTTAGTGTCTGTGTTCCAGCTCTGTTGTGCACCTGACCCCTGTGCACTTTGTGCCTGTGTGTGTGTGTGTGTGTGTGTGTGTGTGTGTGTGTGTGTGTCCGTCCATGTGGCGTGTTACTGTTCACCCCTCCCTGGTTGTATGTGTGTACTTCTGCGCCCTGCCACTTCCCTTGCCATCATGCACCCCTGGTGTGTTTCCCTGTGTGTATGTGGGTTGTGCCCTAGCCACTGTTGGTTGCACATGGCCCCATGACTTACCTGTGTTGGGTGAAGTGCTCCTCTGTGATGGTGTCCCGATGCAGCTGGGCCAGCCGGATCAGTAGCAGTCACGTCATCCAAGGGGGGGCTGCCCATCCCCATCATCACCGGCGTCACCGGCGGCCCCATTGCTGTCCCCCTCTTTGACCTGTACGGCTATCCCACAGTCTTTGGCCATGTTGTGCAGGATACAACAGGCCAGGAATATCCCACAGGCCTTTGAGGAGCTATACTGTAGGGCACCGACGGAGGTGTCTAAGCAACGGAAGCACGCCTTCAGCATCCCAAACACCCACTCAATGATGTTGCATGTGGCGGCATGTGCCTCATTGAAGCATTGCTGCGATGGGGTCGTGGGTCGCCGGTAGGGTGTGAGCAGCCAGGGACAGAGTGGGTATCCACTGTCACCTGTGTGGAGATAGTGGAGGTTAGTATCTTGTTCAGGCTCATATTGCCCCTAACCCTGTGTGCCACACCCATGGCACCTGTGGCTTACCCACCCTTGGCCCCGATTTGTCAGTCCTACATGCATACTCACCCACTAGATGTCCTGTGGGGATGTCCCCACTCTCGAATTGATGGCACAGTGCTGACTGGTACCATATAAATGAATCGTGTGCTCCCCCAGGGTGCGTGGCACAGACATTGATGATGCGCCCACTGGCATCACACACCACCTGGCAGTTGACACTGGCATAACGCTTCCGATTCATATAGGTGGCCTCATCGGGGCCAGGTGGCGTGTGAATGGCCACATAGGTGCAGTCTATTGCCCCTAGCACACCAGGCATACGTGCTACCCTATGGAACTCCTGTATGTTTGCTGTGCGCCCGCGTGCAGGGAAATGGATGTACCCGAGCATGTGGCAGCAGTGCACTGAGGAATTGGGTGAGGATGCTGGACGTGGCCGACTGTGTTATGCCTGTGGTGTCCCCTGTTGGTCTCTGGAAGGTACCCGTGGCGAGCAAGCACATGCAGGCTGTTACCTTTGTCTCCACTGACAGAGCGTGACTCCGTCGTGAGGGTGCCTGCATCACATCACTGCACAGCTCACAGAGCCGCCTCAGTATTGCCCTGTTCAGGTGGTACCAGCCCACAATCTCGACATCTGAGTAGAGCTCAAAGCTGGTGCGGGCCCGGTACTGCCTGTTGGGGGCGTACCACTGACGGGTCCTTCCACGGCCACGTCCCCCTGCAGCATGCCTTCTCACCCCCCTCATTACGGCTTCCATGTGGAAGCTGGCACTGTCCATGTCCCTGGCTTGTGTCCCCCAGCTGTTGTTGCTCTGTTCCCCCGCTGTCCTGACTGCTACCTCCACTGCACCAGGTACACCTACTGGCCTCTGCACTCTGTGGCCCCACACACCTTCCCTTGCCCCTATTCTGTCCTCTGCTCTCCCTGGTCTTCACTCTTTCTCCCTCTGGCCTTGTCTGTCTCCCTGCCTCATGTGGCTTCCCCGTAGCGTTCTTGCACCTCTTCCTTGCTCCTTTTTATTTTGGCTCATTTCCGCTATGGCGCAACTTCCGCCTGGTCCACAGTTGCGCATTGCGCAAGTCTTTGAATATCGCATTGCGCACTTTATGCATGGTTCCACCCCCTTCGGTTGCGCATGCCTTCATTAGCATTGCACTGTTGCTCACCATGTTTTCAGTGGCGCAACTTCCTCCTGCTGAATATCGCAGAATGGCGCATTTTCGGACTTGCGCAGAAGCAACCCTATTGTGCATTGCGCAACCCTTTTGAATATCCCACCCACAGTATATTAATTGTAACTATCTGTTGAGCTGTGCACCAAACCCCTTCTTCCTAATAATTTCTAGCATAAATTTCCACTCTACCTGATTGAAGGCTTTCTCTGCATCGATGGCTAATAAAATTGCATCATCAGTTTCTTGCTGGGATATAACATTTAATGCAAGCCTAATATTTTCTTTAAGCAATCTTTCTTTAATAAAGCCATTCTGGTCCTTATTAATTATATGAGGTAGTATACATTCTAATCTTTTAGATATAATTTTAGTAAACATTTTATAATCCACATTTAAAAGGGAGATGGGGCGATATGATGCACAGCTCAATGGATCCTTATTTTTCTTAAGAAAACATGAATAATAGCCTCCTGGAAAGAACTGGGAAGTGTTTTTGAAATATTGATGGAGTTGAATAGCTTCTGTATTATAGGTATGAGTAAGGTTTTGAAATGCTTATAAAATTCTATGACCAGTCCATCAGGGCCAGGAGATTTATTACCAGGAAGATCATTAATTGCCTGCCCTATTTCCTCACTCATTATACTTTTTTCTGATGCACCTCTAAATCTGATAGGAACCTTAGGAGTAGGATTTTGTTGTAAATATACTCAGATTTCTTCCTCAGTTATTGTAGATGTTTCTGACTGGTATAATTTTTGCTAGTAATTGAGAAAACAAGAATTAATCTCTACTGGATTATCAACTATATGGCCTTGTGAGTTTTTAATTGTCAAAATGTAATTTTTTTTGTTGATCTTTTCTGGTTTACCATACTAAAAGTTTTAATGGCTTATCTGATAAGTACAAATAGTTGGATCTGGTTCATAAAATTTGTTTAGTAATAATATCTGTCTGCAAAGTATTTCATTGTTCTTTTTTTTGTACAATTTGATTGTATATATTATTTAAAGTATGACTATGAATATTCTGAAGAGTTGCAATATCTGAAATTAACTGAGTTATGATAGCATTTTGCTTTATATATCTTAATTGTTCAAAAGTAATCAAATGGCCACGTATCCAAACTCTGAGTGAATCCCAAATAGTATTAATAGAAGTGTTTAATTATGTGTTATTTTGAAAAAAAACTCTTGTATCTCTTTAATTAATGTATGTGAAATCAGTGGGATTTTGATTAATGGGTAATACATTTTCCAGTATTTATTTGTATTTGTATTTTCCACAGTTTTAATTTTTAATATACAAGGTGGATGTTCAGAAATCAAAATCCCAGAGTATCTAGCATCGTGTATTTCAAAGACTGAGAAATTAAAAAATAATCTATCCGAGAATAAGAAATTTGGGTTGAAGAAAAATATGGTTAAGTTTTTGTATCAGGATATTTAATAAGTCAAGGATCAATAAGATTTAATTCAAATATGTACTTTTTGATTATTATTCATGTGGAATTATAAGATTTGTCAATCTTGGATGCTTTATTTTGAGCATATAAAACTACATTAAAGTCACCCCCATTATAGGGGAAAAGTGGATAATGTTAAAAAAAATTGAGTTAAAAAATGTGGGTTGTTTGTATTTGGGACATAAACAATTGCTAAAGTAGCCTTACATTTTGGGATATTTATTTCTGTTATGGTCTATCGACCCTGTATATCATTATTGTATTTATTTATTTTTAGGTGAAGCATCTGTTTATTAAAAGTGATAGCAACTCCCCTTGAGTTATGTGCAAAGTTAGATAATATGCCTTTACCCCACCGGTTGCAAAACTAAGTGGAACTTGTATGGTGAAAATGAGTCTCCTAAATCATAGCAATATGTATTATTTTTTTGCATAAATTTAATAATTTTAAGCATTTTATTTTTATTCTTAAGACCGCTAACGTTCCAGGACATAATCTGTATACAGCTGGTCATTTTAGCCCATAAATTTATTTATTGTGCCTGGGCCCCTCAAATTAGAATAGATATTATATACTTTATACTTATATTCTCTTTTTTTATGTTCTGATCCGAATTATGATCAGCTAGATCTGTAGGCCAGTAATATGAAAATAATGTGTTAGAAAAGAATAAAGAAAGAAAATAAAAAGACCCCTAACCCCCTCCCTCCACCCACTTAACCATCCTGTGCTGGAGTCACAAGGATTCCAGAAAACCACCCCTCAAATCTGCGGTGACAGAACCTGTCTTTGCTTACCTCTGAGAACTGGCCTATGGTGAACTCCCTTGTATAAAGTTTTTGTTAGCTATGCCTAATTAATATTATCTCTACTATTATTTTTAATTGATTTTATTTTATATGTATATTTTTTTCTGTTTTCGCTTTTTTCTCCCCTTCTCTGGCCCTTTCCCTTTCTATTTTCCCTCCCTTTTCCTGTTTTGCCATTTCTTTCCCTTTCTGCATTAAACCTGTTTCATCCCTCTCCCCTTTCATAGAGGTTTCCTTCATTGTTTTTCAATCTTTAACCTACTATATGCAGAAGATGGGAACAGTCTGAGTCAAACTCTCTATTCCTTAGAAGCCTTAAACATTATGCTACTATATTGTTAATTTTTATCTTAAGGTCACTGAGACCTAGTTAATAAACAAACAAAGGAAAAAAAAGGGAGTGAGAATAAGGTAGCTGTGTAATTCTTCTATCAATATAATAGTAGCTTTCCGTGTATAACTTGGAATTCATGTCTCAAAAGTTGTCACCATAGGTTGGTCAGCATAAGAAAAAAAACTTGAATTAGTTAATTTTGTATCTCGTCCTATGTTTAATGAGATCTTTTTTTTCTTTCCTCCCCATTCATAGTAAACTAGCAGTTGCGACTTGCTGTGTATTCACAAATCGTAATAGCTTCTGGACATGTGAACAAATAGAAAGCTTTTCTTTCTTTTCTTTCGTTCATATAAATGCTCAAAATACTGCAGAGCATTGCAATCTGCAATTTTGCAATGCCAGAGAAACTCCTGGTAAAAAGTAAAGATAAAATGGGGAGAATGAATGAGATATATCTGAGCAATATGATATTGTCTACTAGGTGCCAGCCTTTGGATCAGGATTGCTAGTCCATGCGTTAGGCAAGCAAGGATGTGTTCTATGCTGATTCATTTGCTCCTTAGTTGCAATTTCTCTATATTCTTGTTAGAATGCCTCCATTGCTTCTTCTGCATCGTCAAAAGTATGCAACTTGCCCTTTACTGCAAACCTTAGTTTGGCTAGGTAACTCATTGAAAAGCAGATTCCTCTTTGATATAGCTTAGTTTTTATTGAGTTGAATAGTTTGTGCTTTGTGCTTGTTTTAAGAGACGTATCGGGGAACACATTAGATTAAACATTCTCGAACGCCAGCCCTTTTTCCATACAGGCCTTCTGCAATATTGCCTCTTTAGCTAGAAATTTATGTGGTTTGACAAAAACTGTCCATGGCCATGAGCTATTCGAAAATCGATTGCCAGCCCGATGAGCTCTAACTAAATGTATATTTTCTTCAGGGTAGCTTCTATTCATGACTGCAGTCAAACGGTTTTCATAAAAGGGCAGAGGATCCCCATTCCCCCCCATTCCTTCTGGAAGTTAGTTCAGTCTCAGATTACCCCTCCATGCTCTGTTTTCCTGTTCTGCAATTTTGTTTTGTATGATCTGAATTTGCTTTTCCAGCTGTATTTGTTTTAGCATAACAGGATTAGTAAGATCTTTCAATGTAGAGATTCTATTTTCAGCTGCCTCAGTTCTTAATGTTAGCTAATCCAGTTTAAAGTTTAATTCATTAAAAGAGGTGGATAGGCCCGTTACTGTGGATTTTGTCTCCCCTAATGTTTGTAGTACCTCTGTTTTCAAACTACTCACTGCCTCCAGCATTGCCCCTTTAATAGCCTGAATTTCTTGTAAGTTAGATTTATCTACTAACTGTACATTTTCAGAGGCTAAGTGTTCTTGATCTTGATCTTACTGAGTAGGATTAATCTTTGCATTAGTTTGGCCTATGGCCTGAGAAGCCGTGTCCTGGCCCATTTCACCCTGGCCCATTTGTTTTGCATTCTCCGGTACCTATTGATTCTTCCTGGCTACCTCAAACATTTCTGTCCGGATGCCATCTTTGGTATTTCCTTTTCTTCTTGCAGGTTAGAATTCTGATTTAAATTTTTAAGAAAAGGAAAAATATTACCTGGATGTAGCTTTCTCTCTTTGCCAGATGGTGTAGCTGAAAGTGGGGAGATCAGTGAATCTTGCAATAGCCATAAGTCAGGCGAACTTGGGGACTGAATAGCAGGCCAATGGAAAAGGGTTGGAGTTTGAATTTGCTGCCGCTTTCTTGGTTTTAGTGGGGCGTTTGTCATGCTAAAGTAGGCACTGGTGCTCCTCGGTACGGGCAGTAATTTTTTTCACATACTGGTAGTAACCGACCTCAGAAAAGAAAGGAGCTATCATTGCCTATTATTTTCGGATTATAAACCGAAAGATGTGGCAGTACAGTGAAGCATTGCTAAACACAACAGAATAATTCTGCGGCAGATGGAGCACGCTGAAACAGAACCACACAGAGTTCAGTACACGTGACCATCTTGAATGACGTCAAGGTTGACGCTCCTCACAGGTGCCCCCCCCCCGTGACTGTCTATGTTTCTATGATTTTTACAGGGCTATTCATTGCAAATAAAACAGGCTTCTATATCTTCAGTTTTGAAATCTGTTTTAAACATTTTTAACCTACACAATTTGGCTTTTGGTAAACAATTAATTAGTAGGAATAAGGTTATTTCTTTTCACCACCTGTGCCTACAGCGAATTTTCATTTTATTGTAGTTGTTATCTCCTGGCTCCATACACCCCAGTGGCTCACCCATGTTACAGAAACATGAATCTGGTCGCTGTAAATTAGGGCACCAGAAACATGTCACCTGCAACTACTGCACCCATACATTCCACTGCAACCCAGGTAGGGCAACAAGGGAGAGCAGGGAGAACAGTTGTTTTTTTCTGGGTGGCTTTGCCCACCACACACCCCAACACTAAATATAACCTCCTCCAGGTCCGGGCATGAGTGGACCAGAGAAGAACAGTGTCAGTGGAAAAAACAGTTGTGAGTGCAGGGTGCAATGAAATCCAGCATGCCCCTGTCACTCTAATTGCAGCACCCACATAACGGTATACACACCCCAATCCAGGCCCAGCTGACCATAATGGGTCTAATCCTATTGATTTAAGGGTGCCCCAAGCATCTTTCCCAGTCTTTTTGACTTTCATGCATAAATGACCCCTTCTTGCATTGATTCTGGAATTGTATTTCATTACTGTCCTCTGCAGTTAGTTTTTGCATTCTGAGCTGCTAAAAACTGCAGGGTGTACCAGAGCTTCTATAGCAAGCCTGGTGTTGCTTTGGACCCAGGGCTATACTGTTGATATCACTATAGGGCAGAGGAGTGACTCACACTGCAGTACAGTGAAGTTTCAGCAGTTATGCAAGGGAAAATTACATTACTTGGTGTACATACTGTGGTCCCTCTTCACCAAGACACCCTGTTAGCAATGCATTATGCCAAAATCCAAATGCCTTGTCAGTATGTTTCTTTTTCTAAAACTGACTTCTGCCTCTGTAACAAAGCATGGGGAGTGAGAGAAGATCAAGTTGCTGTCAGCTGAGACAGCTGTCAGTTTATACATCAGTGTGATTTGTGTCTATACCTTGATCATTTGAAAGCAGTAATGCCTCATTACCCATGCTATACTGGTGCCTTCCATGTCTTTCTGTAGTAAAGTGCCTGTCAGTCACCCTAATTGAAAATTCCTTACTGCTCCTCTGTCCTGTGCATCCCTGACATAAGTATCACACCACAGAACACCGAAGACTAATTTTGGTACCATATAATATAAACAATGTGTTTAGATGTGCTATGTGTACTGTAAAGCTGGTTTTAAAAACTGAGGGCTATTTTCAGAGAAATTCTTGTTTGAAAAATGAAACTGGGATTCCACGCATGCGTGGACCAGTGGTTTTATGTGGTACCACAATTAGTCTTCGATGTTTCGCATTGCCATGCTGATGTTGAGGAGATGCAAGATGGAGGAGCAGTAAGGGACTTTTTATGTGACTGCCAGGTGCTTTATTACAGAAAGACATGGAAGGCACCTTAGGTCACCAAGAGTAATTGTTTCATTTAGGATTGTTTCAACAAAGCTGCTGAGGGTTTGGAGTAACTCTAGTCCCCCTGATGGCAGCTTATAACAGCCAGTTAGACTGAGTGCTTCGTTAGAGGACCACTTATAAAAATTAGAAGACAGGTGTAATAGGTGATAAATAAGAATGGATCACCACAGAACTGGAAAGGCTTTGCCTGGAGTTCAGTGAACAAGCAGCCAGTCACTCCTACTTCCTGTGCTATATAAGCAGTTCCTTTCAGTCTCATTGTGAAGCACTTTTTCTTTGCAGCAGAAGGCTCCATTGGTCTGTCCTCTGAGTTGGTTGGGGCCTACCCCTCCCCCACTTTGCTGCTCCTGCTTGTCTGCTGGATTTCTGTGTTTATTTCTTGCTTCTGGTTTGTATTTTCCTTTAGCTGTGTGTGCTTCTTCTGTCTTTGTTCCCTGTTTTCTGTGTTTGTATGTCTTTGGGCTTGTCTTTTTGGGGGGCTTTTGTTTCTAAGCTCCTAGCATATCACTCCAGAGCTCCTACAATTTTCTCTGTTACTCACAACTCTCACACTACTACAATGCAACTGCAATCATTATCTGTGTGTTTCAGCTCAACCATAGCTGCTCCAGGTTGCATACTCGATTGTTTTCACCTGACTCAGATTCACTCTGAGCCTAGCTATGCAGCTTAATCATGCTCTCATTCTATTTACCTCATTGCAGCAGCTTAGTTACACTGCCTCATTACACCTGCTTTCAGAAGCATTGTGTCTCCTTATTTATGTTTATTGCAGTTTTACAACTCAGTGTACTCCATTCAGATGTTGCTTCTGTGTTTATTCACCCTATTATACTCAGAGGTCAGCTACAAGCTACTGCTACACCTGTTAAACTAGCTTTAATATCTGCATGTGGTTCTCGGCCCTTCCACCAGTTTCTTATTTGTCCTACGGTGGGGGACTGGAAAGTGTTTGGGGAGTCGTGGCCCCATGTGGCTAATTATTTCTATTCTAAATCCTGCCTTCACCACCAAAAATCCTCAGCATGTTTGTCACCTTGATTTGGCTTTTCAGTGCCTGGCTGGCTTGCCCCACTATTCAGTGCTGTTTCATTGCTCCTATGTTATGCAGACCTACATGCAGGTCCACTTATTACTACTCTGTTTACTGACCTACATGCAGGTCCACGCTTGCTTAGCAATCGTTGCTCATTGCTTACACAAGTCATTGCTTCATGCCTACTGCCATCCCCTCAGCTTCAGCCTCTGGGATTCTACTGTACTCAATTCTGCATTCAACCTTGCAAGGTCTCAGCACTCACTGGCTCATTACTATCTCAGTGCACCAGTGCGCAATCAGCTGCTCACCAGCTTTTCAGCTTTCATTCAATTTTGGGGGCATTCCAGCCATTCTGTTCTGGTGCAGTGTTCCTGCAGCTGATGGTCTCGCTCTGCATTTAGTCCACATCTTGAGCATGTCCAACTTGGGATGGGATCCTTCTCACCTGGCCCATAGCTCAGAATGTCCTCACCCCAGGCTTGGCTTTAGCTGCCTGCTATGCAACAGCAGCTCCTGGTGTAGAATTTAAGACTAGCAGTGAAGGGTGGTTACTCCGATCTCCTTTGGCTCTAGTGTTCCACTATAACGGTTATCCATTGGCTTTAATGGTTTCCCTAGCAAGGCACTTTCACCGCATTCTCCCTACGACTGCCTCTGGTTCACCTGGTTTGAGTTTAGGGAAAGTAGGCCAGGTGAGTGCCTCAGCAGTCATTGTTCTCCTCCTCCACCTTGGTTGCACGTATTGTTGCAGAGTTTTCTCACAACCTTCCACGGCATTCCCGCTAGAGGGTTTGAGTGAGAACCATCCTCCATACTGGAATATTTCCACCTGCCTTTAATTGGGTTTTCCAAATTGCAGCTGCAGAGCCGTCACTAAATAAACTATCTCAAGCCTGGGAGGGAAGGTGACCTGGGCCTTGGATCCCCTGAGATTTCCTCCTCATAGTGTTTTTTTCTCTTTTCCGTTGCCTCAGGTCATAATTGTTAATTAGCATAGTGGCGTTCCTTAGTTTCTTAGGTAGGTTCCACTGTTGGATGGAGGTGGAGGGTGTACTACCATTCCCTCTCTCTCCTTAGAGGATCCCCTCATTCTCAACGCAACCCATCAGTATCACACTATGCAAACCCTGGGCATTTCATTACATTATTGACTTGAGCATCTCATTACATTATCTACCTGTCTATGCTTATCTGCCACTACATTGCAGTTACTGCTTGCTTATATGTTTCATACTTAATTTCTGGGGGATCTTCCTAATGTAGCTTTGGCCATGGGAATCTTTCCGTGTCACCTCTAGTGGAGGAACCCTCTCTGAGGGTTCCTTGCCTTCTGTACCCCTACAGAGTGGTAGTTCCTCTGGAATAGAGAGGGCTTATGGCCAAACAAAACCAAACTAACACAGTTGCACAAGCATAACTCTATTCTGGCTGCACAGGACATTGAATTGGAAAGGCTTTGTCTGGAGTTCAATGAACAAGCAGCTAGCCACTCCTACTTCCTGAGCTATATAAGCAGTTCCTTTCAGCCTCATTGTGAAGCACTTTTTCTTTTCCCCTCCATCCTCCCCTCCTCCTCCTGCAGCAGCACTTCTTTCCTTAGGATCTTCCCACGGTACCTTTGGCCATGGGAATCTTTCCGTGGCACCTCTAGGGGTGGAACCCTCTCCGAGTGTTCCTTGCCTTTGGTACCCCTAGTTCCTCTGGAATAGAGAGTGTGACTAGCCAAACAAAACAAAACTAACACAGTTGCACAAGCATAACACTATACAAGCTGTGCAGGACATTGAACGTTTGCATTCTCTGAGAGAAAGAGACAAATGCTGGTGAGAATTTAGGAACAAGGAGGATTCGTTTACCCTAGTTTCATACAAACAATAAACCAACAAGCAGGAGTCCCACAGGCAATCACAGAGTTCTCATTAATTCTCAGTGGAGCTAGCCATGATGAATTTTCAGACACAAAGAAAACCAGAGTGGGGTTCTGTGCGCCTTGAATAAGGCCACAACACAACTTAGTGCTCCAGTGTTTTTATTTTCTAATATTGCCCCAATATTTCTTCTAGTAGGGCTTCCTCTTGGGACACTGCAAAATATAGTGAAAAATTAATTTACCATCACATAAAAATATTTATCTAAAAATAAGAATGGCACACAAATATAGTAAAATCTGCTCCAAATGCAGAAGTGATTGTTCTGCCAGTGTTTTCAGTGCAGAGAGCATTAGCAGAGAGAAGTGTAAATACATAGTTAATTCTGGATTTTTTTTATGTGCAGAGAAGGGACGCACAAACTATTAAGAGCAGTAAATGAATATTGGAATGTTATTATTTTAGAAATACTGTGGTTTTATTTTATTTCATTGCAGCATGTATGTGCTTAGTTCCTTTTATTTTTTGTTTTCAGAACAGAGCATAAAGGAACAAGGGGAAACCTATTTTTTTCCTCTACTTAACCACATAGTGAATATTTAATGTATAACATAATGCTATCAGTGACATAGTTGAGCATACTTTTAATGTATAGGATAAACTTTGCATTTTATATTTCAGACTTTTTAATTAATATTAAGGCAATAATGGTGCACTAGGGACAGCTGGTAGACCAATCAGGTGTATTAAGAGTGCTTCACCATCAGCACCATGTGATGTGGAGATAAGTAAAAAATACACTAGGATTTATTTTGTTTAATGGTGGTACAAGTGTGGTGACCCATTATGTGGATTGTAGAAGTGATATCATTTTTGGAGTTGTATGTTGTATACTGGCAGCCAGAAACCAGAACAATTTAAACAAGAATTTAAGAGACTTGTGGGGTTAAAAAGAGAGCCAGGTAACATGAACAAGTACTGAAATGAATGAGCTATGAAACATATAATAAATATTTTTATAAGATGGTAAATTAATTTTTCCCTATACTTTGCAGTGTCCCCAGAGGAAGCTCTACTGGTTGAAACATCAGGGCAATATTAGAAAATGTAAAAAATACTGGAGTACTACGTGGCTGAGTTGTGGACTTACTCAATACCCAGAGTGGCCTATTCTGTTTTTCGTTTGCTTTTTTCTGGTTACAAATAACAAAGAAATAAATGCAAGTCCCTCGTTAGACAAGCAGAACATACTATTTTCTAAAGAAGTAGCATGAATTCATGAGCAAGGGTGCTTCAGCCATGTGGGATCTCCTCAACAACATACTAGTGGGAAAAGCAAAAATCTGATATTCGTGCATTCTCCACTGACTCAGGCACTGCTGCTGAGCCAGTGGACATTGCAAGTATTTTTGATAATGTTTCCACTGATTTGTCCAGTTATATCCCCAAACGAGACTTGGTTAATGAATCTCCTAATCTAACCTGTAATGCCAGTGTGTGTGTTACTATCCTTACAGTTTATTTTAAATTGCTTACCCCATCTGAAGTGTTACAATACTTGTCTAGGATAAACCCTAAACTGCTCATTGGCTGAGATGAGGTTTATTATAGACTGATAAAACTTGTAGCTGATATTATTGCTTTTGTCCCCTCATTAAACTTTTTATAATTTTCTTTGTGTTACGGCCATTTTACTACTGTTTGGAAACAGTCTGTTGTTGTTCCCATCTTTAAAGCAAGAGATCAGGCAAAAACTAATAAATATTTACTTGTTTCTCTGCTAGCTCCATTATCCAAGGTTTTAGAGTGTGTTGTTTTCAATCAGATCTCAGATTACCATATCAAGCATGACATTTTGACTTCAGTCCACCATGAATTTTGCCCTGGTCATAGCACAACCATGGCCGTGCTGGGGTTAGCACAGATGGTACATAAAACCCAAGATCTTGGCCACCTTTAAGCTGCCATCTTTGTAGACCTTACCAAAGCCTTTGACCTGGTCAGTCCCCAGCTGCTATTGGACTCATTAGAATCTGCTGGATTTTATTTTGATGTGACAATCTGGCTCTTATTTATCAGAAAGGTGCCAGTGTACAAAGATCTCAAATGCCCTATCCTCCACTCCCCTTCCTCTCTGGTGATGGGAGTGCTGCAGGGCTGTGTTCTGGGCCTGTTACTTTTTACTTTTTAGTTTTTTGTTTTTTTCTGAACACCCTTCTCTCTGTAGACCACCATTCTGACATATTATTATATGCAGTTGGTGCTTTGATTATTACTAGTGGCCCGGACATAACTTGCCTTTCAACGGTACTGCAGTATGACTTTAATAATATTCAGAAATGTTTTCTGGACAATAAACTTATATTAAATGCTACAAAAATGAAATCTTTGTTGTTGTTCTTTCAACCCCAGGCAAAAACTAACCAATTCTCTACTTCTCTCATTGACTACTCTAGTCTGATTTTCCCATTAAGCAAATTTCCACCTTCAGTTATCTGGGCCTCACTCTTGGCAGTGCACTCTCATATGACCCCAATATTTCTGATTTAGTTAATTCAGTTCACCAAAGATTAAGAGCATTATACTGACTAAATTATTTTTTCTGCTATCCACCAGACTACTTTTAGTCCAAAGTTTTCTTTTATCAGTTCTTGAATTTAGTCTCATTTTTCATTATTTGGCCAGTGAAGGTGTACTGTCAAGAGTGAGGACCCTGTACAATAAAATTGGCAGATTTGCTTCAGTTACTAACTTGTACCCATCCTTGTGTACTGTTTAAATATTTGCATGGGCTTTTTCTTGAGCAAAGGTATTATTTCAATTTGGGCTCACAAACTAAAAAAAGGGTTTTTCCTATTGTTGCATCTTCTGTTTTCTAATTCTAATTTCCAATACTTTCAATATAATGATCAATAATTTGAACTACATCAGTAGTATCACATTGTTTTTCAGTCCCCAAGATGAGTGCTTCCAATGGCCAGAGGGCCCTATTGTGTAGACACCTGAAGTTGTTTAATTCTTTACCACTTTCAGTCACACAAGCTTCTTCATCTTCAGCTATAAGTATTTGTTAAGAGAGTACATGTTCTCCAACAAAGTATGTGATGGTAACTAATGGCGATTTGTTGGAGTACCGTAGTTTATTGTTTTCATGTGTATTTATTCTGCTCACCCATGAAAACTGGCTAGTAAGCTAATGGGCCTACCAGTTATCAAATAAAATGAAATGAACAAATTATGTTTTGCATTTGTTTCTGTTTTAGTCAGTAAGCAACCAGTTTTCCCAATTTTTGTCCCAATTCCCAATACTATTATTTGGTTTAAAGCAAGTCATACCCTGTTTTGGAACTTTGCATTTAATTTAGTTCATATTTAGCAGATATACTTTTATTTAGTAATGTACTATGTTGTGTTAGGTTACTTGTGTTTTTGTTCAAATTCTAGGAGTTTTTCTTTAAAAAAAACATATTGTTTACTGATCATTCATGAGGAGTCAAAGCTTCACAGACATTCTACAATACAGACACTGAGTATACTGTACTTATAACTAGGGAGCTTTCCTCTAATATCTGGTAACACTACTACCAACATTTCTGGATGTATTCTGTGCATAATTGTCTTTACATTTTAAATTCTGTAATTTGTAACACTCATCCATGCAGGCATATTTTTCTCTTTCTGGGGTGTCTGCTACCTTAAATATCCTTGCTTGAAGAGAAGACAGTCGGCTGTTTCCGAGTGTGGAGGTGCAGTGAGATTTAACCTTCATTTGGTGTTCTCAGATATCTACTCATAGTTTGCTGTTATCCATGCCATCCAAAATCAACTTCCTTTGCAAAGTCCCCTTGTCTATTGTCTATCTGTCATGGGACAGACATAAGGCAGTCCTAGTGAGGGGTAGGAGGAAGTAGGCTGTTGGTTAACTAGGATCTGCAGCTTATCTGTTACGTAGGAAAATGGGCAGACTAGGTGGGCCAAGCAGTCCTTATCTGCTGTCAAATTCTATGTTTCTGTTTCTATGTTTAGTCCATATATTTTATCCCTTCTATGCTTTATGCACATCACCCACATGTGCCTCATATTCGTTTTCTTTTTCTTGTAAGATTTTTTTTTTGTCTTTCTTACTTAACTGGAGTATTGTGTCCAAATAAAATTGATTAAGGAATCTTACTTTCCTTAAAGTTTTAGAGTGAGGCTGACAAGAGGAAATTATTCAAATGCCAGTATCAATGAAAAGGATCAAACGTTCAGGGATTATGTCTCTCATGCTTTGGACAGGATGCAGATTGATGGTCCATTTCAATTTCAGCTGAAATGTTATCTCTGCTAGCTGAGGAGTCAGTTTTGTTAGCTGCACTAACTCTCCTTCTTCCATCAAGGCCTCCAGCTCTGGGATTTTATTTCCCAGGCTGCAGGCATTTGTAATCATGGCCTTCCATGGTTTTCTGACTGCCCCCATGTTTGCCCTCTTGCTTCTTTCTCTCACCCCCTTTGTCCTTATTATGCTGCCTTCCTGCCCCTACCTTTTCCCCTCGTATCTGGTGCTAGAGTCCCTTTCTGTATTTTACCTTCATTTTCCATATTTCTGTCTCCAGATTTACTCTGCTGTTTATCCCCACCCCCCTTGGCTGGTTTAAATGCTTGTCAATGAATCATTGAAACTGTTCACTCAGAACTCCAGTGCCCTTGCTGGAAAGATGCAGGCCACCCCACCCCACCCCGTACAGGTCCATATCCCTCCATGTGGGCCCCCAGTTCCCAATGTAGCCAAAACCCTGCTCTCTGCACCAGCTCCTCAGCCAAGAATTGACATTCCTGCTGCGAACATCCCTAGACTCCCTCTTGCCATAGACAGACAGCACCTCCAAGAAAGTCATAGAGTTTACAACCTGCCTCAGGTCCCTCCCCGGTTCACCAAACTCTCTCTGCACCTTTGCTAACTGTGCCTTATTCCCAGCTAGGTCATTTGTCCCCAGATGGACAATGACATTGAATTTGTCCCTTCTTCCTATTGCCCTAGTGATCCCCTGGATCTGCCTTCCATCCCTCCAAACCGTGCTTCCTGGCAAGCACTTAATCTCCCTCCCCTACCCTTGCTGCTCCTAGCTCCACACCCCGGACAGTGGAGTCCCCACCAGGAGTATCTTCCTCTACCTTTGGGTTCTCCACCACCCGCCCTTGGGGTTCCATTTTTGGAGACCCTGCTCATCCTCCCATGGTGCAAACTTGGGTGACCTTGTGGTGCCTTTCAGTTCCTCGAGTACAATGCAGGAATTGCTTATTAGCACCAGCTGGGGATTGTGCCTCTCCTTCACCACCCTAATGCTGCCTGAGCCCACTGTAGTCCAATCACCCATCCTGCTGGGCAACCTTGGTGGTCCAGTGGTCCTTCCCTATCCCCGATCCCATCCCCTGTTATTAAATCTTAATTCCTGGTGGTTCAGTGGTCCCTCCCTATCCCTGATCCCATCCCTGGTTATTAAATCTTATAAAATGGGCATGTAAAAAGAAGCATCATGATTGGCCAGAAAGGAAGTGTCAAATAGGTATTACACATAGGGGAAAAAAAAGAGCAGGCAAATAAATCAATGCTCCCAAATGGAATGTTCAGATGTGTCAGTGGAATGTTAATTTTTTAAAGGCCACCATTGTTTTTAGTGTCGGTAAGCGAGGGAGTGAATGTCATGCTGACAGTCCTGCTCCAAACCTCGTCTCTGCTAGAAGTAAAAATCCGAAAGCAGCAGCGTGCCAGCATTTTATCCTGCATAAAGCATTCTTCTAGTTCGGCGAGAGTGAAGCTTGCTGCTGCATGAAAGTGGTAATAGACCAGAACCGGGTGCCGTCTTATAGTAAACTGCACTTCCCTCCCAGTACATTTAACTAAAACAACAAAAATGAATCTGGATCCCATATTCCTTTTTTTTTAATTGCAAAAGTGGCGCAACCTGTCGGGGAGAACCTGTTACTTCCTCTCCTAACCACACTTGTTCTCTCAATCCGGACGTGAGGTTTGGGGGCAACAACAGTACAAATGTCAATGTGTCAGAAGACAATGATGTCATCACCTAGTAGGCAGAAGGACTATTTTATCGCAAATTAACACAATGATTTCATTTTTTTTTCAGTTCAGTAATATTTTTTAAGGTTAAAAATATTTAAAAAGAAAGAGAACCATTTTATAAGTGCAATAAAACACTCCAGGGTATGTGTGTTGAACAGATATTACCGCACTTCCAGGGGCTGAAGGCACTTGGCAGGGCCTCGTGCCTTACTACACCCCTCGGCGTGCCGTAATATCTGTTCAACACACGCCCTGTCATGTCTTATTGCTTACTTAATTCCTGTGGTCCAGTGGTCCCTCCCTAACCCTGATCCCATCTCTGATTATCATAATTTAATCCCTGGTGGTCCAATGGTCCCTCCCCATTCCCCGATCACCATCCTGACCCAGATAAGGACATCTCCTGGTAGTCTAGTGGCCCCCACCCTGGCAGGTAGTGACTCACCACCACACTCCCCCTCAACCTGACTAGTATTGGTGACTGGCACAGCCCTCCTCACACCACCACAGCCAGAGGCCAACTGAAATGTCAATGAGCATGTACAGTACATACCATGCTCTCATTGGTTGACCACCACTCGGAATGAATCACTCCATATATGAGACTGTTGTTTCTTAACAGCTTCTGATTGTCCTGCCATAGTAACTGTTTTTTCTGGGGCCTGATTCTGAGAGAGATGCTAGAGCATGACTCAAATTGCACCATGTCATAAAACTACATCCAAACCCTTTCGACATGTGAGCTGCTTCCTATTCCAGAACAAAGGCCAAGTGCAACAGAAAACACTAGAATTATGTCCATCGCAAGTTACTCTACAAACGCATGGCACAAACCACAAAGCAGACAGAATGGTTATGCATGATGCAATGCAACGCCAATATAAAAGTGCGCAAACCACAGACCCGTCACATATGGCAATGTAGGCAGAAGCAATGGCACAAGCCAAGATAGTGGCACAGGCGGCAACAGCAAGGAAATGAAAATGGAATTTCACATTAGAGGAGACAATTGTGCTCCTAAATGAGATGGAGGCCTAGGCCAAATTGCTAATGGACAAGGGTGGGGAGAGGGAACTGCACAAACAGCTCAAGGCAGCCAGGGATGCAATAGCCCATAAGGTAAATGTGGTGGCCAATGCCAGGCAAATGGTAAGGAACCTACAAAAGAGGTTCAACAACCTGAAGTGCCATGCCAAAGACAAGGAGGCATACAAATGCCATGTAGCAGCAACAGGCGGTGGCCCAAGAGAGGAGAGACCACTCAGCACACATGAGGAATGGGTCCCGGCCTTCCTGAGCCAGCACAGTGTGCATGGGGACACAGAGCTCAACACAACACAGATGGGGACCAGGACAGGTAAGTGGTGGACAAGCACTGCCTCACTAACATCTGCGGGCTATGGCGTGGAGGGTTGGGGGGCCTGGGCAGAGAAATGCAGCTGTGCAGGAGCACTGTGTGGTGTTGGACAGGGCCAGTAGCAGGCGAGTAGTATGCACCCCAGGAGGGTTGCAGGCATGCAGCGGAAGTGGCCCAGTGGTGGATGACAGTAGTGACAGGCAGCATGCAAAGCAGCACAGTAGTGTGTGGAGGCCCATGTCCACCTGTGGCAGCATGGTGCATAGCACTGATTCTGTGTACAGAGGGCCTGGCCAGGAGCATCGGCACATGCCCTGCATCTGTGTGTCTGGGGCACCCGTGCTGTGGACAATGGAGGGGCATGTACCTGTGCATTGGTCTGCAAGTACCCAACCATGGTGGGGATGTGGCCTGTTGCCTGGGCCACTGTAACATGCATATGCGAGGGAGGGCTGGGCATGGTGGCATGTGCGGAGGGTAGGATATGGCACAGTGACACTGACGCACTGTCATGACCCCACAGGTATGGTGGGTGAGGACAAAGGGGGAGGACAGTGGTGGCACAGGCAGTGACACAGAGTTTTCCAGCACATAGCCAACCAACACACAGGATACCGTGATGGACTTATGGGGCAGTGCAGACACCGTTGTGCTGGACAGTGTGCCAATACCTGAGGAAGACATGCAGCAGGCAGCACCAGTGTCCCTGCAGGAGGAGGATGGCATGGATGTCTGTGACCTCTTCAATGTCAGCAGCATTGCTGCCAACATAGCCCAGGACCAGCACTCCCAATGTACAAAGAGCTGGAGGCACACCTGGATGAGGCAGCGTGCTCCCTACAGTAGGCCCATGAATGGACACCAATGGACTATGCCACATTCTGCAGGACATTGGTGGATCACCATGAGGAGCAGTCGGAAATACTGGGTTGCATACACCTCTGCCTTGATGCTCACCACAAAACCCTTGAGGAGCAGATGTGCACCCTAGTCACTGCCATCGAGACTGGGACACACACAACAGAGATAGCCATGGGGAGGCTGGTTGATGCCATGCATGCCACACAGACTTGTGCCAGGAACAAACACAACCAATCACACAACTGGCAATGGCCATGGAAGGGTCTGTGTCACTGCAGCGGAGGCAGATGGACGTCCTGGCAGTGGCCCTACACAACATCCTGGCAACTCAGACAGTGTGCCAACCACAGTTGATGGATGCTGCAATGCAGGCATTGCAAGCAGTGCAACAATGGCAAGTGACAGATGGAGCCACACAGGCGTCACATGCCGTATGCCAACCACAGGTGACGGATGAAGTCACACTGATGACACAGGCAGTGCGGCAACCACAACTGCAGGATGCTGCCATACAGGCACAGGTGTCCCTGCAAACCCAGCAGCAGGAGGCTGTGCCACGTGCAACACCAAAGGGAACAGGGAAACCACCAGGACACACAGTGCCTGATGTGCCACAGACAGCACCAGGCAGCACATGTGTGTGGCCACCACAACCACCATCACCACCCCCCACCACACCTGTGGAGCTGGATGCAGGTACCACTGTCCACCAGACCAGGGGCAGGACACGGTTGCATCAAGAGCTGCCAGGAGTTGCAGGTAGTGGGGGCACAACCAGCAGTGGCACCAGTTCTAAAGGTGCCCAACAGAGGATGTCCGCACCTGTTGCCTGAACAGTACAGGCCACTGCACAGGGACCCGCGTCAGCAGTGGGAGCTGAGGACAGCAGCACACTGACGACAGGGTATGGAACTGTGCCTGGACCTGCATCACCTGTCACCGGCAAGCATGGCAGGAGAAGAAAGACAGTGGCTGTCCAGGGCCCAAGAATGAGTGGCAGAACAACAGCAATGCAACAGGGGCTGGGGGAAGCAGCGCAGATGCAGGGACTGTTGCACCCATGCCACATGGGGAGACACAGAACCCCCAACCAGTTAAACAGAGAAGGGCTGTGCAACAGCCAGCAGACAAATGACAGTAACTCTGTTGCAGAGCATACACAGGGGGGTTGCCACAGTACATAGTGTGACGTGGGGTGTGCATAATATGTGGACTGTGCTTGGGATGTGTGTGTGTGGGTGCACAGTGTGCGGGTGTGTGTGTGGGATGTTGAACACCACAGTGTGGGTGTGGATGCAGTGTTTTGCCACTGGGTGTGTGTGTGTAGGATATTGAAGCACAAACTGTTGTACTGTAATACAGACCTGAGTAACACTGCAGTATTCAACAGTAAACAGTTATCACTGCCAGTCATGTGGTGTCAGTCATTTCCATCAAGGTGCCAGCTGTGATAGGGCATTCTCATGTGTTGCATACTGTGCCAAGATTTGGCATGCGGTGTGCATGTGTATGTGTGTGTAGCTGTGTGGCCATGCACATGTGCATTCTGCAGCTACATTTTCCCACTACGCAGTGGCACACATATGCGGCACACGGCACACGCAGGTGTGGCAAGGTGACCTGATGTGACAATGGTGGTAGAGGAGGATGCAGACATGTGGGACGGCAGACTGCGCTATGTGTGCTAGTGCCACCACCGTGTGCTGCAATGGACTATGTTGTCTGCACACATGTGTCATGGATGAGCCACCTGTGCAGCCCCAACACATGTACTGCATGCCTGCCACACTTGCGCACATGGCCCTGAACCCACACCCTGGTCCCTGATATGGTTCTTGGGAGTATCCACAGCAGAAAATTCACCCAAGACTTGGAGGTTTCAGTGGGAAGTGTGGTGCAGTGGGGGCCCCCTAGAAGTAAGAAGCCTGACAGATTTAATAATTTCAGCACTTTATTTTTATAAGTGCAATACAGCTGAAATCATTGGCTGGATTTCATTCTGGCACGACTACGAATCAAAGTCCATACTCTTTGCATCACATTCCTTGGCAAGTCTTTGGTTTGACTGGACAGGGGGAAGGCACCCAGGAGGGAGGTGTCAGTCTGCAGCATGTGTCTAACATCAGCTGTCTTGATCTGGCCTTGAGTAAGGTGGCTTGTGAATGCAGATTTGATTGCCAGTTGCTGTTGTTCTGTAAAGGATTGCTGGCAATGTGGGGACCTTATAGGTGGAGTGTGTGCCCCCATCATCTCTTGGCTTCTGTGGATGTCCTGTCAGCTAAGTCCCCTTCTTGTTCTTGTTGCAATGCAGATACCTGGTGAAAGAGATGGCCCTTTTCCTGGTTCATCCATGATGACTGAACTGCTCTCCAGAGTCTGTGATGGAGCACCTGCATGTGAGCTGATGGTGGTGCATGGGGCCTTTATGGTTAACTGGCATATTTGTCGGCTCACTCTGATGCTCTCCTCTTTGCTGCCCATCAGGCGATAGTACGCATCTGCTGTTGTGGCTCGGTGGCTCATGTGTGACGCAAGCTCATGTCTACCCTCAGGGTGAATGCTGTGAAACTGTGGAAAGAAAGAAAGAAAGAAAGAAAGAAAGAAAGAAAGAAAGAAAGAAAGAAAGAAAGAAAGAAAGAAAGAAAGAAAGAAAGAAAGATACTTTGGGCCCATGGGTAACAACTAAGCCAACGGAAGTCTCCAACTTGGGGAGGGGCATCAGGGAGGCCAGTGCCATCACCCCTGTGAGTTTGGGACTGCTAGCCCATAGAGAAATGGCCAAAGCAAGCCCTGGAGGTTTTAGGGGGAGATGCCAGCAGGTGTCCCCAGGCTTGGAAGCACATTCCCTGGGTGAGACATATGCTTTGGCACCCTGGGTAAAAACTAAGCCTGTGGAAGTCCCTGCCATGGCAGGGCATCAGGAAGGGGAGGGCCATGATCCCTGGGTGTCTGGGAGTTTTAGACCCAAGGGAAGTGTTAACAGCAGGACCTTGAAGTTTTAGGGGGTTGGGGTACCAGGCCACCCAAGCCAGATAGCACCTTCCCTGGGTAAGACATATGCTTTGGTACCCTGCGTAAAAACTAAGCCTGTGGAAGTCCCTGCCCTGGCAGGGCATCAGGGAGGTGAGGGCCATTACCCCTGGGTGTCTGGGAGTGCTAGACCCAAGGGAAGTGTTAACATCAGGCCCTGGAAGTTTCAGGGTGCATGCCAGCAGGTGTCCCTAGGTGGAGAGCACTGAGTACTGGGGAATCCTGGTGGGAGCTGAAGTCCCTGGGAGAAAGTGTGACTAGATATCCCTGAGTCTTGGTGGGATGAGATGTCCCTGAGAGATGGTATGACTAGATGGCCCTGATGGCTAGTGGGACCAGATGTCACTGAGGGCTAGTAGGACTAGCTGGCCCTGAGACCTAGTGGGACCAGATAGCCCTGGGAGTAAGTGGGACCAGATGGCCCCGCCTGCTGCCGGCTGAGATTTCTATAAATAACTGTGGTCGGGCTTAATAGTCGGTCTAGGGAAGTTTCTAGAAGGCCTAGCCAGGCTGAGATGCAGGTTGCTGGGCATGGCTTGATGCTGAGCCTGGCAGGCTGATTCTGGAAGTCACCAGGGTACATGCCAGCAGTTCTCTCCAGCCAGAGAGCACCTTCCATGGGTAAGACATATGCTTTGGGTCCCTGGGTAAAACTAAGCCTGTGGAAGTCCCTGCCTGGCAGGGCATCAGGAAGGTGAGGGCCATTACCCTGGGTGTCAGGGAGTGCAGACCCAAGGGAAGTGTCAACAGCAGGATCTGGAAGTTTTAGGGGTTGGGGTACCAGGTCACCCCAGCCAGATAGCACCTTCCTGGGTAAGACATAGGCTTTGGTTCCTGGGTAAAACTAAGCCTGTGGAAGTCCCTGCCCTGGCAGGGCATCAGGAAGGGGAGGGCCATGATCCCTGGGTGTCTGGGAGTTTTAGACCCAAGGGAAGTGTTAACAGCAGGACCTTGAAGTTTTAGGGGGTTGGGGTACCAGGCCACCCAAGCCAGATAGCACCTTCCCTGGGTAAGACATATGCTATGGTACCCTGGGTAAAAACTAAGCCTGTGGAAGTCCCTGCCCTGGCAGGGCATCAGGGAGGTGAGGGCCATTACCCCTGGGTGTCTGGGAGTGCTAGACCCAAGGGAAGTGTTAACATCAGGCCCTGGAAGTTTCAGGGTGCATGCCAGCAGGTGTCCCTAGGTGGAGAGCACTGAGTACTGGGGAATCCTGGTGGGAGCTGAAGTCCCTGGGAGAAAGTGTGACTAGATATCCCTGAGTCTTGGTGGGATGAGATGTCCCTGAGAGATGGTATGACTAGATGGCCCTGATGGCTAGTGGGACCAGATGTCACTGAGGGCTAGTAGGACTAGCTGGCCCTGAGACCTAGTGGGACCAGATAGCCCTGGGAGTAAGTGGGACCAGATGGCCCCGCCTGCTGCCGGCTGAGATTTCTATAAATAACTGTGGTCGGGCTTAATAGTCGGTCTAGGGAAGTTTCTAGAAGGCCTAGCCAGGCTGAGATGCAGGTTGCTGGGCATGGCTTGATGCTGAGCCTGGCAGGCTGATTCTGGAAGTCACCAGGGTACATGCCAGCAGTTCTCTCCAGCCAGAGAGCACCTTCCATGGGTAAGACATATGCTTTGGGTCCCTGGGTAAAAACTAAGCCTGTGGAAGTCCCTGCCCTGGCAGGGCATCAGGGAGGTGAGGGCCATTACCCCTGGGTGTCAGGGAGTGCTAGACCCAAGGGAAGTGTCAACAGCAGGATCTGGAAGTTTTAGGGGGTTGGGGTACCAGGTCACCCCAGCCAGATAGCACCTTCCCTGGGTAAGACATAGGCTTTGGTTCCCTGGGTAAAAACTAAGCCTGTGGAAGTCCCTGCCCTGGCAGGGCATCAGGGAGGTGAGGGCCATGACCCCTGGGTGTCTGGGAGTGTTAGATCCAAGGGAAGTTTAACAGCAAGACCTTGAAGTTTAAGGGGGTTGGGGTACTAGGCCACCCCAGCCAGATAGCACCTTCCCTGGGTAAGACATATGCTTTGGTACCCTGGGTAAAAACTAAGCCTGTGGAAGTCCCTGCCCTGGCAGGGCATCAGGGGTGTGAGGGCCATTACCCTTGGGAGTCTGGGAATGCTAGGCCCAAGGGAAGTGTTAACAGCTGGCCCTGGAGGTTTTAGGGGGACATGCCAGCATGTGTCCCCAGGCTTGGAAGCACATTCCCTGGGGAAGGCATATGCTTTGGGATCCAGGGTAAAAACTAATCCTGTGGAAGTCCCTATCCTGGGAGGGAATCATGGAGGTCATGGCCCTTAGCCTTGTGAGTATTGACTCCTAGCCCTTAGGAAAGTGGCAAATGCAGGCCCTGGAATTTTTTGGGGGTGAGGATACAAGGTCTCCCCAGACTGAGTGCACTTTCCCTGGGTAAGGTATATGCTTTGGGACCCTGGGAAATAACTAAGCCTGTGGAAGTATGTACCCTGGGACAGCATCAGGGATGTCAGGGCCATCACCACTCTGAGTTTGGGACTTCTAGCCCTAAGGAAAGTGGTTGAATCTGGGCCTGGAAGCTTTAGGGGGATAGGCTATCAATTCTACCCAGGTTGAGTGTGGAGTTTGGAGGCATACTTACATTTTGTTACGGTACTCTTCCACCACAGAGTCATGGAGAAGTATTTCATTCCAAGTATGGCTGCCTGCCTCTTCACTGCTTTTGCGATAGCAGAACATGTCAGGTTTGATCCGTCTGTCTTGATGAGCACAGGGGCATTAAGTCCAGTAGCTGATGGTCTCAGTTTGGGAAGCAGCCACCTTGTGTGGTGTGCATAGAGCTGAAGTAACTTGAATAGCTCTCCTTCTAGCACCAGTCTAGCTAGTCCATATGTTGCAATGGTTTTATGAAGAAAAATGGTTAAGACATAGCTGTCTTCACTATCAACGACCAGTCTCTCTGCATTCTTCAAGTCACCCAGAGACATATTTCGGATGGCAGCAGAGTGCTGGGCATTGCGAAGGGCCAAGCTGAAGATTAGGTGATTTCTAGCCAGGCAGTGATCTTGGTTTCTAAGTGTCTTGGCTCTGGGTAAACTGTTAATTATCCTTACTGCCTCCTTGGCAGCAGAGTTGTCCTTATATGGGGATGCTTTCTCTGGTGGTATCCGCATTTGTGAGTCCCTTAGCTAGATTTTGTGGTGCCTCTTCATGGCAGAGGTACTGAGGCCAGCTCTCCAGAAAGGAATTACCTTGATGAGCATGTCAAGTTCAGCCTGATGGGTCCTGGCAAACCCATTCAAATCTAAGAATTTCAGGAAGTGAAGGAGGCTGTTTATATAACACTTGATAGTGCCTGTCTTAAAACCTGAGGCTTCAGCCTCTGGAATCCAAGTATCTCTTATGAATGCCCTGGAACCCAGCAGGGATGTGAGCGAAAGGGCAGGCTCAATGGAATTCCACAGGCGGGTCAGCATCTGCTGGTGAGCGGTTGCTGTTTCTTGGTCCTTCTTTCCTCCTTCCAAGGTCTGGAGCTAAGCTCTATACAGATTCAGCAGTTGAGGACTCTCTATCTCTGACTCTGTAGGCTGGCTAGGTAGCTGAGTATGTGGCAAATCCAGAGATGGAGAATATTCAGTCTGGGTGTCTGATACTTGGTCGGGCTTTAAAGCTGGTCAGAGTGCATCTGTGTACCTTCCGAAAGTGCTGACTTAGATCTCTTACAATGGCAAAACAGTCTGGCTGCTGGCATTTGTAAAAGCATTTTCCTGCAGGAGGTTGGGTCAGGAGTGACTGCCTCCCAAAGTATCGTGCCTTTCCCGGTGTCATGCGGTGTACTTCCCAGAGGTGCCTCGGTAGATGCTTAATTCTTTTACCACAGATTGTGTAGGTACACAAGGGTCTCATTGTCTTGCTTGGTATTCCCAGAGAAGCATCTGTAAAAGAGGGACACAATTTTAGTAGTGTTGAATATTAACCCTGGGAGTGTGGGACTGTTAGACCCAATGGAAGTGTTAACAGCCTGCCCTGGAAGTTTTAGGGAGCATGCCTGCTGGTGTCACCAGGCTTGGAAGCACCTTCCCTGGGGAAGGCATATGTTTTGGGACCCTGCGTAAAAACTAATCCTGTGGAAGTCCCTACCCTGGCAGGGCATCAGGGAGGTGTGGGCCATTACCCCTGGGTGTCTGAGAGTGCTAGACCCAAGGGAAGTGTTAAGAGCAGGCCCTGAAAGTTTTAGGGAGCATGCCTGCTGGTGTCCCCAGGCTTGGAAGCACATTTCCTGAGGAAGTCATATGCTTTGGGACCCTGGGTAAAAACTAACCCTGTGGAAGTCCCTACCCTAGCAGGGCATTAGGGAGGTGTGGGCCATTACATCTGGGAGTGCTAGGCCCAAGGGGAGTGTTAACAACAGGCTCCGGATGTTTTAGGGGTTGGGGGTATCATTCCTCCCCATCCAGAGAGCACTTTCCCTGGGTGAGAGATATGCTTTGGTACCCTGGGTAACAACCAAGCCTGTGGAAGTCCCTGCCTTGGCAGGCCATCAGGTAGGTGAAGGCCATTAACCCAGGGACTGTGGAACTGTTAGACCCAAGGGAAGTGTAAGGAGCAGGACTTGGAATTTTTCGGGGGTGGGGGTATTATACCTTGCCCAGCCAGAGAGCACTTTCCCTGGATAAAATATATGTTTTGGGACCCTGGGTAACAACCAAGCATGTGGAAGGCCCTGCACTGACAGGGCATCAGGGAGGTAAGGGCCATTACCCGTGGGTGTCTGGGAGTGCTAGACCCAAGGGAAGTTTAAGGAGCAGGACCTGGAAGTTTTGGGGGGTACCATACCTTGCCCAGCCAGACAGCAGTTTCCCTGGGTAAGAGATATGCTTTGGGACGCTGGGTAACAACCAAGCATGTGGAAGCCTCTGCCCTGGCAGGGCATCAGGGAGGTGAGGGCCATTACCCCTGGGAGTGTGGGACTGATAGACCAAAGGGAAGTGCTAACAGCAGGCCCTAGAAGTTTTAGGGGGTGGGGGTGCCATGCCTTCCGAGCCAGAGAGCACTTCCACTGGGTAAGTGATATGCTTTGGTACCCTGGGTAACAACCAAGCCTGTGGAAGCCCCTGCCATGGCAGGGCATCAGAGAGGTGAGGGCCATTACCCCTGGGTGTCTGGGAGTGCTAGACCCAAGGGAAGTGTTAACAGCAGGCCCTGGAAGTTTTAGGGGGTGGGAGTACCATGCCTGCCCAACCAGAGAGCACTTTCCCTGGGTAAGAAATATGCTTTGGTACCCTGGGTAACAACTAAGCCTGTGGAAGTCCCTTCCCTATGAGATCATCTTGGAGGTCAGAATCATCACCCCGTGACATTAGAATTCCTAGCCCTTAGGGAAATTTTAAAAGCAGACCATGGACATTTTAGGGGATGGGGTCTGCCGGTCATCCCAGGCTCAGGGCATTGGGCCTGCATAAGGTATATGCTTTGGGACCCAGCATAACTACTTAACCTGTGGAAATCTCTACCCTGGGATATCATCATGCACGGTAAAACTGCCTTACCTGTTGTGGCTTGCCTTGTACATAGTATTTCATGTTCTGATTCCATGCCTGACTGTGTAGTAAGTTAAATGCTTGGTTCCCAGAAAAACCTCCAGCGTCTGTGTTACTGCGCTGCTTTACTGCCGGTGCAGAGAACATCAGCTGTTGTTCTGTGAGCCCCTAGTCTTGCAGTTGCTGATTCTGTGACCGTTTTATACTGGGGGAGCAGGAAGGGAAGGAAGGGGCAGTCCAGCATCTCTTCCCAGGCTCAGTGCACTGAATGCTGGGTAAACAGTGAAAGTCATCCCCCAAGGGAAGTATCATTGAAGTCAGGGCTATCATCCCAGTGAGACTACTACTAGCCCCATAGGAAGTAGTTTAACCCAGAGCCTGGAAGTAAGAGGGGGCTCTGGACAAAATGGTTCCAATAGAGGTGACCTAGATGGTGGGTGCCAGTGTCTCTGAATCAGGTACCCAGAGAGGCCAGCCTCCTTGGGACCCCATATCCTTGTATCATAGTCTATGCACCTGTGGCAAAGAACATCTATCCAGGTTTTTCACTTTAAAAAGTACTTTTTTTTGTGTCCAAGACTTTGAGGACCCTGGCCAACCGCATGTGCGGCATGCTGTGCCATGGTCACTGGGTAGTGCTGCATGCAAGCATGGTGCATATGTTGTGTGCGGTGGGCTAGGCCATACGTCAGGCCTGCACATGTCTCACATGTGAACATGTGCCATCGTGACGGCATGGCACCACAGACAACACATATAGCAGCTATACGGTGCACAGTGCTAGGACAGGCCTAGGGACTGTAGAGCAGTGCAATTGGCAGCAGAATGAGCTCACTGAGTGGAAGGGCCCCAAACTTCACAACAGCTGAGACTGCACAGTTCATTAATCTAGTGCAGCAGTGGCGCACAACCCTGCTGCCACCTGGGTGCAGGAACCACACTACAGCTGCCAGGGACTTGGTGTGAAAGGCCATTGGGGCATTCCTGTGCAAAATCAGTGGCATGCATCGCACCCCAGAGCAGCTGAAGCACAAATGGCAGGACCTCATCAGGCGGCACCCTGCCATCCTGCGGCGCATGCTGTCCATGGTGGAGAGGAGGGATGTGGAGATGCAGACTGGCCAGCAACCCGGTGCAGGTGGATATGGCTCCATGTTTGCATGTAGAGGCACTGCACTGCCATACACATCATGGCCACCAAAGTCACACAGATAGTAATGTGTTCTCCATCCACACAGGTGTGAGTGGTGCAGTCCAGGATCAGCAGGGGCGGCATGCAGTGGAGAGACGGCATGGTGGGCAGTGGCATGAGAGGCAGGGACACTGGAGGGAAGGTAGGTGCATGCAAAGTCCAGTATGTGTAAGGGCATGCTGCCAGGGTCCAGCATGTGAATATGGGGTGAGGTGTGCATCCAGGGCATACCTGTGCGGGTAGTTGGACTACAGGGGTACCTGGCCATGTGAGTGCGTGTGATGTCCCTATGTGCCACTGGTGTGCATGTGGACAGCTCACAATGACTGTCCACAGTGCAGGTTGCAGTGGGAGGGAGGGAGGCAGGTGAGGTGCTCCAGCCATGTCATGCGCTGCATCTTGCGTATGTCCCGAGGCCTACATGGGCAGTGCACAGGCGCACAAGCACTTGTGTCAGTGCAGTCTTGCCATCACCTGTATGCCACTGACATATGTCATTGCTACATTGCAGGTAACCGCAGCACTGTCACACCATGGCACAGGGCACTACCATGTGCCATGGCGGAGCAAAGGGCTGCTGATGCTCGGGCATATCCCCATTGCACAGGCTGCCAATGACACAGGGTCTGCCCATTGCCCCCAGACACAGATGAGGAGGAGTAGGAGGAGGATATGTAAGAGATGGAGGACCATGCAGCCACGGAGAGGACAGAGGGACAGGAGCATGCCACCATAGTGGGGGTGGAGGAACTGGAGCATGCAGCCACCGAGGGGGAGGAGGAACAGGAGCATGCAGCCACCGAGGGGGAGGAGGACCTGGAGCATGCAGCCACCGAGGGGGAGGAGGAACATGTGCATGCCAGCATGGGCCCCAGGAGGGTGTTGCAGCAAGGTGAAGTAGCCGTAGACCAGGGACAGCAGCAGGGACTGATGGTGGTACCAGCGGATGGTGCCATACAGTGTGTAGCACTGGAGTGGGAGGACGACATGGAGTGCCTGCCTCAGTGCCCTGGGACCATAGCTGAGGACATGTACAGTGCTGTCAAGGTCAGCTGCCAGTGCAGAATGGACACTGTTGGCCATGATGGCCAGGATGTGCTGGGCAGGGAGACTGGGCCGGCGGCACACCCTGTGCAGTGGAGGTGGATGTGCCACAGGTGGTTGTTGCTGACATGGATGCTGGTGCAGGTGCCATGCTACAACTGCACCACATGGCCCCAAAGATGGATGTCGGGGCACCTGCAGAGGGGCTTGGACAGCAGGCTGTGGGCGGTCTTCCACAGCAGCAACTGGCACAACAGAAACAGCCAGCCAACAGGGACCAGGTCCTCATTCAGTTTGTGGCTGCCATAATGGGCGATGTGGCATGCCTACACGGGTCCCTTGGTGCTCTGCTGAATGCCCTGCAGGACCAATAGAGCAGGGGTGCAGTAATGATGTGGCACTGACAGTGCCTCTATACGGTGTTGTGCACTATGACCATGCCATTCCGGTGGGGGGGGGGCTGTATGCTGTGTGCATGGATGAAGGGTGTTTTATTCAATATGTACTGTTCTGCTGTAGTTGTTGGTGTTATTGTTGTTGGGGGGGCATTGAACTGTTCTGTAGACCCATGTACATACTCCCCTACCCTTTTTTACTGTTTAAGTGCTTACTGTTCTGCATTGACTGTTGTTCCTTGTTTTGTAATAGAGTGTTTCATGGCAACACTGTTTCATTGTCCCTGTGTGCGGTCTGCATATGTGTGTGTATATGTGTGTGTGTGTGTGTGTGTGTGTGTGTGTGTGCCTGTGTACGCGTATGTGGCACTGTGCAGGTGTGGGCACCCACATGTAACAGATCTGTGCTGTTGCATGTGTGTCCTCATCCTGCACATGGAACATGTGTGATGGTTGTACACACCTCAGCTACAGTCACACTCCGGTGTGCATGCCATCATGGTGCACTGTGTGTGCAGCAGTGCTCTGTGATGGGACATGTACACATGTCACCACACTGTGTCGGTCATGCCTGTGTGGTGTCCATGGGCCGTTACGTCACCATTCCACCCAGGGGCACAGTAGGCCCTGTGGGTGGCATCGGTGGCACATCACCATGGTGTGTATGCTCACCAGATGTCTGCAGGAATGTGCTGCCCAGTGCTGTGTACCTGTTGTGGCATCACTGTTTACATGCACTGGTGGCCATGGCAGGTGCATTGTGCCTGGTGGCACCATCCACACGTTGGTGTGTCATTGTCCTGTGTGTCGAACGATGCCGCCTGTTTCTGCATAGACCACGACTTCCATTGCATGCCATGTGCACTGTTGGACTGTGTGTGCACCCCCTTGTGTTGTGTAGTACATCATGTGCTGTATCCATCCCTGGGGCCTGTGCTGTGTCTGTATCCAGCCTGTCTGGTACTGTGTTGTTGTCTGTCATGGGTTATGTGTTGGGCAGTGCATGGCTGCCCCAGGTGCATTCCTAGGGTGTTGCAGTGTTGTTTGTGTGGACATGTGTGTTGCAGTGCACTACCCATGGTGTGTGGTGCTGGTTCAAGTGTGTTGTACAGCATGTCAGCCTGTTCACCTGTACAGTGCCATGGCCGCATGGTGCCGTTGTCTTGTCCCCTGCACTGCAGCCGCTCAGCCACAGCCTGTATGCCTGCCACCATCCATGGTCACTACCACCACCTGTCACACAGCACATGTGTATGTGGGCAGGGCTGTCTGCACTACACAGTTTCCTGCACTGCTGGCATGACACTGTGCATGTGGCCACACAGCCGCACCTGTTGCATGTCACCCTTCGGTATTGCACATGGCCCCATGTTGTCGCTGTGCCCCTGCTGCATGACTGTGCTGGGCCATCACTGCACAGCTGTATCCTGTGCTACTCCCATTGTGGCCCATTGCGCTGCTGTCCCAGCGGACTAGCTTTGCTTGCAGCCATGTCGGCCAGTTGCTGTACGACACACATGGCCACTGGTACAGCAGCAGTGCTGCCATGTGTGTTGCATTGCACCTGGCAGACAGTGTCCCATCCTGTGGTGTTCATCAGATGGGGCATCTGGTGTGGTGTTGGTGTTGGTATTGCAACACACCACTGTATTTTCCATATTGCTGCAGGTGCCACCCTTTGGGTGGTGGAGGTAGTGTGATGCCTTAGAAATATTGGTGTATCACCTCACGTCTTACATGGTGTCCTGCTGACGCACCCCTTTGTGACTGTTCCCCTGCCATGCTGTTGGGTTCTCCATTGCCTTCCAGTGGTACACAATCCTACTGGTTTGTGTCGGACAGTGGTATATGATGTGCCAGTGCAATGGTATGTAGAATGCAGCAGGCGAGCACTATCCTGCAGGCCATCTCAGGGCTGTACTGCAGTGCACCACCCGATCAGTTGAGGCATCGGAATCTTGCCTTTAGGAGCCCGATTGTGTGCTCGGTGACTGCTCTTGTGCTGGTGAGGGCCTTGTTATACCACTCCACTGCTGTAATCTGTTGTGTTCTCACTGGTGCCATCAACCATGGCATCTGCGGGTATCCACTGTAACCTGTTGGGGATAGGGGGGTTACAGTTTAGTTGCCAGTTGCTATGTGCTGCGCTGCCCACATCTGCTACCTATTGTGTGTGTGACACACACACGCACACACACACATGCACACACACACAACCACAAACATGCACACCCTTGGCTGTGTACATGCATGGCATGGGTGTCCTGCGGTGTTGTGTGGCACACCCATGCCCGAGGGTGTTGCACTGTATATGGTCCTTGGCCCTGCATGCGTCCCATGTGTGCTGTGCCACATGTCTGTGTGGCTGTCACATCTGTACACTGCATTGCCTGTACATCCTGTTCCCCTGTTGTGCCACCCTGTCCACACGTAGCTGCACACAGCTGCATCTCACACATTGCCACATGCTCACCACTGCAGGGTTCATCGGCCCCAGTGCATACCTATTAGCTATCCACCTGTGATGTCCCCTCTCTTGAAGGTCTCCTGTAGCCCACTGTTGTGGCAGGATCCAGGGTACTTGGCCACCACATCCAGTATGCGGCAGTCACTAATGCATACCACCTGAATGTTCATGGAGTGGTACCCCTTTCTGTTGATGTATGCATCCCCATCTGTTGTTGGCACCCTGATGGCCACATGTGTGCAGTTGACCACCCCTAGCACATGGGGGAACTGTGCCACATTGTAAAATGCCTGCTTCACTTGGCACTGTTGTTGGGCATCCCATGGGAAGCTGATGTACCTTGCGGTGTGTCATATCAGGGCTGTCAGGAACCTTCTCAGGCACCTCGATGGGATCCGTACAAAATCCCAACACTTGGATGTCTGACATGAAAAAGCCTGACTCCATTTTCCCATCTGGTACACAATCCCATCATAATAGTAGCTGACACACAAAATCCTGACGTAGCACATCCTGCATTGAAAACCCATTTAACCTGCAAACAGCGCACTCATAGCAAACATGAGAAGTCCATCTTCTTCCAAGTTGTGTACTGGGTGTGCTTTGAAACAACTGAGAAGCTGCATGGGATATACTATATTGGACTAGATATCTGTAACTAATCTCTCTCTCTCTTGCTTACATCTGAGAGAAGTTTTCCTTACTTTTACATTGGTATTGCTTTGTGTTTAATTATTTTAGTTTTTAATTCAGGAAGGGGGTTTTCAAAACTGCGTATCTTGTCAGCATCTTCAGAAGGGCTGAAATAACAGCATATTTGATTTTCCTTTGTGGCTAACTGGACTGATTACTAGAATTCTGTGACAATCTGCATCAATATATTTTGCAATATTTGCTGGTGGTGGTTGTGTGATTTAAAATAGCAAAGGCTGCAGTTTGTAATTGGATGCCAGACATAGCCTGAGGTGGGGGAAATTGTCTTCACAAGTCAGGAGACCTGCATCACAGCCAATTGTTCTAGCTTGACCATTTCAGCATTGATCAATTACTATAAACTACTGGTGTGATCCTGTTTCAGACAGAAGTCCATCTTCTTCCAAGTTGTGTACTGGGTGTGCTTTGAAACAACTGAGAAGCTGCATGGGATATACTATATTGGACTAGATATCTGTAACTAATCTCTCTCTTGCTTACATCTGAGAGAAGTTTTCCTTACTTTTACATTGGTATTGCTTTGTGTTTAATTATTTTAGTTTTTAATTCAGGAAGGGGTTTTCAAAACTGCTTATCTTGTCAGCATCTTTAGAAGGGCTGAAATAACTGCATATTTGATTTTCCTTTGGCTAACAAACCACCAGGCTGTTTTGGGGCTGGAGAGGTTTACCTGTGTCTGACTTGGATGTGTGGATTTTTCTCTGTTTGATTAGCAGGGTATTTTCTCTGTCAAATTGTTGTGTAGGGCATCTTGCTGACAGGAAGGCACTCATTGCAGCGGTGGCTGAGAGCTTTTAGCTGATTGTTTTGTGAGGGCACAGTTTAGGCCCAACCCCTTCCCACCCTTCACCCCACCCACCCCTGGAAATAGTTCCTTTATACCTGAGGTTCTGACATCATTTCCTCAAGAATGCAAGGTGCATATCACTGTCATATCCTCTCTAGCACACTGCACTGACAATATAAGCATACACATTGTATAATATATATATTTCTATATAACAAACCAATCACACACACGCGCGCACGCGCACACACACACACACACACACACACACACACAAAAACAAGCAAAAGAAAAGTAGATAAACATGTGGGGAGTAGTGCAATGTAATGGCTGTGGGGCAGCAGTCTTCCGGGAGTCTTTCTGGAGGCTGAGATGCTGCCCTATTTGCAGACAACTCTCTGCCCTGAGGGAGGAAGTTGCCCGTCTTCAGGCCGCACTGGACACTAGTAAGAAAACCTTCCCCCAGGCCACACTGGACAGTAGGAAGGGAATCTCCCCCATCCAGGGAGCACCAGTGCCACCACCACTACCTGTGAGGTTGTGAAGAAAGCACAGCAGTTGGACCACAGTGGGCTCAAGGAGGGTGAGGATGGTGGAACAGAGGCACACCCAGTCAATTGTTCCACTCCACAATCCATACACCATTCTGGGGGAGCATAGCTCCCCTATGGATGCACCCACAGAGAAGACTGATGACAACTGGCACAAGGGAGGCCCACAGGAAGGAGGCAGAGGACACCACAGGGAAAGGAAGCAGCTCCTGGTGGGGGATTCAATTATTAGGGGATAGAACTGGGGGGAGCTGGGAAAACTGAAGTAAGGTGCCTGCCTGGTGCCATGGCTTGGAGGGACAGGAAGCGCATCCTCAGGATCATGAGAACAGCTGCAAGGGAGTCTGAGCTGGACGTAATTGTCCACCTAGGGACAAATGACTTGGCTCATCATGAGATTAGAGCAGTGCAGGAGGACATTGTAGAGTTGGGAAGGGGCCTAAGACAAGTAGCACACACAGTATCCTTCTCAGAGGTGCTGCCTGTCAATGGCATGGGGGAGACAAGGGTAATTAGCACCATGCAGTTTAATGAATGGTTGAAAAAATGGTGTGGAGCACAGGGGTTTGGCTTCATTGGGGACTGGGGTTCCACCTGGAGGGACACCAGCCTATACTGGCAGGATGGTCTGCATCTGTCCAGGAAGGGAACAAGTCTTTTGAGCAATCGGTTTAAATGCTTCATTGGCAAGCTTTTAAACTAGTCAAAGGGGGAGGCACTGATAAGCAGCAGGAAAATCCCAGCCTATCCCTACAAAACAGGGTACTAAATGAGAAAAAGACTGAGGTAGAAAGGTCAGTGGGGGATGCTGCAACAGAAGGTAAAGCCATCAAAAAATGGAGAGCAATGAGTACCAATGCCCGTAGTCTGGGTAACAAGCTTTCTGAATTAGTGGCCTTGATGTAGGAGGAACATCTGGATATCATGGCAGTCACAGAAACATGGTACAAATAAACCATGAGTGGGACATAAACATACCAGGATACACTATTTACAGGAGGGACAGGGAGGGTAAAAGAGGAGGAGGAGGAGCTCTTTACATAAGGGAAGGAATAAAAGCAACAGAACAAAAGGGTAAACAGGGAGGAGAAGAAGCACTGTGGGTAAATTTGGAGACAGGCAATGGCACCACAATCCGCACAGGGGTTGTATACAGACCCCTTTCTCAGGGGGAGGAAATGGACAAGGAAATGATAGAAAGTATACTTAGAATGGCAGAAAAAGGGGAGATATTGCTGATGGGTGATCTGAATATGACATGTTAACTGGAGTGCAGTTGCAGCAGCCACTCCGAAGAATGGGGTTATTCTAGATGCCCTACAGGGGGCATGCCTTAGACAACTAGTATTGGAGCCCACTCGAGAGGAGCAATCTTAGACCTGGTTCTCTCAAATGGAGATGGAGAGAGGATCACAGATGTAGAAGTGGGTAGCCATCTGGGAACTAGCGACCATCGAACAGTATGGTTCACAATAAACACAGCAATAAGTCAAGCCATACAAAGGCAAAAGTACTGGACTTTAGGAGGCTGACTTTTAAATTGTGAGTGCCTAGGGAATGCACTAGCAAATGGGCAGGAAGGAGGGGTGGAAGAACAATGGGGAATAATAAAAACTGCCATCAGAGAGGTAACGAGCCTTTGTGTGAAGCAAATAAACAAAACAAAACGATGTAAGAAACCACTATGGTTCTCAAAGGAAGTAGCAGTGAAGGTTCAAGAGAAAAAGAAAGCATTCAGGAAGTACAAGGAATCACAGAAGGAGCAGGACAGAGAACTGTATCAGTTAAAGCAAAAGGAGGCTGGGAAGGCAGTCAGAACAGCAAAGGCCCAAACCGAGGAAAAGATAGCCAACTCAGTTAAGAAGGGGATAAAACCTTTATAGGTACATCAGGGAGCAAGGAAGACCAAGGAGGAAGTGAGGCTTAATAAAGGGAGGAGGGTGGGCAGAGGGAGACTGTGAAAAGGCAGAGATACTAAACAAATATTTTTGCTCAGTATTTACAAATGAAGAGGGGGAGGTACATAAAACAAACAGTAGAAACACTCTGGATACAGAAGTTGATACCAGCCCATTTACAGAAGAAAGGGTTCTGAAAGAACTCTTAAAACTGAAGGTGGACAAAGCAATGGGGCCTGATGGGATTCATCCCAGAATTCTAAAAGAACTAAGGGTAGAACTAGTGACACCACTGACTACCCTTTTTAACAAATCATGGGAGGATGGGGTGGTACCCGAGGACTGGAGGAGGGCAGATGTGATTCCCCTTCACAAAAGTGGGAGCAAGGCAGAAGCAGAAAACTACAGACCTGTTAGTTTAACCTCAGTGATAGGGAAAATGATGGAATCACTTCTGAAGGAAAGAATTGTCGAGTATCTAGAGGTCAGAGGGCACAGGACCCTAGGCAGCATGGATTCACAGCGGAAGGTCATGCCAGATGAATCTGATAGATTTCTTGACTGGGTGACCAAAGTAGTAGATCAGGGAGGGCTGTGGACATGGCCTACCTAGACTTTAGCAAGGCATTTGACACAGTCCCACACAAAAGATTAATACACAAGTTAGCCAGCCTGGGAGTGGGTCCCAAGATGACAGCCTGGGTAAAGAATTGGCTGGAGAATAGGACAAGAGTAATAGTAAATGGAGTCCACTCAGAAGAAAGGAGGGTTACTAGTGGGCACGCAGGGTTTAGTATAGATTAGTCCTCTTCAATGTCTTTATAGTACATTGCAGAGGGACTGGAAGGAAAGTATGTCTCTTTGCAGATGACACAAAGATCTGCAACAGAGTTGATGCACAGGTGGGGTGGAAAGGATGAGAAGGGACTTGGCAAGGTTAGAGGAATGGTCAAATGTATGGCAGCTTAGATTCAATGCTAAGAAGTGCAAGGTAATTCACCTGGGAAACAAAACCCAGGGAAGAGTACACAATGGGGTGAGATACTAACAACAACAAAATGGAAAGAGACCTGGGGTAGTCATATCAGATGACCTAAAGATGGGCAAGCAATGTGAGAAGGCAGCAAGGAGGGTTGGGGGATACTGGGATGCATAGGGAGAGGCATCACCAGTAGAAAACAGGAAGTTATTATCCTCTGTACAGACAGCTGGTGAGACCTCATCTGGAGTACTGTGTGCAGTTCTGGAGACCCAATCTCTGCAAAGACATAGACAGGATGGAAGCTGTCCAGAGGAGGCACTAAAATGGTGCAGGGTCTGCACTGGAAGACATATGAAGAGAGACGAAAGGAGCTTAATATGTATAGGCTCGAGGAAAGGAAACGAGAGGGGACATGATAGAAACGTTCAAGTACCTCTCAAGGGAATCAACAAAGTCCAAGAGGGTAGCATCTTTCAAAAAAAGAGGTGTGCAAGAACAAGAGGGCACAATTTGAAGATAGAGGGGCGGCTCAGAGGTAATTTAAGGAAGTATTTTTTCACAGAGAGGGTTGTGGATGCATGGAACGGCCTTCTGGAGGAGGTTGTGGAGTCAAAATCAGTGGTGGAATTCAAGCATGCATGGGACAGTCATAAGGCCATTCTAGGGGTTGGGGGTAGGAAGAAGTAGGCTGCTGGTTAACTAGGATTTGCAGCTTATCCAGTAGGTAGGGAAATGGGCAGACTGGGTGGGCCAAGCGGTCCTTATCTGCCATCAAATTCTATGTTTTTATGTTTCTATGTAAATTGTCTTTAGAAAATGGGCAAAGACCATTCTCTCTTCTGATTGGCTGAGACACTTATTTAGGTGGGCATCTATCCAACAATAGATGCACACCAAATAAAAAGCCCCAGCCTAAGCCTGCCTGATAGCCAGCAAAGTATCTGTGTGCCCAGCACCCTGCTTCCTCATTGGCTGAAGTGCTGGGTACACAATTTCAAACTGCCACCATTTTTTCCCTCAGTAAGCGAGAGCCAACACTCAACCCCCATTCTCCACCTGTCGGCTCCAAAACCGCAAATTGACCATGTTTTGTTTTACCCTTTCACCAAATGACTGAATTCCCCACCCCCTCACTCATATTACAGTCTCTGTACTTACTGTAATTAGCAACACTAGGTCATTTTATTCAGATTCCCCCCCTCTCGCTATGTCAGAAAGCAGTTTTTTGTTTTCTAACTGGTATCCGACATGTTGTTCTCTCGCTGTCAAGAGATGCAGCCACCCCCCGTCTCATAAAAACATCTGTTAAGCCACCCAGCAAGACTTTTAAAAAAAATGTGGCACACGCTATGCCCCTTTTTTCTGACAAACAACTTCAGTTTTTGTTGTTTAAACTAGAAACGCTAGCACATCACACGCTAAGCGTTACTAAGACACAGCTTCCCCAGCTTGCTCTGGCTCCACTACCATTAAATCTGTCAGGAACAGTGTAAGTAAGGAATTCGGGCTACTGTTTTTTCAGGTGATCGGGTCACGGTTAGGGGATGCCTCAAAGTACAGCCTTGTTACTGAATGACAGCCCTTTTTACTAAAACAGTAAATAAACAAATGAAAGTGACAAGGGAGCACCTGATTGCACTTGAGACTGCTTCTCACATCTTCTTGTGGAACTGCTGCTCTGCCAAGCCCTTGCCTCAGCTTCTATTTTAAATTTGTGAAACTCGATAGCCCACTTGTTGAAAGCCTCCCTGCCTTCAGTTCACTTCCTGAACATGCAGATCATTCTGCTCATTTTCAGCTCTGCTATCTCTTTTGATGGGATTGTTCTTCTCACTGCCCCCCCATGTGGCATGCAGAAGCTGTTTAAAAAGAAATGGAACCCTTTTCTCTGCTCAGTTTGCCCCCTTCATCCATCCATCTGTGGCACCAGCATGCTGAAGCTATTTAAAAAAAAAAGAAAGTAAAAAAGTGCCCCTAGTGCCATAACATTCCAGGTGTCATCTGCTTAAAAGAGCTCCTCTTCCCGACCACGCTCCCTGACCCCCAGCTATGTACACTTTGCAATTGCGATTGCGATCGCGCTTTCTTTTTCTTGCTCATGTTGACTGGTACTGCAACAGCACCTGGTCCCAGTTAAAAAAAAACAGACTGAAAGATTAATACTGCCACACAGTAGAGGGTGTGGAAGAACGTGAAAGTGTTGGGGTCAGACACAAATCCTTCAGTGCTGACTACCTGTTTCAGCACTATGACCAGGCTGAATGTGTTCAGTCAAGTCACCGTCTGGATGGTGGTCTATCAATTAATAACAGGAATCCAATGACTCACAAAAGAAGCTACAAGTACAGTGGCTCAACTATAACAAAAGTCCCTAAGCAAAAAAAAGGAAACACATTGTAATGCAGGTGGAGGAACTATTTTATTACAAAATGAATGAAACACTTAAGAATTTAACATTTAAACATGAACATTATATTTTTCACACATATATAATACATTGGCTCATTTTCTAAGCACAACAATACCCTCCAGGGTGGGCGGTATGGGCAATACCGGACCTTCCAGGGGCTATAAGGCCCTCCGCCTGTGGCATCGGGCCTCATTACGCCCCAGGGCGGTCCGGTATTGCCCAATACTGCCCGCCCTGTCGGGTATTATTGCTTGCTTAAACAGCAGCAACAACCTGCTTACAGTCACCTGCAAACAGCAAACCATGCCTGTGGTAGTAAACATTTGCCAAATACCTAAATGAAGCGGACGGCTTGAAAGACATTTAACCTGCAAACAGCGTACGCATAGCAAATCGTCTTTAAACAGCAGCAACAACAAATGGCTTGTAAGTTGTAGATTGCTTTAAAGCGCATGCAAACAGCAAACTTACTCCCTCCTGTAAATATTGATCCTGCATCTGGCTTCCTGAATCAGCCTCAGCCCTACAAACTTACATTAGCATGTGCAATAACAGCTACGTGTTGCAAGCTATGTGGATCAGAGCAGTGTCACTAACAGTCTACACTCAAACATCAGTGCTAGTACTAAAGGACTGCACTATGGGTGGCTGCCTCAGATCTAAAGGGAATTTTCATCCAAGTTTGTATTTCTTTAATGGCAGAGTGTAGGAATTGACCAACCCTCTTAAAAGTACTGCAAACAATGCTAACCCTTACTCGTTAAGAAGAATCCCAGGTGGTGAACCAGTCTGTATCTATGTACGTTTGCGAAGTTAACATTTTAACATTTTAAAAATGTGTACTTGTGCATTCTTGGAAGGAAATTGTGGACTGCAGCTGGATTGTAAAAATGTGTACTTGTGGAATCGGGGAGCTGGGGAAAAGAAAACAGCAGGCAAAAAGCAACATGCGGCTTTATTGACGGGATTTCGAGTGTCAGCAAACCGAACCACACAGTGAGATAAACATTGAGATTTCAGCGTCGGGAATGTAAGCATCAGGAAAGTTCATGTTGGGAAAATGTACCAGACCCACCTCGACACCGCCGGTTGGGATATGCCCACTGTGCCCCTGTAGGTGTTTGAAAGGTCCCTGTTGCCAGGAAGCACAGCACTGTGCTGACGTGGACCTGCACAGCCAGTGGGTGACCCATGTTGGTGGCAGTGTGTAGGTCCTCCCACAGGTCCTGGCATAGCTCCCTGATGGTGCTCTTGTTGAATCTGTTGCGTGCAATGCACTGCTCCTCTGTCAACTCCTCATAGGACTTCCGTGTGCGTCACACTCTTTGCACGGGTGGCCTTGGCACCGTCAGTCGCCGTTGTGGTTGCTCGGTCCCCTGGGTCCTGCCACAGCACCTGGCATGCCTGAGTTCTCATTGCTCAGATAGTATGATGCCCAGTAGGGCTGATAATGCTGACATGCTTCCTGCTTTGTGACAGTCTACACTGCTGAATGCTGTCTGTCTGTTGGGGGGGGGGGTTATATATGCTGTCCGCCAGTTAGACCACCTCCACCTTGGTCTAGGCTGTGTCTCATTGTTTTGGTGTTGTTACATATGCCACATGTTCTGGAATTGCCCCTCTGTCATACATGTGCATTACGCATGTCGCAAGTCACATTACACATTGGTGCATGCTTTTTCTGGCGTAACTCGGTCATCAGTCATGGTTGGTGCAGCGGTTGCAGCTTGTGGTGCAAGAGGCTTTCTGGAATTGCATATGTTGCAGGTCACTGGCTTAACCTGCGATTTTAACCATTTAGTGCTGGCATACTGCATTTCCGTCCAGCGTATCTGTTCTGGAATCGGGCCCATTATCTGATGGGCACTGTCTCAGACATATGCCAGTTATTCAGTGAACTGCTTGGACTAAACATGTAGCAATCAGAAGCCATTTTCTACTATGTTTTTTGGGAAAAAATATATTGAGCTACAACAAACACACACACACTCTGTACACACCATCCTCATGGCCACAACATTCAAAATAAATATTGCAATCTACTATGTTATAAAGAAACTGTTTATGTCAGTGAATACAGTGAAGTTCAGTTTAGAGTAGATTTCCTTTAAATATTTCTTATCCTATATTTTGTACACACACACACACACACACACACACACACACTACACACTATCCTCATGGCCACAATACTGCTGAGCGGCCTGTGTTCAAGTCCCAGTTGAGGCACTTCTTCTTTCTCATCTCTGTTTGTATGTGTTCCATCAAATATGAACACCACACTCCTGTGTGATTGTTACAAGTAAATATTTGTGTAACCCCCTTGTTACCCAGGGTTACTAGAATCCCAGTAAGACCTAGTGGTAGGCAAGGAAGGCAGCTTGTGAAACTCCAGTTAAATGGATTTCACACTGTCTCACTCTGTTCTCAGTCTCAGCTGAGACTGAGGGATGACATCACCATAGAACTGTCGCAGCTGCATGAGCTACAATGGAATCTGCAGCAGGGAGCTGGAATAGAATGTTGGGAGGTTTGAACAGTAGTCTGTAGGTCAGTTGGAGTTTGGAGCTTGCTAAGAGAGGAGCACAGCAGCTCTGTGTAGGCTCATGGAGCCACAGCCCTGACATAGGGCTACATTCTGGGAAAAAAATGTGTGTGTTTCCACCTTAAGAGAGACACAGAAGATAGTTTTGAAGTGGTGGAGACCGCTGAATCGGGTCTCAGTGCCCCATCCCTCAGGGGATGGGGCAGGAAAAGGTTGTCCTGCATATTCCGGGGCAACTCCCTGATTTTTCTACTAGTGGAGAAGCTGCCTTATTTGTTCCAGAGTTTTTGGGAAACAAGAAGATTTGTGAATCGCCTGTGGGGCACCTGCAACCGGAGGGTGAGTATCTGCTCTTTCTAAAGGGACTATGTTTTTCACCCTGGGACTTGTGTGATAGTGGGGATTGGACTACTGAAGTAGTGGGAGGCCTAGAGTAATAGGCTTAGCCAAAAGTAAAAGTATGTTCAAGTCCAGCATTTATGGGAAGTCAAGACATGTAGAGGAGATGTGACATACATCTACCCAGTAATCTACATTGCCAAGCTTTCAGTAAAAGAGTTGTTTAGTTTCCAGAGAAATGGCCGGGTATGGATTGTGGGAGCTGGAGGTGGGAGACCCCCCATCTTTAGTGACCAGGTCCACCTCTATGGATTTGCTTGTGGATTTCTACTTTGCCTCATGCACTGGGCCAGTGATGAGGGAAGTACCCAGACATGGGATTGGAAGGAAAATTCCCTCTAGGAGTTGAAGGCTCTAAGGTGGTTTGGGGAGCCACAACAGGAAAACTGGTTCATTCCCAAAATGGACCGCGGATCAAGTGGCCGGCGGGGGAGCTGGGCCAGTGGGGAAAACCCAAGTAGTGTACAAGTCGGGCTGTGTACCCAAAGCTGCGTGCAAGTCCGGGCTGTGTGCCTTGTGGGTTCAGAGTCTGAGGGCTGGAAATAGTGAAGAAGTGTTCTGTTGTCTCTAATCTGCATTACCAGGAATGTAGCCCTGTGGGGGTCCGTCTATGCTTTGTTTGTTCAGTTTGGATGTGAATAAAAGCCACACTGTAGAATCCCATTCCTGGTTCTGGACATTACAGTTATTGCTTCCTGTGTTCGGATTTACTTGGGTGCCCCTGTGCAGAGTAGCCAAACCTAGGCCCCCTCTGCAGAGTAACCTAATCCTCCCCGAACCCAGTCCCCACCAGGTACTGCTGTCAACTTCAACAGCATGCCACCTGTCATTTGCAAAAAGGCAGGGGTGAGGGGTTACATTTGTGTTGCCATTGGGTTGTGCATTTGAGAAAGAGTAATGTGCTCAGGGATGGCCCAAGTTCCATTTGTCTCGGTGGTGCAGCTGGTTAGTGCAATTAGAACGGTATTCCAGGCAGCTTGGGTTCAAGTCCCAGCTGAGGCATTTCTTCTTTCTCACCCCTGTTTGTATGTGTTCCATAAAATATGTGTATAAACAAAAAATCTGTCTCAACCCTTAATACATATGTAACCCCTAGATGGCGCTATCCCAGGGGCTACTACCCCTGCCTGATTTGCCACTAACAGGTTGAGGGGCCTGGATCCAATGGCGGGTGCCTCCACCCAGAGGTCAGGGTTTGCAATAGTTAAACTTACTTGGTCACAGCCCTCTGGGACACTGCAACCCCCCTTTCTTTCCACTAGTGGCCCACACAATATATCAGAATTACCTTCACCATATACACTTACCCCCAGGACTAGTTCCGGCACTGGGACCTCCTGGAATAAGATACAGTGCAACAATCACAGTACAGTACTTTAACATAGACAAATACCTCAGGCAGCATAACTTTGCCAAAACAAGCAGCTCTGATTTATTTAGGGGATATAACAAGGACAGGGAAATCAGGTTAATTAGCTTATCACTTTACTATCTATTTTATGGCTCTGTGTATTAGCCTATCCCTACCAGTTACTGTCCCTTGGTACCCAAGCCCTAGTGGCTAGTCCAAACTGTGGCAGCTGGTAGGGGCCCTTTCACACAGAGAAAAGGAAAATTAAACAGTCAGCAGTACAGTAATTTTGGATTTAATGTGGCAATTCAACAGGGCGACCCGAATTAGTACTCACGACCTCCAAACAAGATAGGGTCCTTCAATGTCAGCAGGGCTACTCTTGAGCTCCAAGAGACTCCTCACACATTTATATGGTAAAAAAGAAAGTACTATACCAGGCAGGCTGCTTCTCTATCCCGATCGCAATTACTGCACAATACCCGGGAGAACACACAGCAGATTCAGTTCCTGACAGACCGAGTGCAATTCAACAATTTCTCCAGTCTTCTACAGGGTGAGCCTGGTTTCTACTCTTCAGAGATCCTTTGATTCTTTTCACAGGATGGATTCAGTCCTAACAAGCAGTTACACAAGCTGCAGACCGGAACTCTAGGCCTTGCACATTTTTGACTGAAACTGTGCACTGAAGGAGCACAGGGTTTCTTTCCCCTTCACTTCCAGATCTCAAACTGAAACTCCAACAGACAAAACCGGGCACTTCCTTTGAGTTCCTCCCAGTTCTTGACTGGATTGGCTGTCACTCACAATAGACTGCTGCTGTTGGTCCAAAAAGGCACCGAAGTCTAAACTACATCTCCCAGAGTCACTGCCCTACAATCCTCTTGTGGCTGGCTCAGATTATGAGTCCAAGTTCTGATTCGTCCAAGGCACCATTTTAGAGCTAGCTTACCCCACACCTGATTGGTCCAGTTCAGCAGTTCAAAACCAGAATGGGGAACTAGGCAAACACAGTTCTGACTGCAAAGAAAGCAAGTTAGACAAACTGTATTTTCATTATTACTCTAAATTATTTCTGGCAAACAGTTACATCTTTCAGATAGGTTCCCTTTGTACTCCTAGTGACTGCAAAATGGAGTGAATTGGCAGCAGTTCGAGTGGTACTCAAACAGAGAAACACAGTCCCCCATATAAACTAATTATGTCTGCAAGCAGACAGCTCTTAAAGAGACAGTACTAGAGGCTCTAAAAACACTCACTGATAAATGGCTTAAATGCCAAACACCATTCAGGCTTGGAGCATTCAAGCAAGCTCCTGGAAGTCTTTTGGGAACTCCCATTTGCAGAGGGGTTACACATAAAGTATAGATCAGTATAGCTCTTTAACAAACAGTGTATATTTTATTTGTCAGTGAAAATAATGTACAATCTGCTTAATATTATAGCAATACTCCATAAAAGGCTTTTTGTAACATTTCAGAACCTTAGTTCCTTCATCAGACAGTGGAGCTTTTTTTATTCTGTAAAAAAATCAGAGAAAAGAAGAGCCAATGAATTTAACTATTTTATATATATATCAATAATGATTATTATAATGCATTCACAGGTGTGTTTGATTTTTCCAGCTAGCCAGTGAGATGTTTTGTACTAAGCTAAGTATGTGAAAGAGAGGGGGAGCTCCACTAAACAGGTGGAGTTTTCATTTACATGACCGGACATGGGTTTTGTCCAATTATTTACCGCTTAGCGTGTATACCTGCCGGAATGCGGCCCCTTTTCTTCTTTATTGAGTACCTGTGCAGGTAGTTTTGGTGCAAGGAAGAACATTTGGTGTGGTTAGTTAATGGCGGCGGCTTAAACTTAATTCTCTTTGAAAAACTGCTTAAATAGTGCACTCTGGATGTTGAAACAAAAATACCAAATGGTAAGGGTTCTCCGTGTCTTCCAATATATAAAATGCATCGATTTATAAGTGTGACATTGTGATTTAAATATTTTATATTGTTTTTAGTGACTACCAGCACAGTAGAGACGTATGGAGTCCGGTTTTCACATCAAGAATATCTCCATCTAGTTTTGAGGTAGCACTCTTTTTCAACTTAAAAAATATAAATAATTTTTGAATTTCTCATGAAATTAATAGTGGATTTAAATCTCTTTTACAATGGTACTTTGTTTCTCTCATGCAGAGAGATAGTTAAGCATTTCACACGGTGAACACAGAAAATGCACTAAGCAAGACCATTCATTAAGTAAGGATCATTTTTGTATATAAATACTGGTGAATTTATTGAGAAAAGTTTTGAGATTTACTAAGATCTATGTTTTCTTTATCTTGACTATAGAGAAAGAATATTTTGGGTCATTTGAAATATTAAGAAAATTGAGGTGAGCGTTCTGCTCCCCAATTTAAAGCAAAGCGCACATTACGTAATCTCTTTAAGTTCATTGATAACTAGCAGGTTAGTTCCACCTGTTAATGAATGCATTATAATAATCATTATTGATATATATATATATATATATATATATATATATATATATATAATAGATACATTCATTAGCTCTTCTTTTCTCTGATTTTTTACAGAATAAAAAAAGCTCCACTGTCTGATGAAGGAACTTAGGTTCTGAAGCGTTACAAAAAGTCTTTTATGGAGTACTGCTATAAACTCCATCGTAGTCCCCCCCACCTGGCAAAATGTTACTGCTCCTGCTTGCAATGCTGTCCATGTATCTATCGATAAGTTATTCTGTACCTTATGCACCTGACAAAATGTTACCTCTGTAACTACTACTCTGTCTCACTGTTGGAGTATGCCTGCTCCTGATTGTAATTGTCGTCATGCTCCTGATTGTAATTGTTGTCTATGTATCTTCTCCCATGTAATTACCCTGTGACTCTCCCGGGCCGCACCTGAAAATAGGCACTGGCTGTCTAGTGTGCTTACCCGGTTACCAAAAGCAAAGAAATAATAAATAAATATTAAGCAGATTGTACATTATTTTCACTGACAAATAAAATATACACTGTTTGTTAAAGAGCTATACTGATCTATACTTTATGTATTAAGGGTTGAGATAGATTTTTTGTTTATACACATTCATTCTCCTCTTTCTATCTCCCCCATCATTAATTCTGAAAAGGAACCCTGGGACACTCATATGTTTATTGATTCCATAAAATATGCACACCACACTCCTGTGTGATTGTTACAATAAAGCAACTGTTTGTTTATGTCAGTGATCACAGTGAAGTTCAGTTTAGAGTAGATTTCCTTTAAATATTTCTTATCCTATATTTTGTATCCTGGATAGCTCATGGGAGATGCTACATCTCATTGTCATAGGGATCTTCATTTATACATTTTTGGACTGTATTTACTCAGGCTATCCCACATTAGATGCAATATCTTGTTTTCAGTGGGGTCATGATTTTCCCATTTTGATAACATATTTCTTCAAGGTAGCCTAGTCCAGGGCCCCCATATTCAAAGGAGATGCACAGCGCATTCTGGCAGAAAAGGGACATATGCCATGCAACTCCAGAAATGCACCGCAGCATGATATTCAAATGTGTGGGATGCATCTGCCACAAGGGAATGGGCCAGGGTGCACACAAATAGTATGCCATGCAACTCGAGGGTGCATTCCCATGCATATGCTGTGCTGCAGCATACTCAGTGGGAAATTCACCCCTCATAGCCCAGAGCAGCGCAGTCCACAGCTAGGCCATGGATAGCTGGCCAAACCCAGTCAGCCACCCACAGGCAGGCTGCAGAAGTGCACCCAGGTGCACAGCAGCCTGGCAGCCCTAGTGGACTAGAGGTGTCCCGTCCCATCCCCAATTGATCCAACTCCATCCCCGAAGAGCTCCATAGTGTTGGGCCCCCTTGGACCCAATCGCACCAGAGAAAACCACGGTCCATATCTATAGAATAGAAGACCCCCACGCACCACCTTGCTACATAGATAACCCTGCTCCCCCATACCCACCCTGTTGTGAAGACTGGCACTGCTCTCCACACCCTGCCACAGCCAGCCGCTGACTACACTGGACCTGGGCCGGGGATCTGCACTCCAGAATGATCCAAGTGGCTATACTATACATTGGGGCACTACAAAAGCTGTGAACCCACCAGTGTATGCAGCTGTGTGTATGTCTCTGGCAAACAGTAAGAGGGAATTGACATACCTCCAATGCATGCCTTGTTGATACCATGTCTTCCTGCTGTCATACACTCTCCCCATTCCCCTGTGTAACATGCCACCCTCTGACCGCTGAGGTATCCTGGGTGCCATAGGGTGCGGTATCCTGCAATACCATTTGTAGTGTATGTTCCAGGCTATAGATAGTGCGTTTGCGGTTCCCTGATTGTACAAACAATGGGATGTTGGCTGTAACATGCCTGTTCCAGGACCTATCTGAGTGAGTACAGCATCGGCTGTCACCCACACGGAGCAGTGCAACAGCACCGGGATGATGGATCCATGTGCAATTGCCTGAGGTGTATGGCCCCACTGGACATTATCACCCTCACACAGCTCGTACCTATGTATGACACATTCCAGCATCCTACTGCCAGTGCTCCACCACCCAAAAATAAGATGCCATTTCAACTATCCAGGCTAAATGTATAGCAATCAGCCGGCATAGTCTTGGAAAAATACATTATAAAAATGTGTAAAAGGAAGACCACATTGAAACTGCCTCTCAGCAGATCTGCATTGTGCAACTTCATTAGAAATAATAGGTAAAACATCCTTAAAGCTCTCCAGAGCCATATTGGCTCTGACCAGAATTTGTTCAAGTTGCAGTCACCAACAGTACCCTTATTACATTGCAGATACTTCTGACAGACTGTCTTGTTAGGGTTCTTTTAATCAGAGAAGTAGTCTCAGGCTGATGCAAACTTCAGAACTTTTATTGCAGGCCACACAGTTTGCCCTTTCAGGCATTATAGAACTTCCCTTTTCTTAACCTGAAATTTTCTTCTATAGCTATGGCGCTGTCAATCACAGTACAGTGACAGTACAGACTATTGCCACAGCCAAGTGCCCCCCCATCCCCAGAATGCACTCAATGAGAGTGGTAACCCTCCAAGACTACGATGCAGTGGTGCTTTTGTAGTATTATCCCCTTTGCACAGAGCTATTACAGCATGAATGTGGAATGACACTCATCATGTTTGCAAAGCCTGACTCTAACTTCCTTATTTCTCATAGGCATAAATAAGGAAGCTTAGGTCAGGCTTTGCAAACATTTATTTATGCTGAACCAGAGTTCATTTTCAGGTGTGACCCTGGGAAAAGGTTAAGAAAAACAACACTGAGATATAAAACATAAAGGCAGTATAAATACAACAATGGATAATAGTGCAAATTATCAGCAGATTGAGGGCCTTTGGCAGCAAATGTTTCAATATCAAAGAGGACTTATTACAATTAAATTAGTTTTAATCACAGATAAAAAGAAAGTGAGGGAAGGAGGTAATATAGAAAGAACTAGGTTATTGGGGAAAGGAACAGAGCAAGGAAGATGAAGAAAAGGAGGGGAGGAGGTGATATAATGGAACTACAGCAAAGCCAGCCAGTACGCAATGCAATAACTTGCAGTAAATGACATGACACAAAATACTGCGTAACAAAATGGCTTGTCATTGAATTACACTGTTCACTGTGCATACTGCAGCATTTTGTAGTAATATTGCAAGGTACTGCAGTGCATCCTGGCTGGCGCCATCGTAGCTAATGGGGGATGGAAACAGTACACAGAAGAGGAGGGAAAGGAGGGGAAAAGGAGGAAGGAGAACAATACATTAAATATGCAGTCTATAATATCTCTGTACGTAGATATAGACATATACATAGACATACAGCCTACTACAAAGGACACCACTCTGTCACAGTATTTCTGGGTTATTGCTTTTATTGCATAGGATCGGTGGGGGCAGTTGGTGGCTCCACTTAAAATGTCTTCATGCGGCTGCATTACAAGTAACTCACTGATTTTCCTTTACAGATGGTAAGTTATAGTAATTATTGAAATCTTGTTGAGCAATCAGTTGTTTCTCCTTTTTTGTTAAAATACTAAAGGTTCAATTTTTTTTACACCAGTTAGTGTTCTTTTAAGTGTGCAATAGCTTTGGATACCAGACCTAGTGTGCAATATCATGCAGTTACTGACTTTCTTTAACTCTGGTGTGCTGAGTGTGCAATGTACATTCAAACTGGCTTCTATTATTACTTCCAAACTGTAAACCAATGTCTTCCTATGTATTTCCTGATGCTCAGCTGCTTGTTTAACCTATATAGTAGCTCAATACTGAGAGGTCATGATGCCCGCTTACTATTACACTATTCCAAAAATACAACAAATACAACATACTGGAATAGTGAATGGTGAAACTTCCACCACCCTCTTCAATTTGCTTGGAAATCATAATCTAGAAACCACAATCCTGAATGACCACAGTCTTAATTGACTACATATTCTCCTATATGACTTACCCTTTACCGTGTCATCAGCACTCATCCCAAGGCCACTGAAGGCAGCTCTGGTGCCCTCCCTGGTGTTGTTCCTCACACCACTGTGACTTCTCCCCTCCAAAACACTATGGGGGATATCCTTCTCTGTTAACCCAATAATCCATTGTGAGGGAGGGCATTGGTGATAACCCAGCAGACAGCAGGTATATGGACATTGGGTGTGCATTATCCTGCCATGAGTCCCCTCTGTTTTCCCCTGAGAGGTCCCTCCTATGTCTCATAATGAAATCCACCCACTGTACTACCTCTGTCCTAAACTGGGTAGGGCAAAATACCATGCATTCACTCCTGACATTCATTAAAACTTCCAATCCAGATGCAGGAGGACTCTGTGACCAGGTGAGGGGCAATGAACTGCAGAAGATGTCAAATGTAGATTTAGAGAATTCTCTGCACTGGACCAGTAGTCTGGAGTTTTAACTATGTCACAGTTTGTTCACAAAACTCTTAGCACTGTTATGATAGGGTAAGCAGTGCATGCTAAACATTCAGTACACAAACTGACATAGTAAAAACTCCAAATTACTGGTTCCAGGAACTGAATGTTATATAATGAGGTCCATATAAAGAAAACAATACAAAACACAGCTATTCATACCAGTGTTTATTCAGGTATGGCTAAACATGGATCCTTTGCAGGTAGGAATTTCAGTACATTAAATATGAACATTGCAACTAGCTGTCAGTTTGCACCAATTTCCTGTCCTCTTTAAAACCAATCATACTAAAGTAGTGAGTAATAGCAATCAATTGAATATTAAAATATTCTCTTTAGGACTAATACATAATAATACTTACAAAGCATGAAGAGCTCTCAGAACTATTAAAACATTCTAAAATAATCCTAACCAAATACAGTTTGTGATGGGATAGGAAAGGTCATTAGCCACTGTAACTTTTTATTGCTATATGTAAATCTAGGAATTGGCAGTAGGATGGGGGGTCGGGTCTGGTTACCTACATTTTTCACCTCTGCATCTAGATTAACATATGACTAAAGGGTTAGGGGGATGAGATACAATTCCAGTACTCCAAAAAGTACTAAGGCATGCCAAATTACCCCTTCAGATTATGAGGAGCTAAAGAAAACAGAAAGGGGAAGGTGGCAGTGGTGGGGGACTTTAATCTGCCCAAGGTGGACTGCAGTATACTGGCTATGTCCAGTACCAGGAGTCAGGTGATCCTGGATGTGATACAGGATGGGTTCCTGATTCAGGGAGTTACTGAGCCCACCAGGGAGGGGGCAATCCTTGATCTTGTGCTTACAAATGGGGAGCACGTACAAGAGAGAACGGTCAAGGAACCCCTGAGAGGACATGACCACAGCACAGTGTGGTTCAGGTTGGATATGGGCAGGGAATGCATCTCCACCAAGACCAAAATTCTGGATTTCAGGAGGGCAGATTTTAAGAAAATAGGTGAGGTGCTAAAGTTGCACCTAGAGGGCGCAAGAGTGGACATGGGGTGGACCAAAAATGGACTCTCATCAAGGATGCAATGCTGGCTGCCACATCAGAGTGTGTTAGGCTTAGAGGAAAGAAATCAGGGGCCAAATCACCCATTTGGTTCAACTCTGAGGTTGCCAGGGCAGTGAGGGACAAGAGGACAGCCTACAGGAGATACAAGAGGAGTGCGAGTAAGGTGGAGAGGCTGGAAAGGTAGATGGAAGAGAATGGTCTCCAGGATAAGAGGCAGCATGGATTTGTGGGAGGAAGATCATAACAAACAAACCTGATTGAGTTCTTTGACTGTGTCACCAGGGCAGTGGATGGGGGCCTGGTGGTGGATATCATTTATCTTGAATTCAGCAAGGCCTTCAATTCAGTGCCCCATAAGAGGCAGATCAGGAAAGTGGTGAATCTTGAAGTTGGGTCAGAAATGACCGGGTGGGTAGACAACTGACTGAGGGACAGAACCCAGAGAGTGGTGGTGGGGGAGAGCTATCCAGCACAAGGGAGATCACCAGTGGGGTCCCGCAGAGAATGGTGCTGGGGCTGGTGTTGTTCAATGTCTTCAGAAATTACATTGGGGAGGGCATTAAGGATAAGATGTGCCTGTTTGTGGATGACACCAAACTCTGTAGGAGGGTGGACACAGTGGAAGGGATACAGGAGCTGCAAGAAGACCACAGAAAAGTTGAGAGATATTTGGGGATCTGGCAACTTGGCTTCAATGCCAAGAAATGCAAAGTGATGCACATTGGAGCCAGGAACCTAGGACCGAGTACTACCTGGGGGTCTGGGTAGCAGCAATTGAGGAAGAAAAAGATCTAGGGGTGGTGATTACTAGCAACTGGACGCACTCCTCATAGCGCAAAAAGGCAACAGCAATTCGAACAGGATGTTGAGGTGTATAGCCAGGGGTCAGGAGTAGGCAGAGTGATGTCATATTACCATTCTACAGGTCACTGGTGAGACTGCATCCAGAATATGGGGTAAGATACTGGTGTCAAAGGACATCAGCTTGTTAGGGGAAAGTCCAAAGGAGGGCAACCAAGATGATCATGGGTCAGCAGTGGAAGACTTACAAGGAGAGGCTGGAAGCCCTGAAAACATACTCTTTGGAGGAGAGGAGAGAGACAGGATATGATAGAGACCTTCAAATACTTGAAGGGGATAAATAGAGCAGATAGAAGGTCTCTTCAAGCTAAAAGACAAGCAAACCATGAGGGGGCACAGTTTAAGGTTGGTAGGGAGAAGGTTTAGGAGGGATGTTAGAAAGCATTTCTTTATGGAGAGGGTGGCGGCCACATGGAATGCACTGCCAGAGGAAGTAGTTTCAGAGAATACAAGGGGCAGCTTTAAGAGGGTCTAGGATAGGCATAAGGGAAACCCATGGGACCTTTGGGGCAGTCAAGGAGCAAGGGATGACAGGGGGGGCAGGGTCACTAGCTTAAGCTAGGGACCCTGCAATAATTGAGCAGACTCGATAGACCAAATGGCCTTTCCTTTGCTGGCTCTTTTGTATGTTTGTATGTTCATAAAAATGTCTTGACAGGATAGTGAAAGACAGCATGCAAGAGTTCATCCTACCTGAGTTACTAATCAGTATGGATGGGATGTTGTGAACTTAATGCCATGCTTCCAGTGGACCTGACTGAATCTGGCTCAAAACAGGTCAAAGTGTCAGGACTTGGGCATAACAGAGAAGTACTGTTTGTCTTTGCTTGTACTTTTCCTGGTAAGCTACTAAATTCACAAGTCATTTAACAGGGGAAATGAACAACAGACACCCTCTAACAGAATTCCTTACCATATACATATAACACACAGCAGCAACCATTAGACTAACATGGATACTTTTCTACAGTACTATGATGGTATCCCAATTCCAACTTTATTACACCCAAAAAGTAGTGAATAATACTAGTGCTTGACTTTTTTCATGCACACCCCACTGAACTGATGTTACAGAAGTCAGAAAACAGTAGCATTATACCAATATGTATGCCCCCCATGTACTGATTTGCTTCAGCCATTTGATGTGACTATGAATGAGCTCTTCAAGCATGCCCTTAAAACACAGTTCGCAAACTGCTATGTTCAATAGGCATCGAGCCAAACCCTGCAAGTGGGTGGCAGCTTCAACTGTCATCATCAATCTATGCATGTCAGTGTCAAAACTAAAACATGTACAGTGGTTGGTCACAGCATGTAATGCTATGTCACAATGCAGTGAGGACTGTATCTGTGGATTTAGGTTGGCAGGTATACAGAAGAGGAAGGATCAGCATTTATATAGCATGTTTCATACACATTGTATCCCAAAGTGCTTTACAAGCAATGCTAGACTGGCAGTGAAGTGACCAAATCTGTAGTGGCAGCCATTTGGCACATCAACACCCACACATAGCTTTGGACAATTGCATGAACCTGTTTTATAGGAAGGGAAATATTGGCCAAGACACCGGGGGAAACTCTCCTGCTCTTCTTGAGAGAGGGTGCTGTTGACCCAGTCTCAGCATGGAAGAGTCAGTGGCTGCAGTCGAGGAGGAGCAGCAGCAGGCTGTGGAGTCGTCCTCCCTGTCAGCTTCTAAAAATCAAGAGGATGAAGATTTCCTCTGAAAAAATCAAGAAAACGTAGATGCCAAAAGCCTAGAGACAAAACCAAGAGAAAGCAAAAAGGAAAGTGAATATCGGAAAATACTTGGGATTTAGAGGGAGCTGAGGAATGCTTAGAGAGAGAATGGTCAGCTCGGAGCCAAGTGCTAGAATAAATTCTAGCACAAGATGAGAAACGATTTGACAAGAAAAAAGAAGCCCTAAATAGGAAAAAAATCTGGACAAAGAATAATGCAAAGGAGCATAAGACTGGGAGCATGAAAGAAACAACAGCAAGGAGAAAAATGGAGTCAGATGGAATGACAAGAAAGATTGAAATTGACAAACAGCTGGGAGATGGAGATCAAAGGCTGCAAATGTCAGCCAAGGCTCGAGCTGCAGTAGGTTTCAGTTTGACAGATTCACAATATCCAGGCACAAGCTGGTCACCAGAACAAGCGTTAAAAAATGCCGGGTGGAAACAACTAGAGGATAGCAAATGGATACAGGACTCGGATTGGGATGAAACAGAGATGCAGAGGGAGGCAAATGGTAAACAGAAAGATCTAGCAGGAGTTTCAAATGGAGGGTCCGTACAACCAGAAACTGAACAGCAGGAAGAACAGCAGGAACAACAGGAGAGTGAAGGACAACAGAAGGTAAATTGTAGCTGAGTTGGGGGAGTCAGAAACAGATGGGGGAATTAGAGATACAGAAGACAAAAATAAAGCACAAGAGGACAATTTATTCATTTTACTTATTTATTTAAAATTTTGGTAACCAGGAAAGGCACACTGAGCCAGGGCTCATTTCCAGACGTGACCCGGGGTAGGGGAGGGGGGAGAGTGATACCATGTGGATGAGTACAGCAATCATACATGAAATAAACAGTGTGGCCGAGGAATTTATTTATTTAGCTTTTGTTGACCAGGTCGGTACACTAAACAAGTTATATGCCTATTTTCAGGTACGACCCGGGAGAGTACAATGAAAAATACAATAATACATAATAAGATGCGTACAGTAGTGGTGTATAAATAAGTACAAGTAGCATTTTTGGGATTATATACCATATTATATACAAAAAGAAATACTCTTGGGAGAGGGAGGCAGAGCATCTGGAGGCTTAAGAGGGATAGGAAAGGTGGTAGAACCAGACAAAGAGGGCTGGCACAGCACCAGAAGGGATGTCCAGGATTCTGGGGACGAAGGGTGTCAAGTACGAAAAGGAGGGAAGCAAGAGCAGGGGGAGAGGGGCAGTAGTTTAAGGTGCTTTTTCAGGGATGCTGCCATGGGCAAGAGGCAGAGAGGAAGGGGGAGACAGTTCCAAAGGCAGGGAGCCCTAAGGCAAAAGATAGCTTTCCCGATTGTGAGTGCAGTTGGGGAAGAGTGAAGAGGTGAATGTAGCGGGTGTGAAGGGAGTAACCGATGCTAGAGGTGGGAGCTAGTAACATAGTGAGATAGAAGGGGGGAGGAGTGCCAAACTAGTGCTTAGCAATGAAGGAAGTGCAGTGGGCAAGATGACAATTGGTGACAGAGGGAAGGGATAGGGCAGAGTACAGAGAACACTGTTGGGTGAGATAAGGGAGGTTTGTGGTCAAACAGCAGAACGTGTTGAGCAATGGGTCCAGCTTGGATAGAGAAGACTGAGGTGCCGAGCTATAAACTAATGCGTGTTGTCTATGGATGGAAGGATGAGCTTGGAGAGGAGAACCTTTCTGATGGGGAGCGAGTGGCTATCCTAGTGCCTGTACAGAGCACTTAGTTTAGGTCTGAGCTTGCTGTGGATTGCGTCAATATGGCGAGAGAAATCTAGTTTAGGGTCCCACCAGACTCCCAAATATTTGAAAGATTCCACAATCTCTATCTTTGATCCATCGAGGGAAAGGAAGGAGGGTGGAGAGGGGAGTTTGGCCAGCTTCTGGGCTGTGCTGAAAGCCATGGCCACCATTTTCTTGGTATTGGACTTGTGAGCTAGTTTCAAACCAGGGAAGCACTTTTTCAAAATCAGCGTGAAGGGCGGAACCAGATGTGAAAATAACCGTATCATCGGCGTACATGTGAATGTGTGAGGTACGGCAAGTGAAGGGGAAGTCATTTACAAATATGGAGAAGTGTGTGGGCCCAAGGATAGATTCCTGTGGGACTCCAGCATAGATGGGGAGGGGAGGAGACTTGGTGTCACCCAACTGCACATATTGGAATCTGTCCATTAAGTAATTCCTGAACCAGTCAGTGGACGAGGATGAGAATCCTACAGAGGTGAGTTTGTCAATGAGTTTGTGGGAGACTGCGTCAAAGGCCTTAGCTAGGTCTTCAAAGATGGCCAGTGTCAGCTGGCCATTATCTATTGTGGAGTGAATGTGATTGGTAAGGCGGAGTAAGGAGGAGGAAGTGGAGTGGTGTCATCTGAAGCTGGATTGGTATGGAGTCAATGTGGAACTGGAGTCCAGAAAGGAGCTTAATCTTTTGGAGATAAGGGATTCCAGAATTTTAGAGAGGAAGGGGAGGAGTGATAGTGGCCTGTAGTTGCCTGGTTGAGAGGGATCGCCACCTTTATGAAGCAGGATTAACTGAGTTAGTTTCTAGGCCTTAGGGATTGAACATTGGGAAAGTAACAGGTTAAAAATGTGGGTGAGCAGTGTAGCAATAGCTGGTGCAGAGATCTTGAGATCAGGGTTAAGTCCATTGGGACTTTGCTTTGAAGAGTTTAAAGTTTTGAGAGCGTGGAGAACCTCAATGATGGTAAATGGGAGGGAAGGAGTAACAGGACTCTGGTTAGGTAGTAGTGAGGGGTGATTGCCTGGGGGTGGGGGGTGGGGGAGGACCAGGTGGGAGGCGCAGGTGGTGAAATAGTGATTTATGGAGCAGGCAGTGGAACACACAGCTGGAGTCAGTAGGGCCAGATGTGGCTGTGGGGGTGGAAGGGGAGCATGAGGATGAGTCTAGCAGGGAGTGGAGTGTCTTCCAGAACTCTGCAGGGGAAGGATAGCTATCCTCAAGCTGGGATTTGAAAAAGTTTGCTTTGGCAGAGTGTACTGCCTTTGTGTATGTGTTTCTTATGGCTCTGTACTTCTGCAGATCCACATTGTTGGAGGATGACTTGTAGATGAACCAGGCATGGTCTCTGGCTTTGAAAAGGTTGATCAGGTGGGGGTGTGACCCACAGGTGGTGTCTTCAGTGGAGCCATAGCCTTTTAGGAGGAGCATGGTTGTTGCAAGTGTTAAGAAATATATTATTGAAGGCAACCAGAGTGGAATCGATGTCAGATGTGTAGAAAACCTCGGATAACTCGCTGGGTAGAGTTCTGACAGGAGCGCATGGGAGTTGAGAGACCTTAAGGGATGGAATCACAGGCACTTGGGAGGTGGCAGGCGAGATTTCCTAAGGCAGTATGTGACACACTAATCACTAAATGCATCATGGAGGATTCCTGCTGTGGAGAATTTAAAGGGGTGGAACGCTAAGACCCAGTCGAGGTTGTGAGAGCGTAGGTTTAGCCTATTAAGTTCACTGAAATGTTGAGTGAGGTTGAGGGCCTCTGTCTCCTGGGTAATGGGTCTGGTATGTGGAGCAAGCCAATTTAGATTAAAGTCTCCTAGGATAAGGAGCTCCCCCAATTAGATGGTGAAGGTAAGGGTGGCTAGGCTAGTGACAGTGGATGATGGTTAGGCTTTTGGGGGCAGAAGTAACATATGCCAATGAAGTTGGGTGAGGAAGATGGGAGTGACAATTTGATGAGCAGGAGCCCATGGGATGAGGGGGAGGCCTCTTGGAGGATGACTGAGGCAGGAAGGGACTTGAGGATTTAGGCAGCAATGTCACCTCCTCATTTTCCACTATCCTGTTGAAATAAAGAGTATCCAGGGATCTCTACCGTGCAATCACAGACCCTGGTGGAGAGCCAGGTCTTGGTTACACAGCGAAGACTGGGGGTGGTCCGAGAAAGGAATATCACAAGAAGGGACAAATGCAAATAATACAACTTGGGACAATACTAAAGAAGGACCCATCACAAATGAGAATGGCACTAATGGTGAAGAAAACTACTTAAATGAGGAAGTGTTGATGTCAGAAGATAGGAATAGTGAAGGTGATGCCCCCCTACCCCCAAGCTGGATAAAAGTTTTGCAGATTTGTTTAAAAATAGAACTGACCCACTCCCGAGGAAAAATGCTATAAGGATAAGTTACAAAGGAGGTTGGAAACCAAGGGCAGATAGAATGTATGTGGGAAGAACGCTGTTAAAAGAAACTATGAACTTTTAGCCTGCTGAAGTATATGCCTTAACTCATGTATCAGGAGAGGACAATTTTGATGTTAATTTCAATACACCACAAGGACTGGAAAGATTTGGGTTTAAACATAACCAATTAAAATTTATGTCACAATGGGTCCTGTTGATGGTTATACCTCTCACTAAACCCATTGTACAACAAGTGACTGCGATGTTTACAAATGAAAGTGTAAATGTGGAAGACATTTTACATTGCTAACAGCAATGTTGCAAAGTATTGGATTCCCCAGAAGCTTTAATTGATATAGAAGACTTCTGGACTGGAGACTGGAGGTTTCAGGTAAAATTAAGATGAAATGAAGTAGGGACAGTACACCTACTGACCAGTTTTTTTTTTATTGGAAGGGACAGAGGAGTATATTTTTATTCAGGGCAGCCAAAGGCATGCTACAAATACAGAGCCTGAACACATTCATCTAGCACATGTGACAAGTTAAGATTTGGTTTATGTGGAGAATTTGACCATATTAGTACAAGATGTGAGAACAATTATAGATGTAACCTATGTGAAGGTAGAAGTCACGTGTTCCAAAACTGTCCATGAGCAACACACAACTGGTCAGATGGAGTAGATCAAGAGGACTTGAAAAAAATGCACAAAGGGAAGGAGGAAGTATAGGCATCCCATGTAAAATATCTGGGCAACAAGAAGACTTAAGTCCCCCAATGTCAGACACATGGGAAGAGGCAACAGAGGATATGGATAGACAGCTTCCCACAAATAGTAAAGATATACCACAACAAGAAAGACAAAAACACCAGACTGACCTCACGAAAACCAATAAAAATAAAAGTCAAAATAAACAGAGCCTTGAACAAGAAAACAGCCAGGAAATCCTGAAAATAACAGATCAAAGGAAAACCCTGAAGCAATGGCTGAGCCTGAGGGAATAATGGAAGACGGAGAGGAGGGAACTGCAAATATAGCCATTCCACAGGAGTGGACAGGACTGGTAACAAGAAGGAGCAGTACAAGGAAAACTCTAGATGTACAAAAAAAAATGAACATTCACCTTGAAAACCTGTTTAACATACTATCAAAACAAACTGGGGAGACTCCGATTCAGATACTCCATCAACCATATCATCACAATGACAGAAAGACCACATATTGCAGAGAAAAGGAAGGAAAAGAAAAAGAAAAAAATGGCATGAAGGAATGTGGGATGAGATACAGTTTACTGTATGCTTAAATAGAACAGTTTAAGTTAGTCACCTTAAATGTGTACTAGCAGTGAACACACTACCAAATAACAACAGAAAATCCCAAACAAAAGCTTTTAGAATTATCAATAGTGGGTTTTAAAAATCCTTCAAAATCCCTTGACTAATTCTTCACTACTACTGTAGTATGCACACCAAGTTATGGAAGTTGTCCCTAGTGAAACTGCTGCAACATCATTGTACACCACAGTGTGATTCACTCCTACTCATACGATGACATCAGCAGGAGCCAACAGCCCAGCAGCTGAACAGCAGAGGCAAGTGCAGCAGGGCTACAAAACAATTCAAAATAAGTTCCATAAGTTTCATAAGTTAAGTCAAGCTTCAGGACTTTCGGCCATAATGCTCGCCATTTTTTTTTTTTATTTTAAAACGTAGTAGTCTTATCATAAAGATATTTATCAAGTCGGGATTTGAACATGTCCATGCTAGTACTCCCTACCACGTTTATCGGCAAGCAATTCCATGCAGATACCACCCTTGTAGTGAACCAGTGCTTCCTTAAGTTGGTATTCCATTTAGGCAGCTCTAGTTGCATACAGTGCTTACAAACACTAGACCAGCCTGCTCTATATGACATTTTTAGATCTTCTCTTAGTGTAGCGTCTTGTGATATCCTAAACATCATACAAAGATCTCCTCTTAGTCTTCTATAGCCCAAGGTATATAAATTGAGTTTAGTTAATCTCTCATTGTAGGACAGATTTTTTAAGGTTAACACTGATCTTGTCGGTCTACGCTGAATACTTTTGATTCTCACAATATCCTCTCTGTACTGAGGTGACCACAGTTGTGCACAGTACTCGAGGTGCGGCCTCACCAATGCACCATACAATGGAATGATCCGTTTTTTCATGTCTGTTAGAAATATGTCTCAAAATACAGTTTAAACTCTGATTAGCCCTTTTAACTTGTTGTTTGCAATGTGATATAAACTTTAAATCTGGTGTAATTTTGATACCTAAATCGTTCTCTTCTACTGTTGTTGTCAAGATATAATTCCCAATATAATATATATGTTTATTGTTGTTACGACCCATATGCATGATTTTACATTTGGAAATACTGAGTTCCAGTTTGGAAGTTCTAGTCCACTCATAAATTTCATTTATGGCCTGTTGCAGGGAAAGTGCCTCTGTTGTTGAAGTCACAGATGTTCCCAGTCTGCAATCATCAGCAAACTTAGAAATCCATATATGAGAGTTGCTGAGCTGTAATGATGAAATGTAGATGTTGAAGAGGCATGGTCCCAACACCGAACCCTGAGGCACAACACTAGTGACCTCAGACCAATCAGACTTCACACCCCCAACCACCACTCTCTGCTTTCTACCCGTCAGCCATTTAGCTATCCAATTAATAATTTTGTTGTTAATTCCAGTTTTAATCAGAGTTTGTATTAATTCTTCATGAGGTAATTTATCAAACGCTTTTGCAAAATCCATAAAAACCACATCCACCAGTTTGCCGTTGTCCAATTTTTCGTTAACATTTCCATAAAAAGATAATAAGTTTGTTTGACATGATCTAGATTTAATAAAGCCATGTTGTACAGGATCAGATAAATTGTTTGTTGTTATATAGTCAGCTATAATATCCTTTAAAATACCCTCCATAACTTTAGCTAACAGTGATGTCAAACTAATAGGCCTAAAATTGGCTGGGTCAGATCTTGATCCTTTTTTATGGAGAGGAACTACCAAGGCATTTCTCCAGGCTTGAAGGACTTCGCCTCTATCTAAGGATACTTGATATAAAAAGCTTAGTGGTTCTGCCAGATGATCAGCAAGTTGTTGTAAAATTCTAGGGTGAATATTATCAGGGCCTGGGGATTTATTGATGTCTAGTTTACTTAATCTGTTCTTTATCTCAGTGGTTGTTATTTTAATATTTTCAACTAAGGGAGTTAAAGTGTCAAAAGTAAGAGGTGTATTACCAGGATTAAAAATAGAGCAAAAATAATTGTTTTGTATGTTGACTGTTTCTTGTTCATTAAGTAGACCACCATTATTGTCTTTAAAAGGTTCCAGTAATGCATGATGAATCTTTTTACTATTGATATGAGCAAAAAAAGATTTTTTATTATCTTTGATTTTTTTGGCCAAGGTAAATTCTTGCTGGGCTTTTGCTTTTTTAATAGATGAGTAATTTAGCATGTTTATTATATGCTAAATAATTCTTCTGTGTTTTATCTTTCATATATTTCTTGAATAATATGTCCTTTTTATTGATTAAATGTTTAATGTGTTTGTTTAACCATCTAGGATTAGATTTTTTACCATTCATTTGTTTAGATTTAATGGTTGGAATATATTTGGTAATTAACTGATTAAGCTGGTTAAGGAATACAGACCACATGTCCTCAGTGTTTTTACCATCAAAAGCCTCAAACCATTCCCATGATGCCAAATCTTGCCCAAAACTCATGAAGTTTGCTTTTGCTAAATTAAATTAATTGCCCCGTCAAATTTGGTACATGAATTATGAGTCTGCTCCACTGCTCCTATTATACACTGGACTTTAGAATGGTCGCTATTACCCAGAGGTGGTAGAATTTGTATCTTGTTAATCAGATCACTTGTATTTGTCAATATAAGGTCCAGAACATTATTTCCTCTAGTGTTTTCATGTATTAATTGATCTAAACCCAGCTGTTCGAATGCATCCAAATATAGTTGTTCAGTTTTGTTACCCGTCTTTAAAGACTTCCAGTCAAAACCAGGAGATTGAAGTCTCCCAACACAATTAGATTATCCTCTGGGTTCAGGTTAGCAAGCAAATCAAGAAAAATAGCATCTTTCCCATGTGTATTAGATGGAGGTCTATAATAAGGCCAATTATAACTTTAGGGCCGCTAGACGGTATTAACTTGAGCCAGATAGTTTCAGCTTCAAAGCTGTAGTAAGGCAATTGTATGTGTAACCCCTAGATGGCGCTATCCCAGGGGCTACTACCCCTGCCTGATTTGCCACTAACAGGTTGAGGGGCCTGGATCCAATGGCGGGTGCCTCCACCCAGAGGTCAGGGTTTGCAATAGTTAAACTAACTTGGTCACAGCCCTCTGGGACACTGCAACCCCCCTTTCTTCCCACTAGTGGCCCACACAATATATCAGAATTACCTTCACAGTATACACTTACCCCCAGGTCTGGTTCCGGCACTGGGACCTCCTGTGAAATGAGATACAGTGCAACAATCACAGTACAGTACTTTAACATAGACAAATACCTCAGGCAGTATAACTTTGCTGAAACAAGCAGCTCTGATTTATTTAGGGGATATAACAAGGACAGGGAAATCAGGTTAATTAGCTTATCAGTCTAATAATCTACCTATGGCTCTGTGCACAGGCCTATCCCTATCAGTTACTGTCCTGGGTACCCAAGCCTAGTGGCTAGTCCAAACCGTGGCAGCTGGTGAGGGCCCTTTCACACAGGAAAGGAGAATTAAACAGTCAGCAGTACAGTAATTCCATTTGGATTTAATGTGGCAATTCAACAGAGCAACCCTGAATTAGTACTCACGACCTCCAAATAAGATAGGGTCCTTCAATGTCAGCAGGGCTCACTTGAGGTACACAAACCTCTTCACACATCCATATAAAAGAAGCACTATACCAGGCAGGCTGCATCTGTATCCGATGCATTACTGCACAATACCGGGAGAACACACAGCAGATTCAGTTCTGACAGACCGAGTGCAATTTTCAGCAATTCTTCCAGTCTTCTACAGGGTGAGCCTGGTTTCTACTCTTCAGAGATCCTTTGATTCTTTTCACAGGACGATTCAGTCCTAACAAGCTGTTACACAAGCTGCAGACGGAACTCTGGGCCTTACACACGTTTTGACTAAAACTGCACACTGAAAAGCACAGGGCTCCTTCCTTCTTCACTGCAAAGCTCAACTGAAGCTCCAACCGACAAAACTGGGCACTTCCTTTGAGTTCCTCCCAGTTCTTGACTGGATTGGCTGTCACTCACAATAGACTGCTGCTGTTGGTCCAAAAGGCACTGAAGTCTAAACTACATCTCCCAGAGTCACTGCCCATACAATCCTCTTGTGGCTGGCTCAGATTATGAGTCAAGTTCTGATTCGTCCAAGGCACCATTTTAGAGCTAGCTTACCCACACTGATTGGTCCAGTTCAGCAGTTCAAAACTAGAATGGGAAACTAGCAGACACAGTTCTGACTGCAAAGAAAGCAGGTTAGACAAACTGTAATTTCATTATTACTCTAAATAATTTCTGGCAAACAGTTACATCTTTCAGATAGGTTCCCTTTGCACTCCTAGTGACTGCAAAATGAAGTGAATTAGCAGCAGCTCAAGTGGTACTCAGAAAGCACACAGTCCCCCATACAAACTAATTATGTCTGCAAGCAGACAGCTCTTAAAGAGACAGTACCAGAGGCTCTAAAAACACTCACTGATAAATGGCTTAAATGCCAAACACCATTCAGGCTTGGAGCATTCAAGCAAGCTCCTGGAAGTCTTTTGGGAACCCCCATTTGCAGGGGGGTTACATATGCATTTGATGGAATGATGTACATATATTGCAATGCCCCCACCTTTTCTGTAAGATCTAGATTTATAGAAAAGGTTATAACCAGGTATTGATTTCTCCCAGGAATCATTATTATCCCACCATGTTTCGGTAATATATACTATATGAATATCATGTGAAGACAAGAGAATTTTAAGTTCTTCATATTTGTTTGTGAGACTTCTAGAATTTGTGAGTAAAGTTTTCCATCCCATAATCTTGATATTGTCCTGTGATGTGTTTATGATTGGGTGCTTTACTGACATGGACTGCCCCCCTTGTACCAGTTTAAATGAAAAGCAATCACTTTATTAAATTTTCTGCCTAAAATCCTTGAACCTGCTAAAGTAAGATGCAAGCCATCAGGTTTAAATAAGGATTTGTTGCAAAAAGTTATGGAATTATCCATAAAACCCAGATTGTTACTTAAGCAAAAGGTCCTTAACCAGTCATTTGCCAACATAATTGTTATATTTTTATAGCTTGAATTCCCATGTGCTGGTAGAATACCAGAAAATATTAAATCTTCTCCTTTTTGTTTGATCCTTGTTGCTATGTCAGTTATTTTATTGTGAAATGCGTTCTGGCTAGTTTTGTAAACATCATTAATACCAATGTGTACTAAGACTAGAGGGTTCTTTGTATTTTCTATCAATCCATCTAATAAGGTTGACACATCACTTGCTTTGGCTCCTGGCAGGGTGCAAACAGTAGTGCTGGCTTTTCTACCCTCACAAACCACAGTATCCACCCCTCTGATAATTGAATCTCCTATGACTAGTATATCTTTGATTAGAGTTTTTTTCAGGTATCAATGTGTTTGAATTATTAGTCCCAGCCTGTTCATGCTCAAGGTCATCTCCAGAGTCTAAATTATCTTGTAAACAATCAAACATATTGTGAACTGGAGTAATATTTACGTTGCAGATGATACTACCTTTCTTTAGTGTTTTTCAGGTTTTGTCCAAGGGTGCTGACTACAGGTAAGATAGCACATCCTCCCCTCTCGCCTGACTTAAACTATCCTCTTCTAACATACTTTTAGCTTTAATGATGGATTTTGGAATTTCAGACACTGTAATGTCATGTACAGCTTGATCAATAAACCTCTCAAGACAGGTGATTTCTTTTTGAGTTGCTAATCTTTGTGATAGATTTTCAATTTCCAGTCTTAAATTAGCTATCAGTACACAATTATCACACACATACTCCTTGCACGCTGGTGCCTCGATAAACATCTGCCAATTAATACAAATTCTTTTAAGTTTGACGCCACGCTTACCCTTGTTTTGTGACATCCTTCAGTCTTTGATCTGTAACTTAGTTGCAAATATGTCTTAAAGCGAACGTTTGTGTCCCTGTACTCCGTGGACTCAGCGGACACAGCAGACATGCGCAGACACGCGTGCCCTGCACACGGTCGCCCTGCTCACTGCAGGGCTGGTTTTAAAGTGTAGTGTAGTGGAAGTAACCACTCAGCTCTTCGTAACCAATTAGCACAGCTGAAGGTAATGTTACAATTACACTGTGCGTTTAACACTCATTCATGGAAAAGGCACAATGAAAGATTCTTAAAAGCCCATAAAAATAGCATCATAAATCATCGCTTTCTGCCTGCAGTTAATACAGGGCTCCTAGTTTGCACAAGCACTCAGTAAGATTTGCAGCAAGGTTTTAAACCCACAAACATTAGCCCCAGAGTGTAAATAATAAAATGAGCACAATATGATCGTCCCACTCACTGCAGGGCTGGTTTTAAAGTGTAGTGTAGTGGAAGTAACCACTCAGCTCTTCGTACCCAATTAGCACAGCTGAAGGTAATGTTACAATTACACTGTGCGTTTAACACTCATTCGTGGAAGAGGCACAATGAAAGATTCTTAAAAGCCCATAAAAATAGCACCATAAATCAGCGCTCTCTGCCTGCAGTTAATACAGGGCTCCTAGTTTGCACAAGCACTCAGTAAGATTTGCAGCAAGGTTTTAAACCCACAAACGTAAACCTTTGACAAAACTAACACATGCACACACCATTTGAGGTACATTACTGCATAAAACGACTGCAAGGATAATTTTTTTGGACCATTGGGAAGGTCCTGTGGATAAAGAGGACTTTCCCCAGTCATTTTAACATTCATGCATAAAATTCTTCCTGCATTGATTCTTTTGTATTTCTGTAATGTACTCTGCAATTAGTTTTTGCATTCTGAGCTGCTAAAAACTGTGTGGTGCACCAGAGCTTCTATACTGAGCCTGGTGTTGCTGCAAACCCTGGGCTGTGCTGGTGACATCACTATATGGAGAAAGAATGAATGACTTTGTGCAGTACAGTGAAGATGCAGTGGTTTCACTAGGGAAAACTTCCATAACTTGGTGTACATACTATGTTCAGTATTGTTCCCCCTTCCTCAAGACACCCCGTTATCAATGCAATATGCCAATTCCAGTGGTTAAGGAACGCCTTGTGTGCATGTCATTTTATGTAGTGGATTTACAGTATTTCATGCCTCAGATGCAAAGCACATTGAATTAGAGAGAGTTGCTGTAACCTGAGACAGCTCACTGTCAGTTTTTTCATCTGTGTTTAATGGCCTTTGAAATCTGTACTCAGTAATGACTCCCTGTATGCCTCATATCATTTTGTCACTGAAATGTTGGATACAGACACTCAACAGGTAGGGAAATGACAGCCACTGGTCTTAATAATGTGGGACAAATTCTCAGACAGAAGGCTCATTCACACTACACCCTGCCCCAGTGGCTCCTTTTGTAATTGTTCAAAATAATTTTAATAAATGTTCCAGAGCCACGTGCACATGGCATAGGTTTTGCTGCTGCACTTTTTCTTAACGGCAATTTGACTGTTGTTCCGGTCACTGTAGGTTTGGTGGGGAATGTTTAGTGGTGCATGTTGTTTGGCTATTCAGATAGCACAGGAAACCACCTACACCACTTCACAAAACCAGGGAAAGAGAGAACATGGAGACAACACCACAGAGTAGAAAACTGCCCAAACAGTAGCGTTCACACATGGGCAGGAGCACCGATCTGGCCGCTGTGAGCCACTGACAACAGCTCACAGTCAGCCACGTGAACGAGCCTACAGACACATTCAGAAAACTGGAAGTTGCCCTTGACTACACCTTAGACACCAGCTGAAAGGCCTAACAGTGGTGTGCTAATGATGACTCCCATTGATGCTTTTGTCTTTGAAATTGCTAGATAACTGCAGCTCTTAATGATCTGTCAATCACAATAGGTCATCTGGAATACTGAGAGAGAAAGAGAGTAGCATAAGGACTAGAGACTACTACTGTAGGGACATTTGAACTTAATTTTCAGCCAAGGAAAACTTGCACTATTCAAAACAGACAAGTAGAGATTATGCTGCACCAGCCCTGGTCAATTTGCAGTAAGGCTTGGGCTAGTAAAGTAATGTTAAAATTGACCCCTGCCTCACCTGTTAGCAGTGAACACACTACGAAACAACAATGACAATAAATACATAACAATTGCTTTAGAATTCTCAATAGGAGTGTTTAAAAATCCTTTAAAATCCCTTGGCTAATTCTGCACTACTACTTTAGTATGAATACCAAGTTATGCAAGTTTTCCCCTAGTGAAACTGCTGCAATGTCTTTCTACAGCACAGTGTGATTCACTCCTACTGATACAATGACATCAGCAGGAGCCAGCAGCCCAGCAGCTGAACAGCAAATATAAGTGCATCAGGGCTACAAAACAATTCAAACATGGAAAGAAGGGTAAACCTTTGACAAAACTAACACATGCACACAACATTTGAGGTACATTACTGCATAAAATGACTGCAAGAGTAATTGTTTTGGACCATCGGGGAAGGTCCTCCAGATAAAGAGAACCTTCCCCAGTTGCTTTAACATTAATGCATAAAATGCCCCTTCCTGCATTGATTTTTATTTTGTATTTCTGTAATGTTTTCTGCAATTGATTTTTGCATTCTGAGCTGCTAAAACTGTGTGGTGCACCAGAGCTTCTACACTGAGCCTGGTGTTGCTGCAAACCATGGGCTGTGCTCATCACATCACTATAGAAACATAGAAGTTGACGGCAGATAAGGACCGCAAGGCCCATCCAGTCTGCCCATTTCTTTTTCTACCTTATAAATGTGCCATCGGCCTTTGCTCTGTCAGTAGCCTATCTATTCATAGTCATTTGTATTGCTCCCTTATGCCTATCCTATGCCTGTTTGAAGCCCTGCACTGTATTCATAGCCACCACTTCTTGTGGTAAGCCATTCCATGCATCCACCACCCTTTCTGTGAAAAAGAATTTCCTCACATTCCCCCTTAATCGGCCTCCCTCTAATCTCATGCTGTGTCCTCTTGTCCTGCTATTTTTCTTATATTTAAACATGTTAGACTCTTTCACCTTGTTTTGCCCTTAAGGTGTTTGAATGCCTCGATCATATCACCTCTCTCCCTCCTTTGCTCAAGGGTATACATATTGAGCTCCGTTAATCTGTCCTCATATGTCTTCTGATGCAGTCCCTGCACCATTTTGGTTGCCCTTCTCTGGACTGCCTCAATTTGTTAATGTCCTTGTGAAGGTGTGGCCTCCAATACTGCCGCAGTACTCCAGATGGGGCCTAACCAGTGTCTTGTACAGAGGATTAATACCTCCCTCTTACGACTTGTGATACCCCTACTAATACACCCTAACACCCCCTAGCCTTACCTACTGCTTTAGAGGTCTGCTTGGATGATTTAGGTCATCAGTGATTATGATGCCCAAGTCTCTTTCTTCCTTTGTGACTGCTAGCAACTCCCTCCCAGCCTATAGGTGTCTTCAGGGTTTCTCTTCCCTATGTGCATGATTTTGCACTTCTTTGCATTAAATCCAGTTGCCACTCTTCTGACCATTCTGATAGTTTATCCAGATCTCTTCTCATTCTGCCCACCCCATCTGGATCATCTACTCTGTTGCAGATCTTGGTGTCATCTGCAAACAGACAAACCTTACCCTCTAGTCCATCTGCAAGGTCACTAATGAAGATGTTGAAGAGGACTTGCCCCAGGACTGATCCCTGAGGTACCCCACTTGTGACTTGCATCTCTTCTGACTGTATACCATTTACCACCACTCTCTGTTTTCTGCCTGTCAACCAGTTTGCCACCCAGTTGACCAACTTCTGACCCACCCCGAGCCTACCCAGCTTATTTATCAATCTTCTATGTGGAACAGTGTCAAAAGCTTTGCTGAAGTCAAGGTAGGCGACATCAACTGCTCCCCTTGGTCCACCACTCTGGTTACCCAGTCAAAGAAATCTATGAGATTAGTTTGACAGGACCTTCCTTTGTAAACCCATGCTGTCTTGGATCCTGTGCCCCTATGGATTCCAGGTGTTGCACTATCCTTTCCTTAAGTGCCTCCATAATCTTGCCCACTACTGAGGTAAGACTGGCCGGTCTGTGGTTCCCGCCTCCTCCCTGCTACCACTCTTGTGGAGCGGGATCACATGAGCCCTTCTCCAGTCTTCTGGGACCTCTTCTGTGCTCAGAGACTCACTAAACAATTCTGCTAATGGCTCTGCTAGTTCCTCCTTTGGCTCCTTAAGTACCCTGGGATGTATGCCATCAGGTCCCATTGCCTTATCCACCCTGAGGCTTAGCAAGCTCTTGTAGGACCCTTTCTTTTGTAGAGGAGTAGTGCTCACCTCTCTCCCCACTGTGTCCATGATGCTGAGCTGTGGGCCCTGCCCTACCTTCTCTTCAGTAAATACTGAGCAAAAGTATCTATTTAGGATAGATGCCTTTACAGGTCCTCCTCCTCACATGCTCCCTTTTCTCCATTAAGCATAATGCCCCTCTGGACTTTCTCCTTTCACTAATGTATCTATAGAAAGTCTTGTCACCTTCTTTTACTGTTCGTGCTAGTGTTTCCTCAGTTTGGGACTTTGCCTGCCTTACTGCCTTACCTGCTTTCCTTAGGGCAGTTTGGTATGCCTCCCTATCTTTATCCCGCTGTGTTCCCTTATATTTCCTGAAGGCCAGCCTTTTGGCTCTGACCTTTTCTGCTACTGTATTTGAGAAACAAAGTGGTTTCCTTCTTCTTTTGCACTTCCTATTCTGTCTAACACAATGGGATGTTGCTTCAAGAATTGCATCCTTAATTCTTGCCCACTTTGCCTGTACCCCCTCACCTGTGTTTCTTTTTACCAGAGCTAGCTTAACTCTGTTGGCCATCTTATCAAAGTCAGCTCCTCTGAAGTCCCATATTTTTGCCTTGGAATGGGATGATTTAGATGTAGTAGCCAAATTGAACCATACCATGTGATGGTCACTGGCTCCCAGGTGACCTTCTACCTGGAGATCTGTGATCCCTTCTTTGTTAGTCAGTACTAGATCTAGGATAGCCCTGTCTCTTGTGGGTTGCTGTACCAGTTGTTTGAGGCCCTCCCCAGGGGAATCCACTATGAGTCTAGTTCTGGCAGATGTTCCTGCTGGTATTGACCAATCTGTATCTGGCATGTTGAAGTCTCCCATTATCAGAACCTCCCTTTAGCTGTCATGTTTTGTATATCTTCTAACAGTAATGTGTCTATGTCTTCCCTCTGGTCGGGGGCCTGTAGACAACCCCAGTTCTTATGGCTGTCCATTTCCTGTTTCCAGGGTGACCCACAGTTCTTCTGGCTCCTTATGTGTATTCTGAATTTCTGTAGCTTTGATATTTTCATTAACATCAGGGCCACTCCTCCCCTTTGCACCTTGGTCTCTTCTGAACAATACATAGCCAGGTACTGAAGTCTCCCAAGTGTGGTTACTGGTAAACCACATCTCACTAATTGCTACTATGTTCAGTTTAGCCTCTGACATTATTGCCTGCAGGTCTGGGATCTTATTTCCCAGGCTGTGAGCATTGTGTACATGATTTTCCATTGGCCAGATTTTGGTGTGTTAGCTGTTGGGTGAAGTTTGGCATTACCCCTGTGCATCGTATGGGGAGACAAACCTTTTTTCTTACCTGGTGATGCAAATGAACGGCAAACATGCTGAATTCCTGTTTGACCACTAGCTGAGGAGGGAGGGGTGTTCTTCCCATTCGATGTATGGGGTGCTGCACCCCTCTCCCCATTTGCTAGTTTAAATATTCTGCAAAGACGTCAAACTTCTGCCCCAATGCACTGACTCCCTCTTTAGTCAGATGCAGTCCATCAAATTTAAAGAACTTTCGCTCCCAGAACTGTTGCCAGTTCCCTACAAATCTGTGTAATTCTTCCTGGCACCAGCCCTTGAGCCACGTGTTTAGCTCCCCTATCTCCCCTTCTCTAACCTTCCGTCCATCTGCTCCCGTCTCCCAGACTGGCAGGATCTCAGAGAAGGAGATGCTGGATGAAATAGATGATAGTTTGTCACCCAGCCTAGTCAGGTGTTCCTTGGTCTCCACAACTGACCGGCTGGCGAGATCATTAGTCCCTAGGTGTACTAGGACATCAATGTTTTCTCCTGCTTTGTGAACAATTTTAGCAATGCGGTCAGTGTCTCTCCATGCTGATGTACCTGGGAGACATCTGACCATCACCCCTGGCTGGAGATGGGTATCAACTCCCCGAATCATGGAGTCTCCTATGATCAGATCACTATGTGGAGAAGGAGTGAATGACATTGTACTGTACAGTGAAGATGCAGTGGTTTCACTAGGGAAAACTTCCATAACCTGGTGTACATACTGGGTGGGATATTAGGAAGGGTTGCGCCAAGGCGCGATATTCAAAAGGGGAAAGTGCGTGGCACAAATCTCGATGCACCGAGGCGCATCAGTAATGTATGAGGTGCAAGTGGGGAGGCGTGCCCATGCATACCCCTGCACATCCCGATATTCACCCTGGGATGTGCGGGGCCCATGCAGGTGCAACCCCTACATGTTCCGCATACAGTTGTTTCAAAAAATAAAGGAGCAACAGCCAGCCACCCACAGGTGAGCTGCTGTATTGCAGGGCATAACACGGCAGCTGCCAGCTCTGGGTGGCCACCTGAGCTCCAGCGACACCCTCTGCGGGTAGCCCCCCATGCCTGATCACGGGCATAAGTTTGAAATATGCAACTCCTATATCTGTGGTGGTCCAGTGCACACTCGCAGCCTAGTTGCGGGCATAGGTATGAATATGTAACTCCTATATCCTTGGTGGTCCACTGGACCACCAAGGATATAGGAGTTTCATATTTCTATACCTATGCCCGCGATTGGGCTGCGAGCATTCCCTGGACCACCAGGGATATGGGAGTTATATATTTCTATACTTATGCCCGCGATCGGGCTGTGGGGCACTTTGCTACTTGTACAGGGGGCATCAGTCTCCGACGGCTACAGCCTGGCAGGGCGCCAGGTGTAAGTCACCGGGGATGGGTGCACCTGCATGCAAATGGGGCCATAATGACATGCAAATGGCCCCATTTGTGCCTTGCATGCATTATGGCCCCATTTGCATGTGCACCTTTGAATATCGCAGTTGATGCACTTAGTGCAATGGCACTTTTGCTAGCGCATCAACCTGCCCATCTCTGGCCACTTGCACTGGTGCAGTGCCACTGTGCCATGCACAATGTGGGTAGCCACAGAGCAATATTTAATGGTGCTGAGCCATGGTGCAGCACCATTGAATATCACCCTGTCAGTGCCCTGGCACATCCCAGTTGCGCTGCGCCCAGGCTTGCGCCACAGCCTGGTGCAGTCTGAATATCCCATCCACTATGTTTAGCATTGTTCCCCAAGACACCCCGTTATCAATGCAATATGCCAAGTCCAGTGGTTAAGGAATGCCTTGTGTGTATGTCATTTTATAACGTGGATTTACTGTATTTAATGCCTCAATAGCAAAGCACAGTGACTTAGACAGAGTTGTTGTAACCTGAGACATTTCACTATCAGTGTTTTCATCTGTGTTTAATGCCTCTGTAATCTGTACTCAGTAATACCTTACTGTATACCTCATAGCATTTTGTCACTGAAATGTTTGATACAGACACACAACAGGCAGAGAAATGAGAGCCACTGGTCTTGATAAAGGTGGATGTGGGAAAAATTGTCAGACAGAGACACATTCAGAAAACTGGAAGCTGCCCTTGATTACACACTAGACACTAGCTGAAAGAACAGTGGAGTGCTAATGATGACTCCCATTTATGCTTTTGTCCTTGAATTGCTAGATAACTGAAGTTCTTAATGAGTTGTCAATCACACCAGGTCATCTGGAACATTGACACAGAGAGAGAGAGAGAGAGAGAGGTAGCATAAGGACTAGCGGCTACTGCTGTGAAGGAATGTATAACAATTTATAGCCAAGGAAAACCTTCACTATTCAAGATGGACAAGTAGAGAGAATGCTGCACTATCTCTGGTCAATTTGCACTAGGTCTTGGGCTAGTAAAATGATATTAAAATCAACCCTGCCTCACCTGTTAGCAGTGAACACACTCTGAAACAACAATGACAATACATACTAACAATTGCTTTAGAATTCTCAATAGGAGTGTTTAAAAATCCTTTAAAATCCCTTGGCTAATTCTGCACTACTACTTTAGTATGAATACCAAGTTATGGAAGTTTTCCCTAGTGAAACTGCTGCAGTGTCTTTCTACAGCACAGTGTGATTCACTCCTACTGATACAATGACATCAGCAGGAGCCAGCAGCCAACTGCTGAACAGCAAAACAAGTGCATCAGGGCTACAAATCAATTCAAATATGGAAAGAAGAGTAAACCTTTGACAAAACTAACACATGCACACAACATTTGAGGTACATTACTGCATAAAATGACTGCAAGAGTAATTGTTTTGGAGCATCGGGAAGGTCCTCTGGATAAAGTACCTTCCCCAGTTGCTTAACATTAATGCATAAAATGCCCCTTCCTGCATTGATTCTTTTTTGTATTTCTGTAATGTTTTCTGCAATTGATTTTGCATTCTGAGCTGCTAAAACTGTGGTGCACCAGAGCTTCTACACTGAGCCTGGTGTTGCTGCAAACCATGGGCTGTGCTCATCACATCACTATGTGGAGAAGAGCGAATGACATTGTACTGTACAGTGAAGATGCAGTGGTTTCACTAGGAAAACTTCCATAACCTGGTGTACATACTGGGTGGGATATTCAGAAGGTTGTGCCATGGTGCGATATTCAAAACGGGAAGTCGTGGCACAAATCCCGATGCGCGGGCGCATCAGTAATGGTAGCGAAGTGGGGGCGTGCCCATGCATACCTCTGCACATCCTGATATTCACCCCGGGATGTGTGGAGCCCATGCAGGTGCAACCCCTACATGTTCCGCATATCAGTTGTTTCAAAAAATAAAGGAGCAACAGCCAGCCACCCACAGGTGAGCTGCTGTATTGCAGGGCATAACACGGCAGCTGCCAGCTCCGGGTGGCCACCTGAGCTCCAGCGGCACCCTCTGCCGGGTAGCGCCCCCCCATGCCTGATCACGGGCATAAGTTTAGAAATATGCAACTCCTATATCTGTGGTGGTCCAGTGCACCACTCGCAGCCTGGTTGCGGGCATAGGTATAGATATATGTAACTCCTATATCCTTGGTGGTCCACTGGACCACCAAGGATATAGGAGATTTCATATTCTATACCTATGCCCTTGATAAACTGCAGGCATTCCCTGGACCACCAGGGATATGGGAGTTATTCTTCTATACTTATGCCCTTGCGATCGGGCTGTGGGGAACTTTGCTACTTGTACAGGGGGCATCAGTCTCCGATGGCTACAGCCTGGCAGGGCGCCAGGTGTAAGTCACCGGGGATGGGTGCACCTGCATGCAAATGGGGCCATAATGACATGCAAATGGCCCCATTTGTGCCTTGCATGCATTATGGCCCCCATTTGCATGTGCACCTTTGAATATCGCAGTTGATGCACTTAGTGCAATGGCACTTTTGCTAGCGCATCAACCTGCCCATCTCTGGCCACTTGCACTGGTGCAGTGCCACTGTGCCATGCACAATGTGGGTAGCCACAGAGCGATATTTAATGGTGCTGAGCCATGGTGCGGCACCATTGAATATCACCCTGTCAGCGCCCTGGCACTCCCAGTGCGCTGCGCCGAGGCTTGCGCCACAGCCTGGTGCAGTCTGAATATCCCATCCACTATGTTTAGCATTGTTCCCCAAGACACCCCGTTATCAATGCAATATGCCAAGTCCAGTGGTTAAGGAATGCCTTGTGTGTATGTCATTTTATAACGTGGATTTACTGTATTTAATGCCTCAATAGCAAAGCACAGTGACTTAGACAGAGTTGTTGTAACCTGAGACATTTCACTATCAGTGTTTTCATCTGTGTTTAATGCCTCTGTAATCTGTACTCAGTAATACCTTACTGTATACCTCATAGCATTTTGTCACTGAAATGTTTGATACAGACACACAACAGGCAGAGAAATGAGAGCCACTGGTCTTGATAAGGTGGATGTGGGAAAAATTGTCAGACAGAGACACATTCAGAAAACTGGAAGCTGCCCTTGATTACACACTAGACACTAGCTGAAAGGCCTAACAGTGGAGTGCTAATGATGACTCCCATTTATGCTTTTGTCCTTGAATTGCTAGATAACTGAAGTTCTTAATGAGTTGTCAATCATACCAGGTCATCTGGAACATTGACACAGAGAGAGAGAGAGAGAGAGTAGCATAAGGACTAGCGGCTACTGCTGTGAGAAATGTATAACAATTTATAGCCAAGGAAAACCTTCACTATTCAAGATGGACAAGTAGAGAGAATGCTGCACTATCTCTGGTCAATTTTCACTAGGTCTTGGGCTAGTAAAATAATATTAAAATCAACCCCTGCCTCACCTGTTAGCAGTGAACACACTACGAAACAACAATGACAATAAATACCTAACAATTGCTTTAGAATTCTCAATAGGAGTGTTTAAAAATCCTTTAAAATCCCTTGGCTAATTCTGCACTACTACTTTAGTATGAATACCAAGTTATGGAAGTTTTCCCCTAGTGAAACTGCTGCAGTGTCTTTCTACAGCACAGTGTGATTCACTCCTACTGATACAATGACATCAGCAGGAGCCAGCAGCCCAGCAGCTGAACGGCAAAGGCAAGTGCATCAGGGCTACAAAACAATTCAAATATGGAAAGAAGAGTAAACCTTTGACAAAACTAACACATGCACACAACATTTGAGGTACATTACTGCATAAAATGACTGCAAGAGTAATTGTTTTGGAGCATCGGGGAAGGTCCTCTGGATAAAGAGTACTTTCCCCAGTTGCTTTAACATTAATGCATAAAATGCCCCTTCCTGCATTGATTCTTTTTTTGTATTTCTGTAATGTTTTCTGCAATTGATTTTTGCATTCTGAGCTGCTAAAACTGTGTGGTGCACCAGAGCTTCTACACTGAGCCTGGTGTTGCTGCAAACCATGGGCTGTGCTCATCACATCACTATGTGGAGAAGGAGCGAATGACATTGTACTGTACAGTGAAGATGCAGTGGTTTCACTAGGGAAAACTTCCATAAGCTGGTGTACATACTGGGTGGGATATTCAGAAGGGTTGCGCCATGGTGCGATATTCAAAACGAGGAAGTGCGTGGCACAAATCCCGATGCGCCGGGGCGCATCAGTAATGTATGAGGTGCAAGTGGGTGGGCGTGCCCATGCATACCTCTGCACATCCCGATATTCACCCCGGGATGTGCGGAGCCCATGCAGGTGCAACCCCTACATGTTCCGCATATAGTTGTTTCAAAAAATAAAGGAGCAACAGCCAGCCACCCACAGGTGAGCTGCTGTATTGCAGGGTATAACATGGCAGCTGCCAACTCCGGGTGGCCACCTGAGCCCCAGCGGCACCCTCTGCCGGGTAGCGCCCCCCCATGCCTGATCACGGGCATAAGTTTAGAAATATGCAACTCCTATATCTGTGGTGGTCCAGTGCACCACTCGCAGCCTGGTTGCGGGCATAGGTATAGATATATGTAACTCCTATATCCTTGGTGGTCCACTGGACCACCAAGGATATAGGAGATTTCATATTCTATACCTATGCCCGCGATTGAGCTGCGAGCATTCCCTGGACCACTAGGGATATGGGAGTTATATATTTCTATACTTATGCCCGCGATCGGGCTGTGGGGAACTTTGCTACTTGTACAGGGGGCATCAGTCTCCGATGGCTACAGCCTGGCAGGGCGCCAGGTGTAAGTCACCTGGGATGGGTGCACCTGCATGCAAATGGGACCATAATGACATGCAAATGGCCCCATTTGTGCCTTGCATGCATTATGGCCCCCATTTGCATGTGCACCTTTGAATATCGCAGTTGATGCACTTAGTGCAATGGCACTTTTGCTAGCGCATCAACCTGCCCATCTCTGGCCACTTGCACTGGTGCAGTGCCACTGTGCCATGCACAATGTGGGTAGCCACAGAGCGATATTTAATGGTGCTGAGCCATGGTGCAGCACCATTGAATATCACCCTGTCAGCGCCCTGGCACATCCCAGTTGCGCTGCGCCCAGGCTTGTGCCACAGCCTGGTGCAGTCTGAATATCCCATCCACTATGTTTAGCATTGTTCCCCCTTCCCCAAGACACCCCGTTATCAATGCAATATGCCAAGTCCATAGGTTAAGGAATGCCTTGTGTGTATGTCATTTTATAACGTGGATTTACTGTATTTAATGCCTCAATAGCAAAGCACAGTGACTTAGACAGAGTTGTTGTAACCTGAGACATTTCACTATCAGTGTTTTCATCTGTGTTTAATGCCTCTGTAATCTGTACTCAGTAATACCTTACTGTATACCTCATAGCATTTTGTCACTGAAATGTTTGATACAGACACACAACAGGCAGAGAAATGAGAGCCACTGGTCTTGATAAGGTGGATGTGGGAAAAATTGTCAGACAGAGACACATTCAGAAAACTGGAAGCTGCCCTTGATTACACACTAGACACTAGCTGAAAGGCCTAACAGTGGAGTGCTAATGATGACTCCCATTTATGCTTTTGTCCTTGAATTGCTAGATAACTGAAGTTCTTAATGAGTTGTCAATCACACCAGGTCATCTGGAACATTGACACACAGAGAGAGAGAGAGAGAGAGAGAGTAGCATAAGGACTAGCGGCTACTGCTGTAGGGAAATGTATAACTTAATTTATAGCCAAGGAAAACCTGCACTATTCAAGATGGACAAGTAGAGAGAATGCTGCACTATCTCTGGTCAATTTGCACTAGGTCTTGGGCTAGTAAAATAATATTAAAATCAACCCCTGCCTCACCTGTTAGCAGTGAACACACTACGAAACAACAATGACAATAAATACCTAACAATTGCTTTAGAATTCTCAATAGGAGTGTTTAAAAATCCTTTAAAATCCCTTGGCTAATTCTGCACTACTACTTTAGTATGAATACCAAGTTATGGAAGTTTTCCCCTAGTGAAACTGCTGCAATGTCTTTCTACAGCACAGTGTGATTCACTCCTACTGATACAATGACATCAGCAGGAGCCAGCAACCAACAGCTGAATCAGCAAAAGCAAGTGCATCAGGGCTACAAAACAATTCAAATATGGAAAGAAGAGTAAACCTTTGACAAAACTAACACATGCACACAACATTTGAGGTACATTACTGCATAAAATGACTGCAAGAGTAATTGTTTTGGACCATCGGGGAAGGTCCTCTGGATAAAGAGTACCTTCCCCAGTTGCTTTAACATTAATGCATAAAATGCCCCTTCCTGCATTGATTCTTGTTTTGTATTTCTGTAATGTTTTCTGCAATTGATTTTTGCATTCTGAGCTGCTAAAACTGTGTGGTGCACCAGAGCTTCTACACTGAGCCTGGTGTTGCTGCAAACCATGGGCTGTGCTCATCACATCACTATGTGGAGAAGGAGCGAATGACATTGTACTGTACAGTGAAGATGCAGTGGTTTCACTAGGGAAAACTTCCATAACCTGGTGTACATACTGGGTGGGATATTCAGAAGGGTTGCGCCATGGTGCGATATTCAAAAGCGGGAAGTGCGTGGCACAAATCCCGATGCGCTGGGGCGCATCAGTAATGTATGAGGCGCAAGTGGGGGGGGCGTGCCCATGCATACCCCTGCACATCCCGATATTCACCCTTGGATGTGCGGAGCCCATGCAGGTGCAACCCCTACATGTTCCGCATACAGTTGTTTCAAAAAATAAAGGAGCAACTGCCAGTCACCCACAGGTGAGCTGCTGTATTGCAGGGCATAACATGGCAGCTGCCAGCTCTGGGTGGCCACCTGAGCTCCAGCAGCACCCTCTGCCGGGTAGCACCCCCCCATGCCTGTTCGCGGGCATAAGTTTAGAAATATGTAACTCCTATATCCCTGGTGGTCCAGTGCACCACTGGCAGCCTGATTGCGGGCATAGGTGTAGATATATGTTACTCCTATATCCTTGGTGGTCCACTGGACCACCAAGTATATAGGAGTTTCATATTTCTATACCTATGCCCGCGATTGGGCTGCGAGCATTCCCTGGACCACCAGGGATATGGGAGTTATACATTTCTATACTTATGCCCTTGATCGAGCTATAGAACTTGCTACTTGTACAGGGGGCATCGGTCTCCGACGGCTACAGCCTGGCAGGGCGCCAGGTGTAAGTCACCGGGGATGGGTGCACCTGCATGCAAATGGGGCCATAATGACATGCAAATGGCCCCATTTGTGCCTTGCATGCATTATGGCCCCATTTGCATGTGCACCTTTCAATATTGCAGTTGATGCGCTTAGTGCAATGCCACTTTTGCTAGCGCATCCCCCTGCCCATCTCTGGCCACTTGCACTGGTGCAGTGCCATTGCGCCATGCAAAATGTGGGTAGCCACAGAGCGATATTTAATGGTGCTGAGCCATGGTGCAGCACCATTGAATATCACCCTGTCAGCGCCCTGGCACATCCCAGTTGCGCTGCGCCCTGGCTTGCGCCACAGCCTGGTGCAGTCTGAATATCCCATCCACTATGTTTAGCATTGTTCCCCCTTCCCTAAGACACCCCGTTATTAATGCAATATGCCAAGTCCAGTGGTTAAGGAATGCCTTGTGTGTATGTCATTTTATAACGTGGATTTACTGTATTTAATGCCTCAATAGCAAAGCACAGTGACTTAGACAGAGTTGTTGTAACCTGAGACATTTCACTATCAGTGTTTTCATCTGTGTTTAATGCCTCTGTAATCTGTACTCAGTAATACTTACTGTATACCCTCATAGCATTTTGTCACTGAAATGTTTGATACAGACACACAACAGGCAGAGAAATGAGAGCCACTGGTCTTGATAAGGTGGATGTGGGAAAAATTGTCAGACAGAGACACATTCAGAAAACTGGAAGCTGCCCTTGATTACACACTAGACACTAGCTGAAAGGCCTAACAGTGGAGTGCTAATGATGACTCCCATTTATGCTTTTGTCCTTGAATTGCTAGATAACTGAAGTTCTTAATGAGTTGTCAATCACACCAGGTCATCTGGAACATTGACACAAGAGAGAGAGAGAGAGAGAGAGAGTAGCATAAGGACTAGCGGCTACTGCTGTGGGGAAATGTATAACTTAAATTTTAGCCAAGGAAAATCTTCACTATTCAAGATGGACAAGTAGAGAGAATGCTGCACTATCTCTGGTCAATTTGCACTAGGTCTTGGGCTAGTAAAATAATATTAAAATCAACCCCTGCCTCTCCTGCTAGTAGTGAACACACTACCATACAAAAACAACAACAATAAATCCCCAAGAAAAGCTTTCATAATTCTCAACAGGAGTGTTTAAAAATCCTTTAAAATCCATTGACTAATTCTGCACTACTGCTTTAGTATGAACACCAAGTTATGGAAGTTTTCCCTAGTAAAACTGCTGTAACATTGTATTTCAGCACAGTGTGATTCACTCCTGCCCATACAATGACATCAGCAGGAGCCAGCAGCCCAGCAGCTGAACGGCAAAGGCAAGTGCATCAGGGCTACAAAACAATTCAAATATGGAAAGAAGAGTAAACCTTTGACAAAACTAACACACGCACACAACATTTGAGGTACATTACTGCATAACATGAATGCAAGAATAATTTGTTTGGGCCATCGAGAAGGTCCTCAGGATAAAAAGGGCTGTCTCTAGTCATTTTAACATTCATGCATAAAATGCCCCTTCCTGCATTGATTCTTGTTTTGTATTTCTGTAATGTTCTCTGCAATTCATTTTTGCATTCTGAGCTGTTAAAAACTGTGGTGCACCAGAGCTTCTACACTGAGCCTGGTGTTGCTGCAAACCCTGGACTGTGCTCATGACATCACTATATGGAGAAGGAGTGAATGACATTGTACTGTACAGTGAAGATGCAGTGGTTTCACTAGGGAAAACTTTCATAATATGGTGTCCATACTATGTTCAGCATTGTTCCCCCTTCCCCAAGACACCCCATTATCAATGCAATATGCCAGCTCCAGTGGTTAAGGAATGCCTTGTGTGTATGTCATTTTATAACGTGCATTTACAGTATTTCATGCCTCAATAGCAAAGCACGGTGACTTAGAGTTGTTGTAACCTGAGACCTCTCACTATCAGTGTTTTCATCTGTGTTTAATGCCTCTGTAATCTGTACTTAGTAATACCTTGCTGTATACCTCATAGCTTTTTGTCACTGAAGTGTTGGCTACAGACACTCAACAGGCAGAGAAATGAGAGCCACTGGTCTTGATAATGTGGATGTGGGACAAATTGTCAGACAGAGAAACATTCAGAAAACTGAAAGCCGCCCTTGATTACACACTAGACACTAGCTGGAATGCCTAACAGTGGAGTGCTAATGACGACTCCCATTGATGCTTTTGTCCTTGAATTGCTAGATAACTGAAGCTCTTAATGCGTTGTCAATCACACCAGGTCATCCGGAACATTCAGAGAGAGAGAGTAGCATAAGCACTAGAGATTACTGCTGTAGGGAAATGTATAACTTAATTTTTAGCCAAGGGAAACCTGCACTATTGAAGACGGACAAGTAGAGAGTATGCTGCATTAGCTCTGGTCAATTTGCACTAGGTCTTGGGCTAGTAAAATAATATTAAATCGACCCCGCCTCTCCTACTATTAGTGAATACACTACCAAACAACAACAACAACAATAAATTCCTAAGAAAAGCTTTCAGAAATCTCAATAGGAGCTTTTAAAAATCCTTTAAAATCCCGTGGCTAATTCTGCACTACTGCTTTAGTATGAACACCAAGTTATGGAAGTTTTCTCTCGTGAAACTGCTGCAACATCGTAGTACAGCACAGTGTGATTCACTCCTACTCATACAATGACATCAGCAGGAGCCAGCAGCCCAGCAGCTAAACGGCAAAGGCAATTGCATCAGGGCTACAAAACAATTCAAATATGGAAAGAAGAGTAAACCTTTGACAAAACTAACACATGCACACAACATTTGAGGTACATTACTGCATAAAATGACTGCAAGAGTAATTGTTTTGCACCATCAGGGAAGGTCTTCTGGATAAAGAGGACCTTCCCCAGTTGCTTTAACATTAATGCATAAAATGCCCCTTCCTGCATTGATTCTTGTTTTGTATTTCTGTAATGTTCTCTGCAATTGGTTTTTGCATTCTGAGCTTCTAAAACTGTGTGGTGCACCAAACCTTCTACACTGAGCCTGGTATTGCTGCAAACCCTGGACTGTGCTCATGACATCACTATATGAAGAAGGAGTGAATGACAGTGTACTGTACAGTGAAGATGCAGTGGTTTCACTAGGGAAAATGTCCATAAGTTGGTGTACATACTATGTTCAGCATTGTTCCCCCTTCCCCAAGACACCCCATTATCAATGCAATATGCCAACTCCAGTGGTTAAGGAATGCCTTTTGTGTAAGTCATTTTATAATTGGATTTATTTTGTACCTTCATAGCAAAGGCAAGACAAGACAACTTTTATTTCTTAAGCACCCAATCCCAGAGGCTCTGGGCACCTTACAAGTAAAAACAATTCAAAAAGGATAGCACAGTCATAAATACATAAACAGAGCTATCAATATAATAAAACTGTAGACAAAGTGCAGAAAACATCATTACGAATATATCAAAAAATATCTTCACAGCTCTCTATCTGGGAATGCTAAGGTGAATAGATAGGTCTTTAGTAGGCTTTTTCAAAACCTTAACTGAAGGGGCCTCCCTGACAGATGGTGGTAACAAATTGCACAGGATGGGGCCAGCGACACTGATTGCCCTGTTACTGGCAGTTTTTAACCTCATCCTGAGGATCGCAATGAGGCTCCTAGAGGAGGAGCGGAGGGAATGGACAGATACAGCAGGTGTAAGGAGGTCAGCCAGATAGCCAGGGCCTAGTCCATGCAATGCCTTAAAGGTGAGCAAGCCCACCTTGAAGTGAATCCTCCACCTGACAGGCAGCCAGTGCAGTTTACACAACACTGGGGTGACATGACTGAACTTAGAAAGTCCCATCAGCAGCTTGGCGGCAGCATTCTGCACTGACTGCAGCCGGTGGAGGGTCCCTCCAGAGACCCTGAAGTAAAGTGCATTACAGTAATCAAGCCTGGATGTCACAAAGGCATGTACTAAGGTAGGAAGGTCCTCAGGCAGAACTAGGGGTTTGATCCTGACAATATTCCTCAGGTGGTAGAAACTACTTTGGACAATGGACGACACCTGAAATTCAAATATCAGTCTGTCATTGAGGAATACGCCCAGATCGTACACCCAAGAGGAAGCCATTAATGGTGCAGACCCCAGGAAAAGACCAGTTGCCACACTAGAGCCAGTTTTATTATGCCTGAGGTTCAACTCCACAACCAGTACTCCGTCTTATCAGGGTTCAGTCTCAACCAGCTAGAGGACATCCAGTCTTTAATATTGGCTCAGCAGCTATTAAGCACTTCTACAGCATCAGATGTCCCAGGGGCAAAGAAAAGATACAACTGGGTATCATCTGCATAGCAATAAAAACCCACATTGTACTTCCTGATGAACTTACCCAGGGGCAACAGGTACACCACAAACAACATCAGCGACAAGACTGAACACTGAAGTACTCTGCAGGACAGGAGGCTCGAGGAGGAGGAGGAGAGATTCCCCATCACTACTCATTGCTTCCTGTTCACAAGGCAAGACTCAAACCAGCAGATGACAGTACCGGCAAGCCCACAGTACTCTCTGAGATGGTCAAGTAGCACAACATGGTCCACTGTGTCAAATGCTGAGGAGAGAGATTGAGGAGAATGAGAACTGACCCCTCTCCACTATCTTGTGCCCTAAGGAGGTCATTATGCACCTGAACTAATGCCGTTTCAGTACTATGCCTTGCACGAAATTCAGTCCAGATTGGCTCGTAGATATCAAAGGCCACAAGGTGCTCCTCAAGCTGTTGTGCCACAATCTTCTCTACAACCTTACCCAGAAAAGAGAGGTTGGAGATAGGTCGGTAATTCATCAAGATGTCAGGGTCTAATGATGTTTTTTTTCAGGAGGGGTCTCACCAAAGCCTCTTTCAAGGAGTCCGGGAAGACCCCTCTGACAAAGAGCACCGGACAATCATGGTGAACACTGGGCCTATGGAACCAACACATCCCATCAAGAAATGTGTCGGTACTGGGTCCAGTTCACAATATGTGTACTTCGGCCTGGAAGCAACTTCAATGATCTCTGCCACCTCCACCGGTTTAAACTCACCCCAGACAGGGGGGTGCCTCTGGGATGCCCATGGCAATCACTGCGAGCCATATTCCGTTTCACTGATGGAATTCCCTGCCAGATGGAGGACACCCTGTCAGAGACGAACCAAGCAAAATCCTCATACAGAGAGTTTGAAAAGGCTTTTTTCAACTACAGACATGCTGGATGTTGTAGCCTGTCCACAGTATGAAATGGCATAGCAGGTCAGCTCTTCCCTGCAGTAATCTCCCTGGACAGGAACACTGTCTTCTGATGGCTGATTGCCCCCTGATACTCATTGTAGTGAGTACGCAGGACCAGTTTGTCCCCCACTAGCCCAGTCTTCTGCCAGTGGTGCTCTAACTTCCGACCCTTAATTTTATCGCCTTGAGCTCTCCATCAAACCAGGGAGACCTCAACTGAGAGGATTTGGTTCATTCACGGACTGGTGCAAGGGCATTGAGTGCATTGCACATGGCAGATCAGCCCCTGCCAGAAATCCCTACAGGGACAAGCCCCTCAAAGGCTGGTAGCTGACCATCTCAGCAGGGGGAGGGCTCTCAAGGGGGACCACGACCGAGAATCTCACCATGCAATGATCAGACCAACTGACCTAATCAGTCTTGAGGTTACCAACCTCAAGCCCTAGTGAGAACACCAGGTCCAGGATGTGACCGCCGTGGTGGGTCGTGGAAGTAACCTCTTGTGACAGCCCCCATGATGACATCATCTGGAGGAGGTTGGAACCAAGCCTAGAGGACTTGTCATCAGCCCAGACATTGAAGTCCCCCAGCACTATACATCTAGGGGACTCCAACACCTCACCAATGATGAAATCTACCACCTAATGCAGTAATTCTCCCACCGCCCCAGGGGGCACTAGACCAGGAGAATCCTGCAGCCTGCACCCAAACCCCCATGTGTGGCTACACATTCAAAGGACCTGGTAGCACCCACTTGATGCACGTGAAACCCAGGTTGGATCTAAAGCAGATGGCCACTCCCCTGCCCCATGTTTCAGCCTGGGGCAGTGCACTATAGAGTACCCAGAGGGGGGACAGCTGCCTCCAAAACTGGTCTGGCATCGTCACCCACCCAGTTCTCAGTATGCAAGCCAGATCAACCAATGAAATCAAGTCTGCTATAATTGCAGTCTTATTTCTGATTGATCTGGCATTGCAAAGCACTGCCCTATGGGGACTGGTAGGCATTGCTGCCCCACTGGCTACCAGCCCACTCAGTCTGGTGGGATCCCTGAGGACAGGGACCAAACACATCTGGCCTCTTTCTAGGTCCCGTTTAAACTCAGGGCACCTCCTGCACTTAACCACCTCTATCCTGCTCACCTCCGACAACCTACAGCACCCTGCCACAACTGACCAGTATGGCACCTTCTAATACCGACCTCCCGACAGCATTACGCTGTTGTAGCTGATACGGAGAGGTCAGTGAAAGGTCAAAGGTGAAGTAGCTGGGACACATTGTATGCAATCTGAGCCTGCCCCTGACCTTTACACATCCCGGAAAGCTGGCCTCCTTGTCTATAATAGCTCCCCAGGCACACTACTTATACCTACTAGAACTACTAGAACTAAAACTGCTTCCCATTCACACTCAAGCACACAAACGATACACCAGAAGCCCATATACCCACTACCACACACAACACACACCACATACGACCAGCCATACAATTAAAACCTCCCCCCATAGAAAATTAAATCCCTCACTTTAAAACAAAACTGTTAGCAACAGTCTTGCTCACAGGAGATAATAGAGTGCAAAAAGATTGAAAAATGCCCCTTTATTAAAAGCAAAGTCCAGTGTCTTGTATAACAAAAATAACAGGTTGAATGGTCTCCTGTTCCAGCACAGTCCAGATCTTAGGACACAGCCCAGCTGTTCATTCTCACCGAACTGCTGGGACCCACAGCAGAATTACTTGCTCCCAAGGAGAAAGTTTGATGTGTATCAATTTTTGTAAAGGGACTGATTTTGGGAGGATATAAGCAAGTAATAGGGCAGGCCTGGCAGGACTATCACTCTGGCCAAGTCCAGAGCCCACTCCAGATCACAGTCAGGGAGTAATAGAAGGCCAACACTCACTGGGCTGAGGTCCAAGGAATTAACTGGATACTTCTCTCACAAGCCCCAGGAGATGGCAAACCAAGTCCACATTCCAGCCAAGGATGGGAATGTTCAAGCCAGAACCCTCCATCAGGTCCTGGCACAATCCACTCTCCTGTAATGCTGCAGGGCAACTAGATGCCCCGAATGCTGGTCCAGCCATGAGCAGGTTCCTCCAGAACATGAAAACCCACACTGCATTCCATGGGTTCCCAACAGCAGCAAGAGAATGGGACAATTCCCCAATACTTGCCCACAATCCACAGATGGAAGCACAGTGAATTAGGGAGAGTTGCTGTCACCTGAGACAGCATGCTGTCATTTTTTTCATCTGTGTTTAATGCCTTTGTAATTTGTACTCGGTAATGCCTCCCTGTATACCTCATAGCATTTTGTCACTGAAATGTTGGATACAGACACTCAACAGGTAGGGAAATGACAGCCATTGGTCTTAGTGTGGGACAAATTGTCAGACAGAGGCACATTCAGAAAACTGGAAGCTCCCCTTGATTACACCATTGACACTAGCTGAAAGGCCTAACAGTGGAGTGCTAATGATGACTCCCATTGATGCGTTTGTCCTTGAATTGCTAGATAACTGCAGCACTCAATGAGCTGTCAATCACACCAGGTCATCTGGAAAATTGAGAGAGAGTAGCATAAGGACTAGAGACTACTACTGTAGGGAAATTTTTAACTTAATTTTCGGCCAAGGAAAACCTACACTATTCAAGACAGACAAGTAGAGAGTATGCTGCACTAGCCCTGATCAATTTGCACTAGGTCTTGGGCTAGTAAAATAATATTAAAATTGATCCCTGCCTCTCCTGCTAGCAGTGAACACTCTATTTTTTTTATTTATTTAAAAGTGTCACTGGGAAGAGCATACTGAGCAGTAAGTGCTTGTTTCCAGATGCATCCTGGGGGTAGGAGGAAACAGATGGAGTGAGTTCAGACAAAAGTACATGTAAACAGTATAGCAATAAGAATACAATACTGATGTGTACAACACAGAAGTACATGTATACAACATAGCAGTTAAGAATACAGTACTGATGTAGCAGTGAGCAGTTAAGGGAGAGAGTGCAGCTCAAATACAAAGTACAAATATAACCAAACAATACAGCAGGAATTCACAGAATTCATAGCTTACAAATTGTATATATTATGTACAGAATTGACAGTATTAAATTTTACATGATTTTTTTACAGGACTAATGCAGGATGTAAACAGCGGCAACCAAGCAAGGCAGGATACGCCAGGATAAATTTAAAGTGACAGACAAAAAATTAGAAACAGGTGCAGAAGGTACGGAAGTGGACTTTAATGAGGGAATTGCAAACCTGAGGGAAGGGGGCAAAGTGAGTGCAGCATGGGAGAGAGTTCCATAGATTGGGGAAATCTGTAGGAAAAGGCAGCCTAACCTACTGAGGTGCTCCGACAGGGGACAGATAAGGTGAAAGGGTCAGAGTTTCTGAGTGAATGAGAGGATGGGGAAGAGTGGAGAGTGAGGAGGAGAGGTAGGATGGCAGGGACTGGGACCAGAATCTAGCCAAGAAGCTGGCACAGTGGGTGCTCCACCTATCCTCTAAGGAGAGAGGTACAGAGATTGGTAAAGGGTACAGTGATTTGTGCGGGGGGGACAGCCAAGGGCAAAATGGCAGAAGGAGTGGAAGAGCGTGTCCAGCCTGGTTAAGGAGGAGGATGGAGTGGCACTATAGACCACATCACTGTAATTGAAAATGGGGAGAATCATATTCTGTACAATGGCCCATTGAGCAGGCAGCGGGATACATCCACGGTTGTAGTACAGGGCACCCAGTTTAGGGTGCAATTTCTTGTGAATGGCCTCTACGTGTACAGAAAAACTGAGAGGCCAGTCAAGCCAGACCCCGAGGTATCTTAAGGAGGAGCAGTCCTCAAGCAGTGTCCCATCCAGTATGTGGACCAAACAACGGCAACAAAAAATACCTAACAAAAGCTTTCAGAATTCTCAATATGGGTTTTTAAAAATCCCTTGATTAATTCTGCACTTCTACTTTAGTATGAACACCAAGTTATGGAAGTTTTCCCTAGTGAAACAGCTGCAACGTTGTAGTTCAGCACAGTGTGATTCACTCCTACTCATACAATGACATCAGCAGGAGCCAGCAGCCCAGCAGCTGAACAGCAAAGGCAAGTGCATCAGGGCTACAAAACAATTCAAATATGGAAAGAAGAGTAAATCTTTGACAAAACTAACGCATGCACACAACATTTGAGGTACATTACTGCATAACATGAATGCAAGAATAATTTTTATGACCATCGGGGAAGGTCCTCTTTAAGCTCTTATGCAAGTGTAAATGTAAGAGGAAATAAGAAATGTAAAAAGATGGAAGAAAGAACCTGCTCATACCCTGAGTGTGCTAACACAATCAAAACAATAGGACATGTTGTATTAGAATGTACAGTATGTTTACAAAAAGTGTGTGGCAATTTCTTGCCAAAAAAATGAGAAGTACCTTGGCTAGAGCGAGTAACCCTACTCACTGCAGGAATGAGTAGGGAAATTGGCAGACTAGGTGGGCCATATGATCCTTATCTGCTGACAGAGTATATGATTCTATGAAGAGATCGCTTGGAAAGATTGCTCTAATTTTTTCAGAAAAAAAAATCACCTGAGTATTTTAAGGGTGGTTTTTGCATGCCTTAAATACTTTTTATGGCAGGCTAGATATAGTTTGGTTTTACAGTAACAGGAGGCAGTATAGCACAGAGGTTTAGGGCTCTGAGCTGCAAACCTGGAGACCTAGGTTTGAATCCCACAGCCCCCACTTGCATACTGTGTAACCCTGAGCAAGTCACTTAACTTCCTTGTGCTCCCAGGTTGCACCTGGAAACAAGCTTTGGCTTAGTGTGCCTTTCCCGTTTAAAAAATTCCCCTTTCCCTTTCCCTAGCAGAGAAAGAGATTTACCTTTAAAAAATTATGTGAAACAGTTTTTAGCAAAGTTCATGACAAGGGCAGGAACTGATGATCTACACCACAGGTGACATTATTACAGAAGGGTTTTCAGAATTTGTCTGTTTTATCAGAGCTAGGCTCTCCCTGTTCTATAGTACTGTTTTTCCCTCTGTCTTAAGTAGGATAGAAATAGGTTTAAGAATGATGGGCAATTTTGTTTATGATTTGGAGAGGAAGGTGGGGAAGGGATCATTACATGTAAAAGTGTGAAAGTGTGAACTATGTATTGTGAAAAACATATTTTTAATTGTTGTTTTATTGTACCTGTGTAATTGCTGAAGGTTTATCTTTAATAAAATTCCTCTGCTATTGCTGCAGGGGGTGCAGTCTGCTTCCTGTGGGAGAGATGGAGGTTTTGGACGAGGTGGACAATGATGGTGGGGGTGCTGGAATCTCAGAGATGGGGAACTCAGCTTCTTTTTTTTTTTTTTTTGTTCTGGCTCCCTCTTGCACTCGAACCCTCCCATCTGCCACCCCCATGGCCAGGTTTGCCCCCCTGGGTGGGTCCGCTGGGGAGGCTCCCCCAATGGACAGTGTGGACAAAGCCCCTGCTTACCCCCAGGTCGGGACCACAGGAGCGGGCCTCCTGGTGGACGTTGGAGGCAGAGGACGGCAGAGCAAGGTGGGTCGTCATGCCGGGGGGGGTGGCTATTTTCCAAGTGCTTGATCCTTGGGGGAGGGGATGTGCAGTGACTTCCAGCATCTGCCCCACCCCCCTGAACATACTGGTCCCGGTCGCGGCATTACCCCCAGCCTCTGCTAGGGGTCCATGATGCACTGGGACACTCTTCCCTCCTCCCCAGAGAGGATAGCAGTTCCTAGGACACTCGATTCTTCTGCCTTGTTTAGCCCTCTGATTCCTGGGACCGCTCTAGAACCCGGGTCATTGATGTCACAAGCAGAAATCCAACCACTGCTCTGGTGGGCTGGCCTGGTGGGACTCAGCTTCTAACCTGGTCCCTAACCCAGTGACAACTACTGGCTTTGAGGATATTTCAGATGATAAACACATAAAATGCGGCTACCGGCGAAAAGAACTGGAGTCAGACAAACAGTGAAACAATAGGCAAAAATAGTTCAGCTACCCAGTATATCAACAAAAAAGGACTTGTAAGCTAGGTCACGTAAAAAAGCTTTTAATTACAAATTTAAAAAGCATAGAAACAGTCTGCACTCCATAACCACAGACATATGTTTCACATCTAAATGATGCTTTTTCAATGTGATACTAGCTTCAAGTGTAACACACCTTAACTTATTGCCTCCTAGGAACATCTGTAGGCGTCTGCAAATCTAACTACAGTGTGTCCCAGAACACCTACAGAAGTCACCTACAGACTTCCTGTGTGCCCTAGAAGCGTCTAGAGAAGTCACTCACATGTTTTAATATTACTTGCCAGCCGGAATTGATTAGAATTGACGGCATAGTACCATTAGAAAGGTAATGTTGTGCTGAACAACCTTGCCACTGACACTTTGTGCATCATGTGCACTTTAGGAGTTATTCATATTTGTTTATGACATTTTGTCAATCTAGAACCACCTAAGCACTTTGAAAACACAATTCTGGGTATCTTAGCCAGTATAAAATAAAAAACAAATTGAGTACAGTTGATTGCATAGAACCGTTGGAAAGGCAATTTTGTGTGGAACAACTTTGCCACTGATACATTGTGTGTGTCATGTATACTTTCGGAGTTATATGCATTTGTTTATGGTATGGTGTGTATGGTTCAGATTTGTCCCTCAAACCTCAACAATACACCTTGACTTAAATGGGGGAAAATGATGTTTAATACTACAGAAATAGCTGTTCGTTTTACAAACAAATTATTAAAATTACATCTAATGTCTGGATGCTTAATTTGGTGTTGATACGTTACATATTTCCCAACAAAAAAAGGTTTATGGTGCATTTTTTAGTGGAAAAAATATTTTGTTTTGCTGTTTCAACCAGCACAGAAATAAAACTAAATTACCTGCTATTCCTTGCATACCACTGTTGGAAAGGTAATTTTATGCTGAATAATTTTGCCACTCATACTTTGTGTCTAGCACTTATGGTTTTTGTGCTATTAGCATTTGTTTGTGGCATGCCAATTATGGCTTGATTTTACTTAGAATGGCTCAGGATTAACTGTTAACAGTATACAGGAGACAAGCGCTGCAACTTCAGAAAGCTCCTGTGGAGGCAATGAGTTAAATAAGTAATGAACTTGTTGGCATAGGAACCAGCCACAATTAATACAATGAGACCAAAACACACCTGATTCCAATATGGAGAATGAAAAAAAACGTAGGAAGTTTTTTCCTCTAACTAGATGTAATCTAACAATTTATAAACATCAGCTAAACATCCCTACTATACTAAGAGCAAACCAATGACTCTATATCTTACAAAACAGTTAAATATACCATATAAAATAAACAAGTGTACAAAAGACAAAAATTGTGATATTATCGACTCAGTTTCTAGAGTTATAAAAAAGGAAAAGAAAAAACATCATACAAAACTTTAAATTGATGACATAATATATATAATGCCCATAACCTCGTTTAAGATAAGGGATAATGCTAAACATGGCATTTAAACCTTTTGATCTATGTGCCCCTAATAGGCACTGCCATTTACTCTCTGCTTTCAAGATCTTATTGTTCAAGTCCCCCCCCGAGATGTCAGATGTCACCTTTTCAAGACCTTGAAATTTGAAAGAATGTCCAGTACTCTTCTGTATAATATGAATTGTCAGAGCATTTGTGACATCCTTGTTTGCAAATACTTCTCAAATGTTCTACTATTCTGTTTTTAAACAGTCTTTGAGTTTTGCCCATATAGAAATCCTGGCAAGAACATTGTTCCAAATATATAACATTGGCTGTAGAACAACTAATGAAATCACGATTATGATATTCCTTCTCAGTGATAGGATGTTTAAACACAGTACCTGTATGTACATGGCAGCAAAATGTACAATTACCACAACGAAAAGTCCTGCTTGGTAATGCCGTGTTGTTCTGACTGTTGGGGGACTCAGAGGTTACTGGTCACCATATCAGCAATGTTCCGTCCTCTTCTCTATATCATCCTGGGGAAACCGCAACATGTTTAGCTAATTTTGGTTCCAACGCAAGAATGTTCCAATGTTTATGGAGAATTTTGGAGATGACTGAACTCTTGGGTGTGTAATCTGTAATAAAATTGATCGTTGTAAAATAATTTTGTTTACTATGGCATTTTTTATTATTATTGTTTATCAAAGTATCCCTATCCATCTTATCCACAATCTTCTCTGTTTTTAATAAAGCCATTTTATTATATCCTCTGTTTTCAAATTTACCAATGAGCTGTTAACATCATGGGCTGGATATTCAAACTGCGTTATTTTGTGGCGCAAGCCCTTGCGCTGCACAAAATAGTTGCACAGGGGTGTGGCCGGGGTGATATTCAAAGGAGTGGCGCTATTGAGCAACTCCTTTGAATATCACCCTAACCAACCACTATGCGTAACCAGTCGGAACTTGCGCCACCACAAGTGGTCAGGTGGAGCATTCAAGTTGCGGTGGTACAGAGTACCATTGCGCCATCATAGAGTCCCATATTCAAAGGTGACATGTAAATGGGGCCATAATTCATGCAAAGGCAGGGGGCCATTTTAATCTATTTATGGCCCCATTTGCATGCCATTAGCATGCAGGTGTGCCAATCCACGAGGACTTGCACCTGGTGCCCTGCCAGGCAGCAGCTGTCGGGGACCGACGCCCCCTGCAGCCCGATCGCGGGCAAAAGTGTAAAATATCCCCCCACCCCCCTGACTGGCCCAATCGCGGGCAAAAGCGTAAAATCCCCCTCCTGACTGGCCCGATCGCGGGCGCAAGCAAACAACCCCCACTAGCCCGATCGCGGACATAATTGTAAAATACCCCCACCAGACCAATCGCGGGCAGCACAGAGTCAACCCCCAAGGACATATGCCTGGTGGTCCAGTGGACCGCTAAGCCCGATCGTGGGCTGCAAAATGTTACAACCCCAGAACAGATCCCTGTGATCTAGTGTCCCCACCTCACCACCCATGAAGCCCACCACCCCGCTCCCCCGGCGGCGGTGGGCGGCAGCATCCACCAGCCTGCCGCCCGCCCGCCTGCCGACTGACTACCCAGTAGGGCTGCACCCGTGGTGCAGAGCAGAGCCAATAGGCGTGCACCCCGCCTCTCAAAGCCGGTCAAATATGAATGAATTCATTCACATATCTGGACTGCCTTTGTATGGTATGTATATATGGCTGAATATCGGCTGTGCAGTTTATGCATGGTTCTCCTCTCTCCAGTTCAGCGTGCATTCATTTGCATTGCGCTGTTGCTCAGCTTGCCTTGGGGGGCGCAACTGCCTCCTGCTGAATATGGCAGAATGGCGCAATTTCGGACTTGCGCAGGTGCAACCCTATTGCGCATGGTGCAACCCTTTTGAATAGCCAGCCCTACGTGTATACTGTTCTGACATAGATGTGTTTCTTTCTAAGTGCATCATTTGACCTTTTGGTATATTTTCAGGAATATGTCTAGGATGGCAAATGTTATATAATAACAGAGAATTTCTAGCCATTGATTTAGTAAACAATTTGGTATCTAAACTATTCGTTTCATTTTTACAGATACTCAAATCCAAGAATTCAATTTCAACATCTCCCACCTTTTTGGAAAAAAATAAGTTGCTATTCATAGATTCCAAAAAGGACACAAATTAATCTAACATTTGCAAACTACCTCTCCAAATAAACAATATATCTTCAATAAAATGTACATAAAAAATTACATTTTGAAAAAAAGGATTTCTTTCCGATACCACACATTCCTTTTCCCACTGCATTAAATAAATATTTGCATAATTAGGGGCAAAAGAAGCCCCCGTCGCATTTTTCTTTATGAAATGTTTTTGAATGGTACAATTTTGGTTCTAATAAGAAAGGAGGCAGACAAAACAACCAGCAACATCAATGAATTTTAGAGACAGTAAGCAATCATAAAATGTGGGGGTTTACCTTAAATAATATGATGCAAAAAAGGTTGACAGTGTCCCTTTGAAGTCTCTAGAACTCAAAAAGGGAACTGATGTCAGACAGACAAGGTATGCGTTATGAAACAGAACAACATGTCAGGCAACAATTTAGTCCTTCTTTTTCTGGTACCACTGAGATGGACTTCTGGCTACAGGAGAGTCAGTTGCCAACAATTTCAGAACAGCAAGCTTTACACTTCACTGCCCCTATTTCTTATACTGAATTAGAGTGGGTCATTAAAAATTTAAAATCAAGCACAGCTCCTGGGGTCAGATGGGCTGCCATGTAAATTTTACAAATTGTTGTGGCACTACATGCCGCAGGGACTAACTGAAGTATATAATGCTCTACTAAATATTTCAGTGTTACCTACAGAAATGTAGAATGGTCTGCTTATTGTTTTGTTTAAAAAAAGGAGACAACTCATTGCTCTCCAATTGGCACCCTATTACCTTACTGAATACAGACTTCAAGATTCTTACAAAAATGTTAAGTAAACGGTTGTCCCCAGCTATGGACCACATTATCCACCCTGCACAACTGTGTTCCTCACCAAGTAGAAAAATCACAGATGTTCTAATTTTGTTATGAGAAATTGTTTAAAGGGGAAATGTGGGTGAACTAAAGGAATACTTACTTAGCCTGGATCAACCTAAAGCATTCAAACAGGTGTCCAATGATTATCTATAGAAATGCTTGGAGTATTATGGAATACCATGATAATTCATACACTGTATTCAAATCTGTTACAAATCAGCTTCTGTAATTCCTTTTGTGAATGGGTGGTTGGGTCAGGAATGTATGGTATGAACTAAGTCCAGCAGCATTGTCCTTTTAGTCCTCTTCTGAATATTTTATCTTTAGAGTCTCTGATTCCTACTGTGAACCTGTTTCCCCAAATCTTAGGTATTTCCTTGCTAGATCAGTCACAAATGTTTAAAACATTAGCATATATTGACAATGTGTGCCTTACATTGGCTAATGCACATTCAGGGGTTGCAGCCAAACAGGTGCTACAGAACTTTTCAACTATTACAGGTTCAGTGAATAATTTCCAGAAAACTTATTGCATAAACCTCTGGGACAAGGATCCCAATATTAGTCAGATTGCAGGAGTTACAGTGTCAGAGGGCCCATGTAAAATCTTTGGTATTTTATATGGACCTGGTAATATGCCTCGGGTTAACTGGGAAAATCAGCTGGCTGTTGGTATGAAAAGAGTTGCACAATGGAAAAAGTGGCACACAAGTACAAAGAAGTGTGGGCAGGATTCAAAGTCCTACTCCACAACTGCTGTTGCGAACTATAATCGCCTGCAGCTGCGGCGGTTGCAATTCACAGCTGCAGCAATTGCAGAGGGTGTTACAGCTGCTTCCACCAGCCGTAACCCATTCCCACAGCTGTGCCCATCACCCTGGCAACACCACCTGCAAGTGGCCATAACCCATGGAGCCAGTCGTAATCCGGCTCCACCTTTGTGGATACCTGGAGCTGTGGGTAACCTGCGGCTTCGCAAGTGGCAACCCACTTGCGCAGTGGTTTACTCGCAGCTGCGGGTCTTTCAAAAGCTTTGTGAATCCTGCCCTATGATTAAGACATATTTGGAACTATGTTTTTTTTTTTATACCTCAGCTATGTATATCTCCCATCTAAACAGCTGGAGGTGACACTATGCAGTTGTTTTTTTTCTGTGCTTATTGGGTAGCAGGTTAAACCCTATCAAATTGAAATCACATATTTGGAGCTTGCTATGGGTGGTTTAAATATGTTGAATCCAATAGCATTCTTTTTTAGCATTTTTCTATCTGCTAATGTCTGGCCAGTCCTTCTGTCCACCATCCAGGAATGGGTTCCATGGATAAAGCACCACGTCTCCTCTGTTTTATTGGAATGGAAATCAGGAGCTTTTATAGATGAAAATAAACAGACCCAGAGATTGCTATGCTATTGTGATGCATGCTTTGATAAAATCAAGCAATGGGGGATTCAGTAGATACAAATTTGTTCTCATTCTAGAGAGTCTTTCTATAACATTATTGTACAGAATTGCTTTGCTGAACAGCCTAGCTTCCTTAAAGGTTCAGCACACAAGCAAGAATGTATTGGAGAAATGTTAGCTTATTCTAGGATACCAGTCAAGATGTAGGATGTGCTCTGGCTGTGTACTCATGGCAAATTAAATGTTAAAAATAATCTAAAGCATAAAGATGTTCATGAATGCTACTGCCTGGGGCCTTCCTGTCATAATGTTTTGGAAACTATGGAACATCTCTATTTTGAATGCCCTTATTTTCAGACATATTAGGCTTTAATTCTCAAAAGAAGGGAGAAACTTTACCTTCTATAATATATCTCCAGAGGTGGTTTCTTCCTATGTATTTCTCTCAGCAATGGTATAAATATGACACCAGTAGTGTAAGGGTCATATTGGCTTGCTTTAAATACTGGATTTGGCAAGTACAGTGTAGATTAATACTTCAGCAACAGCATGTCTTACAGGAGGAATTACTCCACATGATTGTAAAAGACATTTTGCAGATTCAGGAAAAAGAGCAAAAACAGGTTTCAATAACACTTTTCCAAACACGGTGGGAGTCCCTATTATGGTTACAGTGATATTTTTGCCTTATCTGAGTTGTGCTGACTTTGCTTCATTGCTACTGGTGAGTTCATGTTTTTCTTTTTGTTTGCATTCACTTTAATTCTGACTGCATGTGTTTGAACATAAAAATAGTGTAGGCAGATGGGAATCACTTGATACATCTAGTCTGCCCATGGTGGCTACCCCCCTCCTGGTTATATTTAATTTTTAAGCTGTCCATTCTGTCTGTCCCATGCAAGTTGGAACTCCCTCACTGTCTTTGATGCCACCAGTCCTGGTGGCAGGTTGTTCCAAGGATCTATCACTCTCTTGGTGAAGACATACTTTCTAGTGTTGCTTTTAAACTTGCCTTCCACCAGACACAAGTTGTGCCTTCTTGTACGTGCCTCCCTGTTTTCCCAGAAGAGGTTTTTCATCTCAGTGGTGTTTATTCCCTTGACATATTTAAAAATCTCTATCATGGCTCCTCAATTTTTTCTCTCTTCTACAGAAAATAAATTCAAATCTCCAAGTCTTGTCTTGTATGGCTCATGGTGCAGCCCCTGCACCATCTTTATATCCCTTCTCTGTACTGTCTCTAATTGGTCTATGACCTTTCTCATGTAAGGCCTTCAGAACTGAATATAGTACTCCAGGTATGGCCTCACCAGGGATCTGTAGTGTGGCATAATTACTTCTCATGTTCTGCTTGCAATACCCCTGCCTATGCATCCGAGGATGTCACTTGCCATCTGCACAGCTTTCTCTCATTGTTTTCCTACTTTTAGGTCATTGGTGATGAGTACACCTAGATCCCTTTCCATTTTTGTCATCTAACTGATGTCCTTCCAGAATGTACTTTATTCCTGGGTTATGTTTCCCAGGTGCATGACCTTACATTTCTTGATGTTAAATTTTAAATGCCAATTTCTGGATCATGCTGCCTGTTTTCTGAGGTCCCTTGCCATACCCGCAGCCCTCTTCTGTGTGTCCACCCTGTTGCAGAGCTTTGTATCATCTGTGAACAGGCATACCTTCCCTTCCAGTTCCTCTGTGATGTCACTGATGAATATGTTCAAGAGTATTGGACCTAGCACTGATCCTTGTGGCATGCCACTGGTCACCTCCACCTCCCTTCATAGAGATCCATTGATCAACACTCTCTGGGTCCAATTGTAAAGCTAGTTTTTAATCTAGTTGGCTATTTGTGTCCAACTCCTGTGTGATCTAGTTTGTTAGCCAGTCTCCTGTGGGGAACGGTGTGAAAGGCTTTGCTGAAATCCAGGTGTACCATGTCCACTGCCCCACACTGGGCTACCATCCTGGTAACCCAATCAAATAAATCAATCATGTTCATTTGACATGAGTGCCTTAATGTGAAGCCATGATGCTTGGGGTCAAGTTTACCACTTTCCTTCAGATAGTCCACTATTCTCTTAGTAATGTACTGTATCCATTAATTTTCCCACTATAGAGGTCAGGCTAATTGGGTGATAGTTTTCTGCCTCCTCTTTGTTTCCAATTTTGTGGAAGGGCACTACTGTTGCCCTTTTCCAGTCTTGAGGTACTGTGCCGCTTTCCAATGATTTATTGAATAGCTCAGCTAGTGGCGCAACAATTTCCTCCCTTAGCTCTTTTAGTACCCTAGGGTTGATACCATTTGGTGCCGTGGCTTTATCCACTTTAAGTTTATTAAGCTCTTCTAAGACCCTCTCTTTCGTGAAGAGGCTTGTGTCCACCCCTCTACTAGTGTGCTCTGTCTTACATAGCGTAGGTCCTTTACCACTATCCTCTATTGTGAAAACAGAGCAGAATAATTTGTTTAACAACTCTGCTTCATCTTCATCTTTCTCAGAGAACAGCAAAAGGAAGGAGGTGCTGTTAGAACTTTACTACTCTACCGAGACTTAAGAACTAGAACTCTACTACTGGGACCTTCAATTTATGGTAAAAAAAAAAAAAAAAAAAACAAGAGTAGTGTGTTTATCTGAGTTGGGTGAAGGGAGCTGTTATCTGTGCAGTTAGCAAAGTGAAGAAGGGGAATGTGAATTAGGGGGAGTGGCTTAAGCAGCAGAAAGCCAGGTGTTTGTATTTAAAACTGCCCTAGATAACTTTTGGCAGAAAACAGCAAGAGGAAGAAGGTACTTTAGGAACTTTACTACTCTACTGGGACTAATAGCCCTCCCTTCCTCCCCTCCACCCCCACCCTTAGCCAGTTCTACTTTTATAGACATAGGATTTGACTGACAACAGGAACTTCCTGTTTGGGAGCAGGAAGGGAGTGATCACAGAGAAACAAAAAACTCACCATCCTAGAAGGAAAAGAGTAGCTCTCCATCCCCCCTAGCTGCTGGAGGTCTAACTCTGAGCAAGTAAGGAGACTACTGAGGAATACAGGAACTTCCTGTCCCAGAACAGGAGTTTTAAGGGCACTGAGGCAATAGGAAAGCAAGGAGAAAAAAAATTAAATAAAATAAAAAAATAATAAATAAACAGAGAGAGGAAAGAGTAAGCATACAAAACAACAGTTGAGGGGCCACAAATAAGACATGATGGGAGTGGTGCAGTGCATGGCTATGGAGTGGCAGTCTTCCAGGAGATGTTCTGGAGGATGCAGTGTCATCCCATCTGCAAGCACCTCTCTGACCTGAGGGAGGAGGTTGCTCATCTCCAGGCTGAGTCAGCCAGGATTCGGGGGACCTCCTCTCCCACCCAGGGACAACCAGAGCCACTGCTGCTGCCTCAGAGGTTGCCAAGAAAGAGGAGCGGTTGGACCACAGTGGACTCAGGGAGGATGACGGTGGTGGAACAGAGGTGCATCCCTCCAGTTGTACCTCTCCACAATTCATATGCCATTCTGGCAGAGTGTGGTTCCTCTATGGAGGCACCTGCAGTGGAGACCAAGGAGAATGCTGGGAACATCCACAAAGGAGACCCACAGGAGGGTGGCATGGGATCCCACAGGGGAAGGAAACAACTCCTGGTGGGGGACTCCATTGTTAGGAGGGTAGAACTCAGGGAGGGGGAGAGGGAGGTAAAGTGCCTAAGTGCCTGCCTGGTGCCATGACTTAGAGGGACAGGGAGCAAATCCTCAGGATCATGGGAGCAGCTGCACAGGGGAGGGAGCTGGATCTAATTGTCAACCTAGGGACAAATGACCTGGCTAGTAAAGGAATCAGAGCAGTGCAGGAGGAGTTTGTGAAGTTGGGGAGAGGCCTTAGACAAGTAGCATGCATGGTAACCTTCTCAGAGGCACTTCCTGTCTATGGCATGGATGAGGCTAGGGTGGTCTGCACCATGGGATTCAATCAAAGGTTGAAAAACTGGTGCAGAGCTCAGGGTTTTGGCTTCACTGGGGACTGGGGGTCCATCTGGAGGGATGCAGGCCTACACTGGCATGATGGTCTGCATCTGTCCGTGAGGGGAACCAGAATCCTAGGTGATAGGTTTAAATGCTTCATTGGTAAGCATTTAAACTAGCCAAGGGGGGAGGCACTGAAAAGAAGCATGGAAATACTAGCCCCCCCACAAAAAAATCAGTGTAGTTAGTGAGGTAAACACCAAGATAGAGACGTCAATAGGGAGAAAGGCAGAGGTAAATGGAGAATAAAGACAAAGGCAGTAAGGACAGGGATGGGGCACAAAGGGGTAAGGCCATCATAAAATGGAGGGTAATGAGTACCAATGCCCATAGTCTAGGTAACAAGCTCCCTGAACTGGTGACCTTGATAGAAGAGGGGCACTTGGATATTGTGGCAGTCACAGAAACATGCTACACAAAGAACCATGACTGGGATATCAACATACCAGGGTACACAATCTACAGAAGGGACAGGGAGAGTAGAATAGGAGGAGGAGGAGGAGGAGCTCTCTATGTAAGGGAAGAGATCAGAGCAACAAAACTAAAGGGTAAATGGGGAGGAGTGGAGGTACTGTGGGTCACCCTGGAGACTGGAAATGGCACCACAATCTACACAGGGGTTTTATACAGACCCCCATCTCAGGAGGAGGAAATGGACAAAGAAATGATAGAAGGCATCCTTAGGATGGCAGAAAAAGGGAAGATATTGTTGATTGGGGGACCTGAATATGCCAGATGTTAACTGGAGCACCTTTGCTGCAGCCACATCCAAGAGCAAGGTCATTCTTGATGCCCTACAGGGGGCATGCCTCAGACAGTTAGCATTGGAACCCACTCGGGAGGGAGCAATCTTAGACTTGGTACTCTCAAATGTGGATGGAGAGGGATCTCAGATCTAGAAGTGGGTAGCCATCTGGGAATAAGTGACCACCAAACAGTGTGGTTCAAAATGAACACAGCTGCAGAGTCAAGACATTCAAAAGTGAGGGTACTGGACTTTAGGAGGGCTGACTTTGTCAAAATGGGAGAGTGCTTCAGCAAAGCACTAGCAAACAGCCAAGAAGGAGGGGTGGAGGAACAATGGGGAAACAATAAAACTGCCATCACAAAGGCAACAAGCCTTTGTGTGAAGCAAATAAACAAATCAAAACAAAAGAAAAAACACTGATTCTCAAAAAAAGGTGGTGGGGAAGGTTAGGGAGAAAAAGATAGTATTCAGGAAGTATAAGGAAACACAGAAGGAGCAGGACAGAGAACTGTACCAGTTAAAGCAGAAGGAAGTGGGGAAGGCAGTCAGAATAGCAAAGGCCCAAACTGAGGAAAATTAGCAAACTCAGTTAAGAAGGGGATAAAACCATTTATAGGTACATTAAGGGCGAAGAAAGACCAAGGGAGGATAGTGAGGCTTAATAAAGGGAGGGAGAGAGGAGGAGGGTGGGCAGAGAGGACAGTGAAAAGCAGGGATACTGAATGAACACTTCTGCTCAGTATTCACAAAAGAAGAGGAAGGGGATGTACCTAATCCAATCAATAGAAGCACTCTAGATAGATGGTCGATACCAAGTCCTTTCACAGAAGAAAGAGTTCTGAAAGAACTCCTAAAACTGAAGGTGGACAAAGCAATGGGGCCTGATGGGATTCACACCAAAATTCTAAAAGAACTAAGGGGAGAACTAGTGACACCACTTTTTAACAAATCATTGGAGGATGTTGTGGTACCTAAGGACTGAAGGAGGACGGATGTGATTCCCCTTCACAAAAGTGGGAGCAAAGCAAAGGCAGCAAACTACAGACCTGTTAGCGTGACCTCTGTGGTAGGCAAAATGATGGAATCACTTCTGAAAGAAAGAATTATTGAGTATCTAGAGGCCAGCATGGCACAGGACCCAAGACAGCATGGATTCACAGTGGGAAGGACATGACAGACAAATCTAATAGATTACTTTGACTGGGTGACCAAAGTAGTAGACTAGGGAGGGGCTGTGGACATGGCCTACCTAGACTTTAGCAAGGCATTTGACATTGTCCCACACAAAAGATTAATAAACAAATTAGCCAGCCTGGGAGTGGGTCCCAGGGTGGTAGCCTGGGTAGACAATTGGTTGGACAACAGGACACAGAGGGTAATAGTAAACAGAGTCCACTCCAAAGAAAGGGGGTTGCTAGTGGAGTACCACAAGGTTCATTACTGGGTCCAGTCCTTTTTAATGTCTTTATCAGTGACATTGCAGAGGGACTGGAAGGAAAAGTATGCCTCTTTGCAGACGACACAAAGATCTGCAACAGGGTTGATACACAAGGGGGTGGAAAGGATGAGAAGGGACTTGGCAAGGCTGGGGGAATGGCAAAAGTATGGCAGCTTAGATTCATTGCAAAGAAGTGCAAAGCAATGCACCCGGGAAAGAAAAACCCAGAGGAAGAGTACACAGTGGAAGGAGGAGGGGGTATTAACAACAACTAAAATGGAAAGGGACCTGGGGGTAGTCATATCAGATGACCTAAGGGTAAGTAAGCAATGTGAGAAGGCAGTAAGGATGGCTGGGGGGATACTGGGATGTATATGCAGAGGCATCACCACTACAAAACAGGAAGCAGTTATCCCTCTGTACTGACAGTTGGTGAGACCCCATCTGGAGTACTGCATGCAGTTCTGGAGACCCCATCTCTGCAAGGATATAGACAGGCTGGAGGCTGTCCAGAGGAGGGCAATTAAATGGTGCAGGGTCTGCAACAGAAGCCATACAAAGAGAGACTAAAGGAGCTTAATATGTATACCCTTGAGGAAAGGAGAGGGAGGGGGGGCATGATAGAAACTTTCAAGTACCTCAAGGGAATCAACAAAGTCAAAGAGGGCAGCATCTTTCAGAAAAAGATGTGCAAGAACAAGGGGACACAATTTAAAGATAGAGGGGTGACAGCTCAGGGGCAATGTGAGGAGGTATTTTGTCACAGAGACGGTAGTGGATGTATGGAACGGCCTTCTTGAGGAGGTTGTGTGGTCAAAAACTGTGGAGGAATTCAAGAATGCATGGGACAGACATAAGGCAATTCTGGTAGGGGGTAGGAAGAAGTAGACTGTTGGTTAACTAGGATCTGCAGCTTATCCAGTAGGTAGGGAAATGGGCAGACTAGGTGGGCCAAGTGGTCCTTATCTGCCATCACAGTCTATGTTACTATCTTTCTATGTTTCTAGTATCTGGCCTTCCTTTGTTTCTAGTCGGCCTATTCCACCTTTATTCTTTATTTTTTCTCTTATGTACCTATAGAAAGTTTTATCTCCCTTTTTGACCCCTTGCGCTATTCTTTTCTCTGTTTGGGCTTTGGCAATCTGAATTGCCTTTCCTGCCTCTTTGAGTTTGTTCCTGTACTCTTCCCTTCTGCTTCTTTCTATGACTCCTTGTATTGCTTAAAGGTCTTCTTCATTTCCTTGATTTTATTTGCTACATCTTTAGAGAACCAGAGAGGGTTTGATTGGTCAAGTTTATGTTTTGATATATTGATGTTGTTGTTGTATATGTATTTCACTAGATTATTCAATAAAAATTCCCCTGCTCTTGCCACTGGTGAGCTGTCAGTTATCTCAGACAAGATGGCTGACTCCATCCCGGAAGAGACAGGTGTGGTGGAAGGCAGTGTAGCTTGGGGGCCAACCTCACCCCTTACTACAGAAATTCTAGAGGTCACTGGAATGAATATCAGAGAGAATATGATTACTGACAGCCCTGAGGAGGCTCACACAGCCATGGGGAAGTATTCAGATATGGTTGTGTATAATCTTACTTGTGCAGTGGCAGAAACGAGTACCGGGACTCCACAGGTTCAAAGGAATGGCAAAACTGCACAACTACGGATATTGTAATGTCTTCAGGTGATTGTAGTATGGAAGATAGGGTGGACTCGGAGACAACATTAGAAGAGGCAATGTCTGAAGGGAAACTCCATCTATACTAGATATTATACTAGGTTAATAAGGCAGACAGGAGACTGTAAAGCCTATATTGTCTGTCTCCCTATTGCATGGGGTGGGGGGTTATGATCCCTTAGTATTCAGAAGGTATTTGTCAAGTCTAGTTTTAAACGATAGTAAGGTGGTTGCTTCGATCACCTCTGGAGGAAGGTTGTTCCAAGTGTGTATGATTCTTTGTCTAAAAAAATTCCTTCTCGAGTTCTTATTAGGGTAAGTTAACTTAAGCTGTTAGTCATGACTTTTTATGTTGAATTTTCATATTGCAAAGTGCACACCAAAATTGTTCATTAGGTTCATATCTTTAATGATTTTGAACATTTGTAACAGATCACCCCTGGTACGTTTTAGTTCTAAGGGGTAAAGTCTTAATTTCTCTAACCTGATTTTGTACATATCCTTGCTGAGGCCAGTGATCATTTTAGTGGCTCTACATGCACCCTCTTCAACCCATTACAGTCTTTTCTAAGATGTGGACTCCACAAAGGACTGCAATAGTCCAGGTGTGGTCTAATAAGTGATCTAAACAGAGGCAGGATGCAAGCTCTGGGTCTGGATACAAAGGATCTTCTGATAATGCTGATTATTCTATTAGTTTTTTTACCACTTCATTACAATGTCCACCAAATGATGTCATTTGTAATCAAAATGCCTGGATCCTTTTCCTTGGTTTGTTGTTTTTAGATTAGTATTATTAAGTGCTATATGCAATATCCAGTCCTGTTACCAGAATGCAGAACAACACACTTATTAATGTTGAATTGCATACCATAGTTGTCTTTTACGGCTGCTAGCAGAGGAGGAAGAAAACATTGCTCAGAGAAAGAAACAGACTGGTTCCACTCTTACACTGTGGCTGTCAGTGCAAGAGTTGACTGCAGGAAGTTCAAAGCATGCCACTTGTCAAAGTACCACGTCAGCATGCAAACAACTAGGAGTATGATGGAGGAAGTTTGGTGGTCTTTGCAAAAGTGCCCCAGCAAAGTGTAAGGAACCTATGTGGGGCGCAGTTCAAGTCTAAGAAGCAGGAGGCTGGAAAAGGTCACCAGACGGATCGACTTGGGACTCGGGGGCTGTCCCACAAACAGAATACATTATGACACAGGCTATTTCAGAGACAAGGGCTCAAGTAAGAAAACTGCCTCCCAGTCCTGCAGTTTGTGATCCCCTGATAACAGATATAGGGCCCGCTTCCCCCTTACCGCAAACTGCAACTATAGATGTTACATCTACTTCCACTGTAGCTGTGACCCAGAAATCTATTTCAAACCCATGACAAACTGTGGATACTTTACAGGCATTAGTGCATAACAACCCTATTCATTTATGTGAGACTGCAAATGGCTCTTCATTGCCGGAAGAAGCTGTACACGATCCCCCCAATTACTTCAGAGGTTTTACTGCTAAGATTCCCATTACAACTTTGGCAGCTATGGTGTGACTTAAGACATTTGCAAGCACCACTCAGGAATGTGTATTTGGCTCCGATCTACTTCATATACTTCTAGGAGCCCAAACAACTGGCCACCTCAACAACTGGGTGTGACGCTCTGCCCCTTTGCTTATGATTATTGTAAGATATCTGTAAAATAAATAACTGGTCTGTGTATTAAATTGTTTCACACAAGTTAGCAGATTTGGTCTTTAACTTTAAAGGTCAGTAGCTGGAACTACATGATGTAATTAAACTGACCAAGGGAACCATTTAATTAAGACTTCCTTACAAAAGGGCATTGTGTTACCTTTTTATGACCTGCCCAGGCTTTTGAAGTTGAAACCAAATGTGAGTTTATGACGTTTCAGGAAGGAAGGTAATTAGGCTGGTTCATCTCAGTATTAGCTCATAGCCAAAAGTGTGTGAGAAGTCATAAAATCCCTCAGATCACCCTAACACAGGAAATCAGCAAAGGGACATGAGTGTGGGATTGTTAAGTTCAAAGAGAATTGTTTAATTAAAGACTGTCCTATTTAGGAAATGGCTAGTTACAGATTTTTCAAAGTAATGCCTCACATCATCAGGGATAAGTATGTCAGAAATTAAATTTTAAAAGGGGAGCTAGCTGACTCACCAAAAAGGGGTGGGGGAAAGATAAGAGTTAGAAATGAAACACTGCATCTGGAAAAAGTGTCCTGCCATCTTGGGCTCTAAGACAGTAAGTTCTCTCTAGCTTAAATGCACTTAAAAAGGTAATAGATAGCAAAGATCCTGTGGTAGGAGTTTTGTTCTGTACTTTTCCCATTTTCTTTTGTGACTGTGAGCGCATGCTATTTGTTCTGTATTTTATTTTACTTATTCTATCATATTTTAGTAAACATTTTCTTTGAAATATTGCCTGTGTGTCTTCTTAGTTGTTTCTTTTTGCATGTGAAGTGCCTGTATTTAAGTCTGACAGCTGTTGAAAAGCTTGATTGTGTGCTGAGCTTGTGTAATAAGGTAAGAATATACCTAAGGTTTCTTATAGAGGTTTTAAGAGTTCATTTTGGAGACCTGGCTGGGTGCCCCTGGTGAAAGATTGTACTGCAGTTCCAAAGAGGGTACATATCTGAGCCTGTACATTTGGGTATGCTAGCATAAGGTTCACAGTTTGAATCCCTCCAGAACTTGAGGCTAAAAGTGATTCAGACCCAAAGCAAACAGGAGGGTTACCCTGTCTGTTACCTGTTCACACTATTACATTCTGAGGTTGGCACTGTGGGAGCAGAGGGCCTGACCTGTGGAGTGTGTTTGTGACACTGGGGAACTTTAAATGCCATATACCTCCCCAGGCAGAATCCTTCCCTCAAGACAGATCTACTTCACACACTACTCCTAAAGGGACACTAAAAACATACAAAGGATTATTCCATGCTTCACTTGTTCCTGATAAACACCATAATGCAGGCCAGGTGCACTATAAAAAGAGTTGGAGGAAATCTCTGACTGCCTTTACATCTCTAAATCCTTACTGCAGGACTCTGTGGGTTTTAGTTTAAACAAATTATATGCCCTCATATATGTGTCTAATGAATCTACTTATTACATTAGTTGTAAAACCTCTGGTGGTCTGGATAAATTTTGATATAAATATGAACAGTAGAGGGATACCCCATTGTGGGTTCCATTTTTGGTGATACCCCTAATGAAATCTTCATTTAAGACTATAACTGTGTTGAGTTTGCCCAGGGGCCCCAAGGCCTAGGTATATACAGGTTCAGTTATATAAAATTGCTGATAACCACCTCTATATATACAGTTGACTATGGCAAGGTGTAAAAGGCTTGCAGAGAAAATGCAAATGGCCAATGGATGACTGAATGAGGCCCACATACAGGTTAATATGGCTAGCTAGCAAATGACTGCCAGTGGCTAAGCAAATGAATAATATCACCATACCAATGCATGTATGTGGAGGCTTTAAATGGTTAATGGTTAAACTGAAGAAAATAAAATAAAGCAGTCAAGGTCTAAATTAGAATTGTCTTATTCAGCAATGCTGTATACCAAAACATGTCTTTTTAAAAGGTTACAGCCGTGATAAGAATGCAGCTGCTAGTAATAACACACTGGCCTTGAATATTAAGTTCCCTAATTTGGCCACTGTCTGGTTTCATCTGTAGGCCAATTATTTTTGAAACAGTCATATCCCCTCACATGTTTTCTGTATCCTAAAGTAAGTATTTTTAACAAATAAAAAACCCTGATTACTTGTTTTTCCATTTAAGAATGACTGAATGTCTCTGGCAAAGTGTCAAAAGTATCTTATGACTGAGGTATCTAATGGCCAGTGTATTTTTGAACCTGAGTCTTATGATTTGCAGAATGACATATTGTCTGTGTTTAAAACTGCTGAGGTAGTTTTGGGGAAATTCCAGCCTTGCATTTTTTTCCTAAGCTTGCTACACATAAATATGGGACCTATGGTTATGTCCAGTGTCCCTTCGAGAAGACGCAGTCTCGGACAAGATGCCGTCTGAGACTATCCATAGATTGCTCAGGGGATCCAGAGACATATGGTTACATGTGTCTCTGAAATGTTGTAGCCCTGTAATGCAAATATTACTAGCTGTCTAGATTGCATGTTAGAAACACCCCATTGGGATTGCCCTTTGGCTGTTTTACAACTAAATTGTAACAGAAACATTTAGGTAGTTGTGGGCTACCTGATGTTTAAAAATAATGTTAGCATGTATTCCCTTTTGTAAACTAGCACAATAGCATTTTTCTGCTAATCTTACTAATACTATCATAATAAAGTACCACTAATTTGGCAAAAGAAATATGGTGTTGGCTTTATTGAATTACTGAGAATTACCAACCAGGAACCTGTATAAACTGTATAATTGGATCCAATTAACAAAATGGCGAGCCAGCCAGAACAACTGTGCTATTTCGCAGTGAAGGAGTCAGCATGACTGATATGGTGTATTGGTTAAGACAAAGATATCAAGTTCTGGGGGATCCCACCCCCATTTTGGACTCTGAACTAATCTGAACTGAGAGTTGGAGGGTGAAGGTGAATCTTCAACAAACAGAAGAAGGGGTGCTGTATCTCCCCAACAGTTGTTTTTCTTGGAAGGGATAGAGGGGTATTGTTTTACTCTGGGCAACCTAGGATGTTATAACTGTGGGTCAAAAGATCACCTAAGTGGGACCTGCGACCAGTTAAAATGTTCCATCTGTGATGAATTAGGCCATTCTAGTTTTCATTGTGTGAATGAACATAAGGGCAATCTCTGCGAAAAGCATGGACATTCACATCATAGTTTCCCTTGGGCTGCACACAACCAGTCAGGGGAAGATGACAGCCTGGAACAAACTCCTTTTGTTACATAGGCAAAAATAAAAAGTTTAGCTCCACCAAATAGCACCCCCGGATTCTATTGAAACTGCACCAGTGCCAAAACAGCCCCCTTTGGCCCGCCTCCCTTCTCAGTTAACATAGAGGAAGATGTGAATGTCCACTCAGAGGGCCTTTTGTCTAACCTAGGAGCTCAGCAAATCTCAGAGGGAGAACAAACTACTCCCTCTCAGATCACAGCACTGATGCTCCCGCCAGCAAAACATTTACAAGCTATGGATCATGATATTCCACTGACAGAGGAGGCTGTTGGAGAAGAGGGCCAAGCTTCACAGATACATACTATGCCTCCTCCAGATACTTCAAACACAAATACCTTCAAAATGGTTACTAGGAGTAAACGTGGGGTTCCACTGCAAACAAAAGTGCAGAAGACTGGCTTCATACCCGTATCTACCAGGCATCATATTTTATGACATACTCATGAGTGAGGAGATATGGGGGGAGGAACCAGATGTCTCTTCATTGATCTCTTCACAGGTAGACCCCTCATCTGATGTGGAAGATTTACAACTGGATACTAAAGGGAAGCATAAAAGGAAGATAAGATCTACATGAGCTTCTGCCATGACTAACTAAATACTAAATGGGGTGGATATGGCATCTTTATTTTTTGTCTTGCTCAGCTTAATGACATCTGGTTTACATATTACTTTAGCCTCAGCTAATGTAAATAGTATGAAAAATCTAAAAAGATGCTTAATTGATTTTTCCTTTTTTGAACACATGTTATCTGATGTTATTTTTTTACAGGACACTAGACTTCTGATCATAACAGACATATCTCAAGCGTTTGGTTTCATGGTCCTTCCTTCTGGTCATTGGGGCTGGACCCATGCTCTGGAGTGGACATTTTATTTACCTCTCCACATATTGAAGTCATAAAACATTTAGATTTGAGTCCAGGAAGAGTGTTACTGATAGGTGCAACGATTAAAGGTAGTTATCAGGTTGATTATTACCTATGCTCCACAGACTAAGGTGACAAGGATACAGTAGATCTCCTTTAAATTATTCAGCCCTATCTTTTTACTAGGAAAACTGTGTTTTTTTGTTACTTAATTTTTTTTGGTGCACAGGAAATACACCAAGTTGACATGACAACAGTTAATCCATTACAACTTTCAATTGTAATTACAATTAATGTTAATAATCTAATACTACTAGAGGAGCTCTGATAGTGTCCCTTCTCTATATAAAGTAAACAGGGTCCCCATTTGGGGCATCAAAAGTCCATGTCCACGTAGTCCAAATGTGTTCAATTAGTTCATTTCCCTCTGTTCATGCACAGCTGACTTTTGTTTAACTCCATTCTTAGACCAAGCTCCTCTACCTGTTACAAAAAAACTCCTAATTTAAGGAACTATATACATATTTGATATATCACAACAATAAACTATAAAAAGGCCAAAGATACCTAAATAAATAAGTAACTAGTGGTGTGTGTGTGACGATTTCATCTGCTGTTTACTATTTACTATTTACACCCCCTTCCCTTTCGTACCTCTATTCTTTACTTCTCTTCTCTTTCCCCTAACCCTATGTCCTCCCCTCCCTCCGCTGGCCAGAGGAGTCCCCAAGGCAAATACTCAATTAGAAAGTAATCCAGCATATATGACAGATGGAGGATAGATCAATCAATGGATTTTTCTTGTCTCCCCCTGCCCCCTTTGTGTTAGTTCAGGCCAAGGAAGGTGGTAATCCCCTTACCTAATCTTAATTACAAGTAGCATCCCCCTAGACTAGGCCAATTTATCTTGGCTAAGAACTGGGTCCAAATCTATATCTATATTTATATCCCCCCCATTCCGGTTGTCAGACGGGGAGCCTTTCTCATACCAGTCCCTCCACACCAGCCAAAATCTCCCCGTATTAAGCTTTAGAGATGCTGTAATTTTTTCCATTTGCTCTAGCTCATTTACCTTATCTCTCCAGATTTGAATGGTAGGTGGGCTCATGGACCTCCAACAGATTGTGATGCTTTTTAAGGCCTCCAATCTAAAGGTGTGGTATAGTTTCTTCTGAGGTCTAGAAAGTTTTAACTGCTCCTTATTCTGGAGTCCAAACAGAGGGCCTCAAAAGATCTGGGTAAAGACACCCCTAGAATTTTCTGAACTTGCTCATGTACCCACTGCCAAAAGCAGCTAAGCTCTGGGCATGCCCAGAAAACATGGATGTGAGAGCCCACTCCCCCACATCCCCTCCAGCATTTATTCGTATAGTCAGGGTTGAAATGTTGGGTGGTTGTAGGGGTTCTAAAAAAGCACATCAGAACCTTCCAATGATATTCACCCCAAGAGGGTGAGGCCGTAATGTGCCAACTTTGGGAAAGTGCATTCTGCCACTCTAAACCATCAATTTGTAAGTTACATTCCCTCTCCCATCTGGTCTTGACCACCTCAACTTGTTCTGGGTGCTGGTCTGCCATCAACCTATAGGTCTGGGAAATAGGTTTCATTTTAACTCTTAAGGTGATCCAGCTATAGAAGAGATGTTCTAGATCCATCAGGGGCCATAACAGCTGTTGTAGGTGAGAGGATTGTTGTATAAAATGCCTTACTTGTAGGAATCAAAAATGGTCTTCTTTTCTGAGTCCGTATTTTAACCTTAGCTGTCAGAATGTGGTGCAGATTTCCCCATCTAGGAAATGAGTGAACCTAGTGAGGCCCCTGCGCTCCCAAAACCCATACCCTGCGTCCAAGCTGGAGAGGGTCAAATGTTTCTTGATGATGGATGAGAGACAGTGGGCCCAGCCCTCCAGGGACTCCCAGTCATTTACATAAAGTTAGTAATACCTTCAGGGTATGTCTAGTCCACGGGTTCCCCACCTTGTTCACCATGCCCGGGGAGACAGAGGTGGTAGGTAGAGTCCAAAGTGCTAACTTCTGGGCTTGTTCCAGCTCCATGGTATACCATCTTGAGTCTGCCCTCTGCTTCATCCAGGCATAGAGCCAAGGGGCCTGTGCTGCCAAGTAATAATCTTTGATATCTGGTAGACCCAGCCCTCCCCACTCCTGCCGTGTACAGAGAAGTGCTCTTTTTAGCCTAGGCCTTTTACCATTCCATATGAAACATGTTATTAGGCAGTCTATTTCCTTCAGAAACAGGTTAGGAGGGGTGATCGGAAGTGTCTGAAATAAGAAAAGTAAGCGTGGTAACACGTTCATTTTGATGGAATGCACCCTTCCTAATAGGGTCAGGGGTAGCAATCTCCATCTGCCCAGGCCTTGCTTTATGGAGTCACGGAGTCTAAGATAATTGGCAGGAAAGAGTTGGGTTGTGCCTGCTGAAACCCTTATTCCCAGGTATCTGATTGTATTATTGGGTGCCCACATGAAATGGAAGTGGGATTGTAATTCAGGCGGTGGACGCCAGCTTAACCGAATTGCTTCTGACTTTGAAGGGTTAATTTTGTATCCTGCTAGTGAGCAGAATTCACTCTAGATTTCCATGAGATAAGGCAGAGAACCAACTGGATTTCCCAGGTATATCAGTGTGTCGTCTGCATACAACGAGAGTTTATGGATCTGGGAGCTTTCTGTGATTCCTACCACCTGGGGGTGTTGTCTAATCTGTTCAGCTAGGGGTTCTAGGGAAAGGGCGAACAGGAGCGGGGAGAGCGGGCACCCCTGATGGGTTCCTCGAGAGAGGGAGAATCTGGCAGAAGCACAGCCATTTACATTTATCACTGCCTCTGGTTGGGAATATAGTGCCGAGACCTCCCCAATAAAATTGTCCCCCAGATTAAACTTCTTAAGGACGGCCTGAAGGAAAACCCAATCCACCCTATCGAATGCCTTTTCAGCATCGATACTTACTGCTAGTTTGAGTGAAGAGGATGTTCTTTGGGAAGAGATTATATTCAAGAGACACCTTACATTGTCTTGTAGAAACCTACCAGAAATAAATCCGGTTTGATCTGGATGTACGAGGTTACTAATAACTAGTTGTAATCTCCGGGCCAATACGCCAGTAAATATTTTTAGGTCCATGTTTAAAAGGGAAATGGGTCTGTACAATCCGCATTCTTCCGGAGGCTTGCCTGGCTTAAGCTGCACAGATATCCTGGCATAATTCCACGATGGGGGAATCGGAAGGGATTTTCTCAGGACCACATTAAAAGCTTCCAAAAGGGTGGGGAGAAGATCTGCCTGGAAAGTTTTGTAAAATTCGGCAGGGTATCCATCTAATCCTGGGGCTTTAGCATTTTTAAGGGAGAAAATCTGTTTTTTGAGCTCTTGCATTGTAATAGGCGCCCCCAACTTCTCCCCACTGTCAGTGTCCAAGACTGGAAGACGAAGCCCCCCCAGATATTGGGCAGTTTTAGTCTCATCATCTGGGTTCCGCTCTGCCGCATATAGTTCTTGGTAGAAGTCAGCAAAGCACTTCGTTATGTCCGATTGAGATGTAACCAAACACCCATCCGATTCCCTCCTGAGTTTCAGCACTGCCCTAGATGCTGCCTCTTTGCATAGCTGGGCCGCTAGTAGCTTGCCTGCCGTATTGCCCCTTTCATAGAACAACTGTCTGGCAAATTGGCAACTGGATTCTATCCGCTGGTTCACTATCTGAGACAGCTTTTCCCTGGCTATATCTAGCTCTTTCTTTATTTCTGCCTGATTATGTTGCTTGTGCTGTACTTCTAACTCAATGATTGTTTTTTCTAGCTTTCTCTGGGCTTCTCTTCTGTCTTTATTAACCTTTGATGCATATGAGATGATCTTACCCCTTAAATAGGCTTTCAACGCATCCCAATACATTGTGTGGGGGGTGTCTGCCTGGTTGTTTAATGTATGAAACTGTTTAATCTCTGCTTTGACCAGTGACTTAAATTCTTCTTTATTGATTAGACTTAGGTTTAATTTCCATGCTGAGTGGCGGTTTGGGGTCCCCAATATCAGTTTTAGCAGGACAGGAGCGTGGTCAGACAGGGTGAAGCTACCTACACGAGCTGAGTCCAGCGCCCAGGCCCAATTTGTGGGAACCAATAGGAGATCAATCCTGCTGTATCCGGAGTGTCTAGGAGAATAGAGAGAATAATCCCTCATAGTGGGGTGTAAAAATCTCCAGGCATCTATCATGCCATGTTCATAGATAAGTCTACGGAGTGTTGGTTAGGCTTTAGTCCATCTGCCCAGTTGGGTCCCAGATTTGTCCAGGTGGGGACAGAGTGTTGTATTAAAGTCTCCACCCACTATCTTGAGACCAGAGTCCAAACTAGGAAAATCTGGCAGCATCTTTGTTAAAAAGGCTGATCTGAGGTTTTCCTCATTAGGTGCATATTTATTTAGGATGCAACATTTATGAGCCCCTAGATCTGCCTCTACATAGATGTATCTGCCCTCGGAATCAGACCGTACCTCTATCTCCCTAAAAGGGAGGTTTTTCTTAATTAATATGGCTACTCCTCTTTTGTGTGGTTGATTTTGACAAGAGGAGGAAAAGACTTGTCCCACCCAAAATCTCTTCAGTTTTAAATGCTCCGATTGTGTAAGGTGGGTCTCTTGGAGCAGGGCTATGTCTGCCCTGAAGTTTCTTAACTCCCTTAACACCCTGGCCCGTTTTATTGGGTTACCCAAACCCCTTACATTGTATGTAGCTATCTGGATTTCAGCCATATTCTGTTATCCAGAACATTGGTTTGGTCTGATCCCTGAGGGCTTTCCTCTCTGTAACTATATTCATCACACACAACAGCGTATCAAAAGAGAAATAAAACCAACTGATCTTTATGACCATAACTATAACTATATACAAATTGACAGTTTCTGTCATTCTGCTATGCTGTGCAGTTTTTTCTTGCATTCTTCTGTGTACTTCAAGGTGATACTATAGATGGAAAAAAACAAGGAAAAAATATGACCCTAACTAGGTCTCGCCCTTGATGTGATGGAAATTAGGGAGACCCTTGGGAGACAACTCAGACTGCTCCCCCACTGACCACTTCTCCACTTGGTGGTCAGTAGGGTAACTAGCTGAGATACTTAGTTTTGGGGTAGCTGTATTTACCCCTAATGAGGGCCAAACTGATTAAGGTGTCTGGGCCTCGATATATAACTCGCTCTGCCCAACCAAATCTTTATTTTCTCATATTTTAAAAAGAAAGTAAACCCCCAGGGGTAATGGGGAGGACCTGTAGAATAGTTGAATCATGCAGGCTTCAGCATAGACCCCTAGATGGTTCTTCCAACACGCTTACACGGTGGTGTGTTGCCAGGGTCACCCATGCAATTCTGCTTGAACACAAGCATTCCCCATCACTTGTTACAGCGCGGTGTAATAAATGCTGCATTCATCTGGCTGAATTCAGCCTGTTATGGGGAGATATGAGTTGTCGTTAGCTTAAATTCGCTGTTTATTAGCTGCCCACAATTAGTTAATGTTTTATTTCTATGGGGCAAAGCTGATGGCTATGTCTGTAAATATGAAGCACCCCAAGACTCGTACTTTATCCTAGGCATAATCAGATTCTCCTTTGTAGCATAATTCGCTAGGAGCCTGAGGGGTTCTAAGTTTCACATAAGCATACATATTTATTTCGCTTTTACTGTTACCCAGTCCTTTAGAGTCACTCGTCAGCCTGCCCCATTGGCATTCTGGAACTGAGCTCGAGACTCCTCAGATGAAGGTTCCTGCATGACTGTAACCGTGACAGGCCTAGCCGCATTGTGAACGCCCTGCCAGATGCACACATTCTGGGCTTCCAATTTCTTCCCTGAGGTCGATCGCCAGGCCAAAAATTTCATCTCCTGCCTCGGGAAACATGCTTGCAGCTCTTCCACCTTAATTCCTTGTTCTACCAAGAACTCTCTCACCTCTATGATATCTGCAAAGCGTCTGGATGCTCCCTCGACGATCTTCACCCTGAGCTTAGCAGGGTAGTTGAGGTAGGCCTTCAGCCCCTTCTGCTTCAGAGCCTTCATTGCAGCTAGGATCAGTCGCCTTTGCTGCATTATCGCTGCAGCAAAGTCGTGTTCAAAGTACAGTCGCTGGTCTCCAAAAATAACCTCCTTGCGGCTCCATGCTATTTTGAGGACTTTCTCTTTGACTTTGAAGTCCAAAAAAGGCAAGGATTATAGATCTTGGCCTGGCATTAAGGTTTGCTGGTGGAGTCATGAGTGCCCTATGCACGTGGATTATACCTAGAGGTACGTCCTTAGGCCAGCTCAGTAGTTCTTGTAGCAGGCTTTCCATAAAAGCTACCATGTCGCCCAATTCTGTTTTTTCTGGGAGCCCATGAATTCGTATATTATTTCGTCGATGACGATTCTCCAGCTCCCCCAATCTTTTACTGAGTTGTATCTCTCTGTAGTGTAAATCCAGGAGCGCTGTGTTGTGCAGGTCTGTCTCTTTACAGTATTCTGTTAAACAGGCCTCTACGGCTCCCACGCGCTTCTCGACTACGTGGGAGATCGCGCTTGGTGTCTGCCACTGCTGTTTCAATGCGCTGTGAAGTTTCTCTGATCTTACTTAGCTGGGCACAGAGTTGTTTGGAGGTAATTGTAAATTCGGGCTCATCCTCAGAATCTGTAGGTTGCTCAGGATCTGCCATCATGTTTCAGGGTTGCGGCTTGGTTGCTGATGGTTACCATCTCAGAGTTTGTTGGAAAGTCTCCTTAGTCGCATTTGGCACTTCAAATTCTTTTAATTTCTGTCGCGTTGCCATATGTAGGTGAGCCTGTATAGATTTTTTGGCTCTTTGTCTTCTTTTGGATGCCAGGATGGTTTTAGATTTTGGTGAGTAGAGCAGAGTCTCAGCTTCAAGCAGCCATATGCGACGCTTGCATCACCAGAAGTCCATCTATGTTTTTTTGTGGAGATTTTAAGCGTGGTTTGGCTAAACTGGATAGATGTTTACAAACATAGACTACTAAAGTTTTTTGTGATATGCCATTTCTTCAAAATTTGATCAACACTGCTAAATGGTTGGATGCATATTTGTCTCACACTGGGAAGAGGGATAGAACATTGTATAAGGAGTCTTTGGCCACTCATATAGAGTTGGTTCATTTCTTCCTGTTTACCTCTGGTTTCAATTAATTTCTTACCTCTTGAATTGTCAGACCATCAGATCATCAGTGTATCTATCAGTAACCTTTCAGACATTAAATTAGGCCCAGGAACACATAAATTAAATTAAGATGTGTTACATAATGAATCTGTTTTTTCTGAACTTGGGGAATTAACAGCTGCATTTAAATAAGCCTATATATGTTTACCATATTGTTAATGGCTGGTTAGGAAATATGTTTTATGGCAAGGAATGTTAAACAAGGGTGTCCATTAAGCCCTCTGCTTTATGTATTGTGCTTGGATCCAGTTTTGAGAAAAACACAGCAAGATTCTTTAGTGGTTCCTTTAGACATTGATGGTCATCAGGTGGATCTTAAAACATTGGCCTTTGCAGATGACGTATACATTTTGGTCAAGGATGAAGCCTCTACTGCTACGGCCCTTGCTCATTTTTTCCACTTTTGAGTTCTTTTGTGGTGCAGTTTTGAATCTTAGGAAATGTACAGGTATGTTGGGAGCAGGAACTGGAATTGTATCCTCAGTAGCAGGAATACAACTTTCTTCAGAGCCCATTAAACTTTTGGGCTTAAAATGTGGCCATACAGATTTGTCTACATTGAACTAGTTAGACTGTATAGAAAAAGGGACCTACCAGGTCACTATCTCATATGCTCTACAGCACACATCAAAACCACACAACAGGAACAGCTCGGTAGGGAAGAGCGAGAGGGTGCAAAACCACGAAAGGGTGTATGCATGGTAGTGCACCCTCTCACTCTTCCTAGACAGAGGATAAGACCTCTGCTGGGACAAGGGGCCAGCGAGCAGCTGCTGTGGCTCAACGGGATGAGCCACAGGCAACAAGGGAAGCAGTGCTTCTGTGGACCAGGTTTTCGATTCCTGGTCCCAGACACAATACATTTTTATTTTCACACTTTTGTGCAATTGTAGTGTGAACCTTGAGCAGGTTATTTAAGTTGGGTGGGGTTCAGGCACAGCCCATAAGGGTGGTGCAGGGGTGGAGTTCCCTGCAAGACATACAGCAATCACTTTGGCAATATACCGTGCTATATTGGCAGCGTGGTATATTGCTACGCTGTAATGTCTTGCGACATTATGACCCCATGCCAAAAAGGGAAGTGGAAAGTTTTGGCCTGGAGGAAATGGCAGATGAGTACAGGAAAAAATGGGTTTTCATGATTAAAACCTTTTTATTGCACATTTTTATTTATGTGAGCAAAATATTTTTAAATCCAATATCATTAGAAGCATCAGTTTTTAGTTTTAAATGTTTTAGGTTCTTTAGTGAAGCTGATTAAACTGAATAAAAAGGGACGTAACATATGTACCTGTGTCTAAGGAGGACTATATATGATTCACCCTGTTGTTTTTTTTTCATTAGTAACTTTTAATTTTTTAATCCAAACATTTACTTGTACCCATTAAAAAATAATGGCCATAATGGGTGGAATTGTCCTGTGCCCTATGGCTAGCTATTTGGCTTCATGGCAGGTTAAAAGTTGTAAAAAAAATGAGACAGTCCCCATATATTTTAGGAAATTATTTTTGAAATTTCACACTTGGAAAGCGCAAGTCAATACTCTCTACACCATTTTCCATAAACACTTTATACAGCAACTTTATTGGATTCCTTTTCAGTACCAGCTTTGTTTGAAAATAATCCACCACATATAGAAAGTGAACAATTGGCTCAATTATCAGCCATATGAACATATGAAATTTGCCAGAAGAAAAAGGCCATTTGGTCTATTGAGTCTGCTACATTTTGCAGCTTGCAGCCCTATTCTGCAGCTGCCCCTCCCTCCTCACCCCTCTCCCTTTATCCTCCCCCTTGCCCTGTCCCAGTCCCCTTTAAAGTAGCCCACTGTTTTACACGCTACCACCTGTGCTGGTAACGCGTTCCACCTTGCCACCACCCTCTCTGTAAAAAAGTGTCATTTTCCCCCTTAACTTCCCCCCTCCAGTCTCATGTCATGGCCTCGAGTGTCCCTCCCCATCCTTACCCTGAATAACTCCTCCGTACCAGCCTTGTTTATCCCTCTCATGTACTTGAATGTCTCAATCATATTCTCTCTGTCCCTCCTCTCCTCCAGTGAGTCGATGTTCAACTCCTTTAGCCTACTCTCATACGGTAAGTCCCCCAGTCCCTGGATCATCTTAGTTGCTCTGCGCTGCACCCCTTCCAGTAATTTAATGTCCCTTTTCAGGTACGGGTACCAGTACTGCATGCAGTATTTGAGATGAGGTCTAACTAATGATCAATAGAGCGGTAGAATCACCTCCCCCATCCTCGACATTATTTCCATTGCGATGCAACCCAGCATTTTGTTGGCCATTGCTGCTGCCTTTCTACACTGTGCCGAGTTGTTCATTGATCCCATGATAACCACTCCCAGATACTTCTCCTCCTCAGTCTTCACCAGCTGCACTCCCCCAGTTGGTAGTTTCTCCTTGAATGTTTTGCCCCAAAATGCAATACTTTACACTTTTTGGCATTGACCCCTAGCTGCCAAGTGTCTGACCAGGTCTCCAGCTTTTTCAGATCTTCCTGCAAATTCTGCCACGCTTCTGTGTCATCCACCACTGCCCCATCTTGGTGTCGTTGAAAACAGGCTGATCCTACTCTTGATGCCCATGGAAATGTATGCAATAAATATCCCAAATAACACTGGTCCTAGCTTCAAGCCCTGTGGAACCCCGCTCATTACTGCCCTTGGGGATGAGAGTTCCCCTTCCAACACCATCCTCTGCTGCCTTCCCTGCAGCCAGTTTGTCACCCATCTCACCATTTTTGTTCCCACCCCTGTGCCTTCAAGTTTTATTCTAAGTCTCCCGTGCAGCACCAAATCGAATGCCTTGCTGAAGTCCAGGTACAGGACATCCACTGCATGGCCCTTGTCCATCTGCCTCATTACCCAGTCATAGTACTCTACCAGGTTGGTATGGCAGGATCTGCCTGCGACAAAACCATGCTGTCTACTGTCCTGCAGCCCACTGAACTCCAGCAGGGATACCAGCCTCTTCTTCAGGATTGCCTACATTAGCTTCCCCACGATGGACATGAGGTTTACCACTCTATAGTTCCCTGGTTCACCTTTGGGGCCACTCTTATGCAGGGGAACCATGTGAGACAACCTCCAATCCTTGGGTACACATCCCGAATTTAATGAGGCATTGAATAGACCTAACAAGGGCCCCGCCAGGATCTCTGCTAGTTCCAGAGTGACCACCTTTGGATGAGGTAAAAATCAGATGTTAAACCACACCCCAAACTCTGCCTGTGGCTCCACTCCCTTTTTATGACTGCCGAGTATATCGCTCCTCCTCCAAAGCCATTTATAATGTTGGAATAGACATTACTAGTGATAGGAAATCATTCTTATACTGCTATTTATTTGATTTATTTATTCAGTTATTTATTTTTATTCTTTGTCAACCAGCTTAGCTCCCATAGGCCACATAGCCCATTTTACAGGGGTGACCCAGGAGCACAGGAAGGTTAGTTAAGTGACTTGCTCAGGGTCACATGGTATGCAAGTGGAGGCTGTGGGAATCAAACTCAGGTCTGCTGGATATGCCAAGCTTATTCACAGCTTATTGCTCAAGCCAATGTTAAACACTCTCCAATTTTCCTTTCCATGTCAGTCATGTATTCTGATGTTTTGACCAATTTTTGAAAACTTAATTATTGGTGCTTGTGGTACCCTTAATACTGCACTGTGTCCCCCTTTACCTCAGCAACTACTGCTGTTTCTTTTTATATTTCTAAGACACAATTTCAGACACACCATTCCATGCTGTCTGTCTGAATGACCTGTAAAAGTATAAGTAATATCATGGAATGTTCAGGTAATACAAAAAATGAGAGCAAATGTAGTGATAAAGGCAATTAAAGTTAGATTATTAATTCAACAAAATAGGTCTAAAACATACCAGAATATAGGACAAACAAAAAGAAACACACAAGAGCACATAAAGGTGTACAAGCTGTTCCCTCTTCTAGCAGTAAAAGACCATACTTTAAATTCAGAGTGGAAAAGATTAGGTTAATTTACTGCTAATTATCTTAATGGCCATACTTTACATCTCCCGGGCAGACTGGTTTTACAAGCAAAAGCAGGTCTGAATGACATCGGAATGTCTTTGTAACCTGGACATGCAATGCAGCCAAAACAGTGAATGATTTGATACAACAATTTTAAGAGTATACGAGCACTCAAAATGGCCCCAAAACCAGACTGCATTTAATCAAAACTGAATGACCTGATAAGGACCCTAAAAACTGGATTATCCAGTCAAAAACTGGATAGGTGGCAACCCTAGCTAGCTCCTTCAGTACCCTGGAGTGAATGCCATCTGGCCCTGGTGCCTTGTCCAAACGACAAACGAATACCTGTGAAAATGTGGGATGTACTATGGTTATGTTGTCTTTCTCAGTTCAATGTGAAAAGTAACCAGAAACATAACAGTGCTTCAGAACAAACTTGGACTAGGCCCACCTGTAGTGCACAGCTGGAAACTATGGAACACTTACTTTTTTCTTGTTCTTACATTAAGGCTTTTTGGTCAGCAGTAGCTATAAAATGGCAAGAACCATTATATTCATATGAACATACAAAATGCCAGCAGAAACAGGCCACACAGTCTATCGAGTCTGCTCATTTCGGCTACCCCACCACTCCCTCCCTCCCCACAGCCCCCCACTGTGTCCCAACCCTTGTTGAACCTGCCCACCATCCTACAGGAAACCACCTCCTCAGGTAGAATATTCCACTTGTCCACCACCCTTTCCATGAAATAATGTCTCCTGATTTCCCTCCTGAATTTTCCCCCTTCCAACCTCAGCTGGTGCCCTCTAGTATCCCTCCCCCTTCTGACCTGGAATTATCTCTCCTGTATTCGGTCTGTTTATCCCCTTCAGATACTTGAAGGTCTCAATCATGTCACCCCTAGTCCTCCTCTCCTCCAAGGAATATATGTTAAGCTGGGTCTATGTGATAACAGGGAACGCCTAAAGGCGATCTCTGTTATCACACAGTCAGAGTGTCGAAAAGCTTTTGGCACTCTGACAGCAGCAACTCACAGGACAATGGTGGCAGGAGATTTTAATGCTTTCTGGGGGGTGCACCCCTCCACACCCCAACCTCTTGGGGCTTTGCCCCTGCACCTTCTACTTAAGGATTCTCAACTCCAGGGGTGCATGTCAGGGGTGAAAGCATTAAAAAAAATAAAGGTTCGGGCCGGGCGGAATAAAATTGCACCAACGCCTGGACCCAAACCCACCTCACCCCACCTCAGCCACCCCAGCCGGTAGCTAACCCCCGATGCCACGATGCAGCTCAGCCATCCACCGCAGCGCCCACCCCTACAGCCTCTCTGCCCCCTCCCAGCCCACACTCGCCGTGCTCGCTCCCACCTCCCCACTCAGGTACGCATAGCGACATCCTGTCACCCAGTTCACCCACCCCCTCATCCAGTTGCCCTACCCTCCCATCGCCATAAGGGATTGCACCGGGAAGGTGTTGCCATTATGGACGGTGCCCTTCCTCATGTGCCCACCTCACAGGTTACCTGTTAAGCCTGTTCAGCTTACCTTCATAGGAATTCCCCTCCAAACCCTGGATCATCACTCTGCCTTGCACCCCTTCCAACAGCCTGATGTCTTTCTTCAGGAATGGGCACCAGTACTGCATGCAGTATTCCAGGAGAGGTCTGACCAGTGATCTGTACAAGGGAAGGATCACCTCCCTACTTCTAGAGAAGATCCCCCTTGCTATACAGTCCAGGATCTTGTTGGCTTTGGCTGCTGCTCTCCTGTACTGAGCTGAGTTGTTCATATTCCCTGTTATAATCACCCCCAGGTCCTTTTCCTCCTTAGTGTTCCCCAACTGTACCCCTCCCAGCTGGTAGCTCCTCCTCTGGTTCTTAGCTCTGAAGTGCAGCACTTTGTACTTCTTGGCACTGAACCCCAACTGCCATGTTTCTGCCCACTCCTGTAGTTTATTCAGGTCTCCCTGCAATCCCCTCTACCCCTCAATGTCATCTACCACAGTTCCCATCTTGGTATCATCTGCAAACAGACTGATCTTACTCTGGGTCCCAAGTGAGATATCTGCTATGAATATCCCAAACAGCACTGATCCCAGTACCGATCCTTGTGGCACCCCATTTGTTACCGCCTCTGATGATGAGAGTTTCTCCTCCACCATCACCCGTTGCTGCCTGCCCTTCAGCCAATTAATGATCCATTTGACCATCTCAGTGCCCACCCCAATATATTCCAGCTTCCCCTACAACCTCCTATGTGGCACAGAATCGAAGGCTTTGCTGAGGTCCAAGTACAGGACAGCCACTGCATGACCCCTGTCTAGTTCCCTGGTCACACAATCACAGTACTCAATCAGGTTTGTCTGGCAGGACTTGCCTAAGACAAATGCGTGCTGTTGCTTGTTCTGGGGACCATTATCCTCTAAGAATGCCACCAGTCTCTCTTTAAGGATTGTCTCCATGAGCTTCCCCACAATTGATGTGAGACTCACTGGTCTGTAGTTACCTGGTTCATCCTTTGGGCCTCCTTTGTGAATGGGTACCACATGGGCTAATCTCCAGTCTTGTGGCATGCATCCCGTGTTCAGAGAGGTATTGAAAAGGTCAGCCAGTGGTCCTGCCAGGCACCCAGCAAGTTCCTTGAGTACCCTAGGTTAAATGCTATCAGGCCCGGTGCCTTGTCCACCCACAGTACCCTCAGTCCTTCCAGTATCCTGGCCTCCGTAATTTCCCCATCAGCCACCCCTTCCCCTCCCCTGCCCACTTCACCACTCCCATGCAGTATCCACCCACCCTCTCTAATGTGAATACAAAGCAGAAGTACTCATTTAGTGCCTCTGCCTGCTCCCCCCCTTCTCTACCCACCCACCCCGTCCTTCCTAATTCTCACCTCTGTTCCCTGTTCTTCCTTCTCTCCCCAGTGCTTCTAAAGAAATCCTTCTCCCCATCCTTAATGCCTTGCCAGTCTTAGCTCCCTGGCTGCCTTGGTGGCTCTGACTAGTCTTGTAACCTCCCTGGACTTCTTTGTGTACTCCCCCTGTCTTAGCCCCTCCCTGTCCTTTTGAATCTCTGAAATGCTCTCCTTTTTGCTCTCACCCACTCCATTATCTCTTTGGTCAGACAACTAGGCTTCCTTGCCCTTCCCTTCTTACTCTGTACCCTAGTATATGTCCCAGTGGCCTACACCAGACCTGCCTTAATGATACCCCATTTCTGATTAGCATCCATGGTTGATCGGATTCCTTCCAGATGGCTTATCAGAATTTCCCTCATCTTGTTATAGTCTGCCCCCCTAAAATCAATCACCCTGGTAACTGAACCCCCTGTTTGCTCCCCCATACTGAGTATGAACCACACAGGGTGGTGATCACAACCAGCCAGAGGGTCCCCAACCTCTAGGTCGATTATGGCTTCCCCATTTGATAGCACAAGGTCCAGAGTCCTTCCACACCTAGTTGGCTCATGCACCATCTGTGCCAGGAGGCTAACCTGAAGTGCCTCCAATATAACCTGCTCCCTAGCACTTGTGGTGGTTGATGTGCTCAAGTCCACCCCAGGAAGGTTAAAGTCCCCCACTAACACTGTGTTCCCCATCCTGCAAACACTCCTAATCTGATCTGCCAGCTCCCTGCCCAGTTCCTCCCCTAGAGTTGGTGCCCTATAGACCACCCCGATCCTCAGCACCCTGCCCCTTGGATATTGAAGCTGCATCCACAGGGCCTCTGTCCCACCTTCTTCCCCTTCTTCCCTTATATACCTTATTTCTTCCCTTACATAGATTGCCACCCCACCCCTTTCCTGTTTGCCCTATCTTTCCTGAACAGCCTCTATCCAGGGATCATCATATCCCAGTCTTGGTACTGGTTGGCCCAAGTTTCTGTAATGGCCGCAATGTCCACCTGAAAGTTCCAGCACTACTCCAGAATCTTGCAAAATATAATGTAAAAAGTTTATTTAATACATAGGATGCTGACAGCAATGACTGACCAGCAACTCTCTACCAGTTTTGCACATCAGGAGGTGACAAGCCAATGAAATTACAACACTTAAATACAAATTATCTTCAAGATACATCAACCCAATTACTAAGGTGTAATTAAAAAACATCAAAAAACATCATATTAGTGTAAGTGCAGTTTAAATCAAATGAAGACTATAAAATCTTATCTATAAACATAAAGATAATCATTTATTAATTGAGGCACCCTCATTTTTCTCTCAATCTCATTCTAAACAGTGATATATTCTTTTCTAAAAAATATAAAGCATGCTCTTTTAGAATTAAAATTGTTGATTATTATAGGTCACATAGGCGTAACAGTGTATTACTGTTCCTTTGTTGCATATGGTGTTTTTGGAATACCTGGCTACCTTAAGCACCTGGAAATATAGCTCAGCAGCTATGTCAGGACTCATGAGAACTGACTCTTTCAGCCCCTTGGGTTTGCGTTTTCATTTTACTTTCCTTGTTATTTACTGTTAAGGATATTAGTGTATTTTCAACATGTTTTAAGTTTTCCTGCACTGTATTAATACAACCATATAATTTTTCTTCTTTTGGCTTTCTTAAGCCTAACATGAAAAAGATACATATGTTTTAAATTTGTTTTAGAAAAGAATATATCACTGTTTAGAATGAGATTGAGAGAAAAATGAGGGTGTCTCATTGGCTTGTCACCTTCTGATGACGCACCTGTCTTTGCGAAACCGGTAGAGAGTTGCTGGTCAGTCGTTGTTGTCAGCGTCCTATGTATTAAATAAACTTTTAATGTGATATTTTGCAAGATCCTAGAGTAGTGCTGGAACTTTTTTGTAGATTGCACTGTTGCTTCGTGCACACTCCTATCATCTGGAGCTGTATTTAGTCCTGCAGCAATGTCCACCTGCCCCACTGCCAAGAGAGCCTAGAACTCGGCTGCTTTGTTTCCCAGACTCCTCGCATTTAGTGACACTACCCTCCACCCAGTTCCTATGTTTTCCCCATCCCGATTTACCACCCCCCTTTTGCTCCTACTCCAGTTCCCTCCACTATAGCCTGGGGGGTAGGCTCATCTGGCTCCCCTCTGTGGTAGCCCTGCCTGCCATCTGACCACTTGCCACCCCCCCTTACCTAGTTTAAAGCTACCCTTGTCCTTATGTACTCCTCTATCCTGTTTCAATACTCCTTTCCACTCCCTGCTCAAACGTCACCTGTCCCCTGCATACAGGTCATTATTGTCCCAGGTTCTGCCCCAGCCCCCATCTAACCCATACCTCTTGGTATGGCACCATTCCCGCAGACAGGTGTTGAACTCCCCTATCCTTCCTGTCCTCACAGTACTTGCACAGGGTACTGAGGGCACCTCCAAGAAGGTCATTGTTGTCTCCACTTCCTCACACAGCTTCCCCAGTTCTACAAATCTCCCCTTTACTACTTCCACTGTCTCCCGTTACAGGTTGTTCATACCCACATGCACCACAACATACAGTTTCTTCCATCCCCTCCCTATGCACTTGAGAATAGCCTGCCCTGCCCTGCCTGCCATCAACTCAGGAACAGACTTGACCCATATTAGACTATGCCTTTCCCCTTTACTGCCTCATCTGACCCTTTTCAGTATGGAGTCCCCCAACACTAGCACACCACCTTCTCCCTGTCCCATTCCTCCCTTCCCCCATTTTCCTCCTTGTTCTTCTCCAACATCTTCCCTCCATTGCCTACCTATTTCTCTTCAGTTCTCCCCTCTGACCCCCAGTCCCCACCCCTGTCTTGTGCTCCCAATCCCCTTAGTCCCTTGCTATCATCCACCTTCCCCTCTACCTCCCTCATCCCCACCCCCTTTAGCTATGTACCCCTTGCCTGCCCTATCAGCACTGCCCCCTCTTTTGCACCCCTACTACTGCTATCCTTTTCAGCTGTGCCACTTTCCTCCTGTCCCCTGCTACCCTCCTCCCAATGCCTGTCTCCAGAACTCTCTATTCCCCTTCCCCCTGTCCTCCACTTTTGACGCTCCCTTGACTCCCCATCTTCCCCCATTGATGCCAGCACTGTAAACCTGCTGCCTGTCACTCCTGTATTGCCCTGTGCTGCCTCCTTAGTCCTGTCCCCTGCCCTACTTCCACTGCTTGACCCCTTTCCAGATGTGAACCTGCCCTCTCCCTGTCCCTCCCTCAACCTGGTGTTCCTCTCCTGATGTGCCTCCTGTTACCCCTCTGGGAGGCCCTCCCCACTCTCACTCTCTCTAGTTTTCTACCAATCCATTGCACTCTTTCCTCCAGTCTCCTCAGCCTGTGGCAGATTGGACTCCCTCCTAGTCTCTATAATACATTTATCCCAATAGCTGTCCCACACCCATTGCAACACACTATTCGTTTTTTTTTTAAACTCATCTTTAGTGCAGATATATATCGTACATATCACAGAGACAAGCAGGGAAGGTATGCAGAGATCAAGGTACAGATTCAAACATTCTGACAGTTTTTACAAGACATGAATACTTTTGCCCTGTTAACACATTCTATTGTAAATCATTACCCTCACAGTGTAACATAACATACCACTGCTCCAGCTGCTAGCAAGGACACGGTCCCGTAACAATTCCCTTACCCACCTCTGTGGAGTATGCTAACCACTTTGTTTGTATGGGTCTTCTTATACTCAGGTGGCATCATAATAGGAAATACTGGATTACCCGAGGTCACAATTGTTTACTCAAATCTGTCTGCATCTTATAGTAACAGTTCAACTGGTAAAAATAAAAACAAAAAGGAAAGGAAACAACAATCAACGACTCAACTGGAGTCTCAAATTGTACTGGAGAGATCCTGCTAGCACCCTGTATTGTCATTTCATTTGAGTCAGAGGCCCTGGTTGGCCTATGGGGGTCACCCCCCACTATATATGTCTACTGGGGTATTGTGTCTGGGCTTCCCTTGTCCCAGTCAATCTGGGTTTCTATGTACAGTATATAGTTCAATCCCCTTCCTTCTCCCCTGGGTTTCCTCCCTGATCCAGGTTCCATCTATTCTAGAGTTCCTAGTGCTTCTCCTCTGTGAGTCGGAGTTTGGCTGTCAGCCTTTCCATGCACCTAATGCTTTCCATCCTCATCTGCCAGGAGCCAAGCGTTGGTATGGTGGGGCTCAGCCAACTGGCAGTTATTTCTTTTAGTGCTGCTAAGCATAACATCCTGAACAGGCCCCGTGTAGCCCACTATTCTACCCATTGTGCCCCAACTTGTTCCCTGCTGCTCCTGTTCCACCCCCTGCCCCCATCATACCTGTTCCCCCTCCTAGTGTATCCCTCCCTGTAATGTTCCACATTATCTACTCCTATGTTACTATAGCCCTTGTATACTAGTGATGGTTAATGTTGCCCTAGTGCTCCTCAGTTGCCGAGACCTACAAGTGTACCTCACTCTTATGTACTGTGCCCCCTCCTCTGACTACCAGTACTCCCTTGCAAGGATACACTACCAGGTGCTCACTTTTTTCCCTGTTAAGCTGGAAACCTTAGTGCCTGCCTCTGGCTGTGCTCTCCACCAGTAGCAAGCCAAGAGCAATGTAGGAGCCACCAATAGCTGAGCCGCACCCCACAATAAATCTGAACTATTCGTTGCAGGGAGGGATGGGAGAGGGTGGGATTAGGGTACACTGATATATATTGACTTGTGATATTTTGATACATGGGGTTGTCCCTGGTCTTTGGTCCAAGTGGCATAGAAGTACTTTCTTTATACTTTTTGCATGTTTTAAATGGCATATTTAACTGGCTAGTTGTTATTTTGCTTTACAGCAAAAGGAATGTAGTATTCAGGAAATATTAGCAAGAGTTGAACAGGAAATGAGAGCTATATTCTCAACAGAAGCTAGCTAGCCAGGTATCCCCCACAAAATTGCAAAATAGTTGGAAGAATATTCCTTGGATCTGTTCCCTCTGATCAAGCCTGATATCCAGCTGTTGCCATGTACTGCATCATGTTTTTGAACTGATAATGACAATTGATGTGGGGGAAAACTATGGGCATGTTCTCTCAGTATTTCTATAAATGAGCTTTTTGTTGTTGTTTTGCTTGTTTATTTGCTACTTTTTTTTTCCCTCATATTGTCTGGATTTCTGTGTATTTGGTTGATTTTATGAAAAAAAATCTCCTACTGTTTTGGTGAATAGTGCCTTCGGTTCTTTTACTTCCACCTAGACACACACCAGCACAGCATCAGGGTGTGTAGAAGGGACCTTGGTTTAATATCTCATCCAAAGGACAGCACACCCCAACAGTACAGTACCTCCTTAGTACTGCACTCGAGTGCCAGCATTTTAGGTATGAGCCCAGTCCTGGTGTGGGGTTAGAACCTATGATCTTCTGGCCTAGCAGCGGATGTGCTACTAACTGAGCCATGCTGATACCTTGAAAACTGCATGAATGAGATACATAATGCAATAATAGTTGATATGGTCAAATGTATGGCAGCTTAGATTCAATGCAAAGAAGTGCAAAGTAATGCACCTGGGAAACAAAAACCCAGGGGAAGAGTACACAATGGAGGGTGAGATACTGACAACAACAAAAATGGAAAGGGACCTGGGGTAGTCATATCAGATGACATAAAGGTCGGACAGCAATGTAAGAAGGCAGTAAGGAGGGCTGGGGGATACTGGGATGCATAGGGAGAGGCATCACCAGTAGAAAACAGGAAGTTGTTGGCCCTCTGTACAGACAGTTGGTAAGACCACATCTGGAGTACTGTATACAGTTCTGGTGGCCCCCATTTCCACAAAGACATAGACAGGGTGGAGGCTGTCCAAAGGAGGGCAACCAAAATGGTGCAGGGTCTGCACCAGAAGACATATGAAGAAACATTAAAGGAGCTTTAGATGTATAGCCTTGAGGAAAGGAGGGAGAAGAGGGACATGATAGAAACTTTCAAATACCTCAAGGGAATCAACAAAGTCCAAGAGGGTAGCACCTTTCAGAAAAAGAGATGTGCAAAAACAAGGGGGCACAATTTGAATATAGAAGGGGACGGCTCAGAAGTAATGTGAGGAAGTATTGAGAAGAGATGGCTGTAGATGCATGGAACAGCCTTCCTGAGGAAGTCGTAGAGTCAAAAACAGTGGGAGAATTCAAGAATGCATGGGGCAAACATAAGGCAATTCTAGTAGGGGGTAGGAGGAAGTAGGCTGTTGGTTAATTAGGATCTGCAGCTTATCCGTTAGGTAGGGAAAGGGGCAGACTAGGTGTGCCTAGCAGTCCTTATCTGCCATCAAATTCTATGTTTCTATATACCACCTCAACTGCAAAACTGACTAATCTGAGTTTGACACCATTTTTATCGGGTTTTTTAACTACATTATATTGTATAGTGAATGTTCTATGAACTTAAGTAATCTACTAATAACTTCAATACAAATACAGTGTGTGTCTCCTTGTTGTCAGCTATGTGCATCTGCTATTATGTACTTTTGCCAGTATAAAATGCTGTAATTTAATTTCTACATGATGCTGTATACCCATGAATACAGTGAAAATAAAACTAAGGGATTTATTTTGAATTATACAGTAAAATAAAAGATAGAAAAGTGGTAGTACACATGGAAAATAATTCCATCTAGTGGTCAAAACAACCTAACAGGACTACGTCGTCTTCACTTGATGTTTTTTTTTTACTTATACACCACCACATTCCTAGCATTTATTCTCTTTGTTTTTATTTAATTTAATGTAGTTTTGTGATTAGGACCTAGTTCAAGGTATATAGGGCCCTATTCACGAAAGGGTGTAGGGTACACTCAAAATGTGCATACCCCTGTCCATAGCCCTGCCCCCCTGACGCACAAGACTATGTCGTCTTCACCTGATGGATTTTTTTTATTTATACACCACCACATTCCTAGCATTTATTCTCTTTGTTTTTATTTAATTTAATGTAGTTTTATGTTTAGGACCTAGTTCAAAGTATATAGGGCCCTATTCACGAAAAGGCATAGGGTACACTGGAAATGTGCATACCCCTGTCCATGGCCCTGCCCCCCTGATGCACAGGTCCACACAGCGCAGGCACGGGCAGAGTCATGGACCCAGCCGGGCATCCAATCAGTTGCCTGGCATGGGTCCACCAGTGGAACACTTGTGTGGCAGGGCACGTGTTGACAGCGTGCCCCGTGGATGTTGGAGGGCCAGCTACTGTGGTGGATGGCAGCGGTGCAATGCCACCGGCCCTCGCCGTCAGCACCAATGTGGTACCGCGAGATGGGGGAATGGGGGAGCATGCCAGTTGACAGGGTATGTAGGGACACATCTAGCGGTAATCGGGAAGGGTGTCGGCATGTGGTGCCGCTGGGGTGGGCAGGTGGCAGCCTTGACCCAATGGCCCTGTGAGGGGTAGAGGTATTGTGGGCATCTGGGGGTGGGGGTGCACACTCACTGCTGCAGGTGGGGTGGGTGGGTGTTGTCAGGAAGCCATGACCTGTGGCTCTGGTGATGTGGTGGGTTACTCGCCCCATCCAGAGGGGTGTGCATGAGGCACATAAGTGGTTTACAGCTGGGTCTCTCTGGTGTACCTGGTGACCCCCTATGCACCCCCACAGCCAGCACTATGTGTCTTAGTGCATGGCACATAGTGCCGGCCCATCCCTGGCCTGCCCCCTGCACATTGATTATTGCACAGCCGGGGGATTGGGCACTTACATACTGCATGCCCCCCTTTGTGTATTCCTCGCAGGGGGTGCAGTTGGTGTGAGGAGGCTACTCACCCCAGATACGCATGCATAGCCACTCTGCACCATTTGTGCATAAGGCCCATAGTGAATAAAGGTGGTAGCCATGTTTGTGATCTCAGGCCTGTTCTGGGTGTTTAGGGGGATTGAACTGCTTATTGTATGATGTGGCTACTAGCAAGTCCCAGTCATAAGGTATGCAATATGATGACAATTTGACAACTTGTCAGGCCTGCTAGCCAATCAGGAGGCTACCTTTTTTACACATTTTATAATTATGGAATAATATGTAGCAAGCATCTTTCTTTTCACCCAGGTCAAGGCAGGTTACTAGAGAACACTGGAAGGGTTAAGTCTCAGCCTGAGAGTTGTTCTCTACTGGGCCTCAGCTTACAAAAGTGGTGTCTGGAGTTTGTGCCTAGAGCTTTCTGACTCAGCCAGAAGTGGGAAAATCAGGCATGAATATCCATGCCTTTCCCTTCCCCCTTTACCCTATAAGAGGGGAAATTAAGCTATGAGTCTGTGGGGAGAATAGAAGGGTCAGCAGTCCTGTGAAGACCAGAGGGACAGAGTAAGCTCAGCTGTGACCAAACTATGGGGGTCTGTAGGCTCAGGGATGGTGAAAGAATCCCTGGATATGAGTGGCACTGTTCCCCTTGGGTGAGGTCTTCAGAGGCTTGCAATCAGCCAGGAGCCTGGAGCAGAAATCCCCCTAGGACATCAGAGGATAGGAGTAGACCTGGAAGAAGTTTTGCCTGTAAGGAATGAGAGGTTGAGTAACCTGATGGGAGTAGTGGAGGTCCACTCCCAAGGGAGGTTGCTGGTATCCATGAGGATCCACTCCTGACGTCTGTACACAAAGGAGAGAGCAGATATGTAAGTTAACCTTCATTGAGTTGCTCTTTGGAAATTAAAGGCTTGGCCAGTAACTTGTAATTAAGTAACCCTCTGGGAGGTGTCCCAAATGAAGGTTATCAGGTGGAGGGGACCTGATAAGAATTGGGGTTGGTAAGCCCCCCCAGGATGGGGCCAGGCATTTGAGCCCATCTTTTGGTCCATTAGGACTATCAGTGTGGTGTTGGAAGGAGACACATGGCCAAACCAGCTGTCTACTACATTTAGGAGTAGATCATAATGCTGATGTACAGTTTTCTAATGGATAGTCCTTGCTGACACACTAAGACATGCACAGGCATGTTTTACCCCAGGGATAGTGCTTCCCTGCCTTAGAAGATGCCATGCACAAATGGTCTTGGGAGTGCCAGGGCTCCAGGGTCCCCAGAATGAGTGATAGGGTTTATGAGTTTATGATAACATTAATGAATGTGATAGCGGTAGTATGCCCCATTAAAGTCAAAGGGAGGTAATCTTGGCAAATAAAATAGACGTATGGCAGTGTGTATCAGGTACTCCAAGGGGTAAAGTGGCCCCTGGTAAATGAAATAGCAGCAGTAGAAATCCTGTTCAGAGCAAAGGAACATGGTAATAATGGTGTAGAATACTGGGTGTGTTTAGGAGCCCATGGTAACCAAATGTGATTGATGATGATTATGACTGTTTATGAAGAACTAAGCAAGGTGAGGGTAATGCCCTTCAAGGCTGTGTTACACCATACAGCTCATGAAAATACATCTAGTTTGATCCCAGCTTCCAGTATGGACATTCAGTTTGTGTGTAAGTCTCATGGTTTGTGGTACCCAAAAAAATGTATATCGGCTGCCTTGTTCCTCATTTGCTCTGACCTTTGCTGGCAGAGGTATAGGTAGAGAAAGAGAGAGACAGGGGTTCATGGCATAAGGTAAGTGTCCTTTTGAGCAATAAATGTCAGCATATACTGTACCCCTAGACACAGGGGGATGCCGGACCCTTACAAATACATAACGGGGTATGTTATATTATGGGGATATTGCCACACCTCAGGTCAAGTGTTGTGAGTCATGAGGCCACAGGCTGAGTGACTTTTTACCCTGAGAAGTGGCAGTATCCCATGAAATGCCACATCCTGGAGTGCATTATTGTTAATAGTGAATACAAAAAAAAATGTTTTAAGGTTTATTTTTATAATTGATTTTGTGGCACTTTAACTAAGTTTGTTTTTATAAAATGGTAAGAAAACATCTAGAAATCTCATTGGCCAAGAGACATCAGCTGACTGTACATTAAATCTCTATATATGCACAGTCATCCTGGTCCTAAACCACATCACACAATGAGCAAATCAGTCCTCATACAACCAGAACTATCTTCCATCAGTCCCCCTTCAAACAGAACTAATCTTCCATTATAAACATGGTTGCTACCTTTATACTGTAAAAACACTTCAGCTGGGCCCTAAAAATAAAACTACCTTAAATAAAAAAAATAATAAATTCATTAAATGTTGTTTCCCTGATCATCACACTCCCCTTACACACATAAACAAATTAGAAACATTAAGTGTTGTTTATAGTTTTCATTACAACTGTTTGTTTACTAACAGTGAAAAATCCCCCTTCTGTCTTTACCTGCTCATCAGTGAAATCTCTCATGCTTGCACTGACAGTGATATAATTGAGTCTCTGGCTCTAAAACAGGCCTTTGTTGTCTGTGTGTACAGAATGTCAGGAGAGTAACATTCTACAAGTGGAACACAGCAGAATTTTGAATCTCTGTATTCCATGGTAAACATTCCATGAAAAACATTCTGGCCCAGAGATTCAAAAGGGTTGCGCCATGCGCAACAGGGTCGCGCGTGCGCAACTCCAAAAATGCGCCATTCTGTGATATTCAGAAGGGGCCAGTTGCGCCACCAAAAACATGCTGAGCAACAGCGCAATGGAAATGAAGGCATGCGCAACCGAAGGGGGCGGATCCATGCATAAAGTGCGCAATGCGATAATCGAACACTTGCGCAATGCGCAAGAGTGGCTCAGCCGGAAGTTGCGCAGTACCGGATTTGAGCCAAAATAAAAAGGCTCAAGGAAGCGGCGCAAGAACCCTAGCAGGCCGCAAACTGGGGGAGAGAGACAGAGAGAGAGAGAGAGAGAGAGAGAGAGAGAGACAGGAGCTGGAAGGGCAGAGAGGGACAGTGAGTCCAGGAGGACAGAGAGGCCAGTGGGGGGTGCCCGGTGCAGTGGAAGCAGCAGTGGGGGCAGCGGGGTAACACAGGAACAGCAGCCGGGGGCAGAAGCCAGGGACATGGACAGTGCCAGCTTCCACATGGAAGCTGTAATGAGGGGGTGAGACACCATGCTGCAGGGGCGTGGCATGGAGGAGCCCGTCGGCGGTATGCCCCGACAGGCGGTATCGTTCCGTATCAGCTTCGAGCTGTCACACAGACGCCGAGATTGTGGGCCAGTACCGCCTGAACAGGGCAATACTGAGACGGCTCTGCAAGCTGTGCAGTGATGTGATGCAGGCACCCTCACGACGGAGTTACGCTCTGTCCGTGGAGACCAAGGTGACAGCCTGCATGTGCCTGCTCGCCACGGGCACCTTCCAGAGGCCAACAGGGGACACCACAGGCATTACACAGTCGGCCATGTCACCATCCTCACCCAATTCCTCAAGCGCACTGCTGCCTCATGCTGCAGAGTACATCCATTTCCCCAGCACCGCGCAGAGCGTACAACAAACATGCAGGAGTTCCACAGGGTAGCACATATGCCTGGCATGCTAGGGGCCATAGACTGCACCCATGTGGCCATTCGCACGCCACCTGCCCCCGACAGCCAGGCATATCGGAACCGAAAGGGGTTTTCCAGTGTCAACTGCCAGGTGGTGTGTGATGCCACTGGGTGCATTATCAATGTCTGTGCCACACACCCTGGCGGAGCACATGATGCCTTCATATGACACCAGTCTGCACTGTGCCATCGATTCAAGAGTGGGGACATCCCCACGGGTCATCTAGTGGGTGAGTACACATGTATGGAATGCAAACTCTGGGCAAGGGTGGAATGACACAGGTGCCATGGTAGTGGCACACAAGGATAAGGGCAATATGGACCTGACATGACACTGATCTCCACATCTCCACACAGGTGACTGCGGATACCCACTCTGTCCCTGGCTGCTCACACTGTACCGCGCGCCCCGACCCCAGCGCAGCTATGCTTCAATGAGGCACATGCCGCAACACGTAAACATCATAGAGCGGGTGTTTGGGATGCTCAAGGCACGCCCGATGCCTGGACACCTCCGGCGGAGCCTCACAGTACAGCCCCCAAAAGGCCTGTGGGATATTCCTGGTCTGTTGCATCCTGCCAACATGGCCAAAGACCATGGGATAGCCGTACAGGTCCAAGAGGGGACAGCAATGGGGATGCCAGTGGCGCCCGGTGATGTTAGTGATGAGCAGCCCCCTAGGACGGAGGGACCCCGACTGACCCGGCAGGCCCAGCTGCACCGGGACACCATTGCAGAAGAGCACTACGCCCAACACAGGTAAGTCAGGGGACATGTGCAGGCAACACTGTCCATGCGCAAACCACAGGCACACAGGGAACACACCGTGCATGAAGGTCAGGGAGTTGAAGGTTCCAGGCATACCAACACACCATCAGAGAGGGGTGAGCACTCATATGGACACACACACACACCAGGCAGCATACATGGGCATCAGCACAGCACTGCGGAAATGACATTGCCAACACACAGCACCACCAACCACCCCCACCACCTGGACTGTCCACGTACGTGTGTCAGGACCTGGGCACCCTTGCACCTTGGTGTACAGTGCAATGCAGGCATCATCATGCACACGCACCTGTGGACAGCAGTTGGGAGAGTGTGCAGGTGGTCCGTGTGTCAGCTTGGTGAGCAGAGCACCCAGCAGTGCACTGCCCACCATGACACACATTGCACACAGGGCAGCACCAGACAGGGCCTGCACTGGGAGACAGCTCAGTCAGGTAGCACTGTCCCACGGCCACCACGGATGCGGGCGGCCCCGCCATGGCCCAGCAGCACTGCAGGCTGAGTAGGGTTACATCGGGTGGTGCTGGTGCACCACCAGTCCCACTGTGCGAACGCCACCTTGCCCGCACAGGGTCTGCATCCTGCCAAACAAACTTCACCAGGGGTGCTCAGGATGCATGAGCAGCAGAACCCGCGCCGACAGGCCTGGTGCTCCACGACGCCGAACGGGAGTGGAGTGCGCACTGTGTGGGGTGTGTGGTACAGGGCACCTGACAGTGTGGCCACGCGTCCGCGACAGAGACCACTGCCTGGGTCAGCCTGTCAATGGCAGCGGTCACATCCGTCCGCATAAGGACCAGCTCGGCTCGGTCCCAAGCACACTCCCTGCTATGCCGCTCCACGGACACAGACAGTGCCTCCACGGACCTTGCAACCTGCCCCTGCAGCTGTACCGAGTCCTGCAGCAGGCGGGTGTGCGCGACCAATGGGTACTGTGCCCCAATGGCATCGTGACCCCCAGGGTGTGGACGGTCCTGGTGCACAGCACCCCTTGAGGGTGGGCGCTGTTCGCCAGGACCAGGTATGGGCGGATAAAAGGGCGGTGGACATGTGCCACTGCTTGACACTGTACCCCCAGACCTGGTGTGCGACTGCTGCTGCTGCCCCTCCAACTGCTGAGCCCCCAGGTCCACCTGTTCCACCTCCGTGCTGACAACAGTGCCAGACACCTGCACAGCCACCGGTGCTGCCCCACCGGTGCTGACAAGCACAGCCTGGGACTGTGCCAGCATGCTGGTACACAGGTGTGAACCAGGAAGGCCCAGGGGCACGTGCTGGCCTGCCATGTGTCCGCCATGGGACACACACCTATCACTGCCCATTGCAGGCCTGCTCATCAATGGTGCAGGTGCGTGCCACTGCCATAGGCACAGCATGCTGGCATACCTGCATGCCAGACTGCTGTGACACAGGCTGTGCACCCCTGCACCCGTATCACTGACACCGGAGTTGTTGGCCCAGCGCATGCTGCTGCAGTGCCTGCAGGCTGGTGGCAGAGGTGGATGGTCCTCCTCCACGTCCAGCAGGTCTGCATCACTGTCTGGACCCACCACCACCACCGCCTCCAGATGAACAGGATCTGTAACAGAAAGAGAGTACATGTGAGTGCATGTGAACAACAGCCCCCCAACAACACCACCATGTCATACCGTGCAGTGATGGGCTTCACCTGTCTGGAATCCTCCACCTGGTACACACCGCAATGGCACTCGGCTGCATGGCGCGCAACCAGTGTCTCCTCTGTAGGGGTCAGCTGCAACACCACTGGGCCCTCACCAGTGCCAGCACGGCCAGCCCTGAAGGCTGCCACCTTCTCCTTCAGCCTCCTGCGGTCAGTCCCCATCTTCTTCTTGCATTCCTGCATGGAGCGCTGGTGGCTCTGCAGGTTGCTGGCCCGAGCTACCCCTCCCATGCAGCTGCACGCTCCTGAGGGTGCCCTCCGTCCACTCACTAGTGGCTCATCCTCCAGGTAGGCCTGGAAGAGGGCCTCCGCCTCTGCCGCGTGTGAGTTCGCCTCCTCCTACGCCCGCCGTCACACCCTCAGCTTGGCTCTGGTCAGTCATGGTGATCTGTATGGGTGGAAGTGGACACCTGTCACTGTGCAGTCGACAGCATTTCCCCATGAGCATAGCTGCCGGCCGGGGGGAAGCCCCTACGCTTCCACTCCGCATGGCAGATACTGATCGAAAAGGGTGCCCTTTGTCCCTTTCAATGCCTCTTTTCATGCTCAGCCCCTCAGCCTTTATCATCCTCCACCCATGAGCATTGTCCTGAGCATCACACAGCATGAACTCACCTCTCACCTGCAGTAACCAAATCTGGCCAGCACAACCCACTGTCGCATTTTTATAGCGCAACACATGCAAATGAGGTGTGGCGCAACTTTAATGACATGCTAATCACGCCACTGCGCCTTTGAATGGCTGATCGCATGATTTGCATATGTCGGCTGAATATCGCGTATTTGCGCTTTGCGCAATACGGAAGGTCCGGCTGAGCCAATGGCACAGATTTGTGGCTGTGTGCCACACTGCATTGCGCATGCCCAGACAGCTTACGCATGCGTCTATCGTGCTGCAGACCTGCTGAGCGCGATAGGTGATTCAGACCATGGCCACCATTGTGCCAGTGGCGCTACAGCACTGGGCACTATATGGTGCTGTGGCACTACTGCGCGATAGTCCACTGTGGCACTGGTGCTCAGCTTGGCAGTCGTGAAGGATGCCTATACGTCCTATGGCTCTGTGCGTAGCCTTGCATCATTGCCGTGACCTTGTGTATGCCCTCTGACCCCTGGCGCTGTTGGCATGCCATATGTACGTCCCTATTGCGCTGTCTGGTGACAGCGCCATGTAAAGTGACGGCGCTGTTCGAACAGTGCGATTGGAGCCTGTGGTGGTCTATTGCGCAACAACTCCACGTGGGGTTACGGCGCAGCGGGGCGCCATATTGCCTGCTGTAAAGTTGGTGCCATGGCTAGGAGGAGGGCAGTGTCCTGGAGCCAGCTTGAAGTGGCCAACCTGGTGGTCCTGGTGGAGCCCCACTGTGAGGCACTGTATGGTGAGGCCCTCACCATGCCTAGGGACCCACGTGGTGGCAGAAGTGGCCACTGACTCGGTGGAGGTCACTGGCCGGGCCGGGTCTGCTGAGCAGTGCCGGCACCGGTACAGTGACCTCCGCCAGAGGGAGCCGGAACTCTGACGCTGCTGCGCTCACGCACAGGGCGGGCGTGGTGCCTAGGCCAGGTGAGTATACCATCTATGCACTATATTCTCTGTAGGGTGTGTGTGTGCTTGGGTGGCTGTGCATAGGTGCCGGCTCGGACACGGTGGGCTGTGTCAGTGTGTGCAGCTGTGCGATGGATGGTTATGGCTGTGTGGGCAGGCACTCTCACTGGGGCAGGGGGCACTCTGCTTTTGAGTCACACTGATGTTTGTCTCAACATATGTCTCCCACAGGCCGGATTGTGAGGACACAGGGCCAGGGTGACGTGGGCCGTGCCAGGGCCCTGGTGCCAGGGGGTGTTGTGCCCCAACAGCAGCAGCAGCAGCAGCAGCGTCAGACCCAGCTGCTGGAGGAGTGTGAGTATCATTACTTCATGGATGCTATTGCATGCTGGGGGGGCAAGACCACCAGCCATGTGGGACACAACCAAAGGGGAGATCATAATTCCACTATACAAAACACTAGTGAGTCCCCACACTGGAGTACAGTGTACAGTTCCGGAGACCATACCTACGTATGGACATGGACTGGGTGGAGAGGGTTCAGAGGAGGGCGACACGGATGGTGCATGGATTGCATCACAAGTCCTATGCAGACAGGTTGACGGAACTGAACATGTACTCCCTGGAGGGGAGGAGGGTGTGGGGATATGATGGGGACATACAAGTATCTTACAGGGGGGAACAGAGTGCAGGAAAACAGTATTTTTAAGCGTAAAGGATGTTCCAGGACTAGAGGGCATGGGATGAAGTTGGAGGGGGGACGATTCAGAGGAAACATGAGAAAGTATTTCTTCACAGAACGGGTGGTGGACAAGTGGAACACCCTGCCAGAGGAAGTGGTGGGGCTGACTTGGTCACGGGATTTATGAATGCATGGGTTAGCCATAAAGGAATTCTGGAGGTCAGGGGTAAGGGGCAACAGACTTATAGGACAACAGAGTGAACTTACAAGGTCAAATGGACAGACTGGGTGTCCCATAGGCTCTATCTGCCGACACTGTCTATGTATCCATGTATGTAGGCATGACACAGGTGACCTGCATCACAGTGCAGTATCACGGCACGCCTGTGTATGCATCACTGGTGGTCCAGGCATGCACTGGGCACATAGCTGTGTAACTGGCATCGCACCACGCTGCCACATCACTTGCCAGCCTAGTTTGTACTGTGATTGACGTGGGCAGTGTGTGTGGGTGGTGGTGCGATAGCTGGTGCCGCCTGTTTGTGATGGCCATGTGCATGTTCACTGTGGTGGGTGCATGCCATCACAGGTGCGGACATTGGGCTATATGGCTTGCAGGTTGGGTGGTGTTCAGGGTTGGTCAGTCACAGCCATTGACTGTGTTCCCATTTTCCTAGGCCTCGAGGTTCTAAGGAGGATGCACGGATGTCCGTCGCCTCACAGAGGTCAGCGTGGCAAGCCACAGGATCCTGTGAGCGATACGGAGGCATGGACGCCATCAGGGCAGACTGGAATGGGGCGCCAGCAGGGGAGGACCAGGAGCCAGCTGGGCCATAGCCCGCATTACCCTTCCCACTTCTTCTATCCCTACCACCCTGCCTTCCCTCTCCAAGTTTTTAATCCCTCCCTCTTGAACACCCCTTCCTTGTACCCGTCCCCCCCCTTGTAAATAGTTTTTATTGTTCTTGTTGCACTATGTTTAATATACATTTCTATTTTGATATATGAATACTGTGTTGGTCTCTGATTTGCAGCTGGCTATGGGTGCTCAGTTGCAGGTGTGTACATGCCATCTGGGCTGGTATGGTCCTGGGTGTGTGTGTGTGTGTGTGTGTGTGTGTGTGTGTGTGTGTGTGTGTGCATGGGGAGGTATCTCCAGCATGGCAGTGACTTTCAGTTGGTCTTGCCATCTGCTGCCACCCACTGCTGGGTGCACAGGGTGTGTCTGGCTTGTAGGCTTCTGTGTTGCATGGGGCTGATGTGTGCTGGGGGGTCTGCATGGTTTCCTGCAGTGCCAGTCACTGCACATGGGTGGTGTCTTTGGTCACAGTGCAGGGTGCGCTGTGCATACGGGGGGCTGATGTGCACTGTGGTTGTCAACCCCTGTGTGTGGCACTGTCCACCTGCCAGTGGTTGTGCTGGGGTGTCAGGGCTCTGCTATGCTTTGTTGGCTTGTCCCCATGGGCACGGATCATCCATCCCACCCCCAGTGATGCTGTGCTTGGGGTGTGCCGGTGTGGTGTGGGTTCTGCAGTGTGTTCCTGTGCCCATGTGTGGCATGGCTGGCGGTGGGCCCCAGCCTGCCTCCCTGGATGTGCAGTTCCATTGCTCTGGGGGACTGTGCTTGCGCTATGGCAGCTCTGGAATGCTCAGCTGAGCTTCCATGGTTGCACCATAGCGCAACATTTTGGCTCAGCTTCTCCTTCCTGGTTGCGCGATGGCGCAGTATGTGCGATATTCAGACGTTGGTTGCTTGCGCAATTTGCTCTGCTCCATGTTTGAATATCGCACCTGTTGCGCATTTGCGCAACTGGTTTGCGCTTGCTCCTGCTGTTGCGCCAGTTTTGAGCACAGTTTGAATATCCAGGCCTCTATGTCTTGAATGTGGGGAAAAACAGAAAAACAGGATGAAGAAAGTAAGCAATACAGCAATACTTTATAAACAAAAAGAAAAGGTGGGAAAACACAGTTAAATAGGCAGAAGCAGACCCAAAGTGCCCAAATACATTGATAATATTAATAAAAGCAATCCACAGAGGTAATCGGCCAGTGACACGGGCTATTCGGTTAACTCAAACATACAACACGAGTGCAGAGAAGCATTGAAAAATAAAAGCCAGTCACTTCCGAGATGGAAGTGCGCAGTGCATGATGGTAGGCACCAAAAAGTTAAAGAAGTAGCAACCGCTACGATCATGGAGGGAATTTAATATTAAAGGAGGTAGCATACTATAGAGGTTGAATGGCCTATGTTGAAATTCTGGAGAACTGGGTTTGAATCTCACATTTGCCGATGGGGGTCCCAATTCCCCATCAGTTTCACTGCCCCCAAAAAAATGTTTGTATGCCATGCTGGGAGCCCACCCCAGCATGGCAAAAACTTCCTTAGCCAATGGGGGTGCCCAATCCCCCGTCGGATTCACTGCCCCCTCAAGCTGCCTGGTGCCACGCTGGGAGCCCACCCCAGCATGGCAAAAGCTTAATTTGCCAAAAGGGCTGCCCAATCCCCCGTTGGTTTCACTGCCCCCAAAGTGCTCGTGATGCCGCGCTGAGGAGCCCCACCCAGCATGGCAAAAACTCCTTAGCCGGAGGGGGTGCACAATCCCCGTCGGCTTCCACTGTTCTCAGCCACTGGGAGCCCACCCCAGCGCAGGCAAAAAGTCCCTTGTGTGTAAATAAAACCTGAAACAAAAAAACCTTCCCTCGTTGATTCTTTTGCCCCTGCCCCAACCCGCACCCACCCTCTGTGTACCCACCTCCCCACACCCCCACCTCAACCCATACTTACCTCCGGGCCCAGCTCAATGATCTTCGGTGGACCGGGGAACACGTCTGCACTCTTCAAAGCCGACCGCGAACTGAAGAAATGCCGGTAAGCTGTATCATGGCATAAATGGATTTTTTTCAACTTTAGTGCATATCTCAGCCATTTCTGAGAATTTTTTCACCAAATTTTCAACATGGGGTTTTTGGGGCCCCAGCTCATGAAATGTACCACTGTTATTTCATTAATTGGTCCAGAAAGGTGGTTCCACAGTCACTGCGTGGAACCACCTTTCCAGAATGATTAACGAAATGACAGTGTCACAGTTCATGAGGTAGGTTCCCAAAAACCCTATGTTGAAAATTTGGTGAAAATATTCCCCAAAACGACTGTTTTACGAGCGTGCGTTGCACAGTTCTTACGTATGCTCGTAACTTCGAGCATTTTTAATATTTTTACTCCAGATTTTCAGTATTGCCATTTTACTGCACCTCGTTATGAACAGTACAACTGTCATTTTTCACATCTCACCGGAAATGTGTTTTCGCACATGTAGCGCACAATGGTGCGATCCGTGTGCGAAATCAATGTTCTGGACAGATTAACAAAATCACAGTGACACTGTTCATGAGCAGTAGTCTTAAACTGGCTATGTTGAAAATTTGGGGGAATATTCACCAAAACGACTGTTTTACGAGCGTGCCTTGCGCAGTTCCTACCCACGCTCGTAACTTTGAGCATTTTTAATATTTTCACTCCAGATTTTCAGTTTTGCCATTTTACCACACCTCCTTATGAACAGTACAACTGTCATTTTTCACATCTCACCCAAAATATGTTTTCGTACATGTAGCGCACAATGACGCGGTTGGTGTGCGAAATCGATGTTCGGGACAGATTAAGAAAATCACAGTGAAGTAAAGTGCAATTCATAAACTACAACAAGTAGACTGTTGTTTGCTAATGTTGTTAGTAATTGCTATTTTTTACCATTCAAAAAAGTTTACCAAGGGACTATTTTATCTCAATGTTTCAATTAATTCTTTATTCTGTATTTAAATAAATGTTACAAAGTTTTCAAAATATAAACACCGTGTCATTTTCTTTGTTTCCATAGTTATTTCCCATTTTATAAGCGCATTAAGACACTCCAGGGTGGTGGTTGTTATATAATAACCGCACACCTAGGTACGGAAGGACACTCGGCCTTCGGCCTCGTGTCTCACCATGCACTTAGGTGTGCGGTATAGCCTATAGGTGCTGTTGTGGCACTGTGGGGAAGTACGGTTCTGGGGAGAGTTGTTGTTGAGAAGTCTGGGCTCAAGGAGAAATGCTCAGTGTTTTGTAGGTCTGAGGTGAACTGAGTGAGAGAAAGTAAAGCACAGTCTCACAGTGCTGTGAGAAAAAATGTGGGCTGGAGTAGAAGCATCCACTTTGAATTTTGTGTTTTGGGATTTTGCAGTTGTGATTATGGTCTGAATGAGTGAGTAACTAATGGTGTGGTGAGTGACAGCAACCAGGGAAGCTGCAGTATTGTATGTTGTAGTTCGAGCAGGTTGGTGGGGCTATGTAGTTTTGATCATTTGGAGCAGCTGTTTTGATGATGTCTTAGTAAGAGCGGATAGGGCAGGCTGTGTATCTATGGGGGTTGGGACTGAGTGGAGGTTGTGAGTTTGTGAGTGGGTGTGAATTTGTTTTTCTTTATTTGAAAACTGGTAAAAGGGAAAGACACACTGAGCTGAAGTGTGTTTCCAGGTGCGACCTGGGGGGAAAGGGAACACATGGTACAAAGACAGTGAGCAAGTCAGCAAGGTGCATAAATGACAAGATAAATAATGTCCTGAGAACTGTTGGTACAAAGCAATCAATAAGATAATTAAACATGATACAGTACTACAATGAAGCTCCATGATACAATACTTAGAAACATAGAAACAGACTTTGACGGCAGATAAGGACCACTTGGCCAACCCAGTCTGCCCATTTCCCTACCTACTGGATAAGCTGCAGATTCTAGTTAACCAACAGCCTACTTCTTGCAACCCCCCCCCACTATAATTGCCTTGTGTCTGTCCCATGCATGTTTGAATTCCCCCACTACCTCCCCAGGAAGGCTGTTCCACATATCCACCACTCTCTCCGTGAAAAAAAATGTCCTCACATTACCCCTGGGCCGTCCTCCCTCTATCTTTAAATTGTGCCCCCTTGTTCTTACACATCTCTTTTTCTGAAAGATGCTACCCTTCTGGACTTTGTTGATTCCCTTGAGGTACGTGAACGTTTCTATCATGTCCCCCCTGTCCATCCTTTCATCAAGAGTATAATATTAAGCTCTCTCAGTCTCCCTTCATATGGTTTCTGCTGCAGACCCTACACCATTTTAGTTGCCCTCCTCTGGACTGCTTCCATCCTGTCTATGTCCTTGCATAGATGAGGTCTCCAAAACTGGACACAGTACTCCAGATGGGGGTCTCACCAACTGTCTGTACAGAGGGATAACTACTTCCCTTTTTCTACTTGTGATGCCCCTTCCTATGCATCCCAGTATCCCCCTGGCTCTCCTTACCGACTTTTCACATTGCTTACCCACCTTTCGGTCATCTGATATGACTACCCCCAGGTCCCTTTCCATTTTTGTTGTTGTTAGTACCTCCCCTGCTATTGTGTACTCTTCTCCTGAGTTTTTGTTTCCCAGGTACATTACTTTGCACTTCTTTGTATTGAATCTACTGTAAGTTGCCACATGTCTGACCATTCCTCCAACCTTGCCAAGTCCCTTCTCATCTTTTCTACACCCCTTGTGTATCAACTCTGTTACAGATCTTTGTGTCATCTGCAAAGAGGCATACCTTTCCCTCCAGACCCTCTGCAATGTCACCTATAAAGATGTTAAAGAGGACTGGACCCAATACTGAACCCTGTGGTACCCCACTTATAACCCCTCTTTCTTCAGAGTGGACTCCATTTATAATTACCTTCTGTGTCCTGTTGTGCAGCCAGTGTTTTACCCAGGCTACCACCCTGGGACCCACTCCCAGGCTGGTTAATTTGACTAATAATCTTTTGTGCGGGACTGTGTCAAATGCCTTGCTAAAGTCTAGGTAGGCCACATCCACAGCCCCTCCCTGGTCTATTACTTTGGTCACCCAGTCAAAGAAATCAATTAGATTTGTCTGACATGACCTTCCTGCTGTAAATCCATGCTGCTTTGGGTCCTGTGCCCCGCTGGCCTCTAGGTACTCAACAATTCTTTCTTTCAGAAGTGATTCCATCATTTGCTCTACCACTGAGGTCAAACTTACAGGTCTGTAGTTTCCTGCTTCTGCCTTGCTCCCACTTTTGTGAAGGGGAATCACATCTGCCCTCCTCCAGTCCTCAGGTACTGCCCCATCCTGCCATGATCTGTTAAAAAGCGTGGTCAGTGGTGTCACTAGGTCCTCCCTTAGTTCTTATAGGATTCTGGGGTGAATCCCATCAGGCCCCATTGCTTTGTCCACCTTGACTTTTAGGAGTTCTTTCAGGATTCTTTCTTCTGTGAATGGACTGGTGTCAACTCCCCTACCCAGAGTGCTTCTATTGTCTGGTTTAGGTAACTGCTCCTCATCTTCTTTTGTGAATACTGAGCAAAAGTATTCATTCAGTATCTCTGCCTTTTCACTGTCTCCCTCTGCCCACCTCCCCTCTCCTTTATTAATCTTCACTATCCCTCCCTTAACCTATCTGTGCTCCCTAATATACCTATAAAAGGTTTTATCCCCCTTCTTAACTGAGTTGGCTATTTTTTCCTCGGTTTGGGCCTTTGCTAGTCTGACTGCCTTTACCACTTCTTTCTGCTTTAATTGATACAGTTCCCTGTCATGCTCCTTCTGTGATTCCTTATACTTTTTGAATGCAGCCTTTTTCTCCTTAACCTTCCTGCCACCTCTTTTGAGAACCATAGTGGTTTTTACTCGCTTTGTTTTTTATTTGTTTCACACAAAGGCTTGTTGCCTCTATGATGGCAGTTTTGATTTTTCTCCATTGTTCTTCCACCCCTCCTTTTTGGTCATTTGCTAGTGCATTTTTCAGGTATTCACCCATTTTGCCAAAGTCAGCTCTTCTAAAGTCCAGTATCCTTGTTTTTGTATTGCTTATCTCCATGGTTGTGCTCACTGTGACGCACACTGTGCATTGGTCGCTTGTTCCCAGATGTCTACTGACTTCTAAATTTGTGATCTTCTCTCCATTTTGAGAGTACCAGGTCTAGTATTGCTCCCTCCCGAGTGGGTTCCAACACTAGCTGTCTAAGGCCTGCCCCCTGCAGGGCATCGAGAATGACCCTGCTCTTGGATGTGGCTGCAGTACATGTTATCCAGTTAACATCTGGCACATTCAGGTCCCCCATCAACAGTATCTCCCCTTTTTCAGCCATTTTGAGAATGTCCTCTATCATTTTGTTGTCCATTTCCTCCCCTTGAGACGGGGGTCTGTATACAACCCCTGTGCGGACTGTGATGCCAGTCCCTGTCTCCAAGGTGACCCAGAGTGCCTCTTGTCCTCCCAATTTACTTTTTAGTTCTGTAGCTTTGATCCCTTCCCTTATGTATAGAGCTACTCCACCTCCTCTTTTACCTTCCCTGTCCCTTCTGTAGATTGTGTACCCTGGTATGTTGACATCCCAGTCATGGTTCTCGGTACCATGTTTCCGGACTGCCACAATATCCAATTGTTCATCTTCCATCAGGGCTACTAGCTCAGGAAGCTTGTTTTCAGACTACGGCATTGGTACTATTGCCTCCATTTAATGTTGGCTTTATCCTTTTCCCCATCCCTGCTCTTACTGTCCTTGTCTATTTTTCCATTTACCCCTGTCCTGCCCTGTGTTGAGCTCTGTACCTCAGTGTTTACCTTACTGCCTGCCATGTTTTGTGGGGAGAGGTTTGAAATTTCCTGCCTTTTATCAGCGCCTCCCCCCTTGGCTAGTTTAAAAGCTTGCCAAGGAAGCATTTAAACCTATCACCTAGGAGCTTGGTTCCCTTCGTGGACAGATGCAGACCATCATGCTAGTATAGACCTTTATCTCTCCAGGTGGCCCCCCAGTTCCCAATGAAGCCAAAGCCCTGTGCTCTGCACCAGTTTTGCAACCATTCATTAAACTGCATGGTGTGCAGTACCCTAGCCTCACTCCTGCCATGGACTGGTAGCACCTCTGAGAAGGTTACGTGCTTTACCCATCTGAGGCCCCTCCCCAACTCCACAAATTCATTCTGCACTGCACCGATCCCATGCCTAGCTAGGTCATTTGTCCCAAGGTGGACTATGATATCTAGTTCCCTCTCCTGTGATGCTGCTTCTGCAATCCTGAGCATTCACTTCCTGTCCCTCCAAACCATGACACCAGGCAGGCACCTTAATTCCTTCACCTCTCCCTTTCCCAGGTTTACCCCCTAACAATAGAGTCCCCTATCAGAAGCTGTTTCCTTCCCCTGTGGTGTTCTTTGCCACCCTTTTATGGGTCTCCCTTGTGAATGTCCTCAGCATTCTTCTGGGTCTCCGCTAAGGGTGCCATCATAGAGGAACCTTGCTCTGCCAGAATGGCATATGATTTGTGTAGAGATACAACTAGGGGGCTTCGCCTCTGGTCCACCACCCACACCCTCCCAGAACCCACTGTGGTCCAACTGCTCTTCATACTTGGCAACCTCTGAGGCAGTGGTTGTGGCAGTGGTGCTCTTTGGAAGGGGGAGGCCTCCTTAGTCCTTGCTAGTTCAGCCTGGAGGTGGGCAACCTCCTCCCTCAGAGCTGACAGTTGCCTGCAAATAGGACAGCAATGCAGTTTTCAGAATGTCTCTCAGAAAACTGCTGCCCCACAGCCAGTGCATTGCACCACTCCCCACATGTCCCTCTCTCTTATAATATACAATATATATTTTTTTATTACTAATTGTGGTGTGTACCTACCCTTTTTGCACTGTGCTGGGTTATTAAGGATATGACAGTTCTGTCCCAAGACCTGTTGAGGAAGTGATGTCAGAACTGTGGCTATAAAGGAAATGCCACACCTGGGGGGCGGGGTGTGGGATAGGGTGGGGGGTAGTCCACAGCCACTGGTGACTGTTAGAAACAATCAAATACACAACTGCTCCACCACCTTGGTGAGTATTGCCCTTTATAGTAATTCAACTAACACCACAATTTACTAGATCACGGCTCCTGCGCAAACCACTCTACTGAGTCCAGGGATAAAAATTAACTCACTCCTCAGCCAGCAGGACACTTAAAATGTTGCTAAAATATCCTTCCAAATCCTAGGTCTCAACCCCAACAACCAAGCAAATTCAGTTGTATCTCACTCCCTCTGGTTATAAAATTACTACACTTTTAATGGAATCCTGCAATTCTCTGCTTAATGCCAATAAGGAAAAAAATGAAACTTTTTGTAGAAAGCGTAGCTCCCCTTCTTTACAAGTATTATGCTTTACCAGGTTTCCAGGTCCTAAATGGAGTTATAGTTTGTTCTTTGCAGTGTAGCAAGGTTCTCAGCTTCCAACAGACAAATCAAAGTCAGACTGCAATGAAGCTCCATGATACAGTACTGCAGTGAAGCTGCATGATACAATACTGCAATGAATCTCCATGATACAGTAGTGCAATGAAGCTCCATGACACAGTACTGCAATGAAGCTCCATGATACAGTACTGCAATGAAGCTCCATGATACAGTACTGCAATGAAGCTGCATGATACAATACTGCAATGAATCTCCATGATACAGTAGTGCAATGAAGCTCCATGATACAGTACTGCAATGAAGCCCCATGATACAACACTGCAATGAAGCTCTATACCAAATAATATACATAGTGACAATGACAGGGCCAAAGACTAAGAACTAAACATAAGGTGAAGTTCAGGTTACAATAACTTAACTAATTAACTAACAGGGGGCCTGGAGATATGCATCATCAGGATTAGGGAATTTATTTATTTATTTAAGAGTTTTACCAGGAAAGCATACTGAGCAGGGTACCGTTCGATTCCAGATGCGCCCTGAGGGTGTGGGGATAGGGAGAATACATATTACAAAACATATTTGATACATTCATATGGCCAGCGTTGATAACAGCATTCATATATACAGATTAGCTGACATCGGAAGTAAAAAACAATATACAGGTGAAATAGCTAGCAATACATACATTTTTGCAGAGTAACAGCAGCATACATTTATACAGAGTAGTCACAGCAGGAGTAGATATACTGATGAGAATGGTCAGCAGACGACGTGCCTGCTTGGGCTTCAGCAGTGCAATTTGCATGGGCAACTAGTGGCAAAATGTGACTTGAGTAGTGCGTTGAGGTGAGGTGTGCTGGTGGTGTGCAGAATATCCACTGGCAAGGAATTCCATAAGTTTGGCATCCGGTAGCTGAAAGCAGCCTGGCCAGATGTGGTGGCCATGTGGGGGATGTGAAGAAACTGGGAATCAATGTTCCTGAGCGAGTAGGCCAGTGGGGGCAATACTGCTATGGTGTCCACAAGGTGGGAGGGGAGTGACTGGCACCAGAATTTCGCAGTAGTTCTAACACAGTGTAACAATCTCCGATTGTGGAGAGATGGGAGTTCTAAGGAGCGGTAGATGTCACAGTGATGGGTAAGGGGAGGGCAGTGCAGGGAGAAACGGCAGAAAGAGTGGAAGAGAGGATCTAGTCTAGCCAGGGAGGACTTAGGGGCTACACAGTAGAATAAAGTAAGTGCACAGAAGTGGTTTGAGAGAGAAGTGAAAGGGGACTGAACAGATAGAGAGTGGGAGAGAGTTCCAAAGTGAGGGCAGGTGACTGGAGATAGAGTTGCCCTGCCGGTGAGGAGAAATGGGAAGCAACAAAAGAACAAGAGTTAGAGGAGCACAGAGAGTAGGAGGAAGGAGCAGAGGGACAAAGGTAGTAGGGAAGTGATGAAAACCAGAATTTAGAGCTGAAGAAAGGACTATGGTAGAGGTGGCAAGAGGTAAGATAGGGAAGGGAGAGGACTTGGTAAAAAGTACAGGGACTGATGAGAGGTGTTAATGGCAAAGCAACAGAAGGAATACAAGGGTGATTCCAGTCCAGCTAGGGTGGATTTTGGGGCCCCACTGTAGATCACATCCATATAATCAAACAGGGGTAGGATTACCTTGACCATGATCTCCCACCAGACTGGGAGTGGGAGATAGCATTTGTTCCTGTTAAAGGCTCATAAGGATTTGTTCCTGTTGAAGGCTCATCACGGTGGCATCAACAGGGTCTGATACGTTGAGATGACTATCAAGCCACACATCTAGGAATTTGAAGCAAAGGATAATGTTAAGGGAAGGGCCATCAAGAGTAGAGAAAACAGGGGTCAAGTACGCCTACAAAAATGTTGGCAAGTACCAAAAATCATGGTGACAGTTTTCTTGCATTCAGTGAGAGCTGGTTAGTACAAAACCAGCACTGAACACTGTCAAAATCTTGCTGTATTGCCTGTTCCAAAAGGTGGGCAGATGCTCCAGTGGCATAGAGTACTGTGTCATCAGTACGCGTGAATGTTTGTTGAGACACAGGCAAAGGGGATGTCTTTAAGAAAAACAGAGAAGAGTGTATGCCCCAAAATGGAGCCTTGTGAATGAGTTGATTTATTTATTTGACTTACTGTGATGATGCTATGATGGCTAGCAACACAGAGAGCAACAAAATGAGTGTATGGTAGCCATATTCTGTAGTATGTGGGCAAAGTATGGCTAGATGGGTAGACTGCTTTAGCATAATGTGTCCTCTCATTTGCTTTGCAGGAGTGAACTAGGAAAATATCTACACACATTAAATGGCTGTTGTTGTTTTTTTTACATAATTTTAGAATTTCTTTTTTAAAGATTATAAATTGTTCCTATCTGTAACTGCTCTATCTTGGATGCATTTTCTGTTATTATGTTGCTTGCACGCATCTGCAAGGAACTTAGTGCCATCATTCGAGTTTTCAGAGGTGTGACACCCGTCTTCCATGCAGTCAGTGTGTTTGCAGGCGCGACCCCAGTTCCCCAGTCACTGCTGCAGCTGTTTATGACAAGCTGAAAATGCAGTGGCATGCAGTTCAAAGGGAGAGCTCTGCTTCAGTGAGCAGAGCTCTCCCCCCCACACACACACATGCAAGCACGCATGTTGCGTGCTGATGTGCTCCCACCCACGCACACACTGTGTGGGCGATGGGGGTGCAAGGTATGAGGGGAGTGACTGGCACCAGAATTTCGCAGTAGTTCTAACACAGTGTAACAATCTCCAATTGTGGAGAGATGGGAGTTCTAAGGAGCGGTAGATGTCACAGTGATGGGTAAGGGGAGGGCAGTGCAGGGAGAAACGGCAGAAAGAGTGGAAGAGAGGATCTAGTCTAGCCAGGGAGGACTTAGGGGCTACACAGTAGAATAAAGTAAGTGCACAGAAGTGGTTTGAGAGAGAAGTGAAAGGGACTGAACAGATAGAGAGTGGGAGAGAGTTCCAAAGTGAGGGCAGGTGACTGGAGATAGAGTTGCCCTGCCGGTGAGGAGAAATGGGAAGCAACAAAAGAACAAGAGTTAGAGGAGCACAGAGAGTAGGAGGAAGGAGCAGAGGGACAAAGGTAGTAGGGAAGTGATGAAAACCAGAATTTAGAGCTGAAGAAAGGACTATGGTAGAGGTGGCAAGAGGTAAGATAGGGAAGGGAGAGGACTTGGTAAAAAGTACAGGGACTGATGAGAGGTGTTAATGGCAAAGCAACAGAAGGAATACAAGGGTGATTCCAGTCCAGCTAGGGTGGATTTTGGGGCCCCACTGTAGATCACATCCACATAGTCAAACAGGGGTAGGATTACCTTGACCATGATCTCCCACCAGACTGGGAGTGGGAGATAGCATTTGTTCCTGTTAAAGGCTCATAAGGATGTGTTCCTGTTGAGGGCTCATCACGGTGGCATCAACAGGGTCTGATATGTTGAGATGACTATCAAGCCACACATCTAGGAATTTGAAGCAAAGGATAATGTAAAGGGGAGGGCCATCAAGAGTAGAGAAAACAGGGGTCAGGTAAGCCTATAAAACTGTTGGCAAGTACCAAAAATCAAGGTGACAGTTTTCTTGCATTCAGTGAGAGCTGGTTAGTACAGAACAAGCACTGAACACTGTCAAAATCTTGCTGTATTGCCTGTTCCAACAGGTGGGCAGATGCTCCAGTGGCATAGAGTACTGTGTCATCAGTAAACGTGAATGTTTGTTGAGACACAGGCAAAGGGGATGTCTTTAAGAAAAACAGAGAAGAGTGTATGCCCCAAAATGGAGCCTTGTGAAGGAGTTGACTTATTTATTTGACTTACTGTGATGATGCTATGATGGCTAGCAACACAGAGAGCAACAAAATGAGTGTATGGTAGCCATATTCTGTAATATGTGGGCAAAGTATGGCTAGATGGGTAGACTGCTTTTGCATAATGTGTCCTCTCATTTGCTTTGCAGGAGTGAACTAGGAAAATATCTACACACATTAAATGACTGTTGTTGTTTTTTTTACATCATTTTAGAATTCTTTTTATAAAGATTATAAATTGTTCCTATCTGTAACTGCTCTATCTTGGATGCATTTTCTGTTATTATGTTGCTTGCATGCATGTGCAAGAAACATAATGCCATCATTCGAGTTTTCGGAGGTGTGACACCCATCTTCCAATGCAGTCAGTAAGTTTGCAGGCGCGGCCCCAGTTCCCCAATCACTGCTGCAGCTGTCTATGACAAGCTGAAAATGCAGTGGCATGCAGTTCAAAGGGAGAGCTCCACTTCAGTGAGCAGAACTCCCCCCACACACACACACGCGCGCAAGCACGCATATTGCGTGCTGAAGTGCTCCCACCCATTACTGTGTGGCTGACGGGGTGCCCAACCCCGTCAGCTCCACCCCCAACAGTTGTTCAGGTGCCATGCTGAGCCCACCCCAGCATGGCAAAAACTGTTATAGCCGACGGGGTGCCTAACCACCCGCTGGCTCCAAGGCTGCACGCCCCCAAAGTTTCCGGTGCCACGCTGAGAGCCCACCCCAGCGCAAATCTTGTTTTGCCAACGGGTGCCCAACTCCCATTGGCTCCATGTCCCCTCGAACAGCTTTTTCCTGCTGCCACGCTTGAAGCCCACCCCAGCGTGGCAAACGTCCCGCGCCATCTTCTTAAAAAAAATGAATAAAAAGGTCCCTCGTAGTCTCCCTGCCCCTCCCACAACCCGCACTCCACCCACCGCGCACCCTGCCTCCCCACACCCCTCATCCCATACTTACCTGGAGCTCAGTGCGACGATCATCGTGGACCGGAACACGCCTGCACTCTTCAAAGCCGACAGCAAACTGAGGAAATGCCGGTAAGCTGTATAATGGGATAGATAGAGTTTTTCAACTTTGTTGCATATCTCAGGAATTTTGGGAATTTTGGTTCCAAATTTTCAACATGGGGTTTTTGGGACTCCCCTCTCCATGAATTCTTACACTGTCACGGGCAAGATCGAGCCCCAAGGGTGATTTCACGTCACTGCATAAAATCACCTTCGGGACTGATTAATGAAACAACACTGCCAGTGTTCATAAGGTGGGCTCTCAAAAGCCTATGTTGAAAATTTGGTGAAAAATTTCTAAAATGACTGTTTTATTTAGTATGCTGCTATGCAGTTCCTATGCACGTCAGTAAGTTTGTGAATTTTCAATATTTTCACTCCAGATTTTCAACATTGCCATTTTACCACACCTCCTTATGAGCAGTACAGCTGTCATTTTCACATCCCTGCCAAAACGTGTTTCCCGCCTATGTAGCGCACAATGGCGCAGTCAGTGTCTTGAAAATCAATCTTATGGGACACATTAAGAAAATCATAGTGACACTGTTCATTAGCAGAGGTCTTAAATGGCTATGTTGACAATTTGGTGAAAAATTCTAAATATGACTGTTTTATTTAGCGCAAGGGCACAGTTCCTAATGACGCCGTAAGTTTGCGAATTTTCAATATTTTCACTCCAGATTTTCAACATTGCCATTTTACCACACCTCCTTATGAGCAGTGCAGCTGTCATCTTTCACATCTTGCCAAAAATGTGTTTCTGCCCATGTAGTGCACAATGGCGCAGTCGGTGTGCGAACTCAATGTATGGGACTCATTAAGAAAATCACAGTGACACTGTTCATGAGCAGATGTCTTAAAATGGCTATGTTGAAAGTTTGGTGAAGAAATTCCTAAAAATGACTGTTTTACGAGCGTGCGTTGCGCAGTTCCTACGCACGCTCGTAAGTTCGCAAATGTTCAATATTTGCACTCCAATGACTTCCAAATACCTAAACAGCACATAGAAGCAAGCAACATTCGGCATTGACAAATGCTTGTTTTCTTTGTACATTCGTACTGTATTTGACAAGCCTGCATTTGTTGTGTAGTCAGTACTGTCTCTGGTCCTGCCTGAAAAAAGGCATTGTACATCTAGTGCAGGTATGCACTCACCCCAGAGGAACTATGCCCCCAAGCTGCTACAAGGCATAAGCAAGTTGTGGAATTATCCAATCCATAAAGTGAATTGCACTGTTACACAGGAATGCAGTTTCAAGTATTCCAGTGCAGTTTATTGACAGATGTCTTCACACAACAACACCAAATGCAGGTTTGTACCTTAAAGGGGAACTGTCATCTGTAGGATTTCTTAATGTCTGAAAGCCAATGAAAAGCTAATTTGGTGCATTATTTTGCACTTCTTTGCACTGAATCCTAGCTGCCATACTTCTGACCATTCCTCCAACCTTGCCAAGTCCCTTTTCATCCTTTCCACGCCTCCTTGTGTATCAACCCTGTTGCAGATCTTTGTGTCATCTGCAAAAAGGCATACTTTTCCTTCCAGTCCCTCTGCAATGTCACTGATGAAGACATTAAAGGACTGGACCAAATCTGAACCCTGCGGTACCCCACTTATAACCCCTCTTTCTTCAGAGTGGACTCCATTTACAATTACCTTCTGTGTCCTGTTGTCCAGCCAATGTTTTACCCAGGCTACCACCCTGGGACCCACTCCCAGGCTGGTTAATTTGATTATTAATCTTTTGTGTGGACTTGTCAAATGCCTTGCTAAAGTCTAGGTAGGCCATGTCCACAGCCCCTCCCTGGTCTACTACTTTGGTCACCCAGTCAAAGAAATCTATTAGATTCGTCTGACATGACCGTCCTGCTGTGAACCCATGCTGCCTTGGGTCCTGTGCTCCACTGGCCTCTAGGTACTCAACTATTCTTTCCTTCAAGTGACTCCATCACTTTCCCTACCACAGAGGTCAGACTGACAGGTCTGTAGTTTCCTGCCTCTGTCTTGGTCCCACTTTGTGAAGGGAATCACATCCGCCTTCCTCCAGTCCTCGGGTACCACACCATCCTCCCATGATTTATTTAAAAGAGTAGCCAGTGGTCTACTAGTTCCTCCCTTAATTCTTTTAGAATTCTGGGTGAATTCCATCAGACCCATTGCTTTGTCCACCTTCAGTTTTATGAGTTCTTGCAGAACCCTTTCTTCTGTGAAAGGACTGGGATCGACCTTCCTATCAAGAGTGCTTCTGTTACTTGGATTAGGCACTTCCCCCTCCTCTTTTATGAATACTGAGCAGAAATATTCATTCAGTATCCCTGCTTTTTCACTGTCCCCCTCTGCCCACCCACCGTTCATTCTATTCAGCCTCACTATCCCTCTCTTTGTCTTTCTACGCTCGCTGATGTACCTATAAAAGGTTTTATCCCCCTTCTTAACTGAGTTGGCTATCTTTTCCTCAGTTTGGGCCTTTGCTATTCTGACTTCCCTTCCTGCTTCCTTCTGCCTTAACTGGTATAGCTCTCTGTCCTGCTCCTTCTGTGTTTACTTATACTTCTGGAATGCTATCTTTTTCTTCCTGACTTACACAGTCACCTCTTTTGAGAACCATAGTGGCTTTTTCTTTCATTTTGTTTTGCTTATTTGCTTCACACAAAGGCTTGTTGCCTCTGTGATGGCAGTTCTGATGATTCCCCATTGTTGCTCCACACCTCCTTCTAGCCTGTTTGCTAGTGCTTTTCTGAAGCACTCTCCCATCTTGCCAAAGTCAGCCCTTCTAAAGTTCAGTACCCTCACTTTTGTATGGCTTGAATCTGTAGCTGAGTTTAATGTGAACCACACTGTTTGATGGTCACTAGTCCCCAGATGGCAACCCACTTCTAGATCTGAGATCCTCTCACTGCCCCCATTTGAGAGTACGAGGTCTAAGATTGCTCCCTCACGAGTGGGTTCTGAAACTAGCTGTCTGAGGCCTGCCACCTGTAGGGCATCAAGAATGGCCCTGCTCTTGGATGTGGCTGCAGCAAATGTACTCCAGTTAACATCTGGCATATTTAGTTCTCCCATCAACAGTATCTCCCCTTTCTCTGCCATTCTAAGAATGCCTTCTATCATATCCTTGTCCATTCCTTCCCCCTGACATGGGGGTCTGTACACAACCCCAGTGCGGATTGTGGTGCCCTTTCCATTCTCCAAGGTGACCCACAGTGCCTCCTCTCCTTTCTGTTTACTCTTTGTTCAGTTGCTGTTATCCTTTCCTTTACATGAGAGCTACTCCTCCCCTCTTCTCCCCTGCCTCTCTCCTGTGAGTTCACGTACCCTGGTATGTTAACATCCAGGTCATTGTCTCCTGGCAATACCATGTTTCTGAGACTGCTACAATATCCAGGCATCCCTCTTCCATCAAGGCCACCAGCTCAGGAAGCTTGTTGCCCAGACTACGGGCATTGGTACTCATTACCCTCCATTTCCTGATGGCCTTACTCCCTTTTGCCCCATCCCTGTCCTTCTTGCCTTTGTCACTTTTTCCATTTACCCCTGCCCTTCTCCCTATCGACATCTCTATGTTGGTGTTTGCCACACTTACTACCATGATTATTTAGGGGGGCTAGGATTTCCCTGCTCCTTTCCAGTGCCTCCCTTGCGCTAGTTTAAATGCTTGCCAATGAAGCATTAAACCTATCACCTAGGATCCTGGTTCCGCCCGGACAGATGCAGCCCATCATGCCAGTATAGGCTTGCATCACTCCAGGTGGACCCCAGTCCTCAATGAAGCCAAATCCCTGGGCTCCACACCAGTTTTCAACCACTGATTGAACTCTGCAGCGGAGCACCCAGCCTCCCATGCCATAGAAGGGCAGCACCCTCCGGTAGCTGTTACTGTGCGTGCTACTTGACTAAGGCCCCTGCCCAATTCCACAAACTCTTCCTGCACTTCTCTAATCCCTTTCTTAGCCAGGTCATTTGTCCCTAGGTGGACAATGACATCCAGCTCCCTCCCCTGTGCAGCTGCTCTGGCAATCCTGAGGATTCGCTCCCTGTCCCTCCAAGCCATGGCACCAGGCGGGCACCTTACCTCCCTCTCCCCTTCCTCCCCCAGTTCTACCTTCCTAACAATGGAGTCCCCCACCAGAAGTTGTTTCCTTCCCCTGCAGGGTCCCCTGCCACCCTCTTGTGGGTCTCCTTTGTGGAGGTTCCCAGCATCCTCCTTGGTCTCCACTGCGGGTGCCTCCATAGAGGAACCACACTTTGCCAGAATGGCATAGGAATTGTGGAGAGGTACAACTGGAGGATGCACCTCTGTTCCACCACCCTCACCCTCCCTGGGCCCACTGTGGTCCAACCCGCCTCTTTCTTGCCAACCTCTGAGGTAACGGCAGTGGCACTTGGTCCCTGGATGGAAGAGGAGGTCCCACAAATCCTGGCCAGCTCAGCCTGGAGATGAGCAGCCTCCTCCTCAGCCCAGAGGTGCCTGCAGATGGGACAACACTGCATCCTCCAGAACGTCTCCCGGAAGACTGCTGCTCCACAGCCACTGCACTGCATCACTCAATCATGTCTTATTTCTGGCCCCTTAACTGTTTGCAATCCTTATTCTTTCCTCTGTTTTTTTTTTCTCTTTCCTTACTTTCTGCCTGTGTGCCCTTTAAGCTCCTGATTGTCCTGTTCTGAGACAAGAATATCCTATATTTCTCAGTAGACCACTTACTTGCTCAGAGGCAGACCTCCAGCAGCTAGAGGGGGCCAGAGAGCAACTCTTGCCCTTCTAGGATGGTGGGTCTTTGGTAGTTCTGTGATCACTCACTTCCTGCTCCCAAACAGGAAGTTCCTGTTGTCAGTCAAATCCTGTGCCTATAAAAATAGAACTAGCTTTGCATGGGGGGGTGGAGGGGAGGGAAGGAGGGCAATATAGTCCCAGCAGAGAAGTCCAGTCACACAGCAGTCCTTTCTCCTGGTGTCTTCTGCCAAGCTATTATATTGCAGCAAAAACCTTAATAATTCAGTACTTGGGGCAAAAAAGAAATACATTTGAATTTAAGCCACAAGAAAATCCCACCAAGGGTCCTAAATTATAAATATCTGCCCTAACCTCCCTCCGTACACTTTTACACACTGCAACTTTTTAAATTTTCACTATTACATATTTAACATCTCTTCCTCTGATAGGGTAAGTGACTGAGTATATTTTTTTTTCATTTTGTGCATATTGCAATCAAATAAATGCAGAGACCTGGTCAATTTCAAAGAAATTGTGTTGGTTTCCTTTATATTTAATTCAAAGCTTTGCAGGAACAAGAAGTTGAAATTCCACTCCCATTTCTAATAGCTCCTGTCTATAACCTAAAAATCTGCTCATTCTCTTTCTCTGTTGTGTGGGAAATGAATAATCAAGAAATACAGAGAATTTGTATGACTTGTAAATAAGAGGAGCTTTGATTCTGGATAGCCTCATTACTAAATCTTGATCTGTTTCAGAAGCAAGTATTATTAAAATTAACTTCTTTTCCATGTCTGAATGCGGAGGGGCTCCTCTTTTAATTGGTATTCTGCAGGCTCAAGAAATAAAGGGAAGATTGTCCTCCGGCAATTCAAAAACATTTACAAAAATGGAGTTGACCGAATCTCATGTAGACTGAAAGTCTCGATCTAGGAGAGGGGGTAAACCCAATAACCTTAGATTCCTATATTTCTGTTGGTTCTCTAAAAGCTCAACTTTCCAAAACAAAACATAGTTGTCTTTGACTAAATTAGCAGTTCTGGCTTCTACACCTGTTATATTATTTACAGATATTTCCATTTCTGTTTTTGTTTGATCAACATCCTTTGTCACCATCTCTATTTTCTCCCGATTCAGCTTGTTATCTTTTTGTAGAAAGTCCACGTTTTCTGATAGAGTGTTAAACTTTCTGTTGAATTTCTCTGTCCGTCCTACAAGTTTTTCCAAAACCTCTCCCAGAGTGTCTATAGTATACCTCTTCCCCTCAGCGGGTTCCATCACCTCAGCAGTCCTGGCAGTAGTACCTGCAATAGACTCGGGCAACTTATCCTCAAACCAGAGAGGTTCAATGACTGAGGAAGAGAATGGTAAGTTCTCACTTAACCTTTTCGACGCAGTGGTTTTAAGGGTTGTGGGTAGGCTAGAGTTGTTAATTTTCTCCGCATGTCCAGAGATAACCTTGGTGGGTTCTTGCGTACAGGCAATCAGCATCCCACTCCCAGGTCCAGAGCTGCTCCCCGGCCCCCAGCCCTCCTTGCCGAAATCTGCTCTAAAATATTTCTCAAGCGGTCTTATCTTTGATGAAGTGAATCCTTCAGATGAAGTAGAGGATAGAACTTTCCTTTTATCTGCCAAAAGTTTGAGAATTTCCTCTGAAGAATTTTAATAGTTAATCATTTTTATTAAGTTTGAAAGATAATATCAGATATAGCCAGGTACATAAAGATGATACAACATGACACATATGCATACACATTGACCGCAGTATCATTATATAATTGACAAAGTCTAGCCCATAGAAAATCACATTATTAAATAATGATACAGTAAGAAATTATACAGTGAGTTGTATTGTGCCTCAAAACCAAAAACAAAAAGTATGAGAAATTGCATGATTACCACCGCATCTAGATTAGTTAAAACTTCTAATATGGGTATAATATATAAGTGTCTCCTGATACCTGAAAAAGCCTGAAAAGCACAGACATAATAACAAAATACTAGCAACCTTGAGGTCCAGATCTGAATTCTTATGCTATAAGGAGAAAAGATAACAGTCCTTGCAGGAAGGGGGTGGGTTTTGGTGGTCCAAACCATTTCTTACTGGTGTATATACTATGTTGGTCCAGATCATTCCACAGGGGAAGTCAGCCAATCCCTGCACATGGGGAGAGATAAGTTAAGTAAGGGGCCCAGGTAAGATAATATTGTGAGACAGTGTTGGTAACTAAGAGGGACTGACAATCCAGTACTGCTACATTAGAGAGGGCATTATATAATTCAGAGATGGTGGGTACCTCTGTGGTTCTCCACCTTCAGAGGATAAGCCTCTTAGCTTGGAGGCTAAGAAGTGTCAGCCATCTGTGCTGTTGATGAGTGAACACTCTCAGCACAGGAGGAAGGCCCAAAATCCAGACTAGGGGATTTAAAGTCAGAGCAGAGTCTGAGGCCTGTTGAGCTAGACCCAAGTCAGCCGTCCAGAATGGAATGAGAAGTGGGCAAAGCCAAAGTATGTACAAAAGGTCTCCCTCTCCCGAAAGACATCGCCAGCAATGACTGTTGTCCATGAGATGCATTCTGTAGAAGACAACAGGAGTGTGATACCAATGTGATAGTATCTTGTTTTGCATAAGTTTACTTCTCATATCTGGATACATAGAATGAGCATATTTCCAGCATAGCTTCCATTGGGTATCCAAAATGGATTATTGAAGAGCTTGCTCCCATTTGCCTTTAGCCTGAGCTGATTGTACAGGGAGATGATGCCTAAGATTGGCATATATAAGACTGGCTTTACCCCTTTTATAGGTCTGCCATTCTTGCTATATCTGTCGTGTGGTGTTGTTTAATATAAGCTAAAACTGAGCTTCTGAGCTGTAAGTACTGCCAAAAGGCCTGCTTACCTAAGTGGAAGTCCTGATCTAACGTTTGAAATGTTTTGCTAGTGAGACTGTCATCTGTCATCAAGTCCTTTAGTGTAAAAATTCCTTTACTCTGCCATAGGGGCCAGTGCAAAGTTTTGCCATTCACTTTTATGAGCATGTTCCCCATATAGGGGAAGCCAGAAGGGGGCATAAATCTGCCTCCAATTTCTTTTCCACTAAATGCCATGTCAGTACTGAGCCTGCTATTGTTTGTCAGGAAGACAAATGTTTGGGAAGGGGACTGTAAAGTAAAACTGCTAGGGATTGAGTCTGGGCCATATACGCCTCCATGTGTATCCACTGTGGTCACTCAGATGTCTGTGGGAGGAACCAGTTTAGGGTCTGAGCTGCAGTGAAGGCCCATTTATACCCTTCCAGTCAAGGAAGGCCCCAGCCTCCCTGTGACCAATGGGCTCTAAGTTTATTTCTACTATAATGGGGTTTGGTGCCTTCCCAAATAAAATTGGAAAAGGCCTGGTCTATGGCTTTAACCTACTAGGCCGGTAGTGTAAATGGTATATGTGAGATGACATATAAAGGTTTAGGGGCTACCACCATTTTGATCGCAGATATTTTACCTGCTAGTGTAAGTTGAAGACCACACCAGCACACAAATTCAGTCTTGCTATCTTCAAGAAAGGGTTTAAGGTTCAGATCCCATATTTTAGTAAGATCTACTGCGAGCCATATCCCTCGATACACAAGGGAATTTGGGGCCCAATGAAGGCCGAGGTGGGCTACCTGATCTAAAGTGCACAAGCTATTGAGGGGGAGTACTTCTGTTTCAGACCTGTTGATTTTTAGGCCAGAGTAGCTCGTAAAATCTGCAAGGAGGGAAAGCAGAGCAGGGAGGGAAGTAGTGACATCCACTAATGGGACTAACAAATCATCTGCATACATAAATGTGGAGAAAGTGATATCACCAAAGGGAAAACTTGTTATGGCTGAAGAGTGGCGTATGGCAATTGCAAGTGGCTCCACTGCTATTATAAAAAGTAAGGGAGAAAGGGGGCAGCCCTGCCTCATGCCTCACTCATGCCTCACCCCAGAGGGAAGGGTGTGGACAGAGTAGAGTTGGTGAGGACCCGAGCCAAAGGGTTGTGATACAGAGCTGTCACCCAGCTTCTAAAATTGTAACCAAAGTCCATGGCTTCTAGCACCTCTTGAAGGTACTGCCATTCGAGAGAATCAAATGCCTTCTCAAAATCTATTGCTACTGCAGCAGCTGGTGCCGGAAAGTTACTGGCCTGATATATAATATTTATAAGGGAACGTATATGATCTTTGCTAAGCCGACCCGGGACAAAACTGACTTGTGAAGGATGTATAAGGTGGGGAAGCAATGGGTTTAGCCTGGTAGCCAGAATTTTTACAAAAATCTTACTATCCAAATTGATAAGTGAAACAGGGCGAGAGCTCGATGGTAAAATGGCATCTTTCCCTTTTTTGGGAAATACAGTAATGATCACCCCCTGAAGTGATGGGGGGAGGGATCCTGAACCAAGGGCCAAATTAAAAACTTCACTAAGTAGGGGGGAGATCAGTGGTGCAACTAGGCTCCACATTTCAGGGGGAAATCCATCCCCACCAGGGGCCTTCCCATGATTTAAATTGCAAAGTGCATCTTTGACCTCTTGAGGGGTAATGGGAGACTCCAAGGTAGCAGCTTGCTGAGGAGTTAGATGACAGATAGGTATAGATGTCAGAAAAGTTCATACCTGTGCAACATTAAAAGTGTCGGAGGAAGAATATAACTGTTTATAGAAATCTGTCATAATTTCATTTATGCATTCTGGTTGAACTTGCACAGGGCCATCTGGAGCTGTGTGTCCGGGAATATGGCTCTCGGCCCTCTGTTTCCGGAGTCTATAGGCTAGTACTTTCCCAGCCTTCTCTCCCCCTCCCCGTATTTATGCTGTAGTCTGAGGAAGGCCAACTCAGCTTTCCTGACAAGTAGGTCCTGTACTTGATGACGAATTTTAGTGATTTCCTTGCCTATTGGGGAATGTAAGGAAGTGCGCAGCATACTTTTAAATTTGGTCTCGAGTTCTATAAGACGGGATTCCAATGTTTTAAGCTGGTGTTCTCTCAGCTGCCTGTGATGCGCTGAATATCCCATGATAGTGCCTCATATGGTGGCTTTCAGTGCCTCCCAAACCATTGTTGGGGGGGACCTCCATTGTAGCATGATCTTGTAGAAAATTAGTGACTTGTATCTGAAACCATTGAGGGAAGTTAGGGTCCCTCAAAAGAAGCGGGTCCAAACGCCAGCTCGGGGATCTAGGGGCTGGGGGACTACTTAGCATGTGAAGTTGTACCAGAGCATGATCCAATATGATAACTGGATGAATTACAGCATCATTGGTGCTGTTCATAATAGAAGGGGATACAAGCCAGTTGTCCTGCTGAGAAAGTGAGTTATGCACTGGAGAAAAGAATGTATAATCTTTTTTCCCGCGGGTGCAGAATGCGCCAGGGGTCTTGTAACCCCATATCTGTGATCAGCTGCTACAGTGAGAGGCGACATTTCTGATGATGATCTGGGCAGGTGGACGTGCAATCTAGAAAAGGGTCCAGGGGGAGATTGAAAACACCCCCTAAGATTATAGGGACCTGTGGAGAGGCTAAGGAGCAAATAGCTTGGGCCAGCGAGTGAAACACCTCAGTCTGGTCATCATTAGGGCCATACACATTAGCTATTACTAGGGTACCTGTCAGAGTATCCATCAAAGCCGCCACCTATCTGCCATCTCTATCTTGCTGCACTTTAGTTGTGTCCATTGAAGGGATCTGTGAAATAAAATAGCTACCCCCCGTTTGCAGGTGGAGGCTGAAGAAGAAACAACCTATCCCACCCAAGAGCCTTTCAACCTGTCATGGTCCAACTTTTTCAACTTAGTCTCTTGTAGTAGGGCTACCTGCACACCCAGTCTCTTGAAATGATTCAGCACTTGAGAACGCTTCATAGGGGTATTAAGGTTCCGTACGTTCCAAGTGATATAGCGAATGTCAGCCATAGTCTAGAAGTGGGAGATCTGATTTAGAAGGGAACGAGCTATAGAACCTAATAGAGACTGAGAGAGAAGGTCTGTCTCATGTTATCTGAACCAGAAAATCTGTTATAATCAAATTAAACACCACCACCAGCAAGGAACCCCAAATACACACACAATCCCCCCCCCCCCCACAAGCATGTACTAATCACGATCTGGAAAAACCTATAAACAATTTCAACTTGTAAAACATAATATTGACTGATAACATTTAACCAACTATATACACATATCGGCCTGTCCACAGCCATTAGGAGTCCCAAAGGTAATATGTCACCGACCGAAGTCACAAGACCTCCATTGGTATCTGTGGGGGTTGGCCTGGGATCAGGACAGGAGGAAATACCCTCCAGAACAGCTTGTCCATACTACGGGGTGTAAAAATACAGTTAGAGCTAAGACCATCCTGAGAACGTATGAGAGGAATCCCCCCTAGGATGATGGGGCCCTAAGCACATAGCAGGATATCCTCAAAAGCATGTCCCAAAAGGAGTTACAATACTCCTATATTCCCAGCTGATAGATGAGGGATAGGGAGAGCTGAACTTAATACTCCCAGCAATTTAGATCCCATGGCAAGCCAAGGGACGAGAAGTTAGCACAGAGAGGGAACCCAACCCCCAAAAAAAAACAGGTTCCCTTTCCCTTATTACATACTCAATCCCCCATATTAAATTGGTACCATACAGTTTGAAACATGTCTTCAGTCCGGTGGTTCTGAGCCAGGTCTGGGAAGACCAACTGTAGCATCGAGAGTTCCATCTCGTGAGTTTGCAGTGTGAAGGACGGCTGCAAGATCTGGGGATGTGGCAGAAATGTCAGCCCAGGATTTGCTTTGAGACGTGGAGAGCATAGGTCTTGAGGATGTCGACCCACATATGTCCATCTCTGCCCCTTCTGAAACCCCTTGTGCAGTATCTGAGTCCTGCAGGTCCAGTTGTAGAATGGCAAATGGGTTGGGTGAGAAGAAAGTCTGCAGATCTATGGGATCTTGCTGATCTGAAAGTTGATCTGAGTGAGCTGTCACCTGTGGACTCAGGAAGCCAGCTCTTTCAGTAGGATGTTGTCGTCGATCATGACGATGAGATGGTTGCTGTTTCCTTGGCCTCGATGGTAGCAATGTGTCAAAAATCCTCACGCCAGACTCAGGTATGTCTGGTTTAGGAGCCAAGGAAATATTCGCTGCAGTTGGAGAGGGAGAGTGTTGTATTTGCTCACTCTGATTGTTAGGGTCCTGAAACTCTTCAGGGTGTCTAGCCCACAGGAAGTCCATCAAGCTCTCTGGGGTCTCAAACAGAAGGGGAGACCCATTGTGCATAATCCGCATGGTTTCTGGATACCGCAGTGAGTAAGAGTAGTTTAGTTTCTGTAACAGTCTCCATGCCTGGGCATATTCCTTATGGTGATCAGAGAGTTCTTTAGAATAGTCCTGATAGAGCTGAATATGATGCCCTTGCCAAATAATTTCACCCGCAGTTCAAGCAGCAGCCTTAATAGATTCTTTTGGCCTAAAATCCAAAAATCTGGCAAGCAGGGATCTAGGCCTTGCTCCAGGCCTTGGTACCGGGGCAAGCGAGCGATGCGCCTGTTCTATCTGAGGGTGAAAATCATCTGGTAGTTTGAGCAGCTTCAGGAGGATTGACTGTATGAAGTCAATGGATGATTTCTGTCCTGCTCCTTCCGGAAAGCCAATAAGCCGTATATTATTTCGATGGCTGCGATTTTCCAGGTCATCTACTTTATTTTGTAGCATGTGTATAAGCTTGGCCTGTCCCCTCAGAGTAGCAGTCATTTCATGAAGTGTTGCATCATGGGAGGATATTTGTCTTTCATTGTGGAAAAGCCTAACTCCGATCCCTTGCAAAGTTTGCGTAGTCACATTGACTGCAATTGTGAGTTGTGCCATTTGGGTCATAAGCTGGCTGAACATCGCTTCAGTTCTCAATGATTCTGCAGAAGGCTGCATATTGTAGGCCACACTGCAAATCCACCTTCTGAGAGAAAACAGTGATTTCCAAAAGACAACTTGCAAGAATAGGCCCCATAATTATGCCCAGGAGATTACTCTCTGCTACGATAAAAATTCTGGCAGAAATAGAGGGTCTTAGTGATGGCTAATGTCGGATGTATCCCTGTGTTGCAAGAGCTATCTCTCTATGTGACCATACTGGATCAGGGCTAGGCCATGCCCCCTCCTCTGAAGAATTTAAAACTTTTTAAATTAACCGCCAACTCAGAGCTCCTCACAGAACACTGCTTACTGCCGCCATGATAACTCCACCCTTTGAGCCGATGCTTGTAATTATGTTATTACATTTATAATAACTGCTTTGTATGTGCATTGAAACTAGTAAGTTATCACCTTTACATTTCAAACTGTTAGTAAAAATAATTCATCTTCAGGACTGCTTTATACTCTAGGCTATACTGCCAGCTGATCATCAGAAACTACACATCTCAAGGCTGGCTGTTTGGTGCCAACAGGTATTGGGACCCCATATCAGCATTTCTAAACCCTGGCTGTGTTTATAGCAGTACAGATTTCTGGGACTGCCACATTACCAACTTATGTCTTTGTCCTCTCTTGCAGCCTTTTCTCTTACAATTTCAAATGTGAACTCAGGTCTACAAGATGCAAATGTGGCTACATACCTACTGGCCTGGCATCATGGGGCCAGCCTTGAAATGTGTAGTTTTTGATTATCAGCTGGCAGTACAGCCTAGAGGTTAAAGCAAATAGCTGTAAGCAAGCTTCATTCATCCAGCAGAATGGGTTTTGAGCATATGTTAAGATTCTGAAAATATTATACTCTTTCTGTTCTTATTTGACTTGAAAAGAAAAAAAATTGGGACACAATTACTTGTTTATGAATTGCAAAAACACAAAGATGAACAACACTGTTAAAACATGCATAACCTGAAATGTATTGTTAAAATATAGAATAATATTGTATACGGGTGTGTGCGTGTAACCAGAATTTTACACACACCTGAAGTGTGGGATGCTAAATAAACCCTGAGGTCGAAACCTGAGGGGTTATAAAACTATCCCACACTGAGGGTGTGTGTAACATTCTAGTTCTTACACATGCACACACACACACACACACATATATACATATTATTTTATTTAATTAATGGTGATCATGTTTTCCCTTTCAGCACAGTTCAGTTAGTGCAGCACTTCTATCAGAGATAGATAGAGACACACACACACACACACACACACACACACACACACAAAACACTGCCTGCCTCTCCCTTTTTTTTTTCTTTTGTGTTATTTTTTTTTCTTTTTACATTACAGGGGTAACGACATTCTGGAAGTCATGGTCTGTCAGCATAGCTGCATAGTGTAAGATGCACTTGAAGGGTATGAGCAGCAGGATCAACCAGACTGATTTTTTTCATTTTCAAGGCAGGATCAACTAGATAGAGATTTAAAAATATTTAAAATCTTATTTGCCTTAACAGTGTGAGGCAAAGCTGGAGTGCCATTACTGGTGTTTGTAATGGTGTGGCCAAATTGAGCAAGATGTTCAGCCCACCCACAAAGAAACTATGCAGCAATTAACTTTCTGTGGCAATGCTTGAATGACATGTGCTGATTACAGCCTCTCAATTGTAACCAAAAATATCAACCGCAGGTTGTAACTGGAGATAAAAGAGCTATTATCTGTATATAAAAAATGATCACCATTAATTAAAGAGTGTTTTGCTTCTTCTGATGAAGTTAAAAGTATAACGGTTTCTGGGCTAGCCTGGTGGTGCTGAGAGCTGAGGCACTGAATTCCACATCTTACACCATGCCGGCAACCAGGGTTCAGGAATCAACTCAGGTCATTGGGGGTCAGCCAGAGAGGAGAGGACTGAGCATCCAGAGGACTGTTCTCCTCTTCTGTGGGGTGGTGGGATGTGTGTTCCTGGTACCAGCGACCCCTGGTGGAGACCAAGGGTGCCACAGCTAGGAACACCCTGTAACAGGGTGGGAGCAGCAGTGGACATCATGCGGGTGAGCGTGGGAGCATGTTCAATGCACACTGGATGTCAATGCACATCCGCACCCCCGGGGTTTAAACAAGAAAAAACTCTCTCACTGAACATTCAGGATGCTCACGACAGACTCCCTCTCCCAGACCAAAGAAAGCCTGGCATACCGGTGGGGGCTCAAGGGTGATCTCGTTCTCCTCCCCAGTTTCCCAGAAGGGCCCCTCTGTGTTAAGCAAGCCACAGTCCTCCCTGTACATTGCCGAGGCTGAGGCCAGTCTGGGGGAGTTGAGGGTCCATGGATCAGGGCTGATGGGGGAGTAGGCGTCAACCCCTGCCAAGCAAGAGGTGCATAAACAGAATTGAAAAAAAAGTATACCAGTTTCTTACTGAAATACTTTGGATGGAATGAGTTTTTCTACCGTAATAATGCCGGAATTCTATTGGATTATTTTTACTAACAGTTTGAAATGTAAAGGTGATAACTCATTGGTTTCAACACATATAAAACAAGTATTATAAATGTAGAATGTGTCGTAATTACAAAATCCCATTCCATCCAAAGTATTTCAGTAAGAAACTATTATAATTTTAACTTCATCAAAAGAAGCAAAATACTCTTTTAACTATGCATTTCAGATTATGCATGTTTTAACAGTGTTGCCCATCTATGAGTTTTTGCAATTGGTAAATAAGTAATTATGTCCTAATTCTTTCTTTTCAAGTCAAATCTGGATGGAAAGAGCATACTATTTTCAGAATCATAACACATGCTCAGATTGTTTCTACTGCCTTTGTCTAGGAAAGGCACACAGCTACAGCTTGTTCCCGGGTGTGTTGAGGGAGCACAGGGAGGACATGATGCCAGGCCAGTAGGTATGTAGTCACATTTGCGTCTTATAGACCCATGTTCACACCAAAAATTGTAAGAGAAAAGGCTGTAAGAGAGGGAATGGGAAAAGACAGAAGTTGGTGATGTGGCAACCCCATAAATCTGTACTGACATGTTCAGCTGGCAGTATAACCTTGAGGTTAAAGCAATTCTGAAGATGGATTATTTTAACTAATGGTTTAAAATGCAAAGGTGATAACTCACTAGTTTTAATGCACATACAAAACAATTATTATAGATGTAGAAAGTGTTGTAAAACACGCTGAATAAAACAGTCAGTTTCCTATTTGCAACTGCCGCTAGCCTAGTGTAAAAAAATATATATATATATATATACTCTGTTTGACAATGCTCACTGAGCGCCCCTCCTTTCCCTACTAATTCCTCCTCCCTATCTCCCTCCCTTCTACTCCCACCAGCTCTCCCCCGACCATAAGTTTTGCACCTTTTGTTATCTTTTGCTTCGTTGGAGATTGTATTCTATTGAAACAAAACTGTGATTGAACTGTAACTTTTTTGTTTGTAAGTACTGTGTCCCTTGTACTACTGTTCTGATGTCCTCTTTGTGATGAGGTACCTTTGTAAATGAGCCTCTGGCTCAAAGGTTTCTAAACTGATGTTTAACTAAATAAATATTTGACCTGTTGGAGTAAATACAGTCAAAGGAGGATTAAGGCCCTCAGTGACATAATTTCCTGTCAGGATCCTAAAACACATGGCTACCACCAACCCTTAATTAGAGGCTGATTTACATATGAATAACTCTGGAGTGCAAAAACTCGCAGATAAACACAACAGCACACTCCAATTAACTTTTTATGGACTTTCAGACATTAAGAAATCCTGTAGATGACAGTTCCCCTTTAAAGTGAAGAGTAATTATTCAAAGTGCTGACCGCATGAACTCATAGCTACACTTGGCTGTTACATCTCAGGAGCCCCAGTACTTCACCATATCCCCCTGACAAAGCCTCTGAGTAATTACTCTTTCCTTTATTTCTGCAAAAGTACAAGCCTGCATTTACTTTTCAATAAACTGTACTAGAGCACTTGAAACTGCATTCCTGTGAGAGAGTGTGACTCACTTTAAGGATTGAATTACTCTATAACTTGCGCTTACCTTGCAGCAGCTTAGGAACAGTGTGGTTTCTCTGGGGGTGAGTGCTTACATATTTCTGTTTCAGTGTTTGTTTGAGCTAGTCACCTGTGTTTAAACTTGCCTGAAACAGGAGTGCAGAGCAGTCATTGTTTGTTCAGTATGTCTAGTGCACATACCTGACTGACTGACTAACTAACTAAATGAATAAGTATACAAATCCATAGGCTGTGACTTTTTTAGCAGGCAAAACAGTAATTCACAAGTGGTAAAGTCACAAGTGAGTAGTGAAGGTCTTGTCCCCTCACAAGTGGAGATAAATTTTGTATTTTGAGTTAAGCCATTGTGTGTTCAGTTTATACAACATCAGTTTAACAGTTATAATTGATTGGTTCTATTCTGTGCAAAGAGCAAGGAAAAGGATTTTTTTCTTATAATGTTTGTTGGTTTTCAACAAACAGTACAACAAACAAGATAAGGCGGATCACCAACTAATGTACAGACTGGGTTATTACTGAGACACTGGATACATTTATATAAGGAGAAACTTATTAACAATATGTATCTAAATCACAGATGTTCATCTAACTTTTTACAGTAATATTTTAAAAGAAAATCGGATATATTTGGGTAAAAATTTACATGTCTAATCAGTCCTGTTTAAACAGTTTTTCATATTCAAGGAAAGGGTTCTATATCAGTTCATATGCATAGGTGTCATCTTGTGCAATACAGCTGAGTCTCTCACTAAAGATATAGGAAGCAATGAAAGAATGAGAGTTGGAGGAGCATAGAGACTAGGAGGAGGAAGAAGAGGGGCAAAGCAAGTCAGAGAGGTAGAAGGGAAGGGATGAAAGCCAAAATTTAGAGGTGAAAGAAACATCATGGGAGAAGCAGCAAGAGATAAGAGAGGGAAGGGAGAGGATTTGGTAAAGGGTACAGTGATGGGTGAGGGGAGAGGAGTTAATGTCAAAGCCGCAGAAGGAATGAAAGAGGGCTGTCCAGTCTGGTTAGGGTGGATTTGGGAGCCCCACCATTGACCACATCTTTACAGTCAAACAGAGGTAATCTCATCTTGACTGTGATCTCCTGCCAGACTGGAAGTGGAAGACAGGATTTGTTCCTATAAAGGGCTCCTAATTTAGGATGTAGCTTCTTGATGGAGGCATCAACAGGGGCCAAGATGTTGAGATGACTAACAAGCCACACACCTCCTGCAGGTATTTGAAGTAAGAGACAAGTTCAGGGGAGCGCCATCATGAATAGAGAAAAGAGTGGACCAACTGAGCCTACTGAGCTGTTGGCAAGTACCAAAAAACATGGTGGCAATTTTCTTGGCATTCATTTAGTGTGTTAGCATGGAACCAGCATTGGACACTATCAGAATCCCACTGTAGTGCCAGCTGCAACAGGTGGGCAGTTGCTCCAGTGGCATAGAGTATTGTTTCATCAGCATATATGTGAATGTTTGAAACATAGGTGGAGGAGATTTCATTAAGAAAATGAAAAAGAGTATAGGCCCCAAAATGGAGCTTTGTGCATGAGATGATGATGTGATGGCTAGCAACACAGAGAGCAGAAAAATGAGTGCATGGCAACAAACTTATCCCTGTATTCGATTGTATGTGCATCACTGTACATAGCACTGTATCTTGCACAATGCCCTCCACATAATGTATATTGTTTCCCTTGCTCTGCTTATTTCTCTGTACTGCTGCTTGGCAATATTCTATTGAACTCTGTTTTCTTGTTATTTGTATACTTTTTTGATGTCATCCTATGTTGTAATCTTCCAGCTCATGCCTTAAAACAGGCAAATGTTTTGTCTAGTGCACCTGTCTGGTAAATAAAAACTAAATAAATAAACATCAAAAACGTTCAAAGAAAGTTGAGTTCTAAGTACTTTAGAACAAAATTCTAGTATTTATGACCAGAAGTGGGGCATTTTTGAACAAGTCCAGAGAACATGGGAAAGAATTACATTATGTTTCCTAAGTTTCCAACAAATCTCATTTTCATTTGGGTTTATTTTCAAAAGTAATAATGGAGTATAATAAATATTATGAAGTGATCTGTATTGGATAGTTCTGCCCTGTAACTCCCTAGTACCTTTTATTATCATCAACCCATAGCTGCCCCCATGATGCAGGATCAATATGAATGCCCAGTTCTTCTTCCCATTTTATCCTTGCAGTACTTGTTAGATCCGAGTTGTTTCGATGTATACATTTACAAATTCTTCCAGAAGCTCCTTTTCCAGAACCTATCTTTAGAAGGAGATTCCATTATATTTTCAGTGCTAGCTGACAGAAAAACTTCTACTGACTGTCTAATCTGTTGGTAGAGGTAGAAATCAAGCCTAGATTAAAGGTGTGTTTGCTACCCTGGAAAGCCTCGATGTTAGGTCTTGACATTATAACCAGTTTATTTAATCCTTTATATTTCCATTTTGTTTCACTAAAGATTTTATTTTCATATTTCAACATTGGATTTTTCAATAGAGGTAGCAGTTTGCAAGGGAAGTAATCCCAGTTTAGAAATGTCTTTAGGATTTTAAAGGATTGTAGTGCTTGGGAGATTGTTGGTTGAGAGAGTTTTGATTTTTGAGCAGTATAAATAAGAAATCTGTAAGCAGGTTTGGCTTTAGGAGTAGTTGTTCATATTTCAGGCAGGGGGCTATAGTTTAAGAAAAAGCAAGCTTGTTTTAGAATATAAGATTGGTGGTACCTTTCAACATTCAGTAGTCCAAATTCCTCATTTTCTTTGTTTAGCCAAAGTTTTTTTTATACTAAAACATGGCCTGTTACCCCTCCCAAATAAAATTTGTTAAAAGATAATTTATTTTAAAGCACCTTTTTTAATTCGGATTGGCAGGGCATTAGGAATATAAAACATTTGAGAGAGTTTATCACCTTAATATAATTTATTCAACCCTGGAGTGAAAGGTTGAGTTTATTTTTATGCAGAAAGTTCATCTTTTAATTTGTTCAACACTGGTTTAAGATTAGATTTTATTAGATTCCTTAGTTTGGGTGAAAGGATTATTCCTAGTTAATGTATACATTCATAAAATATGTTAAGTGGGATGGAGGTTTTTACACTCGAGATTATGATTTCTGTACAAGCTGTGTTTAAAAGGACACTGTCAACCTTTTTTGCATCATATTATTTTTAGGTAAAACCCCACATTTTATCATTGCTTACCTTCTGTAAACGTCATTAATGTTGCTGGTTGTTTTATCTGCCTCCTTGCTTATTATAACTGAAATGCATGGTAATGCATAGCTATACCCAGTCTTGTTTTGCTTAAAATCACTGAACTACTCTTATTGCATACTACCTGAACATCAGCAACACCTTAAACAGTGCAGCTACTCATGATACAGTTGTCTCCTCTACTTCTGCAGCATAATGAGTGGCTAGATTGTGTTGGGGGGGGGGTCCTGAGTCCAGAAAAGTAGTGGGAGTTGGTCAAAAAATGTCAACAAACATGTTTTGGTGTGGTAACACCAATATGGTGAGTGCTCAGTTTTTCACTTTGGAAAAGAAAACGGGTGTCTGAATCAAACTACCAGCTGCATCGACCATCTCTATAGAACATGAACAATCATAAAATGTGTTTTTTAAACTAGGGACACTTTGAGGCCTAAGGTGGTTGACAGTGTCCCTTTAAGTGCAAGAATTCAAACATGTTCCAGTTTACTAGTAGACTAGGGCCCGGATATTCAAAAGGGTTGCACATGGCGCAACAGTATTGCACCATGTGCAACCCACTGATGCACCCCGGCGTGATATTCAAACGGGGATTGTGCCTGGCACAAATCCTTATGAGCAGGAGCGCATTAGTAATGCATGTGGCGCAGGTGGGGGTGTGTGCCCATGTATACTCTGCACATCCTGCAATTCAGCTCAGGATGTGCTGAGTCCATGCATGCACAACCCCTACTTGGGTTGCACACAGGTGAGCCAAAAAAAAAAGGAACAACAGCTGGCCACCATCAGTGAGCTGCCATGTTGCAGCGCCGCCACATGGCAGTTGCCACCTGTGGGTGGCCACCTCGGCTCCGGCCGCACCTCCATGGTGGCACCCCCCATGCCTGATCGCAGGCATCTGTGTAAATAAATAACGTCCTATATCCCTGTTGGTCCAGTGGACCACTTGCAGCCCAACTGCAGCCTTAAGTATAAATAAAATAATGTCCTATATCCCTGGTGGTCCAGTGGACTGCTCACAGCCCGATCACGGGCATTTGTATTAAAAAAATAAAGTCCAATATCCCTGGTGGTCCAGCGGTACCCCCCTCCCCATCCGCCCACTGAGCCCCACTGCCCTGCTCCCCCCCGGTCAGCTGCGGGTGGCAGCACCCCACTCGCCTGCTGCCCCGCCACCCGCCGACTGACACTATAGGTAGGGCTGTACGCCCATTGGTCCACAGCGTAAGCCAATGGGCATGCAGCCCGTACCATACTACACAGTCCAGATATGTATATATTAGAACAAAGAAGTATATTTAATAAGACTATGGCTATTTAATATGACTGTGTGACTTTGAAAAGCTTGTGTGAATAGTCCTGTTGTCTAGTAAATGGTCCTGTATTATAAACAACTCAAAGCACTAATTAAACTTATTTAAAACAGCAGTATTTGTTAGCAAACAAAGAAAATCATCATGCAGTTTTTTTGGTATTTATGTATTTCTAGCAAAATGATCACATATCCACTGTTCATTTCATTGTATTTCCCTCCTGAACTGAGATATGAGGCAGGATTTTCAAAATGGCAGGAATGATGTAAGCCCCAGGCATGCCAAACATATGGCACATGGGGCTTGCAGCATTCTCCTGGCTGGCGATCAGGATTTTCTATCCCATGCACTGATTGCTGCATGTTAGACCAACTTTTTGTAGTCTCACTTGCGGCATTCCCAAAGACCTTTGTTTACTGAGCTTGCACCAGATATTTGGAGAAAACTGTCATAAATAGTGGAAACTGTCACACCTGCACCCAAGATTGTAAAATTGGGTGTAGTTGCAGCAAATGGATTTGGTGCACTGCTAAAATGTAAGTGCCATGACACAGGGCTTGTCGCAAGCCCTACGCCATGCTTTGAAAATCCTGCCCCATGTTCTCTGGCCACACCCACTATGAATAAATTATTTTGATGTAGTGCTGTGCTGTTTACCATTGGAAACGTATGCTGTCACCATCCTAATACACCCACAGTATGAATCTAGTACTGTATATAAAGTCAAAAAGTAATCTTGGCTAGGGAAAGGATTTTTTAAAAATTGCTAGTGGCGACTATCTTTAATAACATGTCATTAATTGTAAAATTAGTAATAAATTATATTTTAAAACCATCTACAAGAAATAAAAATATACTGATGATGAATCTAATTATCTCAGAAATACATTAATGCCAAAAAATTACATGATCTTTTTCTTTTTTTGGCCAACTAACAAATACTTCTGTTATAAAGGAGTTTAAATGCGAGAGGAGAAAAATGAATAATGTTAAAAAACAAAATAAACAAACAAAACCAAAAAAAACAGAACACACTCAGAACCAGAATGCACCCCAGATAAAGAAAGGTGCCCCAAACAGAAAACCACCCACTTAATGTCCCTACCTGAACATCACCAGTCACTGCGCCTGCTGGACTCCCCCTCCCCCTAAAACACTCACACCTTTTTAATGCCCCTACAGGAATGCCTCCTCCAGGGTGTAGGCAGGCATACTCACAGTACACTTTTGTGTACAGTTTTGCTGAGTACCTGTCCCAGATCATATGCCTTTCTGTTAATACAAGCAATCCAATCTGTAGTATTTAAGTTCAGGGGTGTAGCCAGAAAATTTAAATGTGTACTCAGAACTGATGCCCTGTTGACCCCTCATTATGTAAACATAAACCAAAATATGTACTGCTACGCCACACCCTGCCCCCGCCCCCAGTTTGCCACCTCTGAGTTCAAGTAATCAGTTTCCTCCTGTAATCCTCCTTCCTTTGTTTTTCTGGCTGCCTGGTAAGTTGTTCTTGTTTGTGTATTTGGCTGGTGGCATCAGTGCCCCATAGCAAACAACAACCAAGGCAAAAGGGCTCAGTGCGACACGGACACAATGTGACACACAATGTCCTTGCTTTCCTCTTTTTGTTTCCCCTACCTGATTTGTTGCCCCCTGCTTGATTTTTTTTTTTTACTGTACTCTGCCTGTCGACACCTCTGTTTGAGTTAGTGTACACAACTGAGTAATGTCTCTGTTTAAACTTCTGTTGTTTAGGAGACAGTTCTATTCATAACCTCTTTAGAAATTAGAAGAGCCATCTGACAACAACCTGATTTATTTGCAAAGGGGGCTGCATTTGGAGAAGTTGTATACATTTTTATGGGGGGGGTCAGCAGTTGAAGACTGTGTACAAAACAGAAAAGTCTAGCTACACCCCTGTGCCCCAGTCTCCCCTTGTTTGCCTCAAGGACATTCATGCAGGTGGCTGATTCCAGATGCTTATCTATTGTAGCTGTGTCATCAATAATTGGGAACCAAACCCGTGCTTAACCTATCCCCAGCCCCCCACCTCCGATTTACAAATACAAATTGCAGCCTGAACAAGTGCAGGATTGCCATTGTAAATAGCGATAAAACAACACATGCTCTTGTTTTTTGTGCCAGAGTTCCTCCTGACTCTTTTCCCTCCTCCCTCCGACAGCCTGCCTCAAGCCATGATGGTCGGGGTAGTCTTTGTGACTAGTTTCAGACATACCTCTCAACCTCCTGCCTCAGAAATCAGGGACAAGGCTCAAAAAAATCAGGTACAAAGGACCAAAATCAGGGACACTTCTTCAAAATTGGAGCTATCCACTCAGGGAGCTGGTAGAATAAAGGGCTCAGTGTAACATGCATTTTCTAAGGGAGAACAAGTCTATAACTTTAATGTTTGACATTATTTTGTGCTTATAACCCCCCACTGTTTAGTCACGGAAACAATTTTTAGGAGGGACAGAGTAGAATTTTGAGGCAAAATCAGAGACAGTTGAGAGGTATTTCAGACTGCAACTAAGTAGGGAGTGATGTGAAACCAGTCCGTGACTTCGGTCTTATTATTGCGGATACAGAACATTTAGTGAGCTGGCCAGTATTCTGGCATGTCATTCACTGCACCGATACGACATGTGAGAAGTGGCAAGTATGCCAGGCAGGAGGCAGCTACAGTATGAAGGACTACTATACTTCCGAACTTCCTAGACTGGGTACAGACAAGAGAGGCAACATGCTTACGCCTACTCCAGGGTCATTTAGGAATTTGAATACACACATGTGGACTGTACAGCTATACAAGCGTGTCATTTCATACACATTTTTTTAAGATGTTGAATACATTTAACACAGTATATCCTGACTTGACAGAAATGCAGCTACAATATACCCTCGGACCTTTGGCCAATTGCTAAAAAGACTCAGTTCGTTTCTACAGCAGTTAGTGAGTGCAGTAACTGGTGGGGAGGCGCAGGTCGAGGGATGTGGTTGGTTTCTGCGTTTCCTTGGCCCCGTTCCATCACTTAGCAGCGCTCCATGCACGACCTTTATATTGGAGAGAGGGGGAGAGAGAGCGTCCTATAAAAACATCGCAGCAACTGTGGCGGTGCACTCCTCTCGTACAAAGGTGAAACCCTGCGCCCGGAGACCAACGCCGCGCTGCGCAGCTCGGAGGGCAAGTTACTGGACAGTCTTTCGAAACCGAGTGTTCTTTCCAAACGAGGGTATAAACAGAGAGTTCGCGAACAGAGCAACGGCCCACTATAGCTGGATACAGCTGACAACAGAGACCGTCTGAACGCCATTCCTGCGGCAGTAAGTAAGTGAGGGATAATACCGAGGTGTTTGCGTCGTAATACGGTTTTACCTGCCATGTTCACTGTTTAAGTTTGTACAGGAATGTTAGCAAGACTAAGGTAGGTGTTGCTTGCGGTGTTTTGTTTTTTTTTCTTTGCTTCAGAGTTGCTGCATTAAATATTAGAGGTAGTAATATTGATATCAATCGCGCCTTTACTTGCGTGTCCATGAAACGGGGGCTGTGTCTTCTCGGTATATTGTACAGCGAAAAGTACAAGCTGAAATGTTGTTTTAATGGGTACATTGGCTATATTTGATTTAAATGTTTTAAGTCACTTGAGTTATGGGTGTTCATAAAACGTAATGCCATAAACAATGAGAAGATTTAAACTCAATACATTTCTGTATTTTTTGCGGTCTTTAATTTTGGTTTTGCTATGGCAGTGGTATCTTAAGGGAATCTTAGGATACGCACTAATTTTTTATGCCCCCCCTAGTTTCAGCATTTATAGCTCCTTTTTCTTAACTGCACATTAATGTGACTAAACATCATCTGCTCTGGCTGTTTATCTGTACCTGGCTGGCGTCGCAACCCTCTGCTTGTAACAACTGACACCAATCTGTTGCTGTCAAAATGATCGCTGTGTCATAACTTCCAGGCACGGGATTTAGATGGCTGTAGGCAGTGCTGCTGAAACATAATTTACAGTCTTTTCAAGCCGATGTGCATAGTTTTCAGAAAAACAGGAAGCGAAATACAATCCACAGAACTCTATTCACCTCTAAATAAGTGAATAGGCAGGGCAAGGTAATTTTGTTAATTGAGTGCCCTTTCCCGAAGGATCAGGGCACTTCACAAACGCAACATCTGTAGCCAGAGAGGGCGGGGGGTGCACGGTGGCTCATCGCTGCAGGTGCGGACTGCGGAGGCTTCTATTTTCAAACTGCTGAGTGCCACCAGTGGAGTGCAGCCCCATCCAGTCAAGTGGTTGGGTCAGGGTCCACAAGGAGGGAATTCCAGCACAACATCAGTATGAAATATGTGTTGCAGAAGTAACCAGAAGAACATGGAGGATATGCTGTATAAAGGGGACCTCAACAATGAGTCTTCCACCCACCCAGGCCAGCCTTCCCAGCCTGTAGGGGAGCTGAACAACCCCCTAACTTGTTGTCCAAAGCCTTATATTAAAGGTTCATACTAAAGTGGGTATAGAAACATACGTGTTAGCCCTTATTTTGTTACTAATTTTCATGCATAGTATTGCAAGTTTCCTTCCTTATATATATATATATATATATATATATATATATATATATATATATATGTATTACTTATGTAGTCATATATTGTGGGGGCATGTGTGATTTTGTATTTTCTTGAAACTTGGCTTCCCAGCCAAATGCCCTTTGGGGTAACCCTTGCCTCAGTGTTTGCGCATAGAGGTTCTTTGTCTTTTAAATAGTTTTTTATTTTAATGGGTTCACCACAATATATCCAAGGCACACTGCCTTAAGGGTAGCTGGTCCATTCCACTGGGGTGTCAAACAGATGAGGCATACTGATGAGTCCTGGTAGGGAATGAAACCGCGTGTCTATGTCTTCTGTTAGCACCCTGCAAACTGTGTGAAGAGGCCTTTCGGCACCATGCAATTCTGCTTAAAAGCTGGACCAGCATAACATTCTGTGGTGATTTGCATATACAGCCCATGATGCTTTGCATTGTAGGGGCATATTGTGATTTTGTATTTTCTTGAAACTTGGCTTCCCAGCCAAATGCCCTTTGGGTAAACCTTGCCTCAGTGTTTACGCACAGAGGTTGTTTGTCTATTACTTATATATATATATATATATATATTTAGAGGCAAAAACTCAGTTTAATGCATCAGTTAGGGTTGTTACACAGCGACAAAGCGAGGAAATTCGATGTTAGACTTGAAACCCCTTTGCACCCCTCAGCCCACCCCCAACCAGAATCGGGTGCGCGTTGGGGGTCGTCGAGACCTAACTCTCACCCGTCACATGTGCAAAGAAGCTGAGGAATAGGAAAATGGGGTGAGAGTTAGGACTGACGACCCCAACGCGCACCCCGATCCCGGTTGGGGGGGTGGGCTGGAGGGGTGCAAAGGGGGTATCAACCCTAACATCGAATTTCCTCGCTTTTGTCGCTGTGGAACAACCCTAACTGATGCATTAAATGGAGTTTTGCCTCTAATTTCCCTTCTTTTTGAGAATTATAACGAGAAATAGTGAATGTAATGCGGCGGCGGGAGCGCGTGGCCCGCCATGTGATGTCTTGTAACATAGTAACATTGTGCCCGCAAACGCAAATCATAATGCGCATGATGACGCAAAGTGAAACAGAAAGAGAAACAGTACTGTAGAGAGAAATGTTAAAAACAATGCAAAGGGTAATGCACATGGTGGCGTAGATGTGAATGGTAAGTGAAACAGGTACGGAACCGCAAGCTGAAACGGTAATGGTAACAGTAATGTAAGCGCACAGGCTGGTTTTCCCCAAAAGCTGCATAGAGAAAGACAGTGAGTACAAAGAATGCATGCAAAATAATGACTCTCGGAACAGAAAATGAGGACTTGGAATAGTACATTGCTTATATCTCAGGAACCGTACGACATAGAAAAAAAATTAAAAGTCATATGAATTATCACTTTCCTGGCTAGTTTTGTATTTAGCCCCTCTCAGGGAGCTAAGCAGTTTTCCGACAAAAAGTCCGTATCTCACACCGTTTCTGAGATACGGGCCCTGAAAGGCGCGGCGAACGCCGTAATGTTATCCTATGGGAAAAAAACAGAAGTTTGGAGTGCCATTACTTTGCCTCCCTGTAATATTTTTTCACCAAACCACTGAAAGGCACATCTGTGGGATGTTGGCTGTGTTCCCTGCAAATTTCAGCCCAAAAGACCAAACCGTTATTTTGCAGCAGGGCGTCAAACGATTGCTGCAATGCGTCGTACGCCGTAATGTTATCCTATGGGAAAAAGCGTCAAATTTGGAGTACCATAACTTTGTCAACGTGTAATATTTTTTCAACGAAACAGTGAAAGGCACATCTGTGAGGTGTTGGCTGCGTTCCCTCCAAATTTCCGCCTAAAACTCCAAACTGTTCTTTTGCAGCGGGGTGCCAAAGAATGGCTGTCATGTTCCCACAGCATAGAAAAGTACTGTCGCAATTTGCGAAAGCTTTCGCAAATTCACTTGACAGTGTTGCAAGTGCGAAAGTACTTTTTCCAGAAATGTGAAAAACATTTCTGGGGTGTTTTACCCCAAAATAAAGACATGGCTAGCATCCTCAGGGTCCAACTAGGTGAGTACAAAAAGAATTAGGTTGCTAGACGGTCCCAAATTTAAATGCCAAGCATTTTTCTGATCACCAACTGAAAACAAAATGGTGGATTTGTGATAGTAAAAGGGCCGTTTGCGAAAGTAAAAACTGCACTGTCGAACTTTTTAACTTTTCCCATTGACTTATAATGAGAACTTGTTTTTTGAATAACTTTTGAACCGTTTAATATTTTTTCATGCAGTCTTCGAAGGGCACATTGGGGACCCCGGCCGCACGTTCCCTGAAGATTTCGGACCAGTCACACAAACTGTCCAACCTGTAGGCACGACCGTAGAATTCCAAAAAAAGCATAAATGCATGCGCAGATCACGCTTAATAACTCCGCAGCTGTATATCTGACCGGTACGAAAGTTAGCAGATCCCAAGGCGTATGGATCTTGATTCCAAATTTCATGCAAATCCGTCAAACGGTTGCAGTTATTAAGGTGCAAAAGTTTGGGTTTAACATGTAAATGGTTTCTCTACCATAATATATATATTTTCACGGAGAGGGTGGTAGAGAACTGGAATGGGCTTCTGGAGGAGGTGGTGAATTCAGCAACCATAGAGGGATTTAAGTCTGTTTGACAGGGGCAAACCCTCACTGCCATGGCTCGATCTCTCCCTCGGTCGGACGGTGCCTCTGAAGCCGCTGACCCCTATGCCTCAGCCAGATTCCTCAGCACAAAAGCGGCTCCCCATGACAGGGGCAAGCCCTCGCGTCCATGGCTCGATCTCTCCCCCGGTCGGTCGGCGCCTCTGAAGCCGCCAACCCCTATGCCTCAGCCGGATTCCCCAGCACAAAAGCGGCTCCCCATGACAGGGGCAAGCCCTTGCTTCCACGGCTCGATCTCTCCCCTGGTCGGATGGTGCCTCTAAAGCCGCCGACCCCTACGCCTCAGCCGGATTCCTCATCACAAAAGGTACGGTCACCAGCCGACCAATCGGAACTCAGGTGCCTCCAAGGGAACAGCCCCGATTAGTCCAGAGACATGAATTTTGAACTGGGCTTCTTCCCGCCCTAAAGACTCTGCTCTGTTCATGAATTTTCAACTATTCTTTAGATTTTCCATGAATTTACTTGCCTGTATTTTTTTTAGAAGTAGACATACAGTTTTTTGAGTGATTACAGCCCTGTTACGCATTGATATCTGTAAAGTGTTAAGTGATTACTGGCCACCTCTTGGCGCCGAAATTCAGTATCCCCTTTGTCTTGGTAATTTTGCTGTCTCCCTGTCCCACGAATCCTTTGTCCCTTACCTTAGCTGCCTTTATATTCTGTCTCTCTCTCTCTCTCTCCTTGCAGCGGCTCCCCATGACAGGGGCAAGCCATCGCTTCCACGGCTCAATCTTTCCCCCGGTCGGACGGCACCTCTGAAGTCGCCGACCCCTACACCTCAGCCGGATTCCCCAGCACAAAAGGTACGGTCACCAGCCGACCAATTGGAACTCTGGCGCCTCCAAGGGAACAGCCCCGATTGGTCCAGAGACACTGATTTTGAACTGGGCTTCTTCCCGCCCTAAAGATTCTGCTCTGTCCCTGAATTTTCTTCGCACCCCCCCCCCTCCCAGGCCCCCATTAAATATGCTCTTGTCCCACCCTCAACTGTTCCTGCAGTCTCCTTATTGGACCTTTGCTGTGCCACTCACAGTGCCCTTCCCCTTCATAACCAGGTTATGGTGCTCTCTCTGTCTGCCTCTTTGTAGCATCTCCGTTTGGCACCATGGCATATAGCGCTTTCATTGTTATGGCATTCTTTTGAAGCGCACCACCTGTCCTTCATATGAAAGATGCATATGGGCCCCAGCTTGATCTTCATCCCTATGGCTTCAATTAACCCTACCCCATACCGGGGTATCTTATCTATCCCTGTGGTTTCCTCTCCATTAGATTACACCCATTTATTTGTCTACCAATACCACTTACTCCCCTCTCCTCTTTCTCTTAGCATGCTCTCTCTTATAACCATAAATTCTCACTCTGCTTGCACGCGTTTCAGTGGATTGAAGCCCCCTCTGTCTTCCTCTAAAAAATCGGGTAAAAGGAATAAAACTCTTAGGTCCATCATGAGTTCGCTAAAGAAATTGTTACTCCTGTTCCTTCTATGTTCAGGAAATGTGGAACTAAACCCAGGCCCACCCAACTTGCTTACCTCACCCTCTGAATTTGCGACAGCTTCAGGTCTTAAGGTAATGTTGGTTAATATCCAGAGCCTGCCTAAGAAAATTAACCAGCTACAAGCATGGGCTCTCCATACTGAGCCCAATCTTATTATTATTACAGAATCTTGGCTAAAAACATCCATCCTGGACCAACAAGTTACCCTTCTGGGCTATAAGTTGATATGGGCTGACAGGGAGACTAGGGTTGGGGGAGTAGTTATTTTCAATAAATCCAATTTCACAGTTAGTGACATTAAGTGTAATTCGAAACAAAAGGAATATGAAATTGTCTCCATAAAGTTACATCTCCCCTCCACGGAATGCATTACCATCCTCGGATGCTACAGGCCCCCTAGTGGTGGAACTGACTTCCTCACTATCCTTAAATCGCTAACAGCTGCTGCGAAGACTGAAGTACTAATCCTTGGGGATTTCAACATGGACTGGCTATCACAAAAATTGCATAGGCTGAAGTCCCTCTGTGATGAACTTGGTCTTACTCAGTGACAGAACCTACAAGGCCCAACAAGATAAATGTAGATAAGAGTTTGATTATTGATATTATATTATCTTCCCATCCCCATAAAATCTCTCACTCAGTGGTATTTCATAATGATATGACTGATCATGGTATTGTAGTCAGCACAAGGATGCAAACCAAAATTCGCCACCAGCCTAAAATCATAATTAAATGCTCATTCCGGAAGTTTAGCGTGCAGGACTACCTCTATGACCTTAGCCAGGTTAGATGGCAAAACCTTTATCTCTCCAAAACCCCTGATGAGGCAGCCACAGTCTTAAATGACACCCTCAACACCCTAGCAGGTAAATATGTGCCATTTATTAAGGTCAGGACATGAAACATCTCACACCCCTGGTTCACTGCCAAATTGAAGACCGCTGTCTCTGCACATGATAAATTATGGGCCAAGGCTAGATGCACAAAAAGCCCGGAGGATTGGCAGGCCTTCAGAACTGCCAGAGATGGCTGCGTGAAACAAATTTGTGCTGCCAAAGCCAACTTATATGTTTCCACTCTCGAGCAGGCTAAGGGGGACTCCCCAAAAATCTGGAGGACCCTCAAGTCTATTGAAGGGCAGCCGATGGCCCCTTCCCTACCAACCAAGATTATTAAAAATGATACAACTGTGGATAATAGTTTCCATATCCTTGAAGAATTTAACTCTCACTTTACCACCGCTGGCCTAGCGTTTGACACGTCCCCGTATGCATCACATGCTATTAGCCGAGAGAGCACAAATTATATCTCTCCAAAAACAAGCCACCCCTTTCAGCTGCACCCCCATTAACTTTAAAGATGTTGAAGACTCCCTCAAGAACCTTGATACCAAAAAAAGCGCTGGAGACAATGGAATCGAACCTTTTTTCCTAAAACTTGGTTTCACCTACCTTACGGCCCCAATCTTACATATTTTCAACCTTTCTATCTCTTCTTCTGTTGTACCGTCATGCTGGAAATCAGCCCATATCCTCCCCCTATTTAAAACAGGGGACCCATGTGATTTAAATAACTACAGACCCATTTCCATCTTGCCTATCCTCTCTAAAGTCTTTGAAAAGCTGATCTATGCTCAATTAAAGCATCACCTAGAAACCTATTCGCTCCTAAACCCAACACAATCTGGTTTCCACTCCAACCACAGTACCATCACCGCCTTGGCCAAAGTAACCGACGACTGGATCTCAGCCATGGACTCCAAGAAGTATACAGGAGCTGTCTTCCTAGACCTTAGTAAAGCCTTCGACATGGTAGACCACAACCTTACTGAATTCAGCCTTGCTAAAATAGGTGCCACACTTTTTACCATCCAATGGTTTAATAGTTACCTTTCGGGAAAGATGCAAAAAATCAAAGCTGATGGACTATTCTCCTCCACCCTACCACTTACTAGGGGAGTCCCATAAGGTTCCATCCTAGGTCCTATCCTATTCTCCCTATACATTAATGACCTCAACTACCACATATCCAACTCTAAATTGCATTTCTTTGCCGATGATACAGTCCTCTATACATCTGATGCCTCATTATTACATGTCAGAGACGTCCTCCAAGCTGACTTTATCCAGCTCAAATCCAATCTCATAAATGCTAAACTCCTACTAAATGCTAAGAAAACTAAAGCTATGATCTTCCTCCCCAAATCATCCCCCCCGTACATGACACATTACAGAATGACTTCATAGTTACCTCCCTAGGCGAGCCTTTGGTAGTCACTCCCAAATTCAAATACCTGGGGTTTTGGTTAGATAGCAAGCTTACATTCTCTGAACACCTCGATGACCTTATAAAAAGACTAAAAATAAGGCTAGGCTTCTTTTACCCTAACAAGCTGCTCTTTTCAGTCGAGGTCAGAACTAGGCTCGTCCAAGCCACATTCTTCCTGCTATTAGATTATGGGGCCATAATTTATAACTCTTCTGCAACCTCAAAACTTAACTAGACATTCTCTATCACCGTGCACTGTGCTTCATTACGAACTCCCCTTACCGGACACATTATTGTGACCTATACTCAGCTGTGGGTTGGACTTCCCTCACCATTAGATGCGCTCTTCATGTCAGTGTATGGACTCTAAAACTTCTCCTTAATAAACTCCCAAGTTACCTAACCTGCAGCAGTACATGTGCACTCAGGAAATCAGAATTCATCTTTCTAGATGTCCTCATGACACTCACTTCCTTCGGGAAGCGTGCCTTTTCCATAGCCCTACTGATAATCTGGAATCATTTGCAATCTTCACTGAAACTTTCAAAATTAGTCTCTGTCAGTCTCTTCAAAAAATTAATTGCAGGAAAAATAAAAGATGTTTGTAATTGTCATTGAAATCGTATTTTCCTATGACTATGTAGCCTATTGGTAGACACAAGGTCCACATGGACTGTATCAGCACTTTGTGTATGAGTATGATGACCTACTCTATGATATATAGTGTAATGCCTGTATAACTGCTACTCATGTACTGTATTAGCACTTATAATCTTGTTGTGTGCTCTTATTATATCCTTCTGTGAGTCTTCTAATATATGTATCATAGGACCTCCTTGTGAATGAGCTTGCTCAATGGAGTTTTTCCTACAATAAACTTGAACTGGAACATGGGGCTAAGGGGGGGGATGTGGTAGGGTGGACTAGAGGGGCAAGGGGCAGACTAGATGGGCTGTGGGGTCCTTTTCTGCCTTCACCTTCTGTGATCTATCTAACTTGCTCTTAAATTCAACTTTGTCCTTCCTTAATACAACACCCAGTGGTAACCTGTTCTATGGATTTTACATGCATGGTGTAAAAATATTTTCTATTATTATTAAACCAGCTATGTTATAATCTTAAAGGATGTCATCTAGTTTTCCACAACAAACAGTGCAAACTGAAAATTCATATCATAAAATAAGTTTGGGTCTTTACAAATGTCATAAAGTAATAAAAGACCACCTCTGAGCCTCCGGACCTTAAGCGGCTCAGTCTTAAGTTTATCAGCTGGTCCTCGTATATATATTTTTTTTCTATATATTGCATCCTAGTTGCACTTCGCTATATTCTATCCATCCTTGAGATATCCTTTTTTTTTTTAAATATGGGCAACATAACTGACTTCCGTAATCTAATTTTGGGTGAACATAGGCCCTATACAAGAGCATCAGTATCTCATCATTTCTACTAAAGAAAATTCTTCATATTGTCCCAAGGACTTTATTTGAAGATGCAATAGCTGCTGTGCATTGCATAGTAAAGCCAAGATCATTTTCAATTATTACACCCAAGTTCTTTTCATTCGACACACTTTTTAATGGTACTTATCCCAATATATAGATATGGAGATTTTTTTCATCACCAAAATGTATTACACATCATTTTTCTGTGTTGAACCTCATTCCCCACCTCATAGCCAATCTTGTTAGATATCCAAATCTGATTTCATTGCCTGAATGTGTCTCATATTGCCAGTGGTCCAACCAGTTTTGGAATCATCAGCATATTTTACCATGCAGCTAGTTATGAGGTCAAATATATTGGACACAAAGATCTGAAACAGTGGTCCTAAAACATATCCCTGTGGAACTCTGCTCGTGACCCACTAGTCTAGAAAAGCAGCCTTGGATAGAAACATGTTGTGTTCTGTCATCTAGTCAGGCTTTAACCCAGTTGATGACTGCTTTATTTAAGCCAATTTTATTTGCTTTTTCAATTATAGCCCAGTAAAGCACAGTATCAAATGCCTTAGCTAAGTCTAAATAGACACAGTTCACAGGCACTTTCTTATCAAGTTGTTCGGATACCTTTTCATAGAAGTGTCAGTGGCTCAGTAGGTAGCACACTTGCTTCTAAGGCCAGGAGATCAGTGGGCTGTGGGTTCAGTTCCCACATCTAGTACTTGGGTTAATATCCCAGTACTGACACTGTAGTGCAGCACTGGGGGAGCTGCACTTCTGAGGTGATGTCTTTTGGATAAGATGTGAAACTGAGGTCCCATCTGCCTGGATTGGTGGTAGTTCAGGTGGATCTTAAAGATCCCATGGCACTTATCGAAAAGAGTAGGGGAAGGTTTTAGTAACAGAACAGTACAACAGGAAAACCGCCAGAAAGGTAACTTCAAAACCAAACATTGAAAACTGAGTAGATACAATTTCTGTAAGTACAGTAAAAGAAATAGGGGAAAAGAAAAAAAAAACTTTAACAAAAATGTACAATCAGAAGCAGAATGAAGGTTAGCAAAAAAAAATCATCCTATTTTATCTTTCAGAAAAGGAACTTCCTTCCAACATGCGATCCATGCATCATAATTCAAAATATGCCTTTCAGAAAAATAATGGTGGGTCAAATCATGCTCAATGCGTTCGATGACATAGGAAGGTGATTGATACATTTGTTGCAGAGTAAACTTACATCTCTCCTGCCATAACTTGAAATGTAATCATGGCAAATAAAAGTCTCACAATGCCTGCATCTAGTCTGACGCAGCAAGAAACCACCCACAACTTCCATATAAGTAACAGCCTTCCAAACAGACTGACATCAATGAACAGACAGGGTGTGCCAAAAATCTTGTGCATAAGGACAGTGAATAAAAAAATGTGCCATGGTTTCTTCTTGAGCCAAACAAGTATCCCTAGGACACATTCTTTCTGAAACCATTTTCTGCTTAGCATTGCCCTTGACATTGTCTTCCATGGCTACTGAGCCACAGGACATTCCATAATCTAGGAGGGATCAGTTTATCTGTCAGACCTTGTAGTATTCAACCATAGTAAGAGTCAGGGAGATCCTTATACACAGGACTAATAGAGTGAGCTTGAGATTGTAAGATCCCCTAAAGAAATTTACTTGTTTTGGAAAAAACCTGATCTGGAAGCACTTCCCATTTATTAAGTTTCTTTATTTTATTTTTATTTCGTTTTTGTTGACCAGTTGAGTGCACTAGACAGATCCTGCCTATTTTCAGGCACGACCCGGGGGAGGGGGATACAGATGAATGCCAACTGACCTTGAACCAGATTAAGCTGTTGGTGGTATTTTTAGTGAATGAGGGAAATTTGGCCAGGACATCGGGGAAATTATCCTACTGCATTGCTGTCAGTAGGGGGACCCTTGGCCGTCTGAGGCAGGATGGCCAGTGTTGCTGAACCTCCGGATGAGATGGATGTTGCTGGTGCAGGGGACTTAGCCTTGTCTCCTGTTCCTGATCCCCAAGAGGCTATTGAATTGGAGGTTGCTGCTGCAGACTATGAGTTGCCTGTTTCTGGAGAATCTGGGATTCAGAAGCGTGATTCTGCTACTGTGCCTATGGTACAGCTTGAGTGCTCTGCTATGAAAAATGTGGTATGTAAATCCAAACTAGCGTTGTATCAGAAGAAATCTAAACTGTTGCTGGAAATTAAAAAAATTGGAACGGGAGTTAGTGAATCTCCCTATTGATATTGCTCCACCTGCTCTAATGCCTACCGTACCTGTTGTTGGTTTGCCTCTCTCAGAAACTCCTGTCGTTGTGGATTCTGCATCTGTTGTCTATTCTCCGGTGCCTGTCGGCTTGCATATCAGTGGAACAGACTCCTCTAGGGTCACGCAGGCTGGCAGTCTAGTCGGATTTCCCTCTGAGTGCCTAAAGCCTGCGGACCTTTCCAAGGCAGAACCTTCCTCTCGGCTGCACTCTTCTGCGTCCTCCACTACGGTTGCACCTCCACAAACAATCAGTTCCGCTCCTCTTCCGGTGGAGTTTGTTTTCCCTGTGGACCAGGCACGACCTGGATGGAGTAAATCTGCGGGTCCCACTTCTTCGCTCCCGCAGGGTATCCCTATGGCTGTGGTCTCTGTCTCTGCTGCCTTGTCTCTGACTGCTGTTCCTGTCGGTCTGTCTTGGTCTCCGCAGTGGGTGTTGTGAGAGGCTGGGTGGGAAGTGTCTGATGCTGGCACCTGGTCTCCAGATTCGCAAGACCATTCTTATCTCCGTATGCTAGAGAACACTACAGCTCCTGTGGCCACCAACGCTGATCCTTTGAGCTCCACCGTTTTACCCCGGGGTAAGGACCTGGATGTTCCTATTGTGACTGGCTCTGACATTATTGTGCCTTCTGAGGTAGTAACTCAGAATGTTAGTGAAGGGACAGTACTACAACAAACGTCTGGTGTGGGGGTTACTTTCCATACTGCTGAGGCCTTGGGTACTGGGGTAGTGGAGGACACCATTAGGGTGGGCCCTCCTCCGGCAGTTATTTCTCAACTTTCTGAAGAGGTTTCTAAAGCTCCATTCAAGTTTTTTGATTTATTTCAGCATAGGAAGGAACCTGCTCCTCGACATAATGCTGTGCGTTTTTTGTATAAAGGAGGGTTACAGGGGGCACCTAATTGAGTTTATATTGCTCGGGCCTTGTTGAAGGGCTCTATGAAGTTTTTCTCTTATGAGATTTTTGTGCTAATCAATATTGGTAGTTCCAATTTTGATGTTAGCTTTAAAAATATTTCTAGTTCAGACAGGTTTTGGGCCAGGTATAATGTCTGCAAGAATATACCCCTTTGGTCACCCTTGCAGGTGATTCCTCTCACAAAACCTACTGTTAGGGTTATTACAGTTATGTTCAAAAATGAAGGGGTTAACGTGGAAGATATTTTATTCTGGCTTTGTCAACATTGTGAGGTTTTGGGTACTCCCTCCCCTACTTTGGATAGTGAACAGATTTGGGATGGAGGTTGGAGAATACGGGTTAAATTGTTTGTCACTAATTCTGTTACTGTGCATTTACTTAGCTCCTTTTATTTAGGTAGAGCTAGGGATGCTATTTTTTATATAGGTCAATCCCGGTCCTGTTTTGAATGTGGGTCTTGGGCTCATCTTAGTTCAGTTTGTGACACTATTAAACGCAGTCATTGTCTGGAGTTTGGGCATGGGTCTTCTAAGTGTCTGAATCTTTTTCGATGTAATGTTTGTGAGAATACTGGACACGCTTATGGTAAGTGTCCTTGGGCTTCCCATAATAGGGAGGATTGCCCTTTACATGCTGGCATTATTGATCAGGCCCAACATTTGCACGCTAAAAAGGTTGCAGACCTCAGTCTCAATTCTGGAAAGCCTGCTCTTGCTAGGGAGGTCTCTGAGTTGTCTCCTGCTGTTTCTGCCATAGATACTGCACTTTCCCCTCCATCTCTTGGTACCGTGGTTACTATAAACATACAGGTTGAGTCGTTGAGAGTTACTGCTCTTCCTTCTCCAGACCTTGTTGTAATGCCTGACATGCCTCCCCACCCCACCCCAGTTTGATGATTCTGGCTTTAAAACTGTATCAAAGAAAGGCCATGGTTAGGGAGGAAAGTGAGGCCTCCGGTGTCCTTGGAGGGACAGGATAGAGAAGGGCTTCCTGATGATTGGGCTCAGGGCAATACATTTGCCGTATTGGGTTCTGCATCAATGGAGAGAGAGTCAGATGATGAGGGTACTGACACCTCCTCTTTATTATCCACTACTGATACTGAGGAGAAAGGGAGCATGGATTCCATTGCTAAAAGAACCAGGCAGTGTCGGAAAGCCAGGATAACATGAGTTGTAGAATTTTTGTTGTTTTTTTCTATTTTTTTATGTCTTCCCTTTCTGTTGCTACTATTAATGTTAATAGTATTAAAGGGGGGAAAAGTTGGCCAGCACTATGTTTTCTTTTCAGTCTATTGCTTGTGATAGTGTCTGTTTATTAGATACCAGACTTAAAACTCATGCAGAATTGCAGGCTGCATCCCGAGCTTGGCCACTGGGTGCTTCTTTCTGGTCTATTGGGCTTGATACTTGTGATGGTATCGGGATTCTTTTTACTAATCCTGCTCTTCAAGTTACCCAGTTAGTAGATATACACCCTGGACGGGCCTTACTGCTGGATATTACATATCATTGTGATATATTTCATTTAGTTGCTATTTATGCCCCACAAACTAAGGCAACTAGTTTCTTTATTTAATGATATTCACCAATATTTACATACTTCTCGATTAGATATTTGGTTAGGGGATTTTAATTGTGGCTTACATCAATCTGATAGAGGGTTGCAAACTTCTAAACTGTTTTGTGACACTAGCACCCTGAATGGGATTCTGCATACTGCTGGATTACAGGACTCTTATCGTAGTCTGCATCCCATTGGAGGCTATACTTTTTTCAAGGGTAAATTGAAAACCAGGATTGATTTCATTTTTGTGTCAAAAATTTTTCAGGTTTTGGAATCTACTACTAGGGTTGTGGAATTTTCTGACCATGTTTTGTTACGCTCCGAGATTTATTGGAAAAATACTCCTCGATGTTAAAAAAAAAATGGGTGGCGGTTGAATAATGTTTTATTACAGAATCCTAAAATACATAAAGCTTGGCATAGCCATTGGACAGCTAGACTTTCGGTCAGTGACTGTTATGATGATATTTCCACTTGGTGGGAGGATACTAAAAAAGAATGGAAGGTTCTGTTTCAGTCACTGGCTTCTTCTAGGTGTCAGTCTGATTATTTAAAATATTTAGAGTTACGTCATCATTTGTAGCACTTGATTTCTTTATCAGAAACTACTAGTCAGGATTATGGTTCCCAGATACAGAATGTAAAGAATAGGATGATATCCCTTCAGTATACTAGGGCTAAATCTTTGGAACAGGTAACTAGATTTGGTACGCAGGTTAGGTCATCGTCTATTGATCCATATAAGAGTTGTCAGGATAGAGTTAAACATCGGTTTATTACAGAATTACTTTCTTCCTCTGGGCAGTGTGTCACTTCCCAGTGGAATTTTGTCTATTGTTGAGGATAGGTTTACAGCTATGTTTACAAATCAGGAGGTTAGTGGAGATTTAGCACAGGTTTTTACACATCTTACAGTTACCACAGGTTGCGGAGGATGTTCTAATGTTGACATCTGATGTCACTGCAGAAAAGTTGTTTGTGTTATTAAACAGCTGAATTCTACTGCTGCTCTGGGTTTGGATGGGTTGGGGGCAGACTTTTATAAACATTTTCTTGAGGACTTGTCTCCAGTTTTGGTGGTTCTTTATAATCATATGTTGAAGTCTTTTCCTTTTTCTGCTTCCATGCAGGAAGCAGTTTTGGTATTAATTCATAAAAAGGGTGCTCAGAATAATATTGATAATTGGAGGCCACTGAGCCTCCTTAATACTGATAAGAAAATTGTGGCTAAGATTCTGTCGAATAGATTGGATAAAGTCTCCGACTATTTAATTAGTATTGAACAGACTTGTGCGGTTCTGGGACGTCAGATAAAGGATAACCTTATTGTGCTTAGAGAGTTGTTTTGGCAGGCTGACTCTGGATGGGTCTCGGTGGGTGGTGGGTGTGGATCAAGAGAAGGCTTTTGACCAGGTTTCACATAAATTTTTGTTTGCTGTTTTAAACGCATTTGGTTTTCCGGTAGGTTTTGTTTCCTGGATTGAAGCGTTTTATGCCAATATTTCCTTATGTCTTAATGTGAATGGGTGGTATGGTCACCAGGTTAAAATTCAGAGAGGGGTCTGACAGGGTTGCCCCTTTAGCCGTCTTCTATATGTTTTTTGTATCGATATTTTGCTTAGGTTTTTATACCACTCTCCTGATATTCTGGGTATTCTGGTCCCCCATACTGTTTTTTTTTGTCAAAGCTATGTCCTTTGCTGATGATATGGTGCTTATGTTGGGGATTGATACTAAGGAGGAGGTCCTTTGTGCTGTTTTGAGGCAATATGTAGCTATTTCTGGTTCCCAGATTAATTGGGATAAGAGTGTTGGTATTCCATTGGGAAACACCCCTATTCCATCCTCAGGTTTTTAAGGGGGTATAAGGATTAAAAGTGAGACTCTGATGATTCTTGGGGTACGATTTGGGGGTCGGGACATGGCTTATTCTAATTGGATGATTCATATGGGGAAGGCAGAGCGTTTGGTTCAGGGTTGGCATAATAAATTATTTAGTAAAAAGAAAAGTGCTTTTGATTAAAACTTTGCTTTTACCTATCTTTTTGTATCTTAGTTATGTTTTCCCACCTCCCCAGCAGCTGTTTACTAAGTTATTTAGTATTTTTTTTCAGGCTTTTTGGGGATCACGGTTAAATCCGATTAAAAGAGACATTACTTATAAACCCATTGTGGAAGGTGGTATAGGTATAGTTAATCCTGTTGCCTTTTATTTTAGTTTTTTTTTACAGTTATAATTTTGGTCTGGCCCTGAAACCAGGTTTTCAGATATGGCGTTCCCTGGTACTGGACTGGATTACACCAAATATACAGATCTTGGAGCAGGGTTCTACTAGGTTGTTTGGAAAAAAGACACCTTTACCAGATTATGGTGTTGAAAGTTTTAAGTTGGCTGTAAAATGGAAACTTCGACTTCAAGACTTTATGATTTTGGCTAGGAAGGCGGTTTATCATACTATTTTGAATAATGATAGTCATACTGTGGTAGAATTTCCTTTTTGTTCTTCTGTACAACAGATGGTGGTGTTGTGACATTTACGTAATCCTCGCATACCTTCCAAAATGTGGGATTGTTTATGGTTAGGGAATTTTGGTAGGCTCAGTGTGAAGGGTAATCATAAACATAAAAAGCTGGAAGATAGATATTGTCCCCGTCCTTCTTGTTCTCAGGTTGTGGAAACTCAGTGTCATTTATTTTTAGAATGTGTATCTGTAGTACAATTCTGAGCTTACTTGAGTGCCACTTGGGGGAACCTGAATTTACATTGGTATCCTATTCTGATGTTATGTACGGTGGGGATAAGACTTTATGCATGAAATACAATCCTAAGAATCTGTATCTTATTTTTGTTGTGATTCGTTATCATTTATGGCAAGTTAGATGTTTGGGGGTTCTTCAATAAAAATGGGTTTCACATGTTGAATTATTGGCCAATATTAGAAAATCTTTACAAGATATAGTACAAATGGATTTATTACATTATAGTAGAGAAAAGGTTGCACGTTTCTGGGTTCATTGCACTGATTGGTATTGACTTTATTGTTTGCTCTTGTTTTCTTCCTTTTTGTTCTATTTTGTTGTTGTTTATGACACTTCATGTTTGATTTCTTATGTACTGTTTTGTTATGAAGTCCAACTCTTTAATAAAAAATTCCCCTACTCTTTTCTATAAGTGCCATGGGATCTTTAACATTCACCTGAACTACCACCAATCCAAGCAGATGGGACCTCGGTTTAACGTTTCATCTGAAAGACGGCACCTCAGAAGTACAGCACCCCTCTCATGCTGCACTACAGTGTCAGTACTGGGATATTAACCCAAGTGCCAGATGTGGGAACTGAACCTATAACCCTCTGATCTCCCAGCCTCAGAGGCGAGTGTGCTACCTACTGAGCCACTGACACTGTTTATAGCAGGCCATAAATATTCAGGGAAGGATGAAGCCAACGGTGCCCTTCTACCTGGTACATGCCAACTGCTATACAATAGACCCAGCCAATTATCATAAATGAACGACATTGCCGGTTGAGGACAAACAAGATCAACTAAATTTCAATGAAAAAAAACACTAACAAAATGTGATGGGGTTGACACTATTCAAACCACCTTGTGCTGTAGGGAAATATAACACATCCCTCTTTATCGGGTTCAATCTACTCTCCCCAAATGATTTGAAAAAAAAAAAAGACTAAGCAGACATGTTTCCAAATTAGGAGGGACAGGGTATACAGCACTAAGATATAAAAACATGTGTAAAAGCAACATTTTAACAACAGCCACCTTCATACGTGTGGATTGTTGCCATGATTTCCATAGTGCAACTTTAGGTTTAGCAATGTCAAGCTTCTCCGACCAATTAAGAAAAGCATTATCCCCCTTCTTAAATTTAATACCCAAAACCTTAATAGGACCTGCAGCACTGCAATACCTTGTAGTTCAGTAATATCAGGCATTGCAGTATCAAGAGAGTACAAAAAACTCTTATGTTTGTTCAAGGTTGCCCCTGCCACTGTGGAATAAGTATGAAAATGATATAACACTCTGTGACCTGAAGCAACGTCATCAACAAAAACACACACATTGTCAGCATAAGCCAAAATCTTAGCACTGACTGTACCCTCTTGGGGGGGGGTAACACCAGTAATGAGGGTATTCTGGGCATTTGTTCATAACAGTGGGTCCAAACAAAAAAGCAGGGGGCTCAAAGGACACCCTTGCCGCACCCCCTGATGGATAGGTATATAGGAATCCAGATAGCCATTCACCAAGGGTAGTGCATATGCGTGCCTATGCAGTAAATCAAGCCACATCATGAGTTGTTCAGGAATACTATATAATTTCAAAACTTGAAACCAAAAATTATGAGGGACCTGATCAAATGCCTTTTCTTGATCAAAAGACATAAGAAATCCCTTAATTTTATCTGCTTTACCGAGTTCTACCAGTTCCCCAATTAAGAGGAGATTATAATCAATAGATCTACCGGGAATGGAACAAGTCTGGTAAAGTGAAATCAAAGTAAGAGCCACTGTTAACAGTCGAGCATTCAAAATTTTCATCAAAATTTTAAAATCCATATTAAGGAGATTCAATGGCCTCCAATTAGAAAGGTCCCGCCATGCCCCTTTTTAAACAACAAAATTTGGATAGAGGTACAAAAATGAAAATTAAAAGTCTCTTGCTGCAACCCCCAAGACTGCAGAGAGTATCTCACTAAGTAAAGGACTACAGGCCTTATAAAATTCAGTTGGCAAACCATCAATACCAGACACCGTATTATTATGGAGGCATGTTATTTCCCGTGCCACCTCAGCACTACTTATTGGACTAATCAATGGTTGGAAAAGCATAGCTGTACAAGGAGAAATGTTTAGGGAAGAAAGGAAGCTACTAATGTCATGTTCATCCAGAGAAGGAGCAGTATACATGTCTGTGAAGTGTGCAGTAACTTCCTGCAGAATTTCAGGTGTGGTAGTGCACAGAGTAACGTCCCGGTTTAAAATTTCAGTCAGCAGTCTATCTTCAGTCCATCTGTTACTATTTTCAAATGCATCTCCTAAACCAGTCTTCCCAGAGGAGCAAACCCCATGTTCCAGGTAGGAGGGAAGCAGCCATGGAGTATTGTAGGGCTGCCATCTCCTTTTTCATGGCATGTACTTGTGATGTTAAATTGAGACATTGGGTATTGATATTAGTATACAAAGTTTCCAAATGTGTCCGCAGTGCCAAATATTTCTTATACTGAGTCATTGTAGCAGACGTGGAAAAACGCGTAGCTAAAGACCTCAAATCATGCTTAGTGTCCACCCACCATTTAATCAAATCCCCTGTAATTCCAGCCAAAGACATACGGGTTTTCAACAGTTCTTGGATTTGCTGTAAGAAATGAGCATTGTCCAACAACTTGATATTAAATTTCCAATAACCCCTGCCAGTGGAAGCGTGAGGCCCTACCTCGAGGGAAGCAGCAAAAACTACATGATCAGAAGTCTCAGCTGGGATAGTATGAGAACTAAGGACCCACACTTTGTGATCAGTGAAAAAAAATCAATTCTAGTGGATAAAGGGCCTTTAAAAAAAGTATGTTCACCCTGAGGTGACACACCCGATAAGTATCTTGGAGACGTCCTTGTGTAAGAATGCGATTAAGACAGTTAGTGTCACAAAAGTCCTTATCAGTCAGGGCCCCCCTGTCTTGTTTGTGCACTACACAATTAAAGTCACCACCCCAAATAAGATGTCTAGTTGTGAAGAGGTAAGGTTTAATAGTATTAAATAGATCAACCCTTCCCTTCTTTGTGACAGGAGCATATACAACAACTAGTCTCCAGCAAGTACCTGAAAAAGTGAAATCTAACATCAGTGCACGCCCTGAAACAACCTCTACCAACTTAGTAACATAAAAACCATCTCCCCGAAATAAAACCCCAACACCATCACTTGTATCCAACCCAAAGGAAAAAAAGGTGGGACCCCAATGCCAAAGCTTCTTTGCCAGTGACACTAAAGAAAGGGTATTCAATCGGGTATCCTGAATAAGATAAATGTCACATTTTAAATCCTGCAGTAAATGAAAAGTAAGAAGCCGTTGTCATACATTCTTAACACTATTGGTATTCAGAGTGGCAATATTAAGGCAAACTGCAGACGTCATGAGCCAAAACCAAGGTACACAAATTAGGAAAGAAGAGAAGATCAGGTAATCTTCCCAGACCTGGTGCTTCTGCGTGGACGAACACCAAACCGTGGAGGCTGTCATTCCCTGCTCACCTCCTTTGATTTATCACTTTCGGAATCTGAAGACAAAAGGGATTGGGAAGAATTATCTGAATCAGCTTCCAAGTCAGAAGACTGGGATTTCCTGGAAAGGACTTCAAATTTATTACTCAATGGTATATCTCCACCAGGGGAAGAAGCCTTTGCCAGTTTAGATCTAGTCTTAGTCTGTTTTTGCACCCTCTTCTTGGCCTGCATACATGTCTCAGGAGGCGGCATGACCAAAACATCCACAGGCCTTACTGAAGCCAAAGTAGCATCTTCCACCACTGAAGCAGGGGGGGGAGGGGTACTACCAGCTTGAGGTCCATAGGAACATCTGGTAAAAGATCTTCAGCAGGGAGTATTGATGATGGGAGGGAGTCCGGGGTTCAAGCACAGTCATCTCAGGTGAAGGGGGGGATCAGGTAACACTACCACAGGAGTGGGGGGGTTAGAGGCAGCAGTGTCCTATTTCTGCACCTCAATAAGGATCATATCCTGATTAGGGCAATCATCCCTATTATGGGTAGCCCATGGACAGGACCTAAAACCATGTCCAGATTCTTCACAGAGATTACATTTAAGTTCAGCAGTACAGTCCATACTGGCATGACCATAAGAGAGACAAAGAGAACACTGCAACCTATCACAAGCTGCACTAAGATGTTTAGAGGACCCACATTTAAAACAAGTCTGAGGCTGTCCTACATAGAAACAATGTCCCTGCTCTCTACCTAAGAACAGGCTATTTGGCAAATTAACTGGGCCTACATTAGTATGTCGAGGACGCACCCTAAATTTCCACCCACCAGTCCAAAAGTGTTCTGAATCAAAGATAGGTTGTGCTGCTCCCAAAACTTCACATAGTTGCTGCAACCAATGTGAAATATCGTGTACAGCAACATTTTCATTGCAAAACAAACTTGTAACAACCTTAATAGCTGGCCTAATGAGTGGAATAGCCGGAAAGAGCAACCATAAAGCAGAGTATCTTAGCAATTCATACTTAACCCAAAAGCGATCCAACCCTTGTGGTGTTTTGAAACTAATATCAAACAGTGAGGTACCAGAGACATGAATGAGAGTAAAAATTTTGTTAGTAAAGTAACAAAAAGATTCCTTAATAAGGATCTTCCCAACATAGAGGCGGTCACGGACAGGTTCTAAGCCAACTAAATATTGTAGAAGGACTGCATTCCTCCTCTGACGTGGAGGAGGTGATCCACTAAAAGTGTCCCGTTTCCTAAATTCTTCCTAACGAGTCTTAGCACGTTCCCCATAGTTAGGAGGAGGGTCAGGGAGTGGTATATCTGACTCAACGCGGTCACCCCAGGTAGACTTTCAGTGACTAGGGCCCTCATCCGCTGAGGAAGAGGCCGACAGAGCGGGATCTTTTGTAGAGACTTGGGTGGTAAAACTGGATGCTATACATCTGCAGCATTTACATCTAAATTCATATCAGCAGCAAAGTGAGTCAGTGGAGAAGCAGGCACATCTGTAGCAAGGACAGCAGTAGCTGCAGACCTTGTCCAGGAATCGGGCTGTGTGCAGGGTCAGGAATCCAATGGCCTGCAGCACCCGGCTTCCATTCGGCTTTCTGCAGGGAATCTGCTAGTGAATGGGCGAGGCCACTCACCCTGCTTGCAACTAAAACAGATGCCGCCGATTGTCCCTGTGGTGAAGGCAAGATTTCAGGAGGTTGAACCTCACAACTTTTTGCAATAATAGGATCAGTACTCATGGTTCCAGCAGGGAAAACGGCTACGGTTGGTTTTGTCAATTGCAAGCTGTCAGAGGCAGGATCGGTAGTCCGTGAAGTCTCTGACTCAACCACCTGGTATGCCTTTGATACAGGTGTGTCACAATCAGGAGGAACAAGTGGTTGACTCACCGTTACTTTAGGCATCGAAGGAACTGAAGAGGTAGGCAAAACAGTCTGAAGAGGACTAGGAGAAACAGCAGGGACATTAACCAACATAACAGCAGTAGTATTTGACTCTGGATTTTGTAGACAAGAACAGGCATCAGTTTCAATAACCTTCGGTACACGGTGTCGATTAGAAGCAAGTAGAGACTTTAATCATAAATCATCCGCAGGTAGAAATCCTGAAGAATCACTGTCAAACAAGCGTCGAGCAGGAGAATCCATGTCCATTGCATCACAACACGCAGACATGTTAGGTAGAATAGGCTCCATAGCTGAACCTGCAGGAGCGGAGCTCTGTTCTCCTACAGGTACACCAGCACACTGAACAGACTCGGAGGTCGAGAATGCCCCCACCATTGAGTAGGGGAATGTCCCTGGTGTCCTGGCCAGATTTCCACCATTCACTGGCAATACCACAAACGGCTTAATCTGGTTCAGTCTCACTTGGCATTCATCTGTGTGTGTGTGTGTGGGGGGGGGATTTGGGAGGGGCAGCTGCAAAGTGGGGTACTAACTGCACACTCGAGCAGACTTGATAGACCATGTGGCCTGTATCTGTTGGCAAGTAGTAAGTAAGTAAGCATAACAGGTTGGTCATGCAAGATCTCCCTGTTATGAAACTATACTGATCCTTATTGAATCCATCCATAGTGTCAAGTTGTTTATGTATCATGTCCTTAAGAACTGATTCTAAAAGTTTACCGAAGATGGAAGTTAAGCTTATAGGCCTATAATTGTGAAAGTCACTCTTGTGTATGGGTATGACAATGGCAGTTTTCCAGTCATCTGGTAGGATTCCCTGTTGTAGTGAAGCTTCAAACAATATATTGAAAGGATGTGCAATACTATTTCTTTTTTTTTTTTTTAATAATTTTAAGATATATGAGGAAATACCATCAGGACCTGTTGAACTTTGTTGTTTTAAGTTGTTTATTTTTATTAATAATAAGTTCTTTGGTTATATGTGGAAACTTATAAGTGCCCTCAGTGTATTTACCACAACTTAAGTTGATGGAGGGTTTTATTTTTTTATAAACACCAAACAGATGTAATCATTAAAGGTGTCTACCATAACTTTAGGATCTGTGACTAGGTTACCTTTGAATTTATAGGAATCAAGGGGTGCTTGATGATTTTAAAGAATTTATATAACTGTATAATTGCCTAATATTGTTATTATTTGAAGTATTTGCTAACCTAGTTTCCAGCTTGTGTTTTACTTATTCTAATTTTATTTTTTACATTTCTTTGATATCATCTTACATTTAGTCCAGTCACTGATAGATCTAGTTTATAGTGTATATGACATTTTTTTTTGTTTGTTTGTTTTTAATCAACTTCTGTATCTCATTGGTTAGCTAGTTGGGCTTTATTCCTCTTCCATTATATTTTTTGATCTTCCATATACTGTATGTTTGTCACTGATTAATAGCATTCTTGATTTTATTCCGCATGGAGTGTATGCTGCAGCCTTGAAGTTCAGTGTCCCAGTCAATAATATTAAATTCCTTAAAATTCCATCAACATTTGCTGTTCTGTATAAATAGATGTCTTTACATCCTTTAATTTTAGTACTGTTCCAAACTATCTGAAACATACTTGACTTATGATCACTACCTCCCAAAGGTAAATCAGCCACACAGTTCTGTACATTCCCTTACTGGTGAGGATGCTATCTAATAAACTATTATCTGTAGTCGTTTCCTTGACATGCTGACTCATGTTTAGTGCATTACATGCTTCAGCAAAATCTTTACTGAGTCCAGAATTTCTGGTCATACATTTCCAATTGATGTCACTGTAATTAACACGTTGCCCAAAAATAAAACGTCACCAAATTCTGTTGCTTTCTCTATTTCCTTAATTATTGTAAGTTTTTTCAGTTGTAGCATTTGGTAGTGATTGCGCAACTCCAACATTTTGTTTTTGGAGTTTGTTACAATGAGTTTTAACCACAGGGTTTCAGTCTCTGAGGTAGCTATCTTAATTTTATCAGCTATGTTTGATGAAGTTTACTAGAAGCATATATAGTAATTCCTTCACATTTTTTACCTCATTGATCCAGCCTAAATAAATTGTATCCCTCCATGTTCTTTCTCTACTTGTCATCAGTAACACACCAAGTCTTGGTTATGCCTATTAAATCCAAAGCATGGGATGATGAGACCAATGCTTGTAGTTTATTGAACTTATTTATTCAAACTTCTAGCATTACTCAACATGCAACTAATATTTTCTTTATGTTTAGGAACCTTATTTATGCTTGAAGGCCCAATAATATTATTAGCCCCCCCTCCCACTCCATCAGTTTAAACAAGCAGTATGCATAGATTGGTTGAGTAAATAACCAACATGATATGTAGTCTGGGTGGCTATTTTCTACATTTTTATACATTTTACAGTTTTGCTTAAAGGGGATACAGCAGTTTGTGTGAACTGCCATATCCCACAACCCCCTTCTCCTGGGGAGATGGGGATCCACTGTCAGAGGGAGTCGCCCAACACTGTCCTAGAACACCCCTTGCCCCTGCATGACTCCACATACAGTATGTGTACTGAGCCAGCTGGGGGCACTGCTTTCCTCAGCGAGTGGAGTCCAACCTGGATGTGAGGCTGTACATACTAGATGTACATGAATCATGTGTATCCAAGCATAGTTATGGATGGGGCACCAAAAGAAGTTATCTTCCAAAGTTTCTTGTGTAAAGTCAGGGGCTCTTTTAAACTGCCACTCAGAATGCATAGTGGTACTGTTTATTAGTTTATGTGAGCCGTAAGACACAGCAAGGTGTTGGTTATGCTGGGATGAACAAACACCTAGGGGATATATTTATTTATTTGAAAATAATGACTGGGAAAGGCACACTAAGCTGAGGCTCATTTCCAGGTGTGAGCCAGGGGAAGGGATACAGGGCGAATAGCAGACATAATACAGTACATTTCGTGGTACAGAAACAAGTGCGCAGTACAATATATAATACTACACAAGCACAAAATATAGAGCAAATTAAAGTGCAGAATTATACAAGTGCAAAATAATACTGAAGGATACCACAGAATAGGTCCAGAGGCAAGGATCGCAGTGCACTAGAAACCTGGCAGGTTGGGGAGAGCAAAATCCCAATGCTACCAGTGTCTTTAAGAAGAGCCACCTACAGGGAATGGGGGCAGGTGGGAGGAATTTGAGCTGGTGCCTTAGAGAGCCTGAGGAAGTGGAATGGCAGAGGGAGCAGGTTCCAGAGTGTTGGAAGTCTATAGGAGAAGGTAGGTTATCCAGCAGATCAATAGGGATGAGGAGTGGAGAAGATCTGCTGGTCCCTGGTGCACAGGGAGTATGTGGCAGGAGGGACTGGAGAGAGGAATAAGGAGAGGTAGGAGTGTAGTGAACCAAACCAGTCATTTTTGGAAATGAAGGGGTACAGTGTGACTGGTGATGTGAAGGTAGAGGGAGGATGGATAAGGAGGAGCAGAGGGAGCAACACTGTGTACACAAAATGGGGAGTTTGAAGCAAATGGACAAAAGGCATTGCAGAAGGTGCCCAGTCTGACTAGGTAAGTGGAGGGGGCAGACTGCAGTACTGTAGACTACATCCGCATAGTCAAAAACTGGGGGCACCATTTTTGTGACCAGCTCCCGTTTGACCAAAGGGGGTAGGCAGTTTTTATTATGGTACAGGGCACTCAGCTTAGGGCAGAGTTTGGCTTGGATTGCATCAGTGTGGGCTAAGTCAAGTCACATGCCTAGGTACTTGAAGGACCAAACCGCTTAAAAAGAGGAGTCAGTCACAGTGGAGAAGAGCAGACGTCTCATGAGCCTGCCCAGTTTCTGGCTGGTATCAAAGGTCAGAAACACCATTTTTTTGGTGTTGACTCAGAGATGGTTGGAGTGGAACCAGTTCAGGACATTGTGGAAACCCTGCTTGAGAAGGTTTTCCACGAATGCAGTAGAGCAATGGTTCTTAGACTTTGTCACAGTGAGCCTCCCCAAATCCATGGAAAAGATTTTGAGCCTCCCCCGAAAACTGAAATAATCTTGGGCCTCCCGAAGGAAAAATAACATGATGTACTTTGCGCAGTACACCATGAATAAATTGAAACCCCTTTGAGTACTTGGTTCACATTCAGTTCTTTGTCTTATACTGATGTGAAACCTTTGAAAAAAAGCTCTTGTGCTCAAAGGTGTTATCTGAATAACAAAGAAATAAAATAAACAAATATTATTATTCAGTTTTTAACACCCCCCACACACACACCCCAGCCTACTTGCTCCGCTATTTTCATTCTTGAATCATTGTTACCCCTTGTTGCAGTACCTTCATGGATCAGACTACTTGCTCTGTTTCCTCTCTATATGAAATAACCTTCCTGCATACTTTGCCTCTCCCCCTCTTTCTCTGCTCCTAAGCAACTTCTCAGGGATTACTTTGCTCCTTCCTGCTATTGCTCTTAGCACTTCTATGCTCATCCCTTGTATTTGGCTGTTCTACCATCAGTCTACAAACTGATCAATTACCACCACTCATTATTAGTTCATTGTTCATATTTGTTTGCACTATTGTTCATTGTGTATTTCTTGATTGTTTTGCAGTTACCTTTTGAAATGTATTCACTCCCTACCCTTCCCCGCGGGTACACCTGAAATGAGCTTTGGCTCATTCACCTTTCCTTGTCTCCTATTAGTAAATAAACACAAAAAATTCACCTACTATTATCCTCTTTCAGTTTGCTCCATCTCTTTACACAAAATATATAAAACTCAAAATTTAAATTAAGTAGTTTTTCAGACTTGCTTGAGCCTCCCCTGGAACAGGTTGGGGCCTCCCCAGGGAGGCTGGCCTCACCATTTGAGAACCCCTGCAGTAGAGGGACCAGTGGTAAAGATGACTGTATCATCTACATATGTGTGTATATGCAAGTTGACACAGGTGGAGGGGAAGTCATTCAGAAAAATGGAAAAAAAAAGGATGGGACCCAGGATGGAGCCCTGTGAGACTACAGCCTAGATGGGAAGAGATGGTGATAAGATCATCAACCTGTACCATTGTACAGTATATCAAGAAAATGTAGTGTGTGGCACGAGGCCACTAAGTATCTTCATGCCCCTAGAAGTGGGTTTATCCCAGCGTAACTAACACAGTGATGTCTTATTGTGCTTATAAAATGGGTTTTACTACAACATTTGTTTAAAAAAAAAAAAACATTTTAGAAGTGTGAAAATGATTTATTTGAATATGATTTGTTATGCAAAAAATAGTCCCTCTGCCAGTCATTTGTTACTAGACGGTGATAATGTGGCCAGTGCTTTCTGTGTTCTAGTATATTAATGGTTTCCTGAAGGTATTTTTCCCTATTTCATTTTTTCTTATTATGTTCTGTGCAGTTGTGTGTTTTTTCTGCCTGTTTTATGGATCAAAACTACCTAACAGAATAATTTTCTAGACTTCAGCAAGGCATTTGACTCTGTTCCTCACGAGGGCCTGTTGGATAAGCTGGGAGAAATGGGGGTGGGGAACCAGATGATCAGATGGATAGGCAATTGGCTCCAGGACCGGACCCAGAGGGTCGTAGTTGGTGGGATAGTCTCATCCCCAAGGAGGGTCATTAGTGGGATCCCACAGGGATCAGTCCTTGAGGCCTCCTGTTCACCGCCTACATCTCTGACATAAGGACAGGTATCAGGAGTGAGATGAGTCTCTTGTGGATGACTCAAAACTGGGGCGGTGGTGGATGGGGGAGGGAGGGTGGCCCTACAGGGGACCTGGCAGCTCTGGAAGGATGGTCTAGAAAGTGGAAGCTGAGGTTCAATGCAGGGAAATGCATGGTATTGCACCTGGGGGCCAGAAACCCATGCCAAGTGCACACCCTGGGGGGATGCTACAAGTCTTGATGGCTGAGAGGGACCTGGGGGTGGTGGTGGATGTCAAGATGAACAACTTGGAGACTTGTAGGATGGCAGCAGCCAAGGCCAACAGGATGATGGGATGCATCGCTAGGGGGATCACCTACAGAAGGAGGGAGTGATACTCCCTCTGTATAACTGCTTGGTGAGGCTGCACCTCGAGTACTGCGTGCAGTTTTGGAGGCCACACTTAAAGCGGGACATTAAACTCCTGGAGAGGGTCCAGAGGAGGGCAACCAAAATGATTTGGGGCCTGGGGGACAGGACCTATGGAGAGAGCCTTGAAGAGCTAAATATGTACACATTGGAAAAGAGAAGGGGGGGGACATGATAGAGGTCTTCAGGTACATGAAGGGGGTAAATAGGGGAGGAGCAGTCAGAGTGCTTCGAAGGAAGGAGGAGGGGGTAACTAGAGGGCATGGCTGGAAGCTGGAGGGGGGAAGATTCAGGGGAGAAAGGAGTAGGTGCTGCTTCACTGAGAGGGTGGTGGAGCCATGGAATGCGCTGCCCAGGGGGCTGGTGGAGGCAGAGACGGTGGAGGGATTCAAGAGGGGGTGGGACAGGTACAGGGGAAGGGTTTTGGAAGCAAAATCCAATGCAGTGAGAATATCTGGAACTGGGAAGGGAGAAGCCAGAGAAGGCGAGGGGGGGGCAGCAAGTTCAGCTCCCAGGGTGGGGGCTGACCATACGAGCAGACGCGAAAGACCGTTAGGCCTATTCTGCTGGCATTTTAGTATGTTAGTATGTTAGTAATAATAAATGTGGGGGGGAGCGAGTGTTTTTGTCGAGGACTGCAGTGAGAGCAAGATTCGCAGACTGAGCACCAAGTGGCATGGACAGTGAGCTGGGCAAGAGAGTAGATATGCTTGTCGATGAGTGAGAACAGATGATCACATTGCAGAATGGTTCAATTTCATTCTAACAGCACTGTATGTTGCACAAACTTTGCTGATATTTTAATATGAAGTAAGGGGCTGGGTGAGAGTGATCGGCTACAAAAAAAAAGGCACATAAAATTGCTGTGCTCTCACATGGGTTTCATCAGTAAACAGGTAAACAACACAGGTATGTTTTTAAGCATTGTACGGTATATCAAGAAAAGACTATATAGCCTAAGGTGTATCAGTCAGCTGTATTGCAGGACTGCCTCTTCCTGTTCTTATAGTTCCAGGTCTGTAACATAACCTAATGTTAAAGTTGAAACAGTGAATGTGCAAAACAACAAAAAGATCAGAAAAATCACTTAAAGGTGCTACTTGACACTTGTCTTATCCCTACTAGTTTTGAAATTATGTATATAGAAACATGGTTGTTTATATGATCCATCCAGTCTGTCCTGTGTGCTAGTTGTTGCAGCCTATAATTACTTCTGTGTTAGTCCTCTTCAATAAGTCATGCAATTTGCTCTTGAAGTATTCTGGCTGTGATATAATTGCCACACAGGGTACTCCTATCTACCAGACAGTGCTCCCTTAATTCTCTTGTAACCCTCGCACTCTAAGCTTCAGCCTATCTCCCTGTTCTCTTTTCCTGACGGCGGTTCCTTAATTTTAAGCATTTAAGAGGCAGTGGTTCCAGCACTAATCCTTGGAGGTACTCCGCTGGTTACCCACCTTCTATCTAAGAAATAGCCATTTACTATTAACCTTTGTACTTCACTGTGAGCTTCTTATCAATGTAGGTATCCCTCATTTTTCGCCCACCTAGTCACCGTCCCAAAGAACCCCTTAAGGTTGCTCTGATAAGACCTTAGCACTGAGCCCATACTGACATTGTCCTACTAACTTGTAGTTAGATTGCATATTGATTCTGTTTTGCTAAAGGTCCAATCTTATCTGGCTCATTGTCATGCTAGCAAGTCTTTAATTCCATTGGTCTCCCTTGATCCCCTTTCTTCAAAAAGGGATCATATTTTTCTGCTGCTAATCTTCTGTCACCTCCCCAGTTCAGAAAGAGTCTCCACATATCTTGACTAACTCATTAGTCATTTCTCTCAGAATCCATTGGCGTAAGTTAACTAGGCTGCGACCTTATCATTTTACTTTCAGTACATGTTACTATACCAAGGCAGGTGTTAATACATCCCTGTACTCCTTTCCTCAATGTTTAAATAGCTCACCATCCCTGCCATGTCCACTTCTGCATGTTCTGCTGCCTTCACCATCCCTGAACCATAAGAATCACACTTAATAGTGTCACTGCTCTGACTGTTTTTTTTTGTTTTGTTTTGTTAATCTTCTAACTGGGCATTAGGGTATGGCCAGTGGTTGGTTAACCACCTGTTATAAAATGTGCAAGACGGATCCTGTGATCTGATTAGTCAACACCTGTCCAGACCTGTGCAGTAATTGACCAGTAACCACACAGGTCGGGAAGCTGTAAGTGCAGGAATTTATGCCCTGCCTAGTGCCCAACTGCCAATTGAGTCATCAGTTTCAGAAGACGTCAGCGTGTTTTCCAAAGACCCCTACTTCATTACTGCACCCATGCCTGACACAGACAAGAACTTCAAATTACCTGCAGAGCTGTGTTTTGTCCCTGGACCGGCATTTGAAGATCTGCCTCATCAACCCGATCCCCATGCTAGCAAGAGCCAGCAACTGCCTGGTAACATACTAACATACTTAAATGCCAGCAGAATAGGCCTAATGGTCTATCGAGTATGCTCGCTTTTCAGCACCCGCACTGAGGGATGATTTTGGTGTTCCCCCCCCCCCCTTGGGTTATACCATCCCCAGTCCCAGATGTTCCACTTATATTGGGCCTGGTCAGATTTACCTTCCCCCTGTACCTGTCCCATCCCCTCTTAAACCCGTCCACAGTCTCCACCTCTACCAGCTCCTTGGGCAGTGCATTCCATGGCTCCGCCACCCTCTCAGTGAAATAACATCTCCTTACATCCCCTCTGAGCCTGCCCCCTTCCAGCTTACACCCGTGACCTCTTGTTGCCCCACCCTCCTTCCTTTGGAGCACCCTGACTGGGCCTCCTTTATTGATCCCTTTCATGTACTTAAAGACCTCTATCATGTCCCCCCCGTCCCTTCTCTCCTCCAGGGTGTACATGTCGAGCTCCTTGAGCCTCTCCTCATAGGTCCTCTCCCCCAGGCAATTTTGGTTGCCCTCCTTTGGATCCTCTCTAGGAGTGTTATGTCCCTCTTTAAATGTGGTCTCCAAAACTGTACACAATACTCGAGGCATGGCCTAACCAAGCAGTTGTACAGTGGAAGGATCACTTCCGCCTTTCTGGAGGTAATCCCCCTGGCGATGCATCCCAGCATCCTATTTGCCCTTGCTGCTGCCCTCCTACAGGTCTCTGAGTTGTTCATTTTGATATCTACCACTACCCCCAGGTCCATCTCACCCTCTGTGACTTGAATCATGTCTCCTCCCAGGGTATACTTCTGGTCTGGATTTCTGACTCCCAGGTGCAGAACCTTGCACTTCCCCGCATTGAATTTTAGTTTCCGTTCTGAGTGCTTTTCCAGAGCCTCCAGGTCCTTCTGCAAGGCCACTTTCCCCTCCTTCCCATCCACCACTGCACCCAGCTTTGAGTCATATGCAAACAGATTCATCTCACTCCTGATCCCCCTCCTGATGTCTGAGATATAGGCGTTGAACAGGAGTGGCCCCAGCACTGACCCCTGAGGAACCCCACTTGTAATCCAACCCTCCAACCACCACCTTCTGAATATGCTCAGAGAGCCAATTTCCTATCCATCTTAACAACTGTCTCCCTACCCCCACTTCCTTCAGCTTAGCCAGCAGGCCACTGTGGGGTACCAAATCAAATACCTTGCTAAAGCCCAGAAAGAGGACGTCCACTGGCCTACCCTGGTCCAGGGCCCTCGTCACCCAGTCATAGAACTCAACAAGATTTGTCTGGCACGATCTTCCCGTGACAAAGCCATGCTGCTTATCGTCCAAGTATCCAGTTTACCCCAGCAACCCCCCTAGCCTTTCCTTGACAATACCCTCCATCATCTTGCCAACCACCGGTGTCAGGCTAACGGGCCTGTAATTTCTTACCTCCTCTCTTGATCCCCCGTTGTGGATCGGCACGGCATGGGCCACCCTCCAGTCTTGGGGCACCCATTCAGTCCTCAGAGAGATGTTGAAAAGCTCTGCTAGAGGGACTGCCAGGACATCCACCAGTTCCTTCAGCACCTTGGGATGTATCTCAACTGGCCCAGGTGCTTTCTCTGTCCAAAGGGACCTGAGGGCTTCCCTTACTTTCTCTACTGGTATTTCAGCCTCCACAACCTCCCTCTTGGCACCCTGCACTGCTGGGCCCCCACCTGTCTGTGTTGGCCACTCCATTTCCCCAGACCCATCAGGGCCCCTGGTCTCTACCGGTCCCACCCTTTGCCCCCACTTCCCTCGCAAGACATAGCCCCTCCATCCCCCCTGGTAAAAACTGAGGCAAAGTACTTATTTAGGGCTTCTGCCTCTTCTCCCGCCTCCTGTGCCTAACCATCCCCCATCCGTATCTTGCTGATCTGCCCCCTTACTTTCCTTTTTTCCCCTATGTATCTAAAGAACCCCTTGTCCCACCTCCGGATCCCACTGGCCAAGGACTGTTCCTTTTTTGCCTTAGCTGCTATCATCATCCTGGTGACTCTCTTGGCTGTCAGCTCATATTCTTCCTGATCTCTTTTCACTCCTTGAGCACTTGAAGTGCCTATAGGCCGCCTTCTTTTCCCTTACCACCTCCTGTACCTCCCGGGTCCACCAGCAGAGATTTCTGGCCTTACCGAACTTATGCCTTTCCCTTGTGCAGGATCTGGTAACCTCCTGTATTCCCCTCCTAATGATCCCCCACCTGCTGTCAGCATCCATATCTGGCCTTATCCTGTCCAGATGATCTTTAAGGATCCTTCCCATCTCCCTGAAGTCTGCACCCCTAAAGTCGGTTACTACCATCCTTGTTTGGCTTCCCCCCCCCCAGGTCTAGGAATAACCAGACTGTGGCGTGATCACTCCTAGCCAACAGATCCCTCGCCTCTAGGCTCCTAATCTGATTCTGATCACTGTCCTCCAGGACCACGTCCAGTGTCAGGGCCTCCCTAGTTGGCACACCCACCTGTTGTGTCAGAAACACATCCTGGAAAACATCCAGCAGCCTCTGCTCTCTGGCCACTGGTGAAGTTATAGTCCCCCAGTCTGTTCCTGGCATGTTGAGATCCCCCATTACCACTACACTTCCCTTTCCCAATCTACAGTGTCCCTCAAGATTTGCCACCAAACTTTCTTCCAGGATCTCTGCCAGTGCTGGTGGTCTGTTTGTCACCCCGACCTTTACTCACTTACCTCCCTGCGTCAGCAAGGTGACCCAAATAGCCTCCACATTCCCCTCTGCCTCCTCTACCCTTCCAATACCCATGCCATTTCTGAATAACTGCTACACCACCCCACCCCACCTTCTCTCCCCCACCTATCTTTTCTGAACATAGTGCAGCCCTCCAGCCTTGTGCCCTTGAGTGGCCCAGGTCTCAGTGACTGCTGCCAAATCTACCTCCCCCTCAACTAACATCGCCTGGAGCTCAGGCATTTTATTTCCTAAGCTCCTGGCATTTATCAGGACCACTATCCACCCCTTTTCCCCCCTCTCCTTTCTCCACCTTGAGCTCCCATTTCTCAGCTCTTGCACCCTACCTGGTGATCCATTTCCATATCTCCCTAGCACCCTAGAGGAGTGGAGACCATGTCCCTTACTTATCATATCTGCTGGTAACCACAGACACAGCATGTTCAGAACCTGGTAGAAAGGAAGAGAGGTAGAGTCGTGTTTGGTACTCTAGCACCATGGCTTCTACAGAAATGTCGGCTCCACTTCTTTTGAATTCTCACCCCATAGAACCGTCGGATTGGTCGGTTTCCATGACCCAGCAGCCATCGGAGACAGGAAGAGGGGATTTCATAGTATATGCTGGCAGATCTGAAATTAGGCCACATCAGGTCAGGAGGGAGGGTGTGATTCACTATGTTTTATAATGAGAAAAATAAAAAGTGAGTTGATCCAGTGGGGGGTGTGACAGGGAGCTCTTGCCGCTCTTGAGAACTTACCTTTTCTTAAATCTGTTTCAACAGTTCTTCTGTTTCTTAGCCTGATCTATCCTTTACGATTTCTAGTCCATAAGGTTGGCCACCTATGGGCACCCCTTCCCCTTTCTTGACTATGCTATAGTGTCCTCTTTAAATTTTCCTTTTCCCTCTCAGGTCCTCATACAGGGAGTTTATTATGGTGACTTTGGAGTGTATGTAAAACAGACTATATTTATCATTGTTAGATTTAGTATGTAATAGCACTATGCCATACAATTCTTTAATGTATATAGCTTGTGTGTATGAAACCTGTAAATGTTGAAAATACCATGGCACTGGTGTTTTTTATAATGGTATAAAGCACTAGGTGACTATTATAGAAATTAAGTTAGTTGTGCTATTTAAAATTCTTGTAAATTGCTGTAAGTTGCACAAGTCTGAAATTTCATGGTGATTTGCATATATCCCATGATGCTTTGCATTATGGAAGTATGTATGATAGTGTATTTCTTTGAAACTTGATTTGTTGCCAGTGCCCTTTGGGGTAACTCTTTTTTCAGTGCTTCTGCACTTGGGTTCTTTGTTTTTAGCTTGTTTTGTTTTTTTCTTATTTGAGCCCCCACTACCCAAGCAAACAGGGCCCGCATGGGGGGTGGAGGCTAAATCTCAACTATTAAGTTAGATCAGTATGTCAGTAGGTGCTGACAAGTGCAGAGGAAGGACATACATAGTCTGTTGCTGCAGACTGATGTGCTGAAGAAGGAATATACCATTGCTTAAGATTATTTCCTGTATTTTGAATAAATATCTCACAGAGATTGTGTGTTGAACCTGAGGTTTGGTGTCTGGTCCATCTGTTGTCCCACAACCCCTCCACAGGTGGGAGTGCAGGAGAGAGCAACATGGCTGCACGCACCTTTTCATTGCTCTGCTACATCAAATGCTGAATCTGCTTTATTTCTTCCTGCTTGCCTGTTTTACTCACTTTACTTTTGAGCCTGAATGGCTACACAGAAGGGCTTTAAGTTAAAAGAAGGAGCAGAAGCTAGAGCTGAACAAATGGATAAGTTCCTCTGTCCCAAAACTGGAACTGAGAAGGCAGCTTCGCAGCTGGGAGTAACAAGCTTGTGCTCCCTCTTGGAGAGAGAACCTCCCAGGCAGTGTTGTGTCCTGAACTGTGCGCTAAGGCAAAGAATCCGCAGAAGCTGACTTTGGCTTCCTTTCAGACTATTTTGGTGGAACTATAGGCTAACATTAAGGATTAATTTTCGAAAGTGCAAACTTCTCTTTGTGAGATTCCTCAGCGTTGTGGAAGTATTGAAACTAAAGTGGCTACTACTAAGGAATGTGTTGAAGCTGTCAAAAAATATACGGATAGACCTGCTACGAGGGTCGTCCTGACTATGGAAGGGGCAGTTAATGCTTCTCTTCATGAACAGCTGAATACAATGGCAAAATCAGAGAAGATAAAGAATACCCTCTTGCTAAAAAACTTGAGGTTGATTGGGCTCTCAGCAAAAATTCATAATCTGGACCAGAACACTGAGGTTGAGAGGATTTTAACAATGACTTTTTCTCCTGAACAACGTGTGGTTTTGGAGTCTGTGTTTAGACCACAATCAAGACAGAAACAAGGAAGGATTGCCTCACCAGAACCATCAGCAAGATATGTGATTTGTACTTTTGCTTCAGTTGATCAAGGAAACAAAATGCTTCATGCCAGTAGAGTAAAGAAAGGCTTTTTGTATGAGGGCAGTAAGATTCATGTACAGTACATCCGGACTTTTGTCTCATCATGCAGAGACAAAGAAAGTGATTTCTCACTCTAAGGACTGAATTTCTACAGGCTGGGTAACAGCTGTTTTACAAGCCCATGCCAAGCTTATAGTTATCTTTCAGAGCAAAGATGATTCCTTTGATGTGGATGCAGCGCAGGCTTTCTGTGAGACAAATGTTGCCCTATCCACAGATTTGGGATCTGACCAGGATGAATCTGAGGACAAAGAAACGACCGATAATACCCAGTATATTCCCATGTTTACATGATTGCTTTTTCTTTCGGATATAGACTTTATGAATAAATGACAGCCTTTTATGATTCCATTTAAGTAATGTTTGGTGATAAGGATATTTGCCTGAAATAAGTTTTCTAGTTGATTTCTTTAGTTGGGATGTTATAGCTTGGAGCGTGGAAAAAGAAAAGACAATTTTGCTACAAAATTAAGAAGTGCTCTTAGTTTATGCTTGAATGTATGGATTTCTTTGTACCCCCTTGAAAATGTAAATTTATACTTTTTGGAACTATTATTTCTTTTATGTATGTTTTCGAGATGATTTATGTATGAATCGATTCTCTATCTTTCTCTCTGAATAAAAATGAAGTAGATAAAAAAACTGAGTTGATCCTTTGTGTCTAGTGGGTTTTTTGTTTTTTATCTGGGACCATTTATAAATGCAATAACACACTCTAGGCAGTTACTGGGTAATTACTGTACATCACCCCATTAAAGGCATGGTAACACCTTGTGTCACCAACTGGAGGCGAGACATGCAGTAATTACCCAGTAATCCCTGTTGTTTATTATTGCTTACTTAATTTAACCATAGAGGGACATGAGACATGAGGCATAGAAATGTACCCAAAGCAAGGCAAAGATTATTTATATGGCACCCTATCCTGAAGGCTTAGGGTGCCTCACAATGAAAAACAGAGAAAAGAAAATTGATAAATACAGTAAGCATAAAATTAGGTTGCATAAAACTAAGAGAATAGGCCTTATTAAATAAATAAATGTTTAACAGTCCCTTAAAGGTAATAGTAAATGGAGTCCACTCTGAAGAAAGTGGGGTTGCTAGTGGGGTGCTGCAGGGTTCAGTATTAGGACCGGTCCTCTTCAATGTCTTTGTAAGCGACATTGCAGAGGGACTGGAAGGAAAAGTATGTCTCTTTGCAGATGACACAAAGATCTGCAACAGAGTTGATGCACAAGGTGGGGTGGAAAGGATGAGAAGGGACTTGGCAAGGTTAGAGGAGTGGTCAAATGTATGGCAGCTTAGATTTAATGCTAAGAAGTGCAAGGTAATACACCTGAGAAAAAACCCAGGGAAGAGTACACAATGGGGGTGAGATACTAATAAGGACCTGGGGTAGTCATATCAGATGACTTAAAGGTGGGCAAGCAATGTGAGAGAGGCAGTAAGGAGGGCTGGGGGATTCTGGGATGCATAGGAGAGGCATCACCAGTAGAAAACAGGAAGTTGTTATCCCTCTGTACAGACAGCTGGTGAGACCCCATCTGGAGTACTGTGTGCAGTTCTGGAGACCTAATCTCCACAAGGACATAGACAAGATGGAAGCTTTCCAGAGGAGGGCAACTAAAATGGTGCAAGGTCTGCACCGGAAGACATATGAAGAGAGACTAAAGGAGCTTAATGTGTATAGCCTCGAGGAAAGGAGGGAGAGGGGGGACATGATAGAAATGTTCAAGTACCTCAAGGGAATCAACAAAGTCCAAGAGGGTAGCATATTTCAAAAAGAGAGGTGTTCAAGAACAAGGGGGCACAATTTGAAGATGGGGGGGCTCAGAGGTAATGTAAGGAAGTATTTTTTCACAGAGAGGGTTGTGGATGCATGGAATGGCCTTCCGGAGGAGGTTGTGGAGTCAAAAACAGTGATTGAATTCAAGCATGCATGGGACAGCCATAAGGCAATTCTAGGGGGTGGAGGTAGAAAGAAGTAGGCTGCTGGTTAACTAGGATCTGCAGCTTATCCATTAGGTAGGGAAATGGGCAGACTGGGTAGGCCAAGCGGTTCTTATCTGCTGTCAAATTCTATGCTTCTATGCTTCTAAGGTCTAAACCAAGAGGCCTAAACTTTGAGAAAGCACACAGAGGTGTGTGAAACATATCAAGTGTCTGTTTGTGTGGCACTTGCGTGGATTTTGGCTTCACAATATACAGTAGTTTGGACACAGTTTGTGACTTCTGCCATTTATGGGTGGTGAGTATCACAGTTTTAATAATTTTTCTAAACCAAGAGGGCAGAGAGGACGTTGATGGGTGAAGAGTTCCAGAGCAATTAAATAGCTTTACAGTAGTGCAGTCTTAAAGTGACAAAGGTGAGGACTATAGTCACCAAATCCATGGGTGCAAGATGCTACTTGAGCTGTTCAATATTCCATGGATGGAAAAAAACATTGCAGACTACAGATGCCATTTGCTTTTCAGGTGTCAGCTTGAAGTCCACAGTGACCCCCAGATCTTTCACTGCACCCACAGCCTGAAGAGTAGCACTGCTTAAAGATGGTAAAATGGCATCTATGCTCATCATTTCTGACTTGCACAAATTCGGATCGACAGTCATGGCCACTGTTAAAGCTCAGCCAGTTGGAGACCATCCATTCATTAATCTCCTGAAGATGCCTTCCTAACACTGAGGCCACTTGATTCCCACCAGGTGCACAAGTCAGGTGCAGTTAAGTATCAATTCAGCACAGCAGTGATACCCAGCACTGTACTGCCTTATAATCTCACCCAGCGACAACATGTACATGATGAACTTGGGTACAAGGATCGAACCTTGAGGAACACCACAGTTGAACACAACAGTTCTGGAGATGGAGTTACCCAGAACTACCTGCTGTGCTCTCCCAATGAGGTAGGACTCAAAACCAACATAAAACAGTGCCAGTGAGCCCCACATAGTTCCCCAGGCTATCCAAGAGCACACTATGGTCCACTGTGTCAAATGCTGATGAGAGATCTAAGAGGACCAAGTTGATGGAAGCTCACAACCTTTTGTGGGGAGGAGATCTTGGAGCATCTCTTGAGAAATCTCAGTGCTGTGGCAGGATCTAAACCCCAACTGGAGAGGCTCATAGATGTCATATTGCTCCAGGTGAGCCTCAAGCTACATCGCCACCACCATCTTTATCACCTTCTCCAGAAAGGAACGGTTTGAGACACGTCTGTAATTCGCCAGACTGGCATGGTCCAAAGAGGGTTTCTTCAGGAAAGGTCTAACTACAGCCTATTTTAGAACTGCAGGAATGACCCCTCCTTCTAGGAACATCCAACAAACTATGTGAAAACTGGCCCCAGGGATCTGAGGCAACTAACCAGCAGCCAAGTGGGCCCAGGTTTCAGTGAACAGCAGGTGGGGTGCATTTCCTAGATCACCTGGAACACCTTCTCTTTAACAGCTGGCTGAAACTCAGACCAGGATGGCAGATCATTTATGCCTATCAAAGCATGGGTACTGCTGACTCATAACAGGCCACTCAAGGTGATCCTTGCCAAGAATGAGTCGGTTGAAGTCTGCGGAAGAGATTCTATCAGATTATAGACAGGCAGGATTAATCAACCTGTCTACACTGCGGAAGATCTGAGTCAGCTAATTCTTTCCTGCCACAATTATTCTTGACAGGAACTCTGTCTTTCAATGTGATTGCCTGCTGATATGCACCATAGTGAGCCCTCAGTACCAATCTGTCCTCCTTGACTTAAGACCTCTGTCAGTAATGCTCCAACTTCTGTCCTGGCACTCGGTGACCCTGTGAGTCAGACATAGGACTACGTGGGGTTCCTGCTACTATTTGGCTCATGTTGGTAAGGACTCCAGAACTGGGCACAGCATTCCAGGGAGGATGTCAACACTCTTCAGCACATAGGTATGGATTTGCATAAATTGGATATGCAGGTAGGAAAAGGGGGAGCAGCTGCAGTGTAACAGACTGCTAGCTGCACACTCAAGCAGACTCGATAGACCATCAGGCCTGTATCTGCTGGCATTCTTCATATGTCTCTCTATAAAAAAGAAATAGCAAAACCAACCATAAATATAAGATGGTATCTGAGTGCTTGCAAAGTGTGGAATACGGCTGCAGCTCTTAACTTTTATGCTCGACAGTAATCTGATACACATGTGTCATGGTTGCCTGAATTACTCCTGGAGTTTGATTTCATGTGGTTGCCATAAGAAAACAAACTTTTTGTCCAGAGGTGTTCTCTCTTGCCATTTATTTTTGATCTGTCCTGTTCCAGGAGAGGAACTTACCTGCCAGCCATACTGGTGACTGCTGACCATGCTTTAGGGATTGGTGCAAAGGAAAGCAAATGGGATACTGTGGAACTGGAGCTGCAGTGTGGAGGCATGAAGGATTGGAGAGAAACCCAGGAGACTGAGGACTGTGCGGCTGGAGCAGTGGAGCTAGAGTTTGGAGCCAGGAGACTGTAGAGAGACCATGCTGTAGTGGGGCTGGGCAATCTGTTGGTGCTGTATATGTGGCTAGCGCTAAACAAAAACTTTATTACCAGTAGTTCTGAAAGCGTAAACCTGAAGAAGAAAGGAATTACATACATTGCAAAAAACTGACTCGTATTTTACTACAGCAACTATGCATTCAAACTTTTCTATTTAATAATGTTCATGTTTTTGGTCAGATATTAGAGACTAGAATCTGTTGGTTAAGCATGTTTTATAAATTTACAACATGGATGAATTCAGGAATAGCTATCCAATTCTGAATTTATATTTATATATTTATATATTTATATTTATTTGCAATAAGGTGTACTAACATAGTATTGTGTTGTAACTATTTAAAATTTTCAGTTTTGTAGCATATGAAAAAAATACTTATTGATTATTGAGGCTCTTACATTACATGGCCTTTGAAATTTAAAATTTGAATCAGCCAATAGGGTCAGAACTCTATGTGTTGTTACTGGTACATTTTCTCTTTAGTGCGTCACTCCAGGCTGTTGGCAGATTCAGCAAGCTGCCGAAGGGAAAGGACAGGGTTTGCCTTTGAGCATACTGAACAGCCAGCCCCTGCAAACTCCATCCTATCTGATTCATTTCCATTACTTGAAATAATAATTTACCTCTTGCTGGGATGAAGATGGTTTTACCAATTAGTGAACAGCCTCCATTCTGAGCTTATCAAGTGAGTAAAAATCACTACCAATATGTGGAGCAAACTTAAGCCTTTTGATCAATAAGTGTTTTTTTTTTTAATTTGCTGTTCAGTGGTGTTATTTTTTTAATAGAACTCACACTTTTTATAATATCTGATTGTGCTAGAAAGTGTCAGGACAATATCTGATTTTAGAACCACATTACAATTAGATGGAAACCAGAAGTATTAGGAGGGAAATTGTAAAAGTTTTACCTATTACTTTAATGGGAGCATGACATGCAGTTTCCACAAGACTACATAGAACTTTTATATTTAATTCTGCAGTGTTACCTATGTGTTTTTGAGAGGGTAGCCATATGATATTTTATTAAGTAATTTATTAAGTATTATTCTGTTAGATAGCTCAAAGTAACCGACTATAATTTAAGTCAATTTTGATGTTAATAGCTATAGGGAGTAAACTGGGTGCTCAACAAAATTACCGATATCCAGGTTTAAGATTAGTATGTTGGCCCATTCCAGTAAAGTAGTACTAGATGGGGTGGGATGCCTACTAGATAAGTGCAGAGGCACAGGTCACGGGTTGCTTAACAATGCAGTTTTCTGGTAAGACACTGAGCATTATATGTTACAGGGTGCAAGAAGGAACAGGTCCAGGAGCAGAACCGTATTCTGGCACCAAGTGTGTGTGCTCTCTTAAGGCCGCCTTTCCCAAAAATTGGTGTAACCCCTAGATGGCGCTATCCCAGGGGCTACTACCCCTGCCTGATTTGCCACTAACAGGTTGAGGGGCCTGGATCCAATGGCGGGTGCCTCCACCCAGAGGTCAGGGTTTGCAATAGTTAAACTAACTTGGTCACAGCCCTCTGGGACACTGCAACCCCTTTCTTCCCACTAGTGGCCCCCACAATATATCAGAATTACCTTCACAGTATACACTTACCCCCAGGTCTGGTTCCGGCACTGGGACCTCCTGTGAAATGAGATACAGTGCAACAATCACAGTACAGTACTTTAACATAGACAAATACCTCAGGCAGTATAACTTTGCTGAAACAAGCAGCTCTGATTTATTTAGGGGATATAACAAGGACAGGGGGAAATCAGGTTAATTAGCTTATCACTCTAATAATCTACCTATGGCTCTGTGCACAGGCCTATCCCTATCAGTTACTGTCCCTGGGTACCCAAGCCCTAGTGGCTAGTCCAAACCGTGGCAGCTGGTAGGGGCCCTTTCACACAGAGAAAAGGAGAATTAAACAGTCAGCAGTACAGTAATTCCATTTGGATTTAATGTGGCAATTCAACAGGAGTGACCCTGAATTAGTACTCGACCTCCAAATAAGATAGGGTCCTTCAATGTCAGCAGGGCTCACTTGAGGTATACAAACCTCTTCACACATCCATATAAAGAAAGCACTATACCAGGCAGGCTGCATCTGTATCCCGATCGCAATTACTGCACAATACCGGGAGAACACACAGCAGATTCAGTTCCTGACAGACTGAGTGCAATTTTCAGCAATTCCTCCAGTCTTCTACAGGGTGAGCCTGGTTTCTACTTTCAGAGATCCTTTGATTCTCTTCACAGGACGGATTCAGTCCTAACAAGCTGTTACACAAGCTGCAGGCCGGAACTCTGGGCCTTACGTTTTTGACTAAAACTGCACACTGAAAAAGCACAGGGCTCCTTCCTTCTTCACTGCCAAAGCTCAACTGAAACTCCAACCGACAAAACCGAGCACTTCCTTTGAGTTCCTCCCAGTTCTTGACTGGATTGGCTGTCACTCACAATAGACTGCTGCTGTTGGTCCAAAAAGGCACTGAAGTCTAAACTACATCTCCCAGAGTCACTGCCCATACAATCCTCTTGTGGCTGGCTCAGATTATGAGTCAAGTTCTGATTAGTCAAGGCACCATTTTAGAGCTAGCTTACCCCACACTGATTGGTCCAGTTCAGCAGTTCAAAACTAGAATGGGGAACTAGCAGACACAGTTCTGACTGCAAAGAAAGCAGAGTTAGACAAACTGTAATTTCATTATTACTCTAAATAATTTCTGGCAAACAGTTACATCTTTCAGATAGGTTCCTTTGCACTCCTAGTGACTGCAAAATGAAGTGAATTGGCAGCAGCTCAGTGGTACTCAGAGAAGCACACAGTCCCCCATACAAACTAATTATGTCTGCAAGCAGACAGCTCTTAAAGAGACAGTACCAGAGGCTCTAAAACACTCACTGATAAATGGCTTAAATGCCAAACACCATTCAGGCTTGGAGCATTCAAGCAAGCTCCTGGAAGTCTTTTGGGAACCCCCATTTGCAGGGGGGTTACACCCTTCCTGGCCTGGGAAAGCTTGACGTCCGCGTCAAGTAAGTACCCCATAAGTTTCAACTGCAACCATATACATTTGCATTAGGCTCGCACATGTAATCATCAGTCAATATATCATTTTACCAAGAACACATTTCTGAAACATTGCAGTACGTCACTCTTTACACAGTATTACATATACATTGTACCATAACTCAAGTTATTACCTCTTGTACATGAAACTTGAAGGGGCCCTTCCTATCAGTTACCTTGGGGCTGGATGGGGCAAGGGCACCATATAGAAGAGGCAACACAAGTAACTTGGAGTTAGCACTGATGCTCAGTTTGGGCAATGAGCTGGGGACACATACACTCCTTTATGGACAACATTGAGAGGCAAGTCCACAGGCCTCCCAAGTGAATCATAACTGAGGTGCACCACAGGCTTTACAGCTCGACCAGTCTTTCTAGGGGAACTGTTATAGTCTCTGCACTCTGAGCCTCATTTTCAGCATTGTCCTCACTTGTCAGGAGTCTCCATGGGGTAGAGAGCTAGAACTTGGGGCACTTTCAGCTCCAGGAGTTACAGTTTCTGAGTCCACAACATTTGGCTCGCATGGAGAGCTTTCGGACACTGGCAGTGGACTGTCAGGGCACTCAAAATACTCTTCTTGTTCGGTGTATCACCAGTCTGCCCCAATCTATCATTTTCCTCCCTGAAAGCTCAAACAGTTCAACCATGCACAATGATTCCATTTCATCTGATCTGATGCTTTGCACTTCACTTTTGGGAGCATTGGCTCCAGGGATGAAGCTGGGGGCTTAGACAGTCCAGAAGGCCCAGCTTCATCTCCAGTACTGACTCTGGGATTGCCCGAACAATTGACTCAGTTCGTAAGAAGGATAGTATTCAAAGTCACTCTCACTTTCTTCCGATATGGACTGACAGTCATGCTCAACTGGGACTTGTGGAGGGAACACTTTAACTTTGCTTCTGTAGGTGCAGACTTTCTTGATCTTTTCTTAGCAGCAGCTCTAGTCACTGGTCCAGAGGGGCATCTTCTAGGGGCTCAGACTCAATTAAATTTGTCCAATGGGCAGTAAATTATTTCTATGCATTGTTTTACATCTTTTGAATTATTCTCAGGCCTTACTTTGTACACTGGCAGATCATCTAGTTTGCCCACTACAATGTGGGGAGATGGTGCCATCTGTCAGCAATCTTGTGCTTGCCATGCAGTCCCAGATTTCTTAGCAATACCCAATCTCCTCCTGGAGTTCCTGTGCTTTCACCTTTTATCATACCTTTCTTTGTTGGCCAGATTTCTTTTGGCAGCCATGGTTTGAGCCAGTTGGTACGCATGAGTTAGCTGGGCCTTTAACTTTTGCACATACTGTAAATAGTTGTCAGCTTGAACCCCATCAGGAGAGACCCAAAACACACATCTACTGGTAGTCGAGCTTCTCTTCCAAACATCAGGCGGTAGGGGAGAATCCAGTGGCATCACTTTTGGTGCAGTTATAAGCATGTACCAGGGTGCTAATTTGTTGGCTCCATCTAAACTTGTCCTTTGGGTGCAGGGTGCCTAGCATATCTAGCAAGTCGCGGTTGAAGCGTTCAGGCTGTGGGTCCCCTGGGGGTGGTAAGGAGTGGTTCTGGACTTCGCCTCCCACAGAGAAAGCATCTCTTTGATCAGGCGACTCTCAAAGTCTCTCCCTTGATCAGAATTGATTCTTTGTGGAGCCCATAGTGAACAAAAGTTTTCTACAAGTACTTTGGCCACAGTGGATGCTTTCTGGTCTTTGGTAGGAAAGCTTGGGCATATCTCGTGAAATGGTCAGTGACCACCAGCACATTACTGATATTTCTTTGATCTGACTCCAAACTCAGAAAATCAATACAGACCAGCTCCATGGGTGCACTGGTGGTGATGTTAACAAGGGGCAGCCCTCTGGGGCAAAGCTTTCCTCTAATAGCACTACAAGTTCGAATGTGTTGCTCCATCAGCCCCATCTTAGGCCAATAGAATCTGGATCTCACCAAGTCAAGTGTTCTGTCTATACCAAGGTGCCCCATGTGGTTGTGCAAGGACCTCAGTACTGAGTCTCGAAAGGCAGTGGGCAGCACTAGTTGTTGTTTGTCTACTTGTCCCCTCTGTCTACTGTTTCTCTGTATAACAGTTTATTGATCAGTTTCAACTTAGGACCTTCTTTGTATAACAGTGCAGTTCTCAAATCAGTGGAGCGTAATTTGGACACATCTTTTCCTGCATAGAGGCTTCTAAAGCTGCTTTGATCATGGGATCGCGGGATTGAGCCGCCGAATACTGTCATTGTCCAGCTGAGGCAGTGCACCAATGTCTATTGCAGAAAAGTGGCAATAAGCAGCAGGTATGCAATTCTCAGAGGCTCCCAAGCAATCCACCATGCAGTCCACTCGTCCGTGGACATTGTTCCTCCCTGTCAAACTTCCGGCAGAGTGCCGAATGTCAGGTTCTGCCAATCGGACCCAATCATTCTGGGAACAGGCCTCCGGGAGGAGCATCAGCATCTATGTGGTTCAGACCTGCTCGGTGTTCGAGCATAGTCATATGTAGATAATGCAGAAAGCCACCTATGGCCAGTGGCATCCAACAGCTGAGGTCTGCACATAGGTCAAAGGATTATTGTCAGTTTTACTAGTATTTTAGCCCATACAAGTACTCATGGAATTGGTCAACAATAGCCCACTTCAAAGCTAGGAACTCTAACTTATGTACAGGATAGTTCTTTTCGGATGGGGTCAGGCTTCTACTGGCAAAGGCCACTGGTCTCAGGCCATTCTCGTGCTCTTGGTACAACACAGCCCCAATCCTTGCAAGCTAGCATCAGTGTGCAGGACGTGAGTTTTCTTGGATCGGCATAGGCCAGCACTGGAGCATGGGTAAGTTGATATATGATCTCATGAAAAGCAGTCTCACAATCAGGAGTCCAGCGGCCCCAAATACTTCACTCGGATGAAAATACACTCTTTCAGTCTTGAGGACTGACTTTTGGTATTTTTGTGGGTTGGGGATACCCTTGAGTAAGGTTAAGTAAAGGCGGATCACTCTTGAATAGTCCTTGATGAGCGCCGATAATAACCACAGAATCCCAGGAATCTTTGCAGTTCTTTTAGATTTTTGGGCTGTGGCCAGGTGGTCAAGGCCTCAACTTTACTTGGGTGGTCTCTATTCCTCGGTGGATACTATGTGTCCCACATACTTTACTGATGTTTGAAAGAATTGACACTTATCAATGGACAGTTTAAGGCCAAAGTCCTCCAGTCGGTCCAATACATTAAATAATCTGCTCTCATGTTCCTCCAGTGAGCTGCCAAACACAATAACATCATCTAGGTATACCAGGCACTCTAGTAAGTTCATGTCCCCTGCACGCTCCATCAATCGTTGAAAAGTGGCTGGGGCACCAGAATCCCTTGAGGCATCCTCATGAATTCATAGCCAAGCGGACAGATAAAGGCCGTCTTCTCACGGTCCTCTGGGGCCATCGGGATCTGGTAGTACCCACTGCGGAGATCCAGCACAGAGAACCACTTGCTCCCGTTTAGGCAGTCCAAAGCATCCTGAATGCGGGGCATTGTGTACTGATCAGGGATAGTCCGCCGGTTTAAGGTGCGATAATCCACACACATCCTTACTGTTCCATTCTTTTCCTCACTACCACAATGGGGGAAGCGTAAGGGCTTCTGGATTCTTGTATTACACCAGCAGCTAACATCTCTTGCAGATGCCGTCTCACATCATCTATGTCAGCAGGTGCCAGGCGTCGAGACCTCTCACGAAATGGTCTTTCGTCATGCAGCCGGATATTGTGCTCAGCTCCTTGCCGCATCCTACATCCCATTCCTTTAACGAAAACACCTGGTCTCTCTGGGCTAGCTTCTCACTGATCCTCACTTTCCATTCAGCTGGCAGCGGGAGTGCCGAAATCAAACAAGTCAGGCGTTACTCTGTCATTCTTCCTTGAACTCTTGCTGCTGGGTAGCACTGCAGTGTCTGCACAATGCACATTAGCCAGGATGCAACCTCTGTTTACTCGAATGTCTCTTTCAGACACATTATGAACTTGGACCATTACCCTTCTGGCATAAGCATGGGCTCTAGCAGGCAAAATACAAAGCTTGACCAGCAGTCCCTCTGGCAATTTTCCATCGCCTGGTGCATCCAACATTAATATTTTATTCTTAACATCCTTTCTGATACGGACCTCTCCTGTAAGGTACACTGGGCATTTAGCGCCAGGATCAGAGACTCAGGATCCTTCTTCCATACAATTCGACCGGTTCCTCTGGTTCTGTTTTTCAGCATCTCTCTGTGCCTCATAGGCCTTCTTAATTAAAGCGGAACTCTTAAAGCTCTACTAGTCTTTGACCCCTGTTTTCATAACACAACTGTGCCAGCCTTCCGAACATATGAGCATTTGTTCCAATCAACAAAGGACACCATCATACAGTCCAGTGGGGGACACACTAAGGCTAGGGTCTCTACTTGTTCGGCCACTCCAGCCACGGAGGTGGGAAAGACAGCCAAATTCGGATATACCGAATAAGGGTGAGCCTTCTCACTTAACCCCATACATGCAGTCCTTCTAATGGTTGTAAGTACGTCTGACAAATGCTTCTGATACCAATCCTGGAACATAATTGTCACTTGGGAGCCACTGTCTAATACAGCTCTTGTAGACACTCCATTCACCTTTACAGTGGTCTCCATGGAGGGACCCACTATTCTGGACCAGTCTGGAGAGGCGGTAGTGGGGGCCTGGGCAACTGACCTTGCCACAAAGGGCGTGAATTAGCATTTTTGGTGCCCTCACTGGGATCATATCGTGCACCTCTTAACCACTGATTTCTTCTCGAAGCTCTCCTTGTAGCCTATATGCAACTTTGTCAGTGTCTTTTGGGGACTGGCATTCCCTTTCATGTGCCCATCTTTCCCACAATTATAGCAAAACATACTTTCTGGAGTTTGAGCTGGCGGGCGCCACACTGGGAGCCAGGGCGGGGTATTACTAACTGGAAACCTGGGTGCCATCTCTGTCTGGCGTGATAAGCATTTGGAGACATCTCGTCAGTTTCTCCACTTCCATGGTCAAGGAATTGAGTTTGGAGCTGTTATCAACAGGAGATACATGGTGGTACCCTCACCCCCATAACAGATGCAGTCGGATATAGGTCAGGGCCCAGTGCTGGCGTGGCCTTCATAAAGGACTGTTTTGAATTCGGATCTCTCTCAACAGTTCGCCCCATTGTGGCATATCTTTTCCTTGTCAGAGCACTCATTGACTGTCAACCTCTGCCCCTGAACTTCACTTGATGGGTCACCCTCAGTCACTCGGGTCGTAGCCACAGCTGTTGGTGCAGGTACCTCCGAGTCGCCTTTCTCAACTCCTCGAATTTCTCTCATTAACTCATCATAGGAGGGTGGGGATTCCAGTCGATTTGCCAGGCGTAACTGAAGCAACAGCAGTTCTGAGAAGGGGCAGACTAAGGATTCTGTCAGTCTGGTTGGTCCAGTTCAATCGCTGGCAAACTACCCTTTCTGAGGCATTCTTGCAACAATTTTTCCAGCCGAGAGACATCACAGACAACAACTCCCTTGGTACTGTTGTGCATTTCTTACTCTCCACCATAGGTCCTCATCAGAATCTGGGCTCCCATACACATTCTCCAAGGCCTCAAGATAGGCCTGTGCAGTCGCTTCAGGGTTACTGGCCCGTTTGCTTACGGATGGTAGCCAGGGCAGGACCTCGGAGGCTCTCACTAACCCTCTTTACACCTTTAGCCTTCGAGCATTGCCATTCTAGCACTTGGGGGCAACACAGTCTATCCAGATCTCCCAGTCATCCTCCCTTGGGGGTGGGAGGGTGCCAGAAGATCCTCAACCCGGTAAGAGTCGTGACTAATGGCAGATGCAGAAATAGGAGTCTGCATTGGTTCAGCCACCATTCACGGGCACTGGAGCAGGAGAGGGTGTTGGGAGGAACACCCCAGGTGGCAAGAATAGTTTCTTCAAGTCCTCCACAGTTTTCCCTCTCCCAGCAACCATTCAGCAAATTTCTCCTCAAAAGTTTCAGATAGTGGTGGGGCTGATTCCCCAGGTCTTTACTGTCCTTAGTTATCACTCTCCAAGCAGTGAGGCTCCCTCTGGGGTAATGGTCTGTGGCACTTTGGAGCTATCTATGGGATCCTTAAACTCTACTAGGGCCAGGAAAGTGTGGGTGAGCAGATTAGCATGCCGACCCCACCACCACAGGGTTTGTAAACCTTCCACCTTGGAAAGTACTCCTGCACAGTGTCCGTATTGATACAGGGGATGTCCAGGATAAGCATAGCATTTTGGGGTCGATCTCCTCCCAGTACACCACTCCACCAGCCGGTGCACAGCCACTTCTGTCGGGGTGCCATTTTTTCTTAACAGTGGTTAGTAAATATGGCCACTAGAGGACACACAATCCCAGCGGTGAGCCTCCAAGATGTAACCCCTAGATGGCGCTATCCCAGGGGCTACTACCCTGCCTGATTTGCCACTAACAGGTTGAGGGGCCTGGATCCAATGGCGGGTGCCTCCACCCAGAGGTCAGGGTTTGCAATAGTTAAACTAACTTGGTCACAGCCCTCTGGGACACTGCAACCCCTTTCTTCCCACTAGTGGCCCCACAATATATCAGAATTACCTTCACAGTATACACTTACCCCAGGTCTGGTTCCGGCACTGGGACCTCCTGTGAAATGAGATACAGTGCAACAATCACAGTACAGTACTTTAACATAGACAAATACCTCAGGCAGTATAACTTTGCTGAAACAAGCAGCTCTGATTTATTTAGGGGATATAACAAGGACAGGGAAATCAGGTTAATTAGCTTATCACTCTAATAATCTACCTATGGCTCTGTGCACAGGCCTATCCCTATCAGTTACTGTCCCTGGGTACCCAAGCCCTAGTGGCTAGTCCAAACCGTGGCAGCTGGTAGGGGCCCTTCACCACCAGAAAAGGAGAATTAAACAGTCAGCAGTACAGTAATTCCATTTGGATTTAATGTGGCAATTCAACAGGGAGTGACCCTGAATTAGTACTCACGACCTCCAAATAAGATAGGGTCCTTCAATGTCAGCAGGGCTCACTTGAGGTACACAAACCTCTTCACATCCATATAAAGAAAGCACTATACCAGGCAGGCTGCATCTGTATCCGATCGCAATTACTGCACAATACCGGGAGAACACACAGCAGATTCAGTTCCTGACAGACTGAGTGCAATTTTCAGCAATTCCTCCAGTCTTCTACAGGGTGAGCCTGGTTTCTACTCTTCAGAGATCCTTTGATTCTTTTCACAGGACGGATTCAGTCCTAACAAGCTGTTACACAAGCTGCAGACCGGAACTCTGGGCCTTACACGTTTTTGACTAAAACTGCACACTGAAAAAGCACAGGGCTCCTTCCTTCTTCACTGCCAAAGCTCAGCTGAAACTCAACCCGACAAAACCGGGCACTTCCTTTGAGTTCCTCCCAGTTCTTGACTGGATTGGCTGTCACTCACAATAGACTGCTGCTGTTGGTCCAAAAGGCACTGAAGTCTAAACTACATCTCCCAAGTCACTGCCCCACAATCCTCTTGTGGCTGGCTCAGATTATGAGTCAAGTTCTGATTCGTCCAAGGCACCATTTTAGAGCTAGCTTACCCCACTGATTGGTCCAGTTCAGCAGTTCAAAACTAGAATGGGAACTAGCAGACACAGTTCTGACTGCAAAGAAAGCAGGTTAGACAAACTGTAATTTCATTATTACTCTAAATAATTTCTGGCAAACAGTTACATCTTTCAGATAGGTTCCTTTGCACTCCTAGTGACTGCAAAAATGAAGTGAATTAGCAGCAGCTCGAGTGGTACTCAGAGAAGCACACAGTCCCCCCATACAAACTAATTATGTCTGCAAGCAGACAGCTCTTAAAGAGACAGTACCAGAGGCTCTAAAAACACTCACTGATAAATGGCTTAAATGCCAAACACCATTCAGGCTTGGAGCATTCAAGCAAGCTCCTGGAAGTCTTTTGGGAACCCCCATTTGCAGGGGGGTTACATTGGGTATTTGATTACTGAGAGTGGCTGTCAGAAAAGTTATTCCACATTAAAGATACTTGGGATAAAATTAGTACATAGGCCCAGTTCGGTAAAGGAATACCAGATTGGGGTGGGTGCCTATTGGTGGCTTCTGAGGTACCGGTTGTGGGTTGCTTAACATGGCAGATTTCCAGTAAGACATGGAGCAACATGTGTTGTAGGTTGTAAACTTGAATAGGTCCAGGAGAAAAAGTGTATTTTGGCAGCCAGAAAGTGCTTTGTTAGGGTAACCCTTTATAAGACATCTGGTGTTCGGATACTGGCAGTGCTGTTTTGGAAAGGTATCCCTGGCTGTCAGATGGAAAGACAGTCGAGTCGCACCTTTGCCTCTTTGATCATGGAGTAATAAACCCCCCCCCGAAGAAATTATATGTGGTAATGCATTTAAAACATGGAAAAGTATGAAAAGGAATCTTCTTCTTGGGCGAGCACCTTGCTGGGATCTGGAAGTAGATCTGAAATGGACCATAATCAAGAAGAGGCTGTTGACAGCCACTAATGAGTGCACCAAATTCAAGAGCAAAACATGTAGAGCAAAAAAGCTCAACTGGCATGATAAGGAGGTAGCCCAAGCTGTAAAGAATAAGAAGTCAGCCTTTAGGAAGGATAATCGCATCTAGAGGGATGAGGACAGAGAGGAGTACTGTACCAAGGCAAGAGAGGCAAGCAGGGCAGTCTGATTGTCCAGAGGGAAAAGAGAGCTGCAGCTGGCAGAGGGGGTTAAAACTGAGGAGAAGGCCTTCTTCCAGTATATCAGGGAGAAGGAAGATACCAAGGATAGGATAGTTGGGTTGTGAAAGGGGGGGTGAATGGAGTGAAGTGAAGAGAAAGCAGAAGTACTTAACAAGTACCTCTGTTCAATCTTCACCAAGAACATATGAAAACGCCAGCAGAAACAGACCGTAATGGTCTATCAAGTCTGCTCGTGTGTGAAGGTCAGTCTATTTTGCTAGAGTTGCCCCCCCTTTCTCCCTGGAGTTATTCTCCCCCATCCTTCCTCCAGTTATGACTCTCCTTTTTACCCTGTCCCACCCCCTTTTAAAACTGCCCTCCATTTTCAATGAGACCACCTCCTCCAGCAGTTCATTCCACATGAACACCACCCTGTCCATGAAAAAGTGCCTCCTCAAATTCACTTAAAACATAAAACTAACCTAGGAGAAGGAGACAGCCTGTTCTGTATCAGAAGAGGATTGGTCTAAGCAGTTAACATATGGATGGAGAGTTACCTCCTCTCCCACTTGGCGTGAGTTTTACTGGAAGATATTGGTCAGATATCTTTTGACACCCACGATTACACGCCATTATCATTCTACGAATACCACAGATTGTTGGAGGGTGTGTGGAGGGGTGGGCTCCCACTGGCACATATTTTGGAATTGTCTCAAGCTGGATGGATTCTGGGCTGCTGTCCAGAATGCTGTCCATCAGATTTTGCTAAGGGATGTTCTGAGCACCTTTACTGACTGGGTGTCTGGCTTTCCCACTATAATCTGAATGCGTCTGGACACCTGCAGATTGGCACTGGTGTTTATAACAGTGGTATTAAAATGCATCATGGCCAACTGGCTTCAAAGGGATTCCCCCATGGATGTCAGAGTGGTAAAGAAGAATGAGACAGGTCTATGACATGGAGGCCCTTACGGCTAAACTCCAACTTAGGGAAGAGAAACATCAAGAAAGGTGGTATCCCTGGCTTCAATGGGATGGGAATCAGTTGAGGGGGGCATGCTCTGCCCCAGGGGACACTACAGGACCACTAGGCCCTGAAATGACATAAAAGCAGAACCACGCCGAGGGCTGTGTTAGTACTGATGCTTGGGGTGGTGAGATATTCCTGAATTATTACCCCTCCATATGGGCCCCACACATAGATAAACATTCACATAGTATAATAGACTGAGCTAGTTACATAGAAACATAGACTTTGACGGCAGATAAGGACCGCTTGGCCCATCTAGTCTGCCCATTTCCCTACTTACAGGATAGGCCGCAGATCCTAGTTAACCAACAGCCTACTTCTTCCTACCCCCCACAAGGATTGCCTTATGTCTGTCCCATGCATTCTTGAATTCTCCCACAGTTTTAGACCCCACAACCTCCTCAGGAAGGCTGTTCCATGCATCCACTACCCTCTCTGTGAAATAATACTTCCTCACATTGCCCCTGAACCGCCCTCCTTCTATCTTTAAATTGTGTCCCTTGTTCTTGTAAGTCTCTTTTCTGAAAGATGCTACCCTCTTGGACTTTGTTGATTCCACTGAGGTGCCTAAAGTTTCTATCATGTCCCCTCTCCCTTCTTTCCTCAAGGGTATACATATTAAGCTCCTTTAGTCTCTCCTCATCGGCTTGTCTTGCAGACCCTGCACCATTTTAGTTGCCCTCCTCTGGACTACCTCTATCCTGTCTATGTCCTTGCAGAGATGGGGTCTCCAGAACTGGACACAGTACTCAGATGGGGCCTCACCAACTGTCTGTACAGAGGGATAACAACTTCCTGTTTTCTGCTGCTGATGCCTCTCCCTATACATCCCAGTATACCCCCAAGCCCCCTCCCTACTGCCTTCTCACATTGCTTGCTAACCTTAAGGTCATCTGATATGATTACCCCCAGGTCCCTTTCCTTTTTGGTTGTTGTTACTACCTCCTCACCCATTGTGTATTCTTCCCCTGGGTTCTTGTTTCCCAGGTGCATTATTTTGCACTTCTTTGCATTGAATCCTAGCTGCTAGTTGCAGCATTTACCAAGTTTGTGGAACTTCATGTACAGAAAAACCTTCCAGTCAGTGGCGGCTAAAATGGGGGGGCTGGCCAGGCCATGGCCTCCTCATGTTTATTCCCAGGGGGGCATATATGTATGTCGCCCCCACACACTTTTTGACATGTGTTTTTTTTTTTTTTTTTTTTTTAGTGTTGGTTGTTAATGCAATTAACTGTACTCTCTTGTGTGATCATGGACACTGTGCTGAACTTTCAATTAACTGTCCGTTCATGTCAGATGCGGGTACGAGATCAGATTTATGCTGCTGTTTGGCTGGGGCTACTGCTAAACAGAGCCACTAGCGAATGCCAATGGTTGCTACCCATCGCCTTGGTAATGACTGTCTTCTGTAAAACAGAATCACCCCTTGGTTGGCCGCTGTTGACCACAGTTGGATTTTGCAGCCATCCGTCTCTGCTCATAGTACCCTCCTCCTAGTCATGAGGCAAGTCTTTCTCTGGCACCTGCTGGAATCTATAGACAGATCACAGACAATGACGTCAAGTGGAACAATGGCTAACAGTCACAGAGGCTAGAGCAGTCTTTACTTGTGTGTCTGCTGACCTATCTTGAGTCTTTTCCTTTGTGCTGTACAAAGCTGAATAAAAGTTTTTTTTTTTTTTTTCATTATCTGTCCAGTGGAGGCAGGGACCCGAACGCGGTTCAACTTTCATCCTTACTCCCAATCTCTCAACATCACCACTAAAGAAGAATATTGAGGTAAACACAGCATGAACTGAAGCTCCATTTTTTTTTTTCTCTAAAATTTAGTTCTGGTGATCTGACTGTTACACAGGACCAGCTTCAGGTTTTTGTGGACCCTTGTGGCAATGGATTTTCAGTGGGCTCCCCTCGTCTTTACTCTCTGGCAAAAAAAAAAAGTTTCTTTCAATATGCCATAGTTTTTATCCAAGCCTAGGATATATAATTGATTATGTGATTCATTTGATAATGGTGATAATGATGTAAGTTTGTGTGCGGTCATCGTCACTGTAGTCACTTGTGCTAGCTAGGGGTTCAGCTCAGCAGCAGACAATGGCAGCAAGATTGTGCTGTTTTTATCATGTAGCTGCTGTGGCAGGCTGTCAGTGAAACAAACATTGTGGAGTCGGCGACTCAGTCTCGGTAAGACTCTAAACCAAGCCGACTCCCACCTGCAACAAACAACATCTGACTGAGTCCGATCTCACTGGAAATAAAAGATACTTCAGAACTCAACCAGTGTCAGTGTTAAGAGAATGAGAGATGTGTAGAGGGGTTGTGGGATAATAGATGGACCAGACACCGAACTTCAGGTTCAGCACACAATCTCTGTGTGATATTTATTCAAAATACAGAAAATAAGCTTTTGCTATGCTATATTCCTTCTTCAGTACATCAGTTTGCAGCAACAGACTATGTCCTTTCTCTGCACTTAGCCAGCACTTACTGACACTGATCTTTGATCTAACCACTTTTCAGTTAAAACCTTTCATCCCTATGTGGACCCCGTTGCCTGTTTGCTTGGGTAGTGGGGGCTCAAAATTAAAAAAACAAAACAAGCTAAAAACAAAGAACCTTAGTGCAGAAACGCTGAAACATGGGTTACCCACAAAGGGCATAGGCAACAAGTCAAGTTTCAAAGAAATACATCGTCATACATACTACAGTAATGCAAAACATCGTGGGATATATGCAAATCACCATGTCATTTCAAACGTGTTCAGTTTACCGCAATTTACATGCGTTTTAAATAGCACAACTAACTTAATTTCTGTAATAGTCAAGAAAGAGAAGGGGATGCCCATAGGTGGCCAACCTTATGGAATAGAAGTTGCAAAGGATAGATTAGGCTAATATATAGAAGAACTGTTGCAACAGATTTAAGAAAAGTTCAGCCCTCAAGAGTGGCAGGAGCTCCCTGTCACAAGATGACATTTTTAAAGCAGTCAGATTAAATGACGTTGCAGCTGTCTGTCAGTCCCTGTTTTTCATTTGGAACTTGAACTTCTTCATTCCAGCTGCTGCATGTCCAACAACAAAACAACACACATTACCTAGTGGTGCTTGCTTGTCTGCTATGTATGTAAATGAATAGTTTCCCACTGACAAAGAAATAAAGCAATGAATTAATTCAATCGAATAATGATACTGTAGATTTTTCTTTTATTGTTGTATTCAGTATATACAAATTGTAAACATTTTTTAAGAGCACTACAGCAGCCAGAGTTACTGATTGCTCTAGTGCTCTTAAAAAAAAATGATGGTTTGTATATATGGGGCAGGATATTCAGACTGCCTTGACGCAGCACAACTGGGATGCACATGGGTGTTGACAGGGTAATATTCAACGGAGCTGCGCCATGGCACAGCATCATTGAATATCGTTCCTTGGCCACCCGCAGTGCGCATGGCACAGTGGCCAGAGTGGAGCAGGGGGATGCCCTAGCACAAGTGCCGTTGCGCTAGGTGCAACAACCGCAATGTTCAAAAGTGCATATGCAGATGGGGCTATAATGCATGCAAGGTGCAAGTGGGGCCATTTGTGTGTCATTATGGCCCCATTTGCATGCAGGTGCGCCGATCCCTGCCAGGATGCAGCTGTCGGGGACCAACACCCCCTGCCCCCTCTGGCAACACGCTCCGATGCCCGATCGTGGGCATATGTATAAATTGGAAACGTCCCATATCCCTGGTGGTCCAGTGGACCACTCGCAGCCCAGTTGCGGGCATATGTAATACAATAATAGTCCCATATCTCTGGTGGTCCAGTGGACCGCTCGCTGCTCGATCGCAGGCATCAGTAATAAATAATGACAAACCAATCCATCCCTGGTGGTCCAGCAGTACCCCCCTCACCACCCGCCCACTGAGCCCCACCGCCCCGCTCCCCCCCGGTCAGCGGCGGGTGGCAGCTCCCCACCCGCTTGCCACCCACCACCCGCTGACCGACTCTATACAGTAGGGCTGTCGCCCATGTCCACAGCATGAGCCAATGGGCGTGCAGCCCGTCTCCTACTACACAGACCAGAAATGTAGATTTCTGGACTGTATAATCTGTTATGGGCTGCGCCCATTGGCTCATGCTGTAGACCAATGGGTGTACAGCCCACGTGATGGAGTTTGCAGCGGGCTGCAAGCGGGTGGGGAGGCTGCCACCCGCTGACCGGGGACAGGGGCAGTGGGGCTCAGTGGATGGGTGGGAAGGGGTCGCTGGACCACCAGGGATGGATTGGTTTGTCATTATTTATTACTGACGCCCTCGATCGGGCTGCAAGTGGTCCACTGGACCACCAGGCATATAGGACCAATATCACAATACTAATGCCCATGATCGGGCTTGGGGGGACACCACCACCACGAAGGTGCTGCCAGAGCTCGGGTGGCCACCCACAGGTGGCAGCTGCTGTGCTGCACCCTGCAATATGGCAGCTCACCTGTGGGTGGCCAGCTGTTGCTCCTTTTTATTTTGGATCAACTGTGTGCAGTGCAAGTAGGGGTTGCACCTGCATGGACTCTACACATCCCGGGCTGAATAGCGGGATGTCGCGGGCTGTACATGGGCACACCCCACACTACGCCGCGCATACTTACTGCCGCTCCAGTGCATTGGGATTTGTGCGGGCACATTCCCTTTTGAGTATGCGCCTCAGTGCATCAGTGGGTTGTGCATGGTGCAACTGTGTTGTGCCATGCGCAACCCTTCTGAATATCCCACCCATTGAATACAAGATTAGAAGAAAACAGCATAATTTTTGTTAAAACAAATTAAGTGCTTTATTTCTTTGTGTGTGGGAAACTATAGTCATTCACATTGGCAAGCACTGTATGACTAATGTGTGCTGTTTTTTTGTTTGACATGCAATGGTTAGAACGAAGAAATTCAAGTTCTGAACAAAGAACAACATGGTCTGAGAGACAGCTGCAACATCATTCAATCTGACTGCTCTAAAAAAATGTTGGGTCTCATTCTCGCTATTAAAATAATAAAACAGTGTCACTGGTATCAAAACCTGAATTAATTCTGTGGTATTTTTTATTTCTTTGTCAATGTTAGCAGCCACGCAGCAGCAGACCCTACTTGGGTTATAAAAAAATATATGATGATATTGATAGTACTGGGCTCAGGAGCTGGCCCGCAAATGAACACATACCAGTCAGATCATACAGCCTACCTACAGGAAGGTCAGGTGGGGAGGTAGGGTCAAGCCGTCATGGACCAGGGTCATCACTTTTTTATTTATTTATTTTTATATTTACTAAATTGGCTCACTGTAATACCTTTTTGGGTACTGGCCAACTGCTTAGTGATCATATCACACTAAATTAAGGTAAGATTACTCAAGGTAATGAGTTCAATCTGATTATTTCAGAATAGATTTTTTGTAATTGTATAAATTATTTACAAGAAACAAACACTGCATGACAACAAAAAAAGCCACAAAAACACTGCAAAAATTGCAAAATTGTCTGGGGCCCTCACCTCCGGACATTATTCTACATTTTTTGGGCCCCCCACATTAATGCTACTTAAACCGTCCCTGCTTCCAGTAATATTTTCGTAGGGTTCACAGTTTAATTGGTATATTTTTCTTGTTGTTTCCTGTTACCTACACTTCTTGATTTTTGAAGAGCCCTATTGCATACTACCTGCTCTTACTGTTCCGTACGATAATATTTTTAAAACCTAACAATGTATGGCTTTCCTGTGGTTGTAGAATGTAATATGAATATTTTTAACCTTTCATAGATGCTGTACTGAAATTGCATTTGCTCTTTTCAAGCCCTCCTGGAACAGATGTTATTACTTGGTCTTTGCTGTTTCTATTGAATAAGCTGAGAGTTAAAAAAAAAAAAAAGTGCTCCTCATTTCCTTCCTAAATCTACCCCCACTAGTTTCAGACTACTCCCCCTTGTGGTCTCTTCCCTTTTTTAAATCGAAAATACCCTCTGTTCCAAACTTGTTTATACCTTTTAGTTACTTGAAGGTTTCTAGCATATCCCCCTCTCTCTTTTGTCCAAGGAATACATAATGAGCTCCCGTAATCTCTCCTCATATGGTTTGTCCCCAGGCCCTGGATCATCTTGGTTGCCCTATGCTGCACCACCTCTAGTAGTTTGATGCCTTTCTTCAAATAAGGGTACCAAACTGCACACAGTACTCTAAATGTGGTCTCACCAATCACCTGAGCAATGGCAGAATGACTTCCTCTTTCCTGGAGGTGATTCCTCTAGTGATGCATCCCAGCAGTTTATTTGCTTTGGCTGCTGCTTCACGGCACTGCACAGAGTGTCTCATATCTCCCCTGGCTATCACCCCTAGATCCTTTTCCACCTCTGAACTGCACATCTGTACACTGCCCCCCCAGCCAGTAGCTGGCCCCAGGGTTCCTATCTCCCAGGTGCATGACCTTGCACTTCTTGGCATTGAACGCCAACTGCCAGATGCCAGACCAGTTCTCAAGCCTAGCCAGAATCTCCCTGAGCTCCTGTCTCCCTTCCTTTGTGTCCACTGTCCCACAGAGCATAATATTCTCTGCAGATAGGCAGATTTTACTTTTGACCCCATCTGTTATGTCCCCAATAAAGATGTTGAATAATACTGGTCCGAGTACTGAGCCCTGTGGGACCCCACTGGTTACAGATCTGGGCTGAGATAGTTCCCCCCCTACAATCACCCTCTGGTTCCTGTCTTGCAGCCAACTCTTTACCCACCTCAGCAGCTTGTCCCCAACTCCAGATTACTCAGTTTGTCGAGCAACCTTCCATGTGGTATGGAGTCAGAGGCCTTACTGAAGTCCAGGTGCAGGATATCCATCTCCAGGCCCTTGTCCAGTGACGTAGTGACCTAGTCAAAAGTCTGTCAGGTTGGTCTGGTAGGATCTCCACAAGACCAAACCCATGCTGCCTATTGTCTTGGAGACCATTTACCTCCAGAAAGTTCACCAGTCTTTCTTTTAGAATGAAAAGACACAAAAAGTAAGCACACAGACCGAAAAGACCACGCCCACTGTGTGCTTGCTTTCGGTGTCTTTTTGTTCGAATTTCTAAGCTTAAAGCATCCGCTTGTTCTGGCAAGCGCACTAGCCTGTGTCCATTTGTTTTTTCTTTGCCTACAATGGAGGTAAAGCTGACTGGCCTGTAATATTAAGGAGAAAGATAGTCCAGTACCTTGGTGGATGTAGGGGAGGTCACAGATGGGGAGATTGAAGTTGACAGGGTGAGAAAAGGCTTTAAAGGCACTGATGGTAGATAAATCTCTGGAACTGGATGACATACTATACATCTGAAGTGAGAATTGATGGATGTGCTGGCGGGTCCCCTGGTGGACCTGATTATCACCTCACTGGAGACAGGGAAGAGTACCCCTGGACTGGAAGACAACACATGTACTGCTGCTACACAAAAGTTGGCTGAGGGATGACCTTGGTATCTACCAGCTGGTCAGTCTGACCTCAGTAGTGGGGAAACTAATGGAAACCATATTGACAAGGGCCAAGCAGTGGCCATCTGTATCTGGATTTCAGTAAGGCCTTTGACTCTGTTTCCCATAGGAGACTAATGAGAAAGCTGGAAGATGTCTGCGTAGGGGCAAAACCGGCTATGTGGGTTACAAACTGGCTGCAGGATAGAAGTCAGAGGGTGGGGGTTGGGGGGTTCTCAGAGGCTAGGCCACTCACTAGCAGCGTCCCACAGGGCTCGGTGCTTGGTCCAGTGTCATTTAACATCTTCTTCAGCAACATTAAAGAATGGATAAAAGGTAAAATATGCCTGCTTGTGGATGACGCAAACCTCTGTGGGAGAGTAGACATGGAGGAGGGCAGACAGGACCTTGGGGAAGAGCTAGCCAAGCTAGAAAAATGGTCAGGTATTTGGAAACTGGGATTCAGTGTGAAAAAGTGTAAGGTAATGCACTTGGGGGTGAAGAACCCAGAGACCAAATGGCCGGGAGGTGTGCAGGTTAGCAGGTCAGGGGAGAAGGACTTGAGAGTGATCTTTGAGTGACCTGAAACACTCAGCACACTGCAGGAAAACAGCAGCCAAAGTGAATCAGATGCTGGACTTTATAGCCAGGGGTATAACCAGTAGAAAAGTGGAGGTGATTCTGCCACTGTACGGATCCCTAGTTCGATCATATCTTGAGTACAGTGTGCAGTATTTGTGCTCTTACCTAAGGAAAGACATCAATGTGCTGGAAACATTCCAGAGAAGGGCAACCAAGAAGATACAGGGAGAGCAAGGCAGAACATATAAGGAGAGACTCAGAGATCTGAACATGTACTCTCTGGATGCTAGAATGGAAAGGGGTCACATGATCAAAACCTTCAAGTACCTTAAAGGTTTGAATAGAGTTAGGTCTGAGGGTCTCATCAACCTTAGTGGGAACAGGACCACTAGGAGGCACAGCCTTAAGCTGGTGTGGAGAAGATTCAACAGGGAAATAAGGAGGCACATTTTCACTGAGAGAGTGGTGGTTAAGTGGAATGGGCTGCCAAGGAAGTAATCTCCATGAAGACTGTGGACAGTTTCAAGAGAGTCTGGGAAAGAGTAAAGGGGAAAGTTGCATGGAGGGGGGACATCAGCGGTGAGGGAGAAGTGGATAATGGGAAGGGGGGACAGATCCCTCTGTGGACACTAAGGGGTCTGCAGACTCGAACAGACATGATTAACTGCAAGACCTTTTTTTGCTTTCTCAGTTATGTGTTCATATGTTCATATATGTTCTAAATGTGCACAGGTGAACCTGTCCTTGAACTTTAGATTAGTAAGGTGAATTCATTTTTTTTTTTTTTAAGATGCAACAGATTTTTTTTTGTCTTAAAGCCCTCAGAGGCCCGGGGATATTGAATTTTAGTTCTTTTAAATAGGGCCTTATAATAGGAAGTATTGTGTGACATTTGTATGTAGAATAAGCTTTTAAAACTGCATAGCTATATCTAAAATAACCTTGTAATGCTATAGAAATGAAGATCAGATAGCAGGGAGAGAGGGTCAGTGCCTCTTCCTGCCTGGACAGTGTTTCCCTGCAGCATCCTGGATCACCAGGGAAGCACAGGAAGAGTGGAGCTAGGAAGCTCCAGGAGGCTCCAGAGCAGAGACAATCAGCTGAGGGCTGTGCCCCCTCCTCGCCAGGTAGCCAATCCTAGATGCTGCCTGGGAACCAAGAAGCAAGCAAGGAAGGAACTTTCTTATGGACTAGGCCACCAAGCCCCCCCCCACTCTGCAGCCCCGTGAAGGGCCAGCATGCAAAGGATGTTGGAGTCTTCCCTCTGGAGTCTGCCCTACGAGGCAGCCAGCCACTCTGGTCCCCTGCTGATCCAAGTGGACCCCTACCCAGGTAAGCCTGTTGGGAGTTGCACTGTAGGGAGGCTGTACTTGGGAGGTTAGCTAGGCATCTGGAGGTAAGGGTGTCAGTGGGCTTTGGGCTTACTGTTTGTTTTTCTTTCTTGTGTTTGTTCTAAACTGTTACTAGGTAGTAGTGTGTATTGATTGTCAGCAAACTGTTGCTAGGTACTAGTGTTAAATAGTTGCTAATTATATTGGCGTGTAGGGAGTTGCTGTAAAATACTTGCTAGGTATTAGTGAGCTTCAAGGTTTTAGGGCTTGCGGTTACTAGGTGGTAACAGGGTAGCCCTACTGGGTCTGGGACAGGAAGATAGGAAGGACAAGAAGAACAGGCAAAAGGAAATGTGGAGAGTGGTGCAATGCAGTGGTTGTGGGGTGGAAGTCTACAGGGAGACCTTCTGGAGACTGTAGTGCTGTCCCATCTGCATGCACCTCCCTTGGTGGAGGGAACAGGTCTCAAGGCTCTGGGCAGTGCTGGCAGAGTCAGGAGAATGTCGCTAGGCTCAAAATCATGTTGTTAAGGTGTTGGGGCGCCATCTCTCCCACCCAGAGATCACCTCCCGACCCACGATTACCGGTAAGGACTCTCCTAGGCTGGGGAAGCTGAGATTCGCAGCGATTGGCCGACGGAGCTCTGTGCTGCGCACTGATTGGCCGCCGGCTCCAGACATCGTCTCTGATTGGTCTGGTTGACTTTGGTGCTTAGCTGGGCTAGGAGCCCATTGACTTGCAGTGCTAAGTGCCAAAATTTTATGCTTTTGGACAGTTCTTAGCCTATTCACTACTGTTTTCCACCTCTGACCCACTATCAGTTTCTGCCAAATGTTTCTCTTAGATTTGTAAAATTGCTCTACTGTGCATGTGCTTAGGCATGTCAAACTTGTGTAACGCTGCCTGCTTTTTGCCATATACTAAACAGGATTAATTAAGACTCCTGCTATGCTGATAGCTTGTCATTAATGAACTGTTTTAAATGCTCTTTCCTTTTTGGTTTTTATGTTTTGATCTCATCCTCATGCCTGATGATTGTTAATTTATAGTAATACAGCTTAATTCCTGGTTGTATAAGGGCTTGTTGCTGCTCTGTCTCTCTACCTATTTCCTCTATCACTCTCTCTCTCCTGCCCCTTCCCCCGAGCCTCCAGAGGGTGTCAGCGTGTAAATCCTCTCTTCTCTTGGGGCGATATCAAACTGCTACCTCTGCCACTCCCTTTTAAACTCTCGCTGTTCTCCTGCAGCCTTAGGCATCTGTCCCCTGCCTCAAACAGCGTCTCCTCAAACTTTTAGTTAAAAAAAAAACAAAATATATAAACAGAAGTTTAAAACTTTTATTAGCTCCTCTTTCTCCTGCTACCACCCCCTCTCCCCTGTCTCTCCTACCTGGCGCCAGCAATCCACTATACAGAATCGTTTCTGGCTACCACCCCCCCATCTTACAGTCTGCTCTCACGCTCACCTCTCCAATTTCTGGTTTCCCTCCCCCTTACCTCATAGCCTATGACTTAATCTCCTTCCTCCCTTTTTCCTCCTGTTAAACTGAGTCACAGCCTACTGCCACCGAGTATTTAAACGCACTCACCGTCCTCTTCTCTCTCTCCCTTGCTGGTTGCCATTTGCCCGAGAGGGCTAGCTGGGGACCGGTGGCTACTGTCGATGGGTCCTGGCTCTTACACGCCAGCCAGCGTCGCCTCTTCTAGCCGCCTCCGACCCACGATTACGGTAGGACTCTCTAGGCTGGGGAAGCTGAGATTCGCAGCGATTGGCCGGCCAGACTCTGTGCTGCGCACTGATTAGCCGCTCCAGACATCATCTCTGATTGGTCTGGCTGACTTTAGTGTTAGCTGGGCTAGGAGCCCATTGACTTGCAGTGCTAAGTGCGAAATTTTACCACCCCCCCCTCCCCTCCAACCTTTATTAAATAGTCTGCTTTTCTCCGCCCCTTGCTCTAAATGCCCGCCCACTGCCTCACATCCTATCCTGAACCACTAGCTAAACCACTCCTTCTCCCTAGTTCTCTCTGCTGCTACTACCCCTCAGAGCATTCTGCTAGCTACACCCCACTGTGTCTTTCCTCTTTTTTTTTTTAGCTCTCTAGACCCCCTCTTCCTTCCTCCCTCCTTCTTCTCTCCCCCTACTCCCCCCTTCTAGCTACTATACCTCCCTGTAAACATTTTCTTCTCTCTTCAGCCCTCTCCTTGCTTCCAACCTTAACCCACCTACCCACCTCCTCCCATCCCTCACTACCCTCTACTCTGGTCCTCTGGCTAATTACCCAACATCAGGCACGATGGCAATCTCCCCCTTAAGCAAAAATGGTGCCATCCAGCTATGGACTGTTTAAATATGAACAAGTATGAAGACTACATGGGGGCAACCTGGCACCTATTCCTGGTCGATACGTTACACTGGGATCCCAGACGCCTGTACTGGTCCAAAACACAAAAGAACCCGAGGAGGATCGCCACCTACTATGAAATACGACAATGGACTCTCAAACTCCTACTCCTCCTCCTCTTAATATCTGGAAGTGTTCATCCTAATCCTGGCCCAATTTCCTACAGTACAACAAAGCCTGCCAAAACGGAGGGGGGACTCACCTTTGTCATCTTAAATATTTGTAGTCTCCTACCAAAACTAGCCTCCCTACAAACTTTTGTCAGTCAGCATAACCCCGATATTCTAGCCATTGTTGAAACTTGGCTGACACCTAGCTCCTCCGACCATGCTATATCTCTTCTAGGCTACAAGATTCTCAGGCTGGATAGGACATCAAAAAGGGGTGGCGGCTGTGCCATCTACATAAAGGAATATCTCAACTGCCTCTCCATTACGTATACCACTAACTCTGTCTTACAACTCCTCCCTATCAAACTTCTCCTTGGTGCCCATAACAAAGTCCTCACGGTTGCTGCTGTCTACATCCCGCCTAAAGATCCTGGGCCTGGCCTACAGTCTGTACTAATTTACGTCAGATCTCAACCTCCTGATGCCGAGCTCCTCCTACTAGGTGACTTCAATATCAACTGGCTTGCATCAGACATAGGGTCGACTAAGGATGCAATCCTAGCAGCAAACTTAACTCAGCTGGTCAATTCACCCACTAGGAAAAACTATAAATCTGGTAATAGTACTTTAATAGATTGGATCCTCACCAACCACCCAGCCCGGATAAATAATATTGCTGTTCTCCCAGATTCTCTTAGCGACCACTCTCCTATAATACGTACCTGGTCAAACAAGTCTAGAAAACCACCCCCTAGAACCATCACTAGCAGAGTACTACCGTTTGGAAACCTTACTCCACTCAAGGAAAATCTTAGACAGAAAGACTGGTCTCCCATTTACAATACGAAAGGCGATGTAGCTCTAAACCACTTTATCTACACCTTCAGTGCTGCCTGTGACTCATACGCACCTGTAAAAGCGCCAAAAGTGAAAGCACTCACAACTCCATGGCTCACTGCTAAGCTAATGGCACTACACAAGGAAGGGACCACCTCTGGAGCTATTGCAAGAGACACTGGCTCTCCGGCTGACATCCTAAAATATAAACAGGCCCGAAACTACTGTACTAAAGAGACTCGTCGAGTGAAGAGCGACTACTTCAAAACTGCTCTTTCTAACACCTGGGGTGAAGGGAAATCTTTCTGGGACAATCTAAGAAATATCACGGGTAAGCAGTCCAAATCCTCTCCTACTACAATGAATGTGGCAGGCACTACCACCCTTGACCCCATGGTCATAGCAAACACCTTAAATGAGACATTCACCAACCTCAGCGGAGTCCTTGCATCTGACTTCTTCGCTTCTGCAGACCCCTGTATCTCTATATCCCCCTCTGCCTCTCCAATCACTGCACCCTTCCATCTTAAAATAGTTAAAGCACATGAAGTTTATAAATATGTAAAGAAGGCTATATCTAATTCAAGGGCAAGCAGTGACTCTCTTGACCTTAAAATACTATCCCTTACCCTGGGTGTAGTTCTACTCCCCCTCACCAGAATATTCAATCTCTCCCTCTGTTCTAGCAAATTCCCTAGTATATGGAAGGCTGCTATAATCACCCCAGTGCACAAAAGTGGGGATAAGTCTCTGCCTGGTAACTATAGACCAATTTCAATACTCCCTCCCTTATCAAAGACCCTTGAGCGTATGGTAGTTGACCAGCTTACAGACTACCTGGAGAAATATAACATTCTTTGTGACCAGCAACATGGATTCAGACAAAGGCATAGCACCACCACTGCCCTACTCAATTCTCAGGAGTAATCCACAAGGCCTTGGACAAAGGACTCCTCACGAGCTGTGTTTATTGATCTAGAGGCATTTGACACTGTTCACCATGGCCTACTGATCAGTCAACTACAGGCCTTGGGCTCTCCTTGGGCTCTGGTGCCTGGATAAAAGCTACCTTGCCGCACCCAGGTTGTAAAAATATCTGGAATCCTCTCAGACCCTAAGCCTGTCCTCTCAGGAGTTCCGCAGGGATCTATCCTAGGCCCTACTTTTCAGCCTCTTTCTAAACTCCCTCCCTAAATCCTGTCCAGAACAAATCATCCTCTATGCTGATGATGCTGTGATTCTATCCTCACACACAAAGACCCTAACTGCTTCGCGACAGCCTACAACACGCGTTTGCTAGTGTTGAGGAGTGGTTCGTTGGACACAAGCTAGTCCTAAACCACAAAAAAACAAAATCTATGCTCTTCGCTAGCCCGCAGAACAAGAACAGACAAGCTCCACTTACTATCAACACCTCCCTGGGAATCACCCTTGAACAAGTGACTATCTTTAATTATCTTGGAATCACATTTGATCAAGGCCTTGTCTTCTCATCACATATTGATGGTATTTACAAAACTATTAATCAGCAGCTTGGGATACTCTACCGCAACAGACAACTCTTCACCCATCCAACGCTGAAGCTAGCTATTCAGTCCTCGATCATCTCAGTCATAAACTACGACAGTATTTATGGGTCCGCCCTTCAAGCGCACTGAAATGGATCACAACCTCCTAAACAAGGCATGTCGGCTGCTTACAGGTGCTCATCGACTTACTCATACCTGTGAACTCTATGCTGATACTGGGTGGTTACAGCTATCAAACCAGTTAAAGTTCTTCACCTGCCTAATGGCCAAGAAATCCATCATGGGCCTCACCCCACCCTGCATTCAAGGCCTGCTATGCCAGAACCCAAGTGTATGATCCACCAGAAGATCAGAAACCCAGCTTCTACAGGTCCCCCACTGTCGGACCACACAATGTCAACAATCTTTTGCCTATCGTGCCCCTAACTGGCTAAATACTCTCAGCACCTCTATTATCTCCTCTTACTCATTAGGTGCTTTTAAATCCAGACTATTCTCTCACCTAGCCACTTCAAACTCATGTGACTGCCTTGTTTAATCTCCTATTCTAGTCTCACTCCTCCACCCTTGCCCTCTTACTTGACAATGGCCAGCTAATGGATCCTCATCTCCTACAAATGGTCTGCTCTTTCCTCCTACCACCCCGCCTTTTCCTCTTTTATTACCACACCCCTACTTACCTCCCTTACATATCTTCCCTCCTCATTTGTTTTCTATACTATGAAAGTGCTTAAGTGATTTATCTGCTGTACATTAATGTCATTAGATTTTAGCTATTTGTGCAAACCCTGTACCTCTATTTGTCTGTAATTGATTTTGACGCGGAACCTTTGTAAAAGAGCCTTGGCTCAACGGTATTAATTCCTAGATTTTACAATAAACAATAAACAATAAACCTAGCCAGACAATGCTACCTCAAAGGATACCAGGAGGGAGGAGCAGTTGTACTACAATGGTCTCAAGGAGGGCAGAGGTGGTAGGATCTGGAAGGCTGGGAGGAGCAGGTAACAGGCACACTCCTTCTCCAGTGCCACTAAGAAATTCCTGTGCCATTCTGGTGGAACAGGACTGCCAAGAAGGGGCACCTGAGTTAGTGGACAGTGAGGATGTGGGAGACTGCCCAAATGGAGTCCCGGGGGAAGAAGAGGCTCCCAGAGAGGAGGAAGCAACTCTACTGGGGGACTCTATAGTGGGGATGATGAAGTTGGGGGAAGGAAAGGGGGTATAGTCGGGGTGATGGAGTTGGGGGATGGAAAGGGGTTAGAGAAGCACATTGCCTCGAGGGGATGGAAAGTGTATCCAGCAGATTGTGAGGGTAGTAGGAAGGAAGGGGGAGCTGGATGTCATTGTCCACCTGGGGACGAATGACCTAGCTCTGTAAGGGATGGGGGCAGTGCAGGAGCAGTTTAGGGAGCTGGTGAAAGGTCTTAGGCAGGTAGCACGCACTGTAGCCTTTACAGAAGTGCTTCCTGTCTACAACAGTGGGAAGAAGAGGGAACTCCACACTAAGATCTTCAACTCATAGTTGAAGGAATGGTACAGAGAGCAGGGGTATGGCTACATTGGAGTCTGGGACTCCAACTGGAGGGATCACAGCTTTTACCAGGGGGACGATTTGCATCCATCGAGGAAGAGAACAGCAGTCCTCAGTGGATGGTTTAAATGTCACTTTGGACATTTAAAGGAAAACTACACTCAGTGGCAGCTCCAGCTTCTGTTGGTTACCAGGGCACTGAGTGGGCACCACAGTTGGGAGCCAGGGCACCTATAGAAACCAGAATGTAAATAATGCATGTAAATTCTTGTGTGCCCATCTGTTTTTTACAATTTGAAAAAAATGAATGTTATATTTCAGAAATAAAAATGCCATTTCAATATTATGTTTTAGAGCTTTTATTTTACATTTAAGTATGCAACATATTCTAACTTTGCAGACATTTGTCTGTTCCATTGTCTCTCCCGTCACATTTCCCACATGCTGAACTGGTTTATGGGTTTGTTTTGAGCATTGTATTTTTCGAACAGCATTCTGGTGCTCACTTCAGAAAGTTGGATGGTGCCTAAAAATAAAGTTTTATTAAAGTTCTCCGGAAAGTCTCACCAGCTATTTAAGTGCCTGAAAGCATTTGAACAGAAAAAAAAAAAAAAGATGAAATAGTAAACTGAACTACAACCATCTGACCATTTCACGTATGCAATACCACTCCATAAATACTCACTTTTCATAATAAAGTAATTTTTCTGTTGCTGTGTAGTTTGGCAGAAATGTCCACCACACTGTCCAAGTCCAAGTCCTGTGTGCGGCCTTCATTAAGAGAAAGGACTGCCAGGTTGCTAAGTTTCTCATTTGCCATTCTATTGTGAAGGTATGTTTTAATCATTCTGAGTTTACTGAATGAACGTTCACATCTGGCAGATGTGACTGGAAGAGTAAGTGCAATGATAAGCAGGTGATATAGTTCAAAAAAGGCATCTCTGTATGGCATCAAATAATGAGCATGCATACTATTTATGTCTTCATCAGGGTTCCTTTTGAGAAGCCTCTTTGTTCCATACATCTCGGTTGACAGATCTCTCACGTTCAATCCATAGTGGCGTGCCATGGGAATTACATTCTCTTCCTTCAAAAAATCATTCCTCCCTGGAGTTAGTGCAGCAACTGCTTATAGAATTTCACAGTTCTTATCAAAAAGCCACCTGTCCAGCTCTCCAATGATCCTGTCAAGAGCTGGCAAGAAGAGGTGTTTCTAAAAATCGTCCTTGGTTTGCAGAACATGACGTTGCCCTGTTGTGCTCATTGTGATATGATCCTGATGTGAAACAGGTCTTTTCCAAATACGAGCCCTCTCAATTGGCTGAGCCTGAGGCAAACCGTTGTCCTGGATTAGCTTTTGTGCTTCTGTCCAAACTGTAGACCATAAACCAGATTCAGATTCGTTATCACGTCTGGCTTCCGATAATTCTTCTTGTAAACTTGCTACCAGTTGTACGGCACAGGATAGTTGCAGATCAGAAGATTGCAAACACTTTGCAACAATGCTGGTCTTTTTGAGGATCAGCTCAAACATAATAAGATTAATGGCAAATGTGCTATTTATTATATGTGTAACCCCTCACCCCTGCCTTTTTGCCAAAACGACAGGTGGCATGCTGTTGAAGCTGACAGCAGTACCTGGTGGGGACTGGGTTCGGGGAGGATGAGGTTACTCGGCACAGGGGGACCTAGGTTTGGCCACTCTGCACAGGGGCACCCAAGTAAATCCGAACACAGGAAGCAATAACTGTAATGTTCAGAACCAGGAATGGGATTCTTCAGTGTGGCTTTTATTCACATACTAGCTGAACAAAACAAAGCATAGACGGAGCCCCATGGGGCTACATTTCCTGGTAATGCAGATTAGAGACTACAGAACACTTATTCACCATTTTCAGCCCTCAGGCTCTGAACCCAACAGGCACACAGCCCGGACTTGCACGCAGCTTTGGGTACGCAGCCCGACTTGTACACACTTGGGTTTTCCCCACGGGCCAGGCTCCCCTGCCGGCCACTTGATCCACGGTCCATTGGAAGAATGAACCAATTATCCTGTCGTGGCTCCCAACACCACTTAGAGTCGGCGACTCCTAGAGAGAATTTTTCCTTACTTGTTGTGGCTCCCCACACCACTTAGAGTCTGTGACTCCTAGAGAGATTTTCCCTTTTGCAACCCCACGTCTGAGTACTTCCCCCATCAATGGCCAAGTGCATGAGGCAAAGTAGCAACTACAGCAGAAATCCATAGAGGTGGACCTGGTCACTAAAGATGGGGGGTCCGCCCACCTCCAGCTCTCAGAGCCCATAGCTGGTCATTTCCCTGGGAAAACTGAACCATTCCTTTGCTGAACTTCTAAATGTAGATTGAAGGGTAGATGATCTGGTGCATCTCCTCTACATACTACTTGAATCACACAACACTCTAGCATTTGACACTACTTTACTTGTTTGGCCCATTTCTCTAGGCTTCCCAAAATGTAGCGCAATCCCTAGATTTTCACACATGTCCCAGGGTGAAGAAAACATTTTGCCTTCTTAGTCAGAGCAGACACTCACCCTTTAGTTGCAGGTGCCCCACAGGCGACTCACAAATCTTCCATCTTTCAAAATAAATGCTGAACTAAACAGGCCGCTTTTCTTCCACTTGGCAGAATTAAGGGGATTGCCCCAGGAATCTGCTAGGGATCTTTACATCCCCCCCCAGAGGAAGGGGGCACTGAGACCCGAACAGTGGTCTCCACCACTTGAGCACACCTTCACTTACTGAAGACAAACTGGACACTGACTACTAACCTTTTGAAAACGCCCAACGTTCTATCTAACTCCCTCTGCTGCAGATTCCAATGTGGCTTATGCAGCTGTGAAAGTTCTATTGGTGATGTCATCCCTCAGTCTCAGCTGAGACTGAGAACAGAGTGAGACAGTGTGAAACACAGTTAACTGGAGTTTCACAAGCTGCCCTCCCTGCCTACCACTAGGTCTTACTGAGATTCTAGTAACCCTGGGTAACAAGGGGGTTACATATGTATAAGTGCCTTTGCCTGAATTATACACTCTGCATTTCCTCTCTCCCCCTCATAATGATGTAGTGTCTCCATGATGGCTGGCAAAGTCTTATGCACACTGTTGCATGCAGCATATTGGCAGGTCCACCTTGTGCCAGATAAACGTTTGAGTTCCACTGGCACCTTTCCAGGCATCATTTCTTTCTGCATTTCTATAAAGAAAGCATGAACTGCTGACCCACTAATGAAATTGTATAAGGTTTGTAACAATGATAAAAACTCAGCTGCCATCTGAATGTTTTTGACACAATCCACAACTACAAGGTTCAGCCTGTGGCTGTAGCGGTGTATATAGATAGTCTTGGGAACAGTGGTGGAGCCAGGTTTGGGAGCATTTGGGAGCCGGGGGGGCCATTCAGTCACTCATGGGCTCCACAAGGGGCACTTCACAGTGAATAAAGATGGTGTTGGGGCACCGCTACTCACACTGGGGCAGCCAGGAGGGGTGACCACCCCCCCAGCCCCCAGCTCCGCCACTGCTTGGGAACTTCTTCACGAAACTTAGCCTGCACTCCAGCTGCTTCCCCACCCATAACACTGGCACCATCATAGCACTGTGCTATGCACATGTTTATATCTATGCTGTTATCTGCAAGTGTCTGCAGTATTATCCTGGTCAGGGATGTTGCATCCAAGCCTTTTGCTTGTTGAAAACCAAGGAATTCTTCATGTATTTTGCCACCATGCACATAACGCACCACAAAAGAGATCTGCTCAGTCTTTAAAATGTCCTTTGACTCATCCATTTGTATCGAGAATGCCCCAGCAGCTACCACCTCTTCTGTACTTTGCTGTTGCACAAGTCGTGCCATAATATTAAGGAGCTGGTCTTGGATGCTGTGATGTGTATATTTTGCATTTCTTGCACCTGACAATTTTTTTTGACTACGTCATCACGCATTGCTATCAGATTCAGAATTTCAAGAAAATTGCCGTGGTTGACACTATGTTCACCTTCTCTGTGTCCTCTCTGTGCAATGCACTGTGTGGCAGTCAACCTCAATATCTCTACTATTGTTTTTATGTAATGGCGATTTTCTTTCACAAGTTTGCTGTGATCCTCATTGATCAGACTCTGTATGGTCCTTCCTTCCTTTGCATGCATCTTGAAGTCACACCATGCTGTATATGATGCTTTATGGGACTCAGAGTTGTTGTGCAAGGTTAGTGATCCATCCTTTCCAATAGATCTGTTCCAGTTCTGGAAACCATTTTTAAGGAACACGGTGACATTTCTGCTGGTTTGAAGAAAATGACAACATGCAAAGCAATATACAGCATATTCAGACTGAGAGTATTCAGTCCAGGGGAAAATGCTGTACCAGTTGGGATTGAATGCCCTCCACTTTTGGCCAAACTTCTTTTGTGGAAATCCACGCAGCTTTGGTTGTACAGGCATGCAGTCTCTATTCTGGCTCAAATCAGAGGGGCCTGGAGTTTTTTTCAGTTGTGCTGTACAGATCTCAGTGATTCTGAAACTTCCATCATCCTCGGAATCTGATGCTGAAGTATCACTATCGGACTGCATACTGTCATCACTATGTTCCCATTGAGGCATGGTGTTTGAGCATGGCACAGCTTCGGACTGTTGTGAACTACTACAGTCATCTTCCAACTCATCAGCCTTTCGTTTTCTGGTGAGGAATCCCCAGATATCCATAATCTAGAATGACAGCATTGTTTCCTTTCAGTCAAATGTTTATATTTTCAATTTGAACTTCCACAAATTAAAAGAAAAACTACTACTACCAATTGCACCACTGTTTAATGGAGTGGTGTCACTGACACTACTCAGCACAATGCCAGCAGTTGATGGCATGAGACACGCCGACACCTCCAGCGACTTGAGGCCGCTCACTCTGACACTGCACAGCCAAAAGAAATACCAGCCGTTGATGGCATGTGGCATGCCAACACCTTCAGCAACTTGAGGCTGCTCACTCTGACACTACACAGCCAAGAGGAATACCAGCCGTTGATGGCATGAGGCATGCCAACACCTTCAGCAACTTGAGGCCGCTCACTCTGACATTACACAGCCAAGAGGAATACCAGCCATTGATGGTATGGGACACGTCAACACCTCCACCAAGTTGAGGCCGCTCACTCTGACACTACACAGCCAAGAGGAATACCAGCCGTTGATGGCATGAGGCGTGCCAACACCTTCAGCAACCTGAGGCTGCTCACTCTGACACTACACAGCCAAGAGGAATACCAGCCGTTGATGGCATGAGGCATGCCAACACCTTCAGCAACTTGAGGCCGCTCACTCTGACACTACACAGCAAAGAGGAATACCAGATGTTGATGGCACGAGACATGCCAACACCTCCAGCAACTTGAGGCTGCTCTCTCTGACACTACACAGCCAAGACGAATACCAGACGTTGATGGCACGAGACACGCCAACACCTCCAGCAACTTGAGGCTGCTCACTCTGACACTACACAGGCAAGAGGATTACCAGCCGTTGATGGCATGAGACACACCAACACCTCCAGCAACTTGAGGCTCACTCTAACATGATACATCGTCCTTATCCAGTAGTGCAGTTTTGCTTAAGTGTAGTCTGATTTTTGAGCCATTTTGAGTCTTCACATATTCTTAAAACCGATAGTATCAAACTATGCTCTGTTTTGGCTGCATGTCCAGGTTACAGAGAAGATGTGATGTCGCACAGACCTTATTTTGTAAAACCATTCTTTCTTGGAGGTGTTAAGTGCATTAAGACCATTAGCAGTAAATCAACCAGTATTTTGAATTCTGAATGTTAACTATGGCCTTTAACTGCAGTGATATTTTATACCTTTATATGCTCTTCTGTATTCCCTTTTGTTTTGTTTGTACTATAATCTTTATCTGATAGGTTTTAGTGTCAGACATTTTTATTGCCTTTGTCACTTTACGGATCCCTACCAGAGTCCTCAGCAGCTAGTGCTCTCATTTTTATACCACCTGGACATTCCATAGTATTAGTTACACCATCACAGGCTGTTCAGATGTACAAGCGTAGAACGGTGTGTCAGCCATGTGGAATATCCAAGAAATATGAAAAGAAACAGTGACTGTGATAAAGTGAACACAGTATACAAAACTGAGGGTGATAGTGACACAAATATAGAGGACCAACACGTAAAAGAAAAACATGAGGATGTTTAGCATAGGTTACAGCTTTTGGTTCTCAAACAGTCTTAATGAGCTTCCCCCAAGATATGGATGGAAAAAGTCAAGCCTCCACATAGAAACAATACCTTGCAATACTGTGCCCTGTACACCAAAAACAAACTTGAAATGACACTGAATAAATGACAGAGTTATTCACCTGGGACTGTTTGCATTCAGTTCCCCCCATTCATACCAAACAAACACAGCAGTGCATGTTACAATACAAATATTGATTTACTTTTTATTCCGTTTTAGATCACCCATTTCTCCAGTATTATGAGAGCCACTCTATCTTTTAGCTTCAGAATTTCTGAGAGCAGAACTAGCCACATTTTTTATTTATTTTTTTTATTTTATTTTATTGAAATCTAGGATTACAAATACCTTTGAGCAGGAACTGATCGTTTACAAAGGTTCCACATCGAAGGAATGGGGCATGTACATACATACATACAAAGGTCAACATAATAGTACATAGTTACACAATAAAAAGAAGTAAGAGACTGAGGCTTAGGAAATTCCAGTAATTCAAAATGTGCCAAATGTTAGGTAGCATGACATACCAGCCAAGGGCAATCTTAGAAATAAGCACTGCAGGTGAGAGGGAAGGGGGTATGCAGGCAGGAAGGCCATTGTCGGAGGGTTGAGGGTGAGGGTAGAGCTCTAAAGGGAGGGAAGGGAGGGAGGGAGGGAGGGATAAAAGTCAGGAAATGCCCGGTGGGAGGAAAGGAGAGGGGCAAGGTGGGGAGAGGTAGCTGTCAAGACTGAAGTGGAGGGCAGTGAGCGGTGGGCCCCGATTAGGCGAGGCAGTCACAGCGACTAGTTGAAATGAGACGAAGTCAGAGTTGTCTCTTAAAAGGGCCAAATGAGAACTGTTTTTAAAGTGGCTAGCCTCAGGTTTTCTGCACTGCTCAGAATTGTTGTTGTTGTTTTTTTTTTAAATACACATTTAAAATCACTTTTTTGGCACTATGGTAAACTAGTATGCTCCCTGACTTTAGTGGACCGTGGGTGTTTAGAGATAGCTAGCTATGAATACTGCTAAAAACCTGGGGCTAGCCATATTGAAAGAACCCCCCCCTTTTTTTCCCCCAAATAAAAAATGTATTTCTCCCTTTCCCTCAATCCACAGGACCTCCAGCCCCATGACCCCAACATCCACTGGGATTTACCCCCAGGAGGGTATTCCTCATGGCTTGCCCCACCCCCCGGGTCGCGGGGTTAGCAGGGTCTCCCAAACCACTTCCGTAGATGGGATCCAGTAGCTGGACCAATGAACCCAGCTACTCAGGTGAGGGGTCTTGCACCATCCTGCCACTGAGGTTTCCCATTTCCCCTTTTGCTCCCCAGAGATGCCGTGTGCAATGGCTCCATGATGCACGACCTGTGTGCCATGTGTCTGTCTGCCTGTCCCTCTCCCTACTCACTCTGCGGCAGTCCAGAGGTGCTTTTCCCATTGCCACTGCTAGGGGAAAGTGTACACCAGGATCTGTGATCCCCCTTCCCCCCGAGGAGAATGGTCCTCCAGATGTTCATTCTTTCTCCACCCGGCTAGCCCTCTGGTGGCCGAGCTCGCTACCAAACTCGGGTCACCAGCTTCACAAGCAGTAACGCTGCTGCTGCACCAGAGGACCACATATGAAATCCTCCTTTTTAATTACTTAAAATTGTAAACCAAAAGCTAAGGTAGGCGTAACCTGTTGAGCAAAGCCTTTTACAAGACAAGAGAAAGGGGTGCTCTAAAATGGAAAAAAAAAGGTATAGGTTCAAAATATTCACAGCAACCTGTACTGATACTTCTGGTATAGTACATTATCAGAATTGACAGGGTATTCCATGGAACTGGCTGGGGCCTCCCCAAGGAGGCTGGCCTCACCATATGTGAAACCCCCTGGGTTACAACCATGAGCTAAACATCCTGCAGGCCCAGTTTTTATTCCTGCAGCCTTCACTTGCATACTCTGTGACCCTGAGCAAATCACTTAACATTACTGTTCTGCCAGGTCACCCTTAAAATGGACCTTATACCTAATGAACCTCACCAGTAATTAGCAAATAATAAAAATACAATAAAAAACTAGTTTACAAAAATGTATTTGTTTTATTTTAGTCTTTGGTAACCGGGTAAGACCCACTAGGCACAAGTGCCTGTTTTCAGGGGTGACCTGTGAGCACCAGGCGGTTAAGTGACTTGCTCAGAGTCGCACTGTGGAGGTTGTGAGAATCAAAGTCAGGTCTGGTTTGCTAGATGTATCAAGCTCGTTCACACCACGTTCCTCTAACCTCTAGGCTATACTGCCATACCAGAATAGATATGATTTCCTGTCACTTACAAAATCTGTTCTGCAGGGTCCACCACCCACAGGCCACCACCCCTGCAGCCAGGCTAGTAGATTCAGTTGACTTAGTTTTTCTGGTTCAACTTCTGCAGGCAGGCAGCTTCTTGTGTTGTTGATTGCTGGACAGGGTCTCTGTGCTGCAGATTGTGAGAGTGCACATGAGTAGTGCATCAAGCTACAGGTCTGGCTGGACAGATGTTGTTCTCTGTGTCCTAGCCTTTTACCAGTACCAGGGAGGCTATACCAGGAGGAAGACTGATGTACTTCTGCCCCCCCATGTAACAATAAACCAAAATATGCAATGCCACACCACACACGCACACACACACACACACAAATAGTAGGCCTGACCATTTCAAATATCCATTTAGCCAATAATCCCAAAAGATAAATGTTTATATTTACAAATGTCATCCTAACAGACACAGAGGTTAAACTGGCCTTAGCTACAAGTCTAGCAAGTATTGTGATAAGCCTGGGGCCTCTATATCGTCAAGGTAGCCAGCCTGACAGAGGTCCATTCACAGCAGCACTCACGCATGCATGCTTCACTCTGGTATTTAAAGCACACATAAACACATCCAGAGTAAGATTAGCAATACAATGCAGTTTACTGATTTGGTAATGGGCCTGGGTGGGGTTGAATGAGGTGTGAAGTGTGTGACTGTTAGGGGAAGAGGTGTTTCTATGAAAGCACTTGTTTGGGGAATGGTGACCCAGTCTATGGTAATTCCTGTTTTACTATAGAACCACTAGTTCTTCGTATGACTATCCTGTTTCTCCAGACTCATTTCTTTCTCCCCGTAAAAATATTATGCCAGCAGGAGGGACCAGTCCTTTATTTTCAGTTTACCTAATACCAGCCCTCCCTAAGACAACCCACTCCCTTCATCCACAGACCCCAAGGTGCCCCCCAACCCCCAATCCCTGGCTTCTATGCTAGGCCATCTGTTGGCAGTGTGCCAGCTGAACCCAGCCACTTCACTCACTCATTCTTGCCCCCTCTTCCAATCCACACGCAGACTCCATCTTGCTCTTACAGTGGTATAGAATTAGTGGAAACTGAACAAACATGCATGGGAGCTGAATGAAGCAAGCTTACACTAAACAAGCTTTTCCAACATACATAATTAAATTCACTTTAACCAGAGTATTAACAAACCCCTATTTTGGTGAAAGTGCTGCATTTCTTTCTGTGCATGGTTTCATGATCATCATCTTTTGCTAGGGAATCACCGATTGATTGGATTGGTGAGAGATGATCTCTCACTAATCCAGACAATCAATGATTCCCTATCAAAATATATCCAAATGCAGATCATTGACTTCTCAGTTTCATATTTTTGTCAAACAGCTGCTGCCTGCAGTCCTAATTTAAGACACACACACACACACACACACACACACACACACACACACACACAAAAACTGCTCCTCTTTGGTGCTTTAAATTCATTCACATTACTGAATTACAGTCCAACTGAACAATTTCAAGATTGACTGGGGGAAGGGAAAAGAGCATGTGTGAGCACCTAGCCACCTAGCACTGCAGCCTGTATTTTTTGTATCCCTTTTTTAATGTTTCTAGTGTGGTCTGAAAGTGAACTGAATCACTTGCTATAGCTATTAAATTCAACACACACTTCACACTGTTGCGAACTAACTGTTAGACTTTTTAAAAAACAATCCTCCTACTATGGCCATGGCTCACTCGGGAGGAAGGGGCAGGCAATAAATAGCAATACATAGAATTAACAAGTAAATTGGGAAATTAAATTTAACCCAGGTTCACTTCATTCACAATCACACCCCCAGGCAAAAATGATAGCTGTGCATGCCAGTCCCAGTCTGGCCCTCCCAGAGTCCACAAGCAGCTAGCACACTGCATCTCTACCTCCTGAATGTGGGGACTGTGGGATTCAAACCCAGGTCTCCAGATCTGCAACTCAGAGCCTTAAACCATTGCGCTATATTGCGTACTTACAGGGCTCTACCACCCTCTCAGTGAAGTAGCACCTCTTTGTTTGCCCTCTCAGCCTTCCCCCATCTAGCCTCATTAAGTATCCTCAGGTGACCCCTACCTCCCTCAGCTGAATCACCCCTTCAAGGCTTACCCTATTCATTCCCTTGAGATATTCTGAAAACCTCTATCATATCCCCCCGTTCCATTTCTCCTCCAGCGAGCACAGGTTGAGCTCCTCCAGTCTCTCCACAAAGGCCCCCCCCCCAAGTCCCAGTATCATTCTGATCGTTCTCCTCTAGACCCTGTCCAGAAAAGCAAAGCAACCTCTTTAAATCGCAAGTTTATTTTAAGGAAAATACATTAAATAAAAATAAACAGTGCTTTACTAAGATGCATGCATCCTACTCCAAATGACAGTAAGTTACTGTATGTACCCATTGTACAGAAGTGTGTACAGTTATAATGTACAAGTGCCATGACTACAGATAAACATATTGATGGAATACCTTTATCTGTTCATAATATCAAAGGAATGAGTAATTATATTTCTTTCAGAGTCAGAGGGTATAAGCATGCACACACACACACACACACACACACACACACACACACACACCTTTATCTCTTCTTAGAACAAGCTCGGATCAATTATCTCAGCATAAAATAAAATACAAATATGAACTCGACACAGTCTGCAAGCAAACCAAATGTTTTTCTGCAGTAGCAGACAGACTTCAGTGAAGTATTTAAAGTTAGAACTGAAAATACCTTTATGGAGCCCAACACTGTATATATTTTATTTTGAGGGGGAGGCATGTTAACAAGATCATCCAATACATAATTGAAGTATTGACACAGCTGGAAGCACGCTGTCCCTGCTCATTATGTCGTTAATGAGAAAAATAGAAATATATTAAACAAAATATGCAAAAAATTGCAGTACCCTCCATCCACAGCAACCAGCTGAGTGCCAGGGCTTCGCTCTGCCAGCAGGCGGTCGGCGGCACCTAGCCGAACTTGGGAACCACAAGGCCGGGAGGAACAGCGAGGGAGCAGTCGGGAAAGGCGCAGCCAATTGGTAAGCGAGCGCTCCACCAGGCACAGAAGCCGATTGGCTCTCCTGCCCCATTGACTTACACTGGCTCAGTTTGCATTGCTGAAATCTGTGTGGGACTTGAAAATTTGTTTTCCTTTTTGTCTTTACTCTTCCCTGGTGTTCTACTGCAAGTTTCCCAGAAGAGCTGCTTCCACTCTGGTGAGACATCTATAGAGGGCAACTGCTGTTGATTCTGTTGAATTCTGCTGGACTCTGTTAGCAGCAGTGGGCCAGGCAGCTGAGGCGCCACTCTCTTCTAGTTTTATATGTGTAAATCATCAAAAAAGTGCTGTTATCCACTATTGTATTGTAAGGAAACTACTGTTTTACTGCTCTTTAAAGTAATTGCAGCTCCTTGTCTGAATATGTAAGGTGGGCCAGGCTGGTGGCCACAGGACCCCACAGTCCTTTGTGAGTGCAGATTTGGTCGTAGCGCTCAGAAAAGGCACTGCCTTTGTGTGCTGCACCCTCCTCTGTCTCTCTCAAGCCTGCTTCCTTCAGCCCACAGCAACCAGCTGAGTGCTGGGGCTTAGCTCCGCCAGCGAGCGATCGGTGACACCTAGCGAACTTAGGAACCACAAGGCTGGGAGGAACAGCGAGGGAGCAGTCGGAAAAGCGCAGAATTTTGCCCACCCCTTTCCCCTTCCTGTGTGTTAATTTATAGTGCATCTTCCACTGAAATCTCTTCCCCACCCACAGCACTTTTCTCTAAACCAACAGACAGTCACACCAGCTTGCTGACCCAACCAATCAGCAACTTCGCTACTCCCTATTGCCAACTATCAATATCCCCCTCAGAATGGGGAGCTTGCTACTGATACTCCTGTCACTAATAGCCATAGGGTTTCACAATGAAGATGACCCTATTATACAATCTAAAGTGGTCAACCCGCCTAGTTTCTCTGGAACATCCCCCATGGCTGACACCCATACCCTCATATATGTCTTGCCATTGCTGCATCGACTACAGTGGTACAATCACCATAAAGTTACACACATCACCACATATATGTCTCAGACAAGGCCCCACTACTGGGTATATAGATCCCCACTAAGCCTAGTCATCAAACTGCTAATTGGTATCCCAACACACTACCTTAAATCCACAGGGAGCACCCAAAACAAAGAGTGGCAACGGAATAAAAAAAAGGAGGACCAAAGACAGACCCCTCTCCCTATCACTGGCAGCCCTTATGAAATTACTGATCTTCCTATTGCTCTGTATTGGTAATGTAGAAATCAACCCTGGACCTCTTGAAATCATCACCTCTCCATCAGACCTATCCTCAATTAAAGGCCTCAGTTTCCTGCATATTAATGTATGCAGTCTGTTGAAAAAATTTACATTGCTACAATCCTGGGTTGCCCATACCTTGCCAGACTTTCTTGTGATAACTGAGACATGGCTCAAGACCACCACAATGGACAGGAAGTTAACCTACCTAACTATCAGCTATTCAGAGCTGATCGCCAAACAAGGGAGGCGGAGTAGCCATATATGTAAAAGCTGGTTTAGTTGTATCCTGTACTGTGCAACATCTATGCCCAAGGAATTTGAGTGTCTATCTCTAAAGTCTCTCTCCCAATACAGCAGCTTTCCATTTAATTGGATGCTACAGACCCCCTCTGCTGAACACAAGCTCTTATCCCACCTGGGAAACCTGGTCAAGTCCTGTACTGAAGTCATTATCATAGGGGACCTGAATTTCAGCTGGCTCACCCAGGCAGCTACACCTCTGGTATCATTCTGTGACACCTATGGGCTCACACAGTTAATTAATGAACCAACAAGACTAAATGCAAGGAATAGTAGTAACAGTACTCTACTTGACATCATACTAGTGAGTAAACCACATCTATTCACACATGCTGGAGTGCTCCTATCGACATAAGTGACCACTGCCCCATCGCGGGGTAAGATCCAACAGCATTAAAACAGATCTGCAAAATTCCTCATGAGGAGATCCAAGAAAAACATCAATATTGAAGGATATCTGCATGATCTAGCCTACTCTCCACACTGGCAAAAGTTCTATCTTGCACATTCTGTAGAAAAAGCTCAGCAGGTGCTAAATAGCATTATATTAAATGCCCTTAACACCCATGCCCCAATCTCTAGTATCCGAATAAAAAACAAATCCTGTCGCTGGAACATCATGGACTGGATGATCTTTAGGAAAGCCAGGAATAAATGCACTAGGAAAGTTAGGGATGCAAAGGCTGCCTACTACCTGGCCCAGCTCGACTCCTCCTACCATAATACTGCTAGATTTTGGGGCACCATCAAGGGTATGATGGGCCAGGATGTTAACAACCCCTTCCAACCCATTTACACAGTAACTATGGCCCCATTACTGGCACATTGGAAACCTGGATGCATTCAACAACCACTTCACAACAGCTGGCCTTGCTTTGACTCCTCCCAGCTAACCTATTAAGGGATCATTTAGCTCCCACTATACTGGTGAACAAAGAGTTGACTCCTCCTTTAGCTTCAAACCTATACTGTTGAAACAAGTTGAGGATCTATTATGGCATCTAGATATCAAAAAGTGCAGGAGCAGATCTTCTGGACCCATTCTTTCTAAAGATTGCGTGTCATGTGCTTGCAGTCCCCTAACTCACCTCTTTAACCTTTCCCTAAACTCTGGCTCTTATTCCCATGCTGTGGAAGACAGCCCAGTGGTCCCCTTCTAAAATCAGGGGACCTATGGATCTTAATAACTACAGGCCCATTTCCATCCTACCTGTGTTATCCAAGATGCTGGAGAAATTAGTGAGTATTCAGTTAAGGGAATATCTGGACAATGTTAATCTATTAAATCCAGCTCAATCTGGATTCAGGGCCAAACATAGCACTATCACTGCATTAGCCAAGGTCACCAATGATTGGCAAACCGAACTGGATATAAAGAACAATGTCTGTGCAGTATTCCTGGACCTGAGCAAAGCATTCAACACTGTGGACCATGAACTGCTACTCCATCCCTACACTCCATTGGCCTAGATCCATCCTCCCTTAATGGTTCAGATGCTACCTCTCGGTAGATCACAGCAGGTAAAAGCTGAAGGTGACCTCTCCCATTAAGACCACTGTCAAGAGGAGTCCCCAAGGCTCTATTCTGGGTCCTATCCTTTTGCCATTTATATAAATAAAATTGATTCAACCTTACCAAGTCCTCAGTACATCTCTTTGCTGATGACACTGTACTGTATGTCAGCAACCCTTCACCTAAAGTTGCTCATGAAATCCTACAAGCAGAATTCTCCTGTTACAACATCAGCTTCGAGAAAAAGCTTCTGCTAAATGCAAAGAAAACCAAAGCAATGATGTTCTGAACCCAAACTCCACCAACACATCCTCTTCAATCAGTCTCCCCAGATATGCACTATACTTGAGAAAATCTGGAGTATGTTGAAAATTTCAAATACCTAGGTGTGTGGATTGACAACAGACTTGACTTTACGCAGCATCTAGAACAACTGCTGAAAAGCTTAGCCTAAGGCTTGGCCTCCTCTACAGATTAAAACCCTTCCTTAATAGAGATTCAAAGATGAGATTAGTCCAGGCCATCTTTCTATCAGTCATTGACTCGCAGACTTCCTCTATAGTCACTGCTCCACCCCTACCTTCAAAAGTTGGATACCTTATACCATAAAGCAATAAGGTTCATTACAGACCTGCCATATAATACTCACCATTGTTCTCTCTATGATTCAGTTGGATGGGTTTCCCTTCATGTCAGGAGGAGCAGAAATGCAGCTCTATGGATCTACAGAGCTTTATCAAAAAAACTCCCAAGCTATAGCCTGGACTGCTTCAACCTGACCACTCCCAGCTCCTATGCCCTAAGAAGCAACAATATCATCTTGCTCAAATTGCCCAAAGTCAACACCAAAATAGCTAGGGCAGCAATCAGCTACTCTTTAGCCATAGCATGGAACACCCTACAAAAATCCCTAAAACTGTCCATTATCATTCCATTTACATCCTTCAAGCAGCACTGTACAGCCTTCTTCACAGAGAAATGCAGTTGCTACCGCTAGAGATAGAATAGTCATCCCACAAAACCTTATTCCAATCACATATGGCATATTCTTTCTAGCCAGACACCGCCAGTATATGGCACCCAATATTCCCTTCACCGTCCTTGTACTCATTATGTAAGTGACTGTCATGGCCCTCATTGTGATATATATGTATTGTTCATATTGTAGATGTTGGTTTAACTTTCTCTTACCAAGCTTTAACATGTGAATTCTCTGTATATTATTGTGTTATAAATAACATTTTCTTGTTTCTGTATGTATAACTGTCTCATAAGTATGTGATGTAATTGCTGTGCACCAACTTGAACCTTTACCTTATCAGGTCCATCTTGTAAATGAGCCTTGCTCAATGATGATCGCCTGAATAAATAAAGATTTGATTGATTGATTGATTAACATGTGTCCCCCTCCCCCATCCTACAGTGTTAGTTTCCATGAAGGCATGTACAGTGTAATCGTAAATGCTAGTATACTAGTATACCCCCCCAAAAAAAAATCAAAATTCACATTTACTGTATAATAATAGCATAAGTTATATAAACACCACCAGCCTGAACCTACCTCAGAGAAACTCTGCTGCTTGCTCCTGAAGATAATCTGACACAAACAGTGTGCTGCTGAGACTGAAGAACACTGGCAGTCTAGGGCACAGAGAGTGTCTGAGGTCCTGGTTCTCTCCGTCGACTGGTGGGAGTAGGGCCGGTCGGTTGGTATGGATGGAGATCCAGATGATAACTGTCTTCTTCTTTGATCAGTTCTTCTTCTTCTTCTTTTTCTTTCCGTTGGTAGGTCAGTCAGGTGACCAAAATCTGATGCCTGGCTGAATAGGGATTTACAGCCCCAATTTATAGGGCAAAGTAGCCAAGTGTGCCCTTTGTTTTCTTTTCCCACCGCACATTTGCATTAATGCAGACATTGTGATTGGCTCTTCTAAATGAACCAGTCACAAGCCTGGTCTGCCTCCCCTACTTTGATTGGCAGGATTACACTTTTGGGGCTCTGATTGGTGGACTTTCTAAGCCAGTTTCTGAACTCAAGCTGTCTGCTGCTGCTTGGCGCTCCCTTTGAAACTCCTCAGTTTATCAGCAGCAGGCAGCTTAGAACAGTGCATCATGCATGCTAGCCAGGGTCCAGATAGCGTGGCAAAGTGTATCCGGACTGAGTGACCTTCATGTCTGCTGTTCCAGAATCGGTGCTCAGCCTGAAAACCGCCAAGAAAGAGTGGTTTAAAAAATACTGCCTGGGGATGGCTTGTACGCTCGCAAAGCTCCTGGCGCCGCGCAGCTCCTCGTATCATGCAGCAGCAGCCCAGATCTGGTGGTTGCAACGCACACCGGTTCAGTCCCACTGTCCCAGACTCAACAAAATCAAAAACCCAGCAAATTCTAGAGGTAGGTGCTTGCTTAGCCGCCCGGACGACCCTAACTGCAGGCTGCAAATAACCGAGGAGGAGGGAGGGGAGTGAGAGAAATCTGCATTGTTGGCTTGCTTGCTGGGGGGCCTATCTGTGGCAGGAGGGGGCTTGTGTGTTTTGTTTTCTTTTAATTCAAAAGTGCCTCTCCCAAAGTCATGCTGACAGCGTTGTTTTATGGAGTGAGCTGCGGGGTGGGGGGGGTCGCGCTTGACTTGACTTGTGCTGTGCGGGGGTCAGGGGATGGCATGGCATGATTTACAAACCAGGGGACGAGAGAAATCTGCAGTGCTGGCCGGGGTGCCTATCTGTAGCAGGGGGCTTTGTTTTGTTTATTTAAATACAGTGCCTCTTCCGAAGTCACGCTGCTTTCCACAATGTGTTTTTTTTTTGGAGCGAGCTGTCCGGGGGGTAGGTTGACTCTCGCTGCAGTGGGCGGGCTGGGAGGTGGCATGACTTACAATTACAAACCGCACCACCGACTACTGGGGGCCTGGGGCATTTGTCCTTCCCTTAATCTGGCCCTGGGTGCAGACATGCCCCCCGAAAAAGGCATTGGTTGGTCCATTGCAAGTTGCAACTTGCAAAAGGAGGTGGAGGCTACGGCGCTATGCTAGCACAACAGAACAGAAAAAAAAAAATCCAACATTTTTCGGACTTTGGAGCACCGGGGCACGAACCAGGGCACAGCACTTTTTGACCAGGGCACATGCCCCGGTGTAGCGCCGCCAGTGACTATACCCTCATATCATTAACATTCTGTTTGTTTCCATGTCAACAGACAACCCCTTTCCTGTAGCTGTTAGGGCTATACGTGTTACCTTTAGTTTGTTTTCACTGCTTATGGTAGCCCCTGTGACTGCCCTGGGAGACTCCATTTCATGGTTGTCGAAATCTCATTGCCCATGAGAACTGCAATAACATATGAGAACATGATGTCAGATCACCAATTTATACTATGTATCTATATACTGAAAGAAGAAGAAATACCCTGCAAAAACTCTCTGGAAATTCATAAACTGAATGACGTTGAAAGGGAAAAAACCTGCATTATAACTCAGATAGTTCGCAAAGCTCACTGAAGGTAAATGTGGTATTTCACACTTTTTTGCAGCTTGTTTCTTTTAAGACTATTTAAGTAGACAGACATACTGGGGAGTTTATTGGGTGATTATGCATGATGTTCTCATATGCTAAAGCAGCTCTCAGGGACAATGAGATTTCAACAACCATGAAATGGAGCCTCCCAGAACAGTAACAGGGCTTAGTATGAACTGTGAAAACAGACTAAAGCTTTGCATACATCCTTAACAGCAACACGAAAAGAATTGTCTATTGACATGGAAACAAATAACATTTAGAAGACATGAGAGTGTAGTTGTCCTTTAAACTAGCAGAGGGGGTGGTAGAAGGCAAAGGGGTGTCAGAAACTGCCCCCTCCACAGGCTATGATGGAGGGTAGAGAAATCCTGAGGGAAAAGAGTCCCACCAGAATGACAGACAACCAAGACAGCAAGGGATCAGCATGGGAGGAAGAAGGGGAAGAGAAGTAGGCAACATGAAAAGGAGAGGAAGAGGGAACTGCTAGAAAATGTGGGAAGGGGCAAGAGTAGGACTAACAAACTCTGGACAGCCATGTGTGCCAATGCTAGAAGTCTGGGAAATAAGATACCGGACTTGGAGGCCACCATGGCTGAGGCAGACCTGGATATTATAGCCATCACAGAGGTCAAAATTAAGTTTGACAGCCACTAGCCAGCAGGGCTAGTGACTGGGAAAATCCACTGGCCCCACAGACATTTCCACTGGCCCAGCTGGTGTACACATTGAGTATGCCTTCTCCAGTACAAGCCCACAGGGCTAGTTAAATAAAAATCTTACTAGCCTGATGCAAAATCTACCAGCATTTGGCTAGTGGGCCAATTTCAACCCCTGCATCGCCGAAATGTGGTGCACTGACAACCATGACTGTGAAATGGACATACCTGGCTACACAATGTTTAGAAGAGACAGGGTAGGAAGGAAAGGTGGGGGAGGTGCTTATATTAAGGAATACATCAAAGTGACAGAGGTACAGGGAATTCGGGGGGGGGGGTGTTATGAGTCAACCTCAAGTCAGGAAGTGGAGCCACCATTCGGATTAAGAGGTACACAGGGAGAGGACTTAGACAAAGAAATGTTGGAAGGAATAGGCAAAATATCCAAGAAGGGGAGAGGCAGTGCTGGTGGGGGACTTTAATTTGCCAGATATAGAGTGGCGCCTACCCACTGCAGCATCAGCTAGAAGCAGAGACATCTTGGACTCCCTGCAGGGGGCATTACTCAGGCAGCCGGTCAGTGAACCCACTCGAGGTGGGGCGATACTGGACCTGGTACTTACTAACAGAAACAGTGTTGCAGACATCATGTGACCATTGCGCAGTGTGGTTTAATATAAGAACAACAGTGGAATTCAGCCACACAAGGGTGAGCATCCTGGATTTCAGAAGTGCTGACTTTACAAAGATGGGGGAATGCTTCTGAGAGGACCGGGGAGATGTCATGGGGACAGAGGGCACATGGGCCAGATTAAAAGAGGCATAGTAAAGGCAACAAACCTGTATGTCAGGCAAATACCCAAAAGCAAAAGGAAGAGGAGGCCATTATGGTTCTTGAGGGAAGTGACAGAAAAGTTAAGGGCAAAAACAGTGGCATTCAGAAGATATAAGGTGACCCAGAGAGGAGAGGACATGGAAGTGTATTTGGGAAATGGAGGGATGCTTGCAAAGCAGTAAGGAGTGCAAAGGCACAAGCTGAGGAAAGAATAGCCCAGACTGTATCAAAGGGGGACAACATTTTTCAGGTATGATAGCGAGAAAAGGAAGACTAAGGGTGGGATTGTACTGTTTAAGAAGGAGGGTTGAGGCTGTACAGAGGAGGACCAAGAAAAGGCAAACATCTTAAACAAATACTTCTGCTCAGTGTTCACAGTAGAGAGGGGAGGGACCACGAATAAGCACCAAGAGCTTGGAGGGGAGGGAAGTGGAAACCAGTCCCCTTTCTGAGAAGAGGATCAAGAAGGCTCTCACTAATCTGAGGGTGGACAAAGGCATGGGGCAGATGGGGTGCATCCAGAAGTGCTAAAGGAACTCAGAGAGGTGCTAGTTGCACCCCTGACAGACTTGTTTAACAGTTCACTGGAGACTGGGGTGGTCCCAGAGGACTGGAGAAGAGCGGACATAGTCCCACTTCTCAAAAGTGATAGCAAGGAGAAGGAGGCAGGAAATTACAGGCCTGTCAGCCTGACATCTGTAGAAGGGGAAACTGATGGAAACACTATTAAAGGAAAGAATCATGGAACACCTGGGATCCAGTGGACTGCAGGACCTGAGGCAGCATGGCTTTACAGAGGGGGAGGTCATGCCAGACAAATCCAATAGATTTTTTTGACTGGGTAACCAAGGTGTTGGATCAGGGAAGGGCAGTGGATGTGGCCTACCTAGGCTTCAGCAAAGCCTTTGACACCATTCCTCATAGGAGGCTGGTAAACAAGTTGGATAACAAGGGAATGGGCAAAAAGGTGGTAACCTGGGTAAGAAACTGGTTAGGGGATAGTAGACAGAGGTTGGTGGTAAATGGAGTTCACTCTGAGGAAGGGAGAGTGACCAGCAGGATACCGCAGGAGTCAGTACGGGGGCCAGGCCTCTTTAATATGTTCATTAATGACATAGCAGAGGAACTGGAAAGGAAGGTCTGCTTCTTTGTGGATGACACCATGATCTGCAACAGAATGAACACTCTGGGGGAGTGCAAAGGATGGAAAAAGATTTAAAATGACTGGAGGAGTGGTCAAAGTTTGGCAGCTAAGGTTTAATGTAAAAAAAAAAAGCAAAATAATGCACTTGTGTCACACTAACCCAAGAGTGCAGTACAAAATGGGGGGAGAGATACTAGCAATGCCCAAGCAGGAAAGGGATGTGGGGTAATCATATTGCATGGCCTGAAGGTGGCCAGACAATTCAACAAAGCAACTGTAAGAGCTGGTGGGATGCTGGGGTGTATAGGTAGGGGTATTCCCAGCAGAAAGAGTGATGTGGTGTTGCCACTATACAGGTCCTTGGTAAGACCCACCTGTCCAGTTTTGGAGACCACATCTCAGGAAGGACATAGACAGGGTGGAGGCCATCCAAAGGAGGGTTATTGTGATGGTACAGGGTCTACATCAAAAGTCTTATGAGAAGAGGCTAAAGGAACAGAACATGTACACTGTGGAGGGGAGCGGAGGGGATGATCAAGACTTTTAAATACCTCATGGGTGAATAAGGTACAAGTGGGAGGTTTTTTCTTTCAGAGGAAAGGGTGCTCTAGAACAATGGGTCATGATATGAAGCTGAAGGGAGAGTAGGTTCTGGAAAGATGTGAAGAAATACTTCTTCACAGAAAGGGTGGCGGATGCCTGGAACAGTCTTCCAGTTGAGTTAGTTGGGGCAGAAACAGTGGTGGGATTCAAAAAAGCTTGGGATCAGCACAAGAGACTCATAAGAGATAGGTAAGGGATGGAAGAGAAAGTGATGTAGACTTGGAAGGGTCTGCAGCAAAAGCAACACAATGAAAAAGGGCAGACTGGATGTACCAAGTGGCCCCTATCTGCCGTCAGTTTCTATGTTTCTGAGAGATGCAATGTCATAGCACCTTAGCAATACTGGAATCTGGAAAAAATGTCTAGTACAGAACTTTAAACTATTATTGTGATTCCCCAGTTGGCGTAGTGACTAGGTTCACACCCCTACCTGGTGACTGTAATAGGGCACACCAGGTTGAGAGCATTGGGTTCATTCATTCTCCTGTAGTAGGGGGGTTCATCCAAAATTAATAAATAGCACATTGCCTCTACCCAGAAAGAATAAATGGGCCAAATGCAGTGTATAGTATCGCCCTCTAGGATGCAGTACTACCCACTTCCCTACACTGGACAAGACCACCCCTTGGGGGCCACCAACAGTTGTTATCTTTACCAAACAGTAATTCAGTCAAATTGTATAAACTGAGTACACACACAGATATCAAAACAATTTAATAGTGTTTTATTGGCTAACACAGGCCTGGGTAGCTGGATAAGGAAAACCGGGTTAAACACTTGCAAGTTTCCAATAAACACTTCCCCCATATAATAGTACACCAACAACTAGAGCACCCCCACAAAGATGAATTATGTTACACAGGGCATGAAACACTCTGTATCTGGTACCAGTAGTAAAACTATAGATTTAGGTATAAACACTACTAGCAAAATGACTCTGGGTACCCAGGAGTTATATTAGTCCCAATGCAGACCTGGTTGTTAACATTGCCTGGGATCTTTCAGTGGTGCACATGAAGAAAACTTTGCAAGCTTGCATTTTAATCCCCAAACAGGCCATAATGTGCTAGCCAGATTGACAATTTAAAATGAATCTCAAACAGAATTGCTTGAAATTTCAAGAAAGCTTGAACCCCAAATGTAATCCAACAGGGGGAGAGAGAAATTCCAGCCAGCAGTTCCAGCACTCATGTGACCCTTGGATGCATCATACCAGAAGCAGCAGGTAGCAGTACACAGGAGCAAGACAGCAGTTCAGAAGAAGGAGGGAACAGCAAACCAGAGAAGGATAGCAGTACTGAGAGCTTCAAACTCTTTTGAACAGGCCACAACAGCTCAGCCCTTCTGGTTCACACCTCTGTGAACACAGCTTTTCTGGGTCAACTCTCTGGTGCAGCCTTTCTGGCTTGACTCTCAGGATGCATCTCTTCTATCCCACACTTCTCTGCTACAAAACTCTTCTGGCTCAACTTTCTGTGAACGCAGCACGTCTGGCTCACACTTCTCTGGCTAAAGACCTTCTGGTTCAGCTTCTCTGGACACAGCCCTTCTAACTCAGTCAGGATACAGGAGCACACTGCAGTGGCTCCCCGGTTCCCAAAAAGCTCAGACCCTAGGAGTGACCCCAGTCTGACTACCCCAATGGGTCAAGGGTACACACACACTTGGGCATGCACCTGTGGCTCTGTTCCCCAATCCACCCCACTTGAAAAGAGCTAGTTGGCCCCTTACCTGGCTCCGAGGCAGTCTGAAAAGGATGCAGGTCTCTGTCTCCACTCTGATCAACTCAGAAACTATTGGCCTAGTGGCCCACTGCCTTACACTCTCAATAGATCCTCTTCCAAACAAGGCCCATCTGGAACACTCTCTGGAAACAGGGAACCCAAGCATAGGTTCACAGTAGATCTTCTGGATGAGCCCTGGAGAAGACTACACCAAATCTGGATGAGCCCGGGGAGGACTCAGAGGGCGTGTGGCCTGGCTCGGCCTCTCTCTCTCTCTATCATCAATCACAGTGCTTTCCTGAAGCTATCTCTTTAACTTGTCTCACACTGTGCCCTTCTGGCACTATCTCTTCTTCTGTCTTGGGCAGTGCCCTCTGACACACTTTTATCAGCTGTGCCCATCTGGCATTATCACAGCTACTCACTCAGTCGGTGCTCTTCTGGCAGTATCACAGCTTTCAGCTCTGATAGACCATTCTGGCACTACCTCTTCAGTTTCTCTTCTCTTACATTTGAGCCCAGGAGAGAGCTCACAGAACTTCTTCTAATGAGTGGGCTCTGGAAAGGACCCATGTAGAGCAGGCCTGGCGAGGCCCCAGCTTCCTAACAGTACAGCAGCTCTGCACTGCTCGGTGTCCCAGCCAAACTGCCCAGCACTTCTGAAGGGCTCAGAATCTTCTTTCTTTCTCCTCCATCTCTAATTGGTCAGACAGGGCTGTCCGTCAGTCCTTCTGCCCTGTCCTGCCCTTTGATTGGCTCCAAAAGCCCACCAGTCCAAATGGGAGGGTCCTGCTACATCATCCTCCCACAGTTCATTGCTTTGCCTTGCTGCCCTCTGATTGGCTGCTGTCTGGGTAAGGGGCCACAAAGATGGCTGTCCTTCTGCTTGAATGGAGCCCTGGGCTCCAGAATCTTTGTTATTTTATTTAGTTTGGCCCCCTTTAGTGTGCTGGTTCCTTGGTTTGATGGGCAGAACTGTGCCTGATATTCCGGTGGAGGAGTGGAGGAGGCACAACTCTTCTGCTCCCTTTCAGGAGTCCCTCTCTCTTAAAGGTGAAGCATGCCAAATGTCCAGGTCCCGGTTTCTCTCCCTTCCCCCCCCAGTGTCTCTGAGTGCCCTGATGCCCACTGGTGTCCCTGGGGCCGAAGCATACTCTGGGACGTGCTGGCTGGCCACAGATGTGGCTCTTTGTGCTGCAGGCTGGCAGGCACTTCCAGTGGCAGAAAAATATGAGCTGACGAGACTGCTCACACGTTTGAACAGGCTGCTGCTCGAACGTGCACACACTGAATGTGCACAAGTGCAGCAAACTGTGGTGATGGCTCCTCTGGCCCCCTTTCCAGCTGTAGTCATGAGGCTGGGGCAAGTAGGTGATATGGGCCACCAAGTTTAGGGATGGCACATGGGACTCCAGGTTGGGGGGGGGGGTTATAGTATTGATTTTGTAATTTAGTTTATTATAAATGTGCACTTTGTAATGGTTGAACAACTGAACAAAAAAAAAAAAACTCCCTCTACAGCAAACTTTCATCCCTTAGTCTTCAGCCACCTCAGCTCATCACAGTACTATGGTGAGCTGTGGCAGGGTGTCAATAGATGGGCTCAGTAAGGTGCCAGGGAGACCAAGACAGCTGGTAAAGCCATATTGTAGCACTCCGCAGCTTTCTCAGCACCATGGATGCAAGCTGACCTTTTGCCCTAGATGTCCAATACCACCTGGAGTTTCCAAGGTTCCAAATAATGTTTTCCACAGTATTGGGCCACCTCCACTGAAAGGGTATTTCTTGGGTGGTGGGGCCCTTGCATAGGAATGACACTGTATGATGATCCCATGAAACAACAGGATTAAGATCCAGTGTGTGGCTGTACATGTGGATACCAGAAGCAGCAACCTGTGTGAGGCCCAGTGATTGCATCAACTGGAGGAGCAGCTGATCCCCAAGGAGCGAGGTTTTCTTGTCAACCCAGGTGTTGAAGTCCTTCCAGCACACACAGTCTGGGGGTCTTCTAATGCCCCTAAGGTTAGAATAATAAGGGTAACTCAGCCCCTAGAGTCAAACTGGAGTATGCTATTATTCTACTGAAATGTTTTTTTTTTGAATGATCGATTTTAAAAGTTGAAATTCTGATTATACAATGGCAAGAAAAAACCCTGAAATCTGATTGGCTAGCTAGGAGCTTCACCCATGATGTTATCCCATCACAACATCACGGATGAAGTCCCAGAATACACTTGACCACATGAAATATTTTAAAAATAATCATTCCAAAGGCCATGTCAAAGTTGTGCACACTTGGCATGGCTGCTGGAAACCACACTGACAAACCATCACAAATTGTCCAAATGCATTTTATTGCCTTTCTTTTGTAAGTTTATTTTTAAAAAAGTAAGCTGTCAATGCGATTGGCTTCACAGCAGGCCCCCTCCATGTCCTAGAGGTCTCTGCTCACAAACCTGACCATGATAATTTTTGTAATTCAAAAAAAATTCTCTTATGTGAAAGCCATCAGAGTCTCCACCACTGCCTCACTTACAAAATGCAGCAAACAGCTTCCAGTGCGTTTTTAAAAACCTGCTCACTTACTGACTGGTGCCATTGTTATGGTGTTGGTCTCTTATACAGCTAAATGAACGGGCGGCGGGGGCAGAGGGAAAGAGACAGACAAATTCAGCATTACCAACTTGCCAAAAGAGCTGCTCATAACCTTTTACTTAAGTCTATACATACCTATGCAAAAATAAGAAGAAACTATATATATATATATATTTTTTTTTAATCTTTTTTAATTTTTTTTTTAATTAACTAAGCTCTTGTATAACAGCAGTAATGCACTCCAGTGTGTGTATTGGCTGGGATAATGTCACTTCTCTGGTGTTGGATGAACTCTGCCTGCAACCCCGTGCGCAACCACCTGGGGCTTGATGTTAACCCAGTACAACACACACCCTGTCATACATTTTTGTGTAATTCTTCTATTGTACAAGAGGGTTTCCAGCTGTTAATGTAACCCTGTTAGAATTGTTTTAGCTGATCAGAATGCTCGATTTTCAACCATTGTTTTATAATGTACTTAACAACCTTAAGTCGTTCTTTAAATCGTTTGCATTTCCCTACTTATGGGTTTCCTGGGACCTCCTGAACTCTTTTTTACTCCCACTGTGCTACTTTGTATAGTTCCATGCTCCCTATGTGGTTTTCTGCCTGGCATAATCTGAATACCCTGTATTTTACCTTGTTGTTTGTGATCACTTTCCAGGTAATTCATGGCGACCTTCTTGCACACTTTAACCATTTTTATAGCTGGATCACCAGCGATTTTTGAGGTTGTCAGAAAAGTTCTGTTAGGTCCCATATACCTCAGTGGCATAGCAGAAGGACTGGCTCGTGGACCTATGCTAGTGAACTGTGGCTGGCATTTTCCATAGGAACCTCTAAACCTATGGAGTTTCTGATTTCCAGAGTGTAACTCTACTACATAAGCCAGCTATTGGTTACAGCACAGTAATCGTCCACAGTGTCATCACAAAACTGTCCCTTCCATTGAAAATGCTTCTGGTAACCATAGCTTTCCCTTTGCAAGCAGTAGAGCAGTTTTGTGGGAGAACTGCTACTCCCGTAGTACTGTACAGTGTGTAGTTTCTGTTTTCCTTTTAACACTGAGGTTGGCTTCATGGCTGACTGATGTGGACCTTTATAACTGCTTTAATGAATTTACAACCCAGGCCAGCTGAGGTGGAGGGACATCTGACAAACATCCTGTGCTGGCCTTTCTGTTTCTATTTTGTTTCAGTCCAAAATGAAACTAGGTTGCATGTGTATAAAAGAGTGATTGTGTTGGCGTGAGAGTGTGCACAGTACATCTGAAATTGTGATGGCTCTGTCTTTTTTTTAGCTGGTTCCATCAGCTGTTTTTTTTTCCTGTAAAGGTTTTTTTTATCTCTGCTTGGCCTGATCAGTGGGCAATCAGCCCTGTTCCTGCCTCCTCTGACCTGCAGCCACCTCCACGAGGACTTGGCCCTGAAGAATCCCCCCACATATTGACCCATGGTGGGGTCAAGAGGGGGAGTGCTATCTTCCCCCCTAGAGATGCACATTCAAGTTCACTCCCAAACCTGTGTGCTCTGCCGCTGTAAGGCCAGGTGCAGAGAGGGGGTAGCAAGCCCCCACCACAACAGTAGTATAATGGAAGGGCTTTAAGCCCGAGGTTTAATAGGCAGAGCAACTATGTCACTCCCCCATCAGGCTTTATAAGGTCACTCATCCTGTGCCTTCCCAGGATTCGTTTCTCATTGCCGCTGGAGGCTCCGTCAGCTGTTTCACCCTGTTGCTGCCTGTCTTACTCTATGCCCTCTGTCTGCCGTCTCTGTTTTCCCTCCATTCCCCTGTGCCATTCTCTCATTCTCCTCTTGTTTCTGTGCTTCATAGTCCTCTTGTTTATGCTGCTCCCGGGGTGGAGGCCTGCTAGCTCTCTCCTTGTCTGCCGCTCACTTAGTACCGTCTTTGCCTTGCCCCCACCTCGTCCTTCCTCCTGCATTGCTTCGCCTCCTTCCATGTCCTGCCTCTGTTTTGTGGCCTTTCACATGCTTCCCTCGTTTCCTCCTGATTCTCATCTCCTCTCCCACTCCTCTACCTTCCGTTTCTGCCCCTGTGCCGGTTGTCTGCCCGGGGCTGTCTGTAACGTGCTTCTTGCCAGCTGTGCCTTCGCGTAGCGTTCAGTTTTTTGCCCCATGTTTTGCCTGGGCTGCTCGTGTGCTCACTCCCTGACTGGACTCTGTTTGGCTGGGCTCTGGCTTTTCAATTAGTTGCCTCTTTGGTGCTGTGGTTGTCATTTTCCAGCACAACGAAGGTGTCCCTTTTACAGTATCTTCTGAGGGAATCCCAATTGCTCGTTTAGCATCTGTATCAGTAGGTTTACGGCAACCAGCATCTGCTCATCTACCGAGGGGTCTCCGGCTGCAGTGCTCAGCTACACGAACACATTGGTTTACTCTTCCCACAGATTTTGAGAGCAAAAACAGAAATGGAACGATCGCTAATCTCAATTCTTTTTTAGATTTCGGGTACTGTTTAGAGGTAAGGACACCAACTACAACAGCTGTACAGGTTAACTTTCTGAACCTCTCTGCCACTCCAAGTGCAGCACTTTTTAGATCATACAGGCAGGTTGTGCAAGTTTGCAGTTATTTGTTTCTGTCTACTTACTTCACTCATTCGAGCTGTATGTTGTCCTCAAGCCCATCATCACCTTCTTCCCTCCCTCGCTTGCTTCACTCATCTTTTGCTCAGGTGCCCTGTCTTCTCCATTGCAGTTTTCTTTTCCACTTCCAGACTTGCCTCACCAAGACTAAGCAAAACAAAATAAAAATAAGCAAATCTCCTTCCTCGTCCTATGCTTCTTTTGGGGGTGTTTCCCTATTCCGCCATCTCCATACCTATTAGTATCAGGGACACTTCTCACGGCTCATCCTCATTCTCTCTCCACATTGCAGGGATACAGGGATTCATGTTAGGATGCATTTCTGACATGCCACTCTCCTGTCTAAGGGTGGCAGGCACCTTGGATTTCATCAACTGATGGGTTGCTCCGTGCATGACCTCTGCCCTTCTCCTCCTGTATTCCTGCCTTCTATACCTCATCCTGGTGCAGTCCTGACTCCCGGTGCCATCATGCTGCGGCTTCACCTTGCCCCGCTCCCTTGCTTTCTTTTTGGCCCTATGCTTGCTTATCAAACCACTGCTCTCCTGTAGTTCTCACCTTCTGCCTTCTCATGCTCTGCTATCCACATCATTTGGCCATCTCTGGTGGACTCCGTCTGGTCTGTGATCAATATTTCTTTTGGGCATACCTATCATGAATCATATGCCACCTCATCATCCCGCGGCCCTCCTGCCGCCTGTATCAGGTTCATGACTCCAGTCATCATTCCCTCATCCTTACCTCATGGTTTGTCTATTTACATAGCTTACTTGTGCATTCCTATCTTTGAATCCTATGCCACGCCTCCACTATAGGCTTCACTACATCACCATATCGCTTGACCTAAGCATACCCTCTGGTTCCAGGCATGCCTTATCTCATACCAGCCATCAAGGATTCACTCGAGTCATGGCTTCACTCCACCATTGTCCATCGTCCATTTTGCTTGCATCAATCGCTCGACCCGAGCATAACCTCTGGTTCTGGGCATGCCTTCTTGGCCCCAGAGTCTGCTCAATGACGTCACTCAATCGAGCATACCTCTCATTGGGTCTTATGCTACCTCACTGAACTACTGCACTCCTGTGGCGATCATCATCATCAGTCTTCATCATCCTCATTCTTCTCATGAGCGCAACTGGATACCCCTCACTCCTCTGAGCTCCACATGGATCTACTCCTTCCCATTGACCACTTGAGCATTCCCTCTTGGGGTCCATACCCCTGTCACAAATGCACTCCGCAGGTCAGGCCCTCTGCTCCCACAGTGCCAACCTCAGAGCGCAATAGTGTGAACAGGTAACAGACAGGGTAACCCTCCTGTCTGCTTTGGGTCTGAATCACCTGTTAGCCTCAAGTTCTGGAGGGATTCAGACTGTGAACCTTATGCTAGCATACCCAACCATAGGCTCGGATATGTACCCTCTTCAGGACTGCAGTGCAATCCAAGCTGGATCTCCAAAATGAACCCTTAAAACTCTATAAGATACCTTAAGTATGGTATATTCTTACCTTTTTCAAGCTTAGTAACACCATCAAACTTTTTAAACAGCTGTCAGACCTAAATACAGGCACTTCATGTGCAAATAAATCCTGAAAGACACCCAGGCAGTATTTCAAAGAAATGGTTATTTACTAAAAATATGATAAAAGGTAAAATTAAACACAGAACAATGTATCATACCGCATACAATCATGTAAAATAAAAAGGAAGTTACAGACAAAACATTCCTACCACAAAGACGTAATTTATTTCTAAGTATTACCTTTCTAAGTGCATATAAGTTAGAGAGAACTTTCTGTCTCAGAGCCCAAGGTGATATAACACATATTCACCAGATGGATGTTCATTTGAAACTCCATCTCTCCACCCCCTTTTGGTGAGTCAGCTAGCTCCTTCTTTTAGAATTAATTCTAACATAATTTCTACCAGGAGGTATTTTTAATTAATGGTAACATCAGGAAAAAACATTTCCTAAATATGACATCCTTTAATCAAACATTTCTCTTTAAACTTAAACAATCTTACCTTTTGTCACTATTTCTCAGCTGCATGTTAAAATTTTAGAGGAACCTGCCTAATTACTCTTCATCCTGTCACGTCATAAATCGTATGTTTGGTTTCAACTTCAAAAGCCTGGCAAGTCATATAAAGGTAATAAAATGCCCTTCTGTAAGTCTTAATTAACTGGGTCCCCTGGTTAGTTTAATTATATCCTGCAGTTCCAGCTACTGACCTTTAAAGTTTCAGGCCAAATCTGCTAACTTGTGTGAGACAATTTTATACACAGACCAGTTATTTATTATATAAATATCATACAGGTAACCCAGAAGCAGGGGCAGAGTGTCACAGCCCCCTCTCGGGTCCATGCTGTCTTCTGTTTCTTCTTCGATCTGTGCTTTCTTTTTGGGTGGTTTTCCCTATCCCATCATCATCTTCCCTACTCATATTCTTTTTTAGTGTCTCTTGTATCTCCCACCCTCCAATCTCTGCCCATGCCCCCTCATATCCCCCCCTTCAACTTAAAGATTCCCTCTTTACCAGTTTTGCTGAAACCTATCATATATCCAAAGGTCTCAATCATATCCCCCATCCCTCCTCTCCTCTCTTCATAAAGTTTGTCATCCAATCCCTGGGTCATCTTTGTTACTGTGCACTGGACCCCCTCCAGTAATCCAATATCTTTCTTTAAGTATGGGTGCCAGTACAGCACGCAGTACTCCAGGTGCAACCTCAGCAATGACCTGTACAGAGGCAGGATCACCTCCCCACTCCTGGAGGTGATTCCTCTAACACTACACCCCAGCATCCTGTTGGCTTTAGTTGCTGCATTCCTGCACTGTGCTGAGTGGTTCATTTCCCTGTTGTTATCACCCCAAGATTTTTCTTCTCTTATGTAGTGGCTATCTTTACCCCTACCAACTGATAACACCTCCTTGGGTTCCTTTCTCCCAAATGCATAACTTTGCACTTCTTAGCATTGAACCCCAGATGCCATGTGTCTGACCAGGACTCGAGTTTAGCCAGGTCATCCTGCAGCCCCTGCCACCCTACCATGCCCTCCACCACTGCCCCAATCTTCATGTCATCTGCAAAAAGACTGATCTTGTTCTTAACGCCATGTGAGATATCGGCGATAAAAATGCCAAACAATACCAGACACAGTACCAAGCCCTGCGGTACCCCACTCATTACAGGCCTTGGAGATGAGAGTTCTCCTCCCACCATTATGCTCTGCTGTCTCCCTTGCAGCCAGTTTTTGATCCAGTTCACCATTTTTGTCCTTGCTCCTTGGTATCTCAAATTTGTTAATTAGCCTCCCATATGGCACCAAAGCTAATACCTTGCTGAAATTCAGATACAGGGCATTCACCGAATGGCCATTGTCAAGTTCCCTAGTCACCCAGTCATAATAGTCTACCAGGTTGTTCCGGTAGGATCTACCTGAGACAAACCTATGCTGCTTTCCATCCTGGAATCCATTGTCTTCCAGAAAGGTTACCAACCTCTCCTTAAGGATTGTCTCCATTAACTTTCCCACAATGGATGTTAGGCTTACTAGTCTATAGTTGCCCTGTTTATCCTTGGACCTGCTTTTCTGGATGGTCATCACCTACACCATCCTCCAGTCCTGGGGTACGCAGCCTGTTTCCAGAGAAGTATTGAGCAAGTCTGTCAATGGCTCTGCCAGGATCTCTGCCAATTCCTTCAGTATCTGAGGGAGTATGCCATCTGATCCTGGCACCTTATTCACCCTTAGTGTCCTTAAACCTTTGAGTAACCTGCCCACTATGAATTCCCCATCCATCACCCCTTCCCCCCTGTGCCTCTCCCCCCTGTTTGGTCAATTATTAAGTAATACTTATCCTTATGAGATCATTATTTCTGAATTATTTACTTCTCGGGATCACCATACTCCTGTATAACTGATCACATTTCTTACATCTCTAATGAGAACTGGGCAAGACAAACCATTTTTTGCACCCTAGGGTGCCTTTTTTGGTACTGTGAGATTATTCCCGATTTTGTGGTGTAGGTAACCTGACCCAAACCTGTTTCAAAAGGTGTTTCTTGCTTTTATGCATTAGCTAATGCTTTCTTACATAAAAATATAGAAACTGACAGCAGATGAGGACTGCTAGGCCCACCCAGTCCGCTTATTTTCCCTACCTGCTGCAAAAACCACAGACCCCACTTGCGCTCCGGCTTTATTCTCTTTCCTATCGCTAGGGTTCCCCCATGCCTATCCCATGCTTTTTTGAATTTCCCTACCAAGTTCACCCCCACCACCTCTACTGGGAGGCTGTTCCATGCATTCACTACCCTTTCTATGAATAAATACTTTCTCACGTTACCCCTTAGTCTACCCCCTTCCAGCCTCATGTCATGTCCCCTTTTTCTAAAACGTCTCTTTTTCTGAAAGATGCTACCCTCCTGTACCTTATTTATGCCCTTGAGATATTTGAAAGTCTCCATCATATCCCCCCTCTCCTTTCCTCCAGGGTTTACATATTGAGGTCCTCCAGTCTCTCCTCATATGACGTCTGGTGCAGACCCTGCACCATTTTTGTTGCCCTTCTCTAAACTGCCTCTACCCTGTCTATGTCCTTATGGAGATGTGGCCTGCAGAACTGGACACAGTACTTCAGATGGGGTCTTACCAATGATTTGCACATTGGCATCACCACCTCCTTTATTCTGTTGGTGATACCTCTCCCTATGCACTCCAGTGCCCCACTGGCTCTCTCCACAGCTTTGGCACATTGTTTGGCCACCTTTAGGTCATCTGATATGATTGCCTCCAGACTTCTACCAAGGTCTCATTTTCTTGTTAGTCAAAGACTGACTCACTTGATTGCTTTCTGAATTGTTAGAACACTATAAAGTTTTATTCTCTTCCTTTTTGAAAGACTGTTTATTTTGGTTACTTTAAATATGTTATAGTTAGGCAATTTATTATATTAGTTAGCTTTTGGAATATGTTTTTTTCCTGTGCTCCTGTTGTATGATGTTTTTATTGTAAGAGCCTTTTTGGCTGATCAAACAAAAAGAACCTTGAAGTTTGAGCTTACTGTATATGATGGTCTCATGTTAAAGTCAATATCTATGCTGTGTCTTTGCCCTGCCTACATCCTCGCAACCCACAAATCGTTAACTTGCTGCTCTTTTACACAGCCTCAGATGTCATCAGCTTCACTGTTGTGCTCTTTCTTGACCTCCTTGACCTTGGATTCAATGCAAAGAAGTGCAAAGTAATACACCTGGGAAACAAAAACCCAGGGGAAGATTACACAATGGGGGGAGGTAGTAACAACAACAAAAATGGAAAGGGACCTGGGGGTAATCCTATCAGATGACCTTAAGGTTTGCAAGCAATGTGAAAAGGCGGTATGGAGGGCTGGGGGATACTGGGATGTATAGGGGGAGGCATCACCAGCAGAAAACAGGAAGTTGTTATCCCCCTGTACAGACAGTTGGTAAGACCCCATCTGGAGTACTGCGTCCAGTTCTGGAGACCCCATCTCCGCAAGGACATAGACAGGATGGAGGCAGTTCAGAGGAGGGCAACTAAAATGTTGCAGGGTCTGCAAGAGAAGCCATACCAAGAGAGGCTAAAGGAGCTTAATATGTATACCCTTGAGGAAAGGAGGGAGAGGGGGGACATGATAGAAACATTTAATTACCTCAGTGGAATCAACAAAGTCCAAGAGGGTAGCATCTTTCAGAAAAAGAGATGTGCAAGAACAAGGGGACACAATTTGAAGATAGAGGGGGGATGGCTCAGGGGCAATGTGAGGAAGTATTTTTTCATAGAGAGGGTGGTGGATGCATGGAACAGCCTTCCTGAGGAGGTTGTGGGGTCTAAAACTGTGGGAGAATTCAAGAATGCATGGGACAGACAAAAGGCAATTTTTTAAGGGGGTAGGAAGAAATAGGCTGTTGGTTAAATTGAATCTGCAGCTTATCCTCTAGGTAGGGAAATGGGCAGACTAGGTGGGCCAAGCGGTCCTTATCTGCCGTCAAAGTCTATGTTTCTATGTTTCTCCCTGTACAACACATTTTCTCTAGACATTTTGCCCATCAACCAGCATCAGCAGGACCACATACAAGTAGGATTTGTTGTGTATAATCCTGAATCTCACCAGAATGTGTATAGAATGGGTGACTCTATGCTTTCTAAGAAGCCTTCTGATGTCAAAATGCTTATGGCAATTGTTGTGTTTTACAACTAAGGTTAGGGAACAGTCTGATCAGAGCTCCTTTCATCTTGATTTTGAGGTCATGCTATTTGCAGGGGCCTCTCTTTGGCTCTCACCCTAGACCTTACTATCAGCACAGTGTGAGGGACATCAGACTGTGAGAGGTTGTGGTGAGGGTGATTTGGTATTTTTTTGACCAGGAGTGGACCCCTCCAGATCTTCCCCTAGTACCTAAGATAGTGAGTTGAGCATGTAGAGGTATAATGTCCCCCTCTATCTGCTATGGCAGTTCCACAGCTCTAATGTTGGAGGCTTGGGCTTGATTCTCTAACCCCTCAAGCCATATCCTCAAGAAAGGGTTCACTTTTCCAGCTGTGAGGTAAGTTGCTTAGCCAGTCCTAAAGCAGCAGCAAAGTTCTCCACAGATGCCTGCATCCTTTTCTTATTGCACTTTGCAGATGCAAATCTACTATTGAGGGAAGTCAACTTTTTGATCAGTCTGGGTGACTGAGTTGCACAAAGCCTCCATTTTAGCATCCAGGATGGTAAGAAATGCTGCAGCAGAGCCCTTTTCCATGCTCATGGACTTGAAGACCCTTGTGCACCACTGCCTCCTTGCCTTTCTTTGGTTCTTCTCTGCCTTCAATTCATCGTGGGTGTTCCATCATGGCATCTTGAGGCAAAGTACTGATTAGTTACCAAATTGTGTACTGTTTTATGATAATTTAAATTGTGAAAAACATCTTATTTTTATAGTTGGCTCTGGGGCTTAAGTTATACATGTCTGCTGTTACTGGGGTGCAGGTCAAGCCCCACCATATGATCCCTTCTCAATACCAGAATCCTAGCTTGTTTAGGATGTGTGCTTTCCAAAATGGTATGAATGCATATTTTGTTTGCAGAATGAAACCTAAAGATTTAATTTGGCAAAAGCATTGCAGTACCTGGCAGAAAGCATTGCAGATCATTGATAGGGGCACTGAATTGTGAATTGCAAGGCACCAGGTCCACATCTCACTAGTGGGTTGGCCAATGTGATCTCGAGCAAGTCACTTGCTATTCCCTCTCTTCAATTCCATTATGGCAGCTGGCTCAGTGTGACCTTGAGCAGGTCATTTACCTCACTGTGCTTTAGGCTTTAGCCGTAAAACTGTAGAAGCTGTACCCAACTGAAAGCAGAGGTTTCATCTTGATTGGGTTTTCCTGTATTGCAAATTAAATCCGTGCTTAGCAGGATAAATATAGTAGAAACTTAAGAACAAAACCACCTGCCTCTCCTTCAGTGTTAATGTTCTTTTAAGGAATATATTGCTTCCAAATCTTTAGGTCTCTACTGTGGGTCTGGGGTTAGTACAAAATAATGATTCACTTCTAGTAGGGTACCAAACACCACCACAAGACCAATGTAGTTTTCAAAGTTTCCTCAGTCTTATTTTTTGGAGTCACTGCTCCATCGTAGCCCATAAACTTAAATCCCAGTGTTGTACTGCATTTTCAAGCAGCTTTTTTCAAGGGAAAAATGGTCCTAGACATAAACAGCATAACAATTTAAAATACGTTTGAACATTTTTTAACTCAAATGCACACTAAGGACTATTAAGAGTAAACATGTTATGGCATTGCTTAAATAATATGCCCAACTTCTGAGATATAATCAGTTTAATTATACAACAGTTCAATACCTGTTACATTTATTAGGAATCCAGAAGTCTGTAAGTGTGACCTTGCACTTACGTGTGCTCTGCCATGCACACCATGAGCAGTGTGTTGCAGATTTCCCTTTAGTAGCTGTGCACTGAACGTGCTTCACTAACATTGTGATGTAATGTGCAAATTATGTCAGACACATGCAATCTAGCAGGACTGCCCTAGTGATGCCAGACACCTTAGCTTTCAATATCAGTTTCTCCCTAACAAGAAAAGGAAAACTTTCCTGCTCATTTTAGACAGCTTTACATTGTAACTAGTTCACAGCATATTTTAAATTGCCTTTTTAAAAATACTATGAACTGATTACAACGTGATATCATTATAGTATGGTGGCATGACGCTAACGATGCACGCTCAGTGCAGAGCTTCGAAAGAGAAGTCTACACACACACGGTGATCATGGTGTGCATGATGGAGCATTCACCAGTAAGTGCAGGCTCACACTTAAACAGACTTCTGGATTCCCAAGAAACGTAACTGGTATGGAGCTGTTGTATACGTAGATTATATCTCAGAGATCAAGCATTCGAGCAATGTGTTTACTTACAACAACATTCCTTTGTCCAGCATGTGTTTACTCTTATAACAACATTCCTTTGTCTGTATTTGAGTTAAAAAAAAACAACAACAAAGAAACAGTTTATGCTATTTATAGGTAGGACGATCTTTCCCTTGAAAACAAGCTACTTGAAAATGCAGCAAAAGGTTGGGATTCAAGGTTATGGCCTGAGGTGGAGTGGCGACTCCAAACAATGAAAGTGAGAACATTTTAAAAACTGTGTTGGTCTCGTGGTGGTGTTTGGTACTCTACTTGAAGAGGGTATGCCATTGTTAGGGCTCCATAAAATGGGCATGGCAACAAGGTCTTGAGTGACAGGGGTGTTCTGGGTTTTAGAGCGTCCCACACTCACACCATGGTGGGCATCACCACAGTTCTTCTGCCTTTCATGCCATGCCCAACTCTGATGTTATATTCAGTTTAGGGCAGTGTGGGGGACGAAGCCCCCATAAAACTTCACTTTTTCACTGGATGGTCCTTGGGTGCTGTAACTTGTTTGTGGCGCAATGTCAGCTGCGCTAATGCCAGGCGGGGGGGGCAACATATTGTTCGCACCCTAAGTTGTCTTGCCTACATTGCCCATGCACCCTCATGGGAGAACCCTTGAAGAGAAACATAGAAACTACACATTGTCAAGTGACCTACAAAAAGTTACAAAATGTAATAAATTTATTACTGTACAAAGTTTATGGATGTAAAATGACTACAGTTATGATTTAAATGTGATATTCATCAAGCAAGTTCTCAAGTCGGTTTCACCCTTTCTGTTATTTGTGTATCTGTATGTTTATGTGGCTGTTTCCTTTAATGTTTTTATGTGGGTTTTATACATTGTAAAGTTACAACCAACATGTAACTGATTGCCACAAGATAGCTTCTGAAAAGTGTTTTTTTCTCAGTAATCCCTATCCTGAAGAAAGGTAAATAGGAAAAATTTGAAAAGTTCACTTGCCACTTATTGAGACTTCTGACAGCATTATTCACTATTGAAAATGAAGAATATGTATTTATTGGTATTTCAGTTCTTAATTACAAGATTTGCTTTTCCAAAGTAAATTATCTGTCTGATTGTGACAGTAGTTGCCCATTTGTTACAAGTGAGGCTGGTGTAATACTTTTATTTTATTTATTTTTCAGAAAGATGATAGTGTGTGCTTGGGACTGTATATGTGTATAGATGTGTGCATGCACTATCTCAGTGTAGCTCAGTATTGCACCATTCCCCATGTCCTTCCTTGTATGCTGCTCCAGGAGTAGCTCAGTATCAGATCCACTATTGCACACTTCCCCATGCTCTTTCTTACATGCTGCTCCAGGAACAGCTCAGTATCAGATCCAGTATTGCACCCTTCCCCATGTCCTTTCTTGTATGCTGCTCCAGGAGTAGCTCAGTATCATATCCACTACTGCACCCTTCACATGCCCTTTCTTATCTCCTGCTCCAGGAGTAACTCAATATTAGATCAACTGCTGCACACTTCCCATGCCCTTCCCTACATGCTGCTCCAGGAGTATCTCAATATCTGATCTAGTTATTACACTATTCTCAATGCCCTTTCCTACATGCTGCTCCAGGAATAGCTCGATATCAGATCCAATATTGCACCCTTCCCTGTGCCCTTTCTTATATGCTGCTGCAGGAGTGACTCAGTATCAGATGCAATACTGCACCCTTTCCCATGCCCTTTCTTATATGCTGCTCCAGGAGCAACTCAGTATCAGATCCTGCATTGCACTATTCCCCATGCCCTTTATTACATGCTGCTCCGGGAGTAACTAAGTATCAGATCCAGTGCTGCAGGAGTAACTCGGTATCAGATCTAGTATTGCACCACTCCTCATTCCTTTTCTTACATTCTGCTCCAGGAGTCACTCAGCATCAGATCCAGTGCTGCAGGAGTAACTCAGCATCAGATCCAGTGCTGCAGGAGTAACTCGGTATCATATCTAGTGTTGCATCATTCCCCATTCCCTTCCTTTTTACACTCTATGTATCTCCCTTACTAAGCTAGACTCTCTCCAGCTGAGCTGTTGGTCTGACCCCAGCTGTTCCCTTCCACCTGAAACTCTGGCTGTCATCCTGGGGCTACGCAGATCTCCATGAACCGCCCCCTGTACCCCTCCAGATCTAAGTCCCCTAGAGGCAAGGACTGCCTTTCTCCCGGGTGCTCTATCTATAGTGTCAGACCAGGGACAGCCACAGAGACCCCCAGGAAGAAGCTCTGGCCCAGCATTGGACGTAGTGCTGAGGTGCCTCTATGCCCGCCTTTGCCTACCAGTGAGAAGGGTTTTTGTGTGTATGTTTTCTCCCGCCTCCCTCCCATAGAGCATCGGATGTGCAATGGCAGCCTGTGCTCGCCGAGCTCCATCACATCATGCCATATGGCTGTGACACTCATCCATGGCTCCCTGACAGGGTGCTTGGGAGCGACACAGCCCTAAATCCTCCCCTCGGGAAGGGAGAGCTGTCCTCTGGACACTTAATCCCTCCCTGCCCCTGCCGTCCCGAGCTTGTTCCTGAACCTGGGTCGCCAGCACGGTACGAGGTAAGGCGCCTAATGCCTTAACCTTCAACGCCACCAGGCCGGCCCCATTCACTTTATTACATGCTGCTCCAGGAGTTGCTCGGTATAGGATTTGGTTATTGCACCGTTCCCCATTCCCCTTCTTACATGCTGCTCAGGGATACTGTAGCTCAGTTTGAGATCCAGTATTGCGCCAGTCCCCATGCCCTTTCTTATATGCTGCTGCAGGAGTAACTCAGTAGCAGATCTACTGTTGCACCTTTTCCCACGTTCTTTCTTACATGCTGTTTCAGGATTAGCTCAGTATTGGTTCTAAAACTGTACCCTTCCCCATGCCCTTTCTTGTATGCTGCTCCAGGAGTGACCCAGTATTGGATCCAGTGTTGCACCCTTCCCCATACCATTTCTTACTTGCTGCTCCAGCAGTAACTCCATATCGGAGCCAGTGTTGCAACCTTCCCCATGCCCTTTCTTACATGCTGCTCCAGGAGTGCCTCAGTATCAGATCCAGTATTGCCCTCTTCCCCATGTCCTTTCTTACCTGCTGCTCCAGGAATAGCTTAGTATCAGATCCAGTATTGCACCATTCCCCATGCCGTTTCTTACATGTTGCCCCAGTTGTAACTCAGCATCCGATCCAGTGCTACAAGAATAACTCCGCATCAGACCCAGTGCTGCAGGAGTAACTCCGTGTCAGATCTAATATTGCACCGTTTCCCATTCCCTTTCTTACATGCTGCTCCAGGAGTAGCTCAGTATTGGATCCATTTATTGCGCCATTCCCTGTACTATTTCTTACATGCTGCTCCAGGAGTAGCTCGGTATCAGATCCAGTATTGCACCTTTCCCCATGACCGTTCTTACATGCTGTTACAGGAGTGACTCAGTATTAGATCTACTATTGCACCCTCCACCATGCTCTTTCTTACATGCTGCTCCGTGAATATGTCAGTATTAGATCCAGTATTGCACCCTTCCCCATGCTCTTTCTTTCATGCTGCTGCAGGAATACCTCAGTATCAGATCCAGTATTGCACCCTTCCCAAGCCCTTTCTTATATTCTGCTCCAGGAGTTACTCCATATCAGATACAGTATTGCACCATTCCCCATGCCCTTTCTTACATGCTGCTCCAGGAAAACTGTAGCTCAGTATCAGATCCACTATTGCACCCTTCCCCATGCCCTTTCTTATATGCTGCTCCAGGAGTACCTCAGTATTAGACCTAGTATTGCACCCTTCTCCATGCCCTTTCTTATATGCTGCTCCAGGAGTAACTCAGTATTAGATCTACTATTGCACCCTTCTCCATGCCCTTTCTTATATGCTGCTCCAGGAGTAGCTCCGTATCAGATTCACAGTTACGCCCTTCACCATGTCATTTCTTACATGCTGCTCCAGGAATACTGTAGCTCAGTATCAGATCCAGTTATTGCACCATTCCCCCTTCCCTTTCTAACATGCTGCTTCAGGAGTAGCTCAGTATCCTATCCAGTTATTGGACTGCCCCCATTCCCTTTCCTACATGCTGCTCCAGGAGTAACTCATTATCAGATCTGGGTCTTGCACCCTTCCCCATTCCCTTTCTTACATGATACTCAAGGAGTCACTCAGTATCTGATCCAGTATTGCACCATTTCCCATGCCCTTTCTTACATGCTGCTGCAGGAGTAACTCAGCATCAGATCCAGTGCTGTAGGAGTAACTTGGCATCGGATCCAGTGCTACAGGAGTAACTCTGCATCAGATCCAGTGTTGGAGGAGTAACTCAGTATCAGATCTTTTATTGCACCATTCCCCATGCTCTTTCTTGCATGCTACTCCAGGAATAGCTCAGTATCAGTTCAGTACTGCACCCTTACCCATGACCTTTCTTATATGCTGCTGCAGGAGTAACTCAGTATTAGATCCACTGTTGCAGCCTTTACCACGTCCTTTCTTACATGCTACTCCAGGAATAGCTCAGTATCAGTTCAATACTGCACCCTTCCCCATGACCTTTCTTACATGCTGCTGCAGGAGTAACTCAGTATCAGATCTAGTATTGCACCATTCCCCATACCCTTTCTTACATGTTGCTCCAGGAGTACCTCAGTATCAAATCTAGTATTACAGTGTTCCTCATCCCCTATCTTACATGCTGCTGCAAGAGTAGTTCAGTATCAGATATAGTTATTGTACTGTTTCCCATGCCCTTCCTTACATGCTGCTCCAAGAGTAGCTCAGTATCAGATCCAGTACTGCATCATTCTCCATGCCCTTTCTTACATGCTGCTGCAGGAGTAACTCCATATCAGATCCAGTACTGCACCCTTCCCCTTCCCCTTTTTTACATGCTGCTCCAGGAGTAGAGATGCAGCAAAATTTTATTTCGCTGGCAAAATCTCAAATTTCACCACGTGAAATATTTTATGAAATTCCGTGCATTCCGTGAAATATTTTGCGGGTGCGAATTTCGGAAGTTCACCCATTAAATGCAGAATTTCACCAGCAAATGTGGAATTTCGCTGCAAATGCAGAATTTCACCTGCGAGTGACAAAATTCTGCATTTCGCCATCAGAATTTCGCATTTCGTACCTGTGAATTGTTTCACAAAATGCGCAAAGTTCATAAAATATTTCACGGATCGAAATTCCGCAGTTTTGCACAACATTATCCAGGAGTTGCTCAGTATCAGATTCAATATTGTACCATTCCCCATGCCATTTTTTACATGCTGCTACAGGAGTAGCTCGGTATCAGATCCAGTATTGCACCGTTCCCCATGCCTTTTCTTAAATGCTGCTGCAGGAGTAACTCCATATCAGATCTAGTACTGCACCCTTCCCCTTGCCCTTTCTTACATGCTGCTCCAAGAAACAATCACTAACCACATCTAAGACTTCTTGACTGGCCCTTCTTTTCATTTGCCTTGATTCGTAGTTAGAGACCCGTGTTTTTCTTAAATAAGAAATAACAAGAAATTCAAGGTACGAAAAGAAATACAATGAGAACAAGCACATGAAAAAAGTAAAAAAATTGCTTTTGTTTTGGCAAAAACAAAATAAATGCTTGAGGTAGTTGTTGTTTTGGCTCTGTTGTTAACCACAGAGACAGTCAGCAAGAAAGTGGCAGCAGAATTGCCTGATTCATAAAACCTGTAAAGACAATAGTATAATGCTGCTTAATACGATGTAGTACACCAGGAATGTGATTTATAATGTGTAAATGATCATTTTGAGGTATTTATGAATGTAAATGTGATAGCAAGCAATAAAACAAAATTTTCAATGAATAAAAAAAATAATGAGCAATTCCATAAAAATAAAAATGATAAAAAATAAAAATAATTTCACAGGGCCCTATTCGTAGTCTTTTAGTAGGTATCTTCCTCCCCAGGATTATCAAATTCTTCTACTTGCTGTCTCTCTCATTCGCTCAGTAGTTCTGGATTCAGAATAAACTTTTGGCCAGGTGGTCTAGCACACTCCAAGTAATGCTCTTTTCTGCCCATCCTACATACACTCGCACAGATTCAGTTTCCCTATTTTCTTTCCAGTTACTACTTTTGAGTATGCTCTGTTTCTTTATTCATGTAGAGCAAACCTCCTCTACCATGATCTTTCCCAGCCCATCCTAAATAATCGATACCATGTAAAGACACACACACACACAAAAGACGCTGGACTGCAGTCTGCTCAGGCACTGACTACCCGTGCTGATTTTTGCCAAAAAAGCGATTTATCTTCAGCTTCATGTTTACAGATCTTTGCCAAAAATGCAGTTTATTTTTGGCTTTGCGTTTACAGATCGTTATTTTCAACTTTTTACCGTTGGGGAGGATTCCGTGTGTTTATTTTACATTGGGGTTTTTAGGTCATTTTAGTTAGGGCTTTTAGTGTCAGGCAGGGCTTTTTAGTGAGACAGACTGAAGAGTGTAGGTTTTTCTTTTCAGTTAGGGCTGAGAAATTCGGCTTCGTCTTTGCACTATGGCCAAGAAGGATTTTCGTCATCTGAAGGTATGAAATCTGCAGCACTCACCTGGAATTCGTGAAGCTGCGAAGCGGTCTGCTGTGGGTCGAATCAGTCGGCTGGTCAATTGCTGGGACTGCTACTGTTTGTGTTGGAACTGGACTGTTGCTTTGTTGGAGCTGGTGTGTGTGTGGGAGCCGGTGTGTCGCTGCCAGCTGGTCGACCCGGGGGTGATTCTTAGGACTCTTGAGTGATCCGTTGTTGAGTGGCGGGGTGTAACTGGTAAGGCAGGAGGTGAGAGCTCTGCTGTCTACCAGGAGAAACCCTGCCTGTCTCCCGTTAGTCACCGGTTTGGCTCTCGGGGCCTGAAGAGGAGGTCTGCCTTGATCTTGCCTGCAGGGGAGGAGGAGGATTTTTTCCCTGAACTCCTTCTGGTCCAAGTTCCTACTTTCCCATGTCTTGCTTTTGTTGTCGCCTGCTTGCAGGCTCCTCCTGGATTTTGTTGGCGTGAGAGAGGAGGACATTCCATTGCTGTGGAGAGGGCCAGCTTTCAGGGGTTTCTCTGGACTCCTGGAGGAATCGATGGATGAGTGCTGTACTGTTTCTATGCTTTCGTTTGTTCGTTTTTGAGGGAGAGTGGAGTCACTTTCTACTCTAATTTCTTTAAGTTTCAACTCATGGGAATGCAAAAAATACTGCATTAAAATAGTGGTGCTGCATTTGAAGAACTGTGGAACTTTGCGGGTGAGAGCTCCGAAGTGTTTCTGACCTCTGGTAGTGAGAGCTCCAGTTTGATTTGGAAACTACACCTCTACAGTTACCAGCCTTGAGGCTTGGTTGTGAACTTGGACACTAGCTTCATTTTTAGCTAAACATTTTGTTATTGAATTGACTTGCGGCAGCTCATATTCCTTGCTGTATCCTCCCGTTTGTCTGTCTTTTGTATTTTGTGGGTGAGGGGGGCTATTGTCTCTGTGGGGGTTGGGTTTAAAGGGGCTGCTTGTAGTGTGTGTATGTATCTAAATAAATATATTTATATAGTGTTTTGCATGGTTTGGGACAGAATGTGTCTGTGTCTGGGGAAGTCAGGGGGCTTCTCGATCTACGACCTTTTACCGACCTCCCAGTTTCCAGCATTACAGATCGCTACTGTCGGGAGGTCAGAATTAAGAGGGTTCACATTGATCAATCTTGACGGGGCACTTCAGGCACCTTGGGAGAGGGGCAGATTGAGGTTATCAGGTGCAGAAGGCACCCTGGGTGTCGATGGGCCTTAGGAAGAGATCAGATGTGTTTGGTCCCTGTCCCCAGGGTTTCCACCTGACCGAGTGGAGTGGACTAGTACCCAGGAGGGGCTACACTGCTCACCAGTCCACTGAGGGCAGTGCTTTGCAGTGTCAGATTGATCAGGAACAAGACTGAGATTATAGCGGACTTGATTTCCATGGTCGATCTGGCATGCATAACCGAGACCTGGGTGGGTGATGATGCTGGCCCAGTTCTGAGGCCGCCTCCCCCCCCCCGCTACTGTTGGTGCACTGCTCCAGAGTGGAACGTGGGGGGGGGGGGTGGCCATCTGTTTTAGATCTGAGCTTGGCTTCACTGTGTACCAGGTGGGAAGACTGGATTCCTGGTGGCCAGGTGCCGGCTGCAGGATTCTCCTGATTTACCACACCACTGGGGTGGCAGGTGAATTCCTGCAGCAGGTAGCTGACTTCATTGTTGGTTAGACATTGGAGTCCCCCAGATATTTAGTTCTGGGGGACTTCAATGTCAAATCTTTTGGGCTGGATTATAACTTCCTCCAGACGATGTCACCTCTGGGCCTGTCAGAGGAAGTTTCCGCTATGACCCACCAGGGCGGCCACATGTTGTACCTGGTCTTCTCACTTGGGCTTGGGGTTAGTAACATCAAGACTGATCGGGTCACCTGGGCTGATCGTTGCACAGTGGAGTTCTCCTTCGGGGCCTCCCCGAGAGCTTCCCCCCCACTGGGATAGTAAGCTACCACTCTTTGAGGGGTTTGACCCTGGAGGGATTTCAGGCAGTGGCGGATCTATTCAGTGTGGGTAGTGCATGCATAGGGGGTGTGCGTGAGGCTGTTACTACCTATAATAGGGCAATGTCGGCTGTGCTTGACTCTCTTGAGCTGGTCCATGTATGACCCAAATCATGCTGATTCCATTGGCCCAGTGTTCGCTATGATTGTCCAGTGTTCTATCTCAGAGGGGGTCTTCCTGAATGCCTTAAAGGAGGCTTTGGTCAGGCCCCTTCTGAAGAAACCATCCTTAGACCCTGACGTCTTGGCGAATTACCATCCAATCTCCAAACTCCCATTTTTGGGGAGGGTTGTTGAGAAAATTGTGGTACGACAGCTAGAGGAGCACCTCATGACCTTTGACCTGTACAAACCTTTTCAGTCGGGGTTTCGGGTGAGGCATATCATGGAAACCGTATCACTTCAGATGCATAATGACCTCCTTAGGGCACGAGATCGAGGAATGGGGACAATTTTCATTCTTCTCGATCTCTCTTCAGCATTTAACATGGTAGACCATCGTGTGTTGCTTGCTCACCTGATGGAATTTTGTGGACTTGCTGGCACTGTCATCTACTGGTTTTTCCTATCTCATGAACAGGAGGCAATGGGTAGCGATGGGGAATTTCTCCTTCTCCCCAAGCCTCCTGATGTGTGGAGTACCTCAGGGTTCAGTCTTGTCACTGATTCTGTTTGCCATGTACATGCTGCCCCTGGGAGAGCTTATTAAGAAATACAGCTTGAGATTTCATTGCTATGCCGATGACACCCGACTGTATCTTTCCTTTACCCCTGGGACTCCAATGTGGTTGAAGTGCTAAATAGATGCCTAACTGAGATCAAAGACTGGATGGAATCTAACTGGTTGTTACTGAACCCCAATAAGATGGAAGTACTAGTGGTGGAGATGAACAAAAGGCATGATAGGATGGCCTCTGCCACAGATACTGGATCATTCCTGGGGTCTGTGTCATTGAAGGCCTCCTCTAGGGTGCGCAATCTTGGCATAACCTTTGACAGCAGATTGACATTTGAAGCTCAGGTGTCACCCGTTGTCCAGACCAGCTTCTGCCATCTTCAGAATATCGCCAGGATCAAGCCCCTAGTTCCACCTATGGACCTCCCCACTTTGGTGTATGCCTTTGTAACATCAAGGCTGGATTACTGTAATGCACTCTACTTCAGGGTCTCGGGAGGTACCCTCCGCAGGCTGCAGCTAGTGCAGAATGCAGCCGCCAGGGCTGCCAGTCAGGTGGAGGATCCTCTTTAAGGTGGGCTTGCTCACCCTTAAAACCCTACATGGGCTGGGCCCTGGGTACATGTCTGACCTTCTAACACCCGCTGTCTCGGCTCCCTCCCTCCATTCCTTCTCTGGGGGCCTCCTTGTGATTCCCAGGATGAGGCTTAAGACCACTGGTGACAGAGTTTGTAGTGTCGCCAGCCCCATTCTGTGGACTTCGCTTCTACCATCTGTAAGGGAGGCCCCCCTCAGTTGAGGTATTTAAGGCCCACCTCAAGGCCCTCCTGTTTATCCAAGCTTTCCTGGACACTGTTTGGTAGTATTTAGTTCTGGGACTGCCTCTCATATTGTATTTTAGATATGTATATGTTTGTGGTTTTAAAGACTAGTCATTATTTGTTATACAGCGTCCAGACCCTCTGGGATTGGTCGCTTGGAAAAAAAAACTTTGCTTTGCCTTGCCTCTTTTCTGCCCATCCTATATACACCACAGGTTCAGTTTCCCTATTTCCCTCCAGTTACTTCTTTTCAGTATGCTCTGTGTCTTTATTGATGTAGAGCAAGCCACAGCTACCATGGTCTTTCCCTGCCCATCCTAAATAATCAATACCATGTAAAGACACACACACAAAACAAAAGAAGGCACAGTCATCAAATGAAGGTACATTTGGTAATTTTATTACCACATTATGTGCCTTGGGGCAACAGCGATCAGACTTTAGACCAAGGTGGTAGAACTCACTGAAAGGAGGAGAAAAAGCTGCATGTGGTAGCGCATGTAGGCACTGATAAGTGACAAGGATAAGTGTGGATTAAATTAGCAAGTTTTATACTCTATAGGCACTTTTACACAGCGCCTCTCTGCACCAAAATTGTTTTGTTGCGCTCTCTTAACATTTTTGCTCCTGTCATTAGTGTAGTTTTACACAACACATCTCAAATTGATCCTGGAGAGTCTCACGTGACCCTCTGGGATCCTTGTTGTCTGTCAGTGGCACTGTCTCCCGATACTTGTACGAGCAGTATTACGCCTCAGTTCAGCTGCTTATATTTTCTGATAGTAGAAAGCTGAACTCAAGCAAGTAGGTAGTGTTTTGCAACGGGGCCAAAAAGTGCTTTAAAATCACTCGGAAAGGGGTGTGTTATACACTGGGCATGCGCATGTGCATATTCATATATGTATAAGTGCATGCCCAGTATAATGCCCCACTTTCCAAATGATTTTAAAGCATTTTTAGCCACTGTTGCAAAAAACTGCCTATTTGCCTGAGTTCAGCTTTCTTTGAACCATCAGAAAATATAAGTAGCTGAACTCTGTCACAGTAGTGCTCGTACGAGCATCAGGAGGCAGTGCCATTGACAGACAACGAGGATCCTGGAGGGTCACATGAGACTTTCACCGGCGGAGATGTTAGCACTGCCATTTGATTACATGGCCACCAGATGTGCTTCCCAAGAATGTGCTGAAACGGCGGACTCAGGAAATGCCATTTCAGTGAGCTCATGTTTTGAAAACATTGCGGGTTGCCTTCACACGCAAAAAAGGCAGCGCTGCTGTTGATCTGCACCAGTCAATGTGGTGTAGAGCCTGGCATGTAAAGGTGCCTTATGAAGAACACTTGATGAAAAGAGAAGGATGATAACCATCTGGTACGTTCTAATGAGGCCACTAGAGAATGAGAGGTTAGAGTTCATGGTCGGTTATTTCATTGCATGGCTGAAGGGGTGGTGCATGAGTGAGGGGTTTTAGCTCCTGGGAGACTGAAGTCCCATTTGGAAGTGCTGGCAGCTGTTCAGAAGGGAAAGCATAAGGCCATTAAGGAAAGGTTTGCAAAGGTTTACAAATCACATTTTGACCAGTTTAAACAAGGTAAGGGGAAAGGTAAAGGCAGGGTGAAGGGGAGGAGTAGACTTGCACACAAAGTAGGGCATCAGGGCTACTGAGGATTGAGACATATGGGGGGGGTGCCACTGTGGAAGCATTGTGGGTACAGGTAGTCATGGAGAGGGAGGGATAATCAGTCATGGTTGGGGATGCATATAGACTGCCATCTCAAAAGGAAGAAGCAGACAAGGAATTGGGAGAGATAACAAAGAGGATGGTGAAGCAGATGAGTTGCTGCTAATGGGGAGAATATGCCATTTGTGGACTGGAGTTCCCAGTAGCAACGAGTGCAAGAAACCAGAAACTGATAGAGGCCCTACAGTATGCATTTTTAGTAAAGAAGGTGGATGAGCCCAGAAGGGAGGGTGTGATTCCTGATTGTGTTTTCACATACTGAGACTGTATTGGAGAGGTCACAGTAAGGGAATCCCTAGGAACCAGTGATCACCTGATTGTGTGGTCTGCAGATGTTAGGATAGTGGGAGGTTGTGGAGAAGGAGGATAAACTGTTCTGCTACATTAGGGAGAAGCACAAATCCAAGGAGGAGATGGTCGGACTGAAAAGGGGTGGGAAAGGTGTGTGGAGGAGGATCAGGATAAAGCGGAAATAGTGAAGGAGTACTGTATTTTTGCTTGGTATTCATGGTTGAATACAAGGGGCCACAACTTGGATGCAGTCTAAAGGCCAGTATGATTAAATTTAACATGGAACCAATCTCTTAGGAGAGGGAGCTGAGAGATGTATGTACTCTGAAGAGGGACAGATCAATGGATCTGGATAGGTTCCACTCTGGAGTGCTACAAGAAATATGTCAGAAGCTGGCCACCCCACTAGCAGACCTCTTGACCATTTACTAGAAGCAGAAGTTGTACTAGTTGATTGGAGGCATGTGACGTGCTTCTGCACAAAAACTGTAGCAGGGATGAATTGGGAACCTATAGATCAGGGAGTCTGATGTCTATAGTGGACAAATTACTTGAGGTCATTATTAAGGAGAGGATAATGCAGTTTTTGAATGTCAGTGCATCCAGCACAAAAATCTGCATGGATTCACTATGAGTAGGTCATGTCAGAAAAATCTGATAGACTTCTTTGAGTCACGAATGCGGTAGACAGAGGACAGGCAGTGGATGTACTTTATCTGAACTTTAGCAAATCTTTTGACTGTTTCTCATGTGGAATAGTGGTTAAAAAATTGGTGGAAAACGGCACGGAAACAAAGTTTCCAAAAGTTTGCAGCACTGATCCTTGAAACATAGAAACATAGACTTTGACGGCAGATAAGGACCGCTTGGCCCATCTAGTCTGCGCATTTCCTTACGTACTAGATAAGCTGCAGATCCTAGTTAACAAACAGCCTATAACTTCCTACCCCCAAGAATTGTCTTATGTCTGTCCCTTGCATTCTTGAATTCTCCCACAGTTTTAGACCCTACAACCTCCTCAGGAAGGCTATTCCATGCGTCCACCACCCTCTTTGTGAAAAAATACTTCCTCACATTACCCCTGAGCCATCCCTCCTCTATCTTCCAATTGTGCCCTCTTGTTCTTGCACATCTCTTTTTCTGAAAGATGCTACCCTCTTGGACTTTGTTGATTTCACTGAGGTACTTCAAAGTTTCTATCATGTCCCCCCCTCTCTCCTTTCCTCAAGGGTATACATATTGAGCTCTTTTAGTCTCCCCTTGTATGGCTTCTCTTGCAGACCCTGCACCATTTTAGTTGCCCTCCTCTGGACTGCATTCATCATATCTATGTCCTTGCGGAGATGGGGTCTCCAGAACTGGATTCAGTACTCCAGATGAGGTCTCACCAACTGTCTGTACAGAGGGATAACAACTTCCTGTTTTCTACTGGTGATGCCTCTGCCTATACATCCCAGTATCCCCCCAGCCCTCCCTACTGCCTTCTCACATTGCTTGCCAACCTTAAAGTTATCTGATATGATTATCCCCAGGTCCCTTTCCATTTTTGTTGTTGTTACTACCTCCCCCCCATTGTGTACTCTTCCCCTGGGTTTTTGATTCCCAGGTGCATTATTTTGCACTTCTTTGCACTGAATCCAAGCAGCCATACTTCTGACCATTCCTCCAACCTTGCCAAGTCCCTTCTCATCCCTTCCATGCCTCCCTGTGTGTCAACCCTGTTGTAGATCTTTGTGTCATCTGCAAAGATGCATACTTTTCCTTCCAGTCCCTCTGCAATGTCACTTATAAAGACACTAAAAAGGACTGGACCCAGTACTGAACCCTGCGGTACCCCACTAGAAAACCCCTTTTTTCAGAGTGGACTCCGTTTACCTTCTGTGTCCTGTTGTCCAGCCAGTGTTTTACCTAGGCTACCACCCTGGAACACACTCCCAGAATGGCTAATTTGTTTATCTTTTGTGTGGGACTGTGTCAAATGCCTTGCTAAGGTCTAGGTAGGCCATGTCCACAGCCCATCCCTGGTCTACTAATTTGGTCACCCAGTCAAAGAAATTGATTAGATTCATCTGACATGACCTTCCCGCTGTGAACCCATGCTGCCTTGGGTCCTGTGCCCCATTGGTCTCTAAGTATGCAATAGCATCACTTTCTCTACCACAGAGGTCAAACTGATAGGTCTGTAGTTTCCTGCCTCTGTCTTTCTGCCACTTTTGTGAAGGGGAATCACATCTGCCCTCCTCCAGTCCTCAGGTACCACACCATCCTCCCATGATTTGTTAAAAAGGGTAGTCAGTGGTGTCACTAGTTCTTCCCTTAATTCTTTTAGAATTCTGGGGTGAATCCCGTCAGGCCCCATTGCTTTGTCCAACTTCAGTTTTAGAAGTTCTTTCAGAACCCTTTCTTCTGTGAAAGGACTGGGATCGACCCACATATCCAGAGTGATCAGGTTTCTGGTTCCTAACCTTGCATAGGTCCCCTGGAACTATTCTTACCTTTTCATACTTCACTGTGTCCTCCTACTGTCATCATTTTCTCCTACCTCTCCCTTTTCTGTCTCCAGGAAAATGTAACTCCTGAGTCTTGAATGTACTAGACCTGTAGATATTCTGAATAATTTGAATAATTGTCTTCTGTTCTAGTTGTTAAATGTACTATTTCTTATGTATTACATTTTGTTTCATGACGTGGAACCTTTGTAAATGAGCCCTTGGCTCAAAGGTATTTCCGAAAGCTAATAAATAAATTGGATTAGGTACCTCCCCTTCCTCCTCTTTTGTGAATACTGAACAGAAGTACAGTATTCATTCAGTATCCCTGCATTTTTGCTGTCCCTCTCTGCCCACCCACATGCAACAGCTCCACATTAAAAACAGACACAGCTTAACTTGCTGACATCATCTTTATTAGAGATAGCAAATACAAGTGCCCAATAAACCATAACAAGATGCAGAGTACAAGATAAATCAGCAGCAGGACTAAGCAAACAATACTAAAATAACACCAGCACCATTAGGGTGCATACCATAACAGCAAGTTCACCTTCCTCATTGCCGAAATATCGGCTGATTGGTGCATTGCACATCACGTGTACACACATTGTCTGTTAGCCACTGGTCAAACTTGCTGCTGCAGTTTGCACCCTAATGGTGCCAGTGTGGTTTTAGTTATGCTCATTTAGTCCTGCTGCCATTTTGTTGTGTTTTTTTTTTTTGTATAATGTTTTTTATTGAGTTTCACACATAGTGACATACAGACACACTGACCTTCAACATGAAAGTCACATTACACATTAAAAACAACATCTACAGGTGCAATCGTTTGTGCATTCCATTAATATTTTGTTTCCCATCCAATTAATACATCATAGCTATTGAGGTATATAGTCTTGCAGCTCTAATACAAATTCTTAAGCTCGGCCTTTTCATTTATTGGCAAATATTGGGGTCTTACTACCATTCTCAACAGCCTAATCCTGCCCTTAATATCACTTCCTCCTCTGGATTTAATGAGGACATATAGGGTAATCAAGTTTTTATAAAAACTTCCTCCCGATCCCACAATACGTGGGTCAACCTCTCCAATGCCAGTGTTTGCAGTATCATCTGCCTCCATTGTTTAAGGTTCGGCCTTACATGGGACACCCATGTATTTTGTATACAATGCCGAGCCAGGATGAACCAGACTCTCATCCACCTAGGAAGCGGGTTCCACTCCTCTCCTTCTCCCACCTCCATTCCAAATAGACATAGCAGTGGATCCTTTTCCATCTCCCTTCCAGCTATTGCTGCTTCTTCCTCTACCTCCCCCCAAAGAGTTGTGGGATGGGACAGGTCCAGAAACAATGTATGTACGTGCCTCTTCCCACTCTACATCTCCCACATACTGGTGATATTGAAGGGTGTGTTTTGTGAACTATCACTAGCAGGTAATACAGTCAATGAAGAAACTTGTAGTATGCCTCTTTGTATCTATTACATGCTATGATCCCTGAGTGTATTGGGAGTACTATACTCCAATTCTCCTCTGTGATAGGTCTCTCCAGATCCCTTTCCCACAACATTCTTGTTCTCCCTGTTCTATCTGCGAGTCTCTGACTTCCTCTCTTGACAGCCTTCCTGATAAAACCTTTGGGGTCCACTTTAACCTGGTATATTAGGCTTTCTACCTTGTCCGGTTTGAGTCCTTTTTCCCCTCCCCTTGCCAGCTTGTGCATGAATGTCCTTACCTGCAGATATCGAAACAGGAGCTGCCTCTCTACCCCCAGCTCCTTCTCCATAGTTTCAAAGGTACAGAGGTTTCCTTGTACCAGGAGATTCCCGAGACTCCAGATTCCCTTCTGTTCCCACTCATGAAAGCCTTTATCCTCCAACCCCGGTAAGAAAAAGGAATTTTTTGCCATAGGTAGTAGTATGGTTTCCAATTGTCGTGTCCACCCCTGCTTTCTAATCTGTCCCCAGGCTATCAAGACCTGTTCCTCTAATAGATTATTATTACTTCTAGTTCAATATACTCTTGCACCTGTAGAGTGCAGGTATGCTGTGAGTCGTCCCGATGCTCCCACTTGTTCTAATTCTACCCAGCTGGCTTCCCTGGATTGATGCACCCACTCTGCTATGTATCTCAGCTGTGCTGTTAGTCCATAATTATGTATATCCGGTAGGGTTAGACCCCCCCCCTTCCATTTTTAATTTTTGCAAATTAACCCTTGGTCGTTTACCCCTCCAAATAAAACTTGAAATAGCTTTTTCTGTCTTGTCTATGTCCCCTCTTGTAAGCCCCACATGCAACATCTGTAACGGATACAATATCCTGGGGAGCACATTCATTTTGACAGTATTTAGTCTGCCCATCCATGAAATCGGTAGTTGTTCCCATCTTCTAAGGTCTACCACCCCTATCACTTTCACCAATTCCGTGTAATTTAAACTATACAGAGAACCCAACGACCTGCCCACCTGTATACCAAGATAAGTAAAACACCTCCCTACTTGCTTCAATCTCCACTGTTCTATTTCTTTACCTATCTCAGGAAAACGCATCATTTCTGATTTCCCCAAATAAATTTTATATCCCGAGAAGGCCCCAAACTCCTTTACCAATGCCAGTAGGGGAGGCACTGATAGTTTTGGATTTTTCACAAACACTAACATGTCATCCGCATATAAAGCGAGCTTATGCTGTGATTCCTTTGTTCCTTCAATTCCCGTAATTGCTACACAACTCCTTATGGCTATAGCCAATGGTTCAATTGCCATTGCGAATAGCAGGGGGACAGACGACAGCCCTGTCTCGTACCTCTCTCCAGTTTAAACCCCTCTGATAATTTCCCCTTTACCAGTATCTTTGCTCTAGGCACCACAAACATATCCCTTACCCATCTGACAAGTGGTTCACTCAGACCAAACCGGGACATCACCTCAAATAAGTATTTCCATTCCACTCTGTCGAATGTCTTTTCTGCATCCATGGATAAAATTCCCACTGCTTCATTTCCCTGATTCTCTCTCCATATAATATTGAGGAGACAACGCATATTATGATACGATTGTCGCCCTTTAATGAACCTGGTTTGATCCGGGTGAACCAGCTCTGGAAGTATTTGCTCCAACCTCAGTGCCAAGACCGTAACCAGAATTTTCAAGTCGCAGTTAAGCAAAGAAATGGGTCTATAGGAGGCACATTCCTCCACATCTTTTCTCACTTTAGGTATTAAACATATAGTGGCATCATAACAAGTTTTGGGCAGGTTTATCTCGCCTGTCTCCTCATTCTGGTGAAATTCTCCTAACAATTCCCCCTATCTGGCCTCCCATCATTTTGTAGTACTCTACGAAGAATCCATCTGGGCTGCTAGCTTTACCACTTTGCAGCTTCTGTATCGCATTCATTATTTCCACCTTTGTAATCGGTTGGCTAAGCATCTCTCTCTGGGCTTGAGTAGCCTCTGGTAACTTTACTTTTTCTAAAAAATCTTTGCATTTCTTCACAGTTACCCGCCTGCTCTGCGTGATACAGATGCTGATAGAAAGCCCTAAAACTTTCTTTTATACCTTTCATATCTTTGTGAAGGTTCCCCTGTTTATCTTTTACCCCTGTGATATGCATTGCAGCCCTGTCCCCTTTCAGCAGTTTGGTGAGTAATGGACTAGGTTTGTTTCCCCATTCAAACACGTGGCATTTCCAATAAAGCCCTGTCTTCTCCGCTTCTGCTTTAAGATGGGCATTTAGGGTTTCCCTTGCTGTTTCCAACAACCTGGTTGTTTCCCCCTTTTCGCCCTCTGCCACTCTTCTTTCCAGTTCTTTCAGTTTCCCCTCTAACTCTATCCGTGTCTTCTTTTTCTGTTTTTTCAATCTGGCCATATATTCTATGATTATCCCCCTCCTATATGCCTTACCTGCCTATCACAGCGTTGTCTTAGATACTTCCCCCGTATCATTGGTCTCCATAAATCCCCGCCACTGGGTTGTCAAGTGTTCTTTAAACTCTTTATTTTTTGCCATATATGTTGGGAATGTCCACTGATTAGGGCCTCTCCACTTTTCCCCTCCTTTTATTTTCAGGATAACCATTGCATGGTCAGATATGTGTATACGGCTACGTCTTACATCTTGCACTCTGGCGTACCACCCCCTGGGTAGATAAATATAGTCAATCCTGGACCACGTTTTATGTGGGTTAGAGAAAAGGGTATATTCCTTTGCCCCTGGGTCGGCTATATGCCAGCTATCTATGAGGTCCATGTCCACCATACCCATCTCCCATTGTTTCATTATCTCTTGTCTCCTCCCCTTTCCTTCTGAGTGATCCATTACTGGATCCACTGTCCAATTAAAGTCACCACCCAGGATAAGTCCTGGGAATTGTTCCCTTGTCAGCAAATCCAGTAAGGACATATAAAATTGTGGCTCGTATACCACCGGAGCATTTATTTATTTATTTATTTAGTTTTTGTTGACCGGGTAAGTGCACTAGACAAATCCTGCCTATTTTCAGGCACGACCCGGGGGAGGGGGATACAGATGAATGCCAACTGACCTTGAACCAGATTAAGCTGTTGGTGGTATTTTTAGTTTTTAGCATAAATACACCCAAACATTATTTTTTCCCTGAGATGAATATATATTTCCCCTCTTTAGGGTCTTCAACTACTTCAGTAATTGCCAAAGGGAGAGCTTTGTGCACCAATATGGACACTCCTCTCTTGTACGCTGAAAAGGATGCTGCATAGCACTTCCCCACCCAGTTCCGTACCAATTTAGTGTGCTCAATGTCTGTTAGATGGGTCTCCTGTATCACAGCTACCTGTGCCCCATCCCTTTTCAGAGCTGTCAATAACGATGTCCTTTTGACTGAGTTTGCAATGCCTCATACATTCCACGAGACTACACTGATATTTTGTGTGTTATCCATTGTTATATACATATACTTCTTTCAGTTCCCCCCGTTAGTAGTATCGGGTCCATTTGATCCAATTATTTGCTTTAGGATTTCATTATACCTCTCCTTATTCTCCTCATATGTAGGACCTGTTATTGCACACAACAGAATGATTGCACCAACACACAAAACAACTATAACAATAATAACACTAACTTTTGTAACACCTATTTTACCTATCCCCCGTCCTTTCTCTTTCTTACTATTTTTAGTAATGATACCTTCCCCCCTCCCATCCTCCCCAATTCTCCTTGTCCCTTTATTTTCCCCATATCTCTCCCCTCCTTTTTTGCTTGCCTTACCCCCACTACGTAAATGCATTTCCCTTTTTGTTCCTCTAGTTCCCGTGACACACCTTGCCACGTTTTCCTCTCCCTTTACTTTCCCTTCTATTTGTTCCCTTTGTGACACTAACTACCTTTTCAGCTCGAGTGTCCTAATCAATCCCCTTTCCGACGCTTGCATCCCCAGCCCCCCCATCCAATTTATTTTGTTTTTTACCCTTCATCCATCTTCATTTCTCCTTGATCTCATTTCTCCTCCTTCTCCACGCTGCTCCCTTTGCCCGCCTCTCTCTCCCAGACACCAATTTTTGAGAGGAAATCCTCCCACTCTTGCAATTTATGCCCTCCTAGATACTGCGCACGTATTCTTTGTGGCCCCAAATATTCTCCATTTCCTTTTCCTCCCTTTCCTTGTATATTCTATCCCAGGTCTTCTACCCCCCTCGGTTGCATCCCTGCCTTTCTTTTTCATACTGTCCCCATCATGTCTTAATCTCTTCTTTCTTAATGTTTTCCTGTACCAGACATCAACCCATTTAATATGCAATCATTTCATCCCTCCTGATGTCCCTCATTTCCATTCCTGAGTGAATTCCTCCATTGGAAGCGAGTGCGTAGGAAAGCAGGCCACGCCGTTAAACTCGTGCGCAAGGCCCTTCTCCCAGCCATCATCCTCTCCTTTTCCTCCTTTCACCCATTGTTACCCAGCCTCCTATATAGCCCACTATGTCTCCATTTAGTTCATCAACTCATCTTTATTCCACACATCCATTCTCTTTCACATGTTTGTTAGCATCAGAAAGTTCCATAGCACGAGAGAGTCCTGCTTCTTTTGGACCCCATTATGTGTCCCACACAATTTGAGCCCTTCCAATCTGTGCATAGTCCAGCTTTTTCTTCATTAGGCCCAGGGGAGAAAAATGAGAAACAAGTCACAAAGACCACCCCATCTGTAATACCCAGAAGTATACACATCGCATAAGTGCTCCTGCTGATATCTTTGTGTCTAAGCAAGTTGCTATATTTTTTCGAGGCCCCAAAACAAAACGCTCATACTCTCGCATTTTTATTTTCCATATGTCAGGACAACTGTTTCACTTCCCCGCCCCTCCCCATGCCCCATCTTTAGGATCACTAATAGGTTCCTCCGTTCGGTGCGAGTGTATAAAAACAGTCAAGTCACGTGCAAAGCCCTTCTCCCGGCCACCATTCTCCCTCTTGCTTCTTTCGTTCACCGTTGCCTTGTTCCCCACATTGCCCATAGTTCCTCCACTCATTCCAACTACCCATCCTTTTTCCACACAGTCTCTCCCCATCGTACATTCCTTGGCACAAGAAAGTCCGGCAGCATGAGAGAGCTCTGCTTCTAGTGGGCCCACCTTACATCCCACACGTTCCAGCAAAAATGAGAGGGGCCAAAAAACATGAACAAGGCACCCTGCTTTTAGTACTCATATGTACACGAATAATGCAGTTCTTTTGCTAGAGCTTTAATATCTTGGTCCAGATGACAAAACAAAGAGCATCCAGACGAGATAGATGAAATAATAGTTTAGAATAAAACCAAAAGCACTCTGATAGAGTCATAACCTCCTCTCCACTGTTAAATACTCATAATGCTTTCACTACCTCATTCAATGCATTTTTTGCTTCAGACCACTAACAAATTGCTCTGCCTTTTCAACATCCCAGAATGTGTAAGTCGCCCCTTCATGCCTTATTTTCAACGTAGTAGGATATACTAGGACATTTTCTACCTTTAGTTCTCTCAACTGTTGCATTATTCCGTTGAACATTTTCCTTCTCTTCAGGAGGCAGGCAGAGTAGTCCTGCGATAGAAATAATTGATGCCGTTCATATGTTGAACTCCCCTTCTCTCTATACGCTTTCAGCACCTCTTCCCGATCTTGAAAATTGTGGAAACGCATGATCACTTGCCTCGGGGGCTGATCTGCAGGCAGTCGAGGCATCACTGCTCGGTGAGCTCTCTCTCCATCTTTAAGCGCCCTTTTGAAAGCTTTAGGCCCAATATTTCTGGCAATACCCGAGCACAAAAGTCCAGCAAGCTAGCCCCTTCTCTCCCTTCCGGTAGCCCTCTTAGACGCAGATTAAGGTGTCGGTGGTAATTCTCCTGGTAGTCGAATGCCTCTTTGAACTCAGCCAATTCTTTTTGAAGTGCCTGTATTTGCCCCAGGACAGCCGCCATCTTATCCTCCATCCGAAAAATCTGGTTCTCCTCCTCCACTATACGGTTAGCCTGTGCTGTTTGCTGTTCCTGGACTTCTTGTAGCTTTGAATCCAGTTTCCCCTCTAGTTTAATCAGTCACGGCTCCAATGCTGCTATCACCTGGCCTGTTAGTTCTCGGCCAAGCGCCGTGACCTCCGCCACCGACAATGATACCAGGCCCCCATTTTCTTCTGCCATACCTGCTGCCGTCTTTTTAGTACTTTTGTTGGCGATTCGCTGACTTTTGGTCGGGTTTGGCGTCAGATATTCATCCATACTCTTGTCAGAGATCAACAGAGAACCAAATTTCATATCTTTCAGGTATTTGTAAACTTATTTTTACTTTTATTTTGGCTAGTGAGGGAGAGCAGTAGGAAAATGCGTGCATCTGGTTTAGCTGCTCATTAGCGCCCCCACCATTTTGTTTTTAATGTGGAGCTGTTTGCTCAACGGTCAGTGCTGCAGGCTTTTGGAAATGTTGTTTCTGTGCTGTTTTTACTTCTGTCTTTATTAATGCAGGCACCAGACTTAGTCACACTTTAGTGATTTGAGCCCTTCTATTTTGTTTCCTTTTACAAAATTGGAAGACCGGGGGCTAGATTCCAGGATGAATCAGGATCTGCCTGAGTGAGGGAACACAGGGACTAGTTGTAAATGGGAAATTCTCAGAGGAAAGAGAAGTCATCAGTGAGGTTTCCCAAGGAATAAGCGTTAGTCCCAGTACTTTTCAGGCATGTTAGCATGGTTAAGTTGGTAGCATATCTGCACCTGATCCAGAACGACATGGGTTCCAGTCTAACAGTGAGATTGGGCTTGTACCATAAATGCTGGCACCCGTATGCAGTATTAGAGAGATGGTACTGTTGGGGTGTGCCAGCCTTTAGATGAGACGTTAAACCAAGGTCCCTTTTGCCCAGCTCTGGTGTTGTCCTGGTGGGTGTCCAGGTGGAAGTAAAAGAACCCAAGACACTTTTTGAAAGAGCAGGGGTACTTTTTTATTAAGGTAAAGACAACACCAAAAGTGCAATACCATGTCAAAATAAGAGGAAAAAAGAAAGGCAGAAAACACATAACACATGATTAGCTTAATACAGTATACTAGTTAGCAAAATAAACACAAAAATGAAGCACGTTTCCCCAGCAAAACCATACACGAGTGTAGGATTAAGTCACCATCCTGCAAACCCTATAAGCAATTGATCCTGTATGGAGGGCTTTTGGAAGTCCCACCAAGAGACAAGTCCCTCTGAGCTGTAGCAAGATATACTCTCCATCCTTTTCATATACCTTGTGGCTAGCTCTTAGCACCGTGGTGAGTAAGTCTGTATACCTAGTAACTTCCTGTTGTAAAGAATAAGCACAGCAGACATTCCATAAACAGAACTTGAAAACTGCTGAAGGCACGCTTATAGTGCTCATACTGGAATTCAAGTTGATATCAGGAGAACTCCATTGAGCACGCTCATTTACAAGGTGGTCCTATCAAGGACAACATGATACAATACATAAATATACAATTTGGTAGAAACAACAGAAGACCGTGTAGAAAATAACTTTATACACACACTAAAAATACCACCAACAAGCTTAATCTGGTTCAAGGTCAGTTGGCATTCATCTGTATCCCCTTCCCCTGGGTCGTGCCTGAAAATAGACAGGATTTGTCTAGTGCACTTACATGGTCAACAAAAACTAAATAAATAAAATACATTCTAGTAACAAGAAAGCAAAGACATTGGTATAGGGTTATCGGCATTGCATACTGGAATGTAACATATACTTCAACAGAAAGGGTATAGGCTTAACATAATGAGACATAATTTGGAGTTAGTCCAACCTGGAGGTGTGAACCCAAACAGTAAACACTTGTGCAGAACAGAGACTGTCACCAGTCAACCACACTGCCAGGCCATAAAAAATACCACTGCATGGGGGCAATCTTTATGCAAGTGCTCCTGTGTCACCACCATCCATTTACAAGAGTAGGGGAATTTTATTGAACAAAAGTCATCAACAAACAGTAACAAAAGCAACTTACCACAGTCAGCTAGAAAAAAATCAGCAGGGTCATATTAGGAAAAAAAAATAATCATACCAGTTAAACTAATGGCTATCAGAAAAGTGGAAAAGAAGAAGGAAAAAGGCACAGTAAAAGAAACAACTAAAACTTCCAATCCCAAGCACTGTATCCTAAAAAAGGATGGAAAGACCTGGAAGGGAAATCCACACAAAACTACTGTAACATCAGGCAGGACCTTGTAATAATAGTATGCCCATTCCATCCTTCCTTAATCAGGAAAACTTGTCCAAGTAACCGAAGTACATAAACCACTAAGCTGCTTAAATCTGACGTACCATACAATCACTCTTATAAACCTCCGAAAGAGCAGATTTGCACATTTTTGCAAATCGTACACAAGTCATTCTTAGCTGTTGTAGCTCTACGTGGCATCTTGCCTGCCACAGATAAAACATAGACAGCACTGTTAAAGGGGCACTGTCAGCTTTCTCCCTTCGTTTGTGGGCATACATATACAATGTATGTTCTGGCACAGACCCATTCTACATGTGTTGTAAAATACACCTAGTGATAAAAAAAAAAAATGCAGTTTTGTACCTGTTTTGCTTATTTTTCACAAAATCCAACATTCCCTCCGCCCGATCTGAAAGTACCCACCTCCAGAAGCATCGCCAGGTTGAGAACGCGCATCAGGCACGAGTGCAGTTGCAAGGCACAATTTTTTACCATGCCACTTGTAATTAGAGGATTCACCAGTGTATTATTAAACGCTGAATTGTTTGTGGTATCTAAAAGAAATCAGCACTGAGAGCAGTATTTAAATTTTTAACTTGACTGAAATCCCACGCATGCGCCGACAGAGGCATACGTCTTGCACATGCATGGGATTTTGTATGTGCCTCTCTCACACGTGCGCGGGAGTTTGGTCAGGATTAAAAATTTAAAATGCGATGCTCTCAGTGCTCAGTTTTTGTTTCCGGTGGTGGGTACTTTCTGATCAGGCCAAGGGAATGTTGACTTTTGTGGCGAATGAGCAAAACAGGTACAAAACTGCATTTTTTTATATCGCTAGATGTATTTTACAACACATGTAGAATGGGTGTGTGCCAGAACTTACATTGTATATGCATGCCCACAAACGAAGGGAGAAAGCTGACAGTGCCCCTTTAAGTGCTATGATGATACTTAAAGTTGCTGAAAACTCACCCAGAACTAAACACTCCTAGGTTTATCTTTCCAGCCATGGACGCTTCTGTCAGTTCACCAAGTATTTCTAAAACCCCACCACAAACCCACAGTGAAGGGAAAAATGTTCCATTGTTTCCAAACTAGCATCACTCCCAAGTATGCACATGCTCTTTCTTCCAGGGATTTGTGCTTATTATTCTCCTGGACATTTAGCCTCCCAGAAGAGCATAACCACAGCGCATCCCACATTTGTCAAGGGGTTCTTTTGTATATTGGCTATTGAATCACCAAGTGATTTTTCTGAAGTCTACAGTGTTTGTATTCTGGTTACTGTGGAAAAAGTTGCAAACATAAGTTATTTTACAACTTTCCCCACAGTAACCAGAATTATGTTAGATAATTGCCTCATACAGTCAGTGCTCTAGCTAAGACTTTTTGGACAAGTATTGTACTCCTCAGTCCAGAAAGATGGAACAGGGCTTGTGTCAAACCCAGTGGCACAGCACTTTGAAATCACCACTCCGTCGATGCCGTTTGCTGCAACTGTGCCCAATTTTCAAACGTCAGATGTAGTTGTGACAGTTTTCCTGCTTTATGGTAGTTTGCACCAAATCTCAGGCACAAGCTCCGTTAAAAGTGGTCAACGGGATTGATGCAAACTAGATCACTAAAGATGGTCTAACTTGTGTCAGTTGCTGCGAGGGACAGAAAATCCCATTAGATTGCTGCAGGCCCAGTGCGCCATATCTCTGGCACACCCAGGGCTTGTGGTAGTCTTACCTGGCTGAAAATCTGGCCCCTCGGTTTTTAAAATGAGGTGTGTAAAACCAAAACCATATGAGTGTGGATGATTCAACAACACAGAGAAATTAGTGCATTTTTGCAAAATGTTTCAAAATAATTCATTTTTCTATGTGATTTTAAAAAACAGATATTAATCTATGCCTCAGTGACAAACTGAAGACTTTCCAAATGCAGTTTAAAGAGTAGGTAGCCACTTGCAACTCACTTTCAATGTTCTTTTTGTATGACACTTTAATAAGGGTTTCTTTTTTACTACATCTGTGTGTGTGTTTTTTTTCTGTGCTACCTCTATTTATTGAAATGTTTCACTAGGAAGGCATACTGAGCAACAGGTTGCTCATCTCCTGGTGTGACCTGGGGGGAAGGGGTACAATAGGGATAAGATATTTTATATTCAAGTTACAAAGATCAACATAGCATACAATTAATTAAGGCAGTTGTTACGAACAGTGTTGCATACATATGTAATTTGTGAGAACAATAAGTAGAATGTAATAAGTGAAAAGGCGCTATCGTGAAATAAGGGGTGAAGGAGAGAGAGAGGATGAGATGACAGATAGTGCAGTCTTGTGTCCTGGAGAGACTCCTTCAGGATGCGGGGAACCCTGCAAGGGGACAGGGAATTGGATGGGATTAGAGAGGGAGAGGGAGAGAGAGAGAGAGAGAGAGAGAGAGAGGGAGTAAGTGTGATTAACACCTAGGAGGGGAAATAATGCCTGACCCAAAAAGAGAACCCTTCAGGATGCGATGAACCCTGCAAGGGTTGCACTTCATCCACTATCTAATTTGATAAGTGAGGATTGAGTTCTTTTCAACAAGGATAATTTATTAGATAAGTGAGCTTGAAATGATTAGTGTCTTGGGTCTTAGATTCATGCACTAATACTGGGCAACTGCTCATCTGATTGCATGATTCTTGTTTTAAAAATAACATTTGAATTGTTGTCCAGCGAAAATCTGTTTTGATTTGAAAAGGGGTACCTCAGCCAGACTTAGTTGCTGCTTACAAATCTTCAGTCACAGTTCTGAAAACAAACCCCCTCATACTCAGTTTTCACTTACAAAAGGCACCTTTACTGCCATTACAGTAGCTAACAATCACTGCTAAAGCAGTGTGAGCTGGAGGAAAGGGCTGTCTGGCAGGAAAAAAATGTATAAAATAGGGACAGTGTCTCAGAGACCCAATAGTGGAGTGAGTCAGTTACTCCACTAATGGGTCTTCTGTTCCTGTGTGTTTTCATGCCGTTCAAACTTCTTGATCCTGGTAATCACCGACCTAGTTCTATCAACTGTTAGTCTGGTGGGGAACAGCTTTTTGCTCTGGGTCCTCAGTTATTAGTGCTACCAATTTTAGATTAGTTCGTGTATCGAGCACTCTCAGTTGCCCTGCATGTTTATCAGCCTGCTGGTGTAAATGAACACTTCAGTGATCTCTGCTGCACCTGCCCCAGATAGTAGCCTGGGACCTGACTCTGAGATTTGAACTTGGCAGTTTGGCAATATGACTTACCTCAAAGTTATGACTGTGTTTTTTGCCCCATATTGCTGTTGTGTACACTGGCTGATCTACTGCCTCTACTTGACTATCCAGTGCACCACCACCACTGAATGCTACTCCCATGTTCTCCCTAACACATGAAGCCATGCCACCAGATCAATAAGCGTGTCCATCAACTTTCTAGAGTAGGAAGAAGAGGGGGAGAGCACATGAAAGACATGAATACCGCTAGGTGTGCAGTTTGTAGCTCTGGGCCCAGATGGACGATCAGCTCACAAGAACGTCTGCTTATGCCCTAAAACAACAGAAAAAGGAGTGGGGGGAGGGTGATCTCAAAAAGGAAAAAATAAGTTGAACTTCAGTCAAACAGAACTCCATGCAAAGATCGGGTGTGGGGGGAGCATAAACATGGTCACACAGAACAGGTCCTTGTGACAGGGTTGAATCCCATTTGTTATGTAGAGAGATTTTAAATGCAAGGGTCTGTGTGCTATCCTCTCCTTTTCTGTCTCTTCTCTGTCTGGTTGCACAACCAGATTTTCTTGTGAGACCTAGGAACTGATCACTCTGACAGTTTCGCTGTTCTCCGCCTCTCACTATCTCTCTGCAGTCCCTTACTATTTCTGTCTTTTCTTCTCCCTCGCATATCCGCAGTTATATAAATATGTATGTGAATCTCTGTGTAAAACTGTATGTGATGCTGGGATCCCTTTGTTTAAAACTCCCTGGGTACCTCTTTGCCACCAGTTGTCTGGCACAATTCAAAACTGACCTCAAACAGCACCTACTAGCACTCTGTAAGTGCACCTGCCCCTGAGTCTGGCCACACCTGCTCTCTCTGTCCCCCAGCAAGCACTAGGCAGGCCTCAGGTACCCCTTCCTCTGTCCCTTCGCCACCTGCCACCCCTTCCCCAACTCAGAGTCCTGTGAGTTTCCCTAACAGTCACTGCTGCCTGACCATGCCCCCTCACACCCCACCATTTACTCTAGCATATCTTCTCTGCTCAGCCTTCCTCATCCCACCATTTCTCCCTATACCTTATCGCCCTTCTTCCCCCACCCTTCACCTCCACCGCAGTACATACCTCTCTCTCTCTCTCTCTCTCTCTCTCTCCTCCTTTCTTCACCTCGCTGCCAGCTATCCCCGTCCCTCTGAACTACTGACCAGACACTTTGTGGCTGCTTATTCCTCCCCCCACTGTCATAAAGTGTTTTTCTTGTCATTTTAACTTGTACCTATGTTTTGAGTTATTCTGTAAGTTCTGAATCCAAGCTGTATTGCTCATTGTAATGTACCTTTGCTTTCTCCTATTGTACTTTGTTTTACAATCTATGACATGGCACCTTTGTAAAAGAGCTTGTGCTCAAAGGTCTTTTCCGAATCACAAAATAAATGATGGCAAAAAGCTATTTGGAACTCAATGGGTTAACCCAGGATGCAGTTTTTAAGTCCTTTGCAGAGTTGTAAACAAGAAGTCACTTCTGGGTCACTGTGTTCTTTTTGCTGCACTTGCATCGAAACTTACAAGAACATTGGAAATTGGCAAGAACATTCTGTGAAAAAACAACCATGTCTACTTAACGAGCTCTCTGCAAAGACTGGTTATGAAAAGAGCAGTGATGTTTTGTAAGAGAGAGAGAGACTGAGATTTGAAAACAGAAGAAACACTCAGGAGGACTGTTTTCTATGTTTGAACTGCCTTTGTAAATAGTAACTCTGAACAACTTTTATTTTTCTTTTAATGAGAAAGCGAGCAAAGCTTGATGACATCATCACACATGCTCCCTTGTTCCCCTCACAGTGGTGATTGCTAAGCAACCTCATTGCAGACACCAGATGTGTGCCTACAACAGGATGCTGACTTGTGCATACAGCGTGTGTCCACTACTCACCCCCAAAACAAAAATGTACACAGTCTTAAGAAACAAAAGTGTGATGTTAAGCATAGAAGAATAGTTGTTGATATCAGTGTTGTGATGATTGGGGGGGGGAATGTGGGGCAGGAGATGGAATTAAATACTAAATCATCTACCGTATTTCTTTGAGTTAAATCCTCCCCCAAATTGTAGCTCTGGCAATTTTGGTGTTTTTAATAGAATCTGTTCTCATTTTGAAGCCGCAGTTACAGTTCAGGGTTTTTCTACACATGTGGTATTGAATTGCAGTTTGTTTACTCTGGGGATGATGTGTACCGTATACAGAGAGAGAGAGAGAGAGAGAGAGAGAGGAGAAAGAGAGAGTGAAACTGTTTGGACTGATTCATTTATTAGTACATTTATTTATTGCAAAACTGAAGTGAAGAAAACCTGGAAAAAAAAGGAGTTTTTACTCCACTTCGTCCATGCTGTCTTTTCCAGCATCATTGTCCAGTCTACTCTCTGTTTCCATAATGAACACAGCAGTAGCAGCTTGTGAACCTATGGGAGTGAGAGCAGGTTTGTGACTTGAGTTAGGAGATATGTTTAACACTCTCAATATTTAGATGCAAAAGGGGCACACAAGACATGTCTGCTGGCTGTAATAGTTTTGCACGCCTACCAGGGATCGCTTCTGTGATTGTATTCTTTCTTTTAAGCCTGAATTTTACATCTTGAGAGATGTGGCATTGAAAGGTGTCCCACACAAGGAGGCACTTCGAGAATGACAGACCACCACACACACCACGTCCATCTGCATTATCGCCAGCTCTTCATCCAGCCATTTTTGGTCATGGCTATCACCACCCCTGGAATGTTAGCCACCTCCTTTGGCATTCCAATGCCTTTCAGAACAACAAATGGTGGCAGTTTACTTCCATCAGCCTGATTCTTTGTTTCTTGTGGCTGGTGGTGAGGAGTGGGACTGATCCGACACCGATGTGGTTAGTGATTATCTCCTCTGGCGTGTCTGCCCTCACTGCGCTGTTGTCCATGTTTCCAATTCTGGACCATTTAATATCATAGGTTGAGAGCTGCCTAGCATGGAACAGCAAAAACTCAGTTACTTTTGGAGTAATATCTGTAGGCAGGCATTGCCTCACAGTGGTCCACTTTCTTGTAGTGAATCCCCATCTTGCCAGAAACCTGTTGATGCATCCATGGCGCAAGTGGAAGTCAGGGTTATGTATTAGAGAGACAGCTTTTAGAGTAATTGTTTTTCTTGTGACTCTAAGGTGCTGTTATCTCTGTGCTCCAATCCATGTTGCCAGGCTTTTGCTCTCAGTCACGAAAATAGCTGTTCTCCCAGCCCCATCCAAATGACAGTGCTTCTTGTTTGACTGTGAGCAACCAGCCATGGCAGCCTAAGCCTCCCCTTAGTGGGTTTTTTTTTTTCACCATTCTCTGACTTGTTTTTCATCCAACTTCTGTGCAACAGCAACTGGGCAGTTTCCCTCAGTTTATGCTTGCTGAGCAACCACAAATTTAAAAACAATACTGTAAGACTTGCTTTTTGGCATTTTGATAGAATTGCAGTAGTGTAGTAACAGTTTGGGAAGACTTGAGCACATTGACAGCTGTAAGAGGATGACAGCATGATTTTTTTTTTACCTGTCAGACATTGCTGCTACTTGCAGATCTGCTGGTGAAATCAGCTACATGTGATTGAATTTTGACAGCTCAGGCCGAATAATACTTAAAGAGCAGGTTTGTAGTATAAACAGTTCCCCCCTCCCCAAAGATATGTCATAGCTTACTCCCCCTGGTTTAGATAGTCCCCCTAAAGTTTCATTTTTTGCATGGTATAATTAATAAAATTTAACTTGGGGAAAACAGCTCCGTGGAGCTGGTTTGTAAAACGTGAACATTCTTTGGTCCAAAGATGCGTCCTCACGCTTTCACATTTTGTGACCTCATTACAAGAACGGCATGGGGCACACTCCATAGACTACAATGGGGCCGATTTTTATAAGTCGTTTTAATACTTTTAAGCGCTGAATTCGAGAAAGGATGGCTACTGCTCAACTAACAAGGATTTTGTTAGCTGAGCAGTGGCCTTCCTTTGTCGAATTTGGCATTTAAAAGTATTAAAATGACTTATAAAAATTGCCCCCTTTGTAGTCTGTGGAATGCACCCCGTATCATTCTTGTACTGAGGTCACAAAACGTGTAAGCATGGGGGCATGACTCCGGACTGAGGAATGTTCGCGTTTTACAAACCAGCTCCATGAAACTGTTTTCTGAGTTAAATTTCATTAAACATATCGTACAAAAAATGAAACTTTTGGGCAAACTATCTAAACTATAGGGTAAGCTATGGCATATTTGGGGGTGGGGGGACTATTTATACTACAAACCTGCTCTTTAATAGAAGTCACTCTTGAATTGTAGCCTTAGCACAAATTAGAAAATGAAAATAGAAACTACAGCTGCAATGTGGTGAAATATGGTATTTAACTGGAAAATTGTAATAATGAAGGAAGTCAGTATTCTGGTGGGGGGTAGGGATGGTACTGAATATAAAATCATCAGTAAAAAAAAATGAAAAAGTGATAATGTCATTAAAGCAACAGTAAAGAATCTAAAGATAAAAGGATTAGGATGTGAATGGGGTAGAAGTGTGCTTGGTGCGAGGGAGGGGCTGGGAGAAAAAAGGAACATTTTTGGATGTAGGGATACAAGCAGTGGAAGCGAGGTTAAAAGAAATGTTAAAATTAACTGTAAAACCTAAGCATCCTATTGGTGTGGCTGCTATTAGGGGATCGTGGAAGTTAAAAGTTATTTCAAAACAAAGAGATATGCCGGCCTGCCGGTGCAGCGGTATGTTTACCGCTTTGATGCTGCCTGTTGGGGTTCAGGAATGAGCTCAGTGCAACAGAGGGCAGGCCGTGGGGAGGTAGGATGAGTGTCTGTTGGACTGCAGGGCTGTGGCACCTGGCAACATTCTGATTCCTAGTGGCGTCTAAGAGAACAGGGGCCAGGGACCTAAATAGGTGGGTGGAGGTTGTGGCGGATGTCGATGCACCGTGCATGGGAACAAGCACAGTTGCATCAGGACATCATTGCACATCTACACCTCCATGGTGAAGGAGGATTTGATTTTACTATCTCAACTAGAAAGGAAATTCTTTGTAAAAAATTTTTAATGCACCAGTCAGGGTTCAGCCTAACCCCACTAAAGTAGGGAAATATGGCCAACCCTAACTCCCCACCCACCCAAACAGTAAATTGACAGTACCCCACAAGCAACCAAAGCCATCATCAGGTAAGACAAACAACATACAATTCTTTCCAGAAGACACAAATGTAGTGGCACTGATGTGCTACCTTTCTGGATTTGCATTTAAGCCTGTGCTTCTGCATCCAGAAGTGTGTGTGTCTGTCTTACAATGTGCATAACTACTAATGACTGCAGAAGCATTGACCCCACAATGGCCTGTGACTCTTCAGACAGAAGTAGTGTTGCAATTTGGGTATCATGGATTTCTATGTGTAGCTGCAGGCTTCTAACATACTAACATACTAAAATACCAGCAGAATAGGCCAAATGGTATTTCGTGTCTGTTCGTTTGGTCAGTCCCCAACCTGGGTGCTGACCTTGCTGTCCCCCTCACCTTCTCTGGCTTCTCCCTTCCCAGTTCCGGATATTCTTTGCTGCATTGGATTTTGCTTCCAGAACCCTTCCCCTGTTCCTGTCCCACCCCCTCTTGAACCCCTCCACTGTCTCTGCCTCCACCAGCCCCCTAGGCAGTGCATTCCATGGCTCCACCACCATCTCAGTGAAGTAGCACCTCCTCCTTTCTCCCCTGAATCTTCCCCCCTCCAGCTTCCAGCCATGCCCTCTAGTGGCCCCTTCCTCCTTCCTTCGAAGCACCCCGACTGTTCCTCCCCTATTTACCCTCTTCATGTTCCTAAAGACCTCTATCATGTCCCCCCGGTCCCTTCTCTCTTCCAATGTGTACATATTTAGCTCTTCGAGCCTCTCCTCATAGGTCCTGTCCCCCAAGCCCCAAATCATTTTGGTTGCCCTCCTCTGGACCCTCTCCAGGAGGTTAATGTCCCGCTTTAAGTGTGGCCTCCAAAACTGCACGCAGTACTCCAGGTGCGGCCTCACCAAGCAGTTATACAGAGGGAGTATCACTTCCCTCCTTCTGGAGGTGATCCCCCTAGCGATGCATCCCAGCATCCTGTTGGCCTTGGCTGCTGCCCTCCTACAAGTCTCAGAGTTGTTCATCTTGACATCCACCACCACCCCCAGGTCCCTCTCAGCCATCGAGACTTGTAGCATTCCCCCAGGGTGTACACTTGACCTGGGTTTCTGGCCGCCAGGTGGAGTACCTTGCATTTCCCTGCATTGAACCTCAGCTTCCACTTTCTAGACCATCTTTCCAGAGCCTCCAGGTCCCCCTGTAGGGCCACCTTCCCCTCCTCCCCATCCACCACCGCCCCCAGTTTCGAGTCATCCGCAAAGAGACTCATCTCACTCCTGATTCCTGTCCTTATGTCAGATACGTAGGCGTTGAACAGAAGGGGCCCAAGGACTGATCCCTGTGGGACCCCACTAATGACCCTCCTTGGGATGAGACTATCCCACTAACCACGACCCTCTGGGTCCGGGTCCTGGAGCCAATTGCCTATCCATCTGATCATCTGGTTCCCCACCCCATTTCTCCCAGCTTATCCAACAGGCCCACGTGAGGAACAGAGTCAAATGCCTTGCTGAAGTCTAGAAAGAGGACATCCACTGGTCTACCCAGGTCCAAGGCACTTGTCACCCAGTCATAGAACTCCACCAGGTTTGTGTGACACGATTTCCTGGGATGAATCCATGCTGTCTATTGTCCAGGCACCTGACTTATCCAGGTCCCCCTAGCCTCTCCCTTGACAATGCCCTCCATCACCTTGCCCACCACCGAGGTCAGGCTGACAGGCCTGTCATTCCCTGCCACCTCCCTTGATCCCCCCTTGTGGATAGGCACTATATGTGCCACCTTCCAGTCTTGGGGCACCCACGCTGTCCTCAGAGAGATGGTGAAAAGCTCTGCCAGGGGTTTTGCCAGGACATCTGCAAGTTCCTTCAACACTCTGGGATGTAATTTATCCGGCCCCGGTGCTTTCTCCGTCTTAAGGGAGCTGAGGGCTTCCCTCACTCTCTCTGCTGTGATTTCCACTTCCGGTACCCCTTCTCCCTGCTTAGCCCTCCCCCCACCTGCCAGTGATGCCTCCCCCTCTCCCCAGACCTGCCGATCGGTAAGGGTCCCCCTCCTCAGTATCTCTGTCTCCTCCCATGTATGATGCAGCACCCCATTTTTCCTGGTAAAACTGAGGTGAGTACTCATTTAGCACCTCAGCCTGCTCCCCGGTCTTGTGCCCATCTCTTCCCTGATTTAATCCTGCTAACCTGCCCCTTCACCCTTCGTTTTTCCCCAATGTATCTAAAGAACCCCTTGTTCCCTCTCCTAATTTCCCTGGCCAGGTTCTGCTCCTTCCTTGCCTTAGCCGCCCTCACCACTCTAGTGGCCCTTCTAGCCATCAGCTCGTACTCCCCTCGATCCCTTTCACTCCTTGAGCACTTGAATTGCTTATAGGCTGCTTTCTTTCCCCGCACCACCTCCTGGACCTCCCTGGTCCACCAAGAGGGTTTTTGGGCCCTACCGCATTTTCGTCTTACTCTTGCACAGGTGCTGGTAGCATCCTGCACCCCTCTCCTGATGATTTCCCACCTACTATCAGCATCCATGTCTGACCAATCCCATCCAAATGCTCATGAGGATCCTTCCATTTCCTTAAATCCGCCCCCTGAAGTCAGTTACTTCCGTCTTTGTGCAGCCTTCTACCCTCCTAGGTCCAGGCAGAACCAGACCGTGGCATGGTCACTCCCGCCAATGGGTCCCTTACCTCCAGGCCCCAATCTGGTCACTGTCTGCCAGGACCACATCCAGTACCCGTGCCTCCCTAGTCGGTTCCCTCACCTGCTGAGTTAAGGCAGCGTCTTGAAAGACATCCAACAACCTCTGTTCCTGGTCACAGAGGATGTCATAATCTCCCAGTCTCTGTTCCTGGCATGTTTAGTCCCCAACACCACCACCGTTCCTCTGCCCAGTCTGCAGTGTCTCCTAACATCTGCCACCAGACTGTCCTCCAGCTCCTCCGCCAGGGGCAGGGGGTCTATACACCACTCCCTATTTTTACTCTCTTGCCCCCTTGTTATAAGGTGACCCAAATCGCCTCAACGGTTCCCTCCGCCTCCTCTACTCCCCTATGCCAATGCAGTTTTGACTATCATTGCTACCCTCCTCCCTTCCCCTCTCCCTGTCCTTCCTGAACATAGTGTATCCCTCCAGGTTCAGGTCCCAGTCATGTCTTGCAGTGGCTCAAGTCTCAGTGACTGCTGCCACATCCACTGCTCCTCAGTTAGCATCGCCTGAGCTCAGGCATTTTATTTCCCAAGCTCCTGGCATTTAGCAGGACTACCTTCCACCCTTTCCCTATAGTTCCATTTCCCCTGCTCATGTTCCCATGGGGATTCTGTTTTCCCCTGGTCTGCACTTTGCCAGTTGGCCTTTTCTTGCAATCCTCCTGGTCCCCAGGGGGGTGGAGACAGAGTCCCTCCTTTATCGGCACCCCCTTGACAGCCTTTTCTCCCATCCCACCCCCCTTCACAAGTTTAAACCCCACTTTTCACCAATGAACCCCTCTATTTTCAACTAAGGTTCCCTCCTCCAAATTGAGATGTAGTCTATCTCTAGCATACAGCTCCTTATCCTCCCAGGTCTCCCCAATCCCCATCAACCCATACCTCTGGCCTCACACCACCCCTGAGCCACTGGTTTATCTCCCTAATTTTCCTTTTGTGTTCCCCACTAGCCCTTGGCACTGTCAGGATTTCTGAGAAGGAAACTGTGCATCCTATGTCATGACAGACCCTGGCGAGCTCCCTGAATCTTGCCTGTATCTCTGGCTCGCTATTTCCCTCAATGTCATTTGTACCCAGGTGGACCAGTATGTCTGGGGAACCCCCACAATCCTTTGCCAGCTGATATACCTCGTGCTTAGCCCTGTGCACCGTTAGTCCAGGGAAGCATCTTGTTCTAACTGGCCAGGCTTCTCTCTCCCTATCCCATTTGATACCCCTGATCATAGAATCCCCCAGCAGGAGCACTCTGACCACTCCTTTTCCTCCATTCCCCCCCTTCCATGTCCCTCATCCTTTCTACAGGCCCCTCCACCCAGCTGGCTCCGTGTTCCTCCCCCTTTCTGGGTGCCACATGCCACCCCCTCCTTATTTACCATGGCCACCCCTCCCTCCAATCCTATGCCTCTCCTCCTCCTGAGTATCCTTCTGTACCTACTACCCCCTCACTGCTCGGAACTGGTCCTTCTCCCCATCTGCTAAACTAGCCTGGCTCATCCTCCCTTCCTTCCTGTCTCCATTTAGTTCCTCCTTGGTAGCCATGCTCCCTGGCCTAAACCCTCAGCATCCTTGATCCTCCTGTACTTCTGGTCCTTCTCCTTACCTTTCCTCCCAACTGGTCCTTCTCCTTGCGCTTTCTTCCCTCTTCCCCTGCCCCTCCTGCTCTGATTCACTGCCTCCATTCTTCTGCATTCCAGGTCCCCTGTTCTTCCTGCTATCTGGCCCCTGCCTCCTGCCTCCCCTCCTTTCCATCTCTAACTACCCCTGTCATGGCTACATCACCCCCCTCATCCTTGAGCAGAAGAAGAGAATTGAAGCGGTTACTGAGTGTAAGGTCTGATCCACCTCCCCGCCTTGCTTCCTTCTGTCCAGCCCTGGCCATCTGCCTACTTCCCTGAGAATGTTGTCCCTCCATCCCCCCTTTGTGAGGGCCCCCAGTTTCCTGCCTGCTTCCTTGGTAGTGTCCTTTTGGACCCCCTCTGCCAGGTTCCCTATGTGACCCTTGAGTATTCTCCTGCACTCCTTTCCCTATGCCCCCACCCCCAGTGCTTGGTGCAACCCTGTGGGAGATTCCCAGCCCCCTTCCCCAACCATACCACCCCCCTTCCCCCAGCTTTCTCCTAATCCCCGCAACCTCCTCCCTAAGCTGTGCTAGCTGGTAGCACACTGGGCAACCACCGAACTTCCAAGCCCAGTCCAGTATCATGGCTGCTCCACACCCTGTGCACCCCACCACCCTCCCAAAGATGCAGCCCTAATAGTGTGTGGTTCCATCCCTTCCAAATAGGTTTCCTTGGGTGAGCCACCAGGTTCTCCCTAGTCACACAAGATACCCCTACTGGCTCATCAGGTCACCCACTAATCTTACAGACAGCCCACTGTACACCATTAACCCTGTTACTAGGTGCAGTACAACACATTAAACTTATAAGGAAATAACAACTCCCCAAAGCTCCTCTCTCTCCAGCCTTTAAATCCTACCCCGAGTGGCTAGAACTACTGAGGCTGCACCTGCAGCCTTTTCCTCAATTGCAGGGCAGGTGTTCCCTATAAGTTTGCAGACTTCTGGGAGGGTGGGTCTTGGGCAGATACCTGACTCGAGAGAGTGTATCAGCCCTGTGCCTCCCCTCCAAGCCCAGCAGCCAAAGAACCAGGCCCAAGCAAATCCCACCAAATAGGTTTTAAATCAGAAGAAATAGGCCTCTACCAACGCAGTCTGTTACACAGTGAAACACCCACAAAATGAGCCCCACTTACAGCCACCAAATCAGTTTACAAACATCCAGCAGCACCAAAAACAATACCCTGCTAGCCCCTTAGAAGTAAGAAAGAAAAGAACTAACCTACCAAGTAAAATCCACAAGAACCCTGTGAAAACAACAGCAGCAGCTACTGTCCTGGAACACAACTGATCCTGTCCCCTTCCAGTTCTTTCTGAGAAGACAAAGCAGCTAACACCTCAATCTGATTCAGCTCTGCCTCCAATCAATTGGCTGAGTGAGACCTGGCCAGACCATTAACACCCCTCCCCCACTATGCAGTAACCTTTACAGCTAATGGAGTCAGCACAAGGAATCAAAATTCAAGTCAAAGCCCCAAAATATGTTTGCTGCCAAAGGAAACAGGACTCCAATTTAATCAGCTTCACTAACAACACATCAAAATAGGCTTGAAATTAACAGATATAGGTCTCCAATTCAAATAACCATCTCCAAGCAAATCCCACCAAATAGGTTTTAAATCAGAAGAAATAGGCCTCTACCAGCGCAGTCTGTTACACAGTGAAACACCACAAAATGAGCCCCACTTACAGCCACCAAATCAGTTTACAAACATCTAGCAGCACCAAAAACAATACCCTGCTAGCCCCTTAGAAGTAAGAAAGAAAAGAACTAACCTACCAAGTAAAATCCACAAGAACCCTGTGAAAACAACAGCAGCAGCTACTGTCCTGGAACACAACTTCTACAGCTAGAAATCGGTGTGTATGTCTTGCACCTGTGGCTGCTCAGGTCGAATAATACTTAAAGAGCAGGTTTGTAGTATAAACAGGTCCCCCCTCCCCAAAGATATGTCATAGCTTACTCCCCGGTTTAGATAGTCCCCCTAAAGTTTCATTTTTTGCATGGTATAATTAATGAAATTTAACTCGGAGAAAACAGCTCCGTGGAGCTGGTTTGTAAAACGTGAACATTCTTTGGTCCAGAGATGCGTCCTCACGCTTTCACATTTTGTGACCTCATTACAAGAACGGCATGGGGCACACTCCATAGACTACAATGGGGCCGATTTTTATAAGTCGTTTTAATACTTTTAAGCGCCGAATTCGAGAAAGGATGGCTACTGCTCAACTAACAAGGATTTTGTTAGCTGAGCAGTGGCCTTCCTTTGTCGAATTTGGCATTTAAAAGTATTAAAATGACTTATAAAAATAGGCCCCATTGTAGTCTGTGGAATGCACCCCGCATCATTCTTGTACTGAGGTCACAAAACGTGTAAGCATGGGGGCATGACTCCGGACTGAGGAATGTTCGCGTTTTACAAACCAGCTCCATGAAACTGTTTTCTGAGTTAAATTTCATTAAACATACCGTGCAAAAAATGAAACTTTTGGGCAAACTATCTAAACCATAGGGTAAGCTATGGCATATTTGGGGGGGGAAACTATTTATACTACAAACCTGCTCTTTAATAGAAGTCACCCTTGAATTGTAGCCTTAGCACAAATTAGAAAATGAAAATAGAAACTACAGCTGCAATGTGGTGAAATATGGTATTTAACTGGAAAATTGTAATAATGAAGGAAGTCAGTATTCTGGTGGGGGGTAGGGATGGTACTGAATATAAAATCATCAGTAAAAAAAAAATGAAAAAAGTGATAATGTCATTAAAGCAACAGTAAAGAATCAAAAGATAAAAGGATTAGGATGTGAATGGGGTAGAAGTGTGTTTGGTGCGAGGAAGGGGCTGGGAGAAAAAAGGAGCATTTTTGGATGTAGGGATACAAGTAGTGGAAGCGAGGTTAAAAGAAATGTTAAACTTAAATGTAAAACCTAAGCATCCTATTGGTGTGGCTGCTATTAGGGGATCGTGGAAGTTAAAAGTTATTTCAAAACAAAGAGATATGCCGGCCTGCCGGTGCAGCGGTATGTTTACCGCTTTTGATGCTGCCTGTTGGGGTTCAGGAATGAGCTCAGTGCAACAGAGGGCAGGCCGTGGGGAGGTAGGATGAGTGTCTGTTGGACTGCAGGGCTGTGGCACCTGGCAACATTCTGATTCCTAGTGGCGTCTAAGAGAACAGGGGCCAGGGACCTAAATAGGTGGGTGGAGGTTGTGGCGGATGTCGATGCACCATACATGGGAACAAGCACAGTTGCATCAGGACATCATTGCACATCTACACCTCCATGGTGAAGGAGGATTAGATTTTACTATCTCAACTAGAAAGGAAATTCTTTGTAAAAAATTTTTAATGCACCAGTCAGGGTTCAGCCTAACCCCACTAAAGTAGGGAAATATGGCCAACCCTAAGTCCCTACCCACTCAAACAGTAAATTGACAGTACCCCACAAGCAACCAAAGCCATCATCAGGTAAGACAAACAACATACAATTCTTTCCAGAAGACACAAATGTAGTGGCACTGATGTACTACCTTTCTGGATTTGCATCTAAGCCTGTGCTTCTGCATCCAGAAGTGTGTGTGTCTGTCTTACAATGTGCATAACTACTAATGACTGCAGAAGCATTGACCCCACACTGGCCTGTGACTCTTCAGACAGAAGTAGTGTTGCAATTTGGGTATCATGGATTTCTATATGTAGCTGCAGGCTTCTACAGCTAGAAATCGGTGTGTATGTCTTGCACCTGTGGCTACACACCCAAATATGGCTACCTTTTTTTGACATTTTGACCCCACATCATGAACTTGGTACTGTAACTAGAATATGTTAAATTCTGCCTAAAGGTGGTTTCATAGAGGAATTGCAAAATCACCTTTCAACCTGTATTTGAGAATACCCATCATCCTTGTTCATGAAGTAGGGTTATATAAACAGTATATTCAAAATCTGGGACGAAAAGTATTGTAAAACGGCCATGTTCTGAGCAAAAGTATGTGAGACACCAAAAATATTTCATGCACACCAAACATGGAATTCTTTGGTAGCGCATTTACGTATGCATTTGTGGTGCATGTGAAAAATTCTTGTGTTGTGTTTAAGAATTCTCAGCTTGTGACACAAGAAACAACCATCTTGGTAGGCTGACCTATTTAACAAGATTCATGTGTTTGTTTTTAAAAAAATAACTCATTTTTATGTATTCTCACATTTCTTGCCTAGAAAAAAAAAGATGGTGGGCATTCCAACCTAAAACATTTTTCTTGCAACCCAAAAATACAATTAGTCACAACCTAAAAATGCCCACGAAAAAAAATTAGATGGTTATCTCAAAAACTCTACTTAGCTTACTCAGAAGCAAAATTTCAAAACCTTATAAGCTGGAAGTGATTTATACTTTTTTTCACAAAACCTATGAAAGGCACACTCGTGGCACAAGTCCTTTCAGCCCTATAAGTACCAGAACAAAATTCAGTACTGTTCTGGCTGTAGTTGAGAGCAAAACAATATTCAGAAAGTGGCAATTTTATGTATTTCTAATGTTTCCAGATCTCGAATTCTGGTTACATGGCCATCGAAAAACTTCCCATGTCAGGAGATCTTGCCTAGACTGCACATGCCAAATGTTGCAGTTTCATTGAATGCCACTGAAGTTATTAAGGTGGAAAGACTGGGGCTTAACATTGAACACTCCACTCAACCCTAACTATACTTGCACTACTGCCCAAATAAAATATATATGTTCACATCATTTCTGTTATTATATCATATGTGTAACTGTGGTATATGAGGTAATAACCCCATCAAGAGATCACCTTCGAGTCTGAAGGGCAAGTGGCTTTATGATCTGGTTATCCCATTTTGAGAAGTTTATTCCAAGTACAGCAGACTCGACCATCTGTTATTTTATATAATACATTTGGATGGTTACTGTTAGTTTGGATCCCAGTTTCATACACAGAGAAATAATGTATTTATACAGGATAGCACAACTGAGATGCTGTATCTCATTTACAGTGAGGTACTACTTCTACTCAGTTTTACAGTTGTGGTACAGAAACCCGGGGTGGCCAAAAGAATTACTCACCCAAGGTCATACACAGAGCTAATGATGGTGTAGAATTTGAACTGGGATCTTCCGGATCATAGTTCTGTGCTTTTAAGTATTGCACTTTAGTTTTTTGTTTTTATTAATACATTTACTTGGCCTTTTTTTATATTTGTTTAGAAAGGCCTGTCTACTTTGTGTGAGAGTGAATTTGTACCATTGGGAAGATGCACGAGTGAGGAAGAATTGGGAACAAAGAAAGACTAAAATAACTTTCATTACGGCAGTTTATTTTATCATAGGTCATGAAATGCTCAGCTTCCAAGAGTAACCTTTTCATAAGGATATGAGGTGTTGTAAGTATAAATGAGGAAGTTATTAAAATGATAAAATAATCATCTGTGCACTTTATTTTTTTATCTAGGTACAGCTCTGCCTGTGATGCTTCAGCAAGAAGGTACAACAGGCTCAGACATCAGGTGCTGATCTTCGTACAATGGAAGGAAGTAGCAGTCAAGCATGCATAGACAAGGATATGCAACAGCAACATATTGGGGATGCATGCAGCAGCAGCGGCAACATTCAGTCGAACCTTAATACAGACCTCCTGAGCACCAAATCCATTTTGCCTGATGCTGAAAACAAAGAAAGTCTTTCCAACAGTTTCAATGGGACTTTTGATTATGTCAGTCCTCCATTTAACCTAATTATATCTACCTGTGACTCATCTCCAGAAGCCACTGAGAATTACAACACACCTTTCCTGTTTAACCGGCAGGCTCCTGCCAGGATTTCTACTTCCCCAACTCTGAGAAGAATAAGGAAAAACTCTCATGTTCAGATTACACCATCAAACTTTGATGTCTTGAGCTCTGGAAATCAGCAAATTAATAAAACAGGTTCCAAGAGAGAAAATGTCAAAAGTCCACTTCAGAGTCAAAAGGTGTCAACTTCCCAGGGTCAAACTGACCCAAGACCATTGAGTTCTGAAGAGATTCTAACTACCAAAAGTTCTGTGGATTCCTTACCTGCTGGGATGGTCATTAGTGATACTAAAAACCAACACCAAAATGGTACTTACAATCAGAGAGCTCAACAGTGTCTAAATGACCAGCAGCCAGCCTCATTCTGCGAAGAGAAGCATGATCAAAAGAGAGAAACTGTGAATAAAGATTTACAGGTACTTCAGCAAAGGAGCTTTTTAGAATTTTTTATTCTTTGGTATAGCCTCACTCAGCACTAGAGATGTTGCGAAGTTTTATTTCCTATGCGAAGTTTCAACGGATTCACAAAATGCACCTCCCCGCAGCATTTCGCAAAATGCACCTCCCCGAAGCATTTCGCAAAATTACCTTGCCAGTGGAAACTTCGCCAAATGCTTCGTATTTGCTCTGGGATTTTTTAATGTGCAAACTGCACTTAAAAAACAAAACAAAGCTAGCCACCCCCCTCCCCCAGCCAGTAGTCCGACTTCCCTCCCTGGTGTCTAGTGCCCCCCCACCGATCCCCGATCACATTGTTTCACTGATAGTGCCCCCACTCTGCCACCCACTTTGTCCACACAAATTAATACAAAATTAAATAATATATATATATATATATATATATATATATATCTTCCTAGTGTCTAGTGGCCCCCACCAATCACAGGCCCACCCCTGCTCCCAATTGCCGTCCACTGGTACGCGTCTCACCCTGACCCGACCGGCCGTATCCTCCTTAATAATAAAACATACATTTAATCCCTGGTGTCTAGTGGATGCCCCATCCTATCAGGTAGTGGCCCCCCCACTCTCCCCCCCAGACCCGATCCTGAGTGGGCCACTGGCACAGCCCTCCACTCGCTTCCATAGCTGGCAGCCCGACTGAGCTCAGTGAATGACTGCATGCTTGTACAAGCACGTGCTTATTCATTGACAGCTCCCGTTCATCTGCGGCAGTTTTCTGGGGTGTAGAGAAGGGCAGGGGGCTTCTCCAGTCACCAGCAGGAGTGGTGGGATGGGAAGAGTCCACAACACTGTTCCCCCCCATCCCATCTCTGCAGCAGGTGACCGTAACAGCCTCCTGCCCTTCTCTACCTCCCAAAAACTGCTGCTGATGAATGAGAGCTGTCAGTGAATGAACGTGTGCTTGTACAAGCACGCGCTCCTTCATTGAGCTCAGTCGGGCTGCTGGCCATGGAGGTGAATGGAGGGATGTGCCGGTGGCCTGCTCAGGGTCGGGTTTGGGGAGCGGGTAGCCACTACCTGACAGGATGGGGAGTCCACTAAACATCAGGGATTAAATACATTTTTTTATTATCTAGGAGGATATGGCTAGTCAGGTCAAGGTGAAACAGGTACCAGTGGATGGTAATTGGGGATGGGATGGGCCTGCAATTGGCAGGGGGGGGGGGTCACTAGACACCAGGGAAGATACATATATACATATATATATATATATATATATATATTTTTTTATTTTGTATTTGTATGTGAACTGTGGACACGATGGGTGGCAGGGTGGGGGCACTAACAGTGAAACAGTGTGATCTGGGATCAGTGGGGGGCCACTAGCAGACACCAGAGATTTATATTTGGTGGAGGCATGGGCAAAGTCTCTGACTGTGTGGAGTGTGGAATTTCACAGGTGAAATTTCACACTTCGCCTTTGATCCTGCACTCCGTGATCTGTAGATTTTGTGGATTGTGCTTTGTGGACTGAGCGCAATCTGCAAATTTTTCTTCGGATCGAAGTTTGTGCACGTCGCACATCTCTGCTCTTCACCATCCTCAAACAGGTAGCATACCTGTTGCATGATTAAAGCTGAAAATTAGTGTATACTGTTTCTCTTAACATCTAAGATATGTTAAATATGTTGTACCACAAGCCTGGATTTGTGAAAGCCTGACTGTCAGCCAAAATATTATTCTATGTAGTAAATTAGAAGAATATTCACAGGAAGAGGCTGAAAATATGGGGCAATTTTTGGAATAGTAAATAGGGGCTGTATGAAAACCATAGAATATTCTGCCTGAATATTGTGTTGGGGGAAGAGGGACAAATATATATTTTTATTATTTGGTGGGACAGGGGAACCAGCAATGAGCCCCAATCCCCTTTTTACAGTTTTTTTGAAAGTCACTCCAAGGGAGTGCAGCTGGGGACATATCCCAGCATGTAAGGTGCCAGTCAGCAGTGCAGGGTGAGCTGCCGAGAGACCCTGGCACTGCTAGAGTTGGGGATGGTGGGTGGGTGTGGTAATCAATGGTGAAGATATTCTGGAAGATCAGCAGTTACTGTGAGTACGTAATTTTCATATCTTCCTAGAACGTCTTCACCATTGATTCCCACTTATAGGTCCAAGTACCAAGCTGTTTCTTCTTCTGAGGGAGGGGCTGTCTCACCCTGAAGGTAACATACCCTCAGCCCTCTTCTTGGGGTAAACACCTGAGGGTAGGTGCTCTTTGCAGGGCTGGCAAGATCTGAGACTGGTCAGGGCCAGGCAGGGGCTCCTGTGGCAGAGGAGCAGGAGAGTGCCTCAACAGTTCCTGCGTGGCTCTGTGGGAGAAAAAATGAGCACCCTGGAAATCTGAGTTATGCTATGCCAGGCCAAATGTACCAGATGGGAGATGTGAAGGCATGCCTTCTGCCTGAGGCAGACTGCCATTCCTGCTAACGGAGGCCACTTGATTGGCATTGTATGATGCCCTTGACTGGTGCTGAGCTACATACAGCCCCTGAACAGAAAGGCCAGTGGCTTGCCTGACTGAGTCACTTGGAGGCATGACAGCTAAGAGCTGACTTAGCTGCAACCAAACAGGATGTGGAGCTTATTTAGTAGGTAGGGAAATGGGCAGACTAGGTGGACCAGGTGGTCCTTATCTACTGTCAAGTTCTATGTTTCTGTGTTTCATAGACAGTGACTGAAGGTCACCAGATGTGCCTGTTGTGCAGAGATGCACATGAGGATGCTTGATGAGGTAAAAGCCTTCCTGTCTAGGGCATCCATCCGAGCAAAGTCTACCTCTGGAGGTCAGTCCCACGTAAGGTGATGAGGCTGTAATGGGGTCTGCAGTACCTCAAGCCCTGAACAGCAGTGAAGTACTGCACCTGCAGAACCTGTAGATGTGCAATACCACATGAGGAGGTCCCTGAGGATGGGTGGACAAGAGAGGGGATGCCTCCACACTGCATTGATGCCTCCTTGAATGCTTGAGGCCATGGAGAGGTGACAGTTGTGTTGTCATTCGGAGCCCCAGGGATTCCAATGGCAGGGCTGCAGGATCACAGCTGTATATGAACTTGGGTCAAGTACCTGGAGCATCTCCACCAAGAATCGCTGGTACAGAACATACTCGGCCACTGAAGACAGGCAGAAGGATGAATCATTATCCTCTGAGGAGGACTTCTATTGAAATGAGGCACTGACCCCAGGGGCTGCTGCTGGGGAAGAGGGCTGAAACTTGGCCTTGTCAGAGTTCCTAGGAAAGCTATCTAGGACACCAACACACTCTCTGTGTTTCTCCCATGTTGGTGGCCCCTCAGAGCATATGAACATGGGCAAACTCTCCAAAGAGTGGTGAGGCCCGAAAGGCATCTGTGGTGAGGATCATATGAGACTGCAGAAAAGGGGTACCCACAAGCAGGTGATTCCTGTTCTGCCGCCGTAGTAAGGCATCATATATAGGGCACAGATGGCAGTTAAGTGGTCTAGCAGCTGCGCGGCCTGAGACCACTGCGTCTGTAGCAGCCATTGAGGAACCCTCATATGTAGGTGGGCCAGAAGAAATTTTGAGGCTGCCATAGCACTCAGGAGACAGAGCATAATGTGGGCCAAAAGCTGGTCACTGAATGCTACCAAGACTACTGTTGCCACCAAGGCTGAGGTAGTGCCAGGGAGTAATGCCCATGCTAGGACCATGTCCAGGTCTAACCCTATGTACTGCAACCTCTGAGAAAGAATTGGAATAGACTTTGCCACATTGACGAGCATCCCTAGACTGTCCAGCAGTTGTTTTTTAATGCAGTAAAAAGTGTATTTCAACCTTGCTACTGAAGCTTCTTTTAGGAGCCTGTCATCCAGGCATGGAAAGGCATGGAGCATCTCTTAGCATAGTGCAGTGGCCACAGCACAACTTGTGGTAAAGACATGCATAGCCAGTGACCACTCATAAGGGCAAAACCTGGACTTGGTAATCCTGTTCCTGTAGCCAAAACTGCAGGAGCTACCTGTGGCACCTCCTGATTTTGATGTGTAGGTATGTACCCTACATATCTATAGTGCACAGCCGATTCCCTTCTGACAGGAGAGGGAGAAGGGAACCCAGAGCATGCTGAACATTTTATATGCCACATGCTGGCCTAGTCCCATAGATCCAGAAAAGCCAGAAACCTCTTGGTTTCAAGGCCACCAGAAAAAAAACTGGAGTAGAACCCCCCGGTGGCTGGGTGAATGGCCTTTTTGTGCAGCAGTGCCTGCACCTCCTTCCTCAGGATGGTAAGGTGCTCAAGAGAGTAATAGCAGGCCTCTGGCAATGTCACTGGCAGCACCAATTCTATGATATATCCAATCTGAATGATGTACAGGACCCATCTCTCTGTGGCCATTGCCTGCCAGTATGGCAGGAACAGAAAGATCCGGATCCCACCCCAGATCCTGATGCGGGATCTAGTGATGGGCGGGTAGGGAGTCAGAAGGAGGAGGCTGGCAGCTCCCTTTGCCACATCCCTTGGGGGGTGTTGGTAGGGGTCTCATGAACTTCAGCTGCTGTTGTTACTGCTGGGCTGCAAAACATCCCCTCTGCTGAGAATCCTATGTGTCAGGGATCAAATAGTCCTGACAGACTTTTTGAGGGCTCCAGGTAAGTGTGACTGACCTCAACAACAGGTCTAAAGAGTCTGGTACCCTTAAAAGGACAGTCTGTTGTACATCCTGAGGAAAAACCCATAAAATGAAGTCAGGAATGATGTCTTAAACAAATGGCAGAGGTGTAAGCCCTGACTGCTGCATCGAGGCATCATAACTTGATCTGAGAAGGAGCTTTCCTGTATCAGGGTCCTGAGGTATATAGGTGAGGGATTGTGTTTTTGGGACCCATCAGGCATGCTGCTGACAATACGGCTCAGATCTCTCTCCACATGCAGTTCTGGTACTTAATAATAAACAGTGTGCAAGCCAAGGGAAGACAAGGTGAAAGTGCAGTTGCTCATAATGTCCAGATTTCTGGATGCTTTGTAGAGGGTCTGGTACCCATCCTCTAGGAAGCTGTAACCTGTCATTTACAGCCGTGACTGTCATTGAGTCAGTCTCAAGCTGGGTGAAGAAATACTTTCATTTCTGGGAGCCAGATAGTCTGTTTCCATAGGGATGTCTGGCAGGATGATATGCCTGTGCTAGGCAGTCGGGGTAGCATTCTCCAGAGTAGCATGAGTGGGAGGAATGACTACTGAGAAGGCACTCTCCAGATTCCAATACCTCAGATTCTGTTTTAAAGAACCTTTTTTTTTTCTCTAGGGAGAAGTTCAAAATTTCTTAGATCTGGCACATTAAAGAATGAAAGATAGTGTCCTTAGCAAAAGAATGTGGCCTATATAGGACTATTTTTATACTGCCAGAGGACACAGAGGAGCCGGCAGTCTTCCAGCTCCAGGGGTGGAGAAGATCTCTTCTGAGACAGCAGGATTGTATCCTTCATCCTTCATCTTTAGTGGAGTGAATAGGTAAGTGGCAGGGAAGCCCAGAAGATCCAGCCATTGGGACTTGAGGTGGCTGAGGAACGGCCTGAGGTGGAAAAAGTAACAATATTTTTATCAAAACTGAGAATTCTGTCAAACCTGCACCTGGAACAGCAGCCAATGACTTCAGCAAGCTTTTGCCATTACTGTGTTTGCCAGTGCTGATGAGACAGAGTTTGTTGATGTGGTTCCAGAAAGTGCGAGTAGGAGGCTGCAGTACCTTTGATATCAAATCTAAGCCTTTAACAGGATGGGGTTCAGGCCATGCAGTGGCTGAACCCGCCTATTTTGATGGTGTACCAGATGAATGTGGAATTACCACTGATCACTGATAGGTGTGGGAGCCGCAGCCACTCACTGACAGGCCTAACCGGCAACATTCTGTGACAAGAGAAGAAGGTAACCGGGCAACCAAAGTAACTGGCAACCTAAATTAATCGCCCCCCCCCCCCATAATCTGGTTATCCACCTGGCTAAGTTAGTCTTGGGCTTCCTTCTAGCCCCATGACCCCCCACTGTCCACCATCTCCCCAGGCTCACCTGATTGATCTGAGTACCTTCACAGATCCCCCCACTCAATAACAGGGCCAGAAAGGGGAAGGGACATCCTCCTACCCTCTCAAAGTCCAAATACGGTTTGGCTGACAGATCATTGTGGTGCTGAGGTGAATGGGGCCTTTGGTGTGCCATGCATCATGTATGTCTGCTTTGTTGTATTTTCCACTGTTTCTCCCACTCCAGCCACACACGTGTGTGGAGGTGAGCATGCATCCTAGAATTGTGGCTCTCCCTTCCCTGACCACAATCTGTCGCTTGCACATTGTCATTACCACCAGGCCTCCACTTGGTGGCAGCCAAGAGCTGAGAGGACATGCCATGCCGATCTGGGACAGGGAGCTGCTTGATGGCAGCTCAGTCCGTTCCCAGCAACCCCTTCCCCCGACTCCTGGCGATCTGAGCTCATTCCTTAACTCTGGTCTCCGACATGGTGACAGTTAAGGTGCACAGTGCCACAGCCCTCTGTACCACCAGGCTGGCATTCGCTTTCTTGCCAGTGATGTTTTTCACTGTAGTGACAACTGCAGAATCGGCAACTCTACATGCACAGCAACAGCACTGCTTCAGTATTTCAGACCGAAAAGCCTACCAATAGAACAATGTGTGTTCACTTTTTTTCATGGGCTAGACCCAGACAGCATACACACAATTCAGGAGTGATCTCATTATACTGCCATTTACCACAGACAATGGTGAAAAAATACTGTACTCGGTAATGTACAAACAAATTCTATCTGCAAAACAATTGATTTCTTTATTTGAATGTTGTTACCCAAGTGGTCCCACTGAGAAATGCTTGTCACTTTTTTCAGGGGCAACAGCAATAATATTGCACAAACATTCTGAGAAATAGATATTGCACATCTATAGTCAAACATACTTGGTACATAGTTAATTACGTACAGAGAAGGTATGGCATATACAGAAATACATTCAGTTTGATTGTCAACATTGGATACCATAGCCATGTGCACATACAGCAGCAGAGTTTAAACACTGTAAGGGAGGACATTATTAGCAGGTGGTGATCCCAACAACCTGTAACCCATGACTTCCTGTTGGCAAAGTTGTTGCTGTGCCCTCAAAGCCAGGGTAGAGTCAGAAGTAACATCAGCGGTTACACTTGCACTGGCTACCATTTAATAAACAGGCTTTAAGGCTTTTCTTAACCACTGCAAGGGTGGAGCATTTTTGGACCTCTTGTGGGAGATTATTCCAAAATGATTGGGCTGTGTAGTTAAAGGACATCCTGTCAGCTCATGTTCTCACCCCTGTTATTTCTAGTAACATACAGGATGAGGAACACAGGAGCCTTCCTGGGGTTTGGCCTTGAGAATTCCCTAGAAGCTTTGGGGGGCATTTATCTTTGTCATTTTGTAGGAGAGGTAGAGCAGTGGATAAGCCATTCTCGCTGAGGGCTACTGCAGAGTAACATTTTTTCACAATGGTGATCCCTTGGGAAGGAACCTGCCACAAATTGCCCATCTTTTTTGTACATTATTTTACATCTGCTTGGCTCTGAGTCATGGAGGAACTGAAGGATCGAGGCACTGTGTAGGATTACAGGCAACAATGTGCTGTTAGCAATAGCAAGGCACGCATCCTTAAAGAGAGGTAAGGGCAAAACCCTATAGGCCAAGCTTCTGTTGTAAACACTTCATTACATCAACATGGGAACTAAATGATAGATCCTGGTCAAGTAGCAACCTAAGATATTTTACTGATCCTGCCACTTCCAGCTGTGAGCCACAGAGGGTGGACAGTTAAGCAGATGCTGGCTTTCTTTACATAGCAGTCTGGGACTGAATATCATAGCGTTTGTTTTTTTAACATCAAGGACAAGCTTATTTTTTAGAAGCCATACTTCAAGGTTTTTGAAGTCGCTCCTCAGTTCCACATTAATCCAGTTAATGTCTCTTGATGATCTATACATGACAACATCATTAACATACAGTTGTAGGATTGCCCCCTCCACACACACACACACACACAAACACACTTGCCAGGCATTCCATTAATAAATAGCGAGAAAAGCGGGGGACCCAGTACTAACCCTGGAGAAAAACAGCAGTTTATGTCCCTTTGCCCTGATAAATGTCCTTGCCGCTTGACTTGTTGTTTCTAGTTGGACAGGTAAATCTTAAACCAGCCACATGCTAAGTTGTCTAGATCCACAAGCCTAAGCTTTGCCAGAGGTCAGGGTGTATCAGGTCAAACACCTTGGAAAAGTCTGTGATAATGGCACCAGTAGCCTTTCCTCCCTCCACTGCATCCAGGATATCAGCAGTCAGTCAGACAAGGGCAGTGTCTGTGCCATGATTTTTTTCTAAGCTCATTTTGGACATTTGTCAGAGAGCGGTAGCATAAGTAGTCTTAGAGCTGTTTCTATACCAGCCTGTCTTGGATCTTAGCCTAAGTGCTGAGTAGAGGGATGGGCCTATAATTTTTGATAGGTTCTTTCAGACCTCCTTTATGTTTGGGCACCACTAGGACAATTTCCCATGTTCCTGGGATGGTTCCCTATAGTAGGGATTTGTCATAGAGGTTTTTAAGGGGAGTGGCAATAACAGCTGCAACAAATAGGGCCTCACAAGGTGAGTTGTCCAGGGCTGGTATGATGACCTTCTTGGTGTTAATATAAAACCTAATACAGAGTAGGACCCCAACTCCTTTTTCACCTACTCTAACCTTCCTGTAAATAATAAAGCCTGGAAGCTCAATTTTGTGAGTTTGGGTAGGGGTTTTTAGCCAGGTTTTTGAGATTCCTAGTATGTCCAGGGAATAAAGATTGACCCAAGCTTTGAGCTTGTGTATCTTAGGCCTAAGTCTATTAATATTCATATATACAATTTTTAATCCTGTGGTGCTGGTCCAGCAATGATCCATAGGGGAAGACACCTTGTAGTTTATGGTTATAGGGCCTAGGTTAGATTCTGCATCTTCAGAAACTAGCAGGAGGATTAGGCACCTTAGCCTGGTTAGGAGGTCCGTAGCTCTTGTCAAAGGCAACATGTTGAACTACAGTAACATGGATTAGAGCTTATAGCAGTTGCTGTTTTTATATTGCCCCAGTACACAGTTATCAGGGCTGGAATCCTTATTACTTGCTGGATATCCCGAATAAAGGTTGCTCATTATAATGATCATAGCAGGGAGTTAAAGGCCCAGAAGCTACTAGATCAAAGCATATAAACAAGGTGATATACATTAGGGTGCGGGCAATCCCTTTAAGGGCCCTGCTTAAATTTGAGAATACCCCCAACCTAACAGGGTTAGGCCAGGAGAGCAGTATAGATAGGTATCTCTGCAGTTAGGCTAGGGTAGCTGCAGTTAGGCTAGGGTAGCTTCACCACCATGTGCCAGGGAGGATGTTGGTAGCTGGTTGATGTAGCATTTACCATACAGCTCCCTTGGCTGGCAAGGCAATATGGGACAGTGAGAATATTCACTCCACCCAGATAGGGTATAGCTAGGAAACCTGCAGCAGCAGTTGACCTAGTTGAAGATGGGAAATTTCACTCCACCCAGATAGGGTATTGCTAGGAGGGCTGCATCAGTAGTAGACCTAGATGAGGACTGAAATAATCACTCCACCCAGCTGGGGTGTAGCTAGGAGTGATGGGCTAGCAGCTACCCATAATGTGAGACATGGATACCTTTTCACATAGTGTGAAATAGCTGTGTCCTATTGCTGATTATATGTTAAAAACAACAGGCTTTAAAAATGTTTAAACCATTTTGCATTTTTAAATCTCAGTATATGGAAGCTATATTCCCAAGGTTTCATTAAAAAATAAAATCCTAGCCCAAACAATTCCAAAGTTAGCTAACTTTAGTAGCACATGCATATGGTATTTATTTATTTATTAAATTTTATTAACTGGGTAAGCCCACTGGGCCCTGAAGGTCCCTTTTTCAGGGGTGACCCAGAGTTAGTTGCATATAATTTTGCACATACAGGCAGGTAATACAGTGTAGGACATTAATTGTTTAATTTTCATATTTTTGTATAAAGTATTATATTGGCTGAATATACTTGATTAGGTAGGTATTTAACTTTTAAAAATTTGGATGAATCAAATTATTGCTTACAACATTTTGCTGTTGACTTGAATTCTTTCTTAAAGCACATCTCTTCTAAAGTGTTTCCTCTAAATTAATGCCAATTCAGATATTGGATATTAATTAGCTACATGGTATCATAGGCATTAGTTTAAAACAGCAAGCTGAACTTTCTGCTTAATTCACTCTAGTTAAAACAGATAACATTTTCACACGTTTCTCGTGCTGATTGCACATATGTAATAGAGAAACTGAATTGCTCTTAGTATTTAGCGCATCCTGAGAAAAACAAGGCTGTCAGTGACACAGTAGACATGAAATTAGTAGGCCTGACCCTAGACGAACATGCACCACCACTAACCAAACTTCAGCTTCTCCCTCTGTTACTCCCAATTCCCAGGAATCAGGAAAACTGCACTGGTCACCCCTGTCCACAAAAGCGGAGACCGTGCCTTGTATCCAACTAAAGACCTGTATCCACCCCTGCCTAAGGCCCTGGAGAAGATAGTTGCTAATCAACTGGTCGAGCATCCATGCACGTACAATATCCAGTGCCCTCAACAACACAGTTTTAGGAAACTACACAGCACAAACCCCTCCCTTATTGAATACAACAGTTTGATCCACGAGGTATTGAACAGTAGAAAAATGGTAGGAGCTATCTATATTGACCTAACAAAGACAATCAACCTGGCCAACCACTACACTCTTCTCGCCAGACTTCACACCCTGTATCTATTCCTGGACACAATCGCCTGGTTCAGCAGCTATCTCTCACACAGATGGAACAATTGTGGTTCAGTGTTCAGTCTGCAGATCGTATCGTTCTTATCAGATGAAGGACTTTATATTTGTTTGTAGACAGTGTGATGAAATTAGGATCCTTAAGCACAGACTTACCATATTAGAACAGGAACTTAATCTCTTCAAAATTAATGAGACCTTATCAGAATTCAGGTCCACAATCCCTTCCTTCCCCACCACTCCCTCACCATCCATGGCATATTTATCTGATGAGGTAGCAAATAACCTCATTTTTATACCCATAAAACCAAAAAGGCCTATAGATGATTCTCCCACAGATGATTCAGCCTGGAGTGTTGTGAACCATGGTGGGAGGGCAAAAAAAGGGATGCAGAGCAATAGGTGGGAAAATATCTACTACTAACAGGTATTGGGTCCTAAGAGAAGAAATGTTCCCACACACCAATACTTCACCTTCCTCTTCACTGGAGTCACCAAAATATACTTTAGGTATAATAACTAACTTAGATATAAACCACACCCTTATACCACCCACACAAGAGGCACCAGTAACCCCACTACCCCAGCCACCAAAGCAGATTGTTGTGTTGGGGGAGACTATTATTAAATATACTATCAGTTTGATTTGCAAATCTGACAAACACAACAGAATGAACAGTTCTTTCTTATGAGCAAAAGTTAAGGATTTAACTCATATGGCAGACAACATATTTAGGGGAGCAGTGGAAAAACCACTCACTGTTATTCATATTGGAGTTAAAGATGTGAGAACTCCTATCACCAAAATAAAAAAAAAGATTTAATTTTATTAGGTGACAAATTTTAATCCAGAGGTTGTGACAGTGTCTTCTCTGAGATTTTACCTGTGCCAAGAGGAAACTATCAAAATGAATGAAACAATAAAACACCTGAATTCTTGGTTGAGAACTTGGTCAAAAGACATGAACTTTAGTTTTTTAAGACACTGGGATTTTTACTGTGGAAAATTACAGCTATATTTTAGTGATGGGTTACAACTAACCTAAAAGGAAGTAACATCTTTGGAACCAGAATTATTAATGCTATCAACATGGCTTCAATACTATCAACTTGGCTTTAAACAAGCTAAGTCCTGGGGAAAAGGGATACCAGAACTTGGGAGTGCTGGGACTCAAATAGGGAAGGTTACAGGGAAGAAGAACACCTTTAACATTACACTCACGAATGCCAGAAGCCTTAACATTGATAAAATGATGGAGCTTGAAATTCTTGCAAATAGCCAAAAAGTTGATATTTTTGCAATAACATAGACCTGGTGGGATGAGGATAGTAGCTGGAGTAGGCAAATCAAGGGCTTCCAGCTCTTTAGTAAAGAAAGGGCAGAGAGGAGGGAAGGGGGTGTTCCTCTGTATGTTACAGAAGGTATAGAGTGCAACTAACTGGAGCCACTACATGACACCATGGCTATATGTGAAACTATATGGATATCTGTTTCTTGTAAAACTGGTAAACATTTAACAGTTGGGGTTTTCTACAGACCACCAGACAGTAATACTGAGATGGTCAATAAGTTAATCCAGCAAACTGTAAATTTTTCTGATAGCAGAGATGTGATAATCATGGGTGACCTAATATGCCCAGTATTGACAAGATTGAGATGTCTGCACCTTCTGACATAGGGACCAAGCTCATATATGTTGGTATTGCCCAGAATTTGAGCCAGTTGGTTACTGAACCAACGAGGGGAAGTATCATCTTCAATCTGATTTTTACTAACATTACAGAGGATATCAAAAATGTATTTATTGGTGACCCCCTATGTAACAGCGAACATTACACAGTGAATGTCACCCTATGCAAGGACAAGTTGGTTATGAAGGTCAAAACAATAATAGCAATTTTTAGCAGAGCCAACTATAAAGCAATTAGAAAAAATATTAGAAACATAGAATATAATGACAGCAGGAGAACCAGGGTCCATTAAGTCTGCCCATGTGTTCCTTAGACCTACTCAGATCACGAGACCTAACCTTCCCCCTTTAGTTTTATGCCTCCTACTGCTCCCCTTGCGTTTGATTGCATATTAGCCCTGTGGCACCCCAGCTTGAATGATGCCACGGTCTTTACTTCCACCACCTCAGCTGGCAGTCTCTTCCATGGTTCCATAACTTTTTGTAAAAAAGTATCTTCTCAGCTTCCTCTTGAAGCTGTCCCCCCCAACTTCCATTCATGCCCTCTAGTGTTGGAGTAGATGACTCTGTTGAACAGATCAGAGGATGACACCCTATTTATTCCTCTCAGGAACTTGTATGTTTCAATCATGTCCCCCCTCTCCTTCCTTGCTTCCAGAGAACATATTCATCCCTTCCAGACATTCCTCATATGAGTGCCCTTGAAGGCCCTGAATAATCTTGGTTGCCCCTCTCTGGATGGCCTCCAACCTGTTTCTATCCTTTTTCAGATGTGGACTCCAAAACTGGACACAGTATTCCAGATGGGGCTGTACTGGGGACTTGCAGAGTGGTAGTATTACCTTTCTTCTCCTGTTGTCAAATCCCCTCCCTATGCACCCCAGCATTCTGTTGGCCTTGCTGCAAGCTGTGTTGCAGTGACTGGTCTGTTTAATATTGAGAAGTGAAGATTGGGACTGCATTCTTGAACATGTGGACATGTAACAATCCTCGGTCACCTTTAAGTCCATAATTAATGACGTCATTGACAAGTTTGTCCCCCCCACCAAAAAAAAAGGGTATGGCAACAAGGGGAAAACTCCATCATGGTTTAACAGTAAGATTAGAAAATGTATTAAAAAAAAAATGAAAATCATTGCACAAGTAAAGTTTCAGCCATCAGATACCAATACAAAACATTACAGGTGTGCACTTAAGACAACAAAAAAGGAAATCAGACTGGCAAGGAGAAATCTAGAATTTAGGATAGCCAACACTAAGGAAAATCTGAAAACATTCTACTCGTATATCAGTATTACCAAAGGTACAGTAAATCTAGAGCAATAGGCCCACTAATGATTGACAATGTTACAGTTAGTGACCCTCAAGACATGGCCAACCAACTCAACACATTTTATTTGCTCAATTTTTAGTAAAGGAGGTGGTCATGTTGTACCAAATGATGGAACATTACTGTCAGGACAACATTCACTACTTCAACTGCTTTCCCTATAACTCCCCTACGTGCACTGCTAAGGTGCCTTGAAACTGCCCTAAACTTCTATTAGCCTAGTGGCACCCTCTGTTCTCTGTGCCAAACGATGTACCCTATTATGGACTATGTACAAACCATAAATGTATGCATGTTACTACCCATCTATGTACCCCTTGTGACTAATTACAGTGGCGTGAAAAAGTATTTGCCCCCTTCCTGATTTTCTCTATTATTGCATATTTGTCACACTGGATGTTTTCAGGTCTTTAGACAAAATATAATATTAGATAAAGGGAACCTGAGTGAACAAATAACACTTTTTTTTTTTACTTATTTCATTTATTTAATGAAAAAAGTTAACCAACACCAACTGGTACTGTGTGAAAAAGTAATTGCCCCCTAGTTAAATCAACCCAATTAAAGGGATAATTAGAGTCAACTGATTGAACACAGTCAGGCTTGATTACAGCCAGCCCTGCTAAATATAAACCTCACTTATTTTGGCCTCTTACCATCAGAGTCACGTTGCCAGCACAAAGATTCAACAAGCACATTATGCCAGGATCAAAGGAAGTCTGAAAAGATCAGAAAACTTGTTGCCCTCTATCAGTCTGGAAAGGGTTACAAAGATATTTCTAAGGCTCTGGACTCCATCGAACCACAGTGAGAGCCATAATCTCCAAATGGAGAACACTTGAACAGTAGTGAACCTTCCCAGGAGGGCGGCCTGCCAAAATTACTCCAAGGGCACAGTGTAAAATCATCCAAGAAGTCTCAAAGGATCCTAAAACAACATCCAAAGAACTGCAGGCTACTCTTGCCTCAGCTAAGGTCAGTGTTCATGACTCCACAATCAGAAAGAGACTGGGCAAAATGGGTTTCATGTGAGAGTAGCAAGGCGGAAACCACTGCTAACTAAGAAGAACATAAATGCTCGTCTCTCATTTGCCAAGAAGCACCTGGATGATCCACAAGCCTTTGGGAAAATGTTCTATGGACAGATGAGTCCAAAGTGGAACTTTTGGACAACATGGATCCCATAATGTCTTGCGTAAAGCAAACACAGCATTCCACAGTAAGAACACCATACCAACAGTCAAACATGGTGGTGGTAGTGTGATGGTGTGGGATGCTTTGCTGCCTAAGGACCTGGATGACTTGCCATAATTAAAGGAACCATGAATTCTGCTCTGTACCAGAAAATTCTTAAGGAGAATGTCCAGTCATCCTTCCGCAGCTGAAGCTGAAGCGTAGTTGGGTCATGCAGCAAGACAATGATCCAAAACACAAAAGCAAGTCCACATCAGAATGGCTAAAAGAAGTAAAATTAAAGTTTTGGAGTGGTCTAGTCAAAGTCCAGACTGAAACCTAATAGAGATGCTGTGGCAGGACCTGAAGCAGCAGTTCATGCTCAAAACCTACCAAATGTTACTGAATTAAAGCAGTTCTACGAGGAAGAGTGGTTAAAATTCCTTCACAGCGATGTGAAAGACTGATATTGAATTATAGGAAGTGTTTGGTTGCAGTCATTGCAGCTAAATGTGGCATAACCAGTTATTAGTGTAAGGGGCAATTACTTTTTCACACAGTGCCAGTTGGTGTTGGTTAACTTTTTTTCATTAAATAAGTGAAATTAAAAAAAAAAGTGTTATTTGTTCACTCAGGTTCTCTTTATCTAATATTACATTTTCTCTAAAGACCTGAAAACATCCAGTGTGACAAATATGCAATAATAGAGAAAATCAGGAAGGGGGCAAATACTTTTTCACGCCACTGTAAGTATTCAGCTAACGCTGCTCTACTGTTGCTCCTATGTATCACACTCCCTGTTATGCACTTTATCTGATGTCATCCTACACTATTCTACTATGTATGAACACACTGAATCTTCAAATGTATTTTTCTAAGACTACTGTGTAAAGTTTGCCAAAATATGTACTCTGTAACTAATCCCGGGTCGCCCCTGAAAAAGGGATCACTGATCTCAGTGGGCTTACCCGGTTACCAAAATCTAAATAAATAAATAAATTTAATAGACACTGATACTGTGTTCAATAAAACCTCCACTCTAAATCCTAACAAGTCAGCTGGCCCTGATGGACTCCACCCAAGATTTCTGAAGGAACTCAGCTATGAGCTAGCACCAGTACTGGCAAAACTGTTCAGTAAATCCCTGGAGGAAGGCACTGTTTCATTAGACTGGCGATCAGCTATGGTTACACCATTTTTTAAGAAGGGCAGCAAATCCCATCCTGTTTAACTATAGCTGTATTAGTTAAACATCTGTTGTTAGTAAAATTATGGAGGACTCATAAAGGCTAGGATCACTGAGGATATATCAAAACTGGGCTTTGTTAAAGGGAAGTCTTGCAATACTAAACTAGCTATCTTTTACGAAACAATCAGTAGACAATTAGACACTGACAATAATGTGGATGTCATCTGTTTGGACTTCAGGAGGGCATTTGATGCCGTCTCACATGAATTAACAGCGACAAAAATGTTAGAAATGGGTATAGATAAGCAACTTGTTAAATGGTTGCAAGCTTGGTTAATGAATAGAAGGCATGACTTTAGAATAAATGGATTTGCATCTTGACAAGGGTGGAGTGACTAGTGGAGTCCCCCAAGGGTCGGTGCTGGGACTCCTGCCATACAACATTTATATCCATGATCTGAAAATAGTGGAAACATCCTACTGAAATTAGCAGGTGATACCAAGCTGGGTGGATTAGTAACAAACCACCAAGATATACTAAGAAGGTACACAGAGCTTTTATCAGTAGAGGGGTGGACAAAACTTAACCAACTACAGTTCAATACAGAAAAATGTGCAGTTATGTACTCTAGGCGATGCGGTGCTTGCTAGGACAATTATATTGATGGTATCAAAATAAGACCAACTGAAAAGGTAGTAGGTCTAGTGACACCATCAAACTCAATGATCAGTGCAAACAGATTGCTAGCAAATCAAATTACCTAGTTAGCTGTGTAAGAACAACAAGACTCATTAATAGATCAGAAGCTGTACTGATGCCACTCCACAGAGCTTATGTCCGCCCACACTTGGATTTCAGTTCCCAGATCTGGAGTCCCTTCTTCAAAAAAGATGTAAACCTTGTAGAAAAACCACAAAGGAGGTTCACTAAACTAATTTCAAGGAGTAAAAATAAACCTTATGAAGAAAGGCTTAGAGATCTGGAGTTATTTGCATTGAGTGACAGGTGAATAAGAGGAGACCTGTTACTGCTCTTAAATATTTTAAAAGATAAGCAGCTATTCAACTATCTGGGCTTGGAATTTAGGAGACCTATACACAGTTTAAGAGGACATAAACTGAAACTGGTAGAAAGAACACCTAATAAAAATATTAGGAAATAGGCGTTCATTCCATGGACAATTAAACTATGGAATAGGCTTCCCCAGGTTATAACGTACTCCAGTAGTTTGCAGTTTTTAAAAATAAGCTGGATACTTTTGTAAAAAACGGCTGCTTGTCCAGCCCAAACCACTGAAAAGTGTGTGTGTGGGGGGTAATTTTATATGGGCTGCCTTCTATTGCACTTAAACCCAAGTACGAACCGAGTATAAAGGCCTCTTGAGGACTATAGACCAAGTTGTACTTCAGGGACCAGAATCTTACCTGTAGGTTTTTCTCAAGATGTCATACCGTCTTAAGGATTTCTCTTTTCACAATGTCATAGTTTTCTAACTGTGCACTGTCCGTACTGCTATAGGCAAGTTGGGCTTTACCTGACAGATGATGTACCAGCCTGGTTGCTCATTGCTGTTTTGGCCATTGGCAGGCTCTAGTGACCCTTTCAAAAGTTGTCAGGTGTGCTTCAATATCATCCAAGGGACACATCTTTGTAAGTTTAATGTCTTTTGAGCTGTTTGTGTTTTGTTGATATGTTGGACCTCTACCAGATCCTCCAGCTTTGATTGCTTGCAAGGCATCCAGCCATAACTGTTTCTGTCACTGCATCTCTTCCCTTCTCTCCTCTCCTCTTCATCTATCGATGCTGCATCTCTTTTTCTCTCTGTTTCCCCTTCTGTCTTTGTTGTATAGCCCACTATTTGAAGAAGGCAGACATGCATTTGGGTTCTGTCCCTGCCTATTCTTCTTCCATCACAGGTGCAGGCTATATAGCCTCAGTCTGGACTTTTGTTTCTGCTTGTAGTTTGGTTGCCATTTTTCTGGTAATCACTCCTGGGTTTGCTACTGCAGGATCCATACCTTTCTTCTATGCTTCCTTGGTACTAGGGCTAGTATCCACGCACAGAACTCCTGGCTTCTAGTACGCGTGATGTAAATCCCATGATTGACACCAACTGTCATTGAGGCATAGGTCTGGAAGCATAGACAAACCAGGAGGAGCTATAAAATTCACAAGTAGGATTTTATTATTATCAAGGATAATAAAAAAAAAAAAATATGCAGGATTGCTCTTGATACAGGCAATTCAAAAAACAGAAGGTCTTTATCTGATTGTCTCTTTAAAATCTCCAGCTCCCTCTCTATCTAAACAAAACATTGCTATCTTTTTATAAGATGTTTTTTTCTGATAATTAAATTCTGCATCATGTTCTTGTAAATGACACCACCCGTGTTCCACAAAATATAGTAATACTTTTTCAGTTTCTTTCCTGTATCCAACCTAAAGGAAGTGCATCTAATCTTTAATAGGTGCAGCCAATTAAGACATCCTGTCCCAGGGCTGATTTCCTGCTGATAATTCTGCAAACAAGCTTGTGGAGGTCAAAATGCACCTCGAGGTTAATCCCCTGTGTTCCAGATAAACCTGAATAACATTTTGCATTCACTTCAACAGTCTAACTATATACATTTGCATACCAGTGGATCTCAGTTTCAAATAGTCACGTGTATTTTTTTTAACCACCGAGAAGCAAAGAAGAAAGAAAGAAGAAACAAATGAAGGAAGGGAAAAAACTGAGGGAAATTGTGTGACTTTCAGAGTGGCCAATTTCTAAGTGCCACAAGGAAAATTTGATTGTGCAATTAGACAGGCAAGAGATAGACAAGAGACAGAATAGGAGAGGACAGAATAGATCCTTGCTTTTAACTCTCTGTGCTTAACAAATAGGACAGGGTCTTACTCAACCCTGTCACACTTGGCTCAGGCTCTGCTGTGCCTACGATAGACAGTACCTTGCTGTTGTCAGGCTCTGGCCCTTCGATACAGATAATCCTGGATCCTTTTTAGGGTGCCATCGACTCCCAGGCTGTGCTGTCAAAGCTTTTGGACATAATGCGTCACCTGCTATGAAGGTTGCCACAGCAATTAGGTTTTCCACCAATGGGGCCATCTGTTCCATGGCCTTCGTTGACTTCAACAAGCACGCCACAGATTCCTACCACTCAACTTCTGCCGGTGTCCCTGGCTCCGTCTATGATCCTCATCATTGTTGATGATGATGATGATGAAATGGAGCACAATCCTGACCTCGTGGATCTTGAGGGGGATTTAGAGGAATATGAGAGAGAAGAGCGGTTTGAAGAAAGAAACCTGCCTTCCAGTTCCACCTTCTCGTCCTGCAGTGAGGACTCTGTAGTGTATACTTCATGGTCTCCTTCTGAGGAACCCTCTTTCAGGCTATGATGCAGCAAATGCAGTCTGCCATGGGTTTTACTATAGAAGAGGATATTTCCACTAAGAGGAATCTGAGGATTTTTGGAGGTGCCTTGCTTTCCCTCCATTATCATTCCCGCCCCCACATATCCCGTGTTAGAGAATGCAACCTTTTCTGCATGGTGTAGACCTAACTCCCTGCCTGCAGTCCTCTGCACTATCTAGCAAAGCCTTAACATGCTAACCAACCTGGAACTGAATCTGTGGTCTTCACAGCTGCTCATGATTGGTGTGAAACACCTAGATGCAGGAGTACTTTACCTCCAGATAAAGATCTAGGAGGCTGGCTGTTATGGGCAAGTATACTTGTGCCTCAACATTCTTGGGCCTTAGGATTACAAACTACCAGGCCCTTAGGATTAAGTACCAGAACAGCCTGTGGAAAACTGTTTGAACTGCTGCCCGGGATTTGCCTGATGGTTCTGCCTAGAATAATTTGCTTGCAGCTCTATCTGCTGGAGCTGAAGATGGCAGACACTTGGTGCATTCAGCTTATGATATTTTGAATACTTCCGGCAGGGCTGCAGCCTCTGACATTTGCATGAGAAGATATTCTTGGCTCAGAGTGGCTGTTTTTTCCACTGATGTGCAACAGGCAGTTTTGAATACTCCTTATAAGGGCTCTGAACTGCTCGGTCATGATATTGAAGCAGTCCTACATGGCCTTCAGACTTCTAAAATGACTTTACGGTCTGTTAATTCCCTGTATCCCACTCCCACCAGAGCATATGGTAGGGGCTTTTTTCTTAGGCCTGATGCCAGGGGTAACCGTCCATACTGGCGACAAAGTCATGGCAGAGTTGGTGGTCCCCTTCTGTGTCCCCTCCCCCCATTGCCCATTCCAAAGCACCAGAAGGAATCCATTGTAATGGCCCTGTCTCCCTCAGCTCTGCCAGGCTCTTCTTCCCCCCCCTCAGCTCTTGCCTCTAGGGGTAAGTGTGGGGACAGGATCTCCCTGCATTTAAAACAATGGCAGGAAGTCACCACAGATGAGTGGGTTCTGGAGATAATTACAAGGGGACATGCTCTGGATTTGATAGCAATCACTTCAGATCATCCTCCACCTCCTTCTTTTATCCTGCAGGCCACTTGCCCCTTTTAAAGGAGGTGATTTATACCCTATTTAGAAGCATGTCATAGAACTGGTTCTTCCTCAAGACAGAACCAACGGGTGCTATTCCCTATATTTCCTAGTCCCAAAATGGACAGGAGATCTACGTCATTTACTGGATCTCAGGAACTGCAACCTGTACATCAAAAGCAAAACATTTTGAATGGTATCCCTGCAAGCCCTGTTTCCCCGACAAACAGGGTCTGGCTTTGTTCCCTGGACTTGAAGGATACATACCTTCATATAAAGATCAGGAAGTCCCACCAGCGATACCTCTGCTTTATGCTGGAATGTAGGCACTAGCAGTTAAAAGTATTGCCCTTTGGATTGTCCCCTGCACCACTGGTCTTAACAAAATGCTTGGTAGTAGTAGCAGCAACCCCTCGCAGGGGAAACCTGTACGTATTCCTTTATCTGTACGACTGGCTCCTGAAAGCCAGTTCCAGAGAAGATCTTCTACATGCTGTGTCCTAAACACATCCGTTGTTTGACCTGGGGGTCAGAGTAAATATTCCAAAGTCTGCTGACTCTGTGGCAGAGACTGCAGTACATAAGGACAGTCTTAGTCACAGAAAAGGGATGTGCCTTCCTGCCCCAAGACAGGGCAGACACACTGATTGCTCATGCACACTTAGTTCACAGAAGCCACTATGTCTCTGCACGAATAATATTGCATCTCCTGGGACTCATGGCTGCAGCCATAGTGACTGTTCCAATATCCTGACTTCACATGTGGATACCAACCATGGATACACAAAGTCCAGTGGGACCAGTTGACAGATGAGTTGGAGCAAATGATCCTCATAACGTCTCCACTTTGCAGAGCATTATTATGGTGGATTGACCATGACAACTTACTCAAGGGCATTCCATTCCTTGTATGAGCTCCTGTACAGATGCTTACCATGGCTGCCTTGGGCTCCAGTTGGGGTGCTTATCTCAGCCCTTTTCAAACACAAAGGTCATGGACCAAGGTGGAATCCAAACTGCATATGAATGTCTTGGAGATGTGGGCTGTCCTGTACAGGCTCCAGGCATTTTAGCACCATCTCTGCCCTAGTCCTCTGCTAATCCAGACAATGTCAATGTGATGCATTACATCCACAAACAAGGGGGCATTCACTCCTATCCTCTGTGCAGGGTAGCAGTGAGTGTCCTACTGGGATCTATCTTGCGACCTTCAACTATCGGCCATGTTTCTCCCAGGTCTCCAAGATTTCTTGGCAAATAGGTTAAGCAGGTCCTAATTGATGGTTCATGAATGGGAACTGCTGACCCCCATGGTAAATGACCTCTCGCAAGATGGGGTTATCCAGAGTTGAACATTTTTGTGTCCCCACACAGTGCAAAACTGCCACGTTTCTGCTCATTCACTCCAGGGCCTGGAGTTTTCTGACGAGACGCATTATCCTTCTCTTGGAAAGGGAAATTCCTTTGTGCATTCCCCTCCATTCTTCTAATACAGAGGGTTCTGCTCCAGTTCTGGGTGGAGAGTGCAACTGTTATCCTCATTGCTATGTTTTGGCCTTGCCAGATATGTTTTCCACTCCTTCAGTATCTGGCAGTGGAGCATCCTGTTCCTCTACCTCTGTGTTGGGATCTATTGCCACAGGGCAAGGGATCCTGAGAACATAGCCATTGAACATTTTCAGATATTCCCTAAGGTTGCTGATGTCCTGCTTGTAGCTAAGACGCCTTTCACTAGGCATACTTACACCTTGAAATGGAAGTGCTTCACTCTGTGGTCTGCTTCTAGGAATATGGATGTTTTTACATGTTCTAGAAACATAGAATTTGATGGCTGATAAGGACTGCTTGGCTCACCCAGTCTGCCCATTTTCCCTACCTACATTATCACTGCAAACCCTGCTTAATCAACAGCTCTTTATCCCTCCCTCCCTCTTCCTTTCCACTATAATTCAAAGTGCCTCTTCATTCCATTCTTGAAGCCCACCACTCATGAGCACCTCTGCTGGAAGGTTGTTCCAGGAATCCACCACTCTTTCTGCAAAGTATTTCCTTACATCTCTCCTGAATCTACTCCCTCCATTAGCTTCATAGCAAGTCCCTTTGTTCCTGAACCCTTTTTTTCTGAAAAATACTTCCTACTTATACCTTATTTACCCTGGGAGGTATTTAAAAGTCTCTGTTATATCCTCTCTCTCCCCCTCCTCTCTTCCAGAGTGTATGTATTGAGATTCTTTAGTTTCTTCTTATGTTTTGTTTTCATGCAGACCCTGCACCATTTCAGTTGCCTTCCTCTGGACTGCCTTCACTCTATCTATGTCCTTCTGGAGAAGTGTTCTTCAGAACTGGATACAGTATTCTAGGTGGGGTCTTACCAGTGATGTATAAAGAGACAAAACCACCTCCCTCTTTCTGCTGGTGATACCCCTCCCTATGCACCCCAGCATCTCACTAGTCCTCCTGATTATCTTGTCACACTGCCTGGTCTCCCATAGGTCATCAGATAAGATTATCCTGTGGCCTTTTTCCTGCTTGGTAGTCATCAATACCACTCCACACATTTTGTGCTCAGCCCCTGGGTTTTTGTGCCCTAAGTGCATTATTTTGCACTTTTTTTGGCATTGAAACTCAGCTGCCATACTCTTGACCATTCCTCTAGTTTTCTTAGGTCTCTGCTCTTCATTTCCACCCCTCTGGAGTGTCCCCACCCTATTGCATAAGTTGGTGTCATGCACAAAAAGGCAGACCTTCTCTTCCAGCTCCTATGCAGTGTCACTTGTAAAGACATTAAAGAGGACCAGTCCCAACACTGATCCCTGAGGCACCCCACTGGTCACCCTCCCTCCCTTCCTCTGAGTAAACTCCGTTTGCCACCACCCTCTGTCACCTATCCCCTAACCAATATCTTATCCAGTTTACTACCTTTGGACCCACTCCTAACTTACCCAACTTGCTTACTAGTCTCCTATGTGGAACTGTGTCAAAAGCCTTATTAACATCTTGGTAGGCTATGTCCACCTCTTCACTCTGTCACCCAGCCAAAGAAATGTATCTGATTTGTTTGACATGACCCCTCCCCCAAGAACCTATGCTGCCTTAGGTCTTATAATCCACTGGATTCAGGATATTCCACAATCCTTTCCTTCAGCATTGATTTCTATTAACTTTTCCACCACCACCGTCTGTCTGGCTAACTGTCCTAGCCTTTGCCCTATCACTTTTGTGAAGTGAGACCACATCTACCCTACTTCTGCCCTCTGCAACCACTACTATTTCCAGTGAGCTGTTAAATAGGATTATCAGAGGTGTAGTCAGTACCTCCCTGGGCTTCCTCAGTACCCTGCTGTGCACCCTGTCTGGTTCCATTGCTTTGTCCACTTCAAAATTAGCAAGTCCATTCAGGACTCTCTCCTCCAAAATAGGACTAGTGTTCACCTCCCTCCTTCCAAACCTGTTATGTTTTTGTGGCCTCCTCCTCTTCTCTTCTTCTGTGAACATCGAACAATAGTATTTGTTAAGGATGTCTGTATTTTCCTGATCCCCCTCTGCATGGTCCCATCTTCCCTTTTTAACCTTACAGTCCCACCTCTGGTCTCCCTCTTTTCACTTAGATACCTAAAAAATGTCATGTCTCCTTTCGTTACCTCCTGGGCTATTCTCTCTTCAGTTTGCACCTTGGAGCTCTTTACTGCTTCCCCTCCTTCCCTCTTGTTTCCCCGCTACACCTTCCCAATCTCTTTTACTCTTCATCTGCTTATACCTTCAGAATGCTATCCTTTTAGCCTTTACCTTTTCAGCCACCTCTTTTGAGACCCAAAGCAGTCTCTTTCCTCTTGCTTTTGCCAGCTTATTTAATGCAGAGGTCTGCTGCCTTTTAATCTGCTCCCTTTAAGCTTCACCCACAGTCCCACAGTCCCTCCACCCCACCCAGATCCACCCCCCCAGGCAGATTATCCCTGAGGCATTCATGAATCTTTATAAAATCTACCTTCCTAAAGCCCAGGATCCTTGCCCTTGTGTGGTTTAATTCCACAGTCTTCCTTGTATTGAACCACACCATGCGATGATCACTGGTCCCCAGGTGGTCTCCCACCTCGGCGTCTGCAACACTGTCCCTGTTAGTGAGTACCATGTCCAGTATTACCCCATCACGAGTAGGTTTGCTGACTAGTTGCCTGAGGAATACCATCTGCAGAGAGTCCTGTATATATCCCTGCTTCTTATTGAAGCTGCTACTGGGAGGCTCCAGTCTACATTTGGCAGATTGACATTCCCCACTAGGAGCACCTTCCCCTTTTCTGCCATCTTGCCTGTGTCTTCCACTAGTACCTTATCTGATTCTTTCCCCTGTGCTGATGGTCTGTAGATCACTCCAGTGTGAGTAGTGGCTCCATTCCCTGTCTCCAGGTGACCCACAGTACCTTTGCCACCCCTGTATTTCCCGCTTTCCCTCACATAAAACACCACACCCCCTCCTTTCCTTCCCACATGTCCTTCTTGAACATACTATAGCCTGGTATGGCTATATGCTAGTCATGGTTTTCAGTGCACCATGATGACTCAGTAATGACCACAGTATCCAGGTCGTGTTCTGCCATTATGGCCTCTAGGTTTGGAATTTTATTTCCTAAACTTCTAGCATTCCTACACATGGCCTTCTAGATTTTGTTTCCACTCTGCTTGTTATCCCCCTTTTTTCCTTTTTTGCCCTCCCTTCCCTACTTTTCTTTTTAATGCTCCTGTTCCCTTCCCCCTTCACTTCTACCACCCTGCTTCCTTTATTAATTTGCAATCTGGGGGATTCCTCTCCCTTCTGGTTCTTTCTACTCTCTACTGCAGCCTCTGGGGGACAGTTTCTGTCTCCCTGATTCCTTCCACCACCCCCTCTCAGCTAGTTTAAATGTTCACTGAAGTAACATTTAAACCCTCCACTGAGGACTGTGGTTCCCCTCCCAGATGGGTGCAGCCTACACACCCCTGTATAGGCCCTTATCCTTCCATTTGGGTCCCCAGACCCAAAGAAACATAGATACATAGACTTTGATGGCAGATAAGGACCGCTTGGCCCACCCAGTCTGCCCATTTCCCTACCTACTGAATAAGCTGCAGATCCTAGTTTTACCAACAGCCTACTTCCTCTTACCTCACGCTAGAATTGCCTTATGTCTGTCCCATGCATTCTTAAATTCCCCCATTATTTTTAATCTCACAACCTCCTCAAGAAGGCCGTTCCATGCATCCACCACCCTCCCCTTGAAAAAATACTTCCTCACATTGCCCCTGAGTCATCCCCCCTCTATCTTCAAATTGTGCCCCCTTGTTCTTGCACACCTCTTTTCCTGAAAGATGCTACCCTCTTGGACATGTCCACCTCTCCCTCCTTTCCTCGAGGGTATATATAGTAAGCTCTTTTAGTCTCTCTTCGTATGGCTTCTGGTGCAGACCCTGCACCATTTTAATTGCCCTCCTCTGGACTGCCTCCATCCTGTCTGTCTTTGCAGAGATGGGGTCTCCAGAACTGCACGCAGTACTCCAGATGGGGTCTCACCAACTGTCTGTACAGAGGGATAACAACTTTCCGTTTTCTACTGGTGATGCCTCTCCCTATGCATCCCAGTATCCCCCTAGCCCTCCTTACTGCCTTCTCACATTGCTTGCCTACCTACAGGTCATCTGATATGACTACCCCCAGGTCCCTTTCCATTTTTGTTGTCACTAATACCTCTCCCCCCACCACCCATTGTGTACTCTTCCTTTGGGTTTTTGTTTCCCAGGTGCATTACTTTGCACTTCTTTGAACTGAATCTAAGCTGCCATACTTTTGACCATTCCTCCAACCTTGCCAAGTCCTTTCTCATCCTTTCCACCCCCCTTGTGTATCAACCCTGTTGCAGATCTTTGTGTCATCTGCAAAGAGGCATCCTTTTCCTTCCAGTTCCTCCACAATGTCACCTATAATGACATTAAAGAGGACCGGTCCCAGTACTGAACCCTGTGGTACTCCACTAGTAACCCCCCCCCAATGTAGCCTAACCCATCCTCTCTGCACCATTCTTTCAGCCATGAGTTGAAGCTGCTGGTGCAGAGATCCTTCTCCTCCCTCCCTCCCTCCTGTCTTAGACAGACAGCACCTCAATGAAAATCACTGAGTGTGATCTGTCTAAGACCCCTCTCTATCTCCCCAAACTCTTCCCAGCCCCATCCCATGCCAGGTCATTAGTCCCCAGGTGGACCATAATTTCCAGCTCTCTCTCCCCCCCTCCCATCCTGCTGCCCTAATGATCCTCAGGATCTGCTTCCCATCCCTCTGTGCCATGGTGCCATGTAGGCACCTAATCAGCCCCCCTCCCCATTCCCACATCTGTCCCCCTCACAGTTGAGCTCCCCACTGGAAGTTGCTTCCTCCTCTGGGGTTCTCTACCACCCTTCTTGGGGTCTCCATTACAGAAGGCCCTCACATCCTCCCTGGTCACTACCGTGGGTGCCTCCTCCCGACAGTCCTGCTTTGCCAGAGATGGCTTAGGAATTACATAGTGGTACTGGTTGAGGACTATGTATATGTCCCACCACACCCACCCTTCCAGAGCCCACCACAGTCCAGCTGTTCCTCCTCCTGGCATCCTCTGAGGTAATGGTGGCAGACTTGGTGGTCTTTGGATAGGGGAAGAGGTCCCCTGAATCCTAACCAACTTAACCTGGAAGGTAGCAACCTCCTCCCTCAATCCAGAGAGGTGCATACAGATAGGGCAGCACCACAGTCCCCAGAAAATGTTTATAAAAACTGCTTCCCCATAGCCACTGCACTGCACCAGCTTCTGTTTTCCCTGTGTTACCTGGAAATACTTTTGTACTCTTAACCTTGATAGGGTGTTTCTAGTTTCTCCCTTTTTTTGTTTCCATTTGTGATCCTCTGTACATTGTTTAAATCTCTTTATACAATAGGGGTTAGATGATATGCTATCCTTTATTTCAGCATAAAACCACCACCGTTGAATAACTAGGAATCTACATCAGTAGAGTGGGAAAAAACAAAACAAAAAAAACAAACACTGTGCCTATGTCACTAGAAAATAATCCACTCTGCTGACCAGAGGTGTGCGTCGAAGTCATGGATTGGGGGGTCTGGGTGCATGCTCCCCCATGAAAGTTTTTTAAAAAAATCAGTGTAAATGGTGTATTTTCTTGCATTTTACAGTTAGGCAAGATACATCACAGCCCAAAGCACAAAACAGGTGTGCACAATCAGAGCCTGGTGCTCTGCGTGGGGTAGTAGCTAGCCTGTAAATCTAAAGAGAAAAAGTTCATGGTAGCAGAACACTCACCAGTCTTCCACAATAAGAAATGACAGAGTAAATATATATGTTTAAAAAAAATTATCCACTTTTATTGCAGGTAATTAATACATACGTGGTGTGGGCTTACCGCCACACCAAAACCCCAGCGCTTCGACAGAAGTCTTCCTGAGGGGGGTCAGTTTTACTGTTGCAAAATCCCTTTTTTACAGTTTCCTAAACAAACCAATTGTCTGCCACTTGTTTTAAATACATACAGTATAGACATGTTAATTCATGATTTAGATTTAAGCAGCTGTGAGGGGATTTGAACAAAAATAGACAAAATGCTAAACAATGGAACATAAGATATAAAAAGCAAATCAATATAGAAAAAACATATACATATCAGGAGGAAATTCACTAGGGGAGATGATTTTGAAAAGCAATCTCAGGAACTGTACAATAGATTTATACAAAGGGGCTACAAAAGGATGACATTTGACAAAGCTCTTGAAAAAGCTAAAACATGAAAAGGGACTCCTTGTTAGAAGCAAAGAATTAGGAACAGGGTGGTAACAAATCTGTCTTTTATCGCAAAATACAATGGGGCATCTGGGGGCATGGGTAACATCATTAGAAAATACTTGCCCATCCTTCTTAAGAGGCAGTGTAGCGTAGTGGTTAAGGGCACTGAGCTGCAAACCTAGAGACCTGGGTATGAATCCCATCACCTCCTACTTGCATACTGTGTGACGCTGAGCAAGTCACTTAACTTCCTTGTGCTCCCAGGTTGCACCTGGAAACAAGCTCTGGCTTAGTGTGCCTTTCCTGGTTAAACAATTTCCCCTTTTCTTTAATGATTATATTTTATCAAGAGAATTAATTGAGAGCTGTATAATTACATTTTGAAGAGCAGATAATCTTACAGACAGGTTAGTTCATAGCCACTAGGTTGAAACGAAACCTGAAGCAACACTCACTCTCCTACACACACACACACACACACACACACACACACACACACACACACACTTTTTCTCTCTCTCTCTCTCTGTCCCTCTCTCTTTCTATCTTCCCTGCTGCCAGAGTAAGAAATTCCAGCTTGCAGGTTATCAAAACACTGTTGCGTTCTGAAGCTTCCTTAATTGCAGCAGCTCAGGACTCTGAGGTCATCCAAGGTAAGCAGAAATAAATCTAACGGGGGGGGGGGCAAAGCCGGGGTCAGCCCCCCTTATGCACGCCTCTGCTGCTGAAGTCACTAGAAATGGACCTGTACTGTTTTACTCATTCCCCCCCAAAAAGAAAACTGTTAATGAATCACACCTCAGAAAGGTAAAATCAGTAACAGCAAAGTAAAAAACACGAGAACTCACACACTAACAGAAACACTGTGGTTGGCAACTGCAGAAGGAAAATGCTGCACCTAAAAGAGAACACAAAGAGATGCACTACGAACCCCAAAGCAACATTCCCCCATACCGAAACCACCCAGTCAGAGACAACCATACACGACCCCCATACCGAAACTACCTAATCGAAAATAACCGTCAGAAACTCGACCAATAAACACAAACCACGTAACGTACCTGAACAGAACCCACCCACCATGATACGGAGGAGCACTTAATGATAAAATAACCCCAAATGCACCTAAATTACTGTAAGCCATAAAACAACTACAGAATGCTACAAAACAACAAAAAAGAGGCCCCATTGTATAAACCGCACACATGATATGTGAGTGTTGAACATGGAAAATATCTGAATTCGTGCTTAGTGACTTCAGGATACATCACTCGTGGCTCCACTATGCTCCACCACTCATGACATTACTCGAGGGCACTAAGCACTCATTCAGATATTTCCCATATTCAACACTTGCCCATCATGTATCCTTAATTTATACTCCTACCTTAGACAGCATGTTGCTTCTAGTCCTAGTTTTGATTTACCTTTTATCTTCCACCCCTTCCAGCAGTGACTGTTACATAGTAATGAACAGGTGCCTTACCTTAGTCAACTAGCAGTCCTTTACTTCCTTGCTTTGTTCTGCTGACGCCTGCCAGTGTCTAAGATGCCAGTCACTTGTTCCACTTCTTTGCTGTTCTGCTCACTTGGTGAGACATACTCAAAATCTATTGAGGTGACCAGTGGTGTGCCACAGGGTTCGGTATTGGGACCAGTTCTGTTCTCATTATACATAAGTGATTTACATCTGAATATTAAGAACAAAGTGCTTAGGTTTGCAGATGACATCAAGGTAGGGGGACTGGTAGCCAATGGAAAACAACTAGCTGAGATGACTATTGAGTTGAAGGAAATTGAAAGATCGCCTCATAACAACAAAATGCCACTGAGCATAGACAAATGTGCAGTGATGCGCCTAGGCAAACACAATAAACAACAATCATACAGTCTGAATGGTAAAAGATTAAAAGTAAGTTCAGAGACTGTGGAATATTGGTGGATGATAAGTTAAAATTTAGAGAGCATAGGACTAACTGAGTAAGGAAAACAAAACTCATGATAAAAATTATTAAAAGAGGCTTTATAAGCGAAAGTATGGGATATTTGTTACCGCTGTATAAAGTCTATATATGACCCCACTTTGATTATGGATCACAGCTCTGGAGCCCATATACACAGGGCGAAATTGATAGAGTGGACAGGGTACAAAGAAGGTTTACAAAATTAAAATTGGGGCACTGAAGGCCACAAGTTATGATGATGGGTTAAAGAAGACATTGAATCAAATGATACACCTTCTTCTTCATTATGCTGAGCATGCCGTCCAGAGTGAAGCACAGCCCCATACTTTAGATGCACATTGAACACTGAGATACTATGTAAATCACACCAAAGACTGCAGAAGGTCCTCAGCTTTTTTCGTTTGCCCCTGGGAAAGAGGGTGTCCCTGTTTCTAAACAATGCCTGTCCAAATGGCTGGCAGATTGTATTATATTCTGTTACAGGAAGTATGGTAAGGAACTTCCTCATGCTGCTTGTGGTCACACCACTAGGGGTAAGTCCACTTCTGTTGGCTAGGCCTATATCAAGCCATTTCCTCTCTCACCTGCACTAACTATAAAACATGCACCGAGTCCTTGATTGACTGGATCCTTGTTTCTCACCCCTCTCACGTAACCTCATCAGGAGTTCTTCCTGATTCTGTCCACGACCACTGTGGGGTGTTTTGCTGCTGGTCTGCTAAAACCCCTCCCAGGGAGCACAACTACATTGAGATCAGATAGTTCAAAAAACTTGATCCCTCACAGTCCCGTCAAGCTGCCTTAGCCACAGATTGGTCTTTTGCTGAATCCTTTAAGGATATTGACTCCACTCTTGAGGAATTTAGCAATAAGTTCCTGGCAATTTGCGACCGCCTTATTCCACTCAAAAAAAATTAGGGTCAAAGGCAACAGCCAGGAATGGATCTCTTCGGAACTCCTCAAACTCATGAGGGAAAGGGACTGTGCATTGGCAAAATACAGGAAACAGAAGCTCCCCCACCTTCTCCAAATTTTTGAAACACTTCGCAACAAATACAAAACCACTATCCAGTCTGCCAAAATCGCCTACCTCGCTGAGAAGCAGTGCTGCTCTCGTGGAAACCTTAAACACACTTGGAACATGCTAAACAACCTCATTGGGAGAGGGCAAACCAATAAACAATTCAGCCTTTCCTGCAGCAGGCATACGGTAACTGATACCTATGAAATCACCTCCCTCTTTAACAATTGTTTTGGTGATCTCAACAAATACGAGCCCACCCAAGCCCACTCTCCTAGGCCCCTTTCCCCGCTTCATCCAGATTCCCACTCATGTTACTTTTTCCGCTACCTCACCCTCCCGAAGTAGTAAAATTCATTAAGGCCCATGACCCTAAACCCTCGATAGGGCTTAACATGATTGACTACAGGGTCCTTAAATTGGTCTGTGAATCCACTGCCACTCCCCTTACCAATATTCTCAATGACTCACTCTGTACTGGGACCTATCCGCTCAAAGGGAAATGCGCCATAATCAGATCACTCCAAAAATCTGGCCCCAAAGATGACGTCCCCAATTTCAGACCCATATCCCTTCTGGCCCCCCTCCAAAATCTTGAAGAAAACTGTGCACAAGCAGACCTCTGATTTTCTCAAACTTTATAACCTTCAGACAGAAGCCCAGCACAGGTTTAGGGCCGGTCACAATACCGAGACCACCCTTATCAAATTCACCGCTTTATTAATAGAGCAATCGATGAAGGACTCCACGCAGGATCAGTTTTTGTCGAACTCACAAAAACTTTCAACCTGGTTGACCACAACGTCCTATTATCCACCCTTTTTGACCTTCACTTTTTGTCAGATGTCACAAACTGGTTCCAAAATTACCTCAGTCACAGGTTACACCAAACCATCATAAATGGTGTCCTGTCAAACCCCTGCACCATAAAGTCTGAAGTACCCTAAGGGTCCATTCTGGGTCTCCTCCTTTTCTCCCTTGTTAATTCTCTCCCTGAAATCTGCATTAACACCAAACTCATCCTGTATGTGGACAATGCCACCCTTTTCTGCACAGACAAAGACCCATCCACTCTACTCAACGAGCTGCAGGTTGATTTCAGTAGTTTTCACTCTTGGTTCTTGTCCAAGGGACTCATGCTAAATGCTAGGAAAACCAAATCAATGGATTTCTCCAGCCTGTGGAAACCACTCTCTTTGATTTCACTCTACTTGACAATGAGGGCAATGCAACTGAAAAAGTCAGTGAATTCAGATACCTTGGTTTGCTCCTTGATAGCCATCTCAACTTTAATTCACATATTAATCAACTTATAATGAAAACCCACCAATGGTTAGGCCTACTATACAGAGTAAGGCAATTCCTGACCAATGTATCTAAGACCCTTCTCGCCACTAGTTTCCTTTTCCCGCTCTTCAACTATGGTGCCTTAGTCTATTTTCCACCCCTTACCCAAAGCAACCTCCAAAAACTCCATTCCACCTATCACAGAATCATTCATTTTGTCACTCTGTCTCCACAGACTGACCCACCACTGTGATTTCTACAGTGTCTCAAACTGGACCTCCCTCGAGAACAGATTCAACAGCAGAATATTCACTTTTTTCCACAAACTATTTTTGGGCCTTCTCCTTGACAGCATTACCTCCCTCTTTCCTAAGTCCTCCCATCCTCGGGCCACCAGAAAGTCCCACTTCCCCTCTTTCTCTATCCCATTCTGCCGGACCACTTGTGGCCAAAACACCCTCTTCTACAAGGGCGCCAAGCTGTTCAACAATCTTCCCCCTGCCATCATTGAGTGCCCCTCTCCAGCGTCCTTTAAGAATAACCTAAAGTCTCACCTTTCCCAGGCCACCATCAGCTGGTGTTTCTCCTCATGACACTCCAACCTGGTACTCCCTTGCTCCTTCGCCTCACACAAACTGAACCTCACCCTTATATTACGGAGGTAGGATTCCCCAGACATTGCCTTGCACTTTCCAACCAATGCTCTTGTAAATGTTTCATTTTATTTTGTTTAGTATCTTTATTGCCTTTGTCTTAAGTCTAATTTAGCATCAGTTCTACCTATGCACTTGTAAATATTTTTTCATACTGTCAAGTAACGTGTCTGTGCACTATTGTTCTATCTCTAGTCTACTTGTTCCCCTTGTGCAATTTCTTTACTATATCGATTGTAAATGTAATCTCCCGTTGTATTTGTCCAAAGCTGGTCACGTATGAAAATGGGTACTTATGCACGCATGCCTTTCCAGTATAATAAATAAACTGAAACTGAAACTGTTGCCTGTTTCTGAAATGTCCGTGCTGCTGACATCTATGCTGCAGCCACATGGAGCACTGTTCACACTTTCAGTAAGCATTACAACCATAGATGTGCTGGATTTGGGCTTGCTGTACTATAGGGCCTTCTGTCCTGATCACTTATTGGACTGTGCCATCCTCCCAGATTGCTTTTTACTGCTTGGGAGCCATTCTAAAGGTGTGGCCTAATGGATGAGATATCCTTGATGAAACTAGAACAGTTACGTAATAACTTACCATAACAGCAGATGTTCGAAATAATTGCCTCCATTAGGCTATGCCATAACTTCCCTCCTTTTCCCTTTTGGTTTCTGAGGGTTACATTGCATGCTGTGCCTAAGATCTTACGCCATGCATACTGTTTCAGGCCCCATGCCTCTCCTTGTTTGCCTGCTGGGTAAATTTCCTGGTTCTTCATGGTTAGAGGCCCTCCAAGGCTAATCTCTTGCAGGAAACTGAGGAGTGTTAGGGCCCCCTATGTTATATACTGTATATGGTGACGCTGCACATCATTGTGGGCAGCCCCTGGCAAGCAAAACATTTGTGTGGTCCTGGCACTGATGGTTTACAGTTCCAAAGGTGTGGCATAATGGACGAGATTCTCTCAAAGATCTACTGTTATGGTAAGCTGTTATCGAACTGTTCTTTACTCACCTGTAACTGTAGTTCTAGGAGTGGTATACAGTTCAAATCCCACCAACCCACAAGGCCTCTCCTGGCAAGTGGCATACAGATCTTGTCTTCCCGCATGCAAGGATCTGACATCATGGGTGGAGCCGGAGGTTGTGCCACCTGGGTGATGGAAGGAGCTTTGCTTAAAGACAGCTGACGAATTGGGCCATTCCAGTGGAACTGCCAGAGCGTGGATGTGAACTGTATACCACCCCTAGAACTACAATTACAAGTGAGTAGCCTATATTTGCGTGTTGTAGTTATTTTTTTTTCCATCGTTTATTTAGGCTTCTTACTGTCAGCTGGCTTCCATCATCACTGCCCCCCCCCAAACCCCATCACCCACCTCTTATTGGACTTACTGGCTTCTTGAACCCTCCTATGGCTTTCCCCCATGATGGGGTCAGAGGGCCGTCCCCTCCCACCCAGATCGCAGTTTAGATGTGGAGCCCTGCCTAGTCAGTTGTGTGGAGCCTTGATCGGGCCAAGGAATCTCCAAGCCAGTTGGGGTTTTCCTCCAGCATTTTCTTTCCAGGGTTGCCACCATGCTCTTCCCAGTATTGGAAGGTGGGGGGCACACTGCAAAAAGCACAGATTTATCCAGGGACCAGTTAATACATGAAAGTACAAATAAGAAAAGGGTGGGAGCAAGAAAAATGAAACTTCTATGATAATCAAAAATGTTTTGAGTTTTTACATTTATATTGAAAGGGGAGAGGGAGAAAGGAAAGATGGCTATAAACAAAAGCAGGAAAAAGTAAAGATTGACCTTGAAATCTGAAAATTCAAAAATAAATACAATGCACATTGGAGGTTGTTGATTTCACAGGAACCTAAGAACATTTCTAATATTTACAGATATCACTGTTATGTGCTTATATGATTACAGCATTATTTTTTTTTAATATAAGCATTCGGTCCCACTCCCTATGTAGCTACATTAACAAGAGTTAAGGGAAATGAAAATATAACAAAGAATAAACAGGTTTAAATATAGAAAGTGGAGCTTTGTAGAAGCCCCCACCCTGTATCCAAGACCTATATGTTATTTTAAACTGAAAGAGTTAGAAAATAGAGTAGGTTCCGGTGACGTCACCAAGCAGGATGATTGTGTGAGCTTACAGCTCCCTCTATTTGACTTGACCAAATAGCACTCAAATCTACCAGTTTCGAAACATACCTAACAAACTGTGGTGACTAATGCTGCTAAATGGTGGGATGCTCCAAAAAACAGAAGCAGACTACAAACCCATAGCCTGCATCGCCGCTGGAAGGTAGTGACTCCTCCTTAAGGAACCCTGATAACTCAGCCTCTTTTCAATGCTCATCAGTAGTCAGCTCTCCAATGGACATCACTAATGAAAGAATACTGGCTATATTAATGGCTTTCAGGACTGAAGTTTGAGACTTTTTCACTGGCATGCATCAAGAAGTAGAAATTGTAAAGGCAGAGAACTGTGAGCTACAAACTGCAATCTTCACTCTTTCAGACAAAGCAGACCACTTGGCAGACCTGCTGCTTCATCTCCACCACCGCCAGGTTCAGCTCGAGTTATATAGCAGCAGGAATATCAAAGGTTGACTTAGATGAAAAATTTCCATGTATATTGAGTACTAGAGGAAGAAGAAGGCAAACACATTATGGAGTTTACCAAGGACCTGCTTAGACAATGCTTACAATTATCAGAAGGGACTACAGCTTGATTTAGAGTGGGTACACTGAGCGCTTGGCCCAAAGCCTGGGCCAGGAGAATGGCCATGCTTGATAATCATAAGATTCATCCGATTTCAGATTAATTACTGCATGGAGGTAGAAAATAGCAAAGTACAAAGATCAGTGGATATTCTTTGATCATGATTATACCTCTGAAATCTAACAAAAGCATTAGGCCTTTGCTCCATACCAACAGGCTGTAAAGCAGGCTGGTCTCCATTTTCAAACCCCGTACCCGGCCAAGCTTAAGGTCCTTTACCCAGATGGTGATATTGTCTGCTACACCCCTGAGGAAGCAAAGCAAGATCTTTAACGTAGAGGCATCAGGACTGGTTTTAGATCTAATGGCACCCCAAGCAGAAATATCTGTGGTTCCCCCTTCACTGCTTCCACCACCCTCTTCCTCCCTTTTGTCCCACCCCACCTCCAAAAAGTGGTAATATGGTATGACTACAAAGGTCACAACAACAGTCTTGGTTTTTATATTAATACTTTTTGCATTTCAAGCTGGTCTCTGCTTGTATCTTTTAATTTAATGTGCCCTTTATGTGCTGGCACCCCAAGTGGCCGCTTGGTTTGCTTGTTCCTAACACAGCTTCTGAGGGGCATAGCTATCCCCCAACCACCTTGTACACAAAAAATAGTCCAGGGTGAGTCACCGATGGCAGTGCTAGCACCCTCTACCAGGCCTGAACTTGAATGACCCCAACCACCAACAGTCACTCACAGACCTCCATACTCTGCATACGTAGAATTTCCTTATGACCATCAAAGAACTCCTATGTCAATTTGAATGCCAGCCTAGATGAAAAAATTACTCACCTTAGTAATGTTGTTTCTTCTAATGGAGTCTTGCTATATCATGACATATGCAGTATAACCCCAGGTTAGAACTGCTCCGGAGGTGAAAGAGTTAACTTCCATGCAGGGCATGGAATCTTGAGCGCGAGCTCGGTTGAACACTCTGTCTGTTGAAGCTCAAACTTAAACTGTCAGATCTTTACGAGCAAAAACTCACTAAAGTTCTGTGTGGAAGCCGTAAACCTACACTAGCCACTGGCTACTAACTACAAACACTTTTGTTCTTGATCCCAAAACAAAGACTCAAGTCGGGGATTCAAGAAGGACAATTTAAGCATAACACCTAAGCACCCTAGAAGGGTGAAATAAAGTGGGCATCAAAGAAGTGCCAACATTGCACTGCCCACCCACATCCCAAAACAGAGGTTCTGAGAGGGGCAGGTTGGGAGGTCATAATATAGCAAGACTCCATTAGAAGAAACAACATTACTAAGGTGAGTAATTTTTTCTTCAAACAACATGAAGTCTTATATATTATGACATATGCAGACTACACAGCAGTACCTCCGGAGGAGGGACAGAACCTACTTGGAAAATAGGCTCTGAAGCACAGCTGTGTTAAATCGAGCATCACTCCTAGCCTGGATATCCAAGGAGTACTGCTTAGTAAAGTGTGGAACTGTTTTCCAGGTAGCTGCTTGACATATCTCTAGGATAGGAATGTCCTTGGCAGCAGCCAGACGAGCTGTACCTCTGGTAGAGTGAGCCCTCAGGCCTGAGGAGGAACCTACCCAGTTTTCGTAACAGAATTGGATACAAGAGACAATCCACCTGGCAATGGATCTTTTAGTGGCAGGTTTCTTTACCAACCTCACCATAAGTGAGGAACAATTGGAGGATTCGAACCTGTGACCCTTGGTACGTCCCATATAGTAACTAAGGGCTCTTTGACATCTAACGCAGTCTCCTCTCACCAGAGGAGGAATGGTCAGTGAAGTACACAGGAAGAGACATGGATTGATTAAGGTGAAAGTCTGAAACCACCTTAGGCAAAACTTCCTGTTAGTCCTGAGGACTCACCTTATCTCTATGAAAGGAGATAAAATCAGGCTCCACTTACAAGGCTTGTAGCTCACTTATGCGCCTGGCAGAGGTGATGGCTACCAGAAACACAGTTTTCAAGTCAAGTACTTAAGCTCTGCTGAAGACAAAGGCTCAAAGGGGTTGCATAAGCTGAGCGATGCAAATATTAAGATTCCAAGTAGGGGCAGGATCTCAACGGGGTTGTGAAGCAACCCTTTAAAAACTTGGAGAACACAGGGTAAGCTGATAAAGAAGAGGGCTTACCTGCTGACAAGAAGACAGACACAGCTGCCAAGTGCACTTTTAGGGTAGCTGGTCTCAGCCCCAAGGAATTCAAATGCACCAAATAATCCAGGATCGTGGGCACACCAGCAGATTCTGGGGAAATATGCTTACCAGCACACCATATGGAAAATCTCTTCCATTTTGAATTATAGGTAGCCCTGGTGGAAGGCTTCCTAGAGGCCTTCAAGATATCCAATACACCTTGAGAAAGGTGTAGGTCAGCAAACTCTAACTCTTCAAGAGCCAAGCCTTGAGATTGAGAGATTTGAGGTTCGGATACCAAACTCTCCCTAGGGCACAGGTTAACAGGTTGTGATTCCTGGGAAGACATAGGGGAGGGTGGACTGCTAAGGACATGAGGAGTGGGTACCAGGGCTGCCTGGCCCAATCTGGAGCAATCAGGATCATCTTGCAGGGTTGAGATCTGATTTTTACTAACACCTTGAAAAGAAGAGGGAAGGGGGGAAAAGCATAGAGAAACTTCCCTTCCCAACTGAGTAAGAAGGCATCCAGAGGGACTAAGCCCAACACTGGGGGCCTGCAGCAAAAAAGGGGAAGTTGGTGATTGTCTGGGGCTGCAAAGAGATCTATCTGAGGGGTGCCCCATCTGGCAAATACTACCTCCAGTACTAGGGGATCCAGTGCCCATTCGTGATGGCCCTGGGAAATCCTGCTGAGAGCATCCGCTAGGACATTGTCCTTGCCTGGGAGGTGTACTGCCGTAAGGGAGTGCTGCCCAGAGAATAAGCCAGAGACCACAACTTCATTGCTTCGTGCACAAGGTCAGAGACCGAAGTGCCCCTTGCTTGTTGATGTACCACATTGTAGTGGTATTGTCTGTTCTGACCTGAACCACCTTGTCCTGGACAGATGTGGAAAAACCTGGAGTGCTAGAAAACTGCTCTGGCGCTCCAGCAAATTGATGTGAGCAGAGATTCCTGAGAGGACCACAGCCCTTGGGTGGAAAGGTCGCCCATGTGAGCTCCCCACCCCAAGAGGGATGCATCTGTAGTAAGGGTCAAGGAATGAGACTGGGGAGTAAAGGGAACACCCTGTCTCAGATTGTTCTGATCCTGCCACCACTGAAGGGCCTGGATCAGGGTTCGAGTCACTGGAATCAATTTGGTTAGGGGATCTGTCCTTTGAGACCAAAAGGCTCTCAAATGGAACTGAGTGTCCCTCATCTGAAATCTCGTTCCCTGCACCACTGCTGTAGAAGCAGTCATCTGCCCCAGGAGCTGTAGAAAATGCCTTGCTGGTCAAGAGACCTGCAGGGTGAAAAAGGAGGCCAGAGACACCAGGGTCCTTGCTCTTTCCAGAGGAAGGAAAGCTCTGGCTTCTATTGTGTTCAGTTCTGCGCCTATAAAGGTGAGAAGCTGGACAGGCTCTAGAACTGACTTTGGAAGACTGAGAAGGAAACCTAGAGATGCAAGCAGCTGCTGGGTTACTTGTAAATGAAGTTTGACCTGTTCTGGAGACTGGCCTATGAAATGAGCCAGTCATCCAGATAAGGAAAGATGGCAATCCTTTTGCCTTCTTAAATGAGCAACTGCTACTGCCAGGCATTTGTGAACACCCTTGGAGCCGAGGAGAGGCAGGGCATTGCTCTGAACTGGTAATGGCCTGAGGCAGTTCGAATCTGAGGTACTGATGGGAGCTTGATGAGAACATGGAAGTAGGCATCCTTGAGGTCCAGGGAGGCTAGCCAGTCCCCTGGCCTTAGAGAGGGTAAAATAATCCCCAGGGTCACCATTTTGAACTTTGGTTTTAAAAAGGTGCTTGTTTAGATACCTGAGATCCAGAATGGGCCGCCATTCTCCTGTCTTTTTTGGGATAAGGAAGTACCTGGAGTACAACCCTTTGCCCTGGTGTATGGGTAGAACCCTTTCCACGGCTCTGAGAGCTAGGAGGAAGAAACTTCTGCTTCCAGGGCAAGTGCCTCTGATGTGTTTGCAGGTGGAAAGACCTGGCTCTCATCTCGGAAATTTTTGAAGTTGAGAATCAGTCCCTGGTTTACTACTTCCAGGACCCACTTGTCTGATGTTAAAGACTTCCAGTCCTGACAAAGTAAGCCAGCCTGCCCTCTACCGTAGTGGAGAATCGGCCCTAGGCTACCTCATCAGGGAGCCTGTTTTGCAGGGCTTTGTTGAGGGGTAGAAGCAGTTTACTAGAGCCCCTTCTGCCCCTTCCTCTAAAGAACCCCCTCTGGGCATAAGCAGAAGAGGAGGCCTGGGCTTGGTAAAACAGCCTATGAAAAGGCCTGCCCCTGACATGCTGCCTCTGAGGAGTGACTTGCCTTTCTTTGGCCTGTGCACTCCTATAGGTGGTCCTATACTCATCCATTTCTTCATATAATTCTCTGTCTGCTCCCAAACAGAGAATTTCCCACAACAGGAAAATCCATAGCCTTAGACTGGGTATCCTGACAGGGCAGTACATCTGAGCCAGGCCATTCTCAGGAGACACAGATATAGCCATAACTCTAGATGAAACATCATTAGAGTCTACAGCAGCATGAAATTGCACCTTGGATGCCTCAATACCATCCGCAGCCACCTGCTCCAGCTCCCTGGCAAGCTGTTCAGGGCCTGTTTTGCTAGGGCCAGGACAATATCCCACCTGGATTTCTGTCACCTAGCTGCATGTTTATATAATTTGCCTGTCTGAGTCCCAAAGATGCTGCCACGCCGTACTGCTTTTTGCCATGGCATCCATCCTCCTGCAATCCTTTTCAGGAGGGTGAGAGGCTAGAGGAATATTAACCTTGTCACAGGCTGCAGCCTGCACTACCCCCACATGGCTGCACTGCTGAGACAGGAACTCCGTATCAGAGCCTGATAAAGCATACCTCTTGTCCATCCTTTTATCCACAGGGAGGATAGAATGAGGAGTTTTCAGAATTTTTACTGTCTGTTTCCTAAAAGATTTATGCAAGGGAATAGAGTCTCCTAGACTCTGGAATATCCATCATTTCCACAAAATCAGGCTCTTCTTGATCATCAACAGCTTCCTCAACAGGGAGTTGCAGAGTGTCAGCAACTTTCTTGTAAAACAAAAAATGAGAAGGGGACTCAGATAGCCTGGGAGGGGATACTCCTGAGGGTCTGTCTGGAGAGATGTCCGGTTCAGTGGGCACATCCAGACTGTCAAAATCACACTCGCTCTCCTTGTACCCCTCCTCCCCTTCCCCTGGTTCATAAAAATCTTCAAAATCATAATCTTGAACTGAGGGAACTGACCGAACCGGGCGCTTGCCCAATGGTGCCGGTTCGGACGGATCTGGGGAAAGAGACTGGACAATTTGAATAGCTTTGGCTATTTCCTCAGCTGTTGGAGAAAGAACTTTTGGTCCCAAACTAGCTGACCTTCTAGCCCTTTTAATTGGAACCGGCTCCTCAGATCTGGCTCTTCGTTTGCCCGAGGAAGCATCGCCCTGGTCAGAGGGCACTCCCTCAGGTTCTGTTGGAACCGAACCGGGCTGGCCATCCAGGTCAGCGGACTTTATGCCCTCCCTTTCCCTGAGCCTACCAACTCTTTTTTCCACGGTGGCAGCAGGAAAATTCTTACAAATCTGGCAGTCTGCATTGAGGTGGTCAAACCCCAGACAATATACACAAATGGTGTATGGGTCAGCCTTGGCAAAGGCTTCCCCACAGAGGCCACAGTGCTGAAACCCAGTGGGTCCGGTTTTTCTTTTGGGTTTCTCAGACATAGTGCCAGCCTAACCAAAACTTGCCCGTTAATGGCAATCCACCAAGCAAGACTCTCTTATCGGTTCCCAACCGTGTCACGGGTCGTGGAAAAAACCGTAACAAAATCCGTTTTTTTTTTTAGAACCGATAAGAACCGGGAACTGCACTCTAAAGGGCTAGAAGGTAATTTTTAAACTCCTCTGATCGGTTCAAACCGAACCGAAAAGACGCTACAAGTTCCACACAGGAGAAAAAATAATAAATAAGCCTATCTATTACTTACAATACCACAGACAGAGCTTAAACCGATAATTATGGTTAAATTTCAGTAAAATAAACCGAGAATTACACTTTAAAACTGACAAACAAACCAAGCAGCAGGAGGAATCTCCGGAGCGACTGTTCAGTGAGGCAGAGTAAAGAATCTGACAGTTTAAGTTTGAGCTTCAACAGACAGAGTGTTCAACCGAGCTCACGCTCAAGATTCCATGCCCTGCATGGAAGTTAACTCTTTCACCTCCGGAGCAGTTCTAACCTGGGGTTATACTGCATATGTCATAATATAGCAAGACTTCATGTTGTTTGAAAGTAGCAACACAAGTCACTACTCTTCACTCCTTTATTTGACTCAAGGACATCCTTATTCACACCAGCAGTGCATGCCTTACTAGTTTTGCTATTGCTGGCAATATCATACTAGGCCAGAGAGGGTGTTGGTTTCCTGGGGTTAGTGTAGAGGGCCTTCTGTGCTGCCAGCCCATACTGTATCCTTTGGGTGAGACCACATTCTTTCATCTTCCCCTTATGCAACAGGCTGACTGGTTTGAGCTGGAGGGCAACGCAGAGAGTGCCTCCATGCCAAAGACCTGCTAGGGCCAGCTGGTTCTGACATGACTCTTCCACCTCTGCTCCATAGGCAAAGCTTCACAGGGTTGATCACTTTCAGTAGTACCAGTTCTCTAGTGATATGTTGGATGGCCGGGGGTGTTACTGGGTCTGTGGGCTTGAGTTCTGCTGTTTGTTGGTTGGCCAATGCTTGACTCTCTTTCTCTTTCTTTTTCCCCTGATACATATTCCCCTATCTCTCCAAGATGGTATTACAACTGCTGGATCTAAGTCTTACCTTAGGGGTGCAATTCCGTCACAAGAATGGATGGTGTCTCCTCCATAATCTCAGGTGTTATTTCAGTGCAGGTAGCATTCAGAGGGGTCCTAATTTCTTATTTAACCACCCTCCTCCATTTATCCAGGAGCAGGCACTTCCTCTCTTCCCTCAGACATCCATTTTTATGGTTTTCCTGCTTGAGTCCTGCAATAGCTATGGGGCCTGGGAGTATTACTTCCAGCCACTTTGTCTACTAAATGATGTAACCTGGGAGGTCTCTCCTGACCTTCAACTACTGCTGTGGGCAGCTGCTCCCAGTTTTGTCACCAGTGGGGCTCACACATCCGGAACTGCCAGTGGATCTATCCATAGGTGAGGCCTCTCCCTGAATGACAGACTGGGTTGCTGCATGTTGTTCTGTTACTTGCGCCATGTTTGCAGCTATTGCATATATGCTGGTCAAGGATTGGAAGTATTCAACTTTTCCAAATCTCTTTGTAACAGCTCAGAGACATACTAAAGCCTATCAGACACAAATGTATCAGCCAAAATCAAATTAAGTCCCGCACTCACCAACCACAAATTAAAGCTGCTCACAATAAACTGGTGTGCTATTAACTTTATTTATGGTGCCAACTCACATGCCTTGATGTGTTTTGGAACAGATTCCTTTTTCAAAAGACATGTGCAGTTAAAACAACCACTTCCTTAAGTATTGGTTTGTGACATCATCACTAAAGACACATGATGACATGATCTGTGGTAGACAAGTGCAAGTGCGTAACATTAAAAACAAAAACTGCAAGCTTACAAATACATATAAATATGAATAAATACAACTTGACATGAAAAAGCATATTAGAAAATGTTGCTAATTATTAAGAATTTTGAACACACAACGCATATCTATCTCATTTATTTACAAATACTGGAAAGTCTCTTAGTTTATGAACTAAGGATAGTATCTGTTGATTGTACCAGTATTAATATGTAAATCCAGGCATCCCGTGTTTTAGTAATAAATCCTGCTATCAAGACCTCCTTTGCAGTCATCAGGTCCAATATATCAAGGCAAAAATGACCTGTAAGATAAACAAAACACACAATGAAGGAAAATATACTAAAGATTCAGAAGCAAAAAATTCCCTGAAAACATAATGTTAAAAGCTAGTCTATTAGCATATATAAAACAAAATTGTAGCACTCTGTAGAAACACTAATACTAAATATTATATCATAGGCCATATGTTCTGTCATACATCTCTGTAGATTTACTTACATTTCTGCTTTAGGTAAGGTGTCACATCGAATCTGTCATGGAGTCCAGGGTGTTCGCAAGCTCTTAAAGTATAATTCCAAAAGCCCTCCTTCTGGAAGATGAGGTTGTCAAAATCTCCACCTCTTGGCTTAGGACACACGTTTCAATACCTGTAAAGTTAAATTGTGTGTTTCTGCTTCCTACTTGCATCATACTTGGGGCTGTTGCTTAGAAACATCCATATTTTTAATGGCCCTGCAATGTTCACCCACTCTGGATTTGAATTGTCTTTTCGTTTTGCCCATGTAAAAAACATCACATGTGCATAGTACCATATATATGACTCCTGTAGTTTCACATGTAATCAGTTGTCTTATCTCATACGGCCTGTGCACATGTGGGCTCGTAAAGTCCTCACCAGGTAATATCACATTACAGTACATACATTTTTGACATTTAAAACAATCTCTGTATTTATTAGTTAGCCACATAAATCCATGGCTGCTATGTCAAAGTCCGTTACAGTACTGCAATTTCTGTGAAGACGCAGAAATTGCAGTACTCTAACAGACTTTTTTTTTCCAATTGTTTAACCAGGTGAGAACACACTAAGCTGAAAGCTTGTTTACAGGGGCAACCTGGGAGCACAGGGAAGTTAAGTGACTTGCTCAGGGTCACACAGTATGCAAGTGGGGGTTGTGGGATTCAAACCCAGGTCTCCAGATTTGTAGCTCAGAGCCTTAAACCACTGCACTAACCCTTTGACATAGCAGCTATGGATTTGATTCACAGATTTTCGGAAAGGGGGTATGATACTGTGTGTCTTTATAACACGTGGCAGGAAGTTAGAAATATAGACAGGAATCAGACTTTTGTGAGGAGCATTACAAAGAACAAGATGCAAATAGGCCTAATTTTGTCACCACCTATTCAGTACGTGGAAATAAGGTTTCACAGATTCTGAACAATAATTGGAACATACTGAATGGGGACAATAGCCTTAAAGACTACCATGATATAGCATCAAGAATGTCATATAGAAGAGCTATGACTCTCAGGGACCAGTTAGTACATAGCAGACATGTAACGCAACCTATCAGTACGTGGCTAACTAATAAGTACACAGGAAATGTCAAAAATGTATGTAGTGTAATGTGATACTACCTGGTGAGGACTTTACGAGCCCACATGTGCACAGGTCGTATGAGATATGACAACTGATTACATGTGAAACTACAGGAGTCATATATATGGCACTGTGCACATGTGAGTTTTTTTTGTGTGGGCAAAACGAAAAGACAATTCAAATCCAGAGTGGGTGAACATTGCAGGGCCATTAAAAATATGGATGTTACCTATGCAACAGCCCTGTGTATGATGCAAGCAGGAAATGCAGAAACACACAATTTTACCTTTACAGGTATTGAAAAAGTGTGTCCTAAGCCAAGAGGTGGAGATTTTGACAACCTCATCTTCCAGAAGGAGGGCTTTTGGAGTTATACTTTAAGAGCTTGCAAACACCGTGGACTCCATGACAGATTCGATGTGACACCTTATCTAAAGTAGAAATGTAAGTAAATCTACAGAGATGTATGACAGAACATATGGCCTATGATATAATATTTAGTATTAGAGTTTCTACAGAGTATTACAATTTAGTTTCATACATGTTAATAGACTAGCTTTTAACATTGTTTTCAGGGAATTTTTTTGCTTCTGAATCTTTAGTATATTTTTCTTCATTGTGTGTTTTATTTATCTTACAGGTCATTTTTGCCTTGATATATTTATTTATTTGCTTTTGGTAACCGGGTGAGTGCACTAGGCATAGAAATGCCTATTTTCAGGCATAATCCGGGAGAGAGACAGTTTAACATACAAAATGAGCATACATGTGATGCAGCACATTAGATTGGTGAACACGGTGAGGATGGAAGCAGTAACATTCAGCTAAACAGTTAATTAAACCTAAAAGTTATTGGACCTGATGACTGCAAAGGAGGCCTTGCTAGCAGGATTTATTACTAAAACATTGGATGCCTGGATTTACATATTAATATTGGTTCAATCAACAGATAATTATACTCAGTTCATAAACTCTGAGACTTTCCAGTATGTGTAAATAAATGAGATAGATATACGTTGTATGTTGAAAATTCTTAATAATTAGCAACATTTTCTAATATGCGTTTTCATGTCAAGTTGTATCTATTCATATTTATATGTGTTTATATGCTTGCAGTTTTGGTTTTTAATGTTATGCGCTTGCACTTGTCTACCAGATAACATCATCATGTGTCTTTAGTCATGATGTCACAAACCAGTATTTAAGGAAGTGGTTGTTTTAATTGCACATGTCTTTTGAAAAAGGAATCCATTCCGAAAAGCATCAAGGCATGTGAGTTGGCACCATAAATAAAGTTAATAGCACACCAGTTTATCGTGAGCAGCTTTCATTTGTGGTTGGTGTGTGTGGGACTTCATTTGATTTTGACTGATACATTCTGTCCCTGCTCCCGCTCCTTGTGCACACTTCTTCCTTTGATTGTGCAGACACCAATGTGCCTGTACAGAGAGCCTGAGTGACCTCCACTTGACAAACTTTCCAGCAGTGTCTTATCCACCTGGCCCTGCAAAGGGACTAAATCGGACTTTGCCCCCTACCTTGGGAGGATCCATTACCTGTATTAACTTTTCTATTTCACTATGCCCGGTTGGTAATTTGTTTTGACTTTAGTAGACTATATATATATGGGAAGCACAGTTGGCCCCCATTTCGACGTACTATCTTTTCCTTTAGCTAATCAACATGATTTGTTAGCTATAGGATCTCAAATTGTTTTAACTGGTACTGAAACCCCTGGCCTTACTGATAAACACAAGTACTTATTGGGGTATTAGATGTGGGGTAGACCTATTCCCTCTGCAGGGGGAGGCCATAGATTTGTTGGACCTTTTGGCAGGGCCTAAGTAGGAATTGGTGCCTTAGAATGAACAGCAACACTGCTTTCGTTCTGGATTATGGCTAATACACCAGTGAAATTCGTATTTTACAGTGTGAATGGTCTAAATTGACCTGTAAAAAGGTCTAAAATATTACAGTATTTTCATAAAGAAAAACTTAGTTATCTTTATGCAGGATACCCACCTCACCGCAGGGGAGCACAATAAATTGGCACGGTTAGAATACCCCATGGTGGTAGCTTCTGCTCACCCAGGATGAAAGTGTATACAGCTATCTTATTCCCACCATACCCTTCCAACCCCAAGGACAGATTATTAACACTGAAGGGTGATTTCTCTTTTGTGGTCACCTACATGTCTGGCTTTGTAATACTAGCCAGTAGCACAGGTAGACACTTGGGGTTACTGAATGTGGTGGGCTGCCTGCATCTCCTGGGTTGCTCCTCCATGTACTGTTCTTCCCTTCATGAGAGTTATGCACTATTGGGTTATTGTTTCATATCAGTGGAGGCCTTCCAGGGGTGCAGGATCGGACACATGGCCCCATGTTCATGTCTGACCATGCTCCATTAACCTTGCAATTGAATATGAGAAAATCACACAGTTCCACCAACATGAGACTTAATCTTCCTCTCCTCAGGGATGATGACTTTGTGGAATTAAACCAGGTTCTCATGGAAAAATTCCCCTCTAATGTTATCGCCCTGATACTCTGGAACATAGTCAGATCTGTGATCCACTGCAAACTCATCTCCCATGCAGCATGGAAGTCCCGACAGAGAGGAAAGATATACTTCAATGGCGGACTTGCTGAAATCATTGCAGGCCCTACATGGGGCGGGGGCAAGGATGTTGAGCCACAAATTAGGACCGTGAAACAGGACCTCCAGAAAATAGTTGATTATGTGACAGAACATGCATTACTTAAGTAATAAAGTATGACCTGGGGTTATGTTAATGTTCTAGTTAATCATCCTCTGGGGGTGTAATGTGGCACAAGGCACAGCTGAATACCACATGCCTCCAGGGGTGATTAACTTGAACATTAACATAGCCCCTGGGAGTAATACTTATTGCTATTATAGAACTACAAACATAAAAAAAAAAAAATTGTACCTTTTGGTATAATAATTTTTTTTCATCTTTCTCAAGTTTCTGTGTCTAAGTAGTTGTTCCGCACTGACTGAGGTTGCAGGCTTTGTGGAGATAGTTCAGTATGTGCAGGCACATTTATGAGGAGTTGCCATAGTAATGTTTTTTTTTTTTAATCTGTGGCTGACGGCACTGAAATTCATTTTAAAGCCCAGGCACAATACAAAGGGTTGTAGATCACATTATCTTTTTAAAAAGATCTTACTGTTACAAATTCTGCTACTGAGTGGCAGATATAACATACTGAGGCCGGTGTCCTTGAATTCACGTTCTTGTGAGTGCCGCTGCCATGCAGTGAGACTCACAAGGCAGGCTGAACGGAGTTATTTTAAAGGTTAAGGAGTACAGACCAAGTCTAGCTACAATAAAATGCATGTCACCATAACCATTGACATTGTTACTTTCACAACTCCAGCAGATGTAAACAAGAAGTGGAGGTAAACGATGCAGAAATGGTCAGAAATGTCACGCTGTATGATCCAGTCAGGAAACAGAGAAAAGATCACAGCTGTGTGTAGGGAACTCACTGGTGAGCATTGCTGAAAAGGGGGGTCAATAACACCCCATCAAAGTTCTGTGGCACACACTGTGCAGTAAAAGACACTACAAACCATAGGCTTGTGAAGAATCAAGGAAGGCTTACCTTTAGCTTTTCATTCATTTAATATCAGTAAACAGTGCTGGACAAATAAATATCACGAGGCAAAACGTGCAAGTGCAGACACACGACGAAGACCATCCATGGCTAAAATAAAAATAAATTTACCTCCGACACCCACTGGTGTTCCTGAAGTGGGGACTGGTGGCCTGCAGACAGCGTGCATCTACGTGTGAGTGATGCACAGCATGCTGAAGTTTCAGCAAAGTTGCCTTCCTCAGAGCTAATTGGCTCATGTTCAATGGCTGTTTTAAATACCCACATAATAAATATTCATGACCCCATGTTATGCCCAGTTGTCACGGAGGAATGTTCATTCAAAAACATTCACAAACTATATACACACTCAGCTACAGCAAGTACAACAATAAACATTTAAAAAATATACAAATCAAACATTTTAAATATATGCTCATGAATCTGAAAGACTAAAACACATTATCAGATTGACAGATACTATTCACAAATAACAGTTCAAGGTCAGTTCCTCAATCAGTCCAAAAGGGTTAATTGTATGGACTGAGAGTGTAAATCCAACAACACTCTGTTTGGGGTAGTTTTTTTAGAGAGATCACCACTACAAGGCCAGTAGAAACTTTTACGATGGCAGTGAATTTTGAATTTGCTGGGGAGCCTTGATTCTTGACTAGGAAATGTCTGGACACTTAATTAGTGAGAACCTGATTTCTAATTGCAGACTTATGTTCAAAAATCTTCTCCTTCAGTAGTCTTTTTGTTTGACCTATATAACCGAGGCCACAAGGACAGGTGAGCAGATAGGTAACAGAAGCAGTAGAACAGGTAATGAATTATGTAATTTTAAAACGTTTACCTGTCATTGGGTGTTTGAACTCTTTACAGTCATTGATGTTGTTATGTTGTGCACAGTGGCCACATCTATAGTTTCCAAGGGGGGGGGGGGCGGTTTACCACGTTCAGTGTATGGTTGGTCCCTTGCAAAAGTTATGAACAAGCTTTTCTTTGATATTTGTACCCCTCTTGTATGCCTGAGCTGCCCAATTTACTGTCTGGAGAACTGCTGAAACCCAGGGCTGACAATTTCTTTATTGACTTCCTCCACTTCTTGTTCATATCTACTGGAGTTGTGACTTTATAGTAACACTTTTTACTGGTGTGCCGCTGGATCAAAATGGTTTCTGACTGTGATGTCCCGCTTACCCCCTTCCCCCCGGCTGTCATCTCCAGCAACAGCTGAAACTGCTGCAGCTTGAGATGTGGACTCAAATGAGGAGGAAAGAGGTTTCGCACAACTAAATGAGTACAGAATGTATTTTTTCCTGTAATTGTGTGTGTTGGGGGATTGCTGTGCTAACTGGTGTGCTAATAATAATAATAATAATAAACTTTATTTATATTGCGCCTTTCAAATACCAAGGCGCATTCCAAAAAAAAAAATTAAATACAAACAAAGCATACAAACAGTAATATAAAAACTGTTAAAAACAAATACAAAACATTAATCAAGGACACCATATGCTTTATTCCATAAAAAGGATTTAAGAGCTTGTTTAAAGCTCCCCACGGTCGAACACTCCCTTATCCGATGTGGTAGAGAATTCCAAAGGGTTGGTGCCACAAACATAAAAGCCCGGGCAGCAGCTTTCAGTGTAACCCTTGGAATCTCCATAACCCTCGTCAGCGATGTGAGCTAATTCACAGGGAGGTAAGGAGTCAGGAGATCTTTCAGGTAGTCAGGGCCCAGATCATGTAGGGCTTTAAAAGTCAGTAATCCAACTTTGAAGGTGATCAACCACTGAACTGGTAGCCAGTGCAGATCCCACAGCACCGGAGAAATATGAGATGTTCTAGGAGTACCTGTAAGTACTCGAGCTGTGGAATTCTGCACCAGCTGAAGGCAGTGGATATCAACCCCCAGAAGCCCAAGGTAAAGCGAGTTGCAATAGTCCAGGCATGAGGTCACAAAGGCATGGATCAAAGTTGGCAGATTGCCGGACGGAACGAGGTGCTTGATTCTGGCCATGTTTCTCAGATGATAAAATGAAGATTTTACCACTGCTGACATTTAAGATCGTAAAGTCAGCCCAACATCTAAGATCACCCCCAGATCTCGCACCCATTCAGAGACCGGTAACTCAACATCCCCACAAAACACCCCAGAGGGGGAGCCGGCCACAGGTCCCCCTATCCGGAAATCTGGATCCAAAACCAACACAACACCTCAGTCTTCCCAGAATTCAACTTCAACCAACTGGACTTCATCCAATCCTGGATTTCCTCCAGACAGGTATTAAATATCGAGACAGCTCCTTCCTGGTTGGGTGCAAAGGACAGGTACAGTTGGGTATCATCTGTATAACAGTGAAAACCCAACCCATACCATCTCACAATGTCTCCGAGGGGAAGCATGTACACCGCAAACAACATGGGGGACAGTATAGAGGCCTGAGGGACCACACAAAAGAGAGGGAGGGGATCAGAGGAAAAAAAAACCTGACTCCACCCTCTGAGATCTTCCAGTGAGGTATGATGTGAACCATCTGAGTACAACCCCAGAGAGTCCACAAATACATCTCAGGCACTCCAAAAGAACCCCATGGTCGATGGTGTTAAATGCTGATGACAGATCCAGTAACATGAGAATAGACCGTTTTCTCTGGTCTCTCGCCATCAAGAGATCATTGAGCACCCGAACCAGCACAGTCTCGGTACTATGCTTCTTATGGAAACCTGATTGGAGAGGTTCGTAGATGCTGTGGATGGTCAGGTGGTTCTCCAACTGGGCTGCTACCACCTTCTCGATCACCTTCCCTGCAAAGGGGAGGTTCGAGATAGATCTGTAGTTAGCCAGACATTCTGGGTCCAAAGAAGATTTCTTCAACAAGGATGTCACCACTGCCTCTTTCAAGAACAGGGGATATTCACCCGAGTCAAGAGAGGACCAGACTATCTGTGCTAGAGCCAGTAGAATAGAATCTCCACACTCTAAAATTAGGAATGTGGGACCTGGATCTAAACTACAGGAGGTAGGATGCAGCCCCTGGACAATCCGCATAATATCCACGATTTCCGAGCGGTCGAAGGTACTCCAGGAAAATGAAGGGATAGTGACCCGATCCTGGGCACCCGGAACTAGCATAAAACATGTCAAACAGATGTCTGCCCTAATGTCGGCCACCTTACCAGCAAAGAACCGAGCAATCTCATCACACTGTGATTGTGACAACGCTCTATGGAGCTGTAGACAGGTTGGGTTGCACAATCTGTCCACAGTTCTGAAAAGCTGAGCAGATCAGTTCTGCGCGGCAGAAATTTCCCCGGACAGGAACTCTGCCTTCTTACGGGAGATTCCTGACTGATAGAATTGATAATGTTCTAGCAGTCTAAGGTGGTCGGCATCCAGGCCAGACCTCCGCCAGCAACATTCTAACCTGCGTCCACGTCGCCACAACTCCCTCAAAACCCCATCAAACCATGGGGTTTGAGGGCGGAGGGAGAGAGGACGCACACGAACTGGAGCAATAGAATCCAGGGCAGAGGTAATGGCAGTATTATAAGCCACAACCAATGGCTCTGCATCATTGCTATGCACAGGAAGTTCTGATAGGTCAAGAACCGCGGTAAGGCCAGTAGAGGAAACATTTCGTAAGGGGCAGAACTTGACCATCTCCACAGGGGTCGCTCTACAAGGAGGGGCACCAAAATTGAATCTCACAGTGTAGTAATCTGACCAACTGACTGGTTCTACCTCCCACATCAGAAGCCTCGAACCCCAGGAGGAAGACCAAGTCAAGAGAATGGCCAGCTTTATGGGTAGCAGTGGTAAACCACCTGTGTTAGGCCCAATAAATCCATTAACTGGAGGAAGTGTTGTCCAAATTGCGAGAGTTCATCATCGATCCATGCATTAAAGTCACCCAGGACCATCAGCCTGGGTGACTCAAATGCTAAGTCGACAATGAAGTCTGCTACTTCCTTAAGGAATTGCTTCTCATCTTCTGGTGGACGGTAGATGAGAGCAATTCGATAGCCCACACCTGCTACAACGGCACATTCAAAAGAAGAGGTCTCCTCAACTGATACACTAGTGAGATCCAGTTTGGTCTTAAAACAGACCATAACCCCGCCCCCCGTGGTCCAACCTTGGGCGATGTATCACCGGGGCGGCTTAATGTTCCTAGAACACATTTCTTTCAGGGTAGGAACAAATTCTCTAAACCTCTATGCATGTGATGAAGCTGTACTAGCATATTAATAAAAGATTAACATAAAGGTTTAGGAATGCCTCGAGCCAATCAAAAGGCTCCATTTCACAGACCCTTTTTATAATCTATTTTAAGCTTAGGTATCACAAGTGATTTAGTGGGACCCGTAATTTGGCTCGCCATCTCCAAACCAGGAATAGGAACACCTGTCTGTTACAGCTCTGAAACCCTGATACAAGTCACTTGGAGCATAACGCAGACTGACTAAAAGTAATCCTTAGGGTCTACTATAGGCAGTTATACCAGACTCTGAACCCACTACTATTTCAGTGATATTCAGTTCCTCTCGGGTCTTTCCCTTCCCTGCCTCTCTGATGAGCTATGGAAAAACTCATTGAGCCTGTTACATTGAAAGAGATCCAGCTTGTGCTTTCCAACATATAAACAGGCAGATGCCCTGGACCTGATGGGTATCCTCCAAAATTTGATAAGACTTTTTGGGAAAGCCTGTTTCACCCCTGCATGGAACTTTCTTGGCTCTTCAGGAAGGCGAGATACCCTCCTCCAGGCAGTATGCCACAACTACGGCGCTCCTGAAACCAGGTAAGGACCCCAATGCCCCCACTTCCTATCAACCCATCTCCATTGTGAATGCTGAATTTAAACTTTTAACATCAGTGTGGGCTCAATGTCTGGAAGTGATTCTCCCCACACTCCTACACAAAGACCAGATATGATTTATATGCCAACACCAAATCTATGACACTCTCTGCCAGACTTTTCATTTACTGAATTACATCCACAGTACACATATTCCCTCTCTTCTTCTTAGTCTTGATGTAGAGAAGGCATTTGACAGGGTGTCCTGGCATTTTCTCTGGGGCACCTTCTCAGGCTTTCATTTCTCACCCCTCTTTCTAGACTTACTTTAAGCCCTTTACACCACTCAGAAAGCATATGTTATGATCAGTGGCACCCTGACTGACCCCTTTGATATAGAGAGGCACCAGCCTGAGTTGCCTTCTATTCCCCCTCCTTTATGTGCTCTACATTGAGCCCCTTACTACAGCTTTAAAGAACAACTACCTGTTGGAGGGTGTACCAGTGGGAGGGATGGAGTTTAAGATTGCCCTCTATGCAGATGATATTTTATTGACCCTGCTTAACCTGACCCACTCCCTACCTTCCATCTGGGCAGAGATAGCATGCTTCAACAAGGTGACAGGATACAGCTTAATTATACCAGCATACTAAAATGTCAGCAGAATAGGCCTAACGGCCTTTTGTGTCTGCTTGTTTGGTCAGCACCCACCCTGGGAGCTGACCTTACTGCCCCCCTTTGGCTTCTCCCTTCCCAGTCCCAGATATTCCTACTGCACAGGACTTTCCTTCCAGAACCCTTCCCCTGTACCTGTCCCACCCCCTCTTGAACCCCTCCACCATCTCTGCTTCCACCAGCCCCCTGGGCAATGCATTCCATGGCTCCACCACCCTCTAAGTGAAGTAGCATCTCCTCCTTTCTCCCCTGAAACTCCCTCCCTCCAATTTCCACCCATGCCCTCTAGTTGCCCCCCACCTCCTTCCTTCGGAGCACCCTGACTGCTCCTCCACTATACAACTCCTTCATGTACCTGAAGACCTCTATCATGTCCCCCCGGTCCCTTCTCTCTTCCAATGTGTACATATTTAGCTCTTTGAGCCTCTCCCCATAGGGCCTGTCCCCCAGGCCCCAGATCATTTTGGTTGCCCTCCTCTGGACCCTCTCCAGGAGTTCAATGTCCCTCTTTAAGTGTGGCCTCCAAAACTGCACGCAGTACTCGAGGTGCAGCCTCACCAAGCAGTTATACAAAGGGAGTATCACTTCCCTCCTTCTGGAGGTGATCCCCCTAGCGATGCATCCCAGAATCCTGTTGGCTTTGGCTGCTGCCCTCCTACAAGTCTCAGAGTTGTTCATCTTGACATCCACCACCACCCCCAGGTCCCTGTCAGCCATTGAGACTTGTAGCATTCCCTCCCCCCGGGTGTACACTTGCCCCCCACCCCATATAGGTAAGATGGTGCTGCAGTTTTTTCCCCTTCAGCTATGAAATCTAGTTTTCTCTTTAAATGACATAAAAGTATGTTGAACTATTTAGGTGTCTACATGCCACAGAAACTAGACCAATTAGAATTAATGTGGAACTTCTCATACAGCAACTACAGTTGGATCTCCATACTTGGACCCTACTGCCACCAGGTTTCATCCCCAGGGTAAAGGCAGTCCAAATGATTGTTCTGCTGAGAATAATATAGATCTTGTAGAGTCTCATTATCTCCCCTTCACAGATGTATTTTATTTTTTTAATTTATTTTGTTTATTGCAAAACTAAAGGTACTAGATTACATAAAGCCACCGTTATGAAGGCAAAGCAAAGAAAGAGAGAGAAAGAGAGACCCCAGCAGGGGGTAACCCCTTGGAGATACAACTCTAAATGTGGTCCAAACAACATATATTAACAGAGAACAAAGTCTATGATGATTTACATAAATTGTAAGATGATTAATACAGGATTATTTAAACACTGATAACTACAATTGTTTATATTGAATAATAAACATACAAAGATAACAGGGTTAATCCAGAGCAGATATACAAGAAACTACAGAACAATGTACTGTAACAGGTAGGTAATTCATCTTGACTTCTAAGGAGCACTTGTAAGGTAGGAGGAGGAAATGAGTAATAGTATAACTGTAGTCATGACAGTAGATAAATACATAGTAGGGGAAGTTGAGGGGATAAATCAGGCACTAGTTAGATCCTTTACGGTTTACCAGAGGAAAGTTGGGAAATAGTGACCATGTGGTATGGAACAGTAGGGGCACAGATGTACTTTAAATCCTGGGACAGGATGATACCCTAGTTCTTCTGGAGTGGGTCAAGATAAAGTATTCCTTTTTACAGTTACCAAAGGATAAAGGGGGCTTGAATTTGCTGAATCTGAAGTGTTGCTCTTTGGCTTCACACCTTACGATATAATTTATTTTCTCTTTTTTTTTTTTGATAAATTTTTATTAAATATTTTAAAAATATATGAATTACAAACATTTAGTAGTACAACTTAGAACATGTCAATACATGTTTAAGCACATTTCTTAAATAGTTTCTCCTATCAACAAATAAAATGTATTGTACAAGAGACTTGGTCAGAATTGTAAATATATAGTTTCCAGCTTTCTAGCCTTTTTAAGTTTCCAACGTTTTAGGAAAGGATTCCACTTGGTACTGTATGTATTGTATGTGTCCTGGGCTATTGTATGTGTCCATCCCTTCCTGAACTGTGAAGCTGATTTTTTAATTAAAGACTACTTTGTCCATATAGTGAAGCCAGTCTTGCATATTGGGTGTATATGGGGTTTTCCAGAATTAAAGAATTAGTCTTTTAAGTCCAAGGCAGGCAGAAGGTATCCAGTATTATACATTACTGAAAAAACATAACCTGTGTCTTTAGTGCAGTCCAGCATCCTTGAGCGTGATCGGGTTTTGAAAAAAGCTGCCATTTTTTGAGTAGCCATCAGCTGCAGCTTTTGTCCATTCAGTAGAAATCAAAATAAAATAGAGCGCTGCATAAAAATGCAAGGAACACATTTATTTTTAAGAAAAAAGATCCATATGGCTGCTTTTCCCAAACTGCAGCTCTCACTGAGTCTACCAGCTTTGTCCTGCTCTGACTCCTGAGCTGCTGATGGTGAGGCCAGTGGGAGGTTTACAGAACTTGCTACTGCAGATGGTAGCATGCTGCCTGCAAGACTGAAACAATATTGTGGTTTTGCTGGCAGCCTAGCATAGGGATCCAGCATCTCAGTGTCATGCAGCTTGGTACAGCACAGAACCCCTAATGACAACTGGGCAACATGCAAGCACTGTGGAAAGCAAAGGGATTATATAGTATAACATTTAAGAGTTTGCTTAATTAATTACAATTGTTTTTAACTGTATCATGTTTATAAACATATACGCATTTTATAAGCACAACAACACACTCTGGGTTGTGGATTAGTCTGGATAAATGCACTTCTATGGGCAGTAAGGCACTTGTCTGCTTATTCCCCACCTAGTTCTACAGTGAGCCCATCATTAAGTGCGTACATTGAACTTCACTGTGACTAACACTATCAGTCATGAACACAGTATTTGGTGTTCTGCCACAGTAAAACGACATAAAATAGTTCTACTAACATTATTTATTGGTAAACAGGCCTAATATTTCAAATCAAGAAGCAGGCCAGTCTTGTTATTCTGCATTCAGTGTGTTGCTGCTGTCTCTCTCTGTCATTTTCATTATATCCGTGTGGCACTTACAGGTGCAGGAACAGTGCACATACCCTGACTCTCGACACAGGGAGGGGGACAGAAACACAGATATTGGGCTGCATGATGCCATGATTATGCTGTGGGTTGCTTCGGAGACACTATAGGCAAGGTGTAACACTGATCTCACTTTGTCAGTCTCCCTCACTGCCATTGGAAATTCGGTGTTTCTATCTAACGTTGGATTGTTGTTTCATGCTGATTGCTGTGGACTGCCAAATGCATGCACACTCAGTTATTTTAACATGACTTCCTATATTGTGACATACTGACTCACCAATTTTGACAGTCGCTTGCTCTTGCACCTTATTGCAGTCATGGAGAACAGCATGTTGCGCATACCGCACGTCTGCACGGTGGGTGTCTGGCAGAATCACATGGCAATGCATACCCGACCTCTGCACTGCGGCTGCCTGCGAAAACTACAGAGGGATAGAGAATATTGTAGGACTTTGTGATGCTACACATCCTACAAGCAGCAAACAGCTTCTCTCGGTTACGGTCTCAGTGGTTGATGATCCCTAACCTACGGAGATGTGCTCACAGACTGTCTATATCTCTGTCTCTCACACACAGCTGTGAGCAGGGTGACTGACTCGCCAGGACTACGCGACAGTTTACATTCTGTTCGGGGACTTGTGTGTATGTAGGTACAGTTTCTTGTGGGGAACACAAACTGTGTTTGTTGGTCTGTTAAAATGGGGATATGCTAGGATCTTCAAGGCCCAATGGGTTGCAGGTGGGCACACTCGCTTATCGGCAGAAAAAAATGGCTGCCTTTCACATTCTTGAAACTGCAGCACAATTAGTTCGGTCACTTGTATTAGGTTTATCCTCCGCAACTTCTCACCACATCCACTTAGTGTAAAATTACTAGTAATTAATGAACAGTCAGATGACCCACTTCATCCAATCATACTTGTGAAACCTAGATGCCCATGTTATAAAAGTTCTTATTTACTCTAGCAGTTAATATGGCCTTTGATGGGTGTCTCTTTTGGTATAAGAGATTCCTCTCTTGATGTTTGGGCAGCCAGAACTGCTCAGCTTCACCTCCTGGTCCAGAGGCAAACTGTGGAAGCCTTATTAACATGCATTAATATGTACAGGATACATCAGTCTCAGTTTTTCATTGCCCATGAGTGGGATATAGAAATTACAGTGACAGAGCCATGGAGTACTTGTACTGTAGGAAGCAATGCTGTTGCTAAAATGTTCATCAAATATAAACACAAAATACAGAGCACAGTGTAAGCTGTGAACCCAAAGACTGAGGTTTGAATCCCACAGCTGCCATCTGGTACTTTTTGTGTGACCCTAAACAAGTCACTTAACCTGTTTTAGTGCACTTATATCATTCTCATTCTCTCTCTGTTTCTCTAGTTTCCTTCCCCACTCCTCACCCCCAGGTTTCCTGATCCTATCGGTATACCGTTAGGTGGGCACCGCAATTAGGGTGACTGGAAAAAGTTGTGAATGACAGGGGCATTATGGATTTTGCAGCGCCCTGCACTGACAACATTTTTGCCATCCACACTGTTCTCCTCTCTTTCACTCATGCCCAGACCTGGAGGTGATTATAATTAGTATTGGGGGCTGCAGGGGGCAAAGCCCCCCTTATCAGGGGTACGGGGGGAAAGCCCCCTGCAAAAATGAACTATTCTTCACTACTGACCGTTGTCGGCTTATATGTGTTGCGATGGAATGTGAGGTTATGGTCATTACAGGTGACATGTTTCTGGTGCTCTAATTTACAGTGACCACATTCATGTCGCACCATCGTGTGTGAACCATCCTATCTGTGCATAAGGGGCATCATTTAGGGGCAGCCAGGGGTTCAGTTAATTTATTTTTAGTGGCAGTCTAATACTGCCATGAGTCAAAATCTGAAATTCATTCCAATTTTTTGGAAGTCAAAATACTTCACAGATCCCATAAGTTGGAAGCCGATATTCTAGGAAAGATCAATTTATGGATGGTAATATAAACATCAGTGGTAAAATTCAGTGTATGTTAGAAAATGCTTCATTTCTTGGCTTCTGTACCTTCAGTTTTGGAAGTTATTCAATTTTGTTTTTTACACTTGGAAGTCAATGACTTCCTCCCCCTTTATTTTGGAAGTTTTTGCCTTATTTTTGGAAGTCAATTACTCCCAAAATGGTATTAACTGAAGCCCTGGGGGCAGCAGTTGAGACACTTGCAATCTCTACGAACCCCTTCAAGAAGACTTTCCTAGGATGTGATCATATAAAATCTGGGAGGTGTTCTTTGCAACCCTCACTACTAACTAGGCTACAAAGTGTTAACCAACACCAGATGATCAACGACCCTACCAGGATTGCACAGCACTCTAACTCCAGTACTCTGCTGGACTGGATAATGACCAGCCACCCTGAAAACGTAATCGCCCCGGGCACTCTCGCAGATTACATTTCTGACCACTCCCCCACCTTTTGTGTTTGGGGTAAGACTAGGCCTGCTTCATCTAAACCACGTTTCATTAAATTCCGGAACTATGTGCACCTCGACTCACAGTCCTTCCTACAGGATATTACCACTATTGACTGGTCCCCCCCTCTTTAAATCTAGTGACGCTCAGTCCACTCTTAATCGATTTCTGTCCAACTTTCTGGTAATACAAAACAAACACTGTCCACTCATAGCATGGAGGGTGAAAAACAAGCCCACCCGCTGGCTGAAAGCTGACTTACTTTCTAAACTATGTCAAAGGGACAAAAGTTGGCTCCAGTACAAAGCAGAAGTGCCTACTGCAAGGATCTTTTTACCAGCTCTTATGGTGATTCTAAGAAATTCTTGGTCCCATTCCATGGGTCCAATGGTCCCATATAAAGCTCTTCCTAGGCTCAAACCTGGCCCCTACTCCCACTGACATGTCATTAAACAGGATCCACTGTAACAATCCCAGAACCATTGCTAACTTTTTAAATAGCCAATTCTCTGACCTCTCCAAATACACCACCTCCTTCCCTGCCCAACCGAATCTGACCACCCAACCTGATGTCACCGGACCTTCCTTCTGTTTTAAGTCTGTCACCAACCGCAAAATACTCAAGATGTTAAACAATATATCTGATTTCACTGTGGCTGGATCTGACAATCTTGAACCAAAGCTTCTAAAACTCTCTGCCCCCTTCATTGCTGCGCCTCTAACCAAGATGTTTAACCTCTCCCTGTGCCAATGTCATGTTCCTGATATCTGGAAAATGGCTAGAGTAACCCTTGTTTTCTAAAAAGGTGATCATAAAGATCCATCAATCTATAGGCCTATTGCTATCCTATCTGTTCTCAGTAAAATGCTTGAGAAACTTATTGCCTCCCAAACCATTGACTTTCTCCAAAAAACATGATCTTCTCTCCTCTGCCCAGCATGGCTTCCGCAAGGGTCATAGTACAACCACTGTTTTAGTCAGATTTACGTCAGATACCCTTGTGGCGATGGACTACGGGTCTTTAACAGGTGTTATTTTTATCGACCTGACCAAAGCTTTTGACCTGGTTGACCATGCCCTACTCTTAATGACCCTGAGATCTCTTGGTTTTTCCCCGAAAGTAGTTATGTGGTTTGACAGCTACTTATCCGACAGGACTCAGGTAGTCAAATACAACTCCACCCTATCAGAGTTAACCTCTGTCAACATACAGTAGGTGTGCCTCAAGGGTCTATCCTTGGTCCCCTGCTTTTCTCCATATTTATAAATAATGTCACCTCCAACCTCCAGCAGACCTCCTCCCTATTATATGCTGATGACATTGTTCTCTACGCCAGTTCTAAAAACATCTTTGACATCAACCAGCGTCTCTCCCAGGACTTTGCACTAATCCAGCAATGGCTGGTCCACCATAAGCTTGTCCTCAATGTAGCAAAGACCCAAGCCATGTTATTTGGTACTAATGCCAAGCTCAAACACTCCCTACCACATTACCTGATCCCCACAGTTAATGGCACATCTGTAAGTGTGGTCAACTCATTTAAATACCTGGGTATCACTCTTGACCCGGCTCTTAATTTTGACCTTCACATCCAGCAGACCTGTAAGTCTGTAAACATGAAGCTTGGCATTGCCTACCGTTCCAGCTATATGCTAACCCCTTCTCCTAGGATAGCTATAGCTCATGGCATCCCTCCTCCTCTCATCCCTCACCTATGGAGTTACAACCTATGCTGCAGCAAGTACATCTAGTCTTCGGAAGTGGGATGTTACCTACAATAACATCCGTCACTATACCTCCTCTTCGCACCGGCTCAAACATCACTGCCTCCTTTACTCCGAACCCGGATGGCTTTTGCCCCTTGCGTCTCGGTCCTTTGCACATGGTTTGTTTATTGGTAACATCATCAGAACTCATATACCTAAGCCCCTAGCAGGACTATTTCTGGCTCAGACATCTACTTATGGCTTGCACTCCGTGGTCAATGTGCCTGTCCTCATTCCTAGGCATCACTCCTCTAAAGGGGCTAGTGCCTTGGCATGTCATGCCCCCCAATTCTGGAACTCTCTCCCTCTAACTTTACACCTTGCCCCTTTCCATGCCTCTTTCAAGAGACTGCTACGCCATCACCTAGCTGATTCATGTAACTGCATCTGCTTCCAACCACCCTAGCCTGTTCACCCCCCCTCACCCTTACCCCTTAACCCACTGCTCTCCAGTCATATCCCAAAACACTCAGCATTTCTTTTCTCTAGGCACCTGTCTGGCCTACTCACGTCCACTCGTAGTCCTCTCCTCTTCACCTGTCTACATCCTCTCTTTTCTCTACTATCCTCCTATCCCTCATTCCAGTGCTCACGTCTACCTCCACTCTTTATCTATCTGTCCTATATGTCCACCCTTGTGTTACAGCACAATATCTCCCTGCATTCTCCTAACTTAATTTGACATATCCTGATTATATGACTTGCAAATGCATAATTTTTTCCCTCTTAGATAATTGAATTTTACTCTAAATTGTATTTATACCTTGCTTGTTACTTCGTCTCCTGCTTGCAGTGTATTCCAATCCGTGTAACTTTGTTCATTTAATGTAATGTCTTGGTGTATAGTTATGTTACTACTGATGCTCTGTATTCGTCTTCACTGTTCTGTAATCTCCCAGGTCGTGCCTGAAAATAGTCATTGCCATGGCTAGTGCACCCTACCCGGTAAACAAAAACTAAATAAAATAAAATAAACCACTATGATTCTGTGGAAAAGAGACTTTGCAGCCCCTATGATTCTTGTCAAATGAGTCTTTGCAACCTCTATGATTCTTGTGAAATGAGACTTTGCAACCCCTATGATTCTGCCGAAATGAAACTGCAATCCCTGTGATTCTGTGGAAATGAGACTTTGCAACCCGTATGATTCTTGTGAAATGAGGCTTTGCAACCCCTATGATTTTGTGGAAATGAAACAACCCATATGATTCTTTTGAAATGATGCCACTGTAACACTGCAGTCCAAGCCTAATGGCTGCTGGTGACTGTTCATTTCTTGTAAAGCACTTTGGGATACAGTGTGTATAAAGGTGCTATATAAATCAAACAAAAGAGGGAGCTGCTTCAGCATATGGGCAACAAACAACTCGGGATGGTATAGTTATGTGACCACATACATTCACAGAACCATTGAGTTGGTTCAGATTCAAGAAACCAATTTGAACCATTTTACACACTGATGATGAATGCTGCCACATGGGCAATTTCTGTGGCTAGGCAAGCAGACACTTTATCAATAAGTTTTAAGAAAAGTTCTATTTGGTTAAGACACTCTTGTACAAAAAAGGAAAAAATTCTCACCTTAAAACCACCATAGCTGAAAAGAAATAAAAATTAGACCGAGCCCTCCAGCCCTACCACCCCTCTCAAATACTTTTATTTATTTATTTATTTACTTTAATAGTTTCACCAGGAAAGACATACTGAGCAGGTAACAGCTCCTTTCCAGATGTTTCTTGGGGGGGGGGAAGGGGTCGGGGAGAGACAGAAAATCAATTAGAACTGAATATATATATATATATAGCAAGTAAATGAGCAATATTGAGGTAATTAGAACAAATTAAGTACGCTGGCATAGACAGATATAGCAGGATGCATCTTGAAGACAACAGGAGGATGCAGTAAGTGCACAGTGCAGAAATGCAGGCAGATACAAGCTAAGCTAACCAGCAATAGCCTATTTGGAGCTGGGGAAATGAGGAGTTAAGAGTAGAGCAGGTAAAAGACAAGACAAGGGAGAGGAGGAGGGAGTGGAATGAGGGGAAGATAGGTACAGAGGGGGGTCAGGGGCAGTTGCAGGGGTGAGAACAGAACTTGAGGAGAAGAGAGGAGAGAAAGTGTAAGGAAGAGGAAGAGCAGATGGAGAGGGGGAGAGAATTTAATAGTTTAGGGAAATGGTAGGAGAAGGCAGCCTGGCCAGCTGAGGATGTCTTATTAGGGAGTGCAAGGGAATGGGAACCAAAGCTACGAAGGTTGCAGTGAAAAGGAGTGGGAGGGAGAAGAGCGAAGTGAGATAAGAGGGGGGAGGGAGACAGCCCAGCTAGAATTTAGCAATAAAGGAGGAATGATGAGAGCATGGGTGTAGGCAGGCATACTCCAAGCACTCCAGGGTGTGCAATTTTATTTAATGGGGGTAGCAAATAGGCTCTGAACTGCTTCCTTTTCCATGAAAACTAACAAAGAAAATACTGAACCTTTCTGTAATTTTATTCATAGGAGTCGAAACTAGAAGAACTGGTCACTAATACTCTCTTTGCATCCCAAGGACAATACAACTTTACAGGCTCTGGGCTGGTATGCGGGTGTCTTAGGGAACAATGCATGGCATTTGTATTTACCCATGCATGGCAACAACCATTGTAATGAGATACAAAAGTTGTATTTATTGTGCCAAATGAGGCAACAAACACAGTCCTGGTGTACATTTGTGTATTGTCTGGCTACACCTGGGGGGGGGGTAGCTCACCTTAACAAGGGGGTGGGGTAGCAGTGAGTCCACTTGGTGTGCAGTTCTGAAATCCCTGGCTACACCCCGGATGAGAGAGGCACCTTGCTTCAAAGGAGGAAAGGGAGAGGGGGGTGTAAAGGGAACAATGGTGAGTGCAGGATGGGCAGTCCAAAGCAAAGCAACAGAAGGAGTGGAAAGGGAATCCAGTCTGGACAGGGTGGACTTAGGAACAGTGCTGCAGACAATGTCTCCATAGTCAAAAATGGGAAGAATCATTTATGTCAGATAGGGCTGGGATGGGCTAACCCCCAGCTGGAACCTCCATGACATCCCCCCCCCACCCCGCCATGCAGATTAATGTATAACAGAAAGGAAAAATTATAAGCCTACTTCTGTAGTTATTATAGCCCATGACTGAAATAGAAATGATAGGGGGAACTGTCATCTCCAGATCTGCAGGTGACTGAAATGTCATGTTTAGGTGGTGGAATTCTATAATGTTCAATGGAGAAAGATGACAGAGGTGCAGGAATGAACACTCATTCAATTTTGTAACAAGTTGGAGAATTCATTTTCTGCCAAATATTACCCTGTACAATAGCCACAGTCCAGTCATTTAAAATGACAACTACTATAGGATAACAGCACTTCTGTCCCGTAATGAACCATCCTTTTTTTTTCCCTTTGTTGCTGATATGACCTTGTCTTCAGGCACAATGTCTTTATACTGAACAAAGCCATAGCTGACAGTGATGTCAGCAGGGGTTGTATGTTTGTAACAGTCAATATCCAAGATATGGCATGCAGGTTTTTTTTTTGTTTGTTTACTGGCTATCTCACAAACCAAGGGTTGTTGGGGGGGGGTGGTATTCACAGCTTGGCAATCTGGAACTTATTTCTTTAATGGCAAACAGCACTCACACAGATCGGCTGCCCTTTTGCGCTACTTTATGTGAATGCCTTTTCTTGGGTCTGCAGTCTCCATAGGAAAGCCGCATGCCTGCGCACCTGTCACAAGTCAAAATGTGCTAGCCATTCACATGTGCAACTGAAAGAGGGTGCACGAGATGGAGGTAGGCATAGGACAAAGGGATTAAGCCTGTTTTCCAGCCTTTGTCCTGGATGGATTTATCTTACCATAGAAACCAATGTACTGGCTCCCTTGTGCCCTGTGTGCTTGTTTTGAGCCCGAGTCAATTAATTCACTTAGTGCAGGAGGTAGGGGGGCATAAGTGTTAGTTTGCCTTTCACTGCGCTGTGAGTCAGTTGGTTGGCATGGCAACACTTGAGCAGAAGGGTGGGGGTGGTAACACCTTTGTATACCCTCCATCTGTGTAAGAGTTTTTGCCATGCTACAAAGTAGACACAACAGTTTATAAGATACAGTGAGGAGAGAACCTTAAATTATGTGCAGCAGCCAGTACTTTGCCAAAAAGTGGGGGTCAGTAGGTAGTGCTACATACCTTGAGCTGTGCAGCCAGCTCCCTATAGCTACAGGGAAGATAGAAAAACTGTGATATACTGTAGATAGCCACTGGATCACTCTACAGACACTGTAAGCCACAGTGACAGCTTGAGCAAGTCAGTGTTTGTAACCTTTCATATGCCTGGTTACACATGTGTTAAAAAAACTCATTACACATACTCTCCATATATTATTCTATATATGATAACTGGGGAGCAATATCTCCCATATGGAAACCCGGTTATAATTCATCGTTACAACCTGTGGATTATAACGGTGAACGCGAGCCGGGTTTCCCTCGCTCTGCACATGTGCCAGCTGCCTCTCTTCTCTTTCTTTGTGCCAGCTCCACTCCTCAGTGCTGGACAGTTCACCACCACTCAGAGTCGGTGGTAAGTTCATTAAAAAAAAAAAAATATTAACCAGGCTAAAAAAACATAACTTTTATGCTGGCTGCTTTAAAAAAAATAAAAAAAAAGTAAATATTTCTTTCACAAGCTGCTATGGAACACGCTGAAACCCAACCATTTTGCAGCTCTGTAGGGATGTCTGTTTATTTTATCTAATTGATGTGGCAAAAAAATGATCCCTAGCAATTATATAAAATAAAGGCTGGGTAGGTGTGTAAAACTTGAATTTTACACAGACTCTCAGTGTGGGATGCCTTTACAAACCCCTTGAGATTCAGTCTCGGGGTTTATGTGGCATCCCACACCTCAGGTGTGTGTAAAATTCTCGTTATAACCACCTACCCACACATTATTCTACATATAATTAATGGTTCAGTGTTGTGTATAGAAACACACACACTACCTGATGCTGTTGTAGCACAGTAGTGATGCCAGAATGCAGTTCACTGACCTACACAGCCAGTATAGTGTTATGCTTGTGCAACTGTGTTAGTTTGGTTTTAGCTGTTTGCACTCTCTGTTCCAGAGGAATTACCACCCTGTAGGGGTACGAAAGCAAGGAACTCAGAGAGGGCTCCACCCCTAGAGGTGCCACAGGACGATTCCCGTGGCTAAAGGTACCTGAGGAATCCCCAAAAGAAATGTAGTATCATCCCCAAAAAGGAGGCAGCATGAAGCTTAAGAGCAAGCAGTAACTGTGACATAGGAGCAGTAACTGTAACATAGTATTGGAGAAGCATAGGCAGTTTGATAATGCAATGAGATGCTCAGTTGGATAACGTAATGAACACCCAGGCTTGCATAGCATGATACTGATGGTTTGCGTTGAGATTAGGGGATCCCCTAAGGAGAGAGGGAATGGCAGGACATCCTCCACCTCCATCCAACAATGGAACCAACCTAAAGAAACTAGAGAAACAACTATGCTAAGTGTTATGATCTGAGGCAACGAAGGAGAGAAAAAAAAACCCTATGAGGAGGAAATCTCTGGGGATCCAAGGCCTTGGTTGCCTTCCCTGCAGACTTGGGATAGTTTAATTAGTGACGGCTCTGCAGCTGCAATTTGGAAAACCCAATTAAAGGGAGGTGGAAAATATTCCAATTTGGAGGAAGGCTGCCACTCAAACCCTCTAGTGGGAACACCGTGAAAGGTTGCGAGAAAACTCTGTAACAATACGTGCATCCAAGGCACAGGAGGAGAGCAACAACTGCTGAGGCACTCACCTGGCCTACCTGCCCTAAATCAAACCAGGTGAACCAGAGGCAGTCGTAAGGAGAATGCAGTAAAGGTGCCTTGCTAGGGAAACCACTAAAGTCAATGGTTAACCGTTATAGTGGAACACTAGAGCCAAAGGAGATGGTTGTAACCACCCTACACCGCTAGTCTTAAATTCTACACCAGGAGCTACTGTCGTGTAGCAGGCAGCTAAAGTCAAGCCTGGGGTGAGGACATTCCCAGCTATGGGCCAGGTGAGAAGGATCCTGCCCCAAGTTGGACACGCTCGAGATGCGGACTAAATGCAGAGCGAGACAGTCAGCTGCAGGAACTCTGCACCAGAATAGAATGGCTGGCATGCCCCAGATATTGATTGAGAGCTGAAAGCTGGTGAGCTGAATGAGCACGGCATGCTGAGATTGTAATGAGCATTGAGTGCTGAGACCTTGCAAGGTCGAAGGCAGATTGAGTGCATCAGAATCCCAGGCTGAAGCCGAGGGGATGGCAGTAGGCATGAAGCAATGGTTTGCGTAAGCAAGAAGCAGTGGTTGCATAAGCAAGTGTGGACCTGCACGTAGGTCAGTAAACAGAGCAGTAATTGGACCTGCATGCAGGTCTGCATAACATTGGGCAAACAGCACTGAATAGTGGGGCAAGCCAGCCAGGCAGTTCAAAGCCAAATCAAGGTGAGAAACTCTGAGGATTTTCAGCAGTGAAGACAGGATTTAGAACAGAATGAATTAGCCACATAGGCCACAACCCCCTAAACACCTCCCAGTCCCCGCCGTAGGACAAACAAGGAAGCGATGGAAAGGCTGAGAACCACATGTAGATATAAAACCTAATTTAATAGCCTCAGCAGGAGCTTTAGCTAACCTAAGAGTAAAACAATGTACAATAGCAATGGGAGTAAATAAAGCAGTAGCAGGAAGCAATTAGGTGTGTGCAGCAGTAGTAAAAACAAATGAGTACACTGAGTTGTAACTGCAATAAATAAAAGGAGGCATACTGCTCTTAAAGCACTGTCACCAGGCCGTGCAATGAGACTGCTGCAATGAGGTAATTAGAACAAGCATGAGTGAGCTGTATAGCTAGATTCAAGTAAATCTGAGTCAGGTGCAAGTAATAGAGTATGCCACATGGAACAGCTATAGTTGAGCTGAAACACACAGATCAGGTTTGCAGTTGCAATGCAAGTAATTTGAGAGTTGTGAGTAACTGAAAGCAAGCAGTATGACCTCTGAACTAGCAGTATACTAGGAGCTTAGCAAAGCCCCCCCCCCAAAAAAAGGAAGGAAGCACACACAGTCGAAGGCAAAATACAAACCAGTAGCAGGAAAATAAACACAGAAGCCCAGCAGAGACAAGCAGGAGCAGCGGGGGCAGGCCCCAGCCAGCCAGGGAGTCCCAGCAGAGACAAGCAGGAGCAGTGGGGGGCAGGCCAGCCAGGGAGTCCCAACCAGCTCAGAAGACGGAGCCTTTGGCTGCAAAGAAAAAATGCTTCACAGTGAGGCTGAGAGGAACTGCTTGTATAGCTCAGGAAGTGGGAGTGGCTGGCTGCTTACTTGGTTACTTGGTTTGTAGGACAAAAGGAGGCAATTTGCCCATCGAGATTGTCCTCCATATATATGACACATTAACCCAATTCCTGTTTTTCCATCCATTTATCAAGTTTGTTTTTGAAAATTGTAGTAGTTGGTGAGTCAATAATATCCTGAGGTAATGTATTCCATATCCTAGGTGTTCTAATGGTAAAGAAACTTAAAGGACAAATAAACAAGGAATTAGGGGGGTGAATGAAACTGGAGACGCTCCTGTGGGTGTGTAGAATAAGGGCTACTGATTTACATGATGTCAGTATTTACCTGAATATCAGCAATTTGTCATGGTTTCATCACTAATGAAAAGTCCCCCAAATGTAAACAAAACCGGCGATTGTCTCCGATTCCGAGCCGCAGCTCAACTCACTAAATGGAGTGGACGTGCATACGCGATGATGTCATCATATCGACTCTGCTCCGCTTCTTCTGTTGAAACCTATGGGCACTGTTTTTAAATGTTTTATATTGGCTCTGTACGTGGCTCTCATCATATAATCGATACTTAGCTTGTGCATCAGACGCTAATGCACAAGCTAAATATCGATACATACAACGAGAACCACATACAGAGACAATATAAAACATTTAAAAACAGTGCCCATAGGTTTCAACAGAAGAAGCGGAGCGGAGTCACTACGATGATATCATCGCGTATGCACGTCCACGCCATTTTGTGAGCCGAGCTGCGGCTCGGAATCAGAGACGATCGCCGTTTTTGTTTACATTCGGGGGAACTTTTCATTAGTGACGAAACCATGACAAATTGCTGATATTCAGGTAAATAATGACATCATGTAAATCGGTAGCCCTTATTCTACACATCCACAGGAGCGTTTCCAGTTTCATTCACCCCCCTAATTCCTTGTTTATTTGTCCTTTAACCTTTTGTTACTATTAACCTTTTTTACTTCTATTTGTTTATTATGAAGTCTAGGCACAATCTTCCTTGTGGAGTAAGAAATGCCACATTGAATAATTTGGACTGGGGATTTAAGGATCTTGAACAACTGCAGAAGGTCTCCCCTAATTCGTCTTTGCTTAAGGGAATATAATCCCTTTTTTTGAAGTCTGATGTTATATTCTAAGTGTGCGAGATGGGGCACTAGTTTGGTGGCTCTGCGTTGAACTTGTTGAATTCTATTAGTGTCGGACTTTAAGTAAGGACTCCAGAATGGGGATCCATAATCCAAATAAGGCCTAACATGAGACCTACATAAAGTCATAATGCATTGTTCAGATTTAGAAATGTTTTATTTATCCTATGGAGTAGTGCATTTGTTTGGTTAGCAATTCTGGAACAATGAGAAGTTGAAGATAGTTTCTCATTTACCAAAATTCCCAGGTCTTTTTCTACACTAGAAGTCCTAATAATAATGTAATTTAAATTATATTTTTGTTTGGGGTTGTTTTTTCCCTAAATGAAGTATGCACATTTTGAAATGTTGAAATACATTTTATTGATGTATGCCCATTGCTCAATTAAGGCAAGATCAGCTTTTAAGTTATGACCATTAGCCTGGGTATTAGCTTTACCCCCAAGTTTGGTATCATCTGCAAATTTTACCATAATGTTATTGGCTGAGATGTACATATCGCTGATGAATAAATTAAACAGAACGGGACCCAGTACTGATCCCTGGGGGACACCGCTAGTCACTACACCCACATCAGACAGTGCGCCATTTACCCTTACTCTCTGAGTTCTCTTACTCAACCAGTTATTTATCCAAGATACAATGGGTAATGAAAAACCCATTTTATTGAGTTTATTTATCAAGATGACATGTGACACTTTATCAAATGCCTTGCTGTAGTCCAGGAGAATAACATCCATGGGTATGTTACAGTCAATGCTAGAACTGATATGGTTGTAGAAAGAGAGTAAGTTAGTGGTGCATGAAAATCCTGTTTTAAAACCATGTTGGTACACATCATTAATATTTAAGGTTACCATTTCACTTTCCAGTTGTTGTTTGATGATTTTTTTCCATTAGTTTACATGGTACGGACGTAAGACTAATAGGCCAATAGTTTTCAATTTTTGAGTGAGAACCCTGTTTAAAGATGGGTGTAACAATGGCAGTATGCCAATCCGCAGGGACTGAAGATTCATTGAGCGATTTATTAAAAATAATTGTCAGGGGCAAAGTAATTGCATCTTTTGTCCCTAAAAGGAATCTGGAACTAATATTATCAGGGCTAGAACTTGTATGTTGTTTTAATGAATCTAATACCCCCTGTATGTCTTGAAAATAAATTTTATGTGATTCTAGGTTTAATGCTGCTGTGCTAATTGAAGTATTAGATGATTTCTGGACAAAAACTGATGAGAAATACTTGTTTAATAACGTGGCTGTTTCAATATCAGATGTTAAGGTTATGTTATTATAAACTAGTGGACCAATCATGTTGTTATTACCTTTTTTATCATTTAAATAGGAATATAATGCCTTATAACAGTCTTTAGTGTGTGCAGTTTTGAATTCTAAATTATGTTTTGCCAGACTGATTTGTTTTTTTAATTCTTTAACTACCTCTATGTATCTGGTTAAAGTAATGTCTTTCTGTCTATGGAACATTTTTTTTAAAGTTGAAAATAGTTTACTTTTGTGTTTGATTAGTTTTTTAATAGTACCATTAAACTAAGGGGGAATTTTCCCTTCACTATTATACTTATATTTGTCTGGGACATATTGTTTTTCAAGTTCAAAAATGTTTGCCTTTAATAAGTCCCAGGCTTCTTCAGTGTTTAGTGGGGAGATGATCTGTTCCCAGTTAAGGGTCTTTAGATGGTAGTTGATACTTTCAAAGTCTGCCCTATGATAATGTTTTGTTTTGAGTCTGTTAATTTTGGGTTGCAGGGGAAGTCGTATAGAGAAAAATAAAGACATATGATCACTATTTCCCAGCGGAATAGAAATCTGAACATCGGATATACGAGTCTCTGAGTTGGTTATAACTAGGTCAAGTATATTTACTCCCCTTGTTGGTTCTCTGACTGTTTGAACTAGGCCCATATTTATAATAAGTGAAATAATTTGCTCATCATGTTGATTTGTACCAGTTAGGGTTTCCCAGTTTATAGTGGGAAGATTAAAGTCCCCCAGTATAAGGACTGAGTCCTTGTATGCTATCTGAGTGATCTCATCAGCTAACTGCTTGGCTTGATTTATGTCAGAGGAAGGTGGTCGATAAGTTCCAATGAGAAGCTGGGGGATGCCTACGGGTCTAATATGGACCCATATACTTTCAGATTGTACAGTAGTCGTTGACTCATAGGATGGGATATCATCCCTTACATATAGGCTAACCCCTCCTCCTTTTCTTGTATCCACTCTGTTTTTATAAAAATGTTTAAAGCCAGGAATTTCTACACTCCATTTTTTGTCAGAATTACCCCAGGTTTCAGTAATAGCAATTATGGCTAGGTCTAGAGTTTTAGCCCAAATTTCAAGTTCTGCATGTTTAGAGATAGTAAGTGATCGAGCATTCAATAATAGAATATTAAGGTTTGTCCAATGTGATGAGCAGGGGTTGGTAATAAGAGATGTGGGGGTAGTCCCAATCTCCCCCTTTTCTATCAGTTTAAATGGTTATTTATAAAGGTTGCTATCTTATGTCCCAGGATAGTACTACCCCATCTGCTGAGGTGTAAGCTGTCTCAGCAAAAAAGTGATGGTGTCTTCAAATTCCTCCCAGTGAGTTAGGCAAGTTATTCCTTGCCGATAGCACCATTTACAGAGCCACTCATTCAGTGCTTTTATTTTATTAGTAATGTACCTGGTAGCTCTTGGGACAGGTAAGATTTCAGAAAGACATAAGTTACAGCCACGTTCCTTTAACGCATTGCATAAGGCGACATAATCCTGTTTAATCTGCAAAAGTGGGGACAGTGCAACATTGTTAGTTCCAACATGGATAATCACTAAAGGATTTTCCCCAGCTGGTGATAAAATAAGTTTAATCATTGATGTAATATCTGCAATTTTAGCCCTTCTATAGCTGGAACAGGTTTGGTGTTCCTTACCAGGACTACACACTGCACGGTCAACATACTTTATTATAGGGTCTCCCAGGACATATACTTGTTTTTTTGGACAAGGGCCTACCGAGATTAATGAAGGCTGGGGCACTGAAGTAGTAGCCAGAGAAGCCGGAGCCTGGGAGGGTTTAGAAAATGTGATAGGTACTTATTGACCAAGCTGGGTTTAAATCCTTCTTTATTTGGAATATAAGATTCATGGTTAAAAGTTCCCGGAGTAACTTTTGAAACCTCCTCGGTCCTTTGGAGGAGGTGTTCAAATGAGTTAAATATTGGGGTTATGTGGGTACTGGGAGATAGATTATCATTACTTTTCTTGATGTGTTTTTTTGGAGGAATCAAAGTCCAGTTGTCTGCATCCTTGTGATGCCTAGCTTGGACCTTAACAGCAGCAATTGAAGGGGTGGAGGTAGTAACTGGTTGCTCAGCAAGGATAGGAACAGGTAGAGAGTTTGGGGGTGGTTCATTAGAGAAGGTATTTCCCAGGTATTTTATGGGAGAGGTATTTGCCTCCACAAGAAGTGACATATGGTCAATATAATCCTCCAAGGCTTTGATTTCAGAGCTAGTAGTCTCTTTAGGTTGTAAGCATTTTATTTTCTCCTGTAAATCTTTAATCAGTATACATCTATCACAGATAAAATTAGGTTCCTGTTTACCAGTGGTGTACATTTGACAAGATGAACATAGTTTATTTGCTTTCTTCATGGTACCTAATAAGTAAGACAGTTACAAGTGGTTGTTTAAGAATAAATTACCTTGGTTATGGTGTACAGATCTATTGTTCTGGTCCTGGTGTTCCTGGTGGACATGGTAGACACGCGCAGAGATGCACGTGTCTCTGTACACATCTCCGCGCACGCTCACCCCTCTCGCTATGCGGGTCATTTTATGTGCAACAACCGGAAGTGCATGCTCTCATTACTTCCGGTTTCACGCTAGCACTAAATGCTCAAATAAAGTCATTAAAGCCTTTAAAAAGGCTTAACCCCAGTATATAATAAGGGCTCAGGTATACTTGAGCACCACAATGATCTATAGTGCAGGGCAGAGATGTAAATTGGGAGGCAAGGTGAACCAGGAAGAGCCTCCAATCCACCAGTATCCCACACTCCTTTGTGGTGGCAAAGAGATCTCAGAGCTAGGGATAAGACCCTTTTCCCTGAGATGTTCTCAAAAGCTAAAAATTCACAATTCAATATTTAGAGCAGTCAAGTTGCTTGGCCACTGAACTCCAGGCAAAGCCTTTCCAATTGTACCACAGTAGTGACAATACACCACAGTAGCTACAGTATGTCACTGATTGATTGATTTCAAAAGTGTTACCAGAAAAGTTATGCTGAGCTGGTATCTGCTCATTTCCAGATGTGTCCTAAGGAAGAAGCAAAAGCAAAGAACAGTACAAAGTATAATGTTTAAATAGTAAGTAGTAAAGATTTATTTGATTGAGCGTCCCATCCCGGAAGCTCTGAGCACTGTACAAGGTAGCAAACAAATACAATAAATGAGCATAAAACAAAACAACCAGAAAAGGCATACTAGATTAGTAGGGTGGGGGTGATAATAATGCAGGCAGTATAACACTGTGGTTTAGGGCACTGAGCTGCAAACCTGGAGACCTGGGTTTGATTCCCACAGTCCCCACTTGCATACTCTGTGACCCTGAGCAAGTCACTTAACTTCCTTGTGCTCCCAGGTCACACCCGGAAACAAGCTTTGGCTTAGTGTGACTTTCCTGGTTAAACAGTTTCCCCTGTCCCCAATGCAATAATAGAAATAAGTATAACAAAATGGTCTGCTGTCAGTCTTACCTCTTTGTGGACAAACTGATGGCTACACTAGTCAAAGAGGACCTCATGGACTAAATGGAGAGCAATAGACTCCAGGATATTAGACAGTGTGGTTTGTGGCACTGAGGTCTTCTCAGACAACCCAGATAGTAGTTGATAAATATTGTCTCTGTAGTCTGCACTGACATTGCCAAACAACTACACAGCAAATCCAAGCAACCATAAATCTGGTACTGACAAAAGTTTATTTCTTTTTCTGTAGCATTACTAGTTTGGTCAAGTATATGCCTGATATATCAGACAAAGTGACACACCAGAAATTCTTTGCACTTCATTTTCTTACTTTCCTACAATAATACCCAATACTGCTTTCATCTAAATTTCTGTATTCTCACTGCATATCTGTATGCCCTTATTTTGTAAAACTATAATAAACGTTTCAAGTCTGAAAAAAGAAAGCAGATCAAGGGCTGCTCACTTTAAACTTCAGAAAAACCAGTGTACACAATTTTAAATTGACCTGTCTCTGTGTAAAAATGGGGTATAGTCAACTTACGAGTTAAAGCAGTGAGGTTGCTGTGTATCGAGAGTGACTATCTATTTGGTTTCTGTTGGCAACAATTTTTTTAATCAGTTGCCCCCTCTCTTGACAAATGCCACTTAGTCCAAGGCATGAATCTCAAACTAGAACTATCACCCTGATGTACAGTTTCAACGTGGGTAGCCAGTAGGCTTCTCTTGGTTTTATTAACTACATCTCTGATATGCTCTTGGATTCCTTCCTTGAGATTTCTGATCATCCTACCTATGTAATAAATTCCACAAGTGCATCATATAGGGTACCTCAGGAAGTTGGTGACATAGGAAATAAGCTCCCTGGCTTATATAGTATGTCAACAGTAATTCATTCTTCTCCTGGGCTGTTGTAGATGAGGTACACTAGCGAGTAGTGGTGGGCGAAGTGGCTAAAATTCGCTTTGCGAAGTGATTCGCGGAGTAACGTGGAATCTGAGGAGTAACCCACAACGCAAAGCGGAGTACTTCGCGTCATAACGCGGAATGCAAAGTCCATTGAAACCAATGACTTTGCATTATTCCGCCTTCCCAAACCACTTCACCAATTTTAAGGCAAAGTACATTGAAATCAATGTACTTTGCATCACTTCGCCTTGTAATTGAGCTCCAAGGCGAATTCTGTTGTGTTTCATGGGATTACAGATCACATGGGCTCTAGATTGTTCTGCATAGCCTCAGTTCTGGGTAATGCATGTGTAGTGGTAGCTCGAGACAGTTTGCGCGCAGAGCGTTGCAAGTCAAAACCTCTAAAAATTGTTAAAAATACCTTTTTGAGTAATTTTCTTGCTCAAACTTTAGTGCATCGATTGTAGGAAACCTTTCTGTGCTCATATCATCGAGTGTCTATTGTTTGTGTGTGGATTTTGAATGTTAATTTAGAACAGTCAGTCTGTGTAATGTGAAGTGTGCTTTGGGGGAGGGGCGTATCTGTGGTAGGTAGATTAACTGGGAGAAAAAGGCAGTCTTTCTGTTTTGGTTATATTTTTCTTGTATAACTGTTAATGTACACACAGTAATATTTTCAGCAATTCCTGACTTTTTTGCTGATTGTTGTGGTGCAGCAGTGTATAATTTCAGTTTATTTAAAACATTTGGTTATATTACTAAAGATTTTCAATTTGCTATGCATTAATTTATTTAGTTTTTTATTTATTTAGTTTTTGTTGACCGGGTAAGTGCACTAGACAAATCCTGCCTATTTTCAGGCACAACCTGGGAGAGGGGGATACAGATGAATGCCAACTGACCTTGAACCAGATTAAGAGGCAGTATAGCACAGTGGTTTAAGGCTCTGAGCTGCAAATCTGGTGACATCCAGCAGACCAGACCTGGGTTTGAATCCCACAGCTTCCACTTGCATACTGTGTGACCCTAAGCAAGTCACTTAACTTCCCTGTGCTCCCAGGTCGCACCTGTAAAAAAGCTTTCAGCTTAGTGTGCTACTCCTGGTTAAACAACTAAAAAAAAAACTAAACTGTTGGTGGTATTTTTGGTGAATGAGGGAAATTTGGCCAGGACACTGGGGAAATTCCCCTACTCTTTTCGCTTTGCCAGCAGGGGGCTTGACTTCCTGAGAACAAAGTGGAGGAGCACAGTTTGGAGCCGGACAGCAGAGGAGGAGGAAGTGCTGATGTGGCAGGGGAGAGGGCCTCCACCCCTGCCTTGTATACCACTAGAGGCCTAAAATGAGTTCAGACACTTTTATGGATCAAGAAGATCGAAGTGAGGAGCTGGAAAGGAAAAAGAAGGAATTAAGAGAGAAAACTTCTTCCATGGAGAAGGAGGGAGGAGATGTTGCAAGTGTGAGTAAAAAAAAATGTTTTGGAAAATGATCAGCAAAAGAGTAAAGAAACAGGAGGTCTTATAGAGCCCGATATTTCTGTTGTGGAAAGCAAAGAAAATAGGCCGGACTCCTATCAGGCTAAATTGAGAAGCAGTGATGTGGCAGTATCAAAGCAAGCTGCACCTGCTGAGATGCTAAAAAACGGGAAAAAACAAGTGCAAGTGTCAGCACAGAAAGGAAAGGTGAAAGTAAGTTGGAAACGGCTTGGCCTGAAAAGGATTGTAGAAAGCAAGACAGAAAGTAAAGAAAGAGCTGAAACAAATAAAGAAAACACAGATTTTGAAGATATTGAGGAAGTCACAGAAAAAAGGGCCCATTAGGAAACAGTAAAGGAGGAAAAAGGAGGTTTCAGATTCAGAAGAGAGAACTTTTAGAGACTTTGCAGACACACCTGAATGGGTAACAGAAGCCTTATTACAAGCAGGTTGGGAAAGAAAGGATGATGGGTCTGGATGGGATCCGAACAGGCCCAGTACATCAGGAATTAGTAAAAAACAAAAAGAAGACACAAGGGATGTAGAAAGTAAATTTAGGGAAAAAGTGGATGAAGCCGAAAAACAGAAAGATGTAACAACAGAGGCAGATAAAACAAAAGAGATAATTTTTGATGGACTTGATAGCAATAATGAAGAGTCATCTATGGAGCTTGAGCAGAAAACAATATTAAAAGATAAAGAAACTCAGGAGGAAGGGGAAGGCCAGGAGGAGAAACCCTGGGGTGGGAATACTAAAGTAAGATTATTTCCTAAAGATATAAAACCACAGCAAGCTAAACGAAGAAACACGGTACGCCTGAAATTTAGAGGGCCCTCTGAGGATGTTCTCAACAGAATTTTTATTGGGAAAGAACTCTTAATGAATAAAATGAAGTTTTATCCATATGAAATATATACCCTTATTCATGTACCAGGAAGTACAGAATTTGACATAAGTTTTAAACATGGAGGAGGGTTGGACCGCTTTTGGAAATTATATCAGCAAATGAAATATACAGACTTATGGAAGGATTTCTCAGTTATTCCCTTATCAAAACCCACTTTTAAGATAGTGACTGTGTTATTTAGAAATGAAGGCGTCAATGTGGTTGACATTAATTTCTGATCAAGCAGAGGGGTGTAATGCATGGGCCGCCGGAACCGATATTGGATGAAAATGGTCTGTGGACAGGTGGATGGAAATATAAACTAACACTTAAATAAGTAGAAGGGGAAATTCAGCATTTGCCGAACTGTTTCTTTCTAGGCCAAGGATAGAGGCATTGTTTTTTAAGCAGGCCAAGTGCGGGCCTGCTACAAATGTGGGGAGCGAGGTCACTTAAGTAATGTCTGTGGTAAAGTCAAGTGTGGCCTATGTGGGGTTGTTGGGCATTTTGGCAGAATGCACAAACCAAGTTAAATGTAGTTTGTGTGTGAAGAGGAAGGGCACACCTTTGCAAATGTCTCTGGGCTTCCCATAACAGCCCAGAAACTGAAGAAAGAGCAGAGCAAGATGTTTACCTGTCTGTGGCACAGAAAGTGAAAGAGAAGCAAGATAAGGTAATAAGGGAAGCCATTATCAGAGAGGACATGGAAAAAGGAATAAAAGTACAACCTCGGACTAAAGGGTTGGTAATACCAGAGCAAAAAGAATCAAAAGAAAAAACAGGGACTTTTAAAATGGAAAGGAAAACAGAAAAAGAAACTGGATTTACTATGGTTACAAGATCTAAAAACAAAAAGAAGAGTACAGCAAAACAGATAATTTCATTGGAAAAAGATTGTGAAGGTGTAGAGTTAACAAATAAATACACTTATTACAAGACAAGGAATGGTCCACTATGGAGGAGGGCTCTGATCGGTCCAACACGGATCTTTCTGAAGGTGCAGGAGAGGAAGATGGAGACAAAACAGACACGCAGGTGTCAAAGAAAAGGAAAAAATCTACAGAGGCAGGGTAAAAGTGAGGGGAAAACAAAATGGGAAGTTTAAAATACCTCACTCATAATACAAATAGTATTAAAAATAGAAGGAAGAGGCTGGTAACTTTTAAAATACTATATGACTTGAAAAGAGATTTATATGTATTCCAAGACACAAGGTTACACACTATAGATGAAATTCAACAAATTCAGAAAGACTGGACATGGGGACCATCCTTATGATCCTTTGGGATAGATAGGTGTACAGGGGTGGGGGTAGCTTTCTCTTCTCATGATGTTCAAATTTTAAAAGTAATAGATTTGGTACCTGGAAGAGCTATGATTATTGATGTTATCTTAAAAAAGAATTTTGTGAGAATTATTGTAATTTATAATCCACAAAGGAAAAAAGAAAGGAATATGCTAACAGATCAAATAGAGGCTTATCTGCATACTTCAAAGGGAAAAAAGGAGAACACACACATTTCAAGGGTTCGCGTTCTACTCGTATAGATTTCTGGATGGTACAAAAAAAGTGGAGGTAGTTGATATTAGGAGCATAGCTTGGCAGAAGACACCAGGAGAAAGGACTGCTGTGTGACTGGACTTCTCTGCTGGGACTAAAGTAGAAGAACTTTTTTACTTGGACCTTGGACCTTTAATTTAGGGTAAAAAAAAACTAACATACAAAACAAAAAAAAAGTGTGTGTTTGTCTGGGTTAACTGAACTGAGTGGCTATCTGAACAGTTATCTAGGTGTAAATCTCAGGTGATTGAAAGGACTTAACTGCTGTGAGGTTTAAATTACTTGTAGAAAGATCTAGTAAGTAGGGGGAGTGGCTTAGCTAGAAGGAAGCTACATTTAAAGACTGCTTTAGAAAGATTCTGCTAATAGCTTGGCAGAAGACACCAGGAGAAAGGACTGCTGTGTGACTGGACTTCTTGCTGGGACTATATTGCCCTCTTCCCCTCCCTCCACCCCCCACCCAAAGCTAGTTCTATTTTTATAGGCACATGATTTGACTGACAACAGGAACTTCCTGTTTGGGAGTAGGAAGGAGTGATCACAGAACCACCAAAGACCCACCATCCTAGAAGGGCAAGGCAGCTCTCTGGCCCTCTAGTTGCTGGAGGTCTGCCTCTGAGCAAGTAAGTGGTCTACTGAGAAATATAGGATATTCTTGTCTCAGAACAGGACAATCAGGAGCTTAAGGGCACACAGGCAGAAAGTAAGGAGAGAGAGAAAAACCAGAGGAAAGAGTAAGGATTGCAAACAGTTAAGGGCCAGAAATAAGACATGATTGGAGTGGTGCAGTGCAGTGGCTGTGGAGCAGCAGTCTCTGGGAGACATTCTAGAGGATGCGTGTTGTCCCATCTGCAGGCACCTCTCTGGGCTGAGGGAGGAGGTTGCTCATCTCCAGGCTGAGTTGGCCAGGATTTGTGGGACCTCCTTCCATCCAGGGACCACCAGTGCCACTGCCATTGCCTCAGAGGTTGCCAAGAAAGTGGAGCGGTTGGACCACAGTGGGCCCAGGAGGGTGAGGGTGGTGGAACAGAGGTGCATCCCTCCAGTGGTACCTCTCCACAATTCCTATGCCATTTGGCAAAGTGTGGTTCCTCTATGGAGCACCTGCAGGGAGACCAAGGAGGATGCTGGGAACCTCCACAAAGGAGACCCACAGGAGGGTGGCAGGGGACCCTGCAGGGGAAGGAAACAACTCCTGGTGGGAGACTCCATTGTTAGGAAGGTAGAACTGGGGAGGAAGGGGAGAGGGAGGTAAGGTGCCTGCCTGGCACCATGGCTTGGAGGGACAGGGAGCAAATCCTCAGGATTGCCGGAGCAGCTGCACAGGGGAGGGAGCTGGATGTCATTGTCCACCTAGGGACAAATGACCTGGCTAAGAAATGGATTAGAGAAGTGCAGGAAGAGTTTGTGGAATTGGGAAGGGGCCTTAGTCAAGTAGCACGCACAGTAACCTCGGAGGTGCTCCCCATCTATGGCATAGGAGAGGCTAGGGTGTTCCGCACCATGGGATTCAATCAGTGGTTGAAAAACTGGTGTGAAGCTCAGGGATTTGGCTTCATTGGGGACTGGGGGTCCACCTGGAGTGATGCAAGCCTATACTGGCATGATGGGCTGCATCTGTCTGGGAGGGGAACCAGGATCCTAGGTGATAGGTTTAAATGCTTCATTGGCAAGCTTTTAAACTAGCCAAGGGGGGAGGCACTGGAAAGGAGCAGGGAAATTTAGCCCCAAATAATCACGCTTAGTAGTGCGCAAACACCAACATAGAGGTGTCGATAGGGAGAAGGGCAGGGTAAATGGAGAAAGTGACAAAGGCAAGAAGGACAGGGTGGGGCAAAGGAGTAAGGCCATCAGGAAATGGAGGGTAATGAGTACCAATGGTCGTAGTCTGGGCAACAAGCTCCTGAGCTGGTGGCCTTGATGGAAGAGGGATGCCTGGATATCGTAGAATCACAGAAACATGGTACACAGAGAACCATGACTGGGATGTTAACATACCAGGGTACATAACCTATAGGAGAGACAGGCAGGGGAGAAGAGGGGGAGGAGTAGCTCTCTATGTAAAGGAAGGGATAAAAGCAACTGAACAAAAGAGTAAACGGAGAAGAGGAGGCACTGTGGGTCACCTTGGAGACTGGAAAGGGCACCACAATCTGCAGAGGGGTTGTGCACAGACCCCCATGTCAGGGGGAGGGAATGGACAAGGATATGATAGAAGGCATTCTTAGAATGGCAGAGAATACTGTTGATGGGAGACCTGAATATGCCAGATGTTAACTGGAGCACATTTGCTGCAGCCACATCCAAGAGCAGGGCCATTATTGATGCCCTACAGGTGGCAGGCATTAGACAGCTAGTTTCGGAACCCACTCGTGAGGGAGCAGTCTTAGACCTCATACTCTCAAATGGGGGCAGTGAGAGGATCTCAGATCTAGAAGTGGTTGCCATCTGGGACAAGTGACCATCAAACAGTGTGGTTCACGCTAAACTCTGCTACAGAGTCAAGCCACACAAAAGTGAGGGTACTGGACTTAGGAGGGCTGATTTTGGCAAGATGGGAGAGTGCCTAGAAAAGCACTAGCAAACAGACTAGAAGGACGTGTGGAGCAACAATGGGAATCATCAAAACTGCCATCACAGAGGCAACAAGCCTTGTGTGAAGCAAATAAACAAATCAAAATGAAAGAAAAGCCACTATGGTTCTCAAAAGAGGTGGCTGTGAAAGTCAGGAAGAAAGATAGCATTCCGGAAGTATAAGGAAACACAGAAGGAGCAGGACAGAGAGCTGTACCAGTTAAGGCAGAAGGAAGCAGGGAGGGAAGTCAGAATAGCAAAGGCCCAAACTGAGGAAAAGATAGCCAACTCAGTTAAGAAGGGGGATAAAACCTTTTATAGGTACATCAGCGAGCGTAGAAAGACAAAGGGAGGGATAGTGAGGCTGAATAGAATGAACGGTGGGTGGGCAGAGGGGGACAGTGAAAAAGCAGGGATACTGAACGAATATTTCTGCTCAGCATTCACAAAAGAGGAGGGGGAAGTGCCTAATCCAATTAACAGAAGCACTCTTGCACTCTTGATAGGGGGGTCGATCCCAGTCCTTTCACAGAAGAAAGGGTTCTGCAAGAACTCCTAAAACTGAAGGTGGACAAAGCAATGGGTCCTGATGGAATTCACCCCAGAATTCTAAAAGAATTAAGGAGGAACTAGTGAAACCACTGGCTACTCTTTTAATAAATCATGGGAGGATGGTGTGGTACCCGAGGACTGGAGGAAGGCAGATGTGATTCCCTTCACAAAAGTGGGACCAAGACAGAGGCAGGAAACTACAGACCTGTCAGTCTGACCTCTGTGGTAGGGAAAGTGATGGAGTCACTTCTGAAGGAAAGAATAGTTGAGTACCTAGAGGCCAGTGGAGCACAGGACCCAAGGCAGCATGGGTTCACAGCGGGAAGGTCATGTCAGACAAATCTAATAGATTTCTTTGACTGGGTGACCAAAATAGTAGACCAGGGAGGGGCTGTGGACATGGCCTACCTAGACTTTAGCAAGGCATTTGACACAGTCCCACACAAAAGATTATTAGTCAAATTAACCAGCCTGGGAGTGGGTCCCAGGGTGGTAGCCTGGGTAAAATATTGGCTGCACAACAGGACACAGAAGGTAATTGTAAATGGAGTCCACTCTGAAGAAAGAGGGGTTACTAGTGGGCACCGTAGGGTTCAGTATTGATCCAGTCCTTTTAATGTCTTCATCAGTGACATTGCAGAGGGACTGAAGGAAAAGTATGCCTTTTGCAGATGACACAAAGATCTGCAACAGGTTGATACACAAGGAGCTGGAAAGGATGAAAAGGGACTTGGCAAGGTTGGAGGAATGGTCAGAAGTATGGCAGCTAGATTCAATGCAAAGAAGTGCAAAATAATGCACATGGGAAACAAGAACCCAGGGAAGAATATAATGGGTGGGAGGTAGTAACAACAACAAAAAGGAAAGGGACCTGGGGTAATCATATCAGATGACCTTAAGGTTGGCAAGCAATGTGAGAAGGCAGTAGGGAGGGCTGAGGGTATACTGGGATGTATAGGGAGAGGCATCAGCAGCAGAAAACAGGAAGTTGTTATCCCTCTGTACAGACAGTTGGTGAGACCCCATCTGAGTACTGTGTCCAGTTCTGAGACCCCATCTCCGCAAGGACATAGACAGGATAGAGGTAGTCCAGAGGAGGGCAACTAAAATGGTGCAGAGTCTGCAAGAGAAGCCATATGAGGAGAGACTAAAGGAGCTTAATATGTATACCCTAGAGGAAAGAAGGGAGAGGGGGGACATGATAGAAACTTTTAAGTACCTCAGTGGAATCAACAAAGTCCAAGAGGGTAGCATCTTTCAGAAAAAGAGACTTGCAAGAACAAGGGGACACAATTTAAAGATAGAAGGAGGGCAGTTCAGGGGCAATGTGAGGAAGTATTATTTCACAGAGAGGGTAGTGGATGCATGGAACAGTCTTTCTGAGGAAGTTGTGGGGTCTAAAACTGTGGGAGAATTCAAGAATGCATGGGACAGACATAGGGCAATTCTTGTGGGGGGTAGGAAGAAATAGGCTGTTGGTTAACTAGGATCTGCGGCCTATCCTGTAGGTAGGGGAAATGGGCAGACTAGATGGGCCTAGTGGTCCTTACCTGCCGTCAAAGTCTATGTTTCTATGTATACCAATTGAGACATCAGATCATATGGCAGTAGAAGTTGAAATTAACTTGGGGAATAGGAAAAGGCTATTGGAAGATGAATACAGCTAAGCTACAAGAAGATACTTGTATAGAAAAGATTAAAATAATACTGGAAGATAAGTTAACAGTTATGGAATTATATGATAGTGGAACAGAATGGTGGGAAGATACTAAAAATGAAATCAAACAATATATGATCGAAGAAGGACAGAAAGTAGAGGCAACAAATTATGGGAAGTATTTAAAATTAAGGGCTAGATTAAATAAACTTAAGACAAGGCAGGTTAAAGATAAGGTGGAGGAATTGAAACAAATTGAAGAAATTAAGGTAAAAATGAAAGAATACCAATATAATAGGGTCATGTCTTTAATTATGGAACAAAAAAGTGGTACCCAGGGAACAAAATATCATACAAATCCTTATGACAGTAGTAAAGAAAGAATAGAAAATCGAGTTGTGTACAAATTACAGGATGGAAAAGGGAGAATACATATAGATACAGAAAATATTAAAGGTACAGTACAAGAGTTTTTGAAGGAGAAATACCAGCAACAAAGTAGTAGGAAAAGTGAGGATTTTTTTCTGACAATTGAGATGCCAGAGTTGGAGGAAGATGAGGCAGAGGCGATAAAGGAGGAAATTAAAGAAGAAGAAGTGAAAGAGGCAATAAAATCTTTATCAAATAACACGGCACCTGGGGTGGATGGGATTCTGAATATGTTCTATAAAATTTTGGAAAAACAAATAGCTCCCATTTTAACAAGAGTATACAATGGTATAATGAATGGAGACAATTTGGCAGAAAGCATGAAAAAGGAATAACATTTTTTTTGCATAGAAAAGGAGAAAAAACACAACTTAAAAATTGGAGGCCCATTAGTTTATTGACTTCAGATTATAAACTTTTAGCCAAGGTAATAAATAATAGGTTAAGGACTTTTTCAGAGAAATTGATAATGCAGTCTCAAACGTGTGCTATTCCAGGACGGAGCATACAATAAAATTTAATTTATATTAGAGAAGTCATAAATAAAGGACAGGAGGATTCTTTGCAAGGGTATTTGTATGCCTTGGATCAAGAAACGGCATTTGATGTTGTAAAGCATCAGTATGTATGGGATACCTTAGAAAAGTTTAAAATTCCAACATAATTAATTAGTTTACTAAAAGCAATATATAAAGAAGCACAAATTTGTCCTATGGTTAATGGGCATCTAGGGACTTCAGTGTATATAAGGAATGGGGTTCGGCAAGGGTACCCATTAAGTCCCCTACTATATGTATTTTGTCTAGACCCACTTCTGAGGAGAATAGAGGTGGAGAAAGAGATTAAACGTATTGTATGGCAAAATAGGGAACTGAATAAAACAAGTGCATATGCAGATAATTGCTTAGTTTTAGTAAAAGATCAGAGTTCAGGGGATAAGTTAATAGAGTCAGTAGAGAAGTATAGCCAATATACAGGGATTAAGATAAATAAAGGGAAAAGTAGAATTTATCCGTTGGGGGCAGTGGAGAAAAAGAAAAGAGATTTGGAGATAGCAGAAGGAAGCATTAAGGTGCTGGGAATAAGATTAGGAGGGGATGATGCAATACAACAAAACTGGGAAGAAAAGTATCAAATAGCCCAAATAAAAGTACATAAATGGAAACAATTGAGTATGACATGAGAGAAAAGAATTTACTTATTAAAAATGTTTATTGTCCCAATATTTTTATTTTTAGCATACATTTTCACAGTACCATTTCAAATGCAATCCAAAATTCAAAGTCTTTTTTTCAGTTATTGTGGGGTAGCAAGTTAAATCCTATTAAAAGGGGGATAACGTATAGAACCATAAAAGATTGGGGTTTAAACATGATAAATCCAATTGTTTTTTATATTAATATTTTTCTGTTTTCAAATATTGTACCATTAGTAAAAGGTGAGAACAAAGCTTGGTCTTGGTTAACACAGCAATGGAATGTACCTTTCATTAAATGTATTGGGAAGAAAGGGAATATACTGTAGTAGGAGATAAAGTGTGGCCAATATATATGGAAGTTGGAAGGAAGTATTTAACCCAGTGGGGGATAACAGTGGATGCTCTAATTAGGGGTAACAGAAAACAGATGTATAAAGAAATTATGGAGAGGAATTTCTGGGAAAAACAAGTTTTTAAGGTAGAAAAAGGAATAAAAGAGCAGGAAATTTTAGCTGTTATATTAGAAAAAAGAATTCCTGGAAAAATGAAAGATGTAGTATGGATGTGTAGTCATGGGAAGTTAAATGTCAGAGGTAACCATAAACATAAAAGAATGGAGGAAAGAATATGTGGAGAAAGAGATTGTGGGACAAAAGAGGAAAGCATGCAGCATTTATTTTTTGATTGTGATTTTATTAAACCTTTTTGGGGTATGGTAGCCAGTTATTGGGGGATGCAAGCTTTTAAAAATATGACATACGAGATTTTGATATATGGTCAGTTAACAAAAGAATGGGAAAAAGTTAAAAAGTTAATAAAAATACAGTCTATGTTATTTCGGCAGTTTTGAAATGGTCTATATGGCAAAACAGATGCTCAATATTTTTGCAGAATAAGGATTTGACTGTACAAGATGTTTTTTTTAAGTTTCAAGATGAAGTAGATAACATTTTTCAAGATGAATGTAAATTATGGGGAGAAGAGAAAGCAAGAGAGCTGTGGAAAAATGTTACTGGAATTGGGTAGATAATATGGATATCATAATGACTGTGTGATTTGTTTTTGTTTTGGAAAAAAAGTGTGTTTTTGTTTTAATAAAAACTTCCCCTACTCTTTTCGATAAGTGCCATGGGATCTTAAACATCCACCTGAACTACCATCAATCCAGGCAGATGGGACCTTTGTTTAATGTCTCATCCGAAAGACGGCACCTCAGAAGTGCAGCACCCCTCTCATGCTGCACTACAGTGTCAGTCCTGGGATATCAACCCAAGTGCCAGACTTGGGAACTGAATCCATAGCCCTCTGATCTCCCGGCCTCAGAGGTGAGTGTGCTACCTACTGAGCCACTGACACACAAATTACTTGTAGTGTCAGTGGCTCAGTGGCATTACTTTGTAGTGTGTGTGTGTGTGTGTGTGTGTGTGCGCGATGCATGCCATTAAATCAGAAACCTTTTATTGTGCCAGAGAGTAATTGCAGCAGTGTGAACCTGCTATCCACCACACCTGCATGAATTTATTGTACTGCTTTGTGGTATCTTTACTGGTAGTGGACTGTTACTGCTGCTCACTACCCACACCAACCAGCAAAAGGTGTTCTTTTCCAGATTTGCATTTATGACTTGTGAGCACTGGATAGGTGGTGTTGTGTCTTTGCATCTCTTGAGTGCACAGTGCAGTCTTAATCTCTCTGTGCATTTGCAGTACACCATTAATTCTAGAGGCTTTGCATTTCTTGTTATGCTTTCATTTCACTTTGTCAGCACTGGGGAATTTTATGGGCAAAAGACAGTAGCATTTTGGGGATGCACATTAATTCTGGTGACTGTGTGTGACCACTGCGCACATGACAGAGTGCACCATTAATTCTGGGAGACTTTGCATTTCTTGTTACACTCTTATTTCATTTTATCAGCACTGGGGAATTTTCTGGGCACAAGACAATAGCATTTTGGGAATGCACTTTAATTCTGGTGACTGTGTGTGACCACTGCATGCATGACAGAGTGCGCTATTAATTCTGGGAGACTTTGCATTTCTTGTTACGCTCTCATTTCACTTCGACAGCACTGGGGAATTTTCTGGACACAAGACAGTAGCATTTTGGGGATGCACATTAATTCTGGTGACTGTGTGTCCACTGCACGCATGACTGAGTGCGCCATTATTTCTGGGAGACTTTTGCATTTCTTATTACACTCTCATTTCACTTCATCAACACTGGGGAATTTTCTGGGCATAAGACAGTAGCATTTTGGGGATGCACATTAATTCTGGTGACTGTGTGTGTGGGGTGCTGTCAATATTGTTGTCACTTCGCCTTACTTTGCATTAAGGCAGAATGACAACACAGAGTAATAATTACAAGGCAAAGTGAGCCTTTCATATAGGCCACTCTGCATAGCGGAGTGACAATGCAAAGTGGCCACTTCTCGGGCACTGCGCTGGCGAAATTTAAATTTGCTGCATCTCTACTAGTGAGTCCTGTGTAGGAAGAAACACTTGTCTGTGTCTTCTGTTTTCTGACTTTGCAGAGTGTGTGGGAAGCTGTTTATCCCCATGTACTCTTACTTAAAGTAGAATCATTCTAAATTCTTTCATGGTAGTTGGTATATATGTCCCATGATGCTTTGCATTGTAGGGATATGTGTCCTTTTACATTTAGAAGCATAGAAACATCAAATTTGTTGGCAAATAAGGATGCTTGGCCCACCCATTACCTAGTTTGCCCCTGCCTATACTGTTACTGCAGACCTTCCCTGATTTCTGGTTATCTCCCCCCCTCCCACACACACTTTCTTATTAAGATTCCTTTGTGCTTTCCTATCTCATGCATGCTTGAAGTCCTTCCCTGTTTTCACTTTCTTCCACTGTCTTTGTCCCCACTACCTCTGCTGGAAGACTGTTCCAAGTGTCCACCACTCTTTCACTAACATACTAACATACTAAAATGCTAGCAGAATAGGCCTAACGGTCTTTCGTGTCTGCTCGTTTGGTGAGCCCCCACCCTGGGAGCTGACCTTGCTGCCCCCTCGCCTTCTCTGGCTTCTCCCTTCCCAGTTCCAGATATTCTCGCTGCACTGGATTTTGCTTCCAGAACCCTTCCCCTATACCTGTCCCACCGCCTCTTGAACCCCTCCACCATCTCTGCCTCCACCAGCCCCCTGGGCAGCACATTCCATGGCTCCACCACCCTCTCAGTGAAGTAGCACCTCATCCTTTCTCCCCTGAATCTTCCCCCCTCCAGCTTCTACCCATGCCCTCTAGTTGCCCCCTCCTCCTTCCTTCGAAGCACCCTGACAGCTCCTCCCCTATTTACCCTCTTCATGTACCTGAAGACCTCTATCATGTCCCCTCGGTCCCTTCTCTCTTCCAATGTGTACATATTTAGCTCTTCGAGCCTCTCCCCTTAGGTCCTGTCCCCCAAGCCCCAAATCATTTTGGTTGCCCTCCTCTGGACCCTCTCCAGGAGTTTAATGTCCCTCTTTAAGTGTGGCCTCCAAAACTGTACGCAGTACTCGAAGGTGTGGCCTCACCAAGCAGTTATACAGAGGGTATCACTTCCTCCTTCTGAGGTGATCCTAGCGATGCATCCCAGCATCCTGTTGGCCTTGGCTGCTGCCCTCCTACAAGTCTCCGAGTTGTTCATCTTGACATCCACCACCCCCAGGTCCCTCTCAGCCATCGAGACTTGTAGCATTCCCCCCAGGGTGTACAGTTGGTCTGGTTTCTGGCCCCCAGGTGCAGTACCTTGCATTTTCCTGCATTGAACCTCAGCTTCCACTTTCTAGACCATCTTTCCAGAGCCTCCAGGACCCCCTGTAGGGCCACCCTCCCCTCCTCCCCGTCCACCACCGCCCTCAGTTTTGAGTCATCCGCATTGAAGAAGTACTTTTTCATATCCCTCCTAAATTCCTCTGCCTTCCAGCTTCATTGCATGCCCTCTGTAGTATTTGTCCCCTTGTGGAAGAATCCTCCTTCTTGGACTTGTTTACAGGCATGCCAGGCTCCACACTTGTGGAAAACTTGAGGGCGCAGAGAGAACCAGTTGAAATGTGGTCCCTCTCATCGACGGGACACAATGGCTCGATGTCAGGATGTCCTTTAGATTTTTGGATCCATTAAAGCATATTATCAGTCTTTCTGGTAACACTTCACTTGTCCATATATCTGTATGTCAAAAAGCCTAAGAGTAGGGTGCCATAACCCCCCTTACTAAGAGAGGAGAGGTTTCACTCTGGCAATCCATTCTCAGTCTCCTGACCACCACCCCCGAGCAACCCCAGTCTGCTTCTGTACCCATGTCACCAGTGTTGCAGGTTATAATGCTACCACTGGGAGCTGGCTGTGCTATAGTTCTGATGTAAAACCTGAACTGGATCTCAAAAGGAAAATGATGCATTTTTTTTTAAAGTAATTATATCACTTCTAAGAAGCTTTTGGACAACATATAGAATAGTGTATGGGCAACTATAAACAACAATGCTATGTTTCCAGCAAAGGGTTATGATGACAGTATAGGGACCTCAACAGTAAAGCTCGAGAGGTCCCTGATGTTATCTCAGCCCTGAGATGGAAACATGCTGAGTGGTGTTTTAGTTGCCCAAATATTATTTTTTTGTAATTTATGGGCTTCAAAATGGAGCTGGCTGTAGTATTTATTTATTGAGAGTTCAGATATACCTTTGAGTCAGAGACTCATTTACAAAGGTTCCACGTCACACAGAATAACAACAAAACAGACAATTATAAGATAATTCAACAAGCAATACTTCTGTTCTTGGTAAAAACAAAGAGGAAAACATTACTTTTAGAATCTAAGCTGTAAAATATGAATGGCAGATTTGGTCTTGGGTGGGGGGGTCAGGTGAGCCTCATGAAGAGAGATTGTCGGAGCAAACTTCAAAGGGAAAAGTTGTTGCATTGTAGTGGTGATGTCACTACTATACTGCAAGAACTTCTCATGACCTTTGAGCTGTACTGCAACAACTTTTGGTGACCTTTGACCTGTCCTACAGCAAGAAAATTGCATGTATAGAAATCTATACATATTAGGGGCTAACCATGTACTATATAACATTTAGATACAGTTCAGCTAATATTTTATATAGCGTCTGGATTTCTCTCCCTTTGTTCTTCATTACTAGGTTAATTTGCATGAAATTCAGTCCCTGGAGTCCATCTCCTTCTGTTGCTTAATCTTTTGCAAAAGTCATAATCCTCTGTTAGTGACAACACATTTTGTTGCCATGGAGATGATGATGCCACAAATAGAGGATTGTGTCATCAGCAAATTATTAAAATACTGGAGTAGATTAGCTGGAAGGGCTGAGGAGATTAAATTACAGTACATGCTCATGGTCAAACAGTGAGTAGTGGTTGGCGAAATTACAAAAAAAATCTTTCTCACACACTTTTCATGAAATTGCACCAATTTCACACAATTCTCAAACTAGAACAGAATATTTAAAAAAATCTATTTTGGTTGAAATTGCAAATTTAGAAAACTCACGTTTTTAAAAATGTGCCATTTGGGGAAAATGACACTATTTGCTGAAACTAAGCATTTTTAAGAACTCTTGCTGTTCTTTAAAAAATGCACAACTTAAAAAAAGTGACACTATTTAAATAAAAAAAAGCTGTGGCAAAATTACAACATATTTTGGTGCAATTTCTCGAAAATTGCCCAAATGCAAAACTGGCAAATTCACACAATTTTACAAGCATAATCAAAATCCCACCCAGCACTAACATTGAGCCACCCCCATCCCTTGAAGAAAACTCACCTACTGAGTCGATACGTAGGGTGTTAGCCCAGTTTTGAGTCATGCTGTGTATTTTGTAATAAAGACAATTTTCTACCACAGCCATTTGGTGTATGTCCAGTTTCTTTTCTCTGCTGCTAATTGTTGTTTGGCTGGTGGACCTTTGAGGAGGTTGATGTGTGCTTCTTTCTTCCCAGTGCCACTAACAGTGAGCAAAATGTTGTGATAGAATTCAAATCTGAGTCTCCAGATTCGCAGTTCTATACTATAAAATTTAGGCTGCACTAGCTACATCTCTATAAAGGAGTTCTATTATGTAGTGTGCAGTACTGTGTGTATTCTGTTTAGAAATGCAAATTATTTAGAACCTAAAATAATATAGATTTTTTTTTTTTTTACAGAAAACAGATTCCAGATCAAAAAGGTAAGCATATGTATGCTGTTTTGCAATGCATGATCAGAATTGTAACATTTCAGAGGTGATTTAAGCTTGTGTAAGAAAGAATAAATCCTTATTTTTACTAGGCCTTTTGGAAAGATTAGGAAAAAATGAGGTGAGGATGAGATGGAAGTCCAGAATGATTTTAAAGACTATAGTTATTTAGTTTATTACATTCTAGCTCCTGATAGTCTACCATTTTAAATGGAACCAAAAGTTTTCCTGAACTATAACAAAATTACTCCCCAGATTTGTACAAAATTGTTTTTGCTTAGTCAGATAGTCAGATTTGGTGCAACTCATTTGTTTGTTAGTTAGAACTGGGACAAATCTCTTGCTTGATTTACTGCAGGTACACTAGTGGTTCACAATAGTCTTATCGTCGCTTCCTCAGGGTGTGCAAGCAGCTTATATGGCGATTGTGAAAAGTAAAGACTCCTTATTTATACAGCTTCATTAATTGCTTTTAATTTACTGAAATAAATTATATTTATATATATTATATATATCAGAAAAGCACTAGCAAACAGGCTAGAAGGAGGTGTGGAGCAACAATGGGGAATTATCAGAACTGCCATCACAGATGCAACAAGCCTTTGTGTGAAGCAAGTAAACAAATCAAAACGAAAGAAAAAGCCACTATGGTTCTCAAGAGATGTGGCTGTGAAAGTCAGGAAGAAAAAGATAGCATTCCGGAAGTATAAGGAAACACAGAAGGAGCAGGACAGAGAGCTGTACCAGTTAATGCAGAAAGAAGCAGGGAGGGAAGTCAGAATAGCAAAGGCCCAAACTGAGGAAAAGATAGCCAACTCAGTTAAGAAGGGGGATAAAACCTTTTATAGGTACATCAGCGAGCGTAGAAAGACAAAGGGAGGGATAGTGAGGCTGAATAGAATGAACGGTGGGTGGGCAGAGGGGGACAGTGAAAAAGCAGGAATACTGAATGAATATTTCTGCTCAGTATTCACAAAAGAGAAGGGGGAAGTGCCTAATCCAATTAACAGAAGCACTCTTGATAGGGGGTCGATCCCAGTCCTTTCACAGAAGAAAGGGTTCTGCAAGAACTCCTAAAACTGAAGGTGGACAAAGCAATAGGTCTTGATGGAATTCACCCCAGAATTCTAAAAGAATTAAGGAAGGAACTAGTGAAACCACTGGCTACTCTTTTTAATAAATAATGGGAGGATGGTGTGGTACCTGAGGACTGGAGGAAGGCGGATGTGATTCCCTCTCAAAAGTGGGACCAAAACAGAGGCAGGAAACTGAGACCTGTCAGTCTGACCTCCGTGGTAGGGAAAGTGATGGAGTCACTTCTGAAGAAAAGAATAGTTGAGTACCTAGAGGTCAGTGGAGCACAGGATCAAAGGCAGCATGGGTTCACAGCGGAAGGTCATGTCAGACGAATCTAATAGATTTCTTTGACTGGGTGACCAAAGACCAGGGAGGGCCTGTGGACATGGCCTACCTAGACTTTAGCAAGGCATTTGACACAGTCCCACACAAAGATTGATAGTCAAATTAACCAGCCTGGGAGTGGGTCCCAGGGTGGTAGCCTGGTAAAACATTGGCTGGACAACAGGACATGAAGGTAATTGTAAATGGAGTCCACTCTGAAGAAAGGGCGGTTACTAGTGGGTACGCAGGGTTCAGTATTGGGTCCAGTCCTTTTAATGTCTTCATCAGTGACATTGCAGAGGGACTGGAAGGAAAAGTATGCCTTTTGCAGATGACACAAAGATCTGCAACAGGGTTGATACACAAGGAGGCATGGAAAGGATGAAAAGGGACTTGGCAAGGTTGGAGGAATGGTCAGACGTATGGCAGCTAGGATTCAATGCAAAAAAGTGCAAAATAATGCACCTGGGAAACAAGAACCCAGGGGAAGAATACACAATGGGTGGGGAGGTAGTAACAGCAACAAAACAGGAAAGGGACCTGGGGGTAATCATATCAGATGACCTTAAGGTTAGCAAGCAATGTGAGAAGGCAGTAGGGAGGGCCGGGGGTATACTGGGATGTATAGGGAGAGGCATCAGCAGCAGAAAACAGGAAGTTGTTATCCCTCTGTACAGACAGTTGGTGAGACCCCATCTGGAATACTGTGTCCAGTTCTGGAGACCCCATCTCCGCAAGGACATAGACAGGATAGAGGCAGTCAGAGGAGGGCAACTAAAATGGTGCAGGGTCTGCAAGAGAAGCCGTATGAGGAGAGACTAAAGGAGCTTAATATGTATACCCTTGAGGAAAAGAAGGAGGGGACATGATAGAAACTTTCAAGTACCTCAAGGGAATCAACAAAGTCCAAGAGTGTAGCATCTTTCAGAAAAAAGAGACTTGCAAGAACAAGGGGACACAATTTAAAGATAGAAGGAGGGTGGTTCAGGGGCAATGTGAGGAAGTATTATTTCACAGAGAGGGTAGTAGATGCATGGAACAGCCTTCCTGAGGAAGTTGTGGGGTCTAAAACTGTGGGAGAATTCAAGAATGCATGGGACAGACATAAGGCAATTCTTGTGGGGGGCAGGAAGATAAAGGCTGTTGGTTAACTAGGATCTGCAGCCTATCCTGTAGGTAGGGAAATGGGCAGACTAGATGGGCCTAGCGGTCCTTATCTGCCGTCAAAGTCTATGTTTCTATATTTATTTATTTATTTATTTATTTACTGGTCAGTGTGTTTATTAACTAGACTGTCACTCATTTCAAATGCCACATTACGGGATTCTATCAATATTAACTGGATGGTTAATCTGGCATGAGTGTCAGTCAAGCCAGATGCATTCTGTTTTTTTTTCTTTGTTTGTTTGTTTTTGTGTACCTTTTGGATTGGTGACTTTTCCAAATACATGTACACAAGTTTAAAGTGGATTGATGGCAATGAAAAAAGTAAAAATGGCATCCGTGGGCTACGATTTGTGGATCAGCAGTTATATGAAATAAACTATGGAGCATTGCCCTTCTCAGTCTGTTCTCCATCTTCCATCTAAACATTCATCCTGTGCTTTTATTTTACATATTTTGTGCTATACTGGGTATTGGATTGCCCAATAATTTCTTATTACTCTTACTGTCTCAGTTTTCAACAGATATTTCAGTAGGATTGATAATGTTGTAGAACCACTGCCCCACCCTTGTCTGCACTTGGGTGTTGTCATTTTCAGTTGATCTTAATGCTGCAAATTCATCTGTAGTAAAATCATATTTTGTTTGTCCAAGTTCCTTAACTTTATATAATCATATCTGCTCATTTTTTTTTTCAGTTCTGTTGAGTTCCCTCAGTGCATCCACAGGGACCTCATTCCACCACCATCAGTGCCACGTACCAGACCTCTAAGCTGCACTCCTTGGGAATTTTCCAGGACTCCTAGTGTGCCCATGTCTCACCTGGGATGTGTCCCCTATATATTACCCCAAAAGATATGGTCCTGCCACACAGCTTATAGGCAGTGATGTCTTTATCTGGTTGCCATGCCATAGGCACTTCCTGGAGCCATCTCTGGAGCCCATGGTGGTGACAACCCAAGCTGGTCATGGGGGTTGTGTGGGGCTTCATTTGCCTAGCAGTCCCATTTTGTTTATCCCTTCTAAGTCCCTCCTTCTGAGAGCATGTTAGTGCATCACTGGTACCAGCAAGCCTGATGCAGCAACGTTATGCATTCTCCCCTCCCGGTGCAACTGGGCTCCCAAAACTGTACCACAACCTGTGGTCACCCAGGTGGCAGTAATGCAGTGTAATGCATGCCTCTCTCTCCCCCCGGAGGAGTAGAGTGTCTATTTGGAGCCTTGATTGTACTCCCTCTGAACAGTCCTCAGTGACTCCAGCTTACTTCTGAACTCAGGTCACTGGTATCATGATCGGTAGCTTTACTGTTGCACCAACGGGCCAGCTACAGCTTTTAGATCTTTTCCCACCAATTTCATAACTTCAGTGTTGGCCTGGGTTAGCTCCAGGAGGTACACATTTTGATTGAATGCCTAATGCCTGGCTAATATCTTTTTTTGCTGCTCTATGTGCCATTCCTGGTTGAAAATGGCAAATACATTGCTTCTCACAGTTCTTCTGAATGGAATCAACAAGACTGGTTGGTTGTCAGTTCTGTTTGTTCTCCTGTGCTGAAAATGTGCCTGTTGTAATTTTCTAACCAATCTCTGGTAGTCCAGGTTTAATTGAAACAAGTTTATTTTATTGTGGGGACAAAAAGTGAGTCCCTTGCTAAGGAGTGGTTATTTGTAGCTATAAATCATCAAGGAAAAGTCCTGAAATTTTGACCTATAGTTTTTATTCTATTTTAGATTGTCCCTTATCTCTCCCGACATGTATGATACCCTTTCTCCCCATTTTAAGTCTTTTTTAGTACTATTTGTCACATGTGAAGTAATAAAAGGAGTGATCCCTCTAATACGGCTCAGACCAGGTTTTCATCAGTATTTTCAGCTACTTTTGTGCACCTGTTGTCCCATAAGGTCAGCGAGCAGTGTGTGTTGCATGCTAGTTTGTTTTAATCACAAGAAACATGCTCCTAAACAAAGGGAATAAAAAAAAAAGAGAATACTGATGAAAACCTGGTTTGAGCCTTACTAAAAGAAGTGCTTCTTTTATTGTTTTAAGTGGAAAAAGAAGCCGTAAAGCACAATTAAAATTGAGGGAAAAAAAGGTATAATGCAAGTCAAGAGATAAGGGGCAGTCTAATATAAAGTATAGGTCAACATTTTCTCCATTGTCATGCACTGCTGCTTTAAACAAATGATTTCATATAACATGTCATAATAACAATGTTTTACTTTACATGTAATTCATATGCACAGTGAGCCATTTTGTATGCATAATGAGCCACTCCAGGGCATGCATTAAAGGATTTGAATGCACTTCCCAGGGGTGTAAGGCCAAAGCGGGAATGGATTCAGAGGGTAGGGGTGAGGCAGGCGGGAATAAGGAACCATGACATTAGGTTGGTGGCTAAGGTAGTAATACATTTGGGGAAGACTTGACAGACTAGCTGTCAATTTCTGTTTCTATGTTTTTGTCTGTGATAACTCTTTTTTTTGAGAGGCTGATTACAGCTACTGTACTTTGGATTCTTCTGTTTCTCTCATATGTACTTTGCCTGGTCCTTGTTGATCTTTCTGCTTGTTTTTTTTCTGATCTCTTGTCCACCTTCTCTTTTTTAGTCTATACCTCCTGCTTCTATTTTAGGCCCTTCTACATGATCTGCTCTGCATCGCTGTTAGTGGTGTAGAGCAATTGAAATGTTATCTTTTTTGTAGTGTAAAGGTGAGCAGCACCGCATGTGAGGGGAGCGTTTGCTGTCCTGGCATACCCTGCTTTTCTGGGTTCGCGGTTACGTTTTGCCATTTTGTGCTGCATCATGCTGCTGTGTCATCAAAGCACGGCCCACACATCAATTCAGCTCAACAAGCATGTCTCTGGCTCTCGGCCGGCCGGAATGATAGCAAAAACATCGGAAGAGCCACGAGACCACTGCAGAGCTGCTGTGTGTAAAAGCAAAAGGCAGCAGCACAAACAATGTGGAGTGAGCAGTTGGAAACTGCAGCACTCTGAGTAGGGCTTCTTTTAAAAGGTCCTTTTTTTCAACCCTCTTGTATTCCTTATTTGTCAGACTCCAATCCATTAACAGTTCAGTGTTGAATTTCTATGGCTTTCTGTGTCATACCAGTGCTCCACGGACTGCACTGGCTGCCGGTGCAGTGGAGGATCACCTTCAAGGTTGGGTTACTGACTTATAAAGCCATACATGGACAGGGACCATGGTACCTGCAAGATCTTCTCTGCCCTTGCCGCCCCCTTTGTCCTCTTTGTTCTGCTGATGAGGGATTGCCAGAGAATCCCAGGGTCCGTTTAACAACTTCAGGTGCAAGATCATTTGCCTTTGCAGCTCCGACCCTGTGGAATTCTCTACCTCACCAGGTAAGGGAGTGCATATCCGTTGAGGCCTTCCAAGTCTGCGTTGAAAACTTATTTATTCAAATTGGCATTTTAATGATACCTACTCCTGCTATTTACATATGTGTTAAATGTTTGATTTACTGAACTGAAAGTTTTTATTATCTCTAATTGTTGTAAAACGCTATGATCTATTGGAATAGCATTTCATAAATAAAATGTTGCTTGCTTGTTTTTGATCTCCCTGGAGGGGTAAAGGCCTGTCTACATATGCATTTCCCCAAATACTGTCAGAACCCATATTAACTCGTACTGTAGATCTCCAAACAAAATTAAAAACTGAAGAAATGTGATTAATAAATGTACCTGTATTTTCAATTACTTTTTTCTGTTGTTTCTCTGACTGTAAACAATCTGAATTTTCTAAACAAACTTCTGTTTGCAAGAGAAATGTGATTTGGTTAATTACTGTTGTATAATTAAGATACTACTTTTGGTAACCTCTAACTGTGAACAAGGTTGTGTATATATGGCACATCATACTTACCTTTGTGGCCTTATCTTGAGAACCACTTCTTCAGTTATCATTAACTTGTTGTAAATATTTCATAGTACTTTTAGTAGAATGTTGCCCATGGTGACTTCTAGCTTGTAATTAGCTGGGATGGGTTGATGACAACTTTGTATGGGCATGTTATACAGGAAGCGATTTATCATTCTCTAAATGTAGGTGATGGTGAACTATATTTTTGCAGTTATAACACTTCCTTAGATGGCTGAGTTATTAAATGGTATATCCACCTGTGGCTTACAGTTCTACCTGCTGTGCTTTCTCCAAAATACTCTCTTGTCCTGCAAGCCTTCTTTATCATAACGTATTCATATGTATGCTACTGATGCAGTTGGCATAACATTAGAGTCGATTACAGTTGTGGATTTCATTGTCGATGTGGCCATGGAGTCACCCAGATGGTTAATTCTGGGTGACTTCAATGCCTGGATCGATGATGAACTCTCGCAATTTGGAAATAACCTCCTCCAGCTTATGACTATGCTGGGCCTTACACAGGTGGTTACCTCTGCTACCCATATTGGGGGTCACTCTCTGGATCTTGTGTTCCTTCTGGAGATGGAGATCACAGACTTGGGGTGGAACCAGTCGGTTGGTCAGACCATCACACCATAAGATTCAGTTTCGGTGCACCCCCAAGTAGGGCTGCCCCTACGGAGATGGTCCAGTATCGCCCTTTAAGGAGAGTTACACCAGAAGGCCTGTCAGCGGTGCTGGACCTATCGGGTTTATCGAGTGAAAGCATGAGTCCAGATGGTCTTGTACTGGCTTATAATAAGGCGGTGGGAGATGCTCTGGACTCATAAGCTCCTGGTCATGTTTTCCCACTCACTTTGCATCCAAGGACCCCTTGGTTTGATGGGTCCTTGAAGGAGCTGAGGAGAGTGGATCGAAGACTAGAGAGAGCTTGGTGGAAATCTGGCCTTGATGCTAACAGGCTTAGATTGATGGAACATTATAAGGTCTGTCAATCAGAAATCACCCGTAAGAAGGCAGAATTCCTGTCCGGGGAGATTTCTGCTGCACAGAATCAACCAGCTCAGCTATTTCAGACTGTGGACAGACTGTGCAATCCAGTCTATCTTCAGTCTGGAAGAGGTTTTTCACAAATAAAGTGTGATGAGCTTGCTCAATTTTTGCAGATAAGGTTGGCAGCATTGGGCCGGGGATTGGCCCAACTCCCTCTATGAGGGATTGTGGAGATCGGCGGGAGCTTGCATGTACCCGTTCTATCTGGTCTGACTTCAGCCGGCCAGAATTCTTGGACATTGTAAAAACTGTCCAAACCTTGCGACCAGCCAGCTGCAGTTTGGATCCGGGCCCTACGCTGCTATTGGTAAGTTGTGTAGATGTCATCTGCCCGATCCTTGCTGAAATTGTCTGGTGTTCCTTGGAAAAGGGGGTCTTCCCTGATCCCCTTAAGGAGCGGTCATTTAACCACTCCTGAAAAACCTTCCTTGGGTCCAGACTTTCTAGCAAACTACAGACCTGTCTCTAATCTACCCTTTGTGGCTAAGGTTATTGAGAAGGTAGCTGTGTTACAGCTGGATGATCATCTTACAGCCCACAATGTCTTTGATGTTCTCCAGTCTGGGTTTAGGAAGAGACATAGCACTGAGACTGCCCTTGTTCAAATGCTAAATGATCTCCTAATTGTGAGAGATCGAAAGGCTTGTACTATCTTAGTCCTTCTTGATCTCTCAGTGGCATTTGACACTGTAGACCATGGCTTGCTTTTGAAGCACCTGTGGCATTTCTGTGGACCGTCTGCTACAGTCCTAAGTTGGTTTCGATCTTTCCTCATGTGCAGATCACAGAGGGTTGTCACCGGAATTTATTACTCTGATGCCCTCCCTCTGTCCTGTGGGGTGCCGCATGGCCCCATTAGGTGATATCATTAGGCAATACAGTTTGGGTTTTCACTGTTATGCAGATGATACCCAACTGTATATGTCCTTTACACCCGGACAGGATGATGTAGTCTCTGTGCTTAGCAACTGTCTTGCCGAGATCAAGAACTGGATGAGCACTAGCTGACTGAGGTTAAATCCAGACAAGACTGAGGTGTTGGTCATGGACCTGGGTCGTCCGGAGGTGGGTTTTGGGGCTAAGCATCTTTCGGGTCTATGGCTTGATGATATCCAGCTCATGACCTCAGACCAGGTGAGTAACCTGGGTGTTATTTTCAACAGCAGTTTGACCTTAAAATCTCAGGTATCCACTGTTGTTAAGTCCTCCTTTTACCATCTAAGGAATGTCACTCCGGGTGAAACACCTGGTTCCCCCTACTGACCTTCCTACACTGATCCATGCCTTCATAACCACCTGCCTTGATTACTGCAATGCCCTCTACCTAGGGCTTTCGGGGGTTGATATTCGCCGTTTGCAGCTGGTGCAGAACGCAGCAGCCAGGCTTCTGACTATGCATTTAGGACTAGTCATATCACACCTGTGTTGCACGAACTGCACTGGCAGCCGGTACAGTGGCGGATCACCTTTAAGTTTGGCTTACTGACCTGTAAAGCCCTACACGAGCAGGGACCCCGCTATCGCAAGAGCTCCTTATTCCCTACTGCCCTCACCGCCCACTCCAATCCACCAACAAGGGATTGCTAGAGACTCCCAGGGTTCGCTTAAAACATCTGGTGCACGTGCTTTTTCTTAAGCTGCACCCAACCTGTGGAATTCTCTAACTCGTCGGTTAAGAGAATGCCCAACCATCGCAAATTTTAAATCGGAATTTAAAACGTATCGGTTTTGTCAAGCGTTTTCTACACATTTTTACATTTTTATTATCATTAAAATTTGTTTACACTGTATTTTATTGTACAGCGCCTTGACAACCTGAAAGGCACTTGACATATACATTTTTACTTACTTACTTACAGTCCGAAACCAGTAGCTAAAATTCTGTTTCACACACTGTATTACACATGAGCATGTGTAACCGAGAGTTGGCTTGCTCTCGCACACAACTGCTGCAGTCAAATGTACTATTGTTTTTGTTCAGCTGCACTACTACAGTACCTGCCTGACCTTGGTCCATTATCAGTAATTATTAAAAATAAAAAATGAGCAACAGTGAAACTTATTTTTCTTTTTTTCACACAATAAATTTGTGATACCATAACAAACTACTCAGCCTTCAGTTTTGTGTCTTATGTGGGATGCAGGGAGTCAGTATAGTGTAGTGGTAGCTAAGAGCACTGGGCTGCAAACCTGGAGAACTGGATTTGAATCCCACAGCCACCACTTGCATACTGTGTGACCATGAGCAAGTCACTTAACTTCCCTGTGCTCCTGGGATGCAACTGGAAATGAGCCTCAGCTTAGTGTGTCTTTCCTGACCAAAAATGATAAAATAAATAAATACATCAATTATGTAAGATCACACACCTTGGGTGTGTATAAAAAAAAAAAAATTGTTACACACTGTTGCCCATACATTCTTCTGTATTTATACAACTGGAATAGGTGTAAAAACACACTGTTGCTCATACATTATTCTCTATTTATACAACAGGAGTGGGTGTAAAAATAAGATAAAAGTGATGTCTTGACTGGTGACGACAGTAATGGCAGGGTATCAAAAAATGTGTATGTGCTGTCATAATAAATACTTTTGTAACCCACCCCCACCGGCCCCCCTTGTTCGGCTAGTAGGGCTGCTTCTCTCACGCGTGGCACCATCAAGAGGGATGGGGTTGTCACTACAGTTCAGTTTACTAGAACATCTGAGCCTGCCATCCTCAGACAGGCAAACCAAGTGTGACAACTACATGGCTCACACCTGGGGGTACCATTTACCATGGCCATCAACCTGGGTCCCTGGGAGAAAACATTTGCTCACAATTATGCTAGGTTTGTACTTCTGGTCAGGGGCACCCAAGTAAATCCAGACACAGTGGAGCAATAATAGTACTGTCCAAACCAAACTGGTATTCTAGAGTGTGGCTTTTATTCACATACACAGAGAATAATCACAAAGTGAAGATGGACACCCACAGGGCTACTCCCATTGGTAATGCAGATTACTGGATACAGAGCACACACAGAGCGAACCCTCAGGTTCTGAATGGAACAGCAAACACTCTCTGGTTCTGAATTACACAGAGAAATGCCTGGTTCTGAATTACACAGTGAACTCTCTGGTTCTGAATGGAGATTGGCACACATGGCCAGATCTGGTACACTTCCCTTGACTAGGCACCCTCGGCCAGTACTAGGAGACTTTCCCATATTTCATGAGGAATTACTAGTAGCACCCTTGACCACCAAAGAGCACATACAGGCTCACAGAAAATCCAACCCACATATGGGTAAACTGTTTTCTTCAGGCACTGGCCAAATGCACTGAGAGAAAACAAAGGTGCCCAGACTGAACCCAGAGTGGTAAAGATGGTTACTCCAGATGGGGGGTCTCCCACCTTTTGGTTCCAGATTTATACTCAGCCATTCATCTGGTTAATAACACCCTCACAGAAAACTTGTACATGCTATCTCGAAATGCCTTTCGCATTTAACATACTACTTTACACCCCTCTGAGGCATCCTGAAGTTAAAAGTCCTGTAATTGGCACTGTCTCTTCACTAGACCACAACTTTAGCAGGTACTTTTAAATCAGACATGAACTAAAAGTTCTGTACTTGGCAAGTCTCTCTCTGGACCCCATAATAGGCAGAGACTTTTAAATAGAAAACAGTCTTGGTGACAGAGTCCCTTTGTCAGAGAAAACTCACCACAGGAATGCAGGTGCCCCAGGGCTTTTCTGCACAGAAGTCTTAGGTACTCACAGAGCAGTTGAATCTCAGGCAGCTTCAACACAGTCCAGGCTTGGACCAGGGGATTGCCCCTGAATCCTGAACCCCCTCCCCCCAATCCCTCTGGGGATGGAGCACTGGAAAACCCTCTTGGAATGGTTTCTACCACTTCATTCTCTGTCTTTTATGTTCTTCTTCTAGGGTGAGAACAAACTACCCAAACTACAGAGGTAGCACTCTGTCAGAGCTAAACACTGAGGAGCTGCCTACTGCAGCCTCCTCCTGGTACTCCAGAGTGTGACAGTGTGAAATCCATTTAGCTGGCATTTCACAAGCTGCCTCTCCCTGCCTGCCACTGATTCTAAGTGGGATTATGGTAACCCCTAGGAACAAGGGGGGGTTACACTTTTAAGGTTAGTGTTATCACAATAAAATGCTGCACCAATCTCAGAGCAGTTTTGCAATGCCGATGACCTCACAATTGCCTAATCCAACACTGAACCCAGCAGTTGAAATCAAAGAAAACAGCTGTCATTAAATTAAATAAACAGCAGCTTTAACAGTTGTAACTAAAATACTATTGCTGCATAAATCAAATACACAATGGCCTGACTCAAAATACACAGTGTGTCATCACTTGTGAAACTGCCAAACTTTCATAATTCACTCACAGCTCTGGCACTCATGAATTATGGCTTTCCCCCTCACACGTGAAGATAAATTGCATATTTTGCATCAGGACATTTCATGTCCCCTATATATGTGTACATACTATTCACCTGGTCTTCTGTTATGATTACTCACACCGGTCCCAACTTCCACTTCTGCCTGGTTACGCGGAAGGAAGTCTTCTCTCTGCTAAACACCATCAAACCAGACAGCGCTCCTGGGTTTGACAATCTGGAGCCTAAGTTTCTGAAAATGGCTGCCCCAATTATTGCAGCTCCACTAAGGAACCTGTTTAACAAATCTCTCCTTCTCGGACAATTCCCCACTAAATGGAAAATGGCCACTGTAGTCCCTATACATAAAGGCGGTATTAAGGACCAAATTGAAAACTATAGACCTATATCCACACTCAGTGTGCTTGTGAAAATGCTGGAGAAACTGGTACACAGACACAGAGGTGCAGCATGGATTCAGGAAAAACCAAGGCACAGACATAGCCCTTGTCAAGTTCACCTCGAATGTATTAGGGGCTGTGGATCAAGGTCTAGCCACTGGTGCCCTATTCCTGGATCTAACGAAAGCCTTCGACTTGGTGAACCATGATCTCCTTGTTACCTGCCTTCAGAACCTAGGTCTTGACCCACTTGCCTCCTCCTGGTTTCAACATTACCTCCGTGGGAGAAAGCAGCTGGTAAAATGGAAGGGTACGACCGCCATAATTAGGCCAGTGCACCAAGGAGTCCCCAAGGCTCCATCCTTGAACCCCTGCTATTTACTATCTTCATCAACAGCATGCCAAAGCATTGCAGAGGGGCCAAAATCCAATTGTATGCAGATGATGTTATTAGCTATAGGAGTTTGAAAGACTTAAGTCAACTAAATCAGAACCTCAATATGGACTTCAGAGTGTTGGAAAAGTGGCTAGTGGATAAGAAACTTGTCCTCAACCTCAATAAATCCAAGGCCATGCTTTTTAGTCCCAAACGCTTGGAAGCCAATAGATCAAACCTCCTACAGATCTCTTCGTCCAGTGGGACTACACTTGTGGTCTGTGCATCCACAAAATATCTTGGAGTATACCTGGATCAGGAGCTAACCCTGAGCCTGCACACTGAGGCAACCACCAAGATCCTCCATCAAAGAATTGGCCCCTTATACAGACTTGATGGATTCCTGTCCAGTGAAGCTCGTATGGCAGTCACCACAGGTGCCATTCTTCCAGTGCTTCTCTATGGTGCTCCCCTAATACAAGCTCTTGGGGGCCTGAACTCAACAAATTTAGAGTCCACTATCACAAAATTACTTGCTTTGCAGCTGCTGCTCATCCCCGAGATCACCACTGCAATGTTCTTACCTCTCTGAGCTAGCCATCTCTCGAGGCCAGGCTTGCATATCCTACACTCTGTCTGACATTCAGAACTACCAAACTACAGCCCCCCCAGCCTAAATGGACTTCTCCTATTCAAAACAGCTAATCGTGACCTGAGGTCTGCTGCCCACCCACTCCTTGAAGTCCCTAGGACATGTTTAATTTTTTTCAACATTGCCCATGGGCATAACTTTGGTGGGGGTGGAGGGGAGATATCCCCCTTAACATTCTGAATTACCCATTATAATTGTTTCATTATCTTCAGCTTTCTACCTGTCCCTGCATGCTGCCAGAGATCTGAAGAGTGGCTCCAAGAACTACAGTTGTTAATCGTGAGTGAGGCATCAGCTGAATTTCTAGAGCTGAGCCGAGCTAGCAGTAGTGGTGGCATAAGCCATGTCAGCTCAGATGTCCTATTCAGTCTGAGCCTTGAGTTGGAAGTTCCTTCTTCCCTGCCTTGTCTGTGTAGTGAAGCGAGACAGCCAGTATGAAGGCTAGAGCTGAATAACCAAGACACTTACCTGCCTGCCTGCTGGTGTCACTTTCGCTTTACACCCTTGCCCGCAGTAGACTTTGATAAGAATGCCACACATGGCATATGTAAGCAATAAGACATGATGGGGTGTGCATTACGGTGTGATAAACGCACTCCTAGGGGCGTAGTTAGGCACAAGGCCAAAGGCCGAGTGCTGGTCGCCCCAAGGAGTGCAGTTATCACACCGTCATGCACAACCCCTGAGTTTCTTATTGTGCTTATAAAATGGCCCTGTTTTTTAGAAGCAGTTTTTTAATTTTGAAACACATTTTTAAATAAGTAAAAATGTAAGTGAATCTGTGCTTTTAACATAAAGTAGTCCTTCCGCCTATTGGTGCTAGATTAAATTAGTGTTATACAGTGTGTGCCTCCCTGCCCACTTAAGCTTCATATTCCCCTGCCAGCCACAACAGTTCACAAATGCTGCTTTCCTCATTCTAAGTATGACACATTGCCCCCTTACTTTATTTCATTCTCCTCACTCTGTAGACAAAACTGAAAGCAAGCCATAATAGAGGCTTTTCATTTCCCCAATGTTGCAAGCATGAGCATGGTTCAAAATTGCCACACTCACTGACAACATCATGAACTGCTCACTCTGTTCTAAAAGATAAACAGCAGGGTGAGTCATTTATCACATTTTCTCTTTGTTTATATAGTATTATTGCTTACTTTCTTCATTCTGTTATTTTTTTCCTCTGTGTTTCTCCACATTCAAGAAATGGAATGTTTATCATGGAATGTTTACCATAGACTACAGGGATTCAAAATTCTGCTCGGTTCTATAAGCAGAATGTTCCTCTACTAACATACTGTACACAACAAAGGCCTGTTTTAGAGCCAGCGACTCAATTTTCTAACTGTCAGGGCAAGCAGAAGAGATCTTCCTGATGAACAGGTAAAGATAGAAGGGGGATTTTCACTGTTAGCAAAGAAACAGTTATCAAGAAAACTGTAAACAATGCTTACTGTAGTATATGGGTGCCCTCTGTTGTGTATAGATTTCAGCAACTGCTGAAATGTTGTTGTAGGGCAGTTCAAAGGTCAAAAAAGCTGTTGTACTATCGTTCTGACATAACATCGATAGTACAACAACTTTTTACCCTTGACCTGCCACCTGATTGGCTCAGACAAGGCTCTGTAAAAAAATAAACATGGCACGGTTTAGTGAGCGCCAAGCAGCGGAACCACTGACTTTAAAGTCGGGAGTCGAGACACGGAGAGCCAGACACGGCTCCCTTTCTAAAAATATATTTTCTTTCCTGATTTTAATAATCAGCAACCCGGGGAGGCAAAAATAAGAGGGCGGACCGAGCACAAGTGGCACCAGCATGAATGGAAGCGAGCAGGTTCACCAACGGGAATGGGAGCAGCACATACAGCAAGTAAGGAAAAAAAAACAAGTAAAAATACCCATATACTTTGTAAAACAGTGGATGGGCAAACATCCTCAACTAAGGCTGCGTTTCCATCTCGGGCAGTTGATGACATCAGCGAGACCTCTCGAGCTTCGCTCTCGAGGTCTCTATGATATCATCAACTCCCTCGATGGAAACATAGCCTTGTTGTGGATGTTCACCCATCCACTATTCTGTATGTTTATAATGTGTTTATGTGTATAAGGAGAATTTGATGATCTGGTAAACAACATTTAATTAATTTGTGTTATATTATGTTTAAGGTAGTTTTATTTTTAGGGCCCAGTTGAAGGTTTCTGCACTGTAAGGGTAGCAGCCATGTTTGTGGTGGAAGATCAGTTCTGGTTGTAGGGAGATTGATGGAAGCTAGTTCTGGTTGTAGGAGGACTGATTTGCTAATTGTGTGATGTGGTTTAGGACCAGGATGACTGTGCGTATATAGAGAGATTTACTGTACAGTGAGCTGATCTCTCTTGGCCAATGAGATTTCTAGATTTTTTTCTTGCCATTTTATAATACACAATGTGGTCAGGCGAGGAGGCATTTAGCAAGCAACAAGCCCTTGCCCTATGAACCATGACTTTCTTGTTTCTTGTGTTGTGCCCCCACACCACCTCCAGTCATGCACAGTGTGCTTGAGGTAGGGCTGGCCTCACCATTTGTTTTCAAGTTCCTACCTTGACTGTTGATTTTTAAGTGCTACCGTGCCATCATCATTCACACACATGAACACAATGTGGACAGGTGGAGGGGGAGCTTAACTGGCATATGGAATGCTAGCAACTGTGTACTGCATGGGGGTGTGGGAAGCTGGCCTGTAGACACCTTTTTTAGTTTATGACCTTGCTTGTTTGTTTTGCAAATTCTGATGCACCCCCAGTCTCAAGACAAACCAGAAGACTGGCAGCACATGAAGTCAAAAAGCAGCAAGTATACTGTACTAAAGAAAATGGTCCTTACAGGCTTCATGTATGCAGAGGATAATTTATCAGTTTACACTTCACTAATGTGAACCTTATCTGTGTCATACATTTTTGACTTGGTCACAGTTAAGATATGACTATGGAGTGGGACAAATCAGTAGTATTAATGTATTATCTTGTGTTTAAGCTAAATCATTGCTGACTATTTTGGCTATCAGTCCTCTGGTGTACTTGCAACTGTTTCCCTTAATGTACTGGTAATCTGGAAATTTAAGGTGCCTTTTATTAAGAGGTGCAGAATCAAAATATTGCTCAACACACAGAAATTTATCGGCTTCTTATTGCTTTACTTGGCAGGCATAGCCTAAAGATTTTTAACTTTATATTTATCAGCCCCATTTAGTGGCATAAAGTATTTTCAAATACGTGATAACCAGCACCTAACCTACATGACCACCATCATTCCAATCTGTACTAATTCAGTAATGCCCATCTATTCATTTGTGCAATTGCCAATGTGTGTAATGTGCTGACAAGACTTGCATTACTATGGATATTACTAGAAAATTAAATTACTAAGTGTAACCCCTAGGTGGCGCTATCCCAAGGGCTACTACCCCTGCCTGTGTGGCTAGTGACAGGTTAAGAGGCCTAGGTCCAGTGACGGGTGCCTCCACCCAGAGGTCAGGGTCGGTAGTGGTTAAGCTATCTTGGTCCCAGCCCTCTGGGACACTGTGACCCCCCCTTTGTTCCCACTAGTGGCCCACACAGTACACGGACGTTACCGTCCCAATACCCCACATATGCACACTGTTTACACATATAGATACCACTTATCCTCGAGACTGATTCTGCAGCACATCTCTGAGGACCCCCTGTAAAACAAGGTTAATCAACATACACAACACAATACAATGCTGGTTCTATATGTACTGACACCTCAGATGGTATAAAATTCAATAACAACAAATCTGGTTTATTCAGGGGATTGGAACACGGAAGGGGAAAATCAGGTTGATTGGCAATATTCAAATCACAGTACTGTGCATATATATAGGGTTCAAACAGTCACACTCTGGGTACCCAGGATTGGGGGGGGGCTAGCCAGGTCCGTTGCCCAGGGTTGGCCGGCTGGTCCAGCTGGATAGGGCCCTGTAGAAAGGAAATATATGCACACCACACAATTGTAATCCGGAGCCAGATGGCTCAATCCACAGAAAGAAGAACACAAAGCAATCAGTTGACACACTTTGATTAAATGAAAGGTGCAGGGAGTTACCCCGATTTGTACTCACAAACCTCAAGCAGAGAACTGAACAGAAGAAGTTGCTCTGGATTGCCAGGATGAGCAGAGCATGGAGATGAGGCCCTCGTGACAGGGGCCAACTGCTTTGAATAGCAGACGAATTCAGTCCAGTTAAACTGAGTTCAGCTTCCAGCTTCAGCTCACAACTAACTGTAATCGGGGGATTAAAGTTGTGATCACCATAAGCACTAGACACATTCATAAGTAAAGGAGAGTACTATACCAGGCAGCTGCTTCTTGATCCTGATCGCAAACACTGCAAAACCCGGGAGCACACATAGCATCAGAGTCCCCGACAGGCTGATCGCACTTCTGCAAATCTTCGATCTTCTATGGGCAAGCCTGGTTCTGCACACTTCTTCCTTTTCTCCACAACTTGGATTCAGTCCGATGAGCACTCACTAATGGCTACAGACAGACTTCAGAGCCTTCCATGTGCTCTCCGCACGAACTACATGCCACAGCAGAACAGAGCTCCTTCTCCTTTCACAGTCAACTCGCATCTCCCTCTCCAGCAACAGTTCAGGGCATTTCCCTTAGGTTCCACACAGGTTCGGTTGGTGGATTCGGCTGTCAATCACTGCAGGGCTCCCTCTGTTGGTGCAAAAGGTGCCAAGGTCCAAACTACAATTCCCAGAAGCACCTGCCATACATTCCACTTTAAGCAGGCTCCAGGTGAGAGTCCAAGTTCTGGTTGGCCCAAGCAGTCTCCATTTTAGGACTCCCCTAACCCAAGTGGCCCAGATCAGCAGTTAAACATAGAAACATAGAAATTTGTCGGCAGAAAAAGACCCCATGGCCCATCTAGTCTGCCCGATCCCCTGGAAGATCTCTGCCCTCCATTCTCTGTCTGCCCCCTGTTGGTTACGCCCATGTATGAATCCCATGCTCTTTTAAATTTGTCCACTGAATCAGCCCCCACCACCCATCCTGGCAGTCTGTTCCATGGCCGCACCACCCTCTCAGAAAAGAATTTCCCCTGATGTCACCTCTAAATCTGCTCCCTTCCAGTTTGAATGCATGCCCCCTAGTGGATTTGTTCTCACTCAGTCTGAACATGCTGTCTTCCCTCACCTTGTTTGTCTCTCAAGTACTTGAACATAGATCATTCACATATCTGGACTGTGCAGTACGGTTTGCAGTCTGTGTACCCATTATTGTACCTTGGACCAATGGGCGTACAGCTCCATCTGCATGAGTCAGTCGGTGGGCGGCGGGGCAGCTGGCGGGTGGGAGCTGTCCACCGCTGATGGGGAGCGGGTGCTGGGGCTCAGTGAGTGGGTGGGGAGGGGGGTACTGCTGGACCACCAGGGATGGCTTGGTGTGTTCCATTGTGAAACATACGCCTGCAATCAGGCTGGACGTGGTCCACTGGACCACCAGGGATTTTGGACCTCTTTTTTATTACATATGCCTGCGATCAGGCTGCAAGCGGTCCACTGGACCACCAGGGATAGAGTTAACTGTCTGACATGTACTTATGCCCGTGATCAGGCTGCAAGCGGTCCACTGGACCACCAGGGTTTTAGGACGATTATTGTTATACATATGCCCGCGATCGGGCTGTGAGCGGTCCTCTGGACCACCAGGGATATGGGACTTTTATAATGCAACATATGCCTGCGATCGGGCAGTGGGGCGCTTTGCTGCTTGTGCAGGGGCGTCGGTCCCTGATGGCTGCAGCCTGGCAGGGCGCCAGGCACCAGTCGCTGGGGATTGGCGCACCTGCATGCAAATGGGGCCATAATGACATGCATATGGCCCCATTTGCACCTTGCATACATTATGGCCCCATTTGTATGTGCACTTTTGAATATTGCGGTTGTTGCGCCTAGCGCAACAGAACTTGCGCCAGTGCATCCCTACAGAGTCAAGCCTTACAAAAGTGAGGGTACTGGACTTCAGGAAGGCTGACTTTGGCAAGATGGGAGAGTGTTTTAGAAAAGCACTTGCAAACAGGCAAGAAGGAGGGTGGAGCAACAATGGGGAGACATCATAACTGCCATCACAGAGGCAACAAGCCTTTGAGTGAAGCAAATAAACAAATCAAAATGAAAGAAAAAGCCACTGTGGTTCTCAAAAGAGGTGGCGAGGAAGGTTAGGGAGAAAAAGATAGCATTTACGAAGTATGAGGAAACACAGAAAGAACAGGACAGAGAACTGTACCAGTTAAGGCAGAAGAAAGCAGGGAGGGAAGTCAGAATAGCAAAGGCCCAAACTGAGGGGAAGATAGCCAACTTGGTTAAGAAGGGGGATAAAACCTTTTATAGGTACATCAGGGAGTGTAGAAAGACAAAGGGAGGGATAGTGAGGCTAAATAGAATGGGTGGTGGGTGGGCAGAGAGGGATAGTGAAAAAGCAGGGATACGGAATGAATACTTCTGCTCAGTATTCACAAAAGAGGAGGAGGGGGAGGTACCTAATCCAATTAACAGAAGCACTCTGGATAGGGGGTCAATACATAGATACATAGATACATAGACAGTGTCGGCAGATAAGAGTCTATGGCCCACCTAGTCTGCCCATTTGAGCTTGTAAGTTCAGTTTGTTTTCCTAGAAGTCTGTTTCCCCTTACCCCTGCCCTCTAGAATTCCTTTATGTCTATCCCATGCATTCTTAAATCCCGTGATTGTTTCAGCCCCCACCACTTCCTCTGGCAGGGTGTTCCACTTGTCCACCACCCGTTTCTGTGAAGAAATTCTTCTCATGTTTCTCTGAATCGCCCTCCCTCCAACTTCATCCCATGCCTCTAGTCCTGAAACATCTTTTCGCTTAAAATAGTGTTTTCCTGCACCCTGTTCCTCCCTGTAAGATACTTGTATGTCTCTATCATATCCTCTCTCCCTCCTCTCCTCCAGGGAGTACATGTTCAGTTCCTTCAACCTGTCTTCATAGGACTTGTGATGCAACCCATGCACCATCTTTGTTGCCCTCCTCTGAACCTCTCTACCCTGTCTATGTCCTTACGTAGGTATGGTCTCCAGAACTGTACACTGTACTCCAGGTGGGGCCTCACTAGTGTCTTGTATAGCGGAATTATGACCTCCTTTTCCTGCTGGTGATGCCCTGCCTATACATCCCAGCATCCTATTTGCTTTACCTGATGCCTTGTCACACTGTTTCCTCACCTTGAGGTCATCAGAGATGACAACCCCAAGATCCCTTCCTGCTTGGTGCATGCTATATCCTCACCCCCAACTGATATATTGTGCCAGGGTTTTGTGCCTCATATGCATTATCTTGCACTTCTTTGCATTGAATTTCAACTGCCAAACCCTTGACCATTCTTCAAGTTTCTGCAGGTCCCTTCTCATTCTGTCTACACCTCTGGTGTGTCTACTCTGTTACAGAGCTTTGTGTCATCAGCGAACAGTGAAATTCTGCCTTCTAGATCCTGTGCAATGTCACTGATGAAGATGTTGAACAGGACCGGTCCCAGCACTGATCCCTGTGGTACCCCACTGGTTACTCTTCCCTCTGTGGAGTGACAGCCATTTACCACCACCCTCTGTGTCCTGCCACCCAGCCAGTTACCTACCCACCACACTACTGTCCTGCCCACACCCATATTCCCCAGTTTGTGTAATAGGCTTCTATGTGGCACAGTGTCAAAGGCCTTGCTGAAGTCCAGATTGGCCATGTCCACTGCCCTCCCCTGATCCACCTCCCTAGTCACCCAGTCAAAAAATTCAATGTTGGTTCTGACATGACCCCTGATGAAACCATGCTGCCTTGGGTCCTGTAGTCCATTGACAACCAGATGTTCCACCAATCTCTCCTTCAGTAGTGCTTCCATGATCTTTCCCACTACCGAGGTGAGGCTGACTGGTCTGTAGTTCCCTGCTTCCTCTTTGTTCCCACTTTTGTATAAGGGGACTACATCTGCTGTCCTCCAGTCTTTGGGTACCTCCCCTGTTTCCAGTGATTGGCTGAACAGGATAGCCAGAGGTTCAGCCACCACCTCTCGATCCCAGTCCTTTCACAGAAGAAAGGGTTCTGAAAGAACTCCTAAACCTGAAGGTGGACAAAGCAATGGGGACTGACGAGATTCACCACAGAATTCTAAAAGAATTAAGGGGAGAACTAGTGACACCATTGACTACCCTTTTTAACAAATCATGGGAGGATGGTGTGGTACATGAGGACTGGAGGAAGGTGTATGTGATTCCCATCCACAAAAGTGGGAGCAAGACAGAGGCTGGACACTACAGACCTGTCAGTTTGACCTCTGTGGTAGGGAAAGTGACTGAATCGCTTCTGAAGGAAAGAATTGTTGAGTAACTAGAGGCCAGTGGGGCACAGGACCCAAGGCAGCATGGCTTCACAGCAGGAAGGTCATGTCAGATGAATCTAATTGATTTCATTGACTAGGTGACCAAAGTAGTAGACCAGGGAGGGGCTGTGAACATGGCCTACCTAGACTTTAGCAAGGCATTTGACACAGTCCCACACAAAAGATTAGTAAACAAATTAACCAGCCTGGGAGAAGATCCCAGGGTGGTAGCCTGGGTAAAACATTGACTGGACAACAGGACACAGAAGGTAATTGTAAATGAAGTACACTCTGAAGAAAGGGGGTTACTAGTGGGGTACTGCAAGGTTCAGTACTGGGTCCAGTCCTTTTTAATGTCTTTGTAAGTGATATTGCAGAGGGACGGGAAGGAAAAGTATGCCTCTTTGCAGATGACACAAAGATCTGCAACAGGGTTGATACACAAGGAGGCATGGAAAGGATGAGAAGGGACTTGGCAAGGTTGGAGGAATGGTCAGAAGTATGGCAGCTTGATTCAATGAAAAGAAGTGCAAAATAATGCACCTGGGAAACAGAAACCAGGGGAACAGTACACAATGGGTGGCCATATACATTAAGGACACCATCTCTGCTACCTGCCTCATCAACACATCCGAACCAAAGGAATTTGAATTGTTTGTCAATCAAAATATCCTTCCTAACTTGTCTTCATTTAAATTGATTGGCTGCTATAGGCCCCCTCTGCAGGCCTCAAACTACTATCTCACCTGAGTCAATAATCAATCTAGGCCCTGAAGATACCATCATCCTTGGTGATTTGAATTTAAACTGGCTATCTAATGTATCTGCATCATTGGTAACCTTTTGTGACACCTATGGCTTTACACAACTAATTAAAGACCCAACTCAGGGTTAACCTAAAAACCCTAGCAACAGCTCACCCTGGATATTATGTTGGTAAACAAGCCTCACTTATATACGGATGCAGGAGTACTACCGAATGATGTAAGTGATCATTGTCCTATAGTTGGCATAAGATCTACACTCAAACCACTCCAACCCTGCAGAATTTGTCCTCAAACGGTCAAAAAGAAGTTCAACATCCCAGGTTACTCCATGACTTGAGTAATACAATATACTGGCAAGATTTCTACCTACAACCTCAGTTGAAACAGCCTCCAGACCTTAAAGGACATTATCACTAATGCTCTCAATATTCATGCACCAATCACCAGTATCAGAACTAAAGCAAGATCCTGCCCTTGGTTCACCACTGATCTTAAAGCAGCCTGTTAACCAGGGACAAACTGTGGAAAAAGGCAAGAAAAACAAAGGATACCAGAGACTGGCTAAATTTCAGAAAAGCAAGAAATTCATGTACAAAACAAATAAGAACTGCCAAAGCTGCCTATTATAGAGCTGAATTGGATGCCTCCTATAATAACCAACCAGACTCTGGGGAACTATAAAAGGAATTCTGGGCCAAAACTCTACTCCTGCCTTAACCTCCAAACTGCTACTAAATGATACAGAAATTACAGGCAAACAAGAAATCCTAAATACCTTCAATGACCACTTCACCACAGCTGGCCTAGTATTTGACCATCACCTGCAAATCTCTGAGATCTTCCTTCATCTCTTCAATCCACTGTGGGACAAAAGGCTACATCAACTTTTTCCTTCAACCCAATATCCTTGAAAGAAGTGGAAGACCTCCTCTCTAATTTAAATACTTCTAAGAGTGCAGGTATAGACTCCCTGGATCCCTACTTCCTTAAAATTGCATCACACGCCTTATCTGCCCCTCACTCATCTCTTCAATCTTTCCCTCACCACTGGATCCATTCCTCCACTTGAAAACAGCTCAAGTAGTTCCATTACTTAAATCTGGTGATCCCATGAACCTCAATAATTACAGGCCCATTTCCATCCTATCAGTACTATCCAAGATGCTCGAAAAGTTAGTAAACTCACAATTAAGGGTCTACCTGGATAACAATAACCTCCTAAATTCAGCACAGTCAGGTTTTAGATCAAGGCATAGCACCATTTCGGCCCTAGCCAAAGTAACCAACGATTGGCAGATTGCCATGGATAAGAAGAACAGTACCTGTGCTGTGTTCCTGGATTTGAGTAAAGCATTTGACACAGTGGATCATGAATCATTAATCACCTCCTTGGCTCACTAGGGCTGGATTCTCCTCACTCAACTGGTTCAAGTGCTACCATCAGATAGGTCACAACTGGTAAAAATGGAAATTACCTATCCACCTTAAAACCACTGCTAAGAGGTGTACCGCAAGGCTCTATTCTTGGCCCCATCCTCTTTGCCATTTACATTAATAATATTGATGCCAACCTCACTCAATCCAACAATTCATCTGTTTGCTGATGATACTGTATTATATGTCAGCAATCCTTCATTACCTAAAGCCTGTGAACTGCTACAATCTGAATTCTCCATCCTGCAACACAATCTACTGATAAAAGCTACTTCTAAATGCCAAAAAAACAAAAGCTATGTTCTTTGCCACAAAGAGTTGTTCTGCCACTACCCCATCACCCACACCTACAACTATCCACCTTATTTGGAGAGAAGCTGGAATTCGTTGATAACTTCAAATACCTTGGAGTCTGGATTGATAACAAGTTTGACTATTCTGTCCATATTGAGGAGCTACTAAAAAACTGAGACAAAGGCTTGGTCTATTTTTAGAATAAAGCACTACCTCAACAGAGACTCAAAAAAAGATTAATCCAGCATCTTTCCTATCCCTCATTGACTATGCTGACTTTCTATGGCCATTGTTCACTCCTCTTAAATAAGCTGGACACCCTATACCACAGGTCCATCAGATTTATTACTGACCTTCCCTCCAGCACCCATCACTGCTTCCTTTATAAGGCAGTTAACTGGACATCACTACAACACAGAAGAAATAGGAATGTTGCAATTTGGATATTCAAAGCTTTATCAGGCAAGCTACCCACCTATATCACAGACTGTTTTACCCAAATTACTTCTAGGCCATACAACTTAAGGATCAGCAAACTTATCATTCTAAAGGTCCCCAATGCCTGCACCCAGTTTGGGAGGGCCGCTATCAGCTATTCACTTGCAGTTGCATGGAACTCACTCCAAAAAACCATGAAGCTAAATAGACTCTTACCTTTAACATCCTTCAAAAGATTATTCTCCACCCTATTCCCAGAACTCTGCAATTGCTTTCACAAGGCCTAATCCCTGGACCCTACCTACCCCCACCTCTTCTTTCCGTTCCATTATGCTAGTTCTACTTTTATCCCAGTCACCGGATATACTCTCATAAAAGCCAATTAGGACCTATAATTTATATATTATGCCTGCTATACCCATTGCCTCCTTTTCTTACAGGTTAAAAGATTTTAATGTGCCTTGTATATATGTATATTGTTCTATATTAGCACTTTATGTCATTGTACTACTGTTTATGTTATTATTGTCTATGTAATAATACTTTGCACTTCTTGACCACTCAGGTCCATCTTGTAAATGAGCTATGCTCAATGATGTTCGCCTGATTAAATAAAGATTTTGATTGATTGATTGACAATGCGGGGGGTTAGTATCAATGACAAAATGGAAAGGGACCTGGCAGTAATCATAACAGATGACTTTAAGGTTGGCACCAATGTGAGAAGGCAGTAGGGAGGGCTGGGGGGATAGTGGGATGTATAAGGAGAGGCATCACCAGCAGAAAACAGGAAGTTGTTATCCCTCTGTACAGACAGTTGGTGAGACCCTATCTGAAGTACTGTGTCCAGTTCTGGAGACCCAATCTCCACAAGGACACAGGATGGAGTCAGTCCAGAGGAGAGTAACTAAAATGGTGCAGGGTCTGCAAGAGAAGCCATACGAGGAGAGACTAAAGGAGCTTAATGTACTGCATATCTAGCATAAGGACTTCTATTGTGTATACCTCTTGTATTACATATTTTTTCTTTGTTGTTGTACATTTTATATCTCCTGTCTATGTAATTGCAAACTGTATGTGTATGTGCCTCAGGACCTCCTTGTGAATGAGCTTGCTCAACGGAGTCTTTCCTGCAATAAACTTGAATTTGAACTTAATATGTATACCCTTGAGGAAAGGAGGGAGAGATGGGACATGATAGAAACTTTTAAGTACCTCAGTGGAATCAACAAAGTCCAAGAGGGTAGCATCTTTCAGAAAAAGAGACTTACAAGAACAAGGGGACACAATTTGAAGATAAAGGGGGAGACTGATCAGGGGCAATGTGAGGAAGTATTATTTCACAGAGAGGGTGATGGATGTGTGGAACAGCCTTCCTGAGGAGGTTGTGGGGTCTAAAATTGTGGGAGAATTCAAGAATGCATGGGACAGACATAATGCAATTCTTGTGGGGGGTAGGAAGAAATAGGCTGTTGGTTAACTAGGATCTGCAGCTTATCCTGTAGGTAGGGAAATGGGCAGACTAGGTGGGCCAAGTGGTCCTTATCTGCCATCAAAGTCTATGCTTCTATCTATTAGTTCCTTCCTTAGTTTTGTTAATGAGCGGATTAAAATTGGCAGCACAAAGTTTAGAAGGGTTGGCAGTAATCTGGATTCCTAAGTATTTTAAGGAGTTCAGGGACCAGGCTATGCCTAAGAGTGTTCTATCTTTCTCCTGGCATTTCTTATAAAGGGGTAGGACTTTGGTTTTGGATCTTTTAATCTTAAACCCCGACAGGAATTCAGAGGTGCGCATGATGTTCAGAAGTGGTGAGAGACTACAGGAGAAGTCATTTACCAGGACCAGACAATCGTCTACATATAGTTTTGTTTGATAGTCTTTCAAACCAACTGGGATATCCCCTATGTCTGTATAAGCCCTAATAGCGGCTGCTAAAGGCTGTATGGCCAGCGCGACTAATAACAAGGAGAGCGAACAGCCCTGGAGGGTGGCTCTCTATAGCTGAAAGAGGGGTGAGAATGCAGAGTTAGTAACCATCCTTGCAGCTGGCCGACTATGTAGGGTCTGAATCCACTGCCTAAAGTTTGGGCCAAAACGCATATGGTTTAGCACAGTATGGAGATATCCCCACTCCACCAAATCAAATGCTTTTTCAAAATTAATTGCAGTTGCTGATGCTGGAGTGGGGACAGAGCTCACAACCTGCAAGATAGAGTAATGTCTGAAGATGGTCTGAACATAATCTCCTTTTTATAAAAATGACCTCAGAAACATGAATTAGGGTGGGCAGGATGTTCTCCAAATGGGCTGCTAATGTTTTAGATATTACTTTTGCATTGGTATGGATAAGGGAACTGGCCAGTAGCTGGAGGTGAGAGATAAACTGTTGCCTTCTTGGGCAGGATTGTAATACTGGCTTCACAAAGGGTAGCTGAGAGAACAGACTGACAGTGAGCTTCAAGCTTCATCTCATGAAGGGTAAGGCAAACAGTATCACTCAGCAATTGATAATGATACACGAGGAACCCATCTCCACCAGGAACGTTATGTGGAGGCAGAGAGGCAAGACCTTTTTTGATTTTGATTAGAGTGAGGGATGCTTCTAGTACAGTTTTTTGATCCTCTCATAAATTAGAGAGAGGGAGGAAAGAGATAAAGTTTTGAAATGGTGTTTGAGCCAAAGAACCCTTGAATGTGTACAGCTTCTTGTAGAATTATAGCATAAACAGATTAATTTCCAGTGGTTTATTTTTAGGGATGCCCGTGGAGTTACGTAGTGCAGCAGCATGCCACTCTGCCTGTTGCTTTTTGAGTCTGTATGACAGCAATTTATTCAGCTTCTCACCCCTGCCCTAGTATCTATGTTTCATTCTCTTAATAGTTAACTCGGCCTTCCTGGCAAGTTGCGAGCTGAACTGCTATCGGAGTTTTTTTTAGCTCCATAAGGAGAGAGTGATTATTTAATTTGGCAAGTCAGATTTGTATGTGTTCTCTTTCTCTTTAAGGCTAGCTTCTAATTTTTTGCATTTGGCTTCTCTAAGTCTGTGTCTATGTGCAGTGTATACCATTATATTCCCTCCGAGTGGGGCTTTGAAAGCCTCCCATACTTACTGCTACAGAACTGTCTCCAGGGTGATTGTTTTTAAAATGGGCTGTTTCTTCTTCTTTGACCATTAATTAGTATTCTTAAAGAAGCAGAGGGTAAAGTCTCCAGAAGGCTGATCTGGGCAAATCAGGACTTCATGGTAGTGCCAGGGTGACAGGTGCATGATCAGAAAGATAAAGCAGCACAATATCTGCTGATATGGCTCTAAGTGTGAGAGAAGATGGCCAGAAATTCAGCCAGCATGTCATTGTATGGGAGGCCGAGAAGTATGAAAAGTTTCTAACAGTGGGATGTAATAACCAACATGTGTCGAGAGTACATAATCTGACATTAGAGTTTTAAGTGTTGTCAGAGATCTGACATGCAGGTCTGGCAGCCTGTTGGATCTGTCGAGGCAGGATTCTACAGTTAAATTGAAGGCCCCCCCCCCAAAATAACACTATTGTCCTCAGTCATATCTGAGATGCCCTTTAAAATGTTGTCAAAAGTTGAGGCAGTGTCAATATTCGGGGCATGCCCATTAATCAGGAGGAGTGGGTCATTTGTGATGGTAAATGTAACTAGTAGGCAACGACTGTCTTTACTGGCTATCTGTTTTATCAGTGTCCATTTAGTAGCTTTCTGTAGTAGTATGGACACCCCATATTTAGAGGAGGGGGCACAATTATGTGCTTCCCATACAACCCGCCCCTGAAAATGGGACTGTCTTGTCTCAGTGGGCTCACCTGGTTACCAAAATTCAGTAAATAAATGAATAAAAAACCCACTATCTTATTAGCTTTCTGGCCTCAACCTTTGTGAATGTGTGTGTGTGTAATTTCTCTAACTGGGCTAATACACAATGACACAAAGCTCTGTAACAGAGTAGACACACCAGAGGGTGTAGACAGAATGAGAAGGGACCTGCAGAAACTTGAAGAATGGTCAGGGGTTTGGCAGTTGAAATTCAATGCAAAGTGCAAGATAATGCATATGGGGCACAAAAACCCTGCCACAATACATCAGTTGGGGGTGAGGATATAGCATGCACCAAGCAGGAAAAGGATCTTGGGGTTATCATCTCTGATGACCTCAAGGTAGGGAAACAGTGTGACAAGGCAGCAGGTAAAGCAAATAGGATGCTGGGATGTAGGCAGAGGCATCACCAGCAGGAAAAGGAGGTCATAATTCCGCTATACAAGACACTAGTGAGGCCCCACCTGGAGTACAGTGTACAGTTCTGAGATCATACCTACGTAAGGACATAGACAGGGTAGAGAAGGTTCAGAGGAGGGCAACAAAGATGGTGCATGGATTGCATCACAAGTCCTATGAAGACAGGTTGAAGGAACTGAACATGTACTCCCTGGAGGGGAGGAGGAGAGGATATGATAGAGACATACAAGTATCTTACAGGAGGAACAGGGTGCAGGAATACACTATTTTTAAGGAAAAGATGTTCCAGGACTAGAGGGCATGGGATGAAGTTGGAGGGAGGACGATTCAGAGGAAACATGAGGAAGAATTTCTTCACAGAACGGGTGGTGGACAAGTGGAACACCCTGCCAGAGGAAGTGGTGGGGGCTGAAACAATCACAGGATTTAAGAATGCATGGGATAGACATAAAGGAGTTCTGGAGGTCAGGGGTAAGGGACAACAGACTTCTAGGAAAACATAAACTGAACTTACAAGCTCAAATGGGCAGACTGGGTGGGCCATAGGCCCTTATCTGCTGACACTGTCTATGTATCTATGTAATACCTGTTTCCTCTTGCTTGGGGAATTCAGGCCATGTACATTCCATACTGTGAAACCGAGACTGTTCACGAGACATTGTAGTGAAACAACATGTAGTGTGAGGTGGAATATGGAGGATTTCATTTTTGTAGTGCCAGGTTTAAAAGGAGCCTTTTTGTACTACTGTCAAGTCTATGAGAACAACTAAGCAACAATAGCAACTATAGACTTAATATTTGCCATGTATAGATCAAACTGCAATTAAGATAAAACACATAATATTACAATAATGTTGTAAGCCACAAACCACTTAATGGGGGAACAGGAGGGTAGAGTCACTTTGTAAGGGAGAGTAGTGTAAAACTCTGTCTCTAAGGTAGGATCAGTAATGCGCCTCTCATCCCTGTGGGGGTGGAGGGAGTAAGTTGTTGTGGACTGGTTACGTGATCCAGAAAGTATTCACCTGTCATTGACCAAACTGATCCAGTCTGGGACTTGGGAGATAAGCATGAATAGTACTATCACACAGAACTTCAAAAAAATTGAACCTTTGTAAAACATTTTCAAAAATATTCAAATCTCCAGTCATACAGTCCATATCAAACTCAGAGATGGCCATAAGAACGCCATCAGAACTGTAAAACTTTGTGAAAAGTTAATGAATAACAAACATTTGAGTAAGTCTTATAGTAGTTACAGATATGATGGGCAGCCTTCTAGAGTGCTTGCAGGGTGGAAGGAGAACAGATTGGGTGGCCAAGGAGCAGATGACATGCCCAGAACTGAATGGAGCTGTTCCACAGGCGGTAACCAGGTAAGCTGAAATGAGGCTGAGCCCCACACTGGAGGGACACCTAAAGGGATGTACCCAGTGGCATGTAGCCAGTCAGTTGTGCCATGCATACTGCTCTAGTTATGTTTAACAGCAGTACTCGGACCATTCTGGGCTCACATCTCTAGTTGCTCCACTTCTGTGATGAGGTTCTAGAAAGAGGAAGGGAGGTAGGGATCAAAGGCTATCTGAGTCATTAAAATATCAAACATAATGTCTAGCCCATATATTGCTGTGGTCTGCCCTGAGCACTGCTATGGATATTCAGGTATAAAGCTTAAAAGACACAAAAAGAGCGTGTCTCTAGGTGTGTGGTCTTTAAAGGTAGCTCCTGCTTGGTCTATATTTGCTTTTGAATACTAAATTAGGAATGGGGAAAGAAGGGTGATTGTAGAGGATGAGGTACCGTGAGAGTTACAGATGTGCTTTGCTGTTCATGACCTTTAAAGCAGTGTATCCCTCAGTTACCTGTCTCTTCACAGCTGGGGAGGGGGGGAGCAGTCAGATCAATTGCGTAGATAAATTGCAGGGACTTAGCACCTAGGAAGGAGTTCTTTATAGTCTCTGAGGCAAAAGGACAGGCTTCAGGAATGAATAACAGTACCCCAGCATCTTATGGGGAAGGCTTTTTGTAGCATTGTATGTGCTATATTCCTAAAATAGAAAACAGGATAGTCTCTGTAGTTCTGCTGTAAGAGTCTGAAAGGGATTAGGCCCAAGTTATGTGGTGGGAATTTATGCAAGTCAGGAAGGCATAGTAGTAATTGCATTCACTGCATTATGAGTGTGTCTTCATTGTCCAGCCAGAGAAAGACTAAGGCTATGTATGACTTATAAATCAGTTCACACAGGATGCAGATGTGGAGATCCAAGAGTTGTCCACAGCCTTCATGGGTGATCCCACTGGGTAATGTACCCCAGTTTGACCAAGACTGTGAGATAACCGATTGGTAGATTTTGGTAACATAGCGCTCACCCTTTTCAGATTTGAGGTGGGGGCAGAGGAGTCTGGTCAGACTGTGCCACTGGTGTGGGGAACTGAGGTACTGGCTCATTGTTGGTGGCAACTGCTAAGTTGGACTAAGATGAAGGTTCAGAAGCTGAGGTGGGTAGGAGCATGAGTGCTGTATCTGTAGGTTGCATTTTAGTCAGCAATGTAGTCATCAAGGTCGAATCATCCGGTGACGTGGAGTGCAGTTGCTGCAAACCTGTTCTACAGCTTTGGGGTGGATATGCAGAGGAACTGCTTGTCAAGGTGGAGGATGGGGGCTTTGTTTTCTGCTTTTGGAGTGGTGCCTTTGAGTGACAGAACCCTTACAAGAGTTGGGGTCTTAGTTTCTTCTGACCTCGATTTCTGGTGACTTGGTTCCACTGTTCACCCAAAGTAGTCCACAAGTTGTAAGTGACGGAGGATTGACTGGGGTGGGATACTGTCACCTCCATGGTCTGGGAGGCCCCCTGTGGAGCCAAGGCAGAGTGCAGGCCTTCAAAGGAGTGATTGGGCCAGTATTGTGAAATAAACTGGTCCGCTTTATTTGGATTTTAAAAGTATATTGGGCCCCATTAATTTGCATCCATAGCAGAGCTGGCTAATGAAGGGAGTATTGTACTCCATCTTGTGCAAATTTGTGGTGTACTGTGGTTCAGTGGAGTAGCCAGGCATTTCAGATTTGTACACCAACCTGCCACACTGCTACCCTCTTCTTCACTGTTGTTCATGCCTGCCACCTCACGACACGAGTCCAAGGTTCCTGTCTCCAATCAGATGATTCCCACACTAGACCTGCTGTCTGTCTGCGCTGCTACTGTGGTGCTCACTGCCCATTGGTAAATGCCACTGACAGCACCATGAGTCCAAGACCACAGCAGAAATTTCTTCTCTCTCCCCCTGTAGGTAGGCAGATTTTCTTCACTTGCCACTCCCATGAAGTCTTCATTCTTCTAGCTGGCAGTCTGTTCTTCCGTCTGCTGCTCCTCAGTTCTTTTATTGCTTCTCTCGCTCCCAGTACAATTGAACTAATAGTATGGCTTCTAACTTTGCTGGGGCATTTAAACTCATTGCTCAAGACTTGCTGCACCCCCTACCAGATGCCACAGTCAATCACTATGTAGGCAGACCATGCGGACCTAATTGAAACCTTCAGCTTCAATGTCCACAGTCCACTCTGCTACCCCCCCCAAAACAAAGCTGAAAGAGAAAAGAAAAGAAAAGACCTGAGACGCCAAACAAAGGGATTTAGATGCAATGGATAGAGGGGGCAGAGCAATGCTGGCCAGCTTGTCTGCTACCCCCTGCTACTGAACTTGGTATGCCGTGGCTTACTTGGAGTATCAGTAGCTACACCCTTGCTGTGGTTTAAGATCACCTTTTCTTAGATAGTTCAGCAGAGAAGTCCTAAAATATTTGAATAGTGTGCCACTACCATTTCAAGGAAACCTCCCCCCTGGCAAGACACAGAACATTTTTTTAACAGTGTATCTGAGGAACTTACACAGCATGGGTCTCAGTCTCTTCCCCTGCTGGGGCTTGGGAGCAAGTGATCAATATGCCCATCCCAGCTCAAGTGCTGGATAGTGGGGAGCATCCAGTAAAGCTGGTGTTATATTTTGGAGGAAAGTAATCATCACATCAGAGCCTTCCGTACCTTCAGGGAACCCCACAACTATTAAGTTTTTCTTCCTGGCCCTATTTTTCTTCCTGGTCCTAATGTTATTTGGATGTCCTCTGTGTGCCTAATGCACTGTTTTGCTGCTGCAACCCCAAGCTGCAAGGTCATGGTTAGCCTGGATTGTACTGACCTTACGTTTTGCTGTATACTAACATACTAAAATGCCAGCAGAATGGGTCTAACGATCTTTCGTGTCTGCTCGTTTGGTCAGCCCCCATGCTGGGAGCTGACCTTGCAGCCCCAATCTCCCTCTCTGGCTTTTCCCCTCCCAGTCCCGGATAGTCTCGCTGCCCTGGTTTTGCTTTCAGAACCCTTCCCCTGTACCTGTCCCACCCCCTCTTGAACCCCTCCACTGTCTCTGCCTCCACCAGCCCCCTGGGCAGCGCATTACATGGCTTTACCGCCCTCTCAGTGAAGTAGCACCTCCTCCTTTCTTCCCTGAATCGCCCCCCTCCTGCTTCCACCCATGTCCTCTAGTTGGCCCCTCCTCCTTTCTTCGAAGCATCCTGACTGCTCTTCACCTATTTACCCCCTTCATGTACCTGAAGACCTCTATCATGTCCCCCCAGTCCCTTCTCTTTTCCAATGTGTACATATTTAGCTCTTTGAGCCTCTCCCCATAGGTCCTATCCTCCAAGCCCCAAATCAATTTGGTTGCCCTCCTCTGGACCCTCTCCAGGAGTTCAATGTCCCTCTTTAAATGTGGCTTCCAAAACTGCACGCAGTACTCTAGGTGCGGCCTCACCAAGCAGTTATATAGTGGGAGTATCACTTCCCTCCTTCTGGAGGTGATCCCCCTATTGATGCATCCAAGCATCCTGTTGGCCTTTGCCGCTGCCCTCCTACAAGTCTCAGAGTTGTTCATCTTGACATCCACCACCACCACCACCACCACCCCCAGGTCCCTCTCAGCCATTGAGACTTGTAGCATTCCCCCCCCAGGGTGTACACTTGTCCTGGGTTTCTGGCTCCCAGGTGCAGTACCTTGCATTTCCCTGCATTGAACCTCAGCTTCCACTTTCTAGACCACCTTTCCGGAGCCTCCAGGTCTCCCTGTAGAGCCACCCTCCCCTCATCCCCATCTACCACCACCCCCAGTTTTGAGTCATCCGCAGAGAGACTCATCTCACTCCTGATACCCTTCCTCATGTCGGAGGCATAGGTGTTGAACATGAGGGGCCCAAGGACCGATCCCTGAGGGACCCCACTAATGACACTCCTTGGGGATGAGACTGTCCCACCAACCACAACCCTCTAGGTCCAGTCCTGGAGCCAGTTGCCTATCCATCTGATCATCTGGTTCCCCACCCCCATTTCTCCCAGCTTATCCAACAGGCCCCCGTGAGGAACAGTGTCAAATGCCGTGCTGAAGTCAAGAAAGAGGACATCCACTGGTCTACCCAGGTTCAAGGCACTCGTTACCCTGTCATAGAACTCCACAAGGTTTGTCTGACACAATATTTCCGGGTTGAATCCATGCTGCTCCATCGCCCAGGCACCCCAACTTTTCCAGGTCCCCCCAGTCTCTCCTTGACAATGCCCTCCATCACCTTGCCCACCACCGATGTCAGGCTGGCGGGCCTGTAGTTCCCTGCCACTGCCTTTGATCCCCCCCTTGTGGATAGGCACTATATGCTCCACCTTCCAGTCCTGGGGCACCCACCCTGTCCTCAGAGAGATGCTGAGGAGCTCTGCCAGGGGTTTCGCCAGGACATCCACCAGTTCCTTCAGCACTCTGGGATGTAATTTATCCGGACCTGGTGCTTTCTCTGTCTTAGGGGCCTGAGGGCTTCACTCACTCTCTCTCTGCCATGATTTCCACCTCCGCTACCTCGTTACCCTGCTTTGCCTCCCCCTCACCTGCCAGTGATGCCGCCTTCCCCCAGACCCGCCGATCGGTAAGGGTCCCCCCCTCCTCAGCTTCACCTTCTTCTCCCATGTATGATGCAGCCCCCCCATTTTCCTTGGTAAAAACTGAGACGAAGTACTCATTTAGTACCTCAGCCAGCTCACACGGGTCTTGTGCCCATCCCTCCCCTGTTTTAATCCTGCTAATCTAGTCCTTCACCCATCGTTTTTCCCCAAAGTATCAAAAGAACCCCTTGTTCCCTCTCCTAATTTCCCTGGCCAGGTTCTGCTCCTTCCTTGCCTTAGCTGCCCTCACCACCCTAGTGGCCCTTCTGGCCATCAGTTCATACTCCCCTCAGTCCCTTTCACTCCTTGAGCACTTGAATTGCCTAGAGGCCGCCTTCTTTCCCCTCACCTCCTCCTGAACCTCCCTGGTCCACCAGCAGGGTTTTCGGGCCCTACCGCATTTTCGTCTTACTCTTGCACAGGTGGTGGTAGCATTCTGCACCCCCCCCGATGATTTGCCACCCGCTGTCAGTGTCCATGTATGGCCCAGTCCCATCCAAGTGCTCCTTAAGGATCCTTCCCATTTCCTTGAAATCCACCCCCATGAAGTCGGTTACCTCCGTCTTTGTGCAGCCTTCTACCCCTCCTAGGTTCAGGCAGAACCAGACCGTGGCATGGTCGCTCCCTGCCAATGAGTTCCTTTCCTCCAGGTCCCCAATCTGGTCACTGTCTGCCAGGACCACATCCAGTATCCACTCCTCCCTAGTCAGTTCCCCCACCTGCCGAGTTAGGAACGCCTCCTGAAAGACGTTCAACAACCTCTGTTCCCTGGTCACTGAGGATGTCATAGTATCTTTGAGAATCTGTGCCAACATAGCAGATATGGGAGCCAACTCAATGGGAGCAGTTGGATAGTGTCCAGATGATGCAGCCATGATGCTGAAACTGGGTGGAGGGGTGAGTCGATCTGAGAATCATCACTGATTCTCTTTGGTGGTTTGGATACAAGTCACACTTAGGCGATGGGCATGATTGCAAGGTGGTCTGAGGCAGCAAGAACTTGCCACTCAACTCGGTGATGGTAGTACCCATCTGCACAAAAGGAAGTTTGCCTGATAGAGCCAGTGGAATTACATCGGATGTAAGTAGTGTCGCTGTTGTCACAGCATTAGGGGTGGATACTCTGGGATTGTACATCTAGAGCACTTGAGCTCGTGCTTCAAACGGCCATCTTGGCACTAGCCGTTCATGCCCCTGGAAATCCTGTGTTTGTGGCTTTGATATTTTTGTTGGTTTATTTGTTCCATGATACTGTGGAAGATGGTGATTTCATAGTAATATGAGGAGCAACCGTAAACCAAACACTGTTTTTTGTATATGAAGTATACACGTGCATTGACTTTAATGTTTGATTACTGGGGGTGTTTTTTTTTTTAATGTTATGTAAAGACTGACTGATATGGAAATCATGTTGGATATTTACTTTTGGGTTACGTAACAAGTTTTCCTGTTCAGATTTTGGGGCAGTTTTGTTCAGTTCAGGATCTCTGTACTGGTCATTGTTGATAGTGTATTTACCTCTCTGTAAATGAAGAGTAATAAGAAATCAGTTGTTCTCTCAAGTTTATTAAGTAAGGATTAACCCACTCCAGAGCCTGGGTCTCTCAGGGATAAATGTATGGCTGGTGGGGGGGTGGTTGGATGGCCAAGTGGTTCCAACCACACAGCCATACACTAATCCCTGAGAGACCCACGCTCTTGAGTGGGTTAATCCTCTTGTAACATGGGGAAGAAAAAGGGTTTGGCTCACTTCTGACATTTTTTCTTCCCCATGTTACAGGTTTACAGGGCTTATTTTTGGAGTTTTAGGTCGTACTTCAGAACTTCCGGTTTGCGTGTTTTTTCCCATGCCCATGAGTACATTTGCAATGCTTTTGCCTGGCACATTTTTAATATTTGTGTTCTTACCTTTAGTGTTGGCAATGCGCTCAATTCTGTATGTTACTGAACTATCCTCTGTAGCTCGTGGGTCCGAGTGTTTGTGCAGTATTCCTATGGGGCTCGGGAGAGTGAGCGATAAGCGGAGACATGGGAGTGTTGCGTGGAAGAGGCTGACAGACAGTGGGAAAGCGGCACGATAACAGTGGCCGCTAGATGCAAAACAGAATTTGATTTATTTTTCTCCTCTCTCTCTGTCATTTTGGTTTTGAAGGTGCTGTGATAGAAACATTGCATCCCAAGGGAAATGTATGAAAAGAAAAGCTTCATATTGTCACACAAAAACGTGAAAGTCTTCTACGAAACATAGAGGCGATTTGTCAAAGAAAAATACTGGCATATTTTTTTATTTACGTCTTGAATTTAAAGTTTTGCCCGAAATCGGCAATAAAAATAAAACAGTGCTGATAAATAACAAAAGTGTTGTTTTCTGACTTGGGAGGCTGATTTTACAAACAATCATCTTGTGTGTGCCCACTTTTGAGGAGAGAGTTTTGTTTCCTGCAAAAAGCAGCACGCACGCTCCTCACTCTGTCTTTTGCTATGTATTTTCTTAGCGTTCTCTGACGCACTACACTAAGAATGGGGATAAGATACTGAGATGGGAAAAAACGTCCCCTGCATAGAAACTATATACTCTTGTTCCCCACAAATAAAATAAAGATAACCCTAGTGCAAAACACCAGTCAGCACTAATTAAAGAGACGCATCCAGTGTAGTGGCCACACTAAGACACTACACCATACATTAAATCCAGCGTGCCCATACATTAATTGAGAGTTAATGTATGGACACGCTGAGAACACATGATGCTGTTTGTCCAGTGAGTCATAACCCTTTTTCTTCCTCATGTTACAACTCTAGTTAAACTGAACAAACCAAAATATGTACTGCTTTCTGTATGAATAGTTGATGCCTTTCTGTACCTTTGGTGCTTTGATTTGTATTTACACCTCATTTAATTTTTGTATCTGTGTCTTACCTCCTGACAAGTTGCATGTTGTTTCTGTGTCCTTACTTAATTAATTTCATTCTTATTTTGAATGGTAAGCAATCTCTCCCTTCCCACTGATCCTCAAAACTGCACACCCACAGCTAACTCCACCTAGATATTCCCCCTCTCATGCCCCCGCGCCCATAACCACAAAGTACTCTAGGGGCAACGTGGGTCATCCTCTGGATAGTGCTTTAGTATGTGTTTTCCGGAAAAGTAAAAGGATGCAGTTGATCTGTTTGTTGGTTGTGTCAGTAAATATCATATACCATAAATGGCAATATACAGACTTTAATAACTCGTGTAACATAATTCACTTATAACACTCACAAAGGGTGTACATATATCAAAAGATCAATCTTTTAAATTTAATCATGGAAACTAATGAATTTGATTTAAGAACCTTTTGCAGAGTCAGCCACAAATGAGCAAAAAGTTCTTAAATTGAATTCATTAGGGTATCCTTATTTTTGCTCTGCTTATTTTGTATATTACTATAGTGTCTTTACTTTTGCAGTGTACCATTTATTTTTATATATTCTCTCCTAAACTTCCGTCACTTTGATCACACCTGGAAACAGGTCAGGGCTTAGTGTGCATTTTTTTGTCAACAAAGTGTAAATAAATTATGCTGCCTTGGATTCCTAGTCATAGAATTTAATTCTTCGGATTCTGATCTGATTTTTGGAATTAGAATCTTTGGACCTGCAGTCTCAAAATCTTAATTTAGAAATTAAAAGCTAAAGTGTTTACATAGGGAATTAGGATTAAGGATTAAAGATTTAGGAATTAAGATTCCCAATCCAGTTTGGATTCTGAGGTCATTTTCAGAATCAGAATAGAAATCTGTATTTGGAATCATAAATTCCAGAATTCCCAAAAATTCCTGTTGGATCGGAATTGGCCAATTCCAGGCATCCCTGAAATAAATAAATAAATAAAACCCTGCACAGAAATTTGCACGTCAGTACACAGAGATCGATTCTTTCTAATATCTACTGTACACTAAAAGGGAAACTTGGCATCATTGAAGTTTTAAACTCTGGGAATGCAGGAAGTTTGCAATAAAAAAAAAATCTCAAACAGCATAAGCATGTTTTTGTTTTAAATCATTGGTTTTGAAATGTAAACATTATCGCTTGCAAGATACGTTACAACATATACGAGGCAGATGCATGTATGCAAATGCTCAGAAAGAGAAGTCTCAAAGATGAACAGTGTATCTAGAGTTTTGAGTGAATGTACTGCGTCTGCTGTGTCTCCGGTCTAGACATGCCCTCATCTTGCTGTCATCATTCTAGGTGTATCCTGTCTAGGGCACCTTCCCACCCACACACGTAAAGTAATGTTTCACGAACCCCACCCACACTCCTAACTGTGCTAAACCCTGTCACCAATTCCCCTAGCTTTTTCTAGAATCTAGATAAAAGCTAACACAAAGCACATAGCCACTTTCAACCCATTGGCAGAGTTGCAGTGCCACTGATGATGTCAACATTTCTGGTTTGGGAACAAGTCTTTGATGCCGGAGGGTCGGTTGGGGAAGGAGAGTGGAGCCTCCCAGAGGACTGTTCTGCCTCCAACAGGGGGTTGAGGGAAGCAGGTTCTGATGCTATTTTACCACATGAGTAACCAGAGGTGACAGTGCAGTTAGAGCAAACTTGTAGGAGGGTGACGCCGGCTAGCTGTGTGAGCTGCAACACATTTGCATACATTCATCATGGAGCCCATGCCACCTGATTCATGATGGGGGTGACTAAGTAAGAAAAAAATTGGTGTGAGCAGAAAACTGCTCAGAACTCTCAGGATTCAATGGCCTGATTGTGCATCACCCCCTACCAACATGTGTCTCCTGTGGAAATGCTGAGCCCCAAATGGTCCACTGCAGGAGGAACAAACTCTTGGGGTGCAAAGGGAGTAAGAAACTGACAGAGAAGGGACAGGGGGAGCTGTGTGGGTGCTAGCAGAGAAGGGTAACACCAGCCCCTGGGGATTGGGAGACTAACACTACAAAACAATGAAAAACAAGAATGGAGCTGCTTTGTACTGCAACCTACTCCCTACCTGAGTTGAAATTCTATTAGTTGACATTCTGTGCCAACCCTCCACCAAACACACACAGATATTTAAAATCCCACACTAATTCCTCTGCTGTGGAAACCCTCCCAGGAAATCCTCTACCTTTTTAGAATGAAAGAAAAAAACACCATTGACTGCCCCATGTTTTAGTTCTACTTCGCATGTGAGCTAAACAAACAAACTGCTTCTAGTTTCCCTCAGAGGCATTGTAGTGTGATAATGATCTAACAGTCAGTGTTTTTTCTTTCATTTTAAAAGGTTGAGTATTTGGTGGAAGGGGGTTGCACAGCTGAAGCATGACTGTTGAAATATTTGTGTTTTTTTTTTTAGTGGGGAAGGGAGTTGGTGCAAATGCCTAAATGTCATTTTAAAAAGCTTGGAGACTTGGTGGGAGATGTTGCACAGTTGGGGGTAAATAAGTGTGTGTGTGTGCTGGGCGGAGGGCTTAGATGACATCACTACTGGTGCGAAGCAAGCTAAGAATTTTCATTTGATAGAAAAAAGGCCCACAATGATTAATGAAGTGCACACAGTGGGTTCATTGCAACACCCCAGGGGGGTTGAAATTTTCACATGTGTGTTGGGATCGTTGGCAGTTTTAGTGGGGGGGAGGGGAATATTCATACAGAATATGTAACGGGACTAGTGAAAACATCAGATGCATTTTTACTCTTAAGACATGGCCCTGTTGACCTAACTGTTAAAAATATTTCAGATATTTTCGTTAGCCCTATCACATATAAATCTGAAGTTGTTTTGTGTGGATAATTCTCTCATGTGCTTAGATAGTACAGAAGTACAGATTATCCTTGAACCTTACACTATCTGAAACAATATCTGAGTAGTACTTTGGATAATGTAAATAGTACAGTATCTGATATTCAACCCTGAAGCCTAATTTGAAAACTGCCATGTATGACTAGTTTTACAGGGCATTTTGCACAGACATTTTTGCAAGCCAGTCCCATCATGTGTTAGGTGCTCTTGCTGTGATAAGGGCAAAGGAAATTATATGTACACAGTGCAGTGTTAAAAAATTAAATTAGTATTTACTGCACAACGAATCGTATGCACTGCATCGTAGTTCTGCTAATTCAAGCTACATACCTTACTGCAGACAAAATGGTATCCGTCTGTCTGGAAACTCTAGGCTGTTGTGCCTATATTAACCAGCCCAGCCCTACATAAATTCTAGAGACTGGAGGCCATATAATTCAGTTTGATTATCAGTGGCATTCAAACACATTTCTAGAATTAATAGTCTGTGATCCAGAACAGCACAGAACATGACTTGGCCCATACATTGACACTAAGGGTCTGATTTTAGAAGGGATGTCCAAATGCTGGCCTGCAAGTGCAGCAGTAGCATTACCACTTGCAACACCAGTGACCAGGGTTTGGGATCGAGCCCAGGTCACTGGGAAGCTGGCTGGGCGAATATGATTGAGCGTCCTGTGGATGCTCGCATCCTCGGGGGGGGGGGCCTCTGGTCCCCACTGTTCTAGTGCCATCTGGGTGACCACAGTTGGCAGTACAGCTGGAGTCAGTATCAGGGAGAGGAGCATCACTGCACTGACATTGAGGCGTCAGAATGCATCACTCCACTGACGCCCAAGGGTGGTGCAGCAACAAGTGGAAAAACCCTCGCCTGTGCAGGAGGTTGATGTCCCATCATCATCGATGGGGCTGTCGCACCCAAGCTAAACTCTGCCTGGGGGTTAAAGGAGGTGGCCTCTGGGTGGCCCTTCCTGTGGGGGTCATCTATGGAGGAACATGGAGTAAGGTAAGTCCTGGGGATGGTGGGTGATGGGACTGGGTGGGGCGGAGGATCAAAGGGGGACTGGGCAGGTGCTAAGGAGGGAAAAACAATAGAAACAGTTAAACAAAAAATTAAATAAACAAACAAAAAGGATGTCCAACTTGCCCAGCACTTAGGTTTAGACCTCTCTGGTTGAGAGATCTAAATATAGGCCTGGTATTTAAACCAACTTACCAGGGAATGCACTATTCAGGAGGGACGGGGAGGAAAAAAGGGAGGAGGGGTGGCTCTTTACATGAGGAAGAACATAAAGGCCACAGAATTACATGGAGGGGGGTCAAAGGAAAGTGGAGGTACTGTGGGTCACCCTGGAAACAGGGAGGGGGGCCACTATTCAAATAGGGGTGATCTACAGACCTCCAGCACAGGGGGGAGGAGGAGGAAGATAAGGAGATGACAGAAGGGATGGCTAACAAGGTGAGATATTGCTAATGGGGCACTTCAGTCAACCAGATGTGGATTGCAGCCTCCCTGCTGCGGTAACAGAAGCAGAGAAATCCTAGACTACCTGCAGGGGGGGCTCCTCAGGCAACTAGTTAAAGAACCCACTTGTGAGGGGGTGATACTGGATCTGGTACTGTCAAACAGGGACAGTATGGCTGATGTCACAGTGGGAAGCCACCTGGGGATCAGTGATCATTGTACGGTGTGGTTCAACAGAAGGACAGGGCCAGAATCTAATCACACCAGAACGAGGGTCCTGGAATTCAGGAGGGCAGATTTCAAGAAAATGGTAGAGTGCCTCAAGAGAGCCCTAGCAGGAATAGAGGAAATGGGTGGAGTCGAAGAAAAATGGGCAGAAATAAGGAAGGTAACTGAGAAGGCAACTAACCTCTATCTCAGGCAGGTTAAAAAGAGCAAGAGAAAAAAGAGGCTGCTGTGGCACTCCAAGGAAGTAGCAGAGAAAGTAAAGGAAAAGAAGCAGGCATTCATAAGGTAGAAATGGATACAGATGGAAGAGGATAGGGAGAGTTATCAGAAGTTGTTGTTCTGTTTAGTATATTTCTTGCATGGGAACATATAAATATAGAAGTCTTCCCCGCCTGCTTTCCCTTTCTCATAATTTTTCATGTAATATTTAGCCTTTTTTCTTTCATACATTCCTTTTTTGATTATGATTTTAATAACAGACTTGGGTAAACTCATACAAGCAGGTACAGCTATATGTGCATCAAGGCACTTTATGAATATTTTAAGAATAGTTAATGATGACTGTGTTTACATAATTGTATTCAAGTATTGTATAGTAGATGTGTTACATACATTAATTTAGTTGATAGGGGTGTATGATTAATTTGTTTTGTATATATGTATTCTGTATATTTTTTTCTTTTGGTACTTCATTTATATCAATGCTGGAACTTTAAGAAAAGTTTCTGTATGTGATCACGTGTGTGTTGTGGCCTGGGGCTATATATGGTGTAACTTTGAAATGGCTTTGATTGCATCTTGAAAAAGCATCAAGAGCAATGCGAAACATAGACAAGGAGCTTTGGAGGGCTGCTACTATACGTTTTTACCATATATTTATGAATAAAATGTTTTTACATGTACAACCAGAGTATGGTTGTTTTTTGGCCTCTGACCGGGGTGAAGCCGAGTTTTTCTTTTCTTTTTTTTAATCTGTTTGCTTGCGCTTTGGCTCCCCTGCATGAATCTAAGCTGTGTTTGTTGTGTAATATTGTATGATAATGGAAACATTACTAAAAGAAAGGATTAGGGAATACCTAATAACCAGTGGATTGCAGGATCCGAGGCAGCATGGGTTCACGGGGGTGGGGGATCTTGCCAAACAAACCTGATGCAGTTCTTGGACTGTTACCAGGAAGGTGGATTGTGGATCAGGAGAGGCAGTGGATGTGGCCTACCTGGATTTCAGTAAGGCCTTCAACACCGTTCCACACAGAAGACTAGTAAACAAGCTGGATAGCCTGGGAGTGGGTCAAAAGATAGAAAAAAGTACAAAATTGGCTAAGTAACAGAACTCGGGGTGGTGGTAAATGGAGTTCACTCAGAGGAAGGTAAGGTAACCAGTGGGGTGCATCAGGGTTCAGTACTGGGACTGATTCTCTTCAGTGTCTTAGCGACATTGCAGAGGGGCTGGAAGGAAAGGTATGCCTATTCATGAATGACATGAAAATTGGCAACAGAATGGACATACCAGGAGGGTGGAAAAAATGAAGGAAGATCTGAAAAACCTAAAAGTTTGATCAAGGGTTTGGCAACTGGGCTTGAATGCCAAAACGTGCAAAGGTGTGCACATGGGGTACAAAAAACACAAGGGCAACACATCATTTGGGGGGGAGGTGTTATTAACCACAAAACAGGAAAGGGATCTGGGGGTCATCATATCTGATGACTGGAAGGCAGCAAAGCAGTGTGATAATGCAGTAGAAAAGGCTGCTAGAATGCTTGGGTGCATAGGGAGGGGTATCACCAGCAGAAGGAGAGAGGTAGTGTTACCACTGTACAGATCACTGGTGAGGCTCCACTTGGAGTACTGTGTTCAGTTCTGGAGGCCCCATCTAAGGAAAGACACTGTGACACTGCGGGTGCAACTACAGGATCCCAAAAATAGATCACTAAGACTGGGGGTGGTGTACAGACCACCCTCTCAGATTGAAGGGATGGACAGGGTACTGGCAGAACAGAACAGGAGGAACTGCGGGAAGGGGTGGTGGTGATAGAAGCAAACTCCAATGCAGCGGGAATACCCTGGATTGGGAAAGAAGAAGAAGCCCGAGGGGGGGGCAGCAAGGTCAGCTTCCGAGGCCGGGGCTGACCAAACAAGCAGACACGAAAGACCGCTAGGCCTATTCTGCTGGCATTTTAGTATGTAAGTGTTGTAGGGGACTTCAACCTGCGGGGGGGTGGAGTGGGACACACCTACCACAAAGAGCAGAAGGGAGCAGGTAATGCTGGACACCTTCCAAGAAAGCTTTCTAGTACAGTTGGTCAAGGAACCAACTAGGGAAAGGAACACCCTTGACCCTGTACTGACGAACGGGGAGTGGATGAGGGATGTGAGAGAGGAGGAACCACTGGGGGGAGTGACCACCTGACAGTATGGTTCCAGTTACAGATGGCTAAAGAGAGGATAGCATCTGGCACAAGGGTGCTGGATTTTAGGAATGCCAACTTTAAGATGATGAGGGAAGTGGTACAGAGGTTCCTGTGCAAAATTCAACCGGGTATGGACACACAGCAAAGGTGGGAACTGATAAGACGGGATAGTGGAGGCAACAGAAACTTGCAGTAGGGCCAAGACTAAGAAGGCTTGGGGGAAGAAACCCAGCTGGATAAGTAAAGGGGTGCTAGACAGGGTGAGGAAGAAAAGTGCAGTTTACAGGAGATACAGAAAATTGGGGAGGGAGGAAGATAGGGAGGAATACCTGAAAGAAGTCAAGGAAGTGACCAGGGTTGTAAGGATAGCCAGGATAGCAAGGGAACTCAGGCTGGCTTAGGGCATAAAAAAAAAGGGGAGAAAGATTTCTTTAGGTACATCACGGAGAAAAGAAGCTGAAAGGACCAAATTGTAAGAATTAAGAATGCATGGGGATGGGTGGAAGAAGGGGGTGAAAAGGTAAAAGCGCTCAACGACTACTTCTGTTCAGTCTTTACAAAAGAAAAGGAAGGGGTGCTGCCTATAGTAGGAAGGAGGATAGAAACAGATGGGGGGGTGATGGGTGGAGAAATCACTGTGGGGAGGGTGCTGCAAGGGTTAAGGGCACTGAGGGTAGACAAGGCTCCAGGATCAGATGGAGTACGTCCAAGAGTGCTGAAGTAGCTGACAGCGGTCCTGGCAGGACTCTTGGCAGACTTATTTAATTCATCTCTAGACACAGGATGCATACCGTAGGACTAGAGACTGGCTCTTGTAGTTCCTCTCCACAATAGTGGACCCAAGGACGAACTGGGGAACTGCAGGCCAGTAAGTCTAACGTCTATAGTGGGGAAACTAATGGAGACCATCCTAAACGATAGGCTAGTGGCACTACTGGAGGTGAACAGGGTGCAGGACATGAGGCAGCATGGCATCGTCAAGGGCAGGTCATGCCAGACCAACCTGGTGGAATACTATGGCTGGGTGATTAGGCAAATTGACAAAGGCCATGCGGTGGATGTCCTGTACGGAGACTTCAGTAAGGCCCTTGATACAGTACCACATGAAAGACTTGGAGTCAAGCTACAGAGCACAGGGGCAGGATCAAAACTGGTGGAGTGTGTGGAGAACTGGCTAAAAGATAGGCAGTAGAGGGTGGTGGTAGGTGGGAAATATTCATCCCCTAAGCCTGTGACAAGTGGTGTTCCACAGGGTTCGGTGTTGGGCCAAGTGCTGTTTGACATATTTATTGCAGACATCTCTGAGGGCATCAGCAGCAAAATCAGCCTATTTGCGGATGACACCAAGATGGGAGCGGTGGTGGACAACCAGGAGGGGTGGCATTGGCTACAAGAGGATCTGGCAAGGCTAGAGGCATGATCTGACAGATGGCAGCTGGGGTTCAATGCAAAAAAATGCAAGATGATGCACCACTTTGGAACAAAAAGCTACCATCTGGGGGAGTGCAGCTGGAGGTAACAGAAGAAGAGAAGGATCTAGGGGTGCTCATCATGGGAGCAATGAACAATTCCGCATAATACAGAAAGGCAGCAGCAATGGCCAACAAAATGATGGGGTGCATTGCAAGGAGAATTACCTCGAGAAGAAGGGAGGTTATTCTACCGTTACACAGATAGTTGGTTAGACCCCACCTGGAATACTGCGTGCAGTACTGGCACCCATACCTACAAAAGTACATTAGGCTGCTGGAGGGGGTGCAGCGTAGCGCAACGAAGATGATTCAGGGCCTGGGGAATTGCCATATGAGGTCAGATCAAGAGAATTAAACATGTACACACTGGAGGAGAGGAGGGACTTGGGGGGATATGATTGAGACCTTCAAATACATGAAAGGGATAATCAAAACAGACACAGAGGGTCTATTCAGGAGGAGGGTGGGGAGAGACACTAGGGGCCATGACATGAGATTGGAGTGGGGGTAGATTCAGGAGGGAGGTGAGGAGGTATTTCTTTATGGAGAGGGTGGTGGCAAAGTGGAACACGCTATCAACTGAAGTGGTGGCATGTACCACAGTGGAATGCTTTAAGAAGAGGTGGGACAGAACAAGGAGGAGGGTGGTGGACGCATGGAAAGGCCTTCCTGAGGAGGTCATGGGGTCAAAAACAGTTGGGGAATTCAAGAATGCATGGGACAGACATAAGGCAATTCTTGTGGGGGGTAGGAAAAAATAGGCTGTTGGTTAACTAGGATCTGCAGCTTATCCAGTAGGTATGGAAATGGACAGACTAGGTGGGCCAAGCGGTCCTTATCTGCCGTCAAAGTCTATGTTTCTATTTAAAGAGAGGTAAGGGAAGGGGGTGGGGCAGCTGCTGAATAGCGAGCTAGCTGCATTCACGAGCAGCCCAGAGAGACCATGATGGCCTTTTGCTGCTGGCAGTTTTCGTATATTTGTATAGATTGGTGGAGGAAGTACAGAAAAGGGCAATCAAAATGGTACATGTCCTGCATCAGAAGCCCTACTAGGAAAGACTCAGGGATTTAAATATGTATTCCGTGGAGAAAAGGAGAGAAAGGGGAGACGTAGTAACATTCAGGTACCTCAAAGGTATCAATAAGGTACAGGAGGGTAGCATTTTGCACAGAAAAGATGCTCAAGGACAAGGGGTGTTGTTGGAAGGGCAGAGACCTAGAAGAGTTGTGAGGAAATACTTCTTTACGGAAAGGGTGGTGGACATCTGGTACAGCCTCCCAGCAGAGATGGTGGATACCAAAATGGTAACCGGTTTAAACATGCATGGGATAGGCACAAGGGGACCTTCATATCATAGCCAAAGCCTCTTGTCAAATCCTTGCCTAGCTGTGACCCTGGGTGACCTGTATCATGAATTGTACCAATAGCCCAGGACATCTAAAAATTGTATCTCTGAATATCTGCGGCCTTCTCTCCAAACTGCCACAATTTCAGGCCTGGGTGGCTCAGATTGATCCTGAAGTAATCTCCCTAACAGAAATGTGGCTACCACCAAAGATTCCAGACACAGCACTTGCCCTTCCTGGATATAACCTGCTCCGGCAGGACCGTACCTCGAAAAGGGGGCGGGGGGGTTGTCTGGTTTACCTCAAGAGTGACATCAGAGGGCAAATACCACCAATTAGCTTCTACACCAAGGAAGTACAGGTTCTAACACTAAAACTTAATATTGGCCAACAAAACAAAGTGCTACTATTAACCACTATATACCTGCCTCCTGGGACACTACTCACTGGCTTCCCACAGCTCATAAGCCACCTCGAACAGAACAAACTAAACTGGGAACATATAATCCTAGGGGACTTCAACATTAATTGGCAAGCACAGGATGCAACGACAGCTAGAGACCAAATAACCGGACTGTACCTGACCCAACTGGTCACACAACCCACCAGACAAAACTACCGTACAGGAACCAGCACCCTAATTGACTGGCTACTCTCCTTCTGTCCTGAACATATCGCAGAGGTAACAGTCCTACCTGACACCATCAGTGACCACTCCCCTGTACTACTTACCTGGACAAACAAGTTCACTAAGAGTAAGCCTAAGACCACCAGGAACAGATCACTAAGGCCTGGTCAACTAGACTCCTTCAGGCACTACCTAAAAAGGATTGACTGGTCCCCATTGGATAGAGTCAAGGACGGAAACCAAGCACTGGATTACTTCTGCAGTATTTTTACTAAAGCCTGTGACATCTTTGCTCCTTACAAAACAAAGAAAGCCAGTGGAATCCCCAACCCCTGGCTGTCCAGCCCTCTAATTGAATGCATGCGACTCAGAGATCACCTGTGGCATAGGGCCAAAGCCACCGGGAATCTAGCTGATTCCCAAGCGTATAAGGCAGCTAGAACTACCTGCACAAAACTCATATGTCTGGCGAAAGCAGCTTACTACAGTGACCTCCTAGGAAAGACCTGGGGTAGAGGGAGGGAGTTCTGGGACTCTGTAAAATCTCTCATGGGTAGAGCCTCAAGGGCCCCACCGGACCTTATAGTTACCAACTCTGGTACATTGCAAGACCCAAAGGAAATCGCTGATGCTTTTAATGTTGCATTCACGGACCTCAGCAATGTGTTGCCCCCTGAATACCTGAATCACACCCTTGCAGGCCAGCAGCACAACCTCAACACTCCATTACCACAGAATAATGTTACCCCACCATTCTACTTCAGGCAAATCTCCACAGGTGAGACCATCAAATATATCAAACGGGTCCTTGGTAAGACCAGGATGGGAAGTGACATGATCGATATGAAGATGGTGGCACTCACATTAAACAAACTTGTGGCACCACTCACCAAGGTATTCAATGCCTCTCTAAGATCTGGCATCTTCCCTGACAGGTGGAAAGAGGCTCTAGTCACACCTGTTTTTAAATCAGGAGACAGAGCTAATTTAGCAAACTTCCGGTCCATCTCGATTTAACCCCCCTTCTTCAAAGCACTTGAAAGGGTGGTCTCAGAACAACTAACTGAGTACCTAGACAAGCATAGCCTTCTCTGCTTGCAACAACATGTATTCCGACAAAACCACTCCACTGTCAGCGTGCTAGTAAAGTACACCACTCAGCTTTATGGGGCCCTGGATAAAGGGATGGTGGTGGGGTCTATCTTCATAGACCTCACCAAGGCCTTTGACACAGTCAGTCACCAACTGCTACTGAAATGTCTCCTTGCTACAGGATTGTCAATGGAATCTGTGGCCTGGTTCCATAGCTACCTAACCCATAGATCTCAACGGGTCAGGATTGGCAATATTATCTCTGAGCCCAGGGAAGTAAACCTAGGGGTCCCGCAAGGTTCTATCCTCGGTCTTCTCTTATTCAGCCTATTCATAAATGACATGCCTTCTACCTGTCCTGCACACTCCATACTCTATGCAGATGATGCCATTATCGCCATCCCAGGGAAAGACCTGGGATCAATTAGCTCTGAACTTCAGCACAATTTCCGTGCATTGGAATCCTTGTTCACCCAAAATAAACTGCTACTCAACTACAAAAAGACAAAGAGCATGCTCTTCAGCACCCCACAGAGCAAGATTCGAGGGTCCTCGCTGCATATATTCAGTAGCGAAGGAGAAGTACTAGACCAAGTCAGTACATTTAAATACTTAGGGATTCACCTTGATGACACCCTCACCTTCACTGCCCATGCTGAGCAACTGGTAAAGTCCACCAACATGAAGCTTGGCATCCTGTACAGACACCGCACCGCAATGACACCGGCTGCCCTGAAACTTGTTATGTGCAGTTCACTTCTCTCATCTGTGGATTATGGTCTTGTCATATATGGGGCAGGCACAGACACAGCACTTAAAAAGGTCAAAACCATCTTCATCAAGGCCTGCTGCCTGGTCCTGGGAGTACACAAAATGACTCACTCTTGTGACCTATACAAGGAAACTGGCTGGCTCCCACTCCACCACAGACTCCAATACCAGGCCTGCCTCCTTGCGAAAAAGTCCCTGATGGGGTCCATGCCTATGGCTATTTCAGCCCTCTTTGAGCCTGCACAACCATCTAAATGCACAAGGAGTGCCTCCAAGACTGTTCTAACTGTTCCCTTCAAACGAACCACCCTTGGCAAAAGAACCCTCTTCTACTGTGGGCCTAAATGGTTCAATGATCTGCCTGCAGACCTTGCCAACTCCCCCAGACTTGGCTACTTTAAAAATGGGCTTCGATCTCTTCTTGCCAGCAAATTTGACTGCCAGTGTTTCTGTTAACCCATGGCCTCTGACAGCGGTTCTCTCACTCCCACCCCCACCCTCCTGTTCCACAACTGCCCACTTCCCCCTCCCACCTCCCACCACCTACTACCGCCCCTTGACAAAGTCTCACCTTGGCTGCTAAAACATGCATTTCTGCAGACTGGGAGCACCCCGTCTGAACTGTAACATGATTGTTAAACACTGTACTGCACTTACAGTAATTAGTGCTGCATTAATATGTTTCTCTGGAAGCGTGGTCCTGTTTCTCCTTACTTCTTGTACCCTGCTTAATGTTGTAACTGCACACTAATACCACTTGTTAGTTGATGTCTTTCTGTTCGGCAGTGTTTCATCACCTGTAAATGTCTTGTAATCTTTATTGACTTAGAGCCTTTGTAAACGAGCCCCCAGCTCAAAGGTATTAATCCGAATTTGAAATAAATAAATAAATATCAGGGCAGGGGGAGGTAAGGCCAGATATCAGTTAGGGTGTACAGTAACACAGTAGGCAGGAACTTAGAGCAGACTAAGTGAGCCAGGAGGTCCTTTTCTGTTGATAGCTTCTATGTTTCTATGTAATTTGCCAAATTTGCATTCTCAAATGGCTTTCTTGTTTAGTAAAAAAAGATGCTGGCATAGTGCCATGTTTGGAATCTGCCTGCACCTGATTCCCCCCCCCCAGCCTGAGTAACATGGCTTGTAGGTCCCAGTTCCAAAACAATTTAATGGGAATATAATTATTGGCTAGGGTCACTTACAACCCCAAACCACTATATAAAATTCTCCATTACGCACACTATGTTGTACATGATGGAGCATTGCGGCGATTCAGTCTCACACTCATCTGCTTTTGGGTGTCTGTACAACTTGTTTGCAAATTTCTTACCACATAGCCTGTTTCAACTACTATGCACTCTTGTGCACATTTAAATCTCAGTAAAATTTTAAAAATAAAATCAGTAAAAACTGCTTACTGTATCGTGATGCCCCCCCACCTCCAAAAAGTTGGGTCAGTGTCAGTTTGACCCACTTAAATTGCTGGAAATTTTCAGGTGGACCCTTCTCAGTTGGTTTCCTGAGCATATTTCAATCAGTAAACAAGTTTTCAGAGATCAACTATTTTCTAATTAAATGTTTTTTTTTTTTTATCACTGGAAATACATATAAAGGATAACATTTGGTGCCTGTGTACCATATTGAAGTAATGCTGATATGAGAGTGTCACCCATGGTGCCAACTTTCCAGGTAGGCTCTCTACATCTCAGTCTGATCCTGAACTCCTTTCCCTGCAATTTTTTTCTGCCTTTTTTTTAAAACCAGTAATTATAAAAAAAAATATTGGCAAGTGTGTGATTTTTCTTAGAGACCTTCCGTGCATGACTGTTGTAAACCACGACAGCAAAGCTGTGTTAAAAAAAAAAAAAAAAAAGGACTGTCCCATTCAGCTGCACTCTGCCTGCTCCTTGACTTGCTACCAGTATGCACATCAAGATGGGAGAACAAGTAGATTTTTGAAACTTATTTTGTCCTTGACAATTTACAAGATGTGAAACTGCCTGTGCCCTACAAATGTTACTGTCCAGGTCAGTCACATTTTGCTCAGACATCCTCTCTGTTTTTTGCAGAAATATTTTGTGCGGCAGATTGGTCTAATTGCCTTTGCGTTCTTACTGTTATGGCAAACATTTACTGCAATGGTCACCCTCTTCTTTTTGTTAGATTATTTTTTATTTGGTACACCAATATTATAGGTATTAACATTTGGTACTATTATGCCAAATACATGGTTGAATATGATTGTGATAATCTTTCTGAATGCCTGATGTCTGAAGTATCAAGATCCATGCTCCACCTCCCTCTTCAAATCTGGTCCTAAATCATTTAAATAAATGAGAGTGAAAATACAGAGAATGTATTGCTATTGCTAGTCTTAAAAATCAAACAAAAAACGGTGTCAATCAATGTAGTTTCGGTAGAGAAGAGTCATAGTTGTTGATTTCATTCAGATCAGCACTTGCAAACCACAAAGTACTGTGTTAATCAGTACAATTAGTAATAAGAACATTAATTAGCAGTTTTGTACACTGCAAAAATCACCCTCCTAAAATAAGGAAAAGCTTAAAAATCTAATATTTTATTGTCAAAACAATTCAAAATTGTTGCCAATAGGGCAAGGTAATAAGCTTAGTAAGGTTTTTTTTCAAAATAAGAAAACAATTCTTTATTTCAGAACTTGAGACACCTATTTTAATCCTGCTAACAGGACTAGTGCCATTGTAAGTGTGAATAGCATGGCCAAGAGCTGCTAACTGATGCCTAGCACCTATTAGTATGAATGCCTGACTGCTGCACACTGAGGTACTGAAATGTTTTGGTAGTGTTAACAAGCTGGCAGCAGTGCACTAGTTCAGTCCTGCCAAAATCCTATTTTTCACAGCTGTAAACTGTGGTATGTTATATCCCTCACTTGATTCCCACGCGCATAATAATACTGTATATTGCTCTCCCTGGTAGTCTACTGGCCCACACCCTTTTCTGATACCATTAATCCTTGTCCACCCCGGCCTGCAGACAGTGACCAGCACTTACCCTCCTCTCACTTCAATGGTAGCTGTTGTCTGCCATCCACAGTACAGAAAAAAAATGCAGTCTGATGAAATGCATATCACCCTTGCATGCAGACTTTGTTTTTTATGTAAATTTTCCTCTCATTCATAACTCTTGTATTTGACAAGTATTTTTCATGAAACATGGGTGCTGTCCTAGGTACCACCCCCTTCATGACTGTATATGTGGTGACATGTAAATCCCACTCAAACACAGCAGAAATTACCTACCCCCCCAAAAAAAACATTTTGTGGGGATTTACATGTAACCAGATACAGTATGTGGATATGAGAGTGAATGTACCTAGGGCAGCACCCAGGTTTTGTGAGAAGCGCTTGTCAAAAACAAATTTTTTGAAAGACAGAAATTTTATATAAAAGTGTCTGCATGCATTTTGTCAGACCTGTATTTTATTTTCAGTACTTGCAGGTGGCAGATGGCTGGTGGCTGCAGAAGTGAGAGGAGGGTGAATACCAGCTGCAGTCCTGGGGCTGGGGGGAGAGAGGGCAAGGAGGACTGGCACCAGAAGGGGGTGGGCCACTAGACAGGGACAACAATGTATTATTCCTATGAGGATTGGGGGGGGGGCAATAGTCTACCAAGGATTGTACTATATTATTTTGCTGATGGGGATCGTATGATGGAGGGACCAGATGTTTATTTGTTGGGTCTGTGCAGGGCCATCAGTCAGACTGCATTATACTTTCGTGCTAGTCATAGTGCAAAGACATGGTGCAACCTGGCTAATGGCCACATAATGGGGTGCAAATGTGTTGTTTGCAGCCAGCATCAATTCTTGGGTCATTAACATTTTTATCTTTGAATGTGGCAGTGTGGAGCTCAAGTGCTGTCCCATTTGGCATTTGCTATTGCTTCTGCATAGACAGTCATATTCCCTTACATATGTGGAGGCAGGTATCTTGGTTTTGTATGTTGGTATTTGTTAGTGCCCTGCACTAATATTGCTTTATTGGAACAGCAATTGTGCATTCTTCGTATGCATCTTGTTTGTTCCAATAAAGCAGTACAGTATTAGGGCAATATGCTGATTTTTATACAGACTAGGTATCTTGTGCAGCACAAACTTGGAGTTTTGAATACCAGGCTTATTAAAAGCTAAAGTAGCAGCATCAAAAAATAACAGCCAGAACATTTTAGTAATTTTTAAAAGTAGTCTGTTATTACTTTCTCATTCTGAAGTGTTTTCCTTTTTCTGTGTCCTCCTTAGCTGGTTTTCTAACTAATACTATTGGGTATAATGTGAAAAGCAATGTTTTACCTGAAAGTATCTAGTTCTGTTCCTTCCACTTCATCATCAGCATGTGACCTTACTCATTGTTACATCACAAGCCTGCTGCCTGATTGGTTAGTTACCAAATTACCAATCGGTTACCAATCTGGCAGCAGGAGAGTGGCACTTCCTGGTTACTGGTGATGTCACAGTCAGTGAGGTCACAATGCTGATGTATAGGATGGATTAGAACTGACTATGTCAGCCTTCAGGTACAGTACTGTTCCACACATCATACTCAGTACTGTCAGGTAAAATCTTCTAATTAGCAAAACAGAAGAGAAAAAATATATTTCAGACATAGAAAGTGATCGCTAGCTACTTCTGAAAGTTACTAAGAACTCCAGGCAGTGCACTAGCTCTTTGTCTTATTTGAAGAAAAGAACTAGAAGATAATAACTCTTATTTTAAGATCTAATTGATAATGTGACAAACTACCCTTTGGGCCGTATTAGCTTACAGGGTAGTTTGGAGTCTAATTCACTTCTTCTGCCACCACCTGATTATATTAGGAAATACCTCTGTCCTGGTTAGGGACTTGGAAGGTCAAACAGTAAAATATGGTAGAGTGCTCTTTGTATGGTAGACTTTAAACAGAGAATTCTCACCTGCCAGCAGAAATATTCCTTTCCAATAAGGATGCCAAGCCACTGGTTCTATAAAAATAGATTATTTACTGCTAAATACTACAGATATTTACAGACTTATACAGCAACCAAAAAGATTTAGACATTTTCAGGAAATTAAAAATAATGCAATTAAACAGAAAGATGACTGTTAGAATAATCCCAACATCTAGTCTCACACTACAGTCTATGTTTACCTGCCAGCTAACTTGAAAGGACATTCACCTAGATTGCCCTTCTCTCACATAGATAAGCTAGCTATCGAGCAGGTCTCTCTGATCTCTGGGGGACACACCAAGAATGTCCAGTCCTCTTGAAAGACTGCGGAAAATCAGAGAGAGCGAATTGGGATCCATTTCCTCAATTGATGTGCTCAGGGCTGTGGGGTGGGACCTCTCCCTGGAGTGACAGTCCCTCCAGTATTCCCAACCCCTGTTAGTGTGTGTGTGTGTGTCTGCTCCAGGCCAAGTTGTCTTTTCCACCGAGCACCTCCTCACATCTGTTTTATTATTTTATTGCGTCTTGCCTGCACAGGATGCCTTTGTGGGGAAATTTCCACTCTACCTTCTGGTCTTGTTTTTCCTTAAGGTTTCCAAGGGTCTGCTGCTGGGACATGTGACCTGGAATCCATTTTATATGCCCTATGTAAAGAACTTATATGAGAAAGAAAAAAACTTATAAGAGAATAACTAGAAAAAAAAATAATTACACTTACAAAAAAGATTAAACTAACCTAGTCACATTCCCATCAGTCGGGTATAATGAAATGCCAAATTGCTGTTTATATCGCTTGTTCAGGAATGATCACAGGCCTGTAGAGGGCTAGATGGGAGACATGCTGGTGACTCGTGTTCAGGAATAAGTGTGGACTTATAGAGGGTTGGTGGGGAGAGGAGAAGTGAGCATCCAGGTGATGTTTTCTTCTCATCTGGGGAAGGTGGGTTTTGCTTTCTGTGGCTCTACCCTCTGACTGGGTGGCCACAGGTGTGAGTGCAGCTGGTCTTGCAAGTGATAAATGGCATGGGGAGAGCATGTGGACTTCGGTGACTGTTGTTTGCAGGCAGCCAGTGACATCATCAGTCATGCACATGCTTGGGGGTGGTGAAGAATGGGACATTTGAGCTGCTGATTGGACAGATGACTTCATCACCCTTTTTCTCTACACACAGCCTTCAGATGTGTTACGGGATCTTTGACATTTATGTGGTCAGTCCAATGATGAAAGTGAACAGGAACGCACAGGAACTCAGTTCCTGTACCTTTTTTGAAGCAGGAATGGAGTTCCTGTACTTCTTCCCACTGACATTGTAACCAAAATTCTTAATCCAGCAACATAATGACAGTTTCTGGGCCTGTGACCTGAAATCAGGGTTTCTATAACAACATTTGACTTGAACAACAATGCTATTTTCCTAGAAATACTTCAATATCTCTAACTGAATCTACTAGTGTCTACACAGATAAATACGTCTTGTCACAGCTCACCTTCAGATTGAGGATCTTAATTCTGCATCTCATATTTGCCAATGGCTGAGTTCCTGTACTTCTTGTCTACCACTTGCACCACTGGGTCACCACCAGAAATGGGCAGAAGAGACAATGGTTTAACATCTCATCCAAAAAAACTGAGACTGAGGGAAATTAAAGGAAGTTCTGTGAGATTAAATATAGAGGGAGCAAGACAGATGAGATTAAATGCAGTTAATATGACTTGCTCTAGATCACTGTGATAGGGTTTATGCCACCATGCCTGACTTGCTCAGACATACATTACCACTGCAAAAGGTGCAAGGATGTGCAGTCCAGCATGAAATGAGCCATTTAGCAAAACCACATAGGTGGCATTTAATATCAGTTCTGTCGCTGAGGCTGCAAGGTTCTGACAAGCTAATCAGAGTAATGAAGGATTTTTTCTGTGGAAGGGTCCAACTTACTGTGAGGCTTAAGTACTGGTTGTGTTAAGTGGTCAGAGCGCCCTGCAGGAGGTGCACTTGTGTGCAGTCCAGCATAAGGGGGTTCAAATAGCAAAATGGCATAGTTCATAGTTGGCATTTATATCAGTTGTGTCACTGAGGCTGTAAAGTCCTGACCAGATAATTAGGGTAATGAAGGGCATTTCTTGTGGAAGGGTCTGACTGAATGTAAGGCTTAATTACTGGTTATGTTAAGGGGTTGGAAGTTACATTTCTGTATGGGAGCAGGCAGGAATGCTAATTATATATTCAAACTCAGCGCCCAGTAAAAAAACCTCTCTCACAGAGGTAGGAGGGATCTAGAGAATTAACTATTCAAGCCAAGGAAGAATCTTGACAAATAGAGAGATTGCTAGGAGGCTGCTGCCACATTTCTGGTTTGTGTTTTTATTTCTTATTTATTTTTATTTATTTGTAAAGTCAGTTTACAACCTTTGAGCCAGAGGCTCGTTTCCAAAGGTACCTCGTCACATTAAAGACATACATAGTGTTTTTGGTTACATAGCATAGATTTGCAAAACAATAGGCGTTCAACAGAGGCGCTACGTCACACTGAGGTCAGACAAATACATTTAGGTTACAGGGTACATGTAATTGAGAACAGGTGTTACACAAGTTGGTATCAAAAATTGAGCAATCTAATAGGTATACAATGAAACAGCTGGCACTGGCCAGGTTAGACATAGGCACGGTGTACCGGGAAGCGGTGGTGGGGATGGCTAGGTGGAGAGCCGCCAGGTGGGCGTTGTCATGAGAAGTCGAGGTGGACATTTACATTTCTTTACATTTAAAACTACAGCATAAGGGAATTGTTTTTCTTGTGTTACTGATCTAGAAATAAACACACCAGAGAAGCATTTTGAACCAGTTTATTGAGTGGCTTCCTGATTCACATGTAGTGGCCTTTCATAATCACACACAGAGTACATGGCAGCGATGAGGTTTAAATCCAGTTCTCATAGTTTACAACTTTGTGCTATTTATACTGAACTGCACTGTTTGATACTTGTACTCTTAGGGACCAATCCACAGTGGATGCAGAGTGGGGAGGTGTGCTGCTTAGTGCAGGTGCACAGGCACTGCCATGGAAAATTTGTGGAAGTTGGCTGGAGCAACATCCCCACAATGCACATACACAGCCCACAGACATGTCTTGACAAAGGCACTTTCAGCAATGGAACAACATACCACAGCATAAGATGGGCATTCCCACATATTCATCTCATTCCCCAGAATTATGCCATCACGGGGAGTGCAGTAGCAATTCCACATCCCCATAACATATTAGAAATGGGCTCACAGTCAAAATGTTCAGTTAGCATCAAACACACGGTGCCTGCTCCAGCAGCAGTATTAAGTGGGATACGCCAGTCAGGTGTTGACCAACACTGGGACACACATAGCGTAAGCAGTACCCTGACCACCTGTCCTCCTGTTTTTCCACACCCATATTAGAGTGTTTTGGATGTTGGATATCACTTCTGTTGGCCGATGTCCGTTTTGGGATCAATTAGCAAACTCTGAACTATGTGGCTAAAAAACTCTAACTGGTGATCTTCTACAGGCCTTGGATAGTATCTTTCTGTTTTTATTCTAAAGATATATTGTGTGGCTGGTCCAAAAGTGTTCTGTTACCCGAGAGATCCAGGTTCTTATGCTGACTGGGGTTTTGGCCCTGGGACCAGGGGTCATGTACTTTTCAGTGGTGAAGTGTTGGGCTCTCAGACAGGAAGGATGTAATTCACTTGACTTTCATTTACATGTCCCTGCCAGCATGTACAGCAGTGTTGGCAGAGGGCAGACACTTGCTTGCACTCTGAGCAAGAGGGCAATGCATGACAAAAGTGGTACTGCTATTGGGGTGGTTGAGTGGGGGGGGGGGTACTTGGTCCATCATAAAAGTATACAGCCCATGTATATTTCTAAGACTGGAAGTGCAGATTGATGAAATGCTGCTTATTCATGTTTGCTTAATTTTTCAAAAAGAAAATCATATTGTATTCACATCTCAGTACGCTGTTTAAATGAATGCATTTAAATGTCTTTGCAGAGGTTAAGTATGAGCTGTTGACACTCTCAGATATTATTTATTTATTTACTGCAGTTTAGGATTAATACCTTTGAGTCCTGGGACTTGTTTGCAAAGGTTCCTGGTCATGCACAAAACAATTAGTCAAACATACAAGTTGCAGACACTACAAAAAAAGTTAGACACAGCATATTGGTTGCAGAAATTTGAATGAGTTAGAATACATTGAAGGAACAGTTTGTTTCAGTCAAGTTACAAATAAAACAGGAGGAACATGGTTTCAAGGGTATACAGGAGTGCCAATAGAAATTCCTGGGCCTGGGAGACACCTTTAGGACTGGGCCTCTCTTAGCCTCACGTCACCTGTTACAGGTCCCCCTTTGGGCCCCCCTGAGCCACTGGGCCTGGGACAGTTGTCCCCCCTCTCTGCTCCCCTGAGGGTATAAAGCATTTCAGTGAGGGAACATTCAAGATACAGCTCAAACAAAGGAAACAGTTTCAAAGGAAGTGCTTTAGTTTGTCAATTTAGGGTCATCAGGCCCCTGGGAGTACTGGCCATACAGATGGGGACTAGCTATACAGAGGAGCAGCCTAAGGACAGCGTTGTCATTTTGTGGGAGGGTGAGTGATGGGGGAGTTGCTGCAGTGATGCCAGCAGTGTGGGGGTTTCAAGCTGAAGCTCAGTAGGAGGCAAGTGGGGGGCAGGCGTGGGAGAAACTAAGAGGTGGGTACTGGAGTGGAGGGAGGTGTGAAAGGAGGTTGGGATATAGATAGCAGGAGGTAGGTGGTGTGGTAATGGAGGGTTGTGCAGGAGAGGAGGTGGGGTGCGAATAATGGGGGCAGGAGAGAGTGGGGTTGGGAGGTGGAGGGATGATGGTGTAGGAGGGGATGGGGTGGGAAAGATGGGGGTGGGGAGGGGGTGGGTTAATTGAGCTAAAAAGTCCTGTAGTTGGCTAGTCGAAGCATGCACAGGCCAGTTCATGATGCAGTAAAGTCCTAAGTCCTGTTTTGAAAAGGCTAATCTTATTGCTTTCAATGAGTGATGCAGGTAGCCCATTATACCATTTTGGTCCTTGATACGAGATGGATTTCTGTGCCAGGGTGGTACGTTTAAATGGTACCAGGAGCCCGCCTTTCTCTGCACTCCTGGTTGGCTTAGATGATCTAGTCTGCTGGAAGAGTCCACATAGAGATGGAGGTGCTAGTCTTAATTGGGCTTTCTTGACAAGTAGGCAGGTCTGGTACCGGGCTCTGAGATGGAGAGGAAGCCATCTAGTGCCTGAGTAGATGGCACAGGTGTGGGTTGAAGAATCAGCTCCTAGGGTCAGCCGGCAAGCCTTGTTTAATAGGGTTTTTATTCAATTGAGGGCAGTTTCGGTGCCCACTGCATATATTGGTAGGCCATAGTCAATAGATGCAAGGACCAAAACTGTTTTCGGCTAGTTTTAGTGCATCAGGTGTCACAGAGTGCCTGTGGCGGTATAGCACTCCAAGTTTCATATTGGCGGTTTTGACAACATGGTCAATATGACTGGAGAAATTCAGAGTGTCATCAATATGAATGCCTAGGTATTTAAATGAGTAGACTTGCTCTAGAGCATCTCCATTAAGATTCTGTATCAGCATAGGATGGAACTTCTTTTTGTTCTGTGGGACAGTAAGCAGCATGCTCTTAGTTTTTTGTGGTTTAGCATCAGTTTTTTGGCGCTGAACCAGGATTCTAGCTTGTGGAAGCTGTCAAGGAGTTGGGAGGTGATGGTCGACTGGTCCCTGCCAGAGGCAGAAATGATGGCATCATCTGCATAGAGTACAATGTGAGCCAGGCAGGCTGAGGGTAGGGTATTGATACAGAGACTGAAGAGGAGAGGCCCTAGGATTGATCCTTGGGGGACTCCAATGCTTATCTCCCTGGGAGATGATAGTGAGTCTCCCATTTCTGACACACTGAGTGCGGTGAGTGAGGGAACTGCTAAACCATTTTACCACCTTTGGACCCACTCCTTAGCTACCCTGCTTGCTTACTAGTCTTCTGTGTGGAACAGTGTTGAATACCTTACTGAAATTTAGTTAGGCCACATCCACTGTTTCACCCTGATCTAGTTCCTCAGTCACCTAGTCAAAAAAATCAATCAGATTCGTTTGATATGACCTCTGCCCTATGAAACCATGCTTCCTCGGGTCTCATAACCCACTGGATTCAAGATATTCCACAGTCCTTTCCTTCAGCAATGATTCTATTAACTTACCCTCCACCAATATCAGGCTGACTGGCCTATAATTGCCAGCCTCCTCCCTGCTACCACTTTTGTGTAGTGGGACTACATCCGTCCTGCTCCAGTCCTCCGGAACCACTCCTGTTTCCAATGAGTTGTTAAATAGAACTGTCAAAGGTGCAGCCAGTATTTTCCTGAGCTCCCTCAATACCCTTTGATGCACCCCATCTGGGCCCATTGTCAAACTTCAGATTAGCAAGTCCCGTCGGGACTCTTGCCTCCGAAAAAGGACTAGTGTCCACCTCCCTCGATCCAAAGCTTTTTTTTACTTTTTTGTGGTCCCTCTTCTTCTTCCTCTGTGAACACTGAACAAAAGTATTTCTTCAGGGTGTCTGCCTTTTCCGGGTCGCCCTCTGCACAGTCCTCCCCTTCCCTTTTTAACCTTACAGTCCCTTCCCTGGTCTTCCTCTTTTCACTTGTACTCCCAAAAAATCTCTTGTCCCCTTTCATTACCCCCTGGGCTAATTTCTCTTCAGTTTTCATCTTTGTGCTCCTTACTGCTTTCCCTGCTTTCCCTGCTTCTCTCTGTTTCCCCTGATACACCTCCTTATCCTCATCCCTCTGTGTCTCCTTATACTTTCTGAAAACTACACTTTTAGCTTTTACCTTTTTAACCACCTCTTTCAAGGTCCCTAATGGTTCCTTTTAACTCTTGCTTTTGCTCACCCGTTGAATGCAGAGGTTAGTTGCCTTTATTATGCTTCCTTTCTTAACTTCGCCCACTGTTCCTCCACCCCACCCAGGTCATCCACCCTGCTAGGTCATCCCTGAGGCATTCCCCAATTTTTTAAAATCTGTCCTCCTGCCCTCCTGAAGTCAAGGACTCTCATCCTTGTGTGGTTTGATTCTGCAGCCGTCCTTCTATTGAACCACACTGCACAGTGATCATTTTTCTCCAAGTGACGTCTGCAACACTGTCTCTGTTAGTGAGTACGTGGTCCAGTACTGCCGTATCATGAGTGGATTCACTGATTAGTTGCCCAAGGAACACCCCCTGCAGAGGCTTCAGGATGTCCTTGCTTCTAGCTGAAGCTGCTGTTGGAGGCTCCAATCTACATTTGGCAGATTGAAGTCCCCCACCAGCAGCACCTCCCCCTTTACTGCCATCTTGCCAGTGGATTCCACCAGTACCTTATATAATTCCCTGCCCATGTGTTGGAGGTCTGTAGATCACTCCAGTGTGAATAGTGGCTCCATTCCCCCTCTTCAGGGTGATCCACAGCACCTCTGCCTTCCCTGTATTCCCTGTTCATGCAAGTACTTAGTGACTGTTAGATTGTGTTTTCATTTTATAAACTGAGATTGGAAAGGCTGTGGGGCCATGCAAAGTCCCTTTCATTCATAATTTGTATTATGTTTTCATTAGAGTCAGTGATCAATTAAGTAGAGTATTTTAGGGTTGGCCGAAGACTGGTCCCAAAAATGTTCTGACCCTCAATAATAAGGACTTGGAACATGAAGTGGTTCTGAATCACTCTGACTAAATAGTAACCTGTTAAGTTAATAAACATACCCCAGGTACATAACACTTTGCCAAATATGCAACATTTAAGAGTTGGGGTCAAAAGGAGTGATCTGAATGATAATTTTAAGTAAAAATACAAGTAGATGACACATTAGGTGGGTATACCTACATAGTAACATAGTGCAGTACCATAGTAATAAATGGTCAGAAGGGTCTCTCGGTCACTCAAGTCCACCTCAACCTCCACTTTATAAGAAAGGATTAGCAAGTATGCTGTTATGATGTACTCACTTTTAGGGATTTTCCACCCATGCGACTACCCAAGGTATCCTTTAATTCCATTTGTAAGTAGAACCATTGTTCAGGGTTATCTTGAAGGCCTGCACTGTCTTCTTGTCTACTGTTTCCACTGGTGGGCTATTCCATAGGTCCACAACCCTCTGAGACAGAAAAAGTGCCTCCTAATGTTACCCCTGGATTTACCACCTTTTGAGCATCAGGGCATGTTCCTCTTCTTGGAGGAGCACACCAGATTGTATAGTGCAGTCTGTTTGACCTTGCTGACACCCTTCATTTATGTGTATGGCTGAAATCATGTCCCCCTCAGCCTGCTTTTCGTCAGGGTCAACATAACAGCCTCCAGTCTCTCCTCGTAGCTTTTATCCTCCATACCCCTGATCATTTTTGTGATCCTGTATTGCATCCTCTCACCTGTGCAATGTCTGTTTTGTGTTGGGGAGCCCAGAACAGCACATAGTACTCCAGGTGGACCCTGACTAGGCCTTGTAAAGTGGTAAGATAACTTACCCTACTCTGCTGCCGCCTAAACACCTTTTAATGCATACCAGCACTCTTCCAGTTTTGGTGGCAGCAGCCATAAACTGCTTGTTATGCTTTTCCTTGCCTGTAATGACTGAGTCCTTTTCCTCTGCCACTGTAGCAAGAGGAGCTCCGTCACACAGTTTGTAGGTCCTGCCTCTGTTTCTCCTCCCCAAATGTTGTACTTTGTATTTGGCTACATTGAGTATGAGGCTCCCAAGATTCTACCCAGTCCCCCAGTTTTTTTGATCCTCCTGAAGTTTGTCCCCACCCTCAAGGGAGTCCACCACCTAAGCCTAAGCAGACTGTTGGAGATTCTAGCTTCCAGATCACAAATGAAAATGTTGAAAAGTAATGGCTCTAGCAATAATCCTTGAGGGACTTTGTTGAGAATCCTTCTCCACTTGGAGTAGTGCCTGTTAACCACAACCCTTTGCTTCCTACCCTCAGGTCAGTTATCAGTCCACCTTGTGTATAATTGTATGCCGCATTGGTGCATGTTGACCAGAAACATATCATTCATCACAGTGTAAAGTGTCTTGATGAAGTTCAGATAGACTGTATCTACACCCCTTCTCTGTGCTGCTCCCTGGTCATCCCTTTGAAAAATGGGTTCAGGTTGGTTTGGTGCAATCTGACCCTCATAAAGCCATGCTGATGGGGAGAGAACCTTGGCCTCAATCACATGATCCATTATTCTGTGTTTGATACTGGATTCTGGGATCTTGCAAAGCACTGATGTCAGCCTGATGGACCTATAGTTTCTGTGGTCCAACCCTGCCCCTTCTTGAGGATGGAGACCACATTAATTGCCTTACAGTCTCCTTGTAATGCATGTGTATAGGCAGACTATATCAAAAGCTAATCAAAAACTTTTGCCCACTGCAAACAAACTTCACATGGAAAATTTGAATAAAAAGTGAAGTAGGGAAGATGTTATATCTGATAATGCTGATGATTAATGCAGGGTTCGACCTTAACATTGTTTTACTAGCCCTGAACCTAGTGCAAATTGGCCAGGGCTAGTGCAGCTAACCGTCTACTTGCCTGTCTTGACTAGTGCAGGTTTTTCATGGCTGTTAATGAAGTTGAAAAAATCCCCACTTTAGCAGGCTGTAATTCTTTTGCTAATCTGCCTCAGTGTTCCAGATGGCCTTGTGTGATTAGCAGCTCATTAAGGGCTGCAATTATCTGGTAGTTCAAGAGGGGAATCCAACAAAAGTCTTGATGTGAGTTATTATCACTCAGTTGTTAGTTGCTTTGGCTTCTCAGAAGGAACTAGAAGGGGACAGGATCAGATGTGTTTCAGTACAGTAGCTGCTTCTTGTTGTTTTTACAGGGTTTCTTGTGGATTTTACTTGGTAGAAGGTTATTTCTTTTCTTTCTTACTACTCTAAGGGGCTAGCAGGGTATTGTTTTTGGGGCTGTTGGAAGTTTGAAAACTGGTTTGGTGGCTGTAAATGAGCTCATTTGTTGGATGTTTCACTGTGTAACAGGCTGCACTGGTGGAGGCCTATTTCTTCTGATTTAAAACCTATTTGGTGGGATTTGTTTGGGGCTGTTTCTTTGGTTGCAGGGCCTGGAGGGGCTGATACACTCTTGTGAGAGTTGGGTGTGAGGCCTAATCCACCCCCCCACCCTTCCTCCCTCCCCAGAGCTCTGCTTATTTATAGGGGAACACCTGCCCCTGCAATTGAGGAAAAGGCTGCAGGTGCAGCTCATGTAGTTCTAGCCACTGGGGGTTGGATTTAAAGGCTGGAAAAGAGGAGCTTAGGGAGTTGTTCACTTCCCTTATAAGTTTACTGTGTCATACTGCACCTAGTAACAGGGTTACTGGTTTATTGTGGGACTGTATCTAGGATTAGTGGGTGACCTGATTAGTCAGTAGGGGTGTATCTTGGACTAGTTGAGAACGGTGGCTCACCCAAGGAAACCTACTTGGAGGGGGATGGGACCACACGTCATTAGGGCCGGCATCTTTGGAAGGGTGGTGGGGTGTACAGGGTGTGGGGCAGCCATGATACTGGACTGGGCTTGGAAGTTCGGTGGTTGCCCAGTGTGCTACCAGCTGGCACAGCTTAGGGAGGAGGTTGCGGCGGGGATTAGGAGACAGCTGGGGGAAGGGGGGAGGTATGGTTGGGGAAGAGGGCAGGGGATCTCCCACGGGGTTGCACCAAGCACTAGGGGCAGGGGCATAGGGAAAGGAGTGCAGGAGAATACTCTGGGGTCACATAGGGACCCTGGCAGAGGGGGCCCAAAAGGAGGACACTACCAAGGAAGCAGGCAGGTAACTGGGGACCCTCACAAAGGGGGGCCAGAGGGACAACATTCTCAGGGAAGTAGGCAGATGGCTGGGGCTGGACAGAAGGAAGCAAGGTGGGGAGGTGGAACAGACCTTGTGCTGAGTAACCGCTTCAGTTCTCTTCTTCTGCTTGAGGATGAGGGGGTGATGTAGCCATGACAGGAGTGGTTAGAGATGGAAAGGGAGTGGGGGGCAGGAGGGGAGGGCCAGATAGCAGGAAGAACAGGGGGGAACCTGGAATTCAGGAAAATGGGGCGAGCAGTGGATCAGAGCAGGAGGGGCGGGGGGAGGAGGGAGGAAAGCGCAAGGAGAAGGACCAGTTGGGAGAAAAGGGCAAGAAGAAGGACCAGAAGTACAAGGAGGATACAGTAAAGGGAGCTGAGGGTTTAGGCCAGGGGGAGCATGACAAGCAAGGAGGGACTGAACGGAGACAGGAAGGAAGGATGAGCCAGGCTAATTTAGCAGATGGGGAGAAGGACCAGTCGCGAGCAGTGAGGGGGGGAGTTAGCGAGGCACAGAAGGATACTCAGGAGGAGGAGAGGCATAGGATCGGAGAGGAGGGGGTGGCCAGGGTAAATGAGGAGGCGGCATGTGGCACTCAGATAAGGGGAGGAACAAGGAGCTAGCTGGGTGGAGGGGCCGGTAGAAAGGATGAGAGACATGGAAGGGGGGGAAATGGAGGAAAAGGAGTGGTCAAAGTGCTCCTGTTGGGGGATTCTATGATCAGGGGTATCAAATGGGATAGGGAGGAAGCCTGGCCAGTTAGAACAAAATGCTTCCCTGGACTAAGATGCCTGAGGGCCAAGCACGAGGTATATCAGCTGGCAAAGGATTGTGGGGTTTCCCAGACATACTGGTCCACCTGGGTGCAAATGACATTGAGGAAATAGCGAGCTAGAGATACAGGCAAGGTTCAGGGAGCTTGCCAGGGTCTGTCATGACATGGGATGCACGATTTCCTTCTAAAATCCTGCTGGTGCCAAGGGCTAGTGGGAACACAAAGGAAGATTAGGAGATAAACCAGTGGCTCAGGGTGTGTGTGAGGCCAGAGGTGTGGGTTGATGGGGATTGGAGGAGACCTGGGAGGATAAGGAGCTGTATGCTAGAGATAGGCTCCATCTTAATTTGGAGGAGGGAAATCCTTAAGTTGAAAATAGAGGGGTTCATTGGTGAAAAGTGGGGTTTAAACTTGTGAAGGGAGGGATGGGAGAAAAGGCTGCCGAGGGGGTCTGATAAAGGAGGGACTCTGTCTCCACCCCCTTGGGGAGCTGGAGGAATGTGGGAAAAGGCTGACTGGTAAAGTGCAGGCCAGGGGAAAATGGAATCCTCATGGGAACACAAGCAGGGGAAATGGAAGTATACAGAAAGGGTGGAAGGTAGTCCTGCTAAATGCCAGGAGCATGGGTAATAAAATGCCTGAGCTCCAGGCGATGCTAACTGAGGGAGCGGTGGATGTGGCAGCAGTCACTGAGACCTGGACCACTGCAGGACACGACTGAGACCTGAACCTGGAGGGTTACAGTATGTTCTGGAAGGACAGGGGGGAGGGAAGGGGGGTAGCAATATAGTCAAAAACTGCATTGGCATAGGGGGAGTAGAGGAGGCAGAGGGAACCGTGGAGGCGATTTGGGTCACCTTGATAACAAGGGGGGGCAAGAGAGTAAAAATAGGAGTGGTGTATAGACCCCCTGCGCTGGTGGAGGAGCTGGAGGGAGTCTGGTGGCAGATGTTGGGAGACACTGCATATTGGGCAGGGGAAGGGTGGTGGTGCTGGGGGACTTAAACATGCCAGGAACAGACTGGGAGACTATGACATCCTCGGTGGCCAGGGAACAGAGGTTGTTGGATGTCTTTCAAGACGCGTTCCTAACTCAGCAGGTGGGGAAACCGACCAGGGAGGCGTGGGTATTGGATGTGGTCCTGGCAGACAGTGACCAGATTGGGGGCCTGGAGGTAAGGGACCCGTTGGTGGGGAGTTACCATGCCACGGTCTGGTTCTGCCTGGACCTAGGGGGGTAGAAGGATGCACAAAGACGGAGGTAACTGACTTCAGGGTGGTGGATTTTAAGGAAGCGGGAAGGATCCTTAAGGAGCATTTGGATGTGATTGGGTCAGACATGGACGCGGACAGTAGGTGGGAAATCATCAGGAGAGGGGTGCAGGATGCTACCAGAACCTGTGCCAGAGTAAGACGAAAATGCGGTAGGGCCGAAAACCCTGCTGGTGGACCAGGGAGGTTCAGTAGGTGGTCTTGAGAAGAAAGGCAGCCTATAGGCAATTCAAGTGCTCAAGGGTGAAGGGATCAGGGAGTACAAACTGATGGCTAGAAGGGCCACTAGGGTGGTGAAGGCGGCTAAGGCAAGGAAGGAGCAGAACCTGGCCAGGGAAATTGGGAGAGGAACAAGGGATTCTTTAGATACATTGGGGAAAACGAAGGGTGAAGGGCAGATTAGCAGGATTAAAACAGGGAGAGATGGGCACAAGACCGGGGAGCAGGCTGAGGTACTAAATGAGTACTTCCTCAGTTTTCACCAAGGAAAATGATGATGCTGAATCATACATGGGAGGAGACAGTAATACTGGGGGGGCCCTTACCAATCGGCGGTTTGGGGGGAGGGAGGCATCACTGGCAGAAGGGAAAGGCTAAGTCAGGGAGAAGAGGTGGCGGAGGTAGAAATCACAGCAGAGAGAGTGAGGAAGCCCTCAGGTCCTTAAGATGGAGAAAGCACCGGGGCCAAATAAATTACATCCCAGAGTGCTGAAGGAACTTGCGAATGTCTTGGTGAAACCTCTGGTGGAGCTTTTCACCATCTCTCTGAGGACAGGGTGGGTGCCCCAGAACTGGAAGGTGGCGCATATAGTGCCTATCCACAAGGGGGGATCAAGGGAGGTGGCAGGGAACTACAGGCTTGTCAGCCTGACATCGGTGGGCAAGGTGATAGAGGGCATTGTCAAGGAGAGGCTGGGGGGGACCTGGAAAAGTCGGGGTGCCTGGACGATAGACAGCATGGATTCGTCCCTGGGAAATCATGTCAGACAAACCTTGTGGAGTTCTATGACTGGGTGATGAGTGCCTTGGACCTGGGTAGACCAGTGAACGTCCTCTTTCTAGACTTCAGCAAGGCATTTGACTCTGTTCCTCACAAGGGCCTGTTGGATAAGCTGGGAGAAATGGGGGTGGGGAACCAGATGATCAGATGAATAGACAGTTGGCTCCAGGACTGGAAGTTGGCGGGATAGTCTCATCCCCAAGGAGGGTCATTAGTGGGGTCCCACAGGGATCAGTCCTTGGGCCCCTCCTGTTCAATGCCTACGTCTCTGACATAAGGACAGGTGTCAGGAGTGAGATGAGTCTCTTTTCGGATAACTCAAAACTGGGGGCGGTGGTGGTGGATGGGGAGGAGGGGAGGGTGGCCCTACAGGGGGACCTGGAGGCTCTGGAAAGATGGTCTAGAAAGTGGAAGCTGAGGTTCAATGCAGGGAAATGCAAGGTACTGCACCTGGGGGCCTAAACCCAGGCCAAGCGTACACCCTGGGGGGGGGAATGCTACAAGTCTCGATGGCTGAGAGGGACCTGGGGGTGGTGGTGGATGGCAAGATGAACAACTCAGAGACTTGTAGGAGGGCAGCAGCCAAGGCCAACAGGATGCTGGGATGCATCGCTAGGGGGATCACCTCCAGAAGAAGGGAAGTGACACTCCCTCTGTATAACTGCTTGGTGAGGCCACACCTCGAGTACTGCATGCAGTTTTGGAGGCCACACTTAGAGGGACATTAAACTCCTGGAGAGGGTCCAGAGGAGGGCAGCCAAAATGATTTGGGGCTTGGGGGACAGGACCAATGGGGAGAGGCTCGAAGAGCTAAATATGTACACATTGGAAGAGAGAAGGGACTGGGGGACATGATAGAGGTCTTCAGGTACATGAAGGGGGTAAATAGGAGAGGAGCAGTCAGGGTGCTTCGAAGGAAGGAGGAGGGGGCAACTAGAGGGCATGGGTGGAAGCTGGAGGAGGGAAGATTCAGGGGAGAAAGGAGGAGGTGCTACTTCACTGAGAGGGTGGTGGAGCCATGGAATGCGCTGCCCAGGGGGCTGGTGGAGGCAGAGACGGTGGAGGGATTCAAGAGGGGGTGGGACAAGTACAGGGTAAGGGTTCTGGAAGCAATATCCAGTGCAGTGAGAATATCCAGAACTGGGAAGGGAGAAGCCAGAGAAGGCAAGGGGGGCAGCAAGGTCAGCTCCCAGGGTGGGGGCTGACCAAACGAGCAGACACGAAAGACCGTTAGGCCTATTTTGCTGGCATTTTACTATGTTAGTATGTTAGGACATTCAGCTAGTGTGCATACTGTGATCAAGGGTAGAGTGGTTAAGTCAGTAGCTTCCAGTTTGCTGAACTTGTCTTTTATTTGTCCCAGAATATTAAGACAGTGTGCCTCATTTCCCAACCTTTTGAGTGCCTGTATCCAACACTGCAGTGACAGAATGCTATGATGTATACACGGTCTGCCCAGTCAGGTGGCCTGTCCACTTTATACTTTCTCTGGACACCACTGCAGACTAGGCTCTGAAGTGGCCATCCATAGGCCCATGTCTGCCATTACTGACTGATGTAGGGTTCACAGGTCCTCTTAATGGATCACACTAGTAAATGCCATCGATGCAGTACCACCCTTATACCACCCAGCATGTAATTTCATCCTAAAAACAATGTGTTGGAGCATGTGTGGTACAAAGCAAAACCTTAGTAAAATATATAATTTGAAAGGTTAAGAAAGGTATTCCTGGTGTGCATATATCATCCTATATAGAAAGAGAGGTAGTACAGCATCATGCATTTATACTGCTCCCCTTTGACTGATGAAAGGACACCATTATGAAAAATCTGCTTTTGTTAGGGCAGAGCATGTTAAATCAATATTTTGTGCCTGGTATATGTAAACAGATATGTCAAAGTTTCTTAAACCCCAAGCCCCATGTGTTTGTTTAACTCTCTCCAAAGAAATCCTAGAACTTCCCCAGGCTCACTTTGCAGTATAAGAAAACTTCCAGAAGTGTAGGTCTGGTTAATCACAGGATGAGGGATATGACTTTCTCTGCCTGATTCTGTACATTGCCCTGCAGATCAGGGTGGGACCATGGTGAGGTGCATGAGGATGTTGGCTATTGTGTGTGCAGAGCTTGAACTGCCTGATTGAACATTTGCTATTATGGTATTCTCTGGTTTGGCAGGGAGGGGGTGAAGAAAGAGGAAACAAGGGGCACATGGTAAAAAACAGTGGGGTACACACTGCATGTGATTATATTGCAGTCTTTTTTTGCTGGAGCAGGAAGCAATGTGAAAGCAGAATAAATAAGCAGTAATCAGAGTATTTCTTGGCTTGCATATTTCCTGTATAACCGATCAGAATTGACCATTATTATTGTGGGCTAGTGCAACCATCTGTGGGGCTACTGCACTTTTTAATCAACTTGTCTAGCTGGCTAGTGCAAAAAAAAGTTAAGGTTGACCCCTGTGAATGGTATCAGGTTCAAAGCTCCAAGGTCACCAAAAGAGATCGTAAGGCAGAACAGTTTTCAATCTCTGTGCAAAATAGATTTTCTGCACCAAGTACTAATGTTGATTCTAATCCCACTACTCCTATTTCCAACTCAGAACAAGATGCTTTGCCAGTTGCTGCCCCTTTGATTTATATAACTGTTAACAACTCTATCATAAATAACCTTCAAGCCTCCATCTCAGGTAGTGAAATTGCCAATATGGTTGTAGACAGACCCACTCCTGTTAATGCAAATGAGGTTTTTGTGCTGGGAGACTCAATTATAAAGCACTTGGACAGGACCGTTTGTAATGACAACAAATCCAGCAGGACTTGTTCATCTTTTAGTGGAGCATAAATTGCAGACATCACTCATATGGTTGGTAACATTGTTCATAACAGTGGTGATTCCCAACTCGTTATTATTCATGCAGGAGCAAACAGTATTACTTGTGATTCAACTTGTTGCATAAAGCAAGACTTCGTAGTACTAAATAATAAATTAATAGACCTTGGCTGTAACATTGTCTTTTCTGAAATACTTCCAATTCCTAGGTCCTCAGAATTCCACACTACAAAAAATCGAATCCATTAATGAATGATTGAGAAAATGGTGTCTCAAACAAGGCAACACCTGTATAACTCACTGGGGACAGTTTGTAGATCATAGTAAACTGTACTGTTGGGATGGCCTGCACTTGAGCCACAGAGGCAGTACGTTACTTGGCAAACAAATTACTGATCACATTAACAGTTGTTTAAATGAATTAAATGGGGAGAAGGGGACATCTCTTACTTCTCTAGATTTGTAACTTATCAAAAAGACCTTGTACACAGACAATTGAATTTTATGTATTCAAATGCTAGAAGTCTAAGTCAGAAGACAGATGAGCCTAAGTTAAGAATTTCTGAGAAATAGCTTGACATTATCTCAGTCACTGACACATGGGGGATACAAAAGATGCTTGGGGTCTATCCTTGCCTGGTTATGATACCTACCTATTAAACTATACAGTAAGGAAAGGTGGTGGTATTGCCTTTTTCATACGTAAGCTGAAGAGTATTGACATCTCTAATAAAGTAAAGTTGCATGGACTAGAAACAGAATCTGTTTGGGTCAAATTATTTCTAGACCTGGATGGTTCCGTTTTTATCATCTTAGGGACTTATTATCGCCCACCAAGTTCAGCTGCTGCTTTATTTGAAGCTTTTCTGTTAGAAATGGAACAGGCAATCTCACTAGGTGAAATCCTACTCATGGGTGATTTTTAATTTAGGAGATATAGATTGGAATACCACTATCTCTCATTCTCCCAATAGTTATAAGTTAATGTCCATGTGTACCCAGTTACAATTAATACAACATATCAGGTTTCCTACTAGGGAGGATAGTATTTAGGATCTGGTTCTTTGCAATGACCACCTCAAACTTAGAAATATTGAGATTAGTTCCCCATTAGGAAATAGTGACCACAATTCTGTTTTCTTTTCCTTAATCAAATGTTATTCTTACAAAATAGGTACAACAATACTTTATCTTTCTCATAAAGCAAATATTGATTAAATGAAAACCGCTGTCAATAATATAAACTGGGACTCTGCCTTTGAGACCACGGACATTCAGACTTACTGGAAGCTGTTTTACACAACTTTATCTGATTTAGGAGGCAATCATATCCCAACCAGGCCCAAGTATACTAATAAAAAACACACTCCTAAATGGTTTAATAACACCATTAGAAAGGTAATAAAAAAAAAAAAGATAGCACTTATTTAAAGTCATAAAACAGCTCTGATTGGGCTAATTATATAAGAATACAGAAAACATGTAAATACCAAATAAAAAAGACTAAAGTCAACTATGAACATCATTTAGCAAACACTGCTACTAAAACTAATAGTAAAAAAATGTTATTCCTATATACATTTGTTAAAAAAAAACACAAGTCAGGTAGCTCCCGTTCTTGATAATGATATTTCAATTCATGACACTAAGGAAATGGCTAACTTATTTAACAAAACATTCTGTGAAGTTTTTACAAAGGATGATATTGACGACACTGTACAAAAAGGTGAGTACAGTAAGATATATCTATCAACTGATCTTATATATAAGATATTGTTGACATTAAAAGACAAGACTAGTCTAGGTCCTGATAATATAGCCAGTCATCTGTTATACTTATTAGCCAATAGCCTTGCACATCCACTCAAACTTCTTTTTGAGGGATGTTTACTACACAATTATGTGCCAGAACAATGGAAAAATGGCAACGTTATTCCAATATACAAAAAAGGAACTAAAGCTGCATGGAAAAACTATAGACCCATCAGTTTGACCTCGTCAATATGTAAGGTCCTGGAAGGTGTTATCAAAGACATCATTTCACCGGTTCTGGACACTGTTGATCAGAAACAACAACATGGTTTCAAAAAGGGCAGGGTTGCTTGTCAAATTTATTGTGTTTTTATGACTCTATCAGCTCCAAATTAGACCTTCGCACCCCCTGCAATATTATATACAAATATTTTAGTAAGGCGTTTGCTGCCATGCCTCATTGGGCTTTCAAAAGAAAACTATATACATTTCAAATTAATATATATATTATTGATTGGGGTGGTAATTGGCTCGCAGGAAGAACACAGAGAGTCTTAATAAATGGACAACTATCTGACCTGGGACAAGTGACTAGCAGTGTGCCACAGGGGTCAGTTCTTGGGCCCTGTTTATTCCAACTATTCATAGCAGATATGACCAAAGATTGCTTATCTCAGACAATCAAATATGCTGATGATGTTAAGATTTGCAGTCCTTGTAGAAACATTGAGGATGTAGATATTATTCAATATGATCTTGATAAAATATCTTTATGGGTAACTGCTTGGGGCATGAGACTGAATTCTAGCAAGTGCAAAATTATGTGTCTTGGCCCTGGCAACCCACAAGCCTCATATAGCCTGGGAGGTACCACTCTAAATGCCACTACTGAAGGAATGGGCTTAGGTGTCATTATTTCAAATGATTTTAATCCATCTAAAATAAATGAAGTCATACGTAAAACAAACAAAGTAATATGGTCAACTAGGCAGAATATAAAATCAAGAAACCTTCAAGTGTTGATGCCCCTGTTCAGATCGTATGTCTGACCACATTTGGAGTTTGCATCCCAGGTATGGAATCCATTAAAAAATCAGACTGTTCTTTCTTAGAAAAGGCACAAAGGAAATATACTAAGCACTTACATGATTTACACAAAGACACTTATGAAACTAGATTGAATCATCTCAACCTACTCAAACTCGAGACATGTCGTATGAGGGGAGACTTACTATTCTTATATGATATCATACAAGATCCATATCTCATGACTGAAATAGGCCTCAAGTTTAAAGATAATACTTATATTACTAGAGGTCATCCTCTCTAACTCTTGGGCAGGGAATTCAACTACATCAGTAGAAATTTCTTCTACACTTTAAGAGTAATAAATCCCTGGAACAAACTGCCCCTTGAGATAGTTATTAGTGCCACAAAATCCCTGTTCAAAAAATGCCCAGACATATTCTTATTATCCTGAAATTGCTTGGTATACTACTTTTACTGGTGATATAGTATAGGAGAACCTATGGGTCTGAACGACCTTCCTGCTCCTTGTTCAACCATAGTATGAACCTTAGACTGATCAAGTGGCCTCATCAATTGTTCCTTTAGTTCCACTTTGATCCTGGGGTGCAACCCATCCAACCCTTGGGATTACCTCGTTTGAATGTTGTCAGGTAGTCTGCAGACAGGGTGGATGTGATGTCTGCAGGTCATATTATGGTTACCCTTGATGTCCAAGGCCCTTCCAATGAACAGCCCCTCCCTATTTGGACCCTTTGATGAACACTGAAGCAAAGTATTAATACAGCTTCTCTGCCATCACCAATGGATCATGCACACATTCCTTTCCTCTTCCTTTGTTTTCAGGGTCCCTATCTCCTCATTTACCTTTCTCTTTTCATTTATGTACTGGAAGAAGTCTTTGGTGTAGTCTGTGGTTCCTACTGTTGTCCTTGTTTCTAGATCCTCTCTGGCTTCCTAAATTCAATTCTTGCAACAGGGGTACTCCACTTTTGCTTCTAGGCAATCTTTCTCTTTCAGCAGTTATAGACCCTCATTTATGTCGGACCAGTAACCTTACAGTAGGTCCCTGTTGAAACAAGGGCCATTTCTTAGCCCCTTTCCCTCTTATTGCTTACAGGGATGCAAACCTCCACAGTTGCTTCAAGCAACTACGTCTGCAAACTCCACATGTGTTCTATATTACAAGCCTCTTACAGCATCTCCAGACCCTTTTTTCACTAGATCACTCCTCTAAGCAAAAGCTGCCTTTCTGAAGTTCTGGATCCTGGTGACTGATGCTCGAAGTATTTCCTGTCACTGCTTACCAGGGAAAAGGTAATCTGATTGTGGCCTTGCCTCCCACTGGTTCCTTGTTGTACACACAGGAGATGATCTCATCCCATTGCTGAGAACAATGTCAAGAATTGCTTCAAACCTTGTCCCTTGTTGAACAAGCTGTTCTCAGAAACAGTCCTTGAAAATGGGCAAGAGATCGACATCACCCAGGATAAAGTGAAACCAGTATTGTAGCTATAAAAATGCCATTTTGAAACCACACTTCTCCTTTAAAGGAAAGCTGTCCTAATTGCAAGTTCCCAACCCCCAAAAGAGTCCCACCCCCCCATTTTGGGTTTTGCAAATAAAACACTTTTTTTCTGGTGTTTGAATGCACTTTTTTTTATTTTTAAAAAGTCTGAGGTGCCGCAAAATGGTGCACACTGTGCACTTCCATTTCAAGGAAAAGTGCCACGCCACACCGCTCAGCTCCAATACACGTGTATTGGAGCTGAGCAGTGCAGTGCCGCACTTAGCCTTGAAATGTAAGCATGCAGCATGCACCATTTTATGGAACCCTGGACATTTTAAAATAAAAAGTTAATTCTAAACACTGGCAAAAAGGTTATATTTATAAACCCTTAATCGGGGGTAAGGCTTTCGGTGGGAACCTGCAGTTAGGACAGCTTCCTTTAAGATAGCAGCACCCAAATGACCACTGTCCTGCTGTATCTTGATGCTGTCTACACTTAGCAAACTGCTGAAGAAATTACAGTAGCTCACAAATTAATTAATTTTATATTCACTCATTATATCCTAACTGATGGTTTATCAGTTTTCTGATGGGATAACTCATTGAGCATAATCTCCTTTTAAGTAACAAATGACCAGTGAACTACATTGAATAAAGGATTATGAACTGCAGTAATCTTCATATTCCTAATACTTTCGGTACAGTAAAACACAACAACAGTCTCTGCAAATTAAAGGGAATCCATATGATTCCCTATATAATTATTTCAACAGTTACCATAGTTGTGCAGAAATTGATTGAAAAGGATACATTTAGCAAAGGACTGTAATAAAACATTGAAAAATGCTTTTTTAATAGGGATCTGGGTACATCCATTTTGTGGATAGTAAGGGTGTTGTGATGATGTTGCTGCCCCACGAGTGTTAACAGTGTGCAGTGCAGCAGGTGAGAACAGTTCTGCTATGCTGTTAGGGATCCTATCATGTGCAAAATCATGCACATAGGGAAGAGAAACCCTGAAGCCACTTATAGGCTGGGAGGGGAGTTGCTAGCAGTCACAAAGGAAGAAAGAGACTTGGGCATCATCATCACTGATGACCTAAAATCATCCAAGCAGACCTCTAAAGCAGTAGGTAAGGCTAGGGGGGTGTTAGGGTGTATTAGTAGGGGTATCACAAGTCGTAAGAGGAGGTAATAATCCTCTGTACAAGACATTGGTTAGGCCCCATCTGAGTACTGCGTGCAGTATTGGAGGCCACACCTTCACAAGGACATTAACCAAATTGAGGCAGTCCAGAGAAGGGCAACAAAATGGTGCAGGGACTGCATCAGAAGACATATGAGGACAGATTAACGGAGCTCAATATGTATACCCTTGAGCAAAGGAGGGAGAGAGGTGATATGATCGAGACATTTAAACACCTTAAGGGCATAAACAAGGTGAAAGAGTCTAACATGTTTAAATATAAGAAAATAGCAGGACAAGAGGACACAGCATGAGATTAGAGGGAGGCCGATTAAGGGGAATGTGAAATTCTTTTTCACAGAAAGGGTGGTAGATGCATGGAATGGCTTACCACAAGAAGTGGTGGCTATGAATACAGTGCAGGGCTTCAAACAGGCATGGGATAGGCATAAGGGAGCAATACAAATGACTATGAATAGATAGGTCACTGACAGAGCAAAGGCCGATGGCACATTTATAAGGTAGAAAAAGAAATGGGCAGACTGGATGGGCCTTGCGGTCCTTATCTGCCGTCAACTTCTATGTTTCTATGTTTCTATTATGTTCTGAAGAACACCCTGGATTTTATGTTTGGCAAAGTGTAACAAAAGAATCCAGTGCTTTTCTTCATGGTTTAACAGGATATCTGTCAGTTGGAGCAGTTTGTTTTAACCTGTCTCATTGCACACTGTTAAAGCTGGTGAGGCAGTGATATCATCACAGCACCCTTCTTGTCCACAAAATGGATTCCTCCACATCACAATTTTAAAAGTACTTTTCTGTCTTACTGAATACATTTTCTAAATATAACCCACCAGTTTAGATACTGGATCCTTATAGTAACCTTTTTTTTAATTACATAGGGAATCATATGGATCCCCTTTAAATTCTATAGGACAATCTCACAATCATCTGTCTTGGTCTTGGATCAAAGACTACCTTTCTGGCAGGTCTCCAGTACTCTTCTTTATGCAAGTGTTTTGATAGTATACTGTAGGGAGACTGCTGCTGGGGGGGGGATTTATAGTCATTTGATGAAGGATTTGCATGCTGTATGTAACTGGTTTAGTAGTATTTTTTTCGTTTTTAATGCCAAAAGCAAAAACTATGTTTTTTGAGTCTAAACTTTTATTGAATGGTAGTCAGTCTCTTCAACAATATGATACTCTGGGGAAACATCACTGAGCAAGTTCAACAGTTCAAACATTTGGGTATTTTGTTAGTTCTTACACTGTATTTTTTAAATCATGTCAAATTGAATTACAAAAATATAAACCAAAAACTTGATGTTCTTTATAAACACATAAATAGTTTGCTATTGGGTTATTTTTGCTTCCTTTTGATTACGTCTCACACATTTTTGTGATCTGAATTTGAAAGCACTTCAGCACTTAACAGTTGCTTGTAATAACATCTGCCATATTGTTTTGCTTGCTGCAGCTTGTACTCACCTTTGCTGCTTCTATACTGGTTTAGGTTGGCTTTCTCAAGCCGCTTGAATGAAATATTTGTTTGGGTGTAATATTTACAAAGCAATTTTTTTTCAGGTAAATCTTTTCCTTTAAATTATTTGGTAATTTTTAAATGAGTGCATGGCCATTACCCACCTTACCTGTGCAACCATTTCAACAGATCTACCCAGGCTTACCAGTTAAGATCCCAGTCCAAAACCCTTCTCCAAGTACCAGGAATGCACAAGAAGGCTTTCATCAGCTCCTGCTCTTGCTGCCCCTATTGCAAGAATTTTCAACCTATCTATACTAACCCAGACAGTGCCTACACTATGGAAAACGGCTCGAGTTGTCCCTGTACACAAACAAGCATTTGTCAATGCCGAATGTTGTCGTGCTGGCATTGGCAGTGGCGGAGCTAGAGATGCATAGCGCTGTGATTTTGTTAATGTGTCCCAAAAGGTGATTTTGCACAGCGAGAATGCCATTGTGCGCCACATCTGCAGAAACGCGTTTTGGGCAGGCTGTGAAAAATGGCAGCTGGACTGTTGATAAGGAGGTGTGCACAAATGCCAGTGATGAAAATGTGGCATGAAAATACTGCAGATTGATGAAGTTACAAGGGTGTGTGGAGACTGCGCAATGCCCGCTTGCAACACTGTCATTGTATGGACTTTTGGCACCAAATTTTCAACATAGGCATTTTAGGACCTCTGCTCATGAACAGTGCCACCGTCATTTCCTCAAACTGTCCGGAAAACTGATTTCGCACAGCGACCATGCGTTTCTGCACCAGCCGTGCGAAAACACATTTCAGTCAGCTGTACAGTTCATAAGGAGGTATGGAAAAAGCCAATGATGAACAGCTGGAGTGAAACTGTTACAAATTCACAAAGTCATGAGCATGCGTGCAAACTGCGCAACGCACGCTCATAAAACACTAATTTTATTGACTTTCATCACCAAATTTTCAACATAGGCATTTTAGGACATCTGCTAATGAACAGTGTCACTGCCATTTTCATAATGTGTCTCGAACACGGGCTTTCCACAGCGACCGCGCTATTCTGCGCCGGAACTGCGAAAACAGATTTTGGTCAGGATATGAAAAATGACAGCTGTACTGTTCATTAGGAGGTACAGAACAATGGCACTGTTGAAAATCTGGAGTGAAAATATTATAAGTTTGTGAACTTACACGTGTGCGTGCAAACTAAGCAATGCACACTCGTAACACATTCATTTTATGGAGTATTGTCACCAAATTTTCAACACAGGCATTTTAGGACCTCTGCTCATGAACAGTATCACTGTCATTTTTGTAATGTGTCCTGAACACTGATTTCGCACAGTGATCGCACTATTCTGCGCTGGAAGTGCGAAAACACATTTTGGCCAGGATGTGAAAAATGACAGCTGTATGGTTCAAAGAAGGTATGGTAAAATGCCAAAGTTGAGAATCTGGCATGAAAATATTGTGAATTCACTAACTTACTAGCGTGCGTAGCAACTTCACAATGCACGCTCATAAAACAGTCATTTTTTTTATTTTTCCCACCAAATTTGCAACATAGGCTTTTTGAGAGCCACCTCATGAACAGTGGCACTGTCATTTCATTACTTGGCCCTGAAAGGTGATTCTGCGCAGTGACTGCGAAATCACCTTTCGGGACTGAATAATGCCATGACAGTGCAATAATTCATGAGAAGGGGTCCCAAAAACCCCATGTTGAAAATTTGGGGTCAAAATTCCCCAAAATGCCTGAGATATGCAGCACAGTTGGAAGCCCCTATTTATTCCATTATAAAGCTTACTGGCATTTCCTCAGTTTGCAGTCGGCTTTGACGAATACAGATGTGTTCCCGGTCCACTGAAGATCGTTGTGCTGGACTCTGGAGGTAAGTATGGGGTGGAGGGGTGTGGGGAGGCAGGGTGCGCAGAGGGTGGGTGCGGGGGGGCAGAGAGACTACAAGGGACCATTTTCGTTTTACAGGTGACAAAAAAAAAAACATTGCGGGACAATTTTTTTGTTTCAGGGGATTTGGCATGCTGAGATGGGCTCCCAGCATGCCACCTAAATGTTTGGGAGGATGCTTATAGCCGGAGCGAGTTGGGCACCCCGTCGGCACACAAAAAAATGGGGGGCCAAGTCGAGGGATTGGGCACCCCTCAGCATTTAACAATGGGGGCTTTTTATGCTGATGGGGAGGGCTTCCCCATCGCATACAAAGAAACAGGGGGCTGAGCTGAGGGGATTGGGCACCCCTCAGCATTTAACAATGGGGGTGATTTATGCCGACGGGAGTGGGCTTCGTCGGCACACAAGCAGAGGCGGGTAAACTGACAGGGGGATTGGGCACCCCCAAAGTCGGCAGTTTGGCGGCCACTGTGCCGCCATGCTCATAATGTCGGCAAACACGTCCAGGGAAGGTCTGCTGCGTCTGATGAGCTTTGCTCAGATTGCAGTGGACCCTTTCTTAGATGTGCTCGCCACATTACGTATGCATGGTGTGGTGCCGGCATGCAGGCTGATTGGGGAATGAGGGACGCACCTACTGGTGCGTGCCCTGCATTCGCCCAACAGCGACCGCGCCTCTAAAGCTGCACTACCACAAGATGTTGGCTGCACAAGTGCTCCAACATAAAAAGGGGACACCAAAAACATGACTAACTACAGATTGATCGTCATTCTCTCTACCTTAAATAAACTACTTGAGAAAGCTGTTGCCACCCATGTCGGAGAATATCTGCACCTTCACAACCTTCTATCCCCTGCTCAACATGGATTCTGAATGAGGCATAGCACCATAACTGCACTACTTCAGGTATCAAACGAAGTCCTCACAGCAATGGATAAGGGCCTGCTCACGGGGGCCATTTTTATTGACCTCACTAAGGCTTTTGATCTTGTGAATCACCCCCTTGTACTCTCCAAACTATCTGTTCTGGGTTTTTCCCAGTTTTCCATCTCCTGGTTTGATAGCTACCTCACTGGGAGGAAGCAATTTGTTCAAATTGTAACTGTCTCTGATCCCTCCCCAACCCCTGTTGGAGTTCCCAGAGATCTATACCTGGCCCTCTCCTTTTCTCTCTCTTTATTAACAACCTGCCCTCACTTCCCTGTGTCTCCTCACTAATCCTTTATGCTGATGACATGGTGCTTCTTGCTAGTGGTAAAGATCCCATATCAGTAAAGGCGAATCTTCAAACTGACTTTGACTGCTTACAAGTCTGGCTTCTACAAAACAAACTCATACTTAATGCCAACAAAACTGTGGTTATGCTTTTTGGCTCCCCCTCTAGAATCAAATCCTGTGCTCCAGATCTTTCAGTACTATGTCTCGATGGCTCCCCGTTGGTATCTGTTAACTCTTTTAGGTACCTGGGAGTCACACTTGACCCATTTCTGGATTTTAACCTCCACCTCATGGCTACTTGCAAGGTGGTTAACTCCAAACTGGGTATTGCCTATAGAATTAGGTCCTCCCTGAATGATGCTGCCCGGCTTGCTATTGCACAAGGTTTCCTCCTTCCCTCGCTTACATACTGCTCACAGGTATACCTTAATGCTAACAAAGGATCCCTCCATAAATGGAGCACATGCTATAACAGCATATGCCAATTTGCCGTCTCTGCACACAGACTGACTCATCGCTGTGAACTCTACTCCAAACTAAATTGGCTCTCCCCGACTTCGCACAGACTCTACTCTACTGGATGCTTGATTGACAATATCATCAGAACGGAGACACTTGAGTATCTCTCAAGGCTGCTGTCTCATCCCTCCCAAGCATATCTCTTTAGGTCATCTGTACAAACCCAACTTGAAATTCCCAGATACCTCACAAAAAAGGGGGAACTATCCTTCGCTATATCGGCTCCCAGCATCTGGAACTCCTTCCCCCCTCACATTAAACTCTCTAAATCCCACCTAGCCTTTAAACTGGGTCTCTGCACCCACCTGACTGACTCTGATGGCTGCTCCTGTGCTGTAACTTGAGACTGACTCCCAGTAGCATTCCTTACCTACATGGCATTACTGTTTCCCTCCACTGTATAAAATCTGCATGTTCCCACTCCCTTCACAAAATCGTTAGTTAAAACTGTTATTTATTCTTTAATGGTTGTCGTATGTACCTTCTTTGTACCTTGCTCTCTCCTGATTGTACTCTCCTGGGTCGTGCCTGAATATAGGTAATACTCTTGTCTAGTGTACCTACCCAGTAAACAAAAAACAAATAAATAAATCATTACACTCTAATACAAAACAGTCCCAATTATCTGGACTGCCTGGGAGACATCAGATCAGTCTGTGTAATCGGGAGTCTGGATGGTCAGGATTCCATTGTCTGCCTCTTTATTGAGTTAGTGAAAACCTAAGCAGGACTGCAAACATTGCTGCATCATACTGAAGCCCAAAATTATGAGTGATAGAGTGCGTTCCTTTTAAAATGAGTGGCTTTACTGAATGAGTTTTTCACACAACGAGCAGTCTGAGGAATCTAAAGCTGCGTTAGGTAAGGGTAATCAGCTGAAAACTTAGCAAACTCTCAGACCAGTCTGTGAAATGGTAGAAATTCAGTGCATAGGTGTTCTTCCTGAAGAAGCAGCTGGCAGCCCCATCTATGTGGACCACGTGGTTCTAGCTCAGAGTAATCATCTGAAAAGAAGAAACACAGCTTCTCCTGCGTTTTTGGGCTATCGGTCTTTCCTGACAGCACAGGACATTTTATTTTAACCAGAAGAGAGACACTCAGCTGAAAGGTTGTTTACAGGTGTGACCTGGGTGCACAAGGAAGTTAAGTGACTTGCTCAGGGCCACACAGTATGCAAGTGGGGGCTGTGGGATTCAAACCCAGGTCTCCAGGTTTGCAGCTCAGAGCCTTAAAAATTCAAATACATTTCAAGTGTAACCCCCCTGCAAATGGGGGTTCCCAAAAGACTTCCAGGAGCTTGCTTGAATGCTCCAAGCCTGAATGGTGTTTGGCGTTTAAGCCATTTATCAGTAGTGTTTTTAGAACCTCTGGTACTGTCTCTTTAAGAGCTGTCGGCTTGCAGACATAATTAGTTTGTATGGGGGACTGTGTGTTTCTTTGATTGAGTACCACTCAAGCTGCTGTAATTCACTCCATTTTGCAGTCACTAGGAGTGCAAAGGGAACCTATCTGAAAGATGTAACTGTTTGCCAGAAACCATTTAGAGTGATAATGAAATTACAGTTTGTCTAACCTGCTTTCTTTTGCAGTCAGAACAGTGTCTGCCTAGTTCCCCATTCTGGTTTTGAACTGCTGAACTGGACCAATCAGTGTGGGGTAAGCTAGCTCTAAAATGGTGCCTTGGACTAATCAGAACTTGGACTCATAATCTGAGCCAGCCACAAGAGGATTGTATGGGCAGTGACTCTGGGAGATGTAGTTTAGACTTCAGTGCCTTTTGGACCAACAGCAGCAGTCTATTGTGAGTGACAGCCAATCCAGTCAAGAACTGGGAGGAACTCAAAGGAAGTGCCGGTTTTGTCGGTTGGAGTTTCAGTTGAGCTTTGGCAGTGAAGAAGGAAGGAGCCTGTGCTTTTCCAGTGTGCAGTTTTAGTCCAAAAACGGTGTAAGGCCCAGAGTTCCGGTCTGCAGCTTGTGTAACTGCTTGTTAGGACTGAATCCGTCCTGTGAAAAGAATCAAAGGATCTCTGAAGAGTAGAAACCAGGCTCACCCTGTAGAAGACTGGAGAAATTATTGAATTGCACTCGGTCTGTCAGGAACTGAATCTGCTGTGTGTTCTCCCGGGTATTGTGCAGTAATTGCGATCGGGATAGAGAAGCAGCCTGCCTGGTATAGTACTCTTTTTTTTTTACCATATAAATGTGTGAAGAGTCTCTTTGAGCTCAAGAGTAGCCCTGCTGATATTGAAGGACCCTATCTTATTTGGAGGTCGTGAGTACTAATTCAGGGTCGCTCCCTGTTGAATTGCCACATTAAATCCAAATGGAATTACTGTACTGCTGACTGTTTAATTTTCCTTTTCTTTGTGAAAGGGCCCTACCAGCTGCCACGGTTTGGACTAGCCACTAGGGCTTGGGTACCCAGGACAGTAACTGATAGGGATAGGCCTGTGCACAGAGCCATAGGTAGATTATTAGAGTGATAAGCTAATTAACCTGATTTCCCTGTCCTTGTTATATCCCCTAAATAAATCAGAGCTGCTTGTTTCAGCAAAGTTATACTGCCTGAGGTATTTGTCTATGTTAAAGTACTGTACTGTGATTGTTGCACTGTATCTCATTTCACAGGAGGTCCCAGTGCGGAACCAATCCTGGGGGTAAGTGTATACTGTGAGGTAATTCTGATATATTGTGTGGGCCACTAATGGGAAGAAAGGGGGTTGCAGTGTCCCAGAGGGCTGTGACCAAGTTAGTTTAACTATTGCAAACCCTGACCTCTGGGTGGAGGCACCCGCCATTGGATCCAGGCCCCTCAACCTGTTAGTGGCAAATCAGGCAGGGGTAGTAGCCCCTGGGATAGCGCCATCTAGGGGTTACACAAGTAGTACCAGGTACTTGTGGGGGTTGGGGGATGCTGAGGCAGCTGGATTTTGTTGCCCCATCACTTTTGTGGTTTACCCTGGTTTGGTTCCATCTTTCCTGGTCTGTTCTTAGTGGTTGAGCATAGTGTAGTGGGATCAGAGTTCATTTGTTTAGTTATGTTTGTACTTTAAATGTTCTCCATTGATGGATCAGAAACGGTATAAAATAAGAAGCTTTTTAACAAAACAAAACAAAAAAACAGGCATGGATCTCTATCTTTTCTGCAGTTCGATGAATTACAGGCTGTAAAGACTCCTCTGTCCTATGTAGTCACATTACATATAGGGAAATGGGCATCCTGGTATACACTTTGTTGGATGTTAAATACAGTGTAATGAGAATTCTGAGGAATGCATTAGGTGTTTTTTCTAAAGAGGAAGCTGGCAGCCTCCTCCAACCCCAGTCACATGGTTTTAGCTAAGGGTAAGTCCATGACAACAAGAAACAGAAGTTTTAGGACTAGAAAGGGTAGAAATTCAGTGCACAAAAAAGAAACACTGCCATAGTGAAGGCAGGTAGTGAAGGCACCAGGAACCCCTGTACTCGCTGCTCTGATTTGTCTGCCAGTGTGGTTCTCATTCCTATTTCTCTTTGCTGCAGCACTTAGATTAGGATGGACCATCATCTGGTGGTAGACAGTAGGAAATACTCTACAGATTAACATAGTACAATACCGATTGTCCTGTCCCCAATCATAAGATAGGGAGAAACTCGGGAGATAAGGGTCCAATCCGTTAGATAGGGATTTCAAGATAATCAGGGTTCGGATAATCGGGATTGTACTGTGCTTTTAAAGAACCTAGCAACTTACTAGCCATCAAAAGAGAAATTACACTGACATCTCCTTATACCATGCAATTCCTAACCATACCGCAATCCATTGTTGGAATTACACTTTATGAGCTTTGGGAGCTAGGGGGACCCATAAAGGTGCTATCTTTAAATTGAGCCCCTTTTCCTTTTATAAGTCAGTGGCAGTGATGCATTGGCCACCAGGGCTCACTTCAGAGCCGGGGGTGGGATCTAAGCCCTGGCAAACCCCCCTGTAATTCCAACACTGGCAACTCCCGTCTAATATTCTAATCCCACTACATTTCTCATGCACCCATTGTACTGTCCCATCGTTACAATCTCTTTCTTTTTCTGTATTTGCCCTTAAGTGATATGGTAGTTGTTCAAACCTAACATGTTTAATTTGTGAATATATCATGGTAGTCTTCATTATTTATACGTTTGAAATGGACTATATGAGCTGTAACCTTTCTGTGTGTACTCTGATGCTGCAAATGTCTCCTGGATCTCTCTTGAAAAGTAGGCCTTCTACGTAAATGAGGTTATACAGTGTGCAAACATTTTAAATAAATATAATTATTTATGTACATGTGTTTTATAAGCCCTGATACTAGAAGTGACATTGGTGTTGGTAGCAACAGCAAGGGTGGTCCAAAGAATCAGTAGGCCTAAGATTCGAGGTAGTTTAATCTCACGTCACTCATTTGTGAGTGCACTGGGGCGCTGTATACCACTAATACTACATGGTGTGAAAAATTAAAATACTGCCAGTGGAATGTCCGCAAAATTATTGGTTCTGCTCATTAAATTTTGCAAATATTTTGCTAAGCTTCTGTGAAGTACTGGTAATAAGTAAACTCACTTATTTTCCAGAGTTCAGAAGACATCACTGTAAACTGCAGAATTGTTTCCTGATGTTTAGAATACAGTATGTCATTTAAACTACAGAATTGTTTATCACAGTTTACATGGGAAGTCTGTGCAAATTGTGGAATTATTTTCTGAAACAAACAGAATGGGGATCATCCTATAAAGACGCCAGTGCACAAGCACACTAAAAAGGAAAACTATGGTAACAGCACATTCAATTGCAGTTATGGAGAATGTTTCATTTAAAGTATCCAAAATAACACAAAACTCAACAATTTTTCTGTAGGCTGGTGAGTAAAAAAAAACAACAAAAAACACCCCAACATTTCCACTTGCTCTGCGGCTTCTACAGTGGGTGATGTTGGGTTCACAGAATTGCCTGAAATATCCAAATTCTAAATAATCAGTTCACTTTTTATATTAGTTCTGTAGTAAGATGGACAGTTCATAATAACGTGAGGGTGTTCATTCCAGTAAAAAGTAAGTATGACAAGAAAAGGGAAAGAGGTGGATATGAAGCAAGATATGTAAAGTGGAATAAAATATAAAAGCAAAAAATAGAATACAGTATATGAGAAAAGTCATGAAAGTAAGTTGAACGTATTATTATAATGGAAATACAGGTTAAAAAGGTTTAACAAACAAAAAGGAAGAGTCAGTTTGCAAACATTGGGAGAAAAACAGTACGAGACACAGGAAATAAACTGTAGCCAAAAAGATAACAGAATGTGTCAGTAAACAGATCCCTTCAAAGAGCAGAAGGTCAAGCATCTTCATCCTTTAAAAATTCCTGTCTTCTTTTTCATTGGGGTATACATTGCATCCCTCAGCAAATCTGATATGGGTAAAAAATGGAATCCACTACATTTACAATAAAAAGGAAGGAGACAGGAGAAACAATTATTATACAGAATGCATCATCTCTGCACAGAAGTCAATTATTAATAATTGTGAATACAAAACCTTCATAGGAAAGGCATGCAGTCTATGCAGTCAGTTAGACCTGCAAAGTAGAAGGCTTGGAAGGAATATATCCATTTTGTCTCCCCCAGAAAGAATATAGATTTAATTTCCATCTCTTATAAGTGCAATCACATGGGGCACCATTTTCAAAACCATTTGTTTGTGCCATGCACCCATTAGGGGTACATGTGAGAGCACACGGCATCCTGGGGGGGGGGTCATTCAGATAGGCAGTGTGCTCTGACTGGTGTGCGCCATCTGTCTGAATATGGGGGCTGTAGCACTGCATACAGTGACTATGTGTGGTGATAACATAGCCCCTTGCAGAAAAGTGTCTCAAAGGAGCAAACTGAGATAGAGTGCCCCAAATCAGGATAATGCCTTTTCTTCTGTGAGCCATAGTCAGCTGCCAGCATGTTGATGAGCACATACAGTGTGGCATGCAAGGCACTAAGGAGCCATTTGCATTCCATTATGTGCACTTCAGCATCTCAGCACAATACCATGGCTCATGGATAGTGGAGGCATTATGCAGAACTGTGCGCCCCAACCGATCTCCAATCTGAACTGTCAACTTTCTTAATAAATCCATTTTCCTTGTAGTCTAGTGCCCCTCCCTCCTCCTGATTGCCAGTCTGATTTACATTAATCATATCCCTTTATAGTGGTGGACACATGACGGTCAAAAACCTATCAGGCAAGCTTTCCATCTGCAGGTTATCTGCTCTTGCCTCTAGTGGCCGCTAGTCATCTAATTCTTGCTCTGACAATCGAGTTCCTATCTAAACGAACTTGCTCTTGCCCCTAGTGGCCTCCATTTTCATTACTACTTTCATTACTGCATTCTTTATTTACGTAGCCCCATCCCAGCAATGTTAAGCCACAATGCAGATGTTTCTACTATGCTGCCTTCTCCTTCCGGCTACCCCCATCTCCCCCTCTCCTTAACTCTCATTTTAATGACCTCCCCCCTTCCAAAGATCCCTCCACCCTCCCTTTCCTACAGGAATCACCCCCCCTCCTACTCCCGCATGCCCCACCCCAATGCTTACTCTGCTTCTCTCTCCTCTCCCTTTCTCCCTGCATCTCTCCCCCATCCACCTCTTCCTACCCATCCCCTACATCCATCCTTCTCTGCTCCACTCCCACCTCTTTAACCTGGAGGCACTAAACGGATGCCTAAACCTCCACACGCCACCCTCAAAGTGCTGTTCTGGCACATTCAAACATTCCCCACTTCTCACATACTCCGTCTCCTCCTCTTACTTCTTGCGTGCGACATACATCCCAATCTTGGCCCTTCTGTGCCCAGGTATACCTCCAACACATCCACTGCCTCTACCAGACTGCCCCCTTGCCTCACCCCTAACTCACTCTCCTAGGGCCTCTGCACTTTCCACCTCAACGCCAGGAGCCTCCTCCCCAAAATGGTTGCCCTAACTGTTTGGGTCAGCCAGTACCACGCAGACATACTCTGCATCATGGAATCCTGGCTGTCTGCCAAAATCACTAACTCCTCTCTCGCCATTCCTGACTATGACTTATTCCGCCAGGACCGGGGAAGTGAGACGGCGGCGTGGCACTATACGTTAGGCAATCCCTTTCGTGGTCTATCATCTTCAACAAATCTTGCCCTTCTTCCCACGAATCAATTGTTGTGCACCTATCCTTCCCCTCCACCCCCCTCTATATTGGGACCCTATATGGCCCACCAGAGACCTCAGCCGACTCTGTCGTCAAGGCCATCTCTTCTATCTACTCCAAAACATTCAACAACTAACTAGTGCTACAAGGTGATTTCAACCTTGACTGGCTGTCCCCCTCCGCTAAACCCACTGCCCTAAGGATTGAAGCCCTAAATTTCTCCCAGCTAATCCGTGAACCTACTTGCCTAAACCACCAATCCAAAAACCATACCTTCCTGGATTGGATTCTGTCCTCTGATCAGCACCGTATGTCTGCCTCAGGTATATTCTCAGATGCCCTCAGTGACCATAGTGTCACTTATTGCATCCTCAAAAATCCACTCACCACTCTCCCTTCCCAAATTAATTTGGTTCCGCTCCCTACACCGCCTCAATGTCCCTGCCCTACTCCAAGACCTTGCTAACGCAGACTGGCTATCTGTCTTTTCTGTGCCCGACATTGGCCTTGCCGTATCTCAGTTCTGTGGTATCTTCCAGAGTACCTGGGACAAACATGTGCCCTTAAGGAAAGCTAGGGTAAAACGCCACCACCACCCCTGGATCACCCCCGACCTCATCACCCTGTGTCATTCCAGGGACAAAGCATGGCAACTTTACAAAGCATCCCATGCAGCTCGTGATCTTCAATCTTATAAACACCTTAAGAAATAAATGCACAAAGGCCACCTGGCAATCTAAATCTTCCTATTTTAATGCGCAATTCAGTCAAAATCAAAACCCCCACGCGTCTTTCTGGAAGTTGATCAACTTCCTTCTTGACCCCCCCCCCCCAAACAGGCATGCCCAACCCTTAAATTAGAGCAGTAATGCCGCCTCGGATCCTGCCTCCATGGTAGAGCTTTTCAATAAGTTCTTCATTTCCTGTGCCCTCCTCGATTCCACCCCTCCCTCCCCCAACCTTCCTCCTCTGCCCTAGGCTTCCTCTTTCCACCTGCTACACCTCTGGAAATATACAATGCGCTCTCCTCCCTTAACTCATCCAAATCCAGCCCTGATGGTATCCGCCCAAAAATGCTCCATATCTCTGCAGCAGCAATTGTTCCCCCCCCCCGACTCACATGCTGAACCTCTCTCGATCCACAGCCACTGTTCCTAAAGCCTGAAAATCGGCCAAAATCATTCTTCTGCACAAAGGCGGTGACCCCTCCCAACTGGGAAACTACAGGCCCATATTGCTTCTCCCTTCCCTAGCCAAAGTCCAGGAATCCCTCATATTGTCTAAACTATCAGACTTCTCTCTTCCAACAACTCCCTCTCACCAGTTCAGTTAGGCTTCCGCAAACACCACTCCACCATCACCACCCTTCTAAGTGTAACCGACTCCATCCTCTCTGTCATGGATAATAGCCAAGTCACAGCTGTCAGATTCATAGACCTGGCAAAAGTGTTCAACTCTGTCTTCCACCAGCTGCTACCCAGCAAACTTAGTTCTTTCGGCATCGCCCAACCTACCATCGCCTGGTTCCACTCGTACCTCAACAACAGGCAACAATCAGTTCAAATAGGTGACACTGTTTCCTCTTCTCTCCCTATCATATCTGGCATCCCCCAAGGCTCTATTCTTGGCCCCATCCTCTTCTCTTTCTTCATAAATGACCTTCCATCCACCTGCATTGCCTCAAGTGTACATCTTTATGCAGATGACACTGTCATCTTTGCCATGGGCCCCTCCTATGACAGTGTCCTCCTCAACCTCCTAAATGACTTCAATAGAGTCCAGTCCTGGTTCCTTGGGAACCTGCTTACACTCAATGCAAAAAATGGTCACAGTAGTCTTTGGTTGCAGGCAGAAGCTGGCTACCCTCCCAGCCCCCCTGATCGCCGCCATGGACGGCTCACCTCTGGAGCTGGTCTCAGCCTTCAAATACCTGGGAGTATGGCTGGACAGCCACCTCAACTTCTCCACCCACATCGAGGTGATCTGTACTAAACTCTGGCCAAAACTTGCCATCCTCCATCGCCACAAATCTAGCCTACCTATCCACATCTGTTGTGAGCTCATACGTAAAACTATCTTGCCAGTTATTGTCTATGCAGACATAGTCTATGGTACGGCCCCATCCTCCTCCTCTCTCTCTTCAGACTTGACATTCTTCTCAACTCCTTCTGCCGCTTTGCCACTGCCTCTCCCCCACTCACTCACCACTGCCTGCTCTGTGCTCCACTCGTTCTGGCTTCATTCTGTCACAGGTGTACCACCCACAGTGCCTCCCTCTTGGCTAAGTACTGGCTTGATTCACTCTCCCTACCTCACCTCCCACCTCACCCCAGCCACCTCCCTAAACTACCCTCTTCGCCACAGGGATCAGTATCTACTCACCCACCCTAGCTGCCAACTCCAAGCTGACCTCACCTATATTCTGTCACTCTTTACCCGATTCAGGTGTATATCACCGATAATGTATTGTACTCTTTGAAAAATGTTTGTGCAAACTGTCTGTACTCCACTACTTTTGTTATTCTCTGTACAAGTTGTACCCGGGTCACACATGGAAATGAGCCTCGGCTCAGTGTGCCTTTTCCGGTCATCAAATTTTAAATAAATAAAATAAATAAATCCCTGGTAGTCTCATGCCCCCCCAATCACTGACTGAGCTGGCACACATCCAAATATAAATATCCCCTGGTAGTCTAGTGCCCCTCCCTTCCATGCTTGTCAGTCTGAGTTGTCAGATATCTAAAGAAACCCATTCCCTGGTAGTCTAGTGGACGCCAGCCCCCAACTGCTGGTCTGAGCTGTTTGAAATAAAATTAAACCTATACCCAGGTACTCTGGTGAATCAAAAACTCCACCAAAACCCACTCTCAGGAAGAAACGGGTACTTGCCTAGAAAAACAGCACGAACAAAGCAAAATGGCAGTAGTCTCAGGTAAAGTGAAAAATTAAACTTACACATAAGTAGGTTTAGCCATCTAGTATATTACAAACAAGGCCCCTACTTTTCTGCCTCACATTGGGACTAAGTTCTGCGGCAAGATTACCATTTGCCGCAGAACTTATGTGGTGGTGGTTTGTAATTTCTGTGGAAGTTCTGCGGCATTAATAAACTACTACATCACAGTGTCAGCTTGTCATCCTGACTTTGTTTCCATGTCAGTGGTTATAGCAGTCAGGATGGGGGAAAGCACAGTAACACTAGTTCAAAAAATGACAGACTTGGAGAAATAATTTATGCCTAAAAAAAAGCAAAAAAAATATATCTATCCCTTAAGGTCCTAGCCTACTGCATAAATGAAATATGCAGAGGGGACCTTATGTGATATATAAGGTATTTCTATACTCGTGCTGTCTATACCACTCATGAGGTCCCCACTGTGCATCACTTATATATTTATATGCAATCTATAACATACATACAAGTGTGTGTGTGTGTATATATGTACATACATATATATATATATATATATATTATAGTGGCGCGGTCACTCCACTACAGTTAGGGTTGAGCGGCCAGTTACATACTAAAGTCAAATGTCTGGGTAACTTTGGACCCGTTCAATGGATTTGCTTGACGTGTGGTACACGCGTTGGGGCACACTAGATCTCTTGATCTGCCAAATTACATTTTGGTCGGAGTGCCAGTCTTCATGTACGAAAGCGCTGAAAAATGCAAAATTATCCATTTTTGGAGGCTCCTTTTGGCATTCTAAACGTGGTCCTGCACAGCCGTTATGTGGTGTGCCACTCTGCAAGATGGCTCGTTTGAAAGAGCTTTGGTGGCTAAACATGCCACTTTTTGTTTGGTGAAAAAATATTAAGGCATTCAAAAGTTATGGCAGTTTTAAGTTCCCATTATAAGTCAATGGGAACATTTATATGTATATCTTGCGATCAAAGAATGGGGGTTCTGGCCATCTCAGCCTGCCTGGCAGTCAAAGAATTTGCAGCTTTGCAGTTCAAGAATCTTTGATCCTGAGGAACTGAAAAAATTCTTTCACCATGAGGTCTGCCATCTTATTTTCAGTTTTCCTATTGCACAAACACAAATATCTCGGCTCAGGGGTCACTTCTGAAGTAAAACTTCGATGGGTTTTACTCAGGGGACCCCGATCTATCAAGCCATGGCTTTGATTCCATTGAAACTGGTCAAAAAATAAGAGTTTTTAGCTTTTAACTTCTTCGTTCGCGGCTCACTAACAATCTTTGATCATGAACCAACAAATTCTTTGATCGCAAGAATCTTTGATCGCAATCGTGCATGGAGAGCGAGGGACGAGATGGCCAGATTTGAAAATAGTGTTTTGTAGCCCAGGGTGCCCTACAGTGTTCAGTTATGGTGGGTTTTGCTCAGGGGCCTTCGTTGTGCCCCATCTGCATACCCAAAATAATGTAGTACCTATCCCTGGTAGTCTAGTGGCCCCCCCCCATCACAATAAAATATTTACATCCCTGGTAGTCTAGTGGCCCCCCAATAAAATATATTAACTATGTAGTGCCCTGGTAGTCTAGTGCCCCACTCACTGTATTTTCCACATCCCTGGTAGTCTAGTGCCCCCAAGCTATTTGTTTTACTATAAATACATTTTATATCCTGGTAGTCTAGTGGCCCCCCAGCATAATGAAATAAATAAATAATTATTTTATATTATACCTGGTAATCTAGTATTTACCCCATCATCCATCCTAGCCACCCAGCACCCCCACACGCTAGCCGGCACAGCCACTCCATGGCCAGCTGCCGACTGTCTGCCGTACGGCGGTAATGCAAGAGGCACTCTGAAAATATTTCTGGCGCCTCTTTGCATTACCACTACGTATTACAAACAGTCGATGTTGGCTGCGATGGAAAATGAGAGACTGTGCAATCGCCCGGCTGGTGAAACGAGGGTGCTGGATGTGTTCTATGAATGGTGAAACACTAACTACCAGGGCGCCTGAATTTTTATTGGGGCCACTGGACTACCAGGGGATATTATGTTTATTGTGATGGGATGGGCCACTAGACTACCGGATACCAGGTACTACATTATTTTGGTATGCAATGGTAACTTAAGTGCCCCTGAGCAAAACCCACCTTTATTCAACAGTCTAGGGTACCCTTGGGCTACACAAATGTATTTAGAAATATGGCCATCTTGTTCCTTGCTCTTTATTCACAAGTAAGAAATTTCTTTGATCGTGAGTATGCAAATACTTTGACCGCGAGATTCTTTGATTGCGATCATGCATCGCGAGCGAGGGACGAGATGGCCAGATGACAGAATCTATTTTCTCAGCCCAGGGGTGTCGTAGGAAGTCAAATGAGGGTGGGTTTTACTCAGGGGGCTTCATTCTGATGAACCATGATGGTGATTTACTGCAATTCTGTTTTATTTTTTGAATTAGAAGAGTTTTAATTCTTTGATCGTGACCCTGCAAATTCTTTGATCGCGATCGTGCATCGTGAGCGAGGGACGAGATGGCCCAATTAAAAAATTAATTTTCTCAGCCCAGGGGTGTCATAGGAAGTCAAATGAGGGTGGGTTTTACTCAGGGGACTTCGTTCTGTCGAACCACGGTGGTGGTTTACTGCAATTTCTTTAATTTTTTGATTTATAAGGTTTTTAAATGTTTGTTCGTGAGCCTGCAAATTCTTTGATCATGAGCTTGCAAATTTTTTGGTCGTGAGATTTTTTGATCACCATCTTTGACTGCGAGGAAGGGACAAGATGGCCAGATTTTTTATAATGGAATAGACAGGGACATTTTAGTAATATTTCACATTGAATATCTTGGGAACGGTTTGGTCTTTTGACTTGAAATTTGGGGGGAAGAAAGGCAATATCTCACAGATGTGGCTTTTGGTGGTTTGGTCAAGAAATAGTACAGGGTGGCAAAGTTACGGCACTATGAACTTGACATTTTTTCCTATAGGATAACAATACGGCGTTGGCCGCATTACAGGAATTCTTTGCTGCACTGCTGCAAAATAACAGTTTGGTCGTTTGGGCTGAAATTTGGAGGGAAGAAAACCAACATCCCACAGATGTGCCTTTTGGTGGTTTGGTGAAATAATATTACAGGTCAGCAAAGTGACGGCACTCTGAAGTTGATGCTTTTTGCCATAGAATAACATTATGGCGTCCGTTCGTCTTTCAGGGCCCGTATCTCGGAAACGGTGCAAGATACGGACTTCTTGTCAAAAAAATGCTTAGCCCTCCAAATGGAGGCTAAGCACAAAACTAACCAGAAAAGTAATAATTCATACAAAATTTTAATTTTTTTCTACGTCGTACTGTTCCTGAGATATAAGCAATTTAGTATTCCAAGTCGTAATTTTCTGCTCCGAAGTCAATTATAATGCATACATTCTTTGTTTTCAATGTGTTTTTTCAATGCAGTTTTAAGGGGAAAGAAGGGTGTACCCTTTCGTTACTGTGTCAGTTAGCGTTTCCGGTTGCGCTTCTGTTACTCTTTGCATCACCGTTCCTGTCTACTCCACCGCGTGCGTTACAGTTTGCATTTTCGTTTGCACTTGCATTTCCATTTTGTTTTGCATTATTGTTGCTGTTACCGTTACCATTTGCATTTGCAATCGCAGTATCGTGCCCATGTGCATTACGGTTTGCATTTTCGTATGCAGTTGCATTTCTGTTTCTGTTGGCTTTATTGTTGCTGTTACTGTTACCGTTTACATTTACAATTGCAGTACCATGACCTTGCATGTAACGGTTTGCGTTTCTGTACGCGCTTGCGTTTCTATTTCTGTTGGCTTTATTGTTGCTGTTACCATAACCATTTGCATTTACAATTCTGGTTCCGTCATTGTGTGCGTTATGGTTTACGTTTTCGTATGCGCTTGCATTTCTGTTTACTTTGGCATTATTGTTGCTGTTACTGTTACCATTTGCATTTACAATTGCAGTACCGTGAATGTGTGTGTTGCCAGTTGCGTTCTGTATGCACTTCTGTTTGATGTTTGATGTTTGGGGCTTGGGGGATAGGACCTATGAGGAGAGGCTTGAAGAGCTAAATATGTACACATTGGAAGAGAGAAGGGACCGGGGGAACATGATAGAGGTCTTCAGGTACATGAAGGGGGTAAATAGGGGAGGAGCAGTCAGGGTGCTCCGAAGGAAGGAGGGGGGGGCAACTAGAGGGCATGGGTGGAAGCTGGAGAGGGTGAGATTCAGGGGAGAAAGGAAGAGGTGCTACTTCACTGAGAGGGTGGTGGAGCCATGGAATGCACTGCCCAGGGGGCTGGTGGAGGCAGAGATGGTGGAGGGGTTCAAGAGGGGGTGGGACAGGTACAGGGGAAGGGTTCTGGAAGCAAAATCCAGTGCAACAAGAATATCCGGAAGTGGGTAGGGAGAAGCCAGAGAAGGTGAGGGGGGCAGCAAGGTCAGCTCCCAGGGTGGGGGCTGACCAAATGAGCAGACATGAAAGACCATTAGGCTTATTCTGCTGGCATTTTAGTATGTTAGTATGTAGTATGTCTCCGTTTATGTAACTGTTTGCTACGGCGTCACTTTACACTTACGTTTCTATTAACGTTTGTGTTACCATTTATATTTGCTTTGCCATGTGTGTTACCGTTGCTGCTTGCGTTTGCTTTGCAGTTCCTGTTACTATGTAAGAAGACATTACGTTGCGCTGCAGCATTCCATTCACTATTTATCATCCTCATTCTCAAAAAGAAGGGAAATTAGAGGCAAAAAACTCTGTTTAATGCATCAGTTAGGGTTGTTCCACAGCGAAAAAAGCGAGGAAATTTGGTATTAGGGTTGAAAGCCCTTGGACCCCAGCCCACCCCAACCAGCATCAGGGGGCGTGTTGGGTACGTCGATCTAATTCTCACCCCATTCTCTATACCTCGCTTCTTTACATAGTGATGGGGTGAGTTGGGCGATGACCTGTCGCGCCCGATCCGACGAAGGGTGAAACTGAAAGGCTCAAAGGCTTTCGACTATCAAGGCCTAAGCACACTGGGCTAACCTTATTTCATTAAATATATTTTGCTTCTAATATATGCCATGTCGCGTTACCGTTGCGCTTGCGTTTGCTTTGCACGTTCCTGTTACTATGTAACAAGACATCACATTCGCCGCTGCATTCCATTCACTATTTATCATCCTCATTTTCAAAGAAGAAATTAGAGGCAAAATCTCCATTTAATGCATTGTTAGGGTTGTTCCACAGCAACAAAAGCAGAAATTCCGTGTTGGGTTGAAAGCCCCCCTGGCCCCCACAACCCCAACCCGGCATCGGGGCGCATTGGGGTTGCTGGCCTAACTCTCACCCCATCACATGTGTGAAGTAGAGGTATAGTAGAATCGGGTGAGAGTTGGACCGACAACGCAACGCCACCCTGATGCCGGTTGGGTGTGGGCGGGGGGTCCAAGGGGGCTTTCAACCCTAACACTGAATTTCCTCGCTTTTGATGCTGTGGAACAACCCTAACTAATGCATTAAACAGAGTTTTATGCCTCTAATTTCCCTTCTTTTTGAGAAGGATAATGAGAAATAGTGAATGTTCCCGCCACGTGATGTCTTGTCACATAGTAACACGGTGCCCACAAACGCAAATGGTAATCCACATGGTGACGCAAAGCGAAACACAAAGATAAACAGTACTGTAGACACAAATGGTTAAAATAACGCAAATGCAAGCGCAAATGAAAATGCAAAGGGTAACGCACATGGTGCCGTAGACGGGAACAGTAAGTGAAATGGGTACGGAACTGCAAGCAGAAGCGGTAAGGGTAACAGTAATGTAAGTGCACAGGCTGGTTTTCCCCAAAAGCTGCATAGAGAAAGACAGTGAGTACAAAGAATGTGTGCATAATAATGGGTATCGGAGCAGAAAATGAGGAGCTGGAATACTAAATTGCTTATAACTCAGGAACCGTACGATGTAGAAAAAAAATGTAAAAGTCATATGATTTATGACTTTCCTGACTAGTTTTGTACTTAGCCTTCATTAGAGGGCTAAGCATTTTTCCGACAAAAAGTCTGTATCTCGCACCGTTTCCGAGATACAGGCCCTGAAAGGCGCGGCGAACACCATAATGTTATCCTATGGGGAAAAGAGAAGTTCTAAGTGCCATAACTTTGGTTCCCTGTAATATTTTTTCACCAAACCACTAAAAGGCACATCTGTGGGATGTTGGCTTTCTTCCTTCCAAATTTCAGTCCAAAAGACCAAACCGTTATTTTGCAGAAGGGCGGCAAAGGATTCCTGTAATCGGCGGGACGCCATAATGTTATCCTATGGGAAAAAGTGTCAACTTTGGAGTGCAGTAACTTTGCTACCATGTAATATTTTTCACCAAACCACTAAAGGCACATCTGTGAGATGTTGGCTGTGTTCTCTCAAATCTCAGCCCAAAAGACCAAACCGTTCTTTGCAGCAGGGTGGCAAAGAATTGCTGTCATTTTCCCACAGCCTGGAAAGTACTGTCGAACTTTGCAGAAAGCTTTCGCAAATTCTTGCGACAGTGTCGCAAACGCGAAAGTACTTTTTCCAGAAATTTGAAAAACATATTTCTGGGCTATTTTACCCCAAAATAAAGACATGCCTAGCATCCTCAGGGTCCGACTAGGTGAATACAAAAATAATTAGGTTGCTAGAGGGTCCCAAATTTAAATGCCAAGCATTTTTCTGCTGACCAACTGAAAACAAAATGGAGGCTGTGCGACAGTAAAAGGGCCATTTGCGAAAGTAAAAACGGCATTTGCGACACTGTTGAACTTTTTGTTAACTTTTCTCATTGACTTATAATGGGAAATTGTTTTTTGAATAACTTTTGAACTGTTTAATATTTTTTCACGAAATCTTCAAAAGGCACATCGGGGACCCCGGCCGCACATTCCCTGAAGATTTTGGACTGGTCGCGCAAACCGTGTGAACAAAGAATTCCAAAAAAGCGTAAACGTGCGGGCAGATCACGCTTAATAACTCTGCAGCTGTATATCCGAACAGTATGAAAGTTGGCAGATCCCAAGATGTATGGTTCTTGATTGTGTATTCCAAATTTCAGGCAATTCTGTTGAACAGTTGCAAAGTTATTAAGATGCAAATTTTTAGGTTTAACATGTAAATGGCTCCTCAACCCTAACTATGGTAGCACTACCGTGCTACCATAAAATATATATATATATATACACTAATCTAAGAAATACAAAATCACACATACTCCCTATATGTGATTTTATATTTCTTTGAAACTTGGCTTCCTGGCAAATGCCCTCTGGGGTAACCCTTGCCTCAGTGCTTGTGCACTAAGGTTCTTTGTCTTTTAGCCTATATTTGTGTGTGTGTGTCTATATATATATATACATGTGTGTGTGTATGTATGTCTATATATATATATATATATATTTTTTTTAAATGTCCATGAAATTGTATCCTTGTTCATACAGGTCCCTTTGGAAATGGAATAAACAGAATAGAAGAGATATTGTAAAACTCATTTTTCATGTCAACCTGCTTCCCCTGACACACTACGTAACACCATCATGCCATGACATGCATGTAAACCAATTGTGAGATAAAGCTCTCCAGCCCATCACAATGTGTTCCCCGTGTGACAGAACACTGCGCTATACCTTCCCAGGCTCAGAGCAGTGATGTGTTCCCCCAATCCTTGTGCTGCCCAGTCAGCTCCCAGAGCTCATCTTCAAACCCGAGTTGCTAGCACGGGAACCCAACATGCTACCCTCTGGCCCAGTAGCTGGCCCTGTGCACAACATTTCTCCATAACTTTTAGGTGATTCTATCAACCAGTGACAATATGTAATCAACAACCCTGACAAAAATATATACAACTCAATTATTTATTTAACAGGTCTATTCTTTCAACAGGTCTGCACATTGTTATGTTCTACTCTTCTGGGCATAATCATTTTATTTTTCTTAAAAATGACAGGTTAATTCATTTTACCAGTTATTCATTTCAGATGGCATTTCTATACCTTAAAGGCAAAAATAAGTTTGTGCAAAGTAAAGTATGGACTTAACAGGTCTATGCTATTGTCAAGGATTTGTTTAAGTTGGCCCTTGCATAATAACGTAAGACTGAAAATTGTATTAGACTGTAGTGCAGGTTGTGCAAATATCGCTGTGCCTGATGTGCTGTGCCACTGCCTCTGGCAGTGGGAGCTGTGGTAGATAAGTGACTATTCATTTCTGTGGCAGAATGCAGCCATTTCATTAGCTAATGTATGTTATAGCATTGATAACATCACATTCTGAGCATAGAGGGGTTTTGGATATACAAAGAAGGCAATGAACCCATGTTCTGTGGATAAATGGAAATATTAATAATCACCAAGAACAGTGAATTCTGCGGCACTGCAGAAGTTCTGCGGCAGGTTGCAAGTTATGCGCAGAATTCTGCGGCCTCAGAATTCTAGGGGTCTTGATTACAATGTACTGCTGTCATGGCATTATGCAGTCATTTTGGCCCTCCTCAAACCTAATAAGGACCCATGCCCCTTCATATAGACAGATCTCCCTCTTAAAATTATGACTATAAAATTAATATGTCCGTATTGGCCCACAGTCTAGAGACCTTACTTCCCCACTTTACGGACCCAGACCAAGTAGATTTCATTTACAGATGCCAAGCACATGACAGTGTGAGGTGGAACCCTTCTGTTAATAGACTATGCTTCTTCTCGTAAGATTCCATTGGCATTACTAAGCATTACTATATGCTGAAAAGGGTTTTGACCGGGTGGCCTGGCCTTTTCTCTGGGCCACATTGGCAGCCTTTGCTTTTTCAGAAACATTCATATCTTCCCTGCAAAATATTCACTTCTATTTCCAGGCCTATGTACATTTAATTATACAATGGCAAGAAAGAATGCTGGGCTCTCATTGGTCCCTCTGGGACTGAACCCATGATGTTATCCCAGCATAACATCAAGGATCTAGTTCCAGCACACAGAAGACCGCATCAGTTGTTAAAACAATCAGTCTACTAGCCATCACCGTGTTCGGCTTCACATTCCCGATTCTCTTGCCTGTAATTTGTAAAGTGTACACACTTTTCATGTAAATAAACACTCTTATGTCTTATCACATTTCAGTCACTGTAGCTCAGTTTTATAAAAAGTGTAGTAAATGTTGCCAGTAAGCTATCACTGCGATCAGCTTCCCGCTCAGCTGGGCATCGGCGCTCTCCTCCTACCCTAAATAGACTGACCACACCATGCTGTAAGACTCACTAAACTGCTATCCCCCCCCCCACTTCCTTTATCTCCCGGTACAAACTGCTGCTGACTGTACTGGGAGAACAGCTCATAGTTCTCTCACAGCTCCATTTACAGAGACTTCTGAAGTGTCATGGGTACCCGGTTAGATTAGTACTACATTAATAGTGCCAGTCTATAGGCGCTAGTCCCTATGCGCTACCACAGACAGCGGCGAGGATGTACAGCACTTGCTATATGTACTATGTTGTCTGATGAGATAAGGTTACAGGATTAAGGGCAATAGAATTAGAGTCTGGCCGAGCTGCTCCATGCCCCAGCCCTCTACGCCATGGGAGCAGCTTGGCCAGCCCCTGGTATCCTGCTGCCCTTGTCCTGTGGCAGCACCATGGACAGGGAAGCAGTAGAGACCAGTGTTCTAATCCTGGTCTCCTATCATTTGAGTACAATTGGGATTTGTGTTTTCTTTAAGGTGCCATGGAAACAGTATTCCATAGCATGGCCCCACAAATTTTAACTTGCCTGTGATCCGCTCCCCCACCCCCCGAGTGAGAATCCTTAAGTCCAATGGGTGCCCCTTGCAAAATAAAAATGATGGCATTTTTACCACAATGTTATTGCCGATGGCATTCTTGTCGGCTGTGTTATGACCCAGTGCTGTGTCACAGCTGGCAGTGTGAATGACAGCAGCAGCAGCACATGTCCATTTTAAAATGTACTGCTGCTGAGCAATGACATTTGCTTTGCAATCGCTGGCTTCACTGATCTTTTTTTTTTTTTTTGTCTTCCTTTGTTTACCTCTCGCTTACAAACTGCTGCCGACTGTAGAAACAGACCACAGTGAAACTTTTAAATTCTTTAAGAGTTTCGAACACGCACCTCACCAATCTGAATGACAGCAGCGCAAGAGTCCTTAAAAATTTTTCATTTACCAATCGCTGCTGTCAATCTCTCCCACTCCCAAAATCAAAATGCACAGCAAAACCATTATTTAATGAATGCCAGAGACATCATAAAGCCTCTAGGGTCAGAGATAGAGTGGCACAACACAACAAGCAAGACAGCCGGGGGAACACGCCGTAACATCACCTACTGGACATAATGGAAATTGTGGATTTTTTTTTCATTACTGTAAATGCCCATACCAAAATCATGTATAAAACCTTGCAAAAATTTTTTTCCACTTTTCTTAAAAAAAAAAAAAAAAAGAGCCATTGTATAATAGGAATAATGCACTCCAGGATATGTGTCGTGCTGGGATAACATCACTTCTTGGGTACTGGATGCACTCGGCCTGCGGCCTTGTGCCCAACCACCTGAGGCATGAGGTTTTCCAAGCACGATACACACCTTGACATGCATTATTCCTTTAATGGCTCCCTCTCAGATCCCTTCCCATTGAGGTGAGAAATCTGACAAGGATGCCCCTTGTCCCTCCTCCTTATATTTGCACTATAGAGCCCGTAGCCATCCATGTTCACCAAACCCCTGCAGTTTCTGGATTACTGTTGGGAGGAAAGGAATGCAAACTTTCACTGTTCACTGGTGATGACCTTCTTACAGTCACCTCGCCTGAGGTCTCCATCCCCAGGGTATGGAACGTATTCCATACTTTCAGGCAGCTATCTGGTTACAAACTCAATACATCTAAAAGAGAAGCCTTACAATGTAACTACTTTCCACCATTATTGCTTAAATGAGCTTTCCCCTTTAAATGGCATAAAGTGACCTTTAAGTACATGGCAATTAAAATTACTAAGAATTTAGACCATTGAGTTATTAAACTTCGAACCATTTTATTTGTTTATTTATTTTTTCTATTTTAGTTTTTGGTAACCAGTAAGGCCCACTAGGCACAAGTGCCTATTTTCAGGGGTGACCAGGGAGCACCGGGAAGGTTAGGTGACTTGCTCAGAGTCGCACAGTATGCACATAGTGGTTGTGGGATTCATACCCAGGTCTGCTGGATGTTCCAAGCTCATTCACAGCTTATTACTCTAACCTCTAGGCTATACTGCCAGCCCCATAATGCAACAAATAACAGAAGACCTCGCCCAGCGGTCACAGCTCTATTAAGGCATCTTCCAGTGTATAGAAGTTATCCATTAGAATATCCTTCCACAAATTTTGTATTATCTCCAAACTTTGCCTCTTATGCCTGATAAAATATATTTTAGAGCCCAGAATAAATTAATGTTTCATTTCATATGGAATGGGAAAACCCGCCGAATTCGATTATCATTATTACAACTCCCACAAGAGAAAGGAGGGGGTGAATCTTCCCAATATGCTTTAGCAACTGATCTATGCACCATTTTTGTATGGACTGCACCCTCCCTAAATCCCTATAGGAAGCAGATTGAAATTGTGCTGAGTGACCTGCTTAATTGCGACTGTTAATTTGGAAATCCTCCTTCATGTCTCCCTTTAACAAAATTTCACCAACACATGGCTACTACCTTAAAGCAATGGCTTGAGATTTGTAATCTATTTCTTTCTCCGACCCACAGGTTCTACGTACGAGCCTTGGCATATGATTCCACTTATAGACTGACTTGTTTAGATAGAGCTCTTTGGAGCTGGGCTAAACTGGGTCTGCGCTTTATATTTCATTTACACTCGACTCTCAGGGAACCATCCCATTTGGTACTTTATAAGCTGACTGCCATCTTCATATGAGGGATCACTTTCGCTGTTTGCAGTTAAGATCCTATGTAGGAGACAAATCCATTGCCTATCGAAATCTACCATCTCGGCTCCCTGCCCTCACCCAACTTATAATTTCATATCTCCAGGCCCATACACAGAAACACATTATTGGTCGTATCTATAAAGCATTACAGGAGACTTCCAAGCATTATAGGAGACTTCCAAGGATACCACTCTGTCTATTCTACACAAGTGGAATTTGGAACTCTGTACCTCACATACTGTTGATATCTGGACCAAATATTCCACCCACGCCTACCACCTTACCTCTTCGCAATATTGGAGGGAGTTCTCGTGAAATGTTGCTCCTGATATTTCTGCTCCCCGGATATAGAGGCCAAATTCACAAATCAGAGCATGGCAACATGTCGGAGGGGATGTGATCAACTCCTGGCAATCACAACGCTTGTCTTTTGGGAATGCCCACTTATACAACTATTTTGGCAGGACATCATAAAACAATTGGATGATATTCTTGGTTGCCAGGGGGTGGTCACTCCCTCTTTACTGCTGTTAGCCATTCCATTGGACAATACTAGATTGGATCACAATTGTGTTTGATTAATACTCATTTTGACCATAGCTGCCAAAAAAGCAATTACACGGCTTTGGCAAACCATTAAACTTCCTTCACCTGGAGCTTGAAGAGCCGTTATGCTAGTCATATACAATATGGAGAGAATGACACAGAGATTCCAGGACAACCTCCCTTACTTTGAGATTAGATGACGGAAATGGATGTTATACCAACTGGTGCACTACCCTGACTTCATACCATAGGTGGGGTGGGCCCGTCACACAAACACTTTTAAATTCTTCTTTATCTCTTTTCTAGCTTATATATCTGCTATTTCATATATCTCCCCTCTTCTTATTACTTTTCTCTCTCTCTTACTCTTCCCTGTATCATTTCCCCTAACGCCGTAGATGTTCAGACCGCACAACAAGCTAAAGCTTGAACTGTCTGTATGCCTTAGCTAACTCGTTAAGTATAAGATACCACAGACAGTTCCTCGAATTTGATGCTTATGTCATATGGGTGGTAGCTGTCTTATTTTTTCTTTATTCAGTATGCAGTGAGCATGTTCTAAATACATAGTCCACTTAGTTCCACCTTATGATCCTGCTTATGATTAATGTTACTTATACATTTTCTGGATTTTAACAGTTAAATTTAATGTGAAAGGACTCCAGGTTATGTGTTATTTACAAATACATAAGAATATTTCAGAATGTGCTTATACAGATATGATGGAACGTTGACTATTGAATGCTTGTTGTGATGTATACACTTCTATCTGTATTTCTTATATGAAAACTAATAAAGAGAGTGTTTTAAAAAAAATACCAAGTAAACAAAAGCACAGCACAGATACCTTGGCACTTCATGTCATAAACATGATGCTTCATCAGGGGACTCTCACATTTACGATGTGAAGCACTGGGGTACCCGTGCTGTGCTTTGTTTGTTAAACTAAAAATATACCAGATACCTAAAGCTACTTATTGTAAGTTTCATTTTTCACTTTACCTGAGAGTGCTGCCATTCTGTCTTGTTCGCCACTCTAGTGGACCCTCCCCTCTGCCCATTCACTATATAAAAAAAGCCTCCCTGGCTCACCCAGTCGACACCAACCACACCCCATTAGCACCCGAATCACCCCTTGTAAGGAGCAGAAGTAGCCGCTGCCATGGCCTCAGATGTAGACTGGCAGAGCCCTCTCCTCACCATCTGAGCCAGACACCATCTGAGTGACAGGGAGTGAATGTCCCCCTATGGTAGAAACAGCTGTTTTTACAGTGCTTGTATGTACTCACTCCCTGTCACTCAGACAGTAGCTGGCCCAGGTGGTGAGTGGAGGGGCTGTACCAGCAGCTGTCTGAAGCCATGACAGTGGCTAATCTTACTTCTTATAAGAGGTGACCTGGGTGCCAGTGGGGTAGGGGTGAGAGGTGACCTGGTGCCAGTGGGGGTAGGGGTGGTGGGTGCTAAGTGGGTGGGTCAGGGAAGTTTTTAATTGTTCTTTTACAATGATCAGGCACGAGATCCACAAGACTAATAGAGGATAGGTTTAATTTTATTTCTGGCAGCTCGGACCCATGATTTGGGGGGTAGAGGGTTCCAGTAGACTACCAAGGAATGGATTTTGTTAATTTTCTGATGGTTTGGACTGGTAATCGGGGTGGGGGCACTAGGCTATAATTAACATAGGTCAGACAAGTGCTTGGGGTGCTGGGGACCATAAAGGAATGGGTTTAATTTTATTTCTCACAGCTCAGTTATGGCATTAGGTGTATGGGTTTGGGGGGGGTTGGGAGACACTAGCAGGGACTGACAGAAACTCGTCTGGTGGGTTTTTGTGCACTACTGTGCGTTTTGATAACAGCAGGTTTTTGAGATCCCTAAACATTGCTGCAACACACTGTTGCCTTGTATGTAAGAGGGTACCCTGATTTCTATGGGTGTAGCAGTATATTCTTTACTGGTTCACTGTCTGCTTAGCACCATGCACTGGGGGCTGTGGAATATGGCCCCCATCTGACTGCCCAAAACCCAGTTAGTGTCTTGCTAACATGTTTAGCAACCACTAACCTGAAAATGTGGGCCATGGCCTATCCCCATGAATTTCAGAGAAGACAGACAGCAGCCATTCGTAAGAGAGAAACTGGTTCTCAGAGCATTGTCTGGTTTGGCTAAAACACTGGCCCAGACATGCTTCTGAAATCGATATCAAGTCTTGATTTTGGTCACTTTAAATGTTTTCTACACTTTACAAAAGAAGTTAAGGTAAACAACAGAATCATTTTCTGCAGTTTACAGCAGAGGTCAGTGTAAATGGGCCTCCCAGTGGGTAGTGCTACTTGCTCCCACACTAGTAACGTGAGTTTAGGAAAGAGCACAGGGAGCTAGTCATATCCGGCATGGGGGGGGTAATGGGGGATAATGTCAAGTTCTGTTGCACTGGCAACCCCTGCAGTGGGCCAGGGAGGTTTCACCTCCTCGGGGCACATCAGCAGCATGTGAGGCTGGCTGTGGGCTGTGCTCGATGACAGGGGGATGGGCAGGGAGCAAACCAAAGATAATCGTCTGCTAGCAGGATGGTGGCTCCAGTCACCATAGGCCCTGCACCACAGACAGAGCCTGGGCTGACGATCTGGATTTTGCTCCGGGGAAGGACAGCCCTCCCCTCCCTCCCTCCTGGTCCCACCATGGGGGAATCAATGGGGGAATTTATACCCATGCACCTCCCTGAAATAGTGGGTGATTGGACAACCAAAAACCCAGATGGAGGCCAGTAACATGAGAGAATAGAATACATATGAAAAAAAAAAAGTCAGTCTAAAGAGTGGAATTATTTTTCATTGTTTACAATAGAAGTCAATGTAATCTGCAGAATTTTTCAATTTTCTGCCAGTTTACAGAGCAGTAGTAGTTAGTTTACTTATATGAAGCGCCTCACCAATGCTCAGAGCACTTCTACAATTCATAACGTCTCACACAACACAGAGATGAAAAAGATTAGAGAACAGCATAGACTACACAGAAACAGCATGTAAAAAACACTTCAGAACAGTAAAAATCAAAATTCATGGTTAGAGCAATTTTATATGTGGAAAGGAAAGGAATTCCATGGATCTGCATGGGCAGAATCTTGTTAAAATCATGGGATTCCACAAAATTTCTGCAGAAATGGAGTTTGCAAAGTTTGTCCATCTCTAGTTCTGAGTTTATTGCCAGGAGGTTGTGATCTCAGCATTTGCAAAACTCTTTTAACTGGAATTAGAAGTCTAAAAGAAAAAGACAATAAGCACAAAAAAAGGGTTACTCAGGGTAACCTTGCTTCTTCAGTACTTTTGTGTTGAGTTTTTTTATTTATCTTTTAGATACTTTCCTATTTGGGGTTATCATGATCCAAATTCCCCCAGGCTGAGCTGCAGATGAGGCACACTGATGACTCTTCAGAAGGTCAAAACACATGTCTGTGTCTTCTGTTTACAGCCATTGCAGACTGTATGAGAGGCCATTTGGCAGCCTACTCTCTTGCTTAAAACCGAACCAGCATAAATTCCTTCATGGTGATTTACATATATTTCCCATGATGTGTTGCATTGTTGGGGTATGTGTACCAATTACAAGTCATATGTTGGGTATTTTAGGGGTTAAATAAAGGTTGCCTGTCTCAAAGAGTTAATCACTAATATGTTACCTATTACTGAGTGACCTGGCGTATGTGGTCATTATTTATTTTTCTACATATATTTGCACACCATGCTCATACACTCTAAAGCCTCAAACTCAGCAAAAAGAGTAGTAGGTTTGCAAATCCTGGTGTAATGGCCAGGCTGGCAGGACTTTGACCAAACATAACATTGCCTTCTCTGTAGACTTCAGTATAAGGGGGGAAAAAAAAGAGCTTTCAAGAAATACAAAGAAACTAAGAAAGAAAGTGACATAGAGGAATACAGAGCAAGACTCGAAGCAGGGAAGGCAGATAGATCAGCCAAAGCTCGAGCAGAAGAAAGAATAGCAAAAAGGGTTAAAAGGGGAGATAAGCCATTCTACAGATATATAAGAGAGAAAAGAAATAGTAAGGGAGGTATAGAAACATAGACTTTGACGGCAGATAAGGACCACTTGGCCCACCCAGTCTGCCCATTTCCCTACCTATTGGATAAGCTGCAGATTCTAGTTAACCAACAGCCTACTTCCTGCAACCCCCCACTACAATTGCCTTATGTCTGTCCCATGCATGTTTGAATTCCCCCACTGTTTTAGACCCAACAACCTCCCCAGGAGCGGTTCCATGCATCCACCACTCTCTCCGTGAAAATTTCCTCACATTACCCCTGAGCCGTCCCCCCTCTATCTTTAAATTGTGCCCCCTTGTTCTTACACATCTCTTTTTCTGAAAGATGCTACCCTCCTGGACTTTGTTGATTCCCTTGAGGTACTTAAAAGTTTCTATCATGTCCCCTTGTCCCTCCTTTCATCAAGGGTATACATATTAAGCTCTCTGTCTCTCTTCATATGGTTTCTGATGCAGACCCTGCACCATTTTAGTTGCCCTCCTCTGGACTGCTTCCATCCTGTCTATGTCCTTGCATAGATGGGGTCTCCAAAACTGCACACAGTATTCCAGATGGGGTCTCACCAACTGTCTGTACAGAGGGATAACCACTTCCCTTTTTCTACTTGTGATGCCCCGTCCTATGCATCCCAGTATTCGCCTGGCTCTCCTTACTGACTTCTCACATTGCTTACCCACCTTTAGGTAATCTGATATGACTACCCCCAAGTCCTTTTCCATTTTTGTTTTGTTAGTACCTCCCCTGCTATTGTGTACTCTTCTCCTGGGTTTTTGTTTCCCAGGTGCATTACTTTGCACTTCTTTGCATTGCATCTAAGTTGCCCTATGTCATAAGGTTGAGAACTAGGGAGGGCCAGAATGTTGAAACCAATGGACAGAAGGCAGAAGTTCTAAATGAATACTTCTGCTCAGTTTTCACCAAGGAGGATCAGGGAAGTGGACCAGTACTAAAGAATGAAGAACACCACACCAGTGAAACTGACACAAATCCCTTCAAACTGAAAGGGTCCTAAAAGAATTAGCAAAGTTAAAAGCAAAGCTATGGAACCTGATGGTATCACCCGAGAATACTAAAGGAACTCAGAGAAGAACTTGCCACCCCATTAGCAGACCTCTTCAACAAGTCACTTTAGAGTGGCACAGTATCGAACAATTGGAAAAAAGCCATGGTGGTACCGCTGCACAAAAGCGGCAGCAAGGAAGATGCTGGAAACTACCGTCCAGTTAGCCTCACCGCAGTGGTGGGGAAAATCATGGAAACATTACTGAAAGACAGAATTGTACAGCATCTAGTAGCAACTAGACTAATAGACCTAAAGCAGCATGGCTTCACAGCAGGGAGGTCATGTCAGACAAACGTGATTGATTTCTTTGATTGGGTGACCAAAACAGTGGACCAAGGAGGAGCAGTAGACGTAGTATATCTGGACTTCGGTAAGGCATTCAACTCCATTCTACACAGAAGGCTGATAAATAAGTTGGAACACACAGGAGTGGGACACAAAATAGTAGGCTGGATTAGGAATTGGCTCCAAGGAAGAACCCAGAAAGTGTTAGTAAATGGCACTCTGTTGGAGGAAGGAGGTGTGACTAGCAGAGTCCCCCAGGGATTGGCGCTGGGGCCAATTCTGTTTGACATATTCATCAGTGACATTGTGGAGAGTTTGCAAGGAAAGGTATGCCTGTTCACAGATGACACCAAGCTCTGCAACAGAGTAGAACATGCAAGAGGGGGTCACAGAAATAATTGCTGATCTAAAAAAACTGGAGGAATGGTCAACCCAGTGGCAATTGAAATTCAGCGCCAAGAAGTACAAAGTTGTGCACCTGGGGAGAAAGAACCTAGGCAGGAAATATAACCTGGGGGGGAGTGGCAATGACAGCTGACTGAAACTAAGCTAGAGAAGGATCTAGGGGTACTCATATCTGACAATTTAAGAACAACCAGGCAGTGCAAAAAGGTGGCGCAAAAAGCTGTCAGCATTCTTGGATGCATAGGAAGGGGCATCATGAGTAGGAAAAGCAAAGTGATAATCTCACTGTACAGGTCCTTGATGAGGCCTCACCTAGAGTACTGCATCCAGTTCTGGAGACCGCACCTCAAGAAGGACAAGGATCACCTGGAAACCATGCAGAGGAGAGCTAAAATGATACATGGACTAAATGAAGAACTATATGAATCAAGATTAAACCATCTTAGGATGTACTCACTGCAGAGGAGAAGGGACAGGGGAGATACGCTAGAGACATTTAAATACCTCAAATGTATCAACTCAGTACAAACACAGGATCTCTTCAGGGAAAACCCGACTACACATTCAAGGGGCCATAACATGCACCTGAAGGGAGGTAGTTTCAAAACAAACAGCAGGAAGTTTTTCTTGACGAAAGGGTGGTGGAGCCCTGGAACAGTCTGCCCCCAGAGGTCATAGCAGCGAAAACAGTAAGGGAGTTCAAGCTAGCATGGGATAGGCACTGGGGAAACCTAAGACAGTAAAGAGACTGGGAGGAGGGTAGCTTTCACGGGCAGACTAGATGGATCCCAAGGTCCCCTTCTGCTGGCACTTTCTTATGTTCTTATGTAATTCTGTATAGAAGGTGGCTTTTGTTCTGCTTACAAAGGGTGTCTGCCCTAAGAATAGAACAAAGTTCCAAGAACACAGTGCTGGTGTAGGCAAGCCAGGCAGGTTCATTTCTATTTAAAACATCAAGAACCTGTACAGAAAGTAAGTTGCTTGCCAGCACAAATTTATGCTGTAAACCAAAAATGGTACAATAAGGTGCCTCAGATACAAGCGTTAACAGCAATAATGTGGCCCAACTATACCAGTGCTTCTCTCTGGTTGCACTTCATCAGGGGGTAGGGTTCATTAAAGGAATAATGCATGACAGGGTGTGTGTTGTGCTGGGATAACGTCACGCCTGGGGAGAGTTAGACGCGAGGGCCGCCGAATTAGAGCCCGCGGGCAGTGCATCAATACTCCAGTGGCGTTACTCCAAACGACACACACCCTGGAATGTATTCTAATTATACAATGGCTTGTTGTTATATATAAAATAAAAATAATTTTAAAGAATGTTTTTATTAGTGTATAAAAATATTTTTGTTTCTTAAGTGGAGATAAAGCTCATCTGCCATAGGCTCATCTGCATTGGTTCACAGTGCTGAGAGTAGACCCGTGGTGTCGTGCTGGGATAATGCCATGGGTCCAGCCCCAAACTGACCAATCACAGTCCAAGATCCTTTCTTGCCATTGTATAATAGACCATGCACCATTTAAGTACCCAAGTTATTTATGAAATCATAATGATGTCACCAGCACCCCAACATTTAAATTCAATACAATAAGGTTGAAGGGTTACTCCAAAAAGAGAGATCTTAGATACAATGCCAAAACAGCAGTGTGTGACAGGGAGATCCTGCCACTCTTGAGGACCGACTTTTTCTTAAATCTGTTGCAACAGTTCTTCTATTTCTTAGCCTAATCTATCTTTTACAATTTCTAGTCCATAAGGCTGGCTCCCCCTTCCCTTTCTTGACTATGCTATAGTGTCCTCTTTAATTTTCCTTTTCCATCTCAGGTCTTCGTACAGAGAGATTATTGTGGTGACCTCCGAGCTGATGTAAAACAACACGCTGTGTTCCTCGTTGGATTTAATATGCAATAGCACTATGTCATAAATACCTTGATGTATATGCCTTATGTGTGTGAAACCTGTAAATGTTGAAAATACCATGGCACTAGGTGTTTTTGATAATGGTAAAAAGTTACTAGGGAGACTGTATTATAAAAATTAAGTTACCGGGGTAGAGATATTAGAAAAGCCCCTGTTGTGTTGTTAAAATGCATGTAAATTGCAGATTGTTTGAGAGGCCCTTTGGTACCATGCATTCCTGTTTTAAGCTGAATCAGACTAAAATGTCATGGTGATTTGCATATACATCCCATGATGCTTTGCATTATGGGGATATGTTGTGTTTCTTTGAAACTTGGCTTTATTGCCAATGCCCTTTTGGGTAACCCTTGCTTCAGTGCTTATGTACTGAGGTTCTTTGTCTTTAGCTTGTTTTGGGGGGGTTTCTTTTTTGAACTCCCTATCACCCAAACACGCAAGACCTATATAGGGAATGAAATCATCTTCACTTAAGAGACAGATCAGTGCATGCTGACTAAGTGCAGAGGAAGGACATGCATAGTCTGTTGCTACAGACTGATGCATTGAAGAAGGGATATGCCATTGTTTAAGGTTATCTCATGTGTTTTAAATAAATATCACACAGAGATTGTGTGTTGAACCTGAAGTTCGGTGTCTGGGCCATCTAATAGCCCACAACACCCCCACAAGAAGTAAACCATTATGCTTCATGCATGCATTGTTTGTGATGGGGCTAGCTGCCACTTGGTCTACACCATCTCTGCACAAAGAGCATGTTCACTATTTTTTTTTTTTGTTCTCCTAAAGCTTTGTCAGCCTGCCTCTTACACAAGTATTTGCATACCCATCATGCTTTGTGCTGGTTTTGATGCTTTAGAGTGCATATGTATAATTTGGAGAGAGATATAGAGAACTCAGTTTGGAAGTGTATCCTCTTTTTGTAACCTTTGAGGATCCACATATTGCTGTCCTTCTAATGTGCCTCTCTGGTATGCTACTTCCAAGTGTACTGAATGCATGGAATATTTGTTCAATTTCTTTAACAGCTACTTAGTAAATAGTTCTGTTTACTTATGGAAAAAACAAAACAATAATAAAGTACAAAAACACATGATTTCCAGCTCACTGTTGTACAGAGATACCTCGGAGGGAAAGCATACATCCAAAGAAACTCACAAACTAACAACTCTGAGAAAGATGTTGTGATGTGCTGATGTTGAAACATTAGCCGGATCAACACACCAGACAGATGAGAGCAGGCATGGTGTTTGGAATCTTGAAACTCTTTACTTTGCTGGTTTGTGTGATTTCAGTCGTTTAATTTTGCAGAAAGTTTATTTAAGCACTAATCTTTTTCTACTTTATGTGTGCTCATTCCCAGTCATTCAGACGGTGGCTGGCTGAGATGGTGAGAAAAGGGTCTGTGCCATTTGCCAGCCTCCTTCATAGATGACATACAGCTTCTTAGGGTGAGTCAGGTGCCAGACAGGGGGTGGAGAATGGTGGGTGGGTAGGTAGGGAAGGGGGGTTAGTTATATAATGGAGATTGTGCAGGAGAGGGTACCCCTGGACTACCAGGGATATATAGATTGAAACAATGGGGATTAGGGAAGGAGGGGGTGCCACTAGATTGCCAGGAATATATGCATTATGACAGTTGAGATTGGAGCAGGAAGGGCCCATTTGTCTGTTATTGCTTGATACCAGTGCCGCATGAGGGGTGTCATGCACCACTGTTTGTTGTTTGTTTTTGTTATCTATTTACTCCCCCACCCTGGCCCTGGTCGGCCCTTGTCCAGACGCCGCCCATCACCTCCATCCCATCAGGCCCTCACCCCTGAAGCTCCCACGGTTTACCCCCCATGGTGGGGCTGCGTGGGCCCCCACCCGCCAACAAGGATCTAGCTTGGGGTGTTACCTCCGGGATGGAGCATGACAATGTGGCCATCATGCCACTATGACCAGCCACCAAGGTCCTTTTTCTCTCTTTTCTGTCCCAGCGAGAGACGGCTTGCATTGACACCGCAGCAGGCATGTGCACACTCCCACGCACAGCCCTGCCAGCGTCAGCCATGCTCTCACTCCTCAAGTCTTTATACGGCGGTGTAACATCAATCCCCAGCCACCGCCTGGGGTCGGCATGCACTGACCGAAGGTGATCCCCCCCCCTGGAGATGGGGAGCTGTCTGTTGGAAGCTCGATCCATCTCCTCCCCACTGACCCCCGGCAGCCCACATTCGTTCCCAAACGTGGGTCACCAATGTGGTGCGAGGTGTGACATCCAGTGCCTCAACCCTCCGTGCCACTGGGCTGGCTCATGCACCACTACTGTTAAAGAGGAACAGTAGTACTAAGAGATTCATTCCAGTTGTGAGCTAATGGTTCCAATTTGCACTTTGTGTGCAAAGACATTTTTTTTTACTTACTGTTTACTGCAGTGTAATAAATGTATCAGAATAATTCTGCTGACCTGTGAGCTGACTTTTTTTTGTACAAATACCAAAATCCCCTACAACTGTCGTCAGAGCAGGGCTGCACCAGTGGGAGATTCAAAAGCCTGCAGCACATGTTAAAGCATTTATAAGCTCTGATCAGATGTTTGCCAGACTGACTGTTCTCACAGGGCTAAGTACAGTCCTCTGTGACGGTACTTAGCCCTGGGAGGACAGAGCTTACAAAAACTCTAACTTGCATTGCAGGCTATTTAATCTCCCACTGCTACAGCCCTGCTCTGATGTCAGCTGCGGGAGATTCTGAGATTTGTAGTTACAGAAATGTCAGCTTGCAAGTCAACAGAATTCATTTGATACAATCTACTATACTGCAGTAAACAGTAAATAAAAAAAATGTTTTTGTATACAAAATGCAAATTAGGACCAGACCTACTCTTGGGTATGGTACTCTAACTGTTGACTGTTATCCTTTAAGAGTGGGGTTTTGGAAGCGATAAATAGCGTTGCTTTAGCAATCTTTTAGTACTTCCAAACTCATCTCAGTATACCACTGTGCATTGGTGTATGAAGCACAGTTGCATTATCTACTTAGCAGTACACTATTGGGCCCTTTCAATGTAGCTCCTTTTGGTCCGTTTTGAAAATGCTATGTCTGCTTAGCAACACTATCCGTGTTAGCACCACACTAACCTGAATATGGGGGCCTTGGTTTTCAGCAAGAAACAGTTTAGAAATGCACAGATTTGAAACCAGCTGCAAATAACAACCTATCAGCTCCAGTGTCTCTCTGTGAATTGTCACTGCAGGCAGGTCACATGGTTAAGCTCTGTAAAGCTCCTGAGGAGTCTGGGGATTGGCTGGAGAGATCACTTCCTGTTCTGTCCCCAATTCCTCATACTCTCAGATAAATTGATTTTATATTATTACTAACAATGCATTCACAGTAAACGAGGTTGATATTCCTTCTGTGACCCTGAGTACGGCCCTATCTGGATTTCTCTGTCTTTTGGCCTTGTAGGTAAAATTAGTGTGTGGCATCTTAATACCAATTTATTAAATGAGGAACAGTTTGTGAATAAAAATAATGCAACTATTCAAGATATCTAGCCCATAACAGTGGCTCTCAAGCCGATCAAAAATTTGTCTGTGATGAGTTAAAGGCAGTGATATGGGGGCATGTTACTACAGTAGTATAAGTACACATAACTCGTCAGATGTTACATTTCAGCCAATCAGTGCGGGCCACGACATTTGACAGGTGGTTACCGTGGCAACGCCCCACCCCTTTCTGCCACCGGAAGTTCCACCTTCCACACACCATGGCAACGCCTCACCCCTTCCTACCACAGGAAGCAGGCATTTGGTCCTCAAATCCAGAGTCCTCTCCCTTTTCTACGCCATATGCTCTCTCCTCCTCGCTCGGAGTGCTAGCAGCCCTCGAACCCTCCCTTGGACCCCGGGTTCAGTGTCCTAGCTTGCACCTGGGTCCCTCCCCCTCACATCACAACTCAGCCCCACCATCCTAGTTCACATCAGAGTCCTTCCTCCTTTTCCCCACTGCACCCTTGCCGCAACATCCTAGCTTGCACTCAAGCCCTTCTCCTCACCATGCACCCCTGCTCCCTCCTCTTCCTCCACCCCACCCCACCCTTTGCATGCCTGCTCCCTCCTCTTCCTCCTCAAACCCCTCCGCTCGGACCCCCAGTTTGGCATCCTAGCTTGCACCCGGGTCCCTCCCCCTCACATCACAACCCAGCTGCACCATCCTAGTTCACACCAGAGTCACCCCTTCTTTCCCTTTTGCACCCCTGCTGCAACATCCTAGCTCAAACTCGAGTCCCTCCCCTTGCCACGCACCCTGCTCCTCCTCCTCCTCCACCCCACCCTTCGCATCCCTGCTCCCTCCCCCTCCAACCCCTTTCACCTGAGTCCCTCTTCCTCCACACCACCCTGCTCCCTCCTCTACCCCTGCCGCTATGTCCTAGCTCAAACCTCAAGTCCCCCTCCTTCATTTCCCAACCCTTGCACCCAATTCTTTCTTCCTCCACACCACCCTGCTCCCTTCTCCACTGCCGCTGTGTCTTAGCTCAAACCTTGAGTTCCCCTCCTCCATTTCCTTCCCCACAAACTCCTGCTCCCCTCCTACTCCTCCCCCTCCCCTTTGCACTCGAGTCCTAGCACCTCCATCCCCTATTCACTCAATATTCATTCGCTCCGCTGTCAGTACGGGGGTATAAGCACAGGATGTGTGCAGATGCTTTGTGACTTGAATTTTTTCTTGGAATTCTGCATAAGGAATGCATCATCATGCAGATGCAGTTACCACAGAATACTATTTGGTGACACTGGTGTAAGCACACTTGTTTTGAGAAAAGGTGCATATTTTTAAAGGGTTAGAAAAAAATGTATGCACATTATTAACTTCATGTTTAGAGAGACTGAATAATTCTGAGCTACTGCTTGTATGCCTAAATGAAGTGTCTCTGACTTGTTTATTTATTTACTTGGACTAGTGCAATCAAGGAATCTCTGTATAGATAGGTTATATGTTTTTTTGGTCATTTTTGTAATGTTTGTAATTATTTTTGTTTTGTCTGTATGCTTGAAATTAAATGTCACTGCTTTTGTTACTTATAGAAACATAGACTCTGATGGCAGATAAGGATCGCTTGTCCCCCCCCCCAGTCTGCCCATTTCTCTACCTATTGGATATGCTTCAGATCCTACTTACTGTAACCAACAGCTGACTTCCTCCTAGCCCACTATAATTGCCTTATGTCTGTCCCATGCATTCTTGAAATTGCCTTATGGATTGTCCCGTGCATTCTTGAATTCCCCCATGGTTTTAAACTCCACAACCTCCTCAGGAAGGCCGTTCCATGCTTCCATAACCCTCTATGTGAAAAAATACTTCCTCATGTTGCCCCTGAGCCGTCCCACTTTCATCTTCAAATTGTGCCCCCTTGTTCTTGCACATCGCTTTTTTCTGAAAGATGCTGTCCTCTTGGACTTTGCTGATTCGTTTGAGGTACTTGAAAGTTTCTATCATGTCCCCCCACCATCCCTCCTCGAAGGTACACATATTAATCTCCTTTAGTCTCTTTGTATGGTTTGTGGTGCAGACCCTGCCCCATTCTAGTTGCCTGAAAACATTCCCTGGTAGTCTAGTGGACCCCCATCCCTCCTGAGTCCCCGATCGGGGTGGAAGTATAATCCATTCCCTGGTACTCCAGTGGTACCCCCCCTCCGGTGCCCCGATGGATGTATCATAATACAGTCCCTGGTGGATCCCCCTCCCTCCCGGGTCCCCGATCACAGTAAATCACCCACATGTAATTCCCTGGTGACCCAGTGGCACCCCCACCTTTCCTACCCACACAGGACCCCTTTCCCACCCCGCTCCTCCCCCTGTCATTGGTGGGCGGCTGCATCCCACCTGCATATCACCTGGCCGCCTGCCGAATGACAGGTACAGTGTGGGCTGTAAGCCCATTGGTCCCCTGTGTGGACCAATGGGCTTGTAGGGCGTACTGTACTAGACAGTCCCAAATATGTGAGTGAATCATTCACATTGTTGGGACTGTCTACTATGACTTACAAGAGAATATTTTGTCCCTTGTCTACTTTTGTGCCCCCTCTTGACTGTTCTCCACTCTACGTTATACTCCCCCACCCTCCCAATACCTTTTCTCCCCACTGCTGATTTTAAGCTACACTTTACTTCAGTTTCATGTGCTTGTAATGCCTCATCCTCTCCCAGCAAACTCACCATTGATCGGTCCACGCAGATTTTAAAATCCATGATCTTGTATACTCCCCAGCCTAGCTTCTAGCACTGTAACCAACATTCCAGCCTACTAACCAGGGTACACCCACACACACACAGTCTGCCTTCTCCATCCATTCCTCCACCCACAAACAAAAAATTCAGTACGCTTTTCACAGCATGCCATCTCTACAGTCACGCTGGTGGCTAGTCTGTGTAACAGAAACATCACACAAAAGTCAAAATGAATGGCAGACTTGCTAATGAGCCTACTTTATGCTAGAAGATTGAGCAGTGCGACAGTACCCACATAGTCAGTATGATGTTTATGTTGCAATATGTTGAAATAGGCTATTGTATCTGTTGAATTGTTAGACTTGTTTTTATTGTTTGCGGATTTTGCATTTTTGTTAGTATGCTTAGTGATTTCCATAGTGAAGGTGTATTCAGTAGTGCAGTAGTGGTAAGTGTGGGTGCTGTTTGTTAGTGTTTTTACTTGCACTGTCTGGTTCCCATACTCTTCCTCCACATGAAGCTCAGCCTCTTGATTACTGTAACTGCTGCTTGGCATGAGGAAGCTGGGAAACTGGGCTGAGGTAGCATCCTCAGGTGTAAGAGTGAGTCCCCACTACAGAGGGACGCTTTGTGCCATTTCATGTTTGACTGTCACAGTTTTGAGAACCGAGAGATACTGCATATAATCAAGGCTTCTCTGTTTCAGGAAATAATATGGGATTGTGTTTGATTCTGTTGGGAAAACACATCAGTTTCTGTGAGGAGTAGCATGCTGATTTTAAATATCCTTAAGTCAAATTAAAGCAACAGCAGAGTGTAAGAATTTGACAGATACAATAGCCTATTTCAACATATTGCAACCTAAACATCATACTATGTGGGTACTGTTGCACTGCTCAATTTTCTAGCATAAAGTAGGTTCATCAGCAAATCTGCCAATCATTTTTACCTTTGTGTGATGTTTCTGTTACACAGACTAACCACCAGCATGACTGTAGTGATGGCATGCTGTGAAACGTGTACTGATTTTTTTGTTTGTGGGTGGAGGAATGGATGGAGAAGGCAGACTGTGTATGTGTGTGTGGGGGGGGGGGTACCCTTGTTAGTAGGCCGGAATGTTGGTTACAGTGCTAGAAGCTAGGCTGGGGAGTGTACAAGATCATGGATTTTAGAAACTGTGTGGACCAATCAATGGTGAGTTTGCTGGGAGAGGATGAGGCATTATAAGCACATGGAACTGAAGTAAAGTGTAGCTTAAAATCAGCATTGGGGAGAAAAGGTATTGGGAGGGTGGGGGAGTATAACGTAGAGTGGAGAACAGTCAAGGGGTGGCACAAAAGTAGACAAGGGACAGAATATTCTCTTGTGGGTCATAGTAATAACTCAGAGGTTCTGGCAGAGGTAATGTAAGAGAAGGAAGGCTGTAGGCAGCCAGTGGAGGAGGGAAAAGGAGCACAGTATCTTTGGCACCTAGACAGCTAGCAGCTATCAGAGATTCAAAAGTCTCCTAGATGGAACAGTTTGTAAGGAGAATAAATAACATAGGATGGAAAGCTGTCTTCCAGGGGTTAGAAAAGTTCACCTGAAGAGTAGGACTGTGGAGGTGCTAAAAGAGGTAGGTGGTGCCCCCAGACACAGTACTACATGTAAGAACACAAGACATTGGTAGAAGGATCGATGATGATATTAGGCAACATTTTACAGAGGTAGGAGTTGGTGTTAAAAGGATAGGAGTAAGGGGTGTTGATTTGCAAGATCCTGCTTGTTCGAAGAGCTGGTCTAGTCTCACAAAGAGCAATTAGACGGATTAAAATTTTGCTTCAAAATTGTTCTAAAAGTGAGGATATCTGTGTAAAATTGTTTCTCCTTTGGCACAGGGAGGGGTGTTGGAAAAATGGTAGATAGTATACTCTAATGATAATGTAACCCCTAGATAGCGCTATCCCAGGGGCTACTACCCCTGCCTGATTTGCCACTAACAGGTTGAGGGGCCTGGATCCAATGGCGGGTGCCTCCACCCAGAGGTCAGGGTTTGCAATAGTTAAACTTACTTGGTCACAGCCCTCTGGGACACTGCAACCCCCCTTTCTTCCCACTAGTGGCCCACACAATATATCAGAATTACCTTCACCATATACACTTACCCCCAGGACTAGTTCCGGCACTGGGACCTCCTGTGAAATAAGATACACTGCAACAATCACAGTACAGTACTTTAACATAGACAAATACCTCAGGCAGTATAACTTTGCTGAAACAAGCAGCTCTGATTTATTTAGGGGGATATAACAAGGACAGGGGGAAATCAGGTTAATTAGCTTATCACTTTACTATCTACCTATGGCTCTGTGCACAGGCCTATCCCTATCAGTTACTATCCCTGGGTACCCAAGCCCTAGTGGCTAGTCCAAACCGTGGCAGCTGGTAGGGGCCCTTTCACACAGTGACAAGAAAAATTAGTTTAAACAGTCAGCAGTACAGTGATTCCATTTGGATTTAATGTGGCAATTCAACGGGGCGACCTGAATTGAGTACTCACGACCTCCAAACAAGATAGGGTCCTTCAGCGTCAGCAGGGCTACTCTTGAGCTCCACGAGACTTTCACACATTTATATGGTAAAAAGAAAGTACTATACCAGGCAGGCTGCTTCTCTATCCCGATCGCAATTACTGCACAATACCGGAGAACACACAGCAGATTCAGTTCTGACAGACCGAGTGCAATTCAACAATTTCTCCAGTCTTCTACAGGGTGAGCCTGGTTTCTACTCTTCAGAGATCCTTTGATTCTTTTCACAGGGCAGGATTCAGTCCTAACAAGCAGTTACACAAGCTGCAGACCGGAACTCTGGGCCTTACACACGTTTTTTGACTGAAACTGCACACTGAAAAAACACAGGGCTCCTTCCTTCTTCACTGCCAAAGCTCAACTGAAACTCCAACAGACAAAACCGGGCACTTCCTTTGAGTTCCTCCCAGTTCTTGACTGGATTGGCTGTCACTCACAATAGACAGCTCCTGTCGGTCCAAAAAGGCTCCGAAGTCTAAACTACATCTCCCAGAGTCACTGCTCATACAATCCTCTTGTGGCTGGCTCAGATTATGAGTCCAAGTTCTGATTCGTCCAAGGCACCATTTTAGAGCTAGCTTACCCCACACTGATTGGTCCAGTTCAGCAGTTCAAAACCAGAATGGGGAACTAGGCAGACACAGTTCTGACTAAAGAAAGCAGGTTAGACAAACTGTAATTTCATTATTACTCTAAATGGTTTCTGGCAAACAGTTACATCTTTCAGATAGGTTCCCTTTGCACTCCTAGTGACTGCAAAAATGGAGTGAATTGGCAGCTTGAGTGGTACTCAATCAAAGAAACACACAGTCCCCCATACAAACTAATTATGTCTGCAAGCAGACAGCTCTTAAAGAGACAGTACCAGAGGTTCTAAAAACACTCACTGATAAATGGCTTAAACGCCAAACACCATTCAGGCTTGGAGCATTCAGGCAAGCTCCTGGAAGTCTTTTGGGAACCCCCATTTGCAGGGGGGTTACAATAAGGTGACACATAAAGGAAAAATGTGAAACAAGTGTTAAAGGGGCACTGTCAGCTTTGCCCATCGGTTTACTTTAACTTCGCAAATGATAGTCTGTGGGCACAAATGAGCACTAAATTTGCTCGGGAATTATCTTGCATCAAAGTAAAAGTGCTTAGTTTACCTGTTTTTTCATATTTTCCACTTGTTTCTTTTCAGTCGTCCCGACTGAAACTCCACCATCGAGCAGATACCGCACCAGGAACGCGTGTCTGCTGTGCATGCTGTGCTGAGGTGCAGATTTTACCAAACACATCGCAGCAGACATATAATCCAGCAAAACTAGTAAAATTCAAATGCTGCTGGTATGTTTCACAATAAAACGAGTGCTGGATTAACTGCAAATCAGTACCGGAATCTGGCGCCGAAATCCTGCACATGTGCACTTGTGGTCAGAGAAAAGATCTCACGCATGCATGAGAATGTGCCACTAGTACGCATGCGCGGAATTTGGTGCCAGACTCCGTACTGATTTGTAGTTAATCCAGCCAGATAGATTGTGAAATATATCGAGTAACATTTTAATTTCACTAGTTTGCTGGATTATATCTGCTGCAATGTGTTAGTAAGGTACACCTCGCACAACGTGCATGAGCAGCCATTCCGGCGGCGTTCTCGACGCGATGTATCTGCTTCGGGGATGGGGTTTCAGTCGGGACGACTGAAAAAAACAAGTGGAAAAATATAAAAAAAACAGGTAAATAACACTACGGATGCAAAAACAATCGCTCAATGCAACATAATCCAAGATGCGATAAAATAAAACCGATGGTTCATGACAGTGCTACTAAGAAATTTGCTTGAAATTTTGATCCCAACTACAGTGTCACAAATGTGTTCATCATAACTTACTATTATGGTTCACTGCCATTTTATACCATTGAGATTGCCACCCAATGAAGATTTGATGCAAAGACACCCCGGTGTACATTTACATGAAATTCTGATTCTAGTACATTAATGTCAGTAATTTATATTTCCTAATGAATGACTGCCATATTAAGAAATATATCAATATTCTCCTTAGGATATAATCACAATTCCATGAATACATTTATAAGAAAATACTTTGTGGACATTTGCAAACATGGGTCTAGAATATTAGCTAAGGAAATCCAAAATCAAGTGGTTAACTTTTTAAACTAAGTACGAAGGGGTTAGGGGGCAGCCATCAAACTTTAAGGACATCTGTGAAGATTTCAACTTCACATGAGAACTCTAAGGGCTCTCAGGACTGGAAATGCATCTCCCTAAATGACAGGAGTCTTACAAACAAATTTGAGGAATTAACCTGTTTACTAAATACTGACAACATCCAGATATGTGCCATAACAGAGACTTGGTGGACATCCACTGACACCTGGGACCATCACATACAGGGATATGATCTATATCATATGGATAGGGAGGATAAAAAGGGTGGTGGTGTCGCACTGTATGTATCCAACAAAATAAAATCAGTAGCTATTGAAGTCCCAAAAATACCAGGCATAGAGCATGTGTGGATTAGGGTATTGCCAGCTAAGGGACCTAATGTTAAAATTGGGGTAATTTATCGACCTCCTTCAATTTCTACCCAAGATGATGAGGCATTGCTAAAATTTTTGGACTCCTTAGAGATTACAGAAAATATTATACTTTTAGGAGATTTTAACCTTCCCGGTATTAATTGGACTAGGCAAACAGGGGAGACATCCTACGAGCTAAAGTATCTGGATTCCTTTTATTAGCTGGATTTGATCAGTATATAGGAAATAACACTAGAGGGATAAAATATTAGACCTTGTGTTAAGCAATATGGAGACCAAATAAAGAATTGTAGTACTTCATCACCACTCGGCTCAAGTGATAACTGTGATAAATTTTGTTTTAAGCGGGGTCTGTTCAAACACTTTTGGCTTAACCATGGTTCGAAATTTTAATAAGGTTAAATTTAATGATATGAGAACAGAACTCTCGAATTGGGGATGGAAAAAGGTTTTTGAAAATAGATCATTAGTGGAAAACTGGGATAGTTTGGAGAATAAAATTATGGATTTAATTGATAAGTATGTCCCATTAAGAAAGAAGTACAATGCTTTAGGAAAAATTCCCCTGTTGTTATCTCCCAAAATTAGCAAATTGATCGAAAAGAAAAAAAGAGCTTATATAAAAGCCAGGAAAAGTGAGTGTGCAAACAATTGGGCCTTGTATAAAAAATTATTAAAAGAAACAAAGTACCATAAAACAGGCAACTCAAAAACATGAACTAAACCTGGTTACAAAAGTGAAAGATAACCATAAATCCTTTTATACATATATCAATAACAAAAAGGGATGTCAAACTTCAGTGGGGCCCATTAAGGATCAGGATGGTATATTAGTTGAGGATTGCCAAACTATGGCAGGGCTTTTCAATACTTATTTCTCATCATAGTATTTAATAATAAGTCTAAAATATTAGAGATCATCTGACTAAAATAGATTATAAAATTATTTTAAACAAAAACAATATTGAGGATAGACTAAAGCACCTGGACCGAATAAATCTCAAGGACCAGATGGAATCCATCCTAGGGTCCTAAGGAATTAGCAACAGAATTGGCAGGACCTATAACATCACTGTTTCAGAAATCTTTGGATAACGGGAGGTGATTGAGGTTTGGAAGGCAAATGTGATCCTATTTATAAAAAGGGATCTAGACAGGAGGTGGAAACTATAGGCCTGTCAGCTTGACTACTGTACTGGGGAAAATGTTGGAATCTATTGTAAAGGATCAAATGGTGGAGTTTCAGGATTCAGTAGGGAATTGTGACGATGCTCAGCATGGTTTTAAAAAGGGGTTATCATGCCAAACTAATCTCTTGGAGTTTTATGAGCATGTGAGCAGAGCATTGGACGAGGGTGTCTCTGTGGATGTGGTGTTCTTGGATTTCTCGAAGGCGTTTGACAAGGTCCCACATGGTGAATTGATTGATGCTCTGATTGAACATAAAATACCGGGGTATATTACAACTTGGGTTAAGGCATGGCTGAGTGAGAGAAAGCAGAGGGTCTGTTTAAAGGGAGTTTACTCTGATTGGTTGGGAGTGGAGAGTGGAGTTCCCCAGGGATCTGTTCTGGGGCCTTGCTTGTTTAATATCTATATACATTCATTATCTGGAGGAGAGGATGTCTGGGAAACCAAATTTGCAGACGACACTAGAATTGGCATTACTATCAGAAATGGTGAGGATGTGACAAAGTTGCAAAAAGCCTTACTCAAAATGGAAAGCTGGGCAAGGGATAAGAAGTTATCCTTTAACACCGACAAATGTGTGGTGATGCACTTTGGGAATAAAAATAATCAAGCTGACTACTTCTTAAATGGACAGAAATTGGGCAAAGTAGTGGAGGAAAGAGATTTGGGGGTTAAAGTGACAAGTGATTTCAAGTTCCACCAGCATTGCAGTCAGGTTATAAAATCTGCTAGTAGTACTCTTATAAATATCAAGAAACGTATAAAGAGTAGGAAGTGATTGTGCCTCTCTTCGGTGCACTGGTGAGGCCGCAGCTGGAGTATTGTGCACAGTTCTGGTCACCTGGTTACAGGTTGGACATAGGAAGATTGGAGAGGGTTCAGAGGAGGGCTACCAGGTTAGTAGTGGATGTTAGGGACCAGGACTATGGGGATCGATTGGAGGACTTGGGGAATTATTCAGTCTCTCTAAACATGTACTGTAGTTGATAATGTGCATTAATGTTTTTTTCTAACCCTTTAAAAATATGCACCTTTTCTCAAAACAAGTGTGCTTACACCAGTGTCACCAACTAGTATTCTGTGGTCACTGCATCTGCATGATGATGCATTCCTTATGCAGAATTCCAAGAAAAATTCCAAGTCACAAAGCATTTGCACACATCCTGTCCTTGTACCCCCGTACTGACAGCGGAGCGAATGAATATTGAGTGAATAGGGGATGGAGGTGCTAGGACTCGAGTGCAAAGGGGAGGGGGAGGAGTAGGAGGGGAGCAGGAGTTTTCGGGGAGGGAAATGGAGGAGGGGAACTCAAGATTTGAGCTAAGACACAGCGGCAGTGGAGAAGGGAGCAGGGTGGTGTGGAGGAAGAAAGAATTGGGTGCAAGGGTTGGGGAATGAAGGAGGGGGACTTGAGGTTTGAGCTAGGACATAGCGGCAGGGGTAGAGGAGGGAGCAGGGTGGTGTGGAGGAAGAGGGACTCAGGTGAAAGGGGTTGGAGGGGGAGGGAGCAGGGATGCGAAGGGTGGGGTGGAGGAGGAGGAGGAGGAGCAGGGTGCGTGGCAAGGGGAGGGACTTGAGTTTGAGCTAGGATGTTGCAGCAGGGGTGCAAGAGGGAAGGAGGGGGACTCTGGTGTGAACTAGGATGGTGTGGCTGGGTTGTGATGTGAGGGGGAGGGACCCAGGTGCAAGCTAGGATGTCAGACTGGGGGTCCAAGGCAAGGGGTTCGAGGAGCTGGGTTGTGATGTGAGGGGAGGTGGAGGAGCAGGGATGTATGGCGTAGAAAAGGGGAGAACTTATGGGTTTGAGGACGCAAATGCACGTTACTTCCTGTGGTAGGAAGGGGCGGGGCATTACCATGGTGCACGGAAGGCATGACTTCCGGTGGCAGAACGGGGCGGGTGTTGCTATGGTAACCATCTGGAGTCTTCAGTTAGAGGTAAATGGGGAAAGAAGCTTTTAGCTGGATGCTGTAAGGAAGTAGACTTGAAAGATTTGTCTTATCTGGTTTTCTGTGTGTTTCCAGCAGACAGTTTGGTGTTTGTGGGTGTTTAAAAGCAGGAGGCTGTGAGAGTAAGTGGACTTGAAAGATTTTCTTAGCTGGTTTTCTGTTTGTTTCTAGCAGACTATTTGATGTGTGTGTGTGTTTAAAAGCTGCTAGCTGGCCTGTAAGTGCAGGCATCATATTACAGGGGATTAGTGCTGTTTGAAAGTAAGGTGGGACTCTCAACTCAGTCGGTCTTCAGTTAGAGGTGAATGGGGAAATAAGCTTCTAGCTGGATGCTGTGAGGAAGTAGACTTGAAAGATTTGTCTTAGCTGGTTTTCTGTGTGTTTCCAGCAGACAGTTTGGTGTTTGTGTTTAAAAGCAGGAGGCTGTGACAGTAAATGGACTTGAAAGATTTTCTTAGCTGGTTTACTGTTTGTTTCTAGCAGACTATTTGATGTGTGTGTGTGTGTGTTTAAAAGCTGCTAGCTGGCCTGTAAGTGCAGGCATCATATTACAGGGGATTAGTGCTGTTTGAAAGTAAGGTGGGACTCTCAACTCAGTCAGTCTTCAGTTAGAGGTGAATGGGGAAAGAAGTCTCTAGCTGGATGCTGTGAGGAAGTAGACTTGAAAGATTTTCTTAGCTGGCAGTGCTTGGAGGTGCAGTGAGGGGCAGTTACAGGGCTGATACACTCTCGTAAGAGTTGGGTGAAGGCCCTAATCCCACCCTCCCCAACCCCTCCCTCCCCAGAGCTAGGCTGATTTATTGGGGAACACCTGCCCTGCAATTGGAGGAAAAGGCTTCAGGTGCAGCTCATGTAGTTCTAGCCACTGGGGGCTGGGTTTAAGGCCGAGAGAGAGGAACTTAGGGAGTTGTACACTTCCCCTATAAGTTTACTGTTGTAACCCCTAGATGGCGCTATCCCAGGGGCTACTACCCCTGCCTGATTTGCCACTAACAGGTTGAGGGGCCTGGATCCAATGGCGGGTGCCTCCACCCAGAGGTCAGGGTTTGCAATAGTTAAACTAACTTGGTCACAGCCCTCTGGGACACTGCAACCCCTTTCTTCCCACTAGTGGCCACACAATATATCAGAATTACCTTCACAGTATACACTTACCCCAGGTCTGGTTCCGGCACTGGGACCTCCTGTGAGATGAGATACAGTGCAACAATCACAGTACAGTACTTTAACATAGATAAATACCTCAGGCAGTATAACTTTGCTGAAACAAGCAGCTCTGATTTATTTAGGGGATATAACAAGGACAGGGAAATCAGGTTAATTAGCTTATCACTCTAATAATCTACTTATGGCTCTGTGCACAGGCCTATCCCTATCAGTTACTGTCCCTGGGTACCCAAGCCCTAGTGGCTAGTCCAAACCGTGGCAGCTGGTAGGGGCCCTTTCACACAGAGAAAAGGAGAATTAAACAGTCAGCAGTACAGTAATTCCATTTGGATTTAATGTGGCAATTCAACAGGGAGCGACCCTGAATTAGTACTCACGACCTCCAAATAAGATAGGGTCCTTCAATGTCAGCAGGGCTCACTTGAGGTACACAAACCTCTTCACACATCCATATAAAAGAAAGCACTGTACCAGGCAGGCTGCATCTGTATCCCGATCGCTATTACTGCACAATACCCGGAGAACACACAGCAGATTCAGTTCCTGACAGACCGAGTGCAATTTTCGACAATTCCTCCAGTCTTCTACAGGGTGAGCCTGGTTTCTACCTTCAGAGATCCTTTGATTCTTTTCACAGGACGGATTCAGTCCTAACAAGCTGTTACACAAGCTGCAGACGGAACTCTGGGCCTTACACACGCTTTTGACTAAAACTGCACACTGAAAAAAGACAGGGCTCCTTCCTTCTTCACTGCCAAAGCTCAACTGAACTCCAACCGACAAAACCGGGCACTTCCTTTGAGTTCCTCCCAGTTCTTGACTGGATTGGCTGTCACTCACAATAGACTGCTGCTGTTGGTCCAAAAAGGCACTAGTCTAAACTACATCTCCCAGAGTCACTGCCCATACAATCCTCTTGTGGCTGGCTCAGATTATGAGTCCAAGTTCTGATTCGTCCAAGGCACCATTTTAGAGCTAGCTTACCCCACACTGATTGGTCCAGTTCAGCAGTTCAAAACTAGAATGGGGAACTAGCAGACACAGTTCTGACTGCAAAGAAAGCAGGTTAGACAAACTGTAATTTCATTATTACTCTAAATAATTTCTGGCAAACAGTTACATCTTTCAGATAGGTTCCTTTGCACTCCTAGTGACTGCAAAATGAAGTGAATTGGCAGCAGCTCGAGTGGTACTCAGAGAAGCACACAGTCCCCCCATACAAACTAATTATGTCTGCAAGCAGACAGCTCTTAAAGAGACAGTACCAGAGGCTCTAAAAACACTCACTGATAAATGGCTTAAATGCCAAACACCATTCAGGCTTGGAGCATTCAAGCAAGCTCCTGGAAGTCTTTTGGGAACCCCCATTTGCAGGGGGGTTACACTGTGTAGTACTGAACCTAGTAATGGGGGTGCCCGTTTACTGTGGGACTGTATCTAGGATTAGTGGGTGACCTGATTAGTGGGTAGGGTTGTATCTTGGACTAGTGGGGAACCTGGTAGTTCACCCAAGGAAACCTACTTGGAGGGGGATGGGACCACTGTCATTAGGACCGGCATCTTTGGGAGGGTGGTGAGGTGCACAGGGTGTGGGGCAGCCATGATACTGGACTGGGCTTGGAAGTTAGGTGGTTGCCCAGTGTGCCACCAGCTGGCACAGCTTAGGGAGGAGGCTGAGGGGATTAGGAGACAGCTGGAGGGAGGGGGGGGAGGTAGGGTCGGGGAATAGGGTAGGGGCTCTTCCACGGGGTTGCACCAAGCACTAGGGGCAGAGGCATAGGGAAAGGAGTGCAGGAGAATACTCTGGGGTCACATAGGGACCCTGACAGAGGAGGCCCAAAAGGAAAACACTACCAAGGAAGCAGGCAGGTATCTGGGGACCCTCACAGAGGGGGGCCAAAGGGAGGACATTCTCAGGGAAGTAGGCAGATGGCTGGGACTGGACAGAAGGAAGCAAGGGGGGGGAAGGTGGATCAGACCTTATGCTCAGTAACCGCTTCAATTCTTTTCTTCTGCTCGAGGATGAGGGGGGTGATGTAGCCATAACAGGGGCGGTTGGAGATGGAAGGGAGTGGAGGGCAGGAGGCAGGGGCCAGATAGCAGGAAGAACAGGGGGGAACTTGGAACGTGGGAAAATGGGGGAGCAGTGGATCAGAGCAGGAGGAGGAGGGGTTAGAGAGAGGAAAGCGCATGGAGAATGACCAGTTGGGAGGAGTGGGCAAGGAGAGGGACCGGAAGTACAAGGAGGACACAGTAAAGGCAGCTGGGGGTTTATGCCAGGGGAGCACGACAGGCAAGGAGAGGCTGAACGGAAACGGGAAGGAAGGGAGGATGAGCCAGGCCAGTTTAGCAGATGGGGGGAAGGACCAGTCGCGAGCAGTGATGGTGGAGATAGCTGGGTACACAAGGATACTCGGGAGGAGGAGAGGCATAGGATCAGAGGGGAAGGGGGTGGCCATGGTAAATAAGGAGGGTGCGGCAGGGGGCACCCAGATAGGGGGAGGAGCAAGGAGCCGGCTGGGTGGAGGGGCCGGTAGAAAGGATGAGGGACATGGAAGGGGGGGAAATGGAGGAAAAGGAGAGGTCAGAGTGATCCTGTTGGGTGATTCCATGATCAGGGGTATCAAATGGGATAGGCCTGGGGAAGCCTGCCCAGTTAGAACAAAATGCTTCCCTGGACTAACGGTGCACAGGGCCAAGCATGAGGTATATCAGCTGGCAAAGGATTGTGGAGGTTCCCCGGATATACTGGTCACCTGGGTACTAATGACATTGAGGGAAATAGTGAACTAGAGATACAGGCAAGGTTCAGGGAGCTTGCCAGGGTCTATCATTACATAGGATGTGCGATTTCCTTCTTGGAAATCCTGCCTGTGCCAAGGGTTAGTGGGGAACACAAGAGGAAGATTAGGGAGATAAACCAGTGACTCAGGGAGTGGTGTGGGGCCAGAGAGTATAGGTTGATGGGGGATTGAAGGGAGACCTGGGAGGATAAGGGGCTATATGCTAGAGATAGGCTCCATATCAATTTGGAGGGGAGGGAAATCCTTAAGTTGAAAATAGAGGGGTTCATTGGTGAAAGATTGGAGTTTAAACTTGGGGAGGGACGGTAGAGAAGGCTATCAAGGGGGGTCTGATAAAGGAGGGACTCAGTCTCCACCCCCCGGGGAGCTGGAGGAATGTGGGAAAAGGACGACTGGTAAGGTGCTGACCGGGGGAAGATGGAATCCCCATGGGAACGCGAGCAGGGGAAATGGAAGTATATGGAAAGGGTGGAAGGCAGTCCTGCTAAATGCCAGGAGCTTGGGCAATAACATGCCTGAGTTCCAGATGATGCTAACTGATGGAGAGGTGGATGTGGCAGCGGTCACTGAGACCTGGGCCACTGCAGGGAACAACTGGAACCTGAACCTGGAGGGTTACACCATGTTCAGGAAGGATGGGGAGGGAAGGGAAGGGGGGGGTAGCAATAAGTCAAAAACTGCATTGGCATAGGAGGAGTGGAGGAGGCGGAGGGAACTGTGGAGGCGATTTGGGTCACCTTGATAACAAATGGGGGCAAGAGAGTAAAAATAGGAGTGGTGTATAGACCCCTTGCACTGGTGGAGGAGAGTCTGGTGGCAGATGTTGGGAGACACTGCAAATTGGGCAGGGGAATGGTGGTGATCTTGAGGGACTTAAACATGCCAGGAACGGACTGGGATACTATGACATCCTCAGTGGCCAGGGAACAGAGGTTGTTGGATGTCTTTCAGGATGCGTTCCTAACTCAGCAGGTGGGGGAACCGACCAGGGAGGTGCAGATACTGGATGTGGTCCTGGCAGACAGTGACCAGATTGGGGGCCTGGAGGTAAGTGACCCGTTGGCAGGGAGCGATCATGCCATGGTCTGGTTCTGCCTGGACCTAGGAGCGGTAGAAGGCTGCACAAAGACGGAGGTAACCAACTTCAGGGGGATTTCAAGGAAATGGGAAGGATCCTTAAGAAGCATTTGGATGGCATTGGGCCAGACATGGATGCTGACAGTAGGTGGGAAATCATCAGGAGGGGGGTGCAGGATGCTACCAGCACCTGTGCAAGAGTAAGACAAAAATGTGGCCCATAAACCCTGCTGGTGGACCAGGGAGGTTCAGGAGGTGGTGAGGGGAAAGAATTCAGCTTATAGGCATTTCAAGTGCTCAAGGAGTGAAAGGGATAGAGGGGCGTACGAGCTGATGGCTAGAAGGGCCACTAGGGTGATGAGGCGGCTAAGGCAAGGAAGGAGCAGAACCTGGTTAGGGAAATTAGGAGAGGGAATAAGGGGTTCTTTAGATACACTGGGGAAAAACGAAGGGTGAAGGGGCAGATTAGCAGGATTAAAACAGGGGAGGGATGGGCACAAGATCCGGGGGAGCAAGCTGAGGTATTAAATGAGTACTTTGCCTCAGTTTTCACCAAGGAAAATGGGTCTGCATCATACATGGGAGGAGATGGTGAAACTGAGGGGGGGGGACCCTTGCCAATCGTCGGGTCTGGGGAGAGGATGGGCCATCACTAGCAGGAGGGGGGAAGGCAAGGCAGAGGGATGAGGTAGCAGAGGTGGAAATCATGGCAGAGAGAGTGAGGGAAGCCCTCAGGTCCCTTAAGACTGAGAAAGCACCGGGGCCAGATAAATTACATCCCAGAGTGCTGAAGGAACTGGCCCATGTCCTGGTGAAACCCCTGGCGGACCTTTTCAGCATCTCTCTGAGGACAGGGTGGGTGCCTCAGGACTGGAAGGTTGTGCATATAGTGCCTAGCCACAAGGGGGGATCAAGGGAGGTGGCAGGGAACTACAGGCCCATCAGCCTGACATCGGTGGTGGGCAAGGTGATGGAGGGCACTGTTAAGGAGAGGCTAGGGGGGACCTGGAAAAGTCAGGGTGCCTGGACGATAGACAGCATGGATTCGTCCCTGGGAAATCGTGTCAGACAAACCTTGTGGAGTTCTATGACTGGGTGACGAGAGCCTTGGACCTGGGTAGACCGGTGGACATCCTCTGTCTTGACTTCAGCAAGGTGTTTGACTCTGTTCCTCACGGGGGCCTGTTGAATAAGCTGGGAGAAATGGGCATGGGGAACCAGATGAATAGGCAATTGGCTCCAGGACTGGACCCAGAGGGTTGCGGTTGGTGGGATAGTCTCATCCCCAAGGAGGGACATTAGTGGGGTCCCTCAGGGATCAGTCCTTGGGCCCCTCCTGTTCAATGCCTATGTCTCTGACATAAGGAAGGGTGTCAAGAGTGTGATGAGTCTCTTTGTGGATGACTCAAAACTGGGGGCAGTGGTGGATGGGTAGGAGGGGAGGGGGGTCCTACAGGGGGACCTGGAGGCTCTGGAAAGGTGGTCTAGAAAGCGGAAGCTGAGGTTTAATGCAGGGAAAAGCAAGGTACTGCATCTGGGAGCCAGAAACCCAGGCCAAGAGTACACCCTGGGGGGGGGGGAATGCTACAAGTCTCGCTGGCTGGGAGAGACATGGGGGTGGTGGTGGATGTCAAGATGAACAACTCTGAGACTTGTAGGAGGGCAGCGGCCAAGGCCAACATGATGGTGGGATGCATTGCTAGGGGGATTACCTCCAGAAGGAGGGAAGTGATACTGCCCCTGTATAACTGCTTGGTGAGGCCGCACCACGAGTACTGCATGCAGTTTTGGAGGCCACACTTAAAGAGGGACATTGAACTCCTGGAGAGGGTCCAGAGGAGGGCAACCAAAATGATCTGGGGCTTGGGGGACAGGACCTATGGGGAGAGGCTCGAAGAGCTAAATATGTACACACTGGAGGAGAGGAGAGGAGGAGAGGAGGGACTGGGGGGACATGATAGAGGTCTTCAAGTACATGAAGGGGTTAAATAGGGGAGAAGCAGTCAAGGTGCTCCGAAGGAAGGTTGGGGCAACTAGAGGGCATGGGTGAAAGCTGGAGGGGGAGAGATTCAGGAGAGAAAGGAGGTGCTACTTCACTGAGAGGGTAGTGGAGCCATGGAATGCGCTGCCCAGGGGGCTGGTGGAGGCAGAGACGGTGGAGGGATTCAAGAGGGGGTGGGACAGGTACAGGGGAAGGGTTCTGGATGCAAAGTTCTGTGCAGTGGGACTATCTGGGACTGGGAAGGGAGAAGCCAGAGAGGATGAGGGGGGGCAGCAAGGTCAGCTCCCAGGTTGGGGGCTGACCAAACGAGCTGACACGAAAGATCGTTAGGCCTATTCTGCTGGCATTTTAGTATGTTAGTATCTGTCAAATGACATGGCACGTGCTTATTAGCTGAAATTTAACATTTGATGAGTTATATGTACTTATACTACTTACTACATATGCATCACATCAAGTTAAGAGATTTAGAAACTTCCAGGATAATCTGGTAGAACAGGTAAGAGACTTGGAAGATAGACACAAAAAGTCAGGAGATGGGTAAGAGTGGGATACTTCATGCAAACTTAAACAAGTACAGCAGCAACTTCTTCAATGAAAGCTGAAGGCAGGCTTCAATATATTAAGCAATCCTATTATGAACACAAGAATTATGCAGGGAGCGTAGAATCATTTTGTTTAAACAAACTGCAAGCCACATTTGTTCGGCATTAACCCTTTTCAATTTTGGGAAAGAATTCCAGCCTCCAGAGAAAGGTGGAGGAGGTGGGGTGGCGGGGGGCGTACATTGGGGTTTTCCTGAAGGGGGGGAGGGAGTCATATTGTTATAACTTGATTGGAAGGGTTATGACCTGGTCTGCTCCATTTTTCCTGTTTACATTTCCTCTTTAGTTTTTTTAACACAGTAAGGCGCTGGGTCAATTTCAGTGTTTTCCAAATGGCTACACCCTTAAGTATTTACTGTTTTCTATCCTTGTACCTGATGTGGTTACTCTTTCTAATCAAGTTTAATAAGGTTTGTTCAATTTGAAAAAAACAAACAAACTGCAAGCTAGCAGAACCATTCAACAGATTAAAATTAGAGGGCAGTCAACCGAAGTGGCCCCCAGACTTGAAGATATCGACGAACAATTCTGCCTGTTTTATTGGGAGTTATATACTTATGGTACCCCCAAACAGTGGCTAGAGGACCTAGCATCCTTCTTATCCAAAATCAACGTCCCTAGACTGGGAAACTTGGAGATGGAGGAGCTAGAGAAACCTATCACTTCATGGGACCTCTGAACAAACAAAGCATCATAGACGAGTAAAGCTCCTGGCTTTCACAGGTATATAGACAAAAATATATTACCAGGAAAAGAACAAAAACATTTTTTTTAGGTATTCATATGCTCATGACCTTGTTTGACCTTCCAATGGGCTTAAATGTGGTGTGTGGTGTATTATTAGATGCACAATAACACATGGGATATTGTTAGTAAACTAGAAAGTGAACATGTTGAGTGTATATACACACTAATATGCTCATGATCTTGAGGTTGACCTTGGAGTTTATTAAATATGCTATATACTTATGACCTTTCTGACCTTTCAGTGGACTTGAATAGGGTGTGCAATACATTATGAGATGCATGATAACAATTAGAATATTCTAGGCAAACTAAAAAGCAAACTACTGAGTATATATAGATACTAATATGCTCATAACCTTAAGGTTAACCTCCGAGTTTATATGCCACTGTACACTATGGAAGTTTTTAGATATAAGATGTGAGCAGCAGTTTACTTTTTTGTGCTTTCACTAGAATCCCTGGAGATTTTGGAGTATTTCTCTTTTATTTGGTTCTTATTATGCACTATGCATTACATGCACCTTTAATCTCTGGTTTCGCTTCCGTTTAGATTGTACAAGGTGTCTAATTTGAATTTATAATATCGATAAAATTATCTATTATTTTGTTGTTATGGAGACTTTGATGTTTTTATAGGATACCAGTAGTTTAGCTATTTTGCTGACTCTTGGTAATTTATGGCCATATAGTTTTGATCATATTTTTTGTGGGACACTCCTCCCCTCAATTATTGCATGATCTTGAGTTTGTCTGGGTAAATAGCTTAACATTGGAATATGAATGATTGGTATGCTAAGGTTATAAAGATTTGTTCTAGTTATTAAATATAAGGGATTCTTGTTATAAAAGTATTTGAGCATTCGCCATTGAGACACCTGGCTTTAGGACCCAGTTAGTTTCTCGCTAAGTGCTGCTTTCCTAGCAGGTCGGGCATGCAGGCTTTGAGAGTGATTTGCCATGTGATTCACTCTCTCCTACCAGTGCAGTGCGCCCGATTCTCGATGGTGTGAGTTTAAATTTACCTTGCAAAAGTGCGTAGAATGCTGTCTACCCTGAGTACACAGAGTAGGGAGCAGTAACACACACAGTTTTTCTTGTTGCTGAGACTTTTTCAAACTAAAGTAAGTGATTCTGAAAGGCATTTGGTGACTTGTTGGTGAATGACTTGTTTAAACTTTCGGTATGATAGAAATAAAGAGTTAGGCTTTTAACAGCCTGTTCATTTATTCAAACAGAGAGACATAAGCATATGGAGCCACGCTGTATAAAAAGGTTTGTTTAAACTTGTGAGCAGATGAAAATGTTACTTTTTATTTCACTAATAAGATAATTTGGGACATGGGCTTGTGAATGTATATTTTAAGCAACTGTTTGGTGATGTTAATGAAGTGGGTACACTTAAAATGGTGAAAAAGTATGTAATATATGTAAAAAGATTCAGCTCTTAAGTGTTATTGAATTATTTCACAGCGCTCACAGATTGCTGTAGCCTCTGTTTGTTCGAGGTATGTGTTATTAAGAACCATATTATGGCACCTTCCTTTATTTTATTTAAAAAGAAGTTTTTGATGGTTTGTAAACAGATTTAGTAAAATATTCTAGTTATAAACTGCAGGAGAATTATGTGGAGATATCTACTATCTAGACAGGAGCTTTTCAATAAGATATTTTGCATACTATGGGCTGGATATTCAAACTGCGCCATTCTGAGGTGCAAGCCCTTGCGCTGCGCAAATAGTTGCGCCGGGGGGGTGGCCAGCGATGTTCAAAGGTAGTTGCCATTGAGCAACCCCTTGAATATCACCCCCAGTTACAGCCACCGCGCAAGATGAGTAGTGGAACTCTGTCACCCAGTTGTCAGAGTGGAGTATTCAATCCGCGGTATGCGCACCATTGGGCGCCTACGCGCAAAATCACAATATTCAAAAGGTGACATGCAAATGGGGCCATAATTCATGCAGGCACAGGGGGCCATTTTATGTCTGATTATGGCCCCATTTGCATGCCATTAGCATGTAGGTGCGCCGATCCTCGAGGACTTGCGCCTGGCGCCCGCCAGGCAGCAGCCGCCGGGGACCGGCCACACCTCGCGGCCTGATCGCCAAGCAGCAATGTGGCCTCCGCCTCCCCACATATCCCGGTGGTCCAGTGGACCGAATGCCCGATCGCTGGGCGGTGTTTATCAACTCCTCCCGCTCACATCCCTGGTGGTCCAGTGGACCAAATGCCCGATCGCAGGCAGAAAGTAAACCAAACCCCCGAACATCTCTCTTGTGCCCGATCGCGGGCAGAAAGTAAACTAACCCCCCAAACATCTCCCTTGTGCCCGATCGCGGGCAGGTGCAATTGAACCCCCACCCCGAACATCTTCCCTGGTGGTCCAGTGGACCGAAATGCCCGATCGCTGGGCAGAAGTAACGGAACCCCGAACATCCCTTTGTGCCCGATCACGAGCAGTAGTAAATTGAAACCCCCAAAACATCTCCCTGGCGGCTAGTGTCCCTCCACCCCACCCACCCACAAAGCCCCAACACCCCGCCCCGCAGTCGGCGGGCGGCAGCATCCCACCACCTGCCGCCCGCTGACTGACTGCCCGTATCATTCACAAATCTGGACTGTCATACGGGAGCATGCACGCCCATTGGCTCTTGCTCTGCACCACTGGCTGCAGAGTCTACCGGCAGTCAGTCGGGCGGGGCGGGCGGCAGGCGGTGGATGCTGCCCGCCGCTGCCGGGGGTGGGGTGGTGGCTTGTGGGTGGGGGACACTAGCCGCGGGAGATGTTTGGGGGTTCATTTACTTACCGCCCGCTGATCGGGCATTTCGGGTCCACTGGACCACCAGGGAGATGTTCGGGGGGGGTTCAATTTACTTACTGCCCGCGATCGGGCACAAGGGAGATGTCTGGGGAGTTCCTTATTTCTCCCGCGATCGGGCACAAGGGAGATGTTCGGGGTTCCGCTGATTTCTCGGCCGCGATCGGGCATTTCGTCCACTGGACCACCAGGGATGTGAACGGGAGGGGAGTTATTAAACATACCGCCCGCGATCGGGCATTTCGTCCACTGGACCACCATGGATGTGAACAGGAGGGGGGAGCCACATTGATGCCCACGATCAGGCTGGTGAGGGGGAGCACTTTGCCCACGATCGGCCAGGGGGGGCACAGGGACTGAGTTGGGGGCCAGCCACAGGTAGCAGCTGCTGTGTTGCGCCCTGCAATACAGCAGCTCACCTGTGGGTGGCCCTCGACTTAAGCCTTTTTTTGGCTCAAAGTCCTGCAGGCGCAGGTTGGGGGTTGCGCCTGCACAACTCTTCACAGCCCGGCTGAATATCGGGCTGTGCAGTTTATGCATGGTTCCTCCCCCTCCAGTTGAGCATGCATTCATTTGCATTGCGCTGTTGCTCAGCCTGTTTTCAGTGGCACAACTGCCTCCTGCTGAATATCGCAGAATGGCGCAATTTAGGACTTGAGCATGCGCAACCCTTGATGCGCATGGCGCAACCCTTTTGAATATCTGGCCCTATGTTTCTATCTGTGGTGAAGTATAACAGGAGCTGATTTATTTAGGAGCAGTTGTAAAAGTTGTCCATAACATATGTACCAGCCAGTTTTACAATTTGAAATGAAAAACTTTTTTTTCTTTTGAGGTAACAAAAGGATGTATTTTAGCATTGTTTGGAGGAACGGTGTATAAGAGACATCTTGGGTGAAATAATGTGCCACTTTAATTGTGAGATACTACATTTGCAATTAGTATATAATTAATGAACTTTTTATTTATGTTTATATTTTGATACAGATGCAGTGTACTTCACTGATGAAGAGCTGTTGCTTGAAACATTTGAACTAATTTGGTGCACTGCATATTGTCTTTGCTTTTTGAATGAAAAGAAAAATACACAAGGAGTAAATGAACACGAAGAAACAAAAATAAAAAAATATTTTTTATTTATTGGGTGAGCGAGCTTTATTGTATAACAATCAGTATTTGTGATAATTAACCATATTGGTAGTCTAGCACCTCCCCTTAATTACATTTTTTGTGTTTCATTGAGGTTGGCTAAGCTGGACTCTTTTCTTTTGAGGATTTCACAGGTATATGACAGACTTACTAAAAAAAAATCTTCCCAGAGTTACAGGACTCTGTGGAAAACATTTAATGCTTGTATGGGTCCTCGAACATCACCCCCATCATGGGATTAGGCCATAATAACAGTAGTCTCCAAACCCAACAAAAATATATGATAGTGGCAACTGTATATAGACCCATCTGTCTTCTCAACCAAGGCTTAAAAATATACTAAATTAATAATGGTGGAAAGATTAAAGTGGGTTGTCATTTCCCTAATTCACCCTGACTAAACAGGATTTATACCAGCTAAAATATAATGTCAGGAGGCTACTAAATGTAACGGTGGTGGTGGTGGTGAATTTCTGGTGGTAAGATGTGTACACAGAGAAACATAGAAACATAGACTTTGACAGCAGATAAGGACCGCTTGGCCCATCTAGTCTGCCCATTTCCCTACCTACAGGATAGGCCGCAGATCCTAGTTAACCAACAGCCTATTTCTTCCTACCCCCCATAAGAATTGCCTTATGTCTGTCCCATGCATTCTTGAATTCTCCCACAGTTTTAGACCCCACAACCTCCTCAGGAAGGCTGTTCCATGTGTCCACCACCCTCTCTGTGAAAAAATACTTCCTCACATTGCCCCTGAACCGCCCCCTCTATCTTTAAATTGTGTCCCCTTGTTCTTGCACATCTCTTTTTCTGAAAGATGCTACCCTCTTGGACTTTGTTGATTCCACTGAGGTACTTAAAAGTTTCTATCATGTCCCCCCTCTCCCTTCTTTCCTCAAGGGTATACATATTAAGCTCCTTTAGTCTCCTCATACGGCTTCTCCTGCAGACCCTGCACCATTTTAGTTGCCCTCCTCTGGACTGCCTCTATCCTGTCTATGTCCTTGCAGAGATGGGGTCTCCAGAACTGGACACAGTACTCCAGATGGGGTCTCACCAACTGTCTGTACAGAGGGATAACAACTTCCTGTTTTCTGCTGGTGATGCCTCTCCCTATGCATCCCAGTATACCCCAACCCTCCCTACTGCCTTCTCATATTGCTTGCTAACCTTAAGGTCATCTGATATTATTACCTCCAGGTCCTTTCCTTTTGTTGTTGTTATTACCTCCCCCATTGTGTAATCTTCCCCTGGGTTCTTGTTTTCCAGGTGCATTATTTTGCACTTCTTTGCATTGAATCCTAGCTGCCATACTTCTGACCATTCATCCAACCTTGCCAAGTCCCTTCTCATCCTTTCCACACCTCCTTGTGTATTAATCCTGTTTGCAGATCTTTGTGTCATCTGCAAAGAGGCATACTTTTCCTTCCAGTCCCTCTGCAATGTCACTTATAAAGACATTAAAAAAGGACTGGACCCAGTACTGAACCCTGCGGTACCCCACTAGTAGCCCCTCTTTCTTCAGAGTGGACTCCATTTACAATTACCTTCTGTGTCCTGTTGTCCAGCCAATGTTTTACCCAGGCTACCACCCTGGGACCCACTCCCAAGCTGGTTAATTTGACTATTAATCTTTTGTGTGGGACTGTCAAATGCCTTACTAAAGTCTAGGTAGGCCATGTCCACAGCCCCTCCCTGGTCTACTACTTTGGTCACTCAGTCAAAGAAATCTATTAGATTCGTCTGACATGACCTTCCCGCTGTAAACCCATGCTGCCTTGGGTCCTGTGCCCCACTGGCCTCTAGGTACTCAACAATTCTTTTCTTCAGAAGTGACTCCATCACTTTCCCTACCACAGAGGTCAAACTGACAGGTCTGTAGTTTCCTGCCTCTGTCTTGGTCCCACTTTTGTGAAGGGGAATCACATCCGCCTTCCTCCAGTCCTCGGGTACCACACCATCCTCCCATGATTTATTAAAAAGAGTAGCCAGTGGTTTCACTAGTTCCCCCCTTAATTCTTTTAGAATTCTGGGGTGAATTCCATCAGGCCCCATTGCTTTGTCCACCTTCAATTTTAGGAGTTCTTGCAGAACCCTTTCTTCTATGAAAGGACTGGGATCGACACCCCTATCAAGAGTGCTTCTGAGAAGACCTTTGACAGGTTGAGTTGGCTTTTTCTGCTAGCCACACAGTTCAAACTGAATACAAACAGAATAGCTGTGTTATATTCCAGTATTCAAGCACATGTTAGTGTCAGTGGAACCCTAGAATGGCTGAGAATCTGCAAAAGAGACACATCTGGGGTATCAACCTTCTCACCACTTTTTACCTTAAGCCTGGAGCATTGAACATCACCCCATCCTAGAATGAGGCCATAATACCAGTAATCACCAAGCCCAACAAAGTTACATGAGGTTGTGGCAACTATATATCCATCTTGGTCCTCAACTAATACTTAAAGACGTATACTAAAATAATAATGACCATGCCAGCTCATCACTGCAGTGGTAGAGCTACCACTCACAATGCCAGTGACCCAGGGTCACGGTTCAAGTTTGGGTTATCAGAGAGCAGGTGGGGATGAGGAGTCTTGAGTATCCTAGAAAACACTTTCTTCCTTTGGGGAAGGAGGACAGCCAGCTCTGGTGCTCTACTACCACCTGGGTGACCACAAGTGGTAGTGCACCTGGAGTGACTCAAAGGGAGCAAGGATGCTGATGGTGACATGCTCAGTATGCTCAGAGTGCCTTTGTTTATGTGTACCCTTGCATTGGCATCCAGGGAGAAATTGGGGGAAAAATGTTGGCAAGACTGAGTGAAGGTCTTACCCCTCACAGGCCTTGCACTGGTGATATGACCAGCCCCCGAGAAGCAGATCCTGTGCACAGCGGGTGAGTAGGGGACTTGCCAACCTCACCACAAGTGGTGAGCCATGGGGCAGAATGGGGTATGATGGTAAGCCCACAAGCAGCTGTAATATTGAGCTGGGGGGGGTCAGACCATAGGCAGAACCTCCCCTGGAGAAAGGGAAACACAAATAATGGTGGAAGAATTTATAGCAGATTGTCATTTCAAACAACATGAAGTCTTGCTGTATTCTGACTATATGCAGTTAGCCCCAGCACTTGAACTGCTCTGGAGAGAAAAAGAGTTAACTCTATGCCAGGGCATAGAACGTTGAGCTTGAGCTCGGTTTTCAAACCTCTGTCCCTGGTACTCCTCAGTGTAACCATCAGATTCTTTACTCCACCTAACTGTGAAGTCGCACTGGAGAATCCCTCCTTCGCTTCAGTTCGGTTTAATAAAATCGGTCGGTTTTCAACCACATTTTCTTGTTTTATTTTGGTATTCCAATCTCTGTCTACAGTACAGTAAGTGTAGCTAGTAGGTACTGTTTGGTTCCCTGCCGCAGGCAGTGCCGGGGACTTGGCTGGATCCGTGGGTGGATCGGGGCCAGGCTCTGGAGCTGGGAGTGGTGCGCCGGAAGCACACGGCATCGTGGGTGACACCGGTGCCATTAGCCTCAGAGGTGGACCTGGCCTGGCTCCCCGATTCTTCAGAATCAGAGTCTTCTGCGGCCCCAGAACTCAACTTGGTGCCACTCATGGAGTCGACTGGACCCGCGGTGCCGAAAACCAAACCGGTGCCGCATGCCAATCACCGGCACCGTGAGCAGCGCTGGGATCCAAGATGGCGCCGGAGGACGGCGTCGAAGGTCCACCAGTGCCAGACCCAGCAACCATGGGCCACGACACTGGGGGGAGCCTGCACCTCCAAAGAGGCGACTGCCGAGGCGGTGTCCCCACCACGGCCCCGGAAGGAACCACGGTGTTCCTCCGACACCGCGAAAGATGCCTCCTCCTCGGCAAGGCTTGAAGATGAGGAGACCTCCTCCTCACTAGCATGCACCAAGCAGGAAAGGGATCTTGGGGTTATCATCTCTGATGACCTCAAGGTAGGGAAACAGTGTGACAAGGCAGCAGGTAAAGCAAATAGGATGCTGGGATGTATAGGCAGGGGCATCACCAGCAGGAAAAGGGAGGTCATAATTCCGCTATACAAGACACTAGTGAGGCCCCACCTGGAGTACAGTGTACAGTTCTGGAGACCATACCTACGTAAGGACATAGACAGGGTAGAGATGGTTCAGAGGAGGGCAACAAAGATGGTGCATGGATTGCATCACAAGTCCTATGAAGACAGGTTGAAGGAACTGAACATGTACTCCCTGGAGGAGAGGAGGGAAAGAGGGGATATGATAGAGACATGCAAGTATCTTACAGGGAGGAACAGGGTACAGGAATACACTATTTTTAAGCGAAAAAGATGTTCCAGGACTAGAGGGCATGGGATGAAGTTGGAGGGAGGACGATTCAGAGGAAACATGAGGAAGAATTTCTTCACAGAACAGGTGGTGGACAAGTGGAACACCCTGCCAGAGGAAGTGGTGGGGGCTGAAACAATCACGGGATTTAAGAATGCATGGGATAGACATAAAGGAATTCTGGAGGTCAGGGGTAAGGGCAACAGACTTCTAGGAAAACATAAACTGAACTCTACGAGCTCAAATGGGCAGACTGGTGGGCCATAGACCATATCTGCGACACTGTCTGTATCTATGTATCTTCAGCGGAGCAGCGGTATCAAATGACTGCGCCTCCCATTCCTGAGTCTCAAGCAGTCTTCCTCTGAGGACTTCCAGGCTGGGGGCGGCCTGGGGTCCATGGGGGAGGGCGGATTGGGGATTAGGGAGGGGACTGTCCCCTCAGAAGGGGCTATGGCAGCTGCCATTTCTGGTGCGGCTGCGCCTTCTCAGGGTGGAATAAGGGTTCTGTCTTTGGGGGCCCCCCCTTGGGAGGCCTCAGGATCAATGGAATCTGTTGCTGGGGTCAAGGAGGAGGGCGTCCTCAGAGTCTGAGGGGTTGAGGGGCTGGGGTGAGAGGTGTCAGGTTCCTCCTGCCACCCTTCGGGGTGTGGGAAGGAGTCATAGTGCCGAGCCCCGCCTCTCCCTTTTAGGCTCAAGGGACCCTTCCGGTGGCATTGCTGTGGGTTGCCCTTCTGGATCCATGCAGCCCCAGGTGCGTCACAGGAGATTCCCTATCCAGGCTCTTCCAGAGTTCGCATCCCCAGGGTTCCGTTCTGCCACCTGGTTTGATATCTGGGACCCCACCAGCTCGGGCTCCGTTCTCTGGATTTCAGAGCCTTAGCAGAGGACAGTTGCCTCCTCGTAGGTGCCCCTCTCCCATTCCTCTGTAGCCACCCCCCCTTCCAGACAATATCGATCCTACAGGCCTGTTATCCTGGGAGACGTTCAGAGACACTGTGGAGGCCTTCCCGTCATATGTTAGATATATGCATGAGCAGGTTTTTTGCCTTTCCCCACTGCTACAGGAGTCTTCTGGGCATTTGAGTTCCTCATCCTCCTCGACTCCCTCCTCGGAGGGAGAGGAACCCTCTGCTCACCTCTCATCCAATGCTGGTTTCACGGAATATCAGCGCTTCCTTTCAAGGATGGTTGGGGATCTCCATATCTCCTTTGTCAGATGAGACAATACCGAGTGGGAGATTTGTGAATTCTTTGGTGAATTCAGTGCCCAGCATCTGGTGGTGCCATCCTGGCCTATCTCTTTCCAGGAGGTGTCTATCCGCAACTGGCAGTCTCCATTTGTCCCTTTTCCAGCCCTGGCAAACTGCAGGAGGAGGTATTGTGCCCCATCTGAGTCTCTAGGTACACTCCCCAACCCTCCCTTGGGATTGGAGTTCCTAGAGACTCCATCCGGGGCACCGGTGCCTGGTGCACAACCATCCACCGGACTCAGATTCCCTACAGTTTGACCGGTGGGGGTGAAGAGTGTTCTCTTCTTCTCATGCGGTGTTGTGCATTGCATCACACCAGGCTCACCATGCTGCCTACAACAGGCACTTATGGTCGATGCTTTCTCAACTTCTAGCATCAGTGACTAATATGGAGCAATCCAGACAGGCCATTGCCCTCTCCACTATAGGCCTGGAACTGGCAAGGTACCAAGCAAGGGCATCCTACGATGCCAGTGAGGTGGCTTCCAGGCTTGCGGGGACAGTGATCTGCATTAGGCAGATAGCATGGCTTCGTCTATCAAGATTGTCACCCCTGGCCCGGCGTAGGGTGATTCGCTCTGCCTTCTGAGGGACCTTCCTTTTTTCCACCAGGGCTAGGAGGCTTCTGCAGGTGCTTCCTCTGACTCCTCATCTCCAGGGGAAGTCTCCTAGCTCTCCTCAGCCTTAGGCTTCCTGTCTTGTAAGGCCAGGGTCTCTTCCTTCTGTTTTTTACCAACAGGAGGCAGCGGGTCTTGTTCCCTCAGGGTTTTTCCTAGTCCCCCTTTAGGGGGGCTTGGTACTCACCCAAGCAGTAATGAATGGTGAAGATTGACAAGGGAAGACATGGAAATTATGTACCTACCGTAATTCTTGATCTTCTCTTGTATCTTCACCATTCAATACTGATACCCGCCCACCTTCCCCTTATGTGCCTCCTTCTTCGGCGCCTCCTCTCTCCTTTTCTTGGCCTTAAAGCCTAAATTAAAAAAAATAAATAAATTTTTGAGCCTTCTGTTCTTCTGTCAGAATGGATCCATTTAATTGAGAAAGAAGGGGGAACGAGTAGAATTTATCTCTTTCCTGAGCCAGAAGCAAATGATTTGATACCTTTTAATGGACCAACATAGATGTATCAACAAGAACAAAGTGCTATAGCTTTCGGACCAACCAGTCTTTCGTCAGAAGCCTAATGGCAGTTGTTTAGAAAAAATACTTTTAACAGCTAGATCATGCAGAAAAAACAGAAAAAAATCCCTTTTACATTAGGCTAATACTGTAGTGATTTGAGGAAATGTAGGTATGCTAGACCTCTGGTCTTACACACATGCTTTATATTTACTTTTAGTTACCTTATCCTGGGGAGGGTGGCAGGTTTATTTCATTGTAGTTGTATCCAGAATCCTTGGAAATGTGTGTGTGTGTGTGCGCACGCATGTGTGGTTGAGAGCATCTCTTTAAAGCTAGTTATTCCCCCCACACACACACATTATGGGGATGTGGGGTGGGGTAGGGTGTATTGTTTGTGTGAAGAGGAGGAGGAGAGAAATTAAATTTGTATTTCTTTTTCAGATTCCTTAGACACTTCTGGTACATAAAGTTGTTACATTCTCAGTGTATATTGACATCAGTACATATCAGGCTACATGGACTTAATTCCTTGGTGGTCCACGGCTAGAGTTTTTTGTTTGACACTAATACTGTCAATTTATATTTAAATTATCATTTATAAAGTCCTGTCACTACACTAGAGGTTTTGTGAAATTTATGGGACATGATATCTAGCTGGAGAGTACAGCAGAGTGACAGGTCCAGCTAAGTTTTACACATCATAGAGTGCACTGATATTTTTAAGACAACTTTACTGGTAATTTCTTGTCTATAATGCATGCATTGAAACTTCCTGGAGCCTTAAAGACAATCTCAGTATGTCTTTAATCTGGGTGGGGGTTGCATTTCAGTAATCACATCCTTATACATGCTATGACACTCATAGCTTGATTTAGGAGTCATCTGCTCCAGCAGTGTTATCTTATGTCAATTAAATTTATATGCAGTAGGATTCTTTGTATGTGTGTTCCACCAAGCACCTTTGACCCTGGGACACTCCTGACTGAAGGTAGTATGGTGCTGTTAAATTACTCTGACATCATTTTCTGTAATTTTTAAATGAGTATTTTAAACCAGTGGGGATTTTTTCTGTTTTTTCTGCATGATCTAGCTGTTAAAAGTATTGTTTTTTCTAAACAACTGCCATTAGGCTTCTGACGATGGACTGGTTGGTCCGAAAGCTAGAGCACTTTGTTCTTGTTGTTACATCTGTGTTGGTCCATTGAAAGGTATAAAATCATTTGCTTCTGGATCTGTTCTTGCAAGGACCAATACGGCAACTACTAAATCTTTTTTTCCTGAGGGAACTCTTTCTGATTGCCCCTGAGGGTGACCGCTTGGCTCCTTCTTAATCCATGTTGTTCAATTCACAGTTAAAGAAGCTGTTCCTTAAATGGTTTGGTTCCTTTTTCGAGGTCCCCTCTGGCATGTCTGAATCTCCTGTTTTCGCCAGCCTCTCCTAGTTAAACGCTGTCCTGGCACTTCAGTTGCCTTGAACTGGTGATCTTTTTGCCTTGCCTTCGGGGAGTCACACTGAGTTCCCACTCTGTCCTTTTTCCGCAAAAGGGTGCTCTGTGTAGGGCTTCAAATACCACCCCCCACACACACACATCTGTGTTAGCTGTAACAGGGTGCTAGTGGGCTTCCTTCCCCTTCCTAGCTGGGCGCTCTCCTTCGAACAGATTTTCTGCCTTGGCAGTCTGTGAGCTCTCAGCTAAAGGTTAAGGGGTCGGGGATGGCAGGAGGTACAGAGAGTCTGCCTTTTGTGTACCAAGCTGTGCAAAAGGTTCAGTTGAACCTTCTTCACCAGTTTTCCTAAATGGGATCCTTGCTCCCTCACCTTGGTTCCGAGCTTACGAGCCTTCAAGCCAATTTTCACAACCTGGCAGAACTTCTCCCTCCTCCCAACATCCCCCTCCCTCTCTCTCTCTCTTCTTCTTCCTTCTTTTGTCTTTCCCTTATTTGTTCCTCCCTGGGAGCTGCCCCAGGAGTGGGGCCCTGTGGTCCCATTGGGTAGGTTTTCCTCTTTCCTGTTCTCTACCGGCTTATTCCTTTTTCAGTTTATATCCTTTCCTTTACCTATCCCTCGGTTCTCTTGCCTCGCTCTCCTTTTTTTCTTATCATTATTTCGCCTCTCCAGCTTACAGAACTGGGATGGAGGAGGAGTCTCAGGCACCTAATGGCTGTCCCTCGCGCACCCACATGATGCGTCGCTCTTGGGGTAAGCCATCGGCGTGGCTCCTCAAAAAAACCTCCCATGGTGGCTGCGTGCCTCCGGCTTACACCTAAGCAGTAATGAATGGTGAATATACAAGAGAAGATCAAGAATTACGGTAGGTATGTAATTTCCATTTCTGGAACCAGCCCAGCTTCTCACTTTTATAGGGGTAGAACTAGACACTGTCCAGGCAATGGCATTTCTCCCACTTTCAAGGGTGTATAGTCCCTTGTCACTCTGGCTTCCTCTTTTCGTTCTCTAGTGTCTCGGCCAGCCAGGCACTTCCTACAGTTGCTAGGCCACATGGCAGCTTCTACTTTTGTTGTGCAAGGGGCAAGATTTCAGATGAGAGATATTCAGTTTCATCTAAGGTCTTACTGGTCTCAGAAAAAAGATCCTCTCTCCAAATTGGCTCCAGTGTTCCAAACTCTGGTTCAGGCTCTCCAGTGGTGGCTGGAGGAGGGCAATCTAAGACAAGGTGTCCCTTTCCTCAGTCAGGCCCCTTCAGTGATTCTCACCACAGATGCCTCTCTACTGGGATGGGGAGCTCATCTGGACCAGCTTACTGCACAGGGAACCTGATCTCATCAGCAGTCTCTTCTGCACATCAATATTCTTGAACTCAGAGCTGTCTTTCTAGCACTTCAAACATTCTCAAGCACTATTCAGGGAAAAGTGGTGCAGATCAGGACAGACAATGCCACGACCATGTGGTACATCAACTAACAGGGGAGGCACTCGGTCCTCGGCTTTGTGCACAGAAGCTATGAAAATATGGTCTCTAACTCATTCCCTTCAGGTTTCCCAGATAGCAGTGCATCTCCCAGGGAAGGACAACATTTCTAGCAGATGCCGTCAGCAGGAATTCTCAAGGTCACCACGAATGGGCTCTGAATCCTCTGATTCTTCAGGTCATTCTCAGGAGGCGGGGCACACCAGAGATGGATCTCTTTGCACCCCCACCCCCCACAATCACCAGCTCCCTGTGTTTTGCTGCAGACCCCCTCTTCTGGGATCTGGCCCCCAGGATGCTCTACTGTTGGATTGGACAAGCAGGTTTCTGTATGCTTTTCCTCCTTTTCCTCTGATAGTCAGAGTTCTGATCAAAATCAGATCTCAGCCTTGCAAAGTAATTCTGGTGGTTCCAGACTGGGCCAGGCAGCCATGGCACCCCCATTATTGTCCATGTCAGTGACAATACCACTGCGTCTTCCCAGACAGTACAATCTCCTCACCTCTTCACATGGGAGGATACTGTATCCCATCCTTCACTCTCTCAGACTCAAAGCCTGGCTCTTGAAGAGCTAGAATATGCAAGCCTGCAACTTTCCCAATCAGTCTTGTACATTCTTAAAATTAGTAGAAGATCCTCTACTAGAAAAACTTACAATTCCAAATGGAATAGATTTGGTTTCTGGTGTTCGCAGAGGCACATTCAGCCAGATTCAGCTGATCTTGTCACTGCTTTGGATTATTTAGTGCATCTTAATAGTTTAGGCCTCAGGCCTACTACTCTTAAGGTACATCTGGCAGCTATCTCTGCTTTCCTTTCAGCTAACAAGAGCTCTTCCCTAGCTTCTCATCCAGTTTTCAAGACATTTTTCAAAGGTCTGGTTCACATTAATCCTCCTTTAAGGGAGCATACTCCTGTTTGGGACTTGAATATCTGTACTGCACAGCTTATGCAGCCCCCTTTCGAACCATTATCCTCGGCTGAGTTGAAATACTTGACTTGGACAACTGTGTTCCTGGTAACCATTACTTCTGCCAGGAGAGTCAGTGAATTACAGGCCTTATCAGTGGACCCTGATTTCATTTAATTTCACAGTGATAAGGTGGTCCTTCGAACCAATAGCAAGTTCCTTCCCAAGGTGTTATCAGACTTTCATTTGAATCAGTCTGTGTCATTGCCTGTATTTTTCACTGACCATTCTTCCTCTGGGGAGAGGAGATTGCACAGTCTTGATGTAAAGAGGGCCCTTAGTTATTATATAGAACACACTAATGCCCATAGAAATGACTGTTCACAGCTGTTTCTTACTTATGGGAAGTGGATAAAGGTAAACCTGCTACTAAGAGGACTATTGCCAGGTGGATTGTCTCCTGTATCTAGTTCTGCTATTCAAAGTTGGGGAAAGAGCCACCCTCAGGCCTGAGGGCTCACTCCAGCAGAGGTACAGCTGCTTCGGTCGCAGCAGCTAGAGACATACCCTTAGTGAAAATCTGTAAAGCAGCCACCTAGAAAACTGTTCACACATTTACTAAGCATTACTCTCTTGATATCTAGAGAAAAAGTGATGCTAGGTTTGGCACAGCAGTGCTGCAGAGCTTGTTCCCAGAATAGGTTTTGTAACTCCCTCCTCCAAGTAGGTACTGCTTGGTAGTCTGCATATAGTCAGAATACAGCAAGACTTCATGTTGTTTGAAGAAAAAATTACTCACCATAGTAATGTTGTTTCTTCTATTGGAATCTTGCTGTATTCTGACCTCTCACCCTGCCTCCCCTCCTGGAACTGAGTGTTTTGGGGATGTGGTCTGGTAGGCGCAGTGCTGCACCCCAGAGGTGTACTCTGGATACCTCATCTTTGTTTGAGGTTTTTATGATTTTCTTTAGTATATATTGGTTGTTTTCACTACCTACTTGGATTCTTTTTGGGGTATCTCATCTTGAGTCTTCTAGACCCACAAAAAATATGTTTATTGACCTTTGGCACAAAAATTTTAGAGCAATTTCTAGATTGTTAATTAGTATAGTGCTCATAAGAAACTGACAGTTACACTGAGGAGTACCAGGGACAGAGGTTTGAAAACTGAGCTTGAGCTCAACATTCTATGCCCTGGTATAGAGTTAATCCTCTCCTCTCCGGAGCAGTTCAAGTGCTGGTGCAAACTGCATATAGTCAGAATACAGCAAGACTCTATTAGAAGAAACAACATTACTATGGTGAGTAATTTTTTCTTCCTTGATTCACCCTGACCAAACAGGATTTATACCCAGACGTCAGCTAAAGATAATGTCAGGAGACAACTTAGTAAAATATAATTTTGGCACTAGGGATTTCTGGTGATAATGGTGGATGTGGAAAGGTCTTTTTTTTTTTTTTACTTTATCTTTTTATTAATTTTAAGTATATAAAGACATACAGGCATACATAATGAAAGGGAAACCTCATATAGATTACAAAAGGGTATCACTTAAAACACATAGTTTAGGTGGAATATAATGAGCATACCTTAAATATACACATATGTAAAATAAGAGTTTGTCTTATTTATATCATAAGTAGTGAACAAATAGTTATTAAAGTATTATGAATTCAGAGAGATCAGTTAAGCACAAGATGAGTACGAGAACAAGTTATAGCAGGCCTTCAAACCATTACATGAAGTGATACCTATAAGAATACAAACATTATACAACAGAGGAGGAATATAAATAAAAGAGAGATGTATGTTAAAGGTAGAAAATAGTGCAGGGTAGAAAAAGGAAGAAAGAAGTAGCGGAAAAGGTCTTTGATAGGCAGAGTTAGCCTTCTCTGCTAACCCTGCTGTTCAAATGTGGCTTTGCAGAAAGTTTTACAATTAGAAAAGCTGTGTGATGGAACCCTAACAGAATGACTGCTGATCTGCAAGTAGACATGTCTGGGGTGTCCATTCTCCCCATTGTTTTTTTCCCTGGAGCCATTTGCAAGGGGACTGTTGTTCAAAGGGAAAAAGCCAAAACATCCTTATGTTCAGACAACACCATCCTGTATGTTAACAACCCCTGAACCTCTTTTCTACCTCTGATGAAGTTTGTTACTGAATATGTTAGTGTCGGGATTCTGTATGAATATAACCAAGTCAGAGTTATTCTGGCTTAGGTGAGCTCAGTGGCAGGATTTTAGGACCTGCATTTCCTTTGGTGGGCTGTAAAGGAAATAAGATATTTATGGATTAAAATTCCAACATAGTTAGGGAAAAGGTGTGAGGCAAACTTAAAACATTTTGAGGAGGTCAAGGCAGCTTTGAAAAGGTGGTGTAATGTTCTCTTTTTTTCTTCTTGGGAAATGTGGAGGTCATTCCTATGAATGTACTACCCCATTTTCTCTTTTTATTCTGGAGCCCTCTGTTCATGATACTGGAGAAATTTGGAAATACATACATTTATTGGTGAAACAATTTCTTTGGAGCTAGAAGAAATCCAGAGTAAGTTGAGACAGGGTTTCCCAAGTTAAAGGAGGAGGGGGTAATGGGAATTTCACATTTATTTTTTTGAATTTTGTTAACTGGGAAGGCCTACTGAGACAAGCATGTCCCTTTGTCAGGGGCAATCCAGAATTATTTACATGTAGTGTTAGGGCTGTACATACATTTGAAAAATGGAATTTCAACAGATTCAAATAAACATGCATGAATCATGATGCATGAGTTATTTAAATTCAGAGGAAAAAATAAATACAATCAGTTTTTATGAGATTATATAGGCAATAAGTAATACTGCATATAGGTTATACAGGTAGAGACTCGAACTCCTTAGAGAAGGGCAGCAGATAGCAAGTAGGGATCCCAATAGTCTTGGGATGAAGCAAATGAATGCACCAGCGGTTACACCTGTAGAGACTCCCCTGAATAAAATAAGTCTTAAGCCTTTTCTTAAACATTGTAAGTGAGGGGAAATTTAGAACCTCACTCTGCAGCATGTTCCATTAAGCTGGGGCAGTAAAAGAGAAAGCCCTACTGCCACAGCCTGATCTCCCCCTTGAGATTTCTAGCAACAGACTGGAAGAGGACTGCAGGAATCTTGTGTGTTGTTTGGCTTTAACAATTCCTGTGAGGTGGGGGGGTAGTGACTTTTGTCAGTTTGAAGGCTAGACAGAGCAGTGGCTACATCATTCTCGCTTTGAGTGATGGGCATCCTAGAGCAGGGCTTGACAAATTTTAAAATTAGGTACTTGTCCACGGACAAGTGGCTTGTCCAAAAGTAGTTGTCCCAGTGCTTGAGTTGGTAGTCCCGGTATAAAATGGCATATTTTTAATGGAAAGTATCAAACTACAGAAAACTCAATGCATTTATTGTAGTATGTTATTTAGTGTTGACATAGACAATAAGGAGAATAAATAATATGATTTTATTTTTGTCAGCAGCATGGTGAGCATAGACAGAACTAGCATCAGCAGCGAGGGACTGACAGCCAAGTGTGGTTGCAGCAGCAGCAGCACAGAGTGCCAGCCAGCAGCACAGTGAGAACATCATTATAGCAGAGTAGCAGACACAGCATTAGCATCGGGAAAAGTTACAGGAAGCCTGAGCTTGCTCCAGCCGGAGCATCATATTCAGTCATGTCATCATCAAGACTAGTGACAGCCTCAGGGACATTTTCGTGTGAATCAGCAGAACTAGTAGTTGAACTAGCATGACCATGATGACCGTGTGCCAGGACCAGATAGTAGCCAGTGGTTGATAGCTTGATCCGGATCAAAGCTGTCTTAATGCAGGGCCTTCCACTGCTATATGCAGAAGTGACTGGAGTGTGTCATCAGCCAAACTTGTTCTTATTTTGGTTTTTATAAGATTCTGAAAGGAGAATACTCTCTCACATTTAGCTGTAGACACACTCATAGCCAGTAACATTTCTATTAGGTCAAGGATGTGAGCAAGCTAGGCAGGTTTCTCTCGTAGTAGTCGTGAATACACTTGCAGATATGGCTTATCAACTGCAGACTAGCATTGCTTTTAATGCACAATACTCCCTTTTATACTGGTTACGTGATCTTCAGAAAAAAGTTGTGAAAGTAGTCTAATAAATGACTTAAATCAGTTGTGCCAATTGTGCAAGTTCTTCTCGTGACAGATCGAAATTTTGAAATCTAAGCAACTGAACCATTTTAGAGGTTCTTCCAAGAAATTCAAAAATGCTGATCAATATAAGATACTGCTGCATCTATTAAACTGTGCAGCTGTGTATCAGTCGTAAAATTTACTTCTGGACAGTTGCCTCTGAAAGTGAAAGGAACAATCTTGTCCTCACTGCCACGTTTTGAAATGAGATAGTTCATGCATTTCTCTGCAGGATTATATTGGTTTAGAAATGATGTCATAAACTTTCCTGGTCTTGTTTTTAGCTCAGTCAACTGGAGTAAGCATGTATCAACGAGTTGGGGGTCTTCTAATATTAGTAGGTCATCCTTCTGAATTGAAGTGATAAATTTTTCAATATTGGCAGAAAATCTTGAAGAATAAACAGTGATTTTACAAACTGCTACTTGCGTCGCATCTCTAGAAGTGCCTTTGCTTTGGCTTCATCATCACCATCAGAGTCTGAGGACATGTTCAAGATGTTGAATTACTGTAGGCAGGTTGACTTGAACAGCATGAACTGAGCAGCGTCTTACTTGCAAGCCAACGCACTTGCTTTATTGCACTGAAATGAGCCAACTCGGTGTGTATGACATCTGCTATTTCCTGCAGTTCCCTAAGTTTCTTGGGGCTGTAGTGGTAAAATTAAAAAATTCCTTTCAAGGTGTTTTCTACTTTTTGAACAAAGGAATTTTTTTTCATGACGTCAAGAACTGCTAACTCCAGTTTGTGGGCTACAGATGCATGGGTATTACAGTGGGGACATGTTCTCGGATTTTTGCTATGGTGCCACCTGTATGGCCCATCATCACACTGGCACCATCAAAGTTGGCACATACGAGAACTGGTCCAGGTCTGCTCACATAGTTATGGTCCGCAAAAGAAAGATCAACAGACTGAAGTGCAGAGGTTATTGCTTTAAAAACTCCATCTGCGTGAGAATGTTCAAGAGGTACAGCTTTAATTAACACAGTTGTAACTTTTTTTCACGCCATCAACAAAACAAAGGAAGACATTTTCCACTCTACAATGCTTGCATCTGTACTGCCATCTGCAAGACGGTAGCAATTTTGTATTTTGATAGTCTGGATCTGTGTTTTAGACGATGACAGCTGATATTGCATTACAGAAATCTCTGGCCCGCTTACCATTTGCGTAATTGCTACGAGTTTAACCCCATTTTTCTTGCAATGTGCAAAGCCACTCCATATTTGAGAAAGGACGAAATTTTAGCCAAGGAATATGCGGTGTTAAATAAGCCTCATTTTATTTTTGGTGACTTCTCCATCTGAGAAAATGCATGATATATTGCAGTTTCAGATATGTTAAAATTGACTGCATGTTCACCAGTTTCGTGATGATGCTGGTTTACAAATTATATGTGGGTTTGATTTCTCATGGGCTCTCACGGACTCAATTCTGAAATTATTTGAACCAGTGGCAAACACGTTAGGTTTTTTTGAATAAGCAGGAGTTGCAAGAGTGGGATATTTCTCACAGGCAGAGCAGTATATGACGTATTTTTGGTCATCATACCTTAACCAGGTAAACTGATTTAGCCAGTGATGTTGAAATGTTCGAGCCCTTTTTTCAACATCATATTTTTTATCTTTGCTTCTTTTCTCAGTGTTTATTTCCTCATCATCTAAAATGAAAGGTCGCTTTACCTGTACTGAACCAGAATGTGATGACACTGAACTGCTGCTACTGTTATGCTCACTCGTTTCAGAAACTGGTACGGTCAAGTTAGACTGATCGCCTGTTATGTCTACAAACACAGACCCAGACCGAGAACCTTGGTCGTTTTTTTCCTGACTGCTAGGGCGGGGGCTGGTTGGGGCTGGCTTTCAGACTGTGAAGAAGGCTCAGGGTCAGGCTCTTTACTTTTTGTTTCCGATGAAGAAGATGTGGATTTTTTCCCTGTCCAAAGGGAAAATAGAGTAGCTTGCTTTGGCTTATTTCGTTGCATTATTTTTTTTTAACTGTTTTCTATGCTGCAATTGTGAAATAAAGATTGTTGTATTATTGTACACAATATTGTACACAATAAAATTCTATTTTGTGACTTGTGTTATCTTTGTGTGTGTTGTGTTACTGTAATTTTTTTACCTTAAGCTGTTGTGCTTATGTAGCACTACAAGAGGGCAGGACAGAGTAGGTGGGTAGGTGGGTAGGTGGAAGGGTGCTGGGTCCAAAGCCGGACGGAGTACTAGCAGTAGTACGACAGGAAATTGCTTTTTCCCTTCTCAGGGCAGGTTCGGTCTCACAGCCACACACAAACACTTCCACCAGTGTAGCTAGTACTGGTAGGTTTATTTTATTTTTTCGGTGTCCTCAAAAATGCCTTTTCCCTTCTCAGGTCTGGTTTGGCCTCACAGCTGCACACACATACACCTCCATCAAAAGTACTGGGTAGCCAGGGTTTATTATTTTCTTCTGTGTAGTGTCACTGTAACACAAAAAATGTTTTTCCCTTTCCCCTTCCTATAGTATAGTTCTAAGAAAGAAGTCCGCAGTTGTTCCTAAGTTCCTGTACCCTCTCCTCTCAGGGCAGGTTAGGTCTCACTCACAGCCCACTGCCACACACACCTCCACCAAGTACTTGGTAGGACAAACAAAGTACTAGCTCTAGCTAAAAGATAAGTTTATTTAAGGTAGCTATCTTTTTTTTGGGGTGGGGTATCAATCTCTTTTCATACTGCGACTGTTTACCTTATTTATTAAGTATTCAGTTCTTTCCCTTCCACAATTTCCTCTACTCTACCCTTAGGCTCTCAGGGCAGGTTTGGTGGTCTCACACTGACGGCCCCAGCCACACACTGCACACACACCTCCTCCACCAGTGTATGTAGCAGACTGCAGTAGCAGCTAGGTTATTTCAGGTTTTTCTGTAGCTCAGAAAAATGCTTTTAGTGTTTTCCCTTTAGTTTACCTTTTATTCCTATAATTTCAGGTTCCTCTCCCCTACCCAGTCTACAGGGTCTCAGGGACAGTGGGACCGGTCTAGGCTAGCTAGGAATAGGTGTGGTATATATAAGGTTAGGTAAAGAGGGCTGGGTTAAGGAGGTTTATAGTTTTCTTAGTTCAGTTCTTAGTTCAGTTGTTGTGTACTTCACATCACACAAGCTCTATCTAGTGGTCTTGCACCCACAGGAGGCACACTGTTATTATCAGTCAGGTCCAAGTCCCTGATCTCTGCTCTCTCACGGAGGGCAGGCTTGTCTCTGACACACACACACACACACACACCACACCCCCCAACCCTTACCACACGATTATTATTGAAATGTTTAGTAGTCCCACAACTTAAGTTCAACACGCAATCACTTCCCCCACTTAGAGTCTCAAGTTTATTTGCTTTTTTTTATTTATTTGAGAGCTGTATCCTTTCTATTTTTCTTCACCACACGAGTCCACACATTGCACACAACACACACAGCTCCCTGAATTCAGTGTGCAGTGTTTTTGCTTAGTTCTCCCTTTTTTTTCTCTAAACAAACCTTTTTTTTAATATTTTTATAATCAGCAGATTGTTTTATCAGACAGAGACTCTGCACTTTCCACACTAAGCAAACGCTTAGTGCCTATGTGCTCCTTTTTTTACAAAGATCTCTCTCTCTCTCACACATCCCCTTCCCCCCAAACTACAGATCCTCCTACTCTCCCTCTCGCTTGGCGCTCCAAAAACTCCAATATACAGTATATTTCTATTGTATTCTAACTTCTCTCTCCAGGTACAGTATTACTATTACTGATTTGCTAGTGTAACCCCCCTGCAAATGGGGGTTCCCAAAAGACTTCCAGGAGCTTGCTTGAATGCTCCAAGCCTGAATGGTGTTTGGCGTTTAAGCCATTTATCAGTGAGTGTTTTTAGAACCTCTGGTACTGTCTCTTTAAGAGCTGTCTGCTTGCAGACATAATTAGTTGTATGGGGACTGTGTGTTTCTTTGATTGAGTACCACTCAAGCTGCTGCAATTCACCCCATTTTTGCAGTCACTAGGAGTGCAAAGGGAACCTGTCTGAAAGATGTAACTGATTGCCAGAAATCATTTACAGTAATAATAAAATTACAGTTTGTCTAACCTGCTTTCTTTGCAGTCAGAACTGTCTGCCTAGTTCCCATTCTGGTTTTGAACTGCTGAACTGGACCAATCAGTGTGGGGTAAACTAGCTCTAAAATGATGCCTTGGACGAATCAGAACTTGGGACTCATAATCTGAGCCAGCCACAAGAGGATTGTATGGGCAGTGACTCTGGGAGATGTAGTTTAGACTTCGGTGCCTTTTTGGACCAACAGCAGCAGTCTATTGTGAGTGACAGCCAATCCAGTCAAGAACTGGGAGGAACTCAAAGGAAGTGCCCGGTTTTTGTCTGTTGGGAGTTTCAGTTTGAGATCTGAAAGTGAAGGGGAAAGAAACCCTGTGCTCCTTCAGTGCACAGTTTCAGTCAAAAAACGTGTGCAAGGCCCAGAGTTCCGGTCTACAACTTGTGTAACTGCTTGTTAGGACTGAATCCGTCCTGTGAAAAGAATCAAAGGATCTCTGAAGAGTAGAAACCAGGCTCACCCTGTAGAAGACTGAAGAAATTGTTGAATTACACTCGGTCTGTCAGGAACTGAATCTGCTGTGTGTTCTCCTGGTTTTGTGCAGTAATTGCGATTGGGATACAGATGCAGCCTGCCTGGTATAGTGCTTTCTTTTTTTACCATATAAATGTGTGAGGAGTCTCTTGGAGATCAAAAGTAGCCCTGCTGACATTGAAGGACCATATCTTCTTTGGAGGTCGTGAGTACTAATTCAGGGTCGCTCCCTGTTGAATTGCCACATTAAATCCAAATGGAATTACTGTACTGCTGACTGTTTAATTTTCCTTTTCTGTGTGAAAGGGCCCCTACCAGCTGCCACGGTTTGGACTAGCCACTAGGGGCCTGGGTACCCAGGGACAGTAACTGGTAAGGAGATAGGCCTGTGCACAGAGCCATAAGTAGATAGTAAAGTGATAAGCTAATTAACCTGATTTCCCCTGTCCTTGTTATATCCCCTAAATAAATCAGAGCTGTTTGTTTCAACAAAGTTATACTGCCTGAGGTATTTGTCTATGTTAAAGTACTGTACTGTGATTGTTGCACTGTATCTTATTTTACAGGATGTCCGGTGCCTGAACCAGCCTTGGGGTAAGTGTATACTGTGAAGGTAATTCTGCTATATTGTGTGGGCCACTAGTGGGAAGAAAGGGGGGTTGCAGTGTCCCAGAGGGCTGTGACCAAGTAAGTTTAACTATTGCAAACCCTGACCTCTGGGTGGAGGCACCCGCCATTGGATCCAGGCCCCTCAACCTGTTAGTGGCAAATCAGGCAGGGGTAGTAGCCCCTGGGATAGCGCCATCTAGGGGTTACACTAGTGACTTGCGGTATCAGCCCCAAATACACAGTTTGACTGTGCTCGAACAGAAATGATGTGCTCTCTGCCTCTCTCCGAGCAGCGAAATGACGCGTTTGCCAACGTGCACCGAGCTAGTGCTACTGCCACTCTGAGAGCTCCAGTCCACCCCCCAAACGCGATCACCAATAGCCAGGACTGACAGGCACTGTACCATCAGCTATAGGCTGCCTAGCCTGTCAGTCTGGCTGTTTTTGACCAGTCATGAGCGCGTTCTTCTTGGGGCCTCCCCGAGTAACTGCTGGTGCCCGATCTCCGTGCCTGACTGCACAGTTAAGTCGGGGCATGGGGCACTGTGGCGCGTGGCTGTGGTGCGCGCATTCAACAATGCTGCAGCTGCGCACAAAGACTCCAGAGTCTCTCCATTAGAAGGACATCTAGTGGCCAGTGAGGGAAAAGCAGGTAAAAACCTGCAAATTTTAAGCTGCAGCATGGTAGTCCGTGGGACAAGCAGAACTCTGGCACTTGCTTGTCCCCACATAAAAAATGGTAGTCCGGGATGTCGAGCTATAGGATTTGTCAAGCCCTGTCCTAGAGTATTGAACATATCACAATGGTGATTCCTAGGGTAAGCATCTGCTGCAAAGCGCCCTACTTTATTATACAAAATTTGAAGTCTGCTTTGCTTAGAGTCATGAAGGGACTGTAGAATGGGGGCTTCATAGAGGAGTACAGACAATAATGTGCTGTTTGCTATAGCAAGCCATGCTTCCTTAGAGAGGTAAGGGCAAAGACCATATTGGGGACTAAGTTTCTGATGTAGTGACTTCGATATAGCATTGACATGGAAATGAAATGACAGGTCCTGGTCAAGCAGAACCCCAAGATATTTCACTGAACTCACAACTTTCAAATGAGAGCCACAAAGGGTGGACAATCTAAATAGATGCTGACTTTCATTGCCTAGAAGTCTGGAGCCGAAAAGCATGGTTTTCATCTTTTTGATGTTTCGGATTTGTTTATATTTTAGAAGCCATGCTTTAAGCTGCTTGAAGTCACTCTCCAGGTCTGTGTTGATCCTGTTGATATCTGCAGAAGATCTGTACAGGACAGGATCATCTGAACCACTGAAATTAAGTGCTGCCACAAAGGTCGTGAGGGCTTGCTACTGCCCTCGCCACAAGAGAAACCGCCGAAATTAAGGTACAGAGCCATTTAAAAACGCACAGTCGCAACCATACAACACACCTAGACATCGCTGGTGTTGGAGCCCTGCTTGAGCCCACCGATGTTACGCATTGGCTGCCCCACCACTGCCCTTGGCAAACACTGAACTATATAGTGTGGATCACGTGGCTGAAATAACCAATCGGCCAACTTTCCCACTTGCAGCTTATACAGCATCACCACTAGTGGCCACTAATATCAGTTAGCACACACAGTAGTAACTCAGTGAAATATGAATCCTCACATCTTTGAATTAGTCTTTTTCACCTCACTGTTCACCCAAACAGCACTACCTTTTTCCACCAGCAATACTGCATACTCAGACGGATGGGCAAAAAAAGGATATCTCTTTGCATACCCGCTTAACTCAGACCACATGGGTCTACATTATACCAACTCCTTTGCACACATACATCACTGCACTGGCGCACGGTACCACCTGAGGCGCACTCCCTTACTCCTTTCCATAGCTACTTGATGGGGATACAATACCCCCATCTCCCTTTCTCATATTCCATCAACTTTGCTCCCTCCCTATCCCCGTCATCACTACCTGTACAAATACCCCCTTAACTGCCACATCTAGGACAAAACCACTCCGTCAAGTACTCTTTCGAATTACACTCCTACTTCTCCTCCTATCCGGGAATGTTCACCCCAACCCAGGACCTCCCACCTATGGAGTAAATCCTAAGGACAAGCATGGCAGCCTAAAGTTGGCTGCCCTTAACATCTGCAGCCTTCAGAGTAAGTTCACCTCCCTCCAGGGCTGGATGGTGCAGAACTCCCTAGACACCCTTGCCCCATCTGAGACCTGGCTGTCAGATAAAGTCTCTAGTGGTTCCATCACCCTCAACTATACCATTCATCCAGCTGACAGGCTAAGCAAGAGGGGTGGTGGCTGTGCCATCTACATTAGATCCTTCCTGCATGCCCTTCCAGTTCATATCCCACAACCTACCCATGGAGCTCAAATCTTAGCAGTGAAGATAAGCATTGGCAATCCTGGAAAGTCACTTTACATCCTAGCAGTCTACATTCCCCCTAGGAACCAAAAGCCCACTTCTGACTCAGTTTTGGCCAGTATTGCCCACCTTCCCCCGAAGTGTGAAGTAATCCTGCTGGGAGATTTCAATGTAAACTGGCAATCCACTGCATCCTTCTCTTACAAAGATGCAGCCCTCGCTTATGACCTCACTCAAATGGTCCAATCCCTGACCAGGATGGACCCTAAATCAGGAACCTCCTCCCTTATCGACCTTATCCTCACCAACTGTCCAAAAATTATTTCCCATATCAAAGTGCTCCCTGACTCAGTAAGTGATCGCTCCCCGGTTAGCTGTTGGTGGTCAAATAAAATTCCCTCTAACCCCCCTAAAATCACAGTGCAAAGATGCCTGAGAAAAGGAGCCCTTGCATGCCTAAAAACCTACCTTGCCTCCCTAGACTGGTCTCCTGTCCACTCTGCTCAAACAGCTGATGCTGCCCTCACCTATTTTGTTTCCTCCTTTAACTTTGCCTGCGACATTTTTGCCCCCTACTCCAGCCAGATCATAAAATCCCAGGATACTCCCTGGATCTCCCAGTCGCTACTCGAAAACATGAGAAAGTGGGAAAACCTCTGGCACAAGGCCCTTGCTTCCCAGCTCCCCCAAGACAAACAGCAGTATAGGGAGGCTCGAAATAGCTGCACATGGGCTATCCGTCAAGCCAAAGCCAATTATTACAATCATGCCCTTACCTCCTCCTGGGGCTCAGGTAGAAATTTCTGGAAAACATCAAAGAACTAACTAGTAAAAATGTATCGCCTGCCCCCATACAGCTTCAAATAAATGGGGTTGTGTCCCAGGACCCAAACTCTATTGCAGAAGCATTAAATACCGCCTTCTCAGACCTCAGTCACATCTTCCCCACAAACTTCTTTGACCCAATCAGTAACCCCCCTCTAAACCCACCCTCCTATGATAAAAAACCACCTTTCTGACTACACATCATCTCCTGCAATGAGGCCAAACATTATATCAGCGCAGCTCTGGCAAACACTTGCTTTAGTAGCGACGGCCTGGACCTCAAGCTAGTCCGGCTAACTACGGATTTGACATTACCCTATCTTATGAAAATATTTAACTTATCCCTATGTCATGGCCAGTTCCCCACACCCTGGAAAAGAGCAGTTATAACTCCAATATTAAAGGGTGGTGACCCCACCTCTACCAGCAATTACAGGCTAATATCCATTCTGCTACCCCTCTCTAAAGCCTTTGAGAAAATTGTGGCAGACCAGCTCACAGACTACTTGACCAAACACAATCTGCTCTGTCAAGAACAACATGGTTTCAGGAGGGGTCATAGCACCTCCACGGCTCTCATCGAATATACCTCCTACATACACGAGGCACTGGATAATGGTGAAATAGCAGGAACTCTCTATATCGATTTGACCAAAGCTTTTGATACGGTCAGTCAAGAGCTCCTTCTCCACACTCTTCCATCACTAAATATCGCCCCAGAAGCCACCACCTGGCTCTCACACTATCTCAAAGACAGGACCCAGCAGGTAAAAATTAGTGGATCCACATCTTCCAGGAAAACTGTCCACTCAAGGGTTCCAAAAGGGTCCATACTAGGCCCATTACTTTTCACCCTCTTTCTAAACTCTCTCCCCAAATCCTGTAGTGGGAAACTTCTACTGTATGCTGATGATGCTGTAGTCTTCTGGAAGCATCATCAGCTCAGCACCTTATAATCCGCCCTACAGACCTTCCTTGGTGAGCTCGAAACCTGGTTCTCTGAACACCGACTTATACTCAATTATACAAAGACCAAAGCTATGATCTTCACACATCGACAAAACCCGCTCTGAAACTCACCTCTTACCATCACAAACTCCCTTGGCATCGCCCTGGAACAGGTTAACAATTTTAAATACCTGGGCGTTTGGTTAGACTCCTCTCTTACCTACCACGATCACATCAAGCAAGTATCCTCCTCGGTTAATACTAGGTTAGGGATCCTTCTTAGACATAGGCACTGCTTTCCCCGGCAGGCGATGCATCTAGCAATGTCTTCCACAATATTGCCCTTGATTGACTACGGCATAGTAATTTATGGGACTGCGGACCACACTGCCCTGCGTAGCATAAACCTTGCCCTCAACAAAGCCTGCCGACTGGTCTCAAATTGTAGCAGACAATCCCATACATGTGAGCTCTACAAGCTCACCGGCTTTCTCAATCTCAAAGACAGGATAAAATATCACACCTGCCTTCTAGCTAAAAAGGTACTAAACAAGCAAGCCCCGGCAGGCCTCCGCCCTCTTGTTCAAATTGCCTCGAGCAGGAGGGTTTCAAGACATTCTGCAAATCCCCCCTTACTAGTACCACACTGTAGAACATCCTTTGGGCAGCGGTCTTTCCGTTATCGTGCCCCTCTATGGCTAAACAACCTACCATCTGCAATCCCCCATTCTTCCGGTATCAGCCAATTTAAAGCTGATCTTCGGACTTTCCTACTGTCAGCACCCTGTGACTGTAGCTAAAATTAAATAACTTGTGACCAATACCACTTAGATGGACCCCCCCAACCTTTCCCCCAAACACTCACGGCCAGCCCCTAGCTAGTATTCTCAATCCCCATCCATCACTAACTGACTCAGGGCCTTGCTTTTTAAGACCCTCCGGAACTCAAATGCTGTTTTGTGAACCAAAGTGGAGACCTGGGACTGCCCTTCAAGGTTCCCAGATGATGTAATCTTACTTTACACTGCACCAAATGTTTTCTGCTATCTTTGTTTTTTCCTCCACTACCATGTCATGTATTTCTTTTAAGTCTGTACTGTTTGCCTAATGTATAATCTGTACCCAATGTGTGAACTTGTAATCCCAAATGTATTGTTTCTTACTTATGTGGAGCCTTTGCAAAGGAGTCTATGACTCAAAGGAAATAAATAAATCTGCATGGTGCTGTAGTGAGATCTCCCCACAGTTGCTGGGCATATTGTTGAGAAATAACAAGAGAAGGCGGGGACACATAATTGAGCCTTGGGGAACACCATCCATTGTATCCCTTTGTTCTGATAAACTACCTTGCCACTTAATACGTTGTTTTTTGTCAGACAGAAAGTTATTGAACCAGCAGCATGATAAGTTATATAAACAAACAAGCCTAAGTTTAGCCAATAGGAGGTCATGGTTTACCAGGTCAAATGCCATGGTAAGGTCTATAAAAATTGCACCAGTAGCCTTACCATTCTCCACTACATCCAGGATATAAGAGGTGAAACGTACCAGGGCAGTGTCTGTACCATGAGTTTTTCTAAACCCATGCTGGACACTGGTAAGAGAGTGGTGGTATTCCAGGTAGTCCTCAAGTTGGTTATACTAGCCTCTCTTGAATTTTAGCTTGTGTGCTGAGTAGAGAGATGGGCCAGTAATTCCCAATAGGTTATTTCTGCTCTCCTTTGTAAATAGGTACCACAAGGGCAGTTTTCCATTTTTCAGGAATTGTTCCCTGTAGGAGGGATTCATTTTGAGGTTTTTAAGCAGAGTGGCAATGGCAGGGGCAGCAGTTCTTAGGAATTTTGGTTCCAGATTGTCAAAGCCATTGCTTTTCATTTGTCTCAGCTGAGCAAGGACGTCCTTTCTTCTGGATACTAACCTAAAATGATATTTGAGTTGTGGGCCTTGGGGTGATGATTGGACAGTAACTGGGGAGTCTGGAGAATTTCCACTTAAGGGTGACTCAAAACTTCCCAGGTCAGTGAATCATTTATTAACTCATTTGCTGAGGATTTAGATTCTGATATTACCTGCTTGTCAGCAGAGATACAGTCACTAATGTGGGGCACTAATGCAGCCATGCAAAAGACAATTTAGCTGTACCCAGACATTTTTAAGGGTCAGACAGGTTTTGGATCTGGTAACTTTTTAAGTAAGTTCTTATTACGGCAGAGCTAAGTGCTCTCATTTATGCCTGAGGTTGGCCCACTTTGGAGATGAACTGTTCTAAGACCTTAACCTCAGTGCTCTCCCCTTTAGGGGCTACAGCAGGTAGACATTATCAATATCCCCAATTGGTGACTGAAACTAACTTTGACTATCATAACGAATGAGAGAGCAGGATTATCAAGTGGGGATTAGCCCACATACAGTCATTGCTGAGTGCCCTGGATTCCTTCCTAACTGTATAGACAGCTCCTTTAAGGGATGGGCCAGGACAGGATTAAAGTATACAGGCCAGCTCCTTGAGGGTCATGCACTGAAATTAATTTGCTCTCTCCCTAGCTGATTTTTACAAATATTTGCAACTCAGAACATTTCATTTCCTGGCTGAATGTAAGAGGGGCATGATTTGGGACTTCAATCAATTTACCTCATTATTTGCTTTGGCTCACTGCAATGCCAGTAGCATGGGACACATTTCCCTTTTGTACAGGGTGTTTAGACTGATTCAGCCTGAACAGGGGTTGGAACTGTGACAAAAATGTGAAGTAGTTGTGGGGAGTACTGTCTCCTAGGACACTTGGAAACAAATTTGGAAGGCTGTCCACCAAACCAGCATGCACTGAGTGTAAGTAGTTTAATTGGAAGATCCTAAATATTTATTTTAGAACTCTGTCTATTAGCTACCACTGTGTCGTAACTCAGTGATTGTTGTAAGAGGGCGGATGGGGATGGGGGGGGCATGTGCACATTCCTTATAGCTGCAGTGCCTTGAGCCCATGTTGGAAGGCAGTTTTGGTGGCAGTTAGAGAGAACTTAGGATCATGGCGGGGGGGGGGGCAGTTACTGAAAACATAGCTAGTTATTTCAACCAAGGGGACTGGAGAAGGGAATTACAGTACTGTAAAGCGACATGCATGGGTCTGTGGTATGGATTTGTAGACTATCACACCCATACATATATATATAGTTCAGTGCACTGTTCTATATTTTGTCAAAAGTATGCTTCCACTGTACCTGATAAGATAACTGCAGTTCATGTATGCTGTAAGTTCCAGTAAACTATGAGTGACAAAAAAAGAAACATTAGATGTTGGCTGTCAGAAGGCATTTAAACTAGGCGGGGGTAAGATAGAGCTACTTTACATAGTTACAGGCACTCAGCTACTGGAAGCCTTGCTGGCTTTCCCAACTCACATATGGTAACTCACTGAATCACAGTCGGGGGTAGGGGAATCTCAGACGGGGTGGGGTCTGTACTATAAAAACTAGAGGACCAGTGGGGGAGGAGACATGGAAGGTGTTATGCACAAATGTTGTGAGTTTTTGCAATAAGATGCATTAAGTATGGGTGAAAATGACAACATAAAAACTAGATATAATAGCAATCATGGAAATATGGGTAAGTGAGAATAATTGCTGGGATTTAACAGTCTCAGCCTATACCCTGTTCAGGAAGGATAAAGAAAATGTGTGTGTGTGGGGGAGGTAGTCATGCATATCCGGATTCCATAGGGTTAGTGGATGACAATTCCATAACAGAAGGTAGAAAAGTGGAATCATTATGGCCTGAGGTAATATTCTAAACAAGTAGTTCAGCTCAGTGTTTACAGTTGAAGTAGCAGGCCCCATTCCTCACAGCAGAGTTAAATTTGAGGACAACTAGGAAGAAAATCCAGAAATAGGTGCACTATCTGGGCAAAGTGCATTAAAGAGGCTACTAAACCTTAAGGTTGACAAATCCCCAGGGTTGGATGGGGTGCCACCAAGGATACTGAGGGAGACAGGGCAAGCTCTGACTGCACCCCAGGTGGACCTGTTCAGCAAGTTCCTTGAAATGGGGAAGGTGCAAATGAATCAGAGGGTCACAGACGTGGTGCCTTATCTCAAAAGCAAATAAAGGTGGACCCAGGGAACTACGGGTTCTTGAACCTGACTTCCACTGTGAGCAGTTTGCTGGAGAATATAGTAACAATGTGCATAGTTGAATTCCTGGAGGAAAAAAGGGCTTCAGGATAAGAAAGAGAATGGATTTACCAAAGGATATATTATGTTAGTTGAATGAGATGGACTTCAGTTTGTTGACACATGCAGTGGACATCCTTTATCTGGATGTCAGCATGGCCCTCAATTCAGGACCTCCTTGGAGGCTAGTGAAAAAATGGACAACCTGGGGTTTGGAGCAGGACTAGCTAGATGGATCAGGAACTGCTTGGAAGGTAGGACCCAGAGGGTTGTTCTAAATAGTAAATTCTTTAGGGGGGTAAAGGAAGTGATCAGTGGTGTCTCACAGGGGTCAGTAGTAGGGTCAACCCTCTTTAATATGTACACATTAGTGACATAGAAGGAGGATTACAGGGAAAAGTGTGTCTCTTTGCATATGACACCAAACTCTGCAGAAGAGGGGACAGAATATGGATGGGGTCAAAAGCATGAAGAGGGATGTAGAGAGACTAGAAAAATGGTCCAGAATTTGACAGATGAAATTCAGTGCCAAAAAATACAATGTCATGCATGTGATCTGAATAATTCACAGGCAGAATGATGGAACAGTGGGGTAATGGTAGAATACTCCAGGGAAGAAAGGGATTTGTGTATAATAATTAGTAATAGCATGAAGTCTTCTTTCTATTGTAACAAGGCATTCATATGGGAAGGCTAAAGGGATGCACAGGGAGCGTCTTTACTAGTCAAAGGAAAGAGGTGTTACTGCCTCTATACATATCACTATTGAGACCTCACCTGGAGTACTGTGTACAGTTCTGGGGCCTACACTGAAACAAGGGCAGGGATAGGTTGGGGACTATACCATGGAGGGCAACAAAAATAATAGGGGGTTAGGAGGGAAAGAGTTTTAAAGACAGACTGGAGAGCTTCAGTATGTACTGATCGGAGGTCCAGAGAAAAAACAGGTAACATGAGAGAAACATTCAAAACCTTTTGGGGTCTAACAAGAGGGAATGGACAGAGTTGTTAAGTTGAACAAAATCTCAGCCACTAGGGGGACACAATTTCAAGTTGACGAGGAGTTTCAGAAAGAATGTTGGAAAATACTTTTTCACAGAGTGGGTAATAGATAAGTGGAATAGTCTACCAGTGATGTAATAGGTGCAAAATTGTAAAATGGCAAGAAAAATTCCTGGGCTTTCATTGGTCAGTGCTGGCCTTTAGCCCAACCATCTGAGGTGTGATGTTATCCCAGTATGACGCACACCCTGTCGTGCAATATTGTTTAATCCATTATTGGGTTTAACACCAGCCAAGATAATTATAATGGACTCATTAACCAAGGGATGGTGGGCGGTAACAGGGAGAAGGTGGGTGGTGGTGGTAGGAAGAGCCATCTTAAAATAAATCTCAAGGAAAAAGGGCCCAGAAACTAAGCAGAGCCAAATTTGCCACTGACCACCTTCTTTAAGGAAAGGTATGCCTCTTTGCGGATGACACAAAGATCTGTAACAGAGTTGATACACAAGAGGGGGGTAGAAAGGATGAGAAGGGACTTGACAAGGTTGGAGGAATGGTCAGACATACGGCAACTTAGATTCAATGCAAAGAAGTGCAAAGTAATGCACCTGGGAAATAGAAATCCAGGAGAAGAGTACCCAATAGCAGGGGAGGTACTAACGACAACAATAATGGAAAGGGATCTGGGTGTAGTCATATCAGATGACCTAAAGGTGGGTAAGCAATGTGAGAAGTCAGTAAGGAGAGCCAGGGGATACTGGGATGCATAGGAGGGGCATCACAAGTAGAAAAGGAAGTAGTTATCCTCTATACAGACAGTTGGTGAGCCCCCATCTGGAGTACTGCGTGCAGTTTTGGAGACCTCATCTACGCAAGGACATAGACAGATGGAATCAGTCCAGAGGAGGGCAACTAAAATGGCAGAGTCTACATCAGAAACCATATGAAGAGAGACTGAGAGAGCTTAATATGTATACCCTTGATGAAAGGAGGGACGGGGGACATGATAGAAACTTTTAAGTACCTCAAGGGAATCAACAAAGTCCAGGAGGGTAGCATCTTTCAGAAAAAGAGATGTGTAAGAACAAGGGGGCACAATTTAAAGTTAGAGGGGAGGCTCAGGGGTAATGTGAGGAAATTATTTTTCACGGAGAGAGTGGTGGACGCATGGAACCGCCTTCCTGGAGAGGTTGTGGGGTCTAAAACAGTGGGGGAATTCAAACATGCATGGGACAGACATAAGGCAATTAATGTGGGGGGTTGCAGGAAGTAGGCTGTTGGTTAACTAGAATCTGCAGCTTATCCAATAGGTAGGGAAATGGGCAGACTGGGTGGGCCAAGTGGTCCTTATCTGCCATCAAAGTCTATGTTTCTATGTTTCTTTAGCCCCTAGCCCCAATTGTGTACAATCCTTCCACTGACTAGTCTTCTTGGGTTATTCATTACTGCAAGAAGGCAAAATCTGGTGTGTAGATGTGAAAGGGCTTTTAGTTCACAGGCGGCATTTCCTTGAACTGGCTTGTGTGTGTTGATCCATGGCTAGATGGTGTGATCCCAGTTCCATTTGTCTGTAGGCCCAGGCCAGGGGCTGGATTTTCAAATGGCAAAAAATGGCTGTGGGAATAAGTCCTTTGCCTCAGTATAGCAGTACAGAAAAAAATCTACACCAGTGGACATTTCTATTTTTAGCCTGTGATCTGCACATGTGGCAGCATAGCTGTGCAAAAGATGGCCTCAAGCTGCAGTAAATTGAGGAGCTGGCTGTAAAATCACTCTGTTTTACAACATCTGACACATGTGGGAGAAACTGTGGCTCTGCAAGGCCCACTTTTGCAAGTTTCTTTCTGCATCTGTGCCAACTTTGGGTTTTATTGAAAATCTGGCCCCAAAGCCGGCCCACTGGCACAGTGGTAGGCCTTCTGCCCGTGACGCCAACATCTTGGGTTTGGGAATAGACCTGGGAGTCGGAGGGCTGGCCAGGGAGAGAAAGATGGAGCATCCCATGGATGGCTCTCTTTCTCCAGGGGGAGAGAGGGTGATGTGTCCACTGCAGGGTCGACCCCTGGCAGTGGCTGGAGGATCGACAGCACTGGTGCACCTGCATACATGGGAGGTGGAACTTACATCAGGTACATCCCATGGAAGTCATTGCACATCACGTCTCCAACACAAAATGGTTCAGCTGCCGCGGATGACACCCTAGACAGACACTCCATGTCGCCTACTGGTCTCCCACTCCCAGGCCACCCACATGTGTCTGCCGGGGGATTGGGCACTTCCCGATGGCCCTGCCCTTGGGGGATAAACCACAGGTGTTTGGGAGTTGGGCAGCATTGGGGCGAGGTAGCGGAGCAACGCAGAGGCTGAAAGGGTAGGCAGTCCAGCAAGAAAATCTGGCCCCAGGTGTCTAATTTGACTTGAGTTGCTCCGTGAATGACTAATTATTAGTTCCTTACTGTAAAACACACATGTTAATGCTTAATTGAATTTATGGCATTGAAAGCTTGGAACATAGCTTCTCTCTATATAAGACAAGCTAGAACTAGCTGGTTCTTTAGGCAAAATCTGAAAAGGTACCTGTCAAAACAGTTTATATATTATCGTTAACATATAATTACCTGCTGGTTATTGTCTACTCACTACCCTTGCAGAATGTTGCACCCAGCTTTTCATAAAAAGGTTAGAATTCATTGTAAGACTGAGAATTTCTCAGATCTGTCCAAGGATACAGCTCTTAAAAAAGTTCATAAAATGGCAAAACAAAAATCTAGAAATTTCATTGACTGTGAGACGTCACCTGACCGCACAGTAAATTTGTATAAACACATGGTCAAGTGCTGAATCTCATTTCCTTCCCCCAAACAAACTACTTAGAGCCATTTTATAAGTGTATTAAGCCCCTCTAATGCACTTCCCAGGGGCATGAGGACACTTGGCCTTCAGCCTCATGTCCTACTACACCCCTGGGTCATGCATTGACATCCTATAGTGCACACCCTGTCGTAGCTTATTACCTAGACTTTTTCAAAGCATAAAGATCCTTAGACTCGCAGCTTTTCTGTCCAAGAACAAGTCCTACTACACCCCTGGGTCATGCATTGACATCCTATAGTGCACACCCTGTCGTAGCTTATTACCTAGACTTTTTCAAAGCATAAAGATCCTTAGACTCGCAGCTTTTCTGTCCAAGAACAAACATTGTTCTTGAAAAGTTTTGGATTTTTAGTGTGAGACTATTTGAGGACAGGATTAGCAAATAGAGATGGGTGAATTGTGGAAATTTGCTTCGTGAAGGACTTTTTGAAGTTTTACTGAATTCTCTTTGCCAGGAGACGCACTTTGTCTAGTTTTCACCTGGTGAAGTACTCACTTTTACCCAGTGAAGACTATGTTGGCAAATGGTAGTTTACTCACCTGGTTAAGGTGATTGTGGGAGAATATCTCTGAGGCACTCCAGCCCTTACATACTGGATCTCCATGCCACCTGATAAGCTCTTGATGCACATGTGACTTCAAAGAAGTCTTGGCCGTGCCTGAAACCTCCTTTGTCCTTCTGTTGTCAGTTAGACCTCTTCTATAGCTGTACCTGTATAATCAGAATAATTGGATGTTAGGTTGACATGGCTACCCTGAATAAATACATGCTCTTAATACTTCTTTGAATTTCTTCTTTACTCTTATTATAGGCACTGTAGTTTAAACCGGCCCTTATGGCATGCCAGTAATAATCAACATTCATCAATATTCCCAGGCCATGTTGCCAGTGTCACAAACTGTTTCCCTATCAGGAGGGATGTGGAGTGCCTCAGAGATATTCTCCCACAATCACCTTTACCAGGTGAGTAAACTATCATTGTGGGAAGAATTCTCGGAGGCACTCCAGCCCTTACATACTGGGTCCTTAAAAAGCAGTACATATTTCCAGTCAGGGTGGGGGAGATAGTTTGTGAGTGGTTGACTGTCCTACTGCCGTTCTTAACACAGCTGTGCTGAAATTTGTACATGCAGCTGAAATCATATCCAGTCTATAATGTATTATAAACATGTGGAGAGATGCCCATGTTGCAGCTGCACATATTTTGTCAGCCGTAGCCAGATTATGTTCATCCTACAGGGTAGCTACGGCCCTGGTAGAATGAGGCTTTATGCTACTAGGTGGTATGATATTCTGTGCCTTGTAGAACTGAGTAATGGCGTCCTTCAACCATGCTGCTAAAGTGGATTTTGATGCTGGTTGTCCCTTTTTCTTTCCTTGCCATAAGATAAACAGTCGATCAGTCTTTCTGAGTTCCTTCATTTGGTTTATGTAAATCTGTAACAGTCTCTTCATACCCAGAGTATGGAGCTCTGGTTGGTTAATGTTGTCTGCTTTGGGTAGTAAGTTAGGTAGCTCGATAGACTGGGACACATGGAAATCTGAGTTGACTTTGGTTGTAGATGATGGCAGTGTTCTCACTGTAATTCTGTCTGGATGAAATACTATGAAAGGTGCCTTACATGCCAGTGCCTGTAATTCACATGTCCATCTTGTGGAACATAGTGCAATGAGCAGCACCATTTTCAGTGTCAGCCACTTGAGATCAACTGCCTGTATAGGCATGAACAGGGGCGCTGTTAGTGCCTGGAGAACCAGAACCAAGTCCCATGGTGCTGTAACTGTTTTTGCCCTAGACCTCAGATTGTTGGCTACCTTGATAAACCTGACCACATGGGGTGTGCCCCTGGTGCTGTACTACCTATCTGGCCCCTGGTGGCACCTATTGCCATTACTTGTACTCTCACAGATGACGGGGATAGACCTTTCTCCAGACCATCCTGCAGGAACAGTAACAGTACTGATATCGGTGCCGCTATTGGGTCGATATCTTTCCCCACACACCAATGTGAGACTATCTCCCACTGGTTCTGGTAGGTGCTCATGGTCGAGGACCTTCTGGACATGGTTAGAATGTCCACTACTCCTTCCATGTATCCTGCTGTCAACAATCTCTCCCTGTCAGAAGCCGAGCAATAATCTGGAGACTGTGAGGTTGGGCTGTAGTACTGGGCCTTGGTGTACGATACATCTTATCGCTGGCAATATCCAGGGATGTTCCAGTGCCATGGTGAACCACAGTCTTCTTGGCCAGTATGGTGTCACAACAGTTACTCAAGCTTGGGACTGTCTTGCTTTGTGCAGTACCTGTAGGTTGAGTGGAATCAGGGGAAACACATACGCTATTGTGAATTTCCATTCCCTGCACAGTGCATTTACTCCAGCTGACTGGGGTTTCCTGAATCTGGAGTAGAACTTCTGCATCTGTGTATTGTCTGCAGTTGCCATGAGGTCCAGCTCTACTGTGCCCCAGCGATTGTTGATTTTTTACAAAACTCTGTCTGTTTAGTTGCCATTCTCCTGGTTGAATGAGTTGGCAGCTGAGCCAGTCTGCTGTGTGATTCAGTTTTCCCACCAAGTGTATTGCCGTGAGGTATGGGAGGTTGGCCTGTGCCCACTTGAGGACCTTGGTGGCTTCCCTCTGCATGGCCGTACTCTTGGTGCCCCCTTGCTTTGCTATGTACGCCACCGTGGCCATGTTGTCTGAACATATGAAGACATTGTTTTAGCGTACTCAAGTTTGAAATGCTGAGAGAGCATTGCACACTGCCTGCATCTCTAACACATTTATGTGGAGCTTCTTCTCCGATGGAGTCCACCTGCCTTGTGCCGATTGGTCCCCTGTGGATGCTCCCCAACCTAATAGGCTGGCATCTGTTTCTATGACAACCTCCATTTGTGGATTGAGAGGTATTCCTTTGTTCAGGTTGTCTCTTTTCAACCACCATGTTAGTGAAGTCCTCACGTGTGGCTTCATCCTGAATTGAATTAATAGGTCCTGATTCGTCTGTTGAGCCTGACCTATGTAGGTTAGCAGCAGAGGCCTCATGTTCCACCATGCCCAGGGAATTAAAAGTATGCATGAGGCCCTCATGCCCAGCAACCTGCAGACTTCGAGCAGTGACGGAGTCTTGTTGACTGTCAGCTGTCTCATTAGGTGTAGCAATGCCTGCACCCGACTGTTTGCTGGGTGGACCCTGCAGTCTGTTGTATCTATCAGGGCCCCTAGATGTTTGATTCTCTTGCAGGATGTCAGAGTGCTCTTTTCCCTATTGACTACCCAGCCGTGGCTCTGCAGGCAGCTCAGTACGATGTCTGTGTTGCTTTGTGCCTGGTGAAGGGACCTTGGCCATATGAGCCAGTCGTCCAGGTAAGGTATCATCTGGATACACTTCTTTCTCAGCTTGGCGGCTATCACCACTGTTGTCTTTGTGAAGACCTGAAGTGTGGATGCCAGACCTAATGGGAGGGCTATGTACTGGAAGTATTGGCCCAAGATGTGGAATCTCAAGTATTTGTGGTGAGTCGGTCTGATGGGGATATGTAAGTATGTGTCCTTTAGATCTATGGATGTGAGGTAATCTTCTGGTCACAGGGCCTTGATTGTGGACCGTACCATTTCCATCTTGAATCACTTGTATTGGTCAAAGCGATTTAAGGATTTTAAGTTGAGCACTGGGCGAAGGTCTCCAGTTTTCTGGGGAACCATAAAGAAGACAAACTATATTCCCTTGCTCCACTCGGAGTGTGGTACTTCTGTGATTGCCCCTGTTTTGATGAGGTCATCTAGTATGCCCATGACTTGTTCTAGGGTGGCCCTCTTTTGGCGATCGGGGAAGTGATCACCCCGTCACTGTGGGGTAGCACGGTCAGTTCTATTGCATAGCCCCTCCATCACCACTTCTGTCACCCATTTGTCTGTAATCATTTTTTGCCACATTTTTGCAAATTTTTGGAAAGCGGGACCCGATTGGTGGGTACCCTGCCGTCTTCTAATAAATCATGGGAGGATGGTGTGGTACCTGAGGACTGGAGGAGGGTGGATGTGATTCCCCTTCACAAAAGTGGGAGCAAGACAGAGGCAAGAAACTACAGACCTGTCAGTTTGACCTTGGTGGTAGGGAAAATGATGGAATCACTTCTGAAGGAAAGAATTGTTGAGTACCTAGAGGCCAGTGGGGCACAGGACCCAAGGCAGCATGGATTCACAGCAGGAAGGTCATGTCAGATGAATCTAATAGATTTCTTTGACTGGGTGACCAAAGTAGTAGACCAGGGAGGGGCTGTGGACATGGCCTACCTAGACTTTAGCAAGGCATTTGACACAGTCCCGCACAAAAGATTAATAAACAAATTAGCCAGCCTGGGAGTGGGTCCCAGGGTAGTAGCCTGGGTAAAACACTGGCTGGACAACAGGACACAGTGAGCAATAGTACAGGGTTTTAAATAATTGATTAGCAGTTTTTTTCTTGGGACAATGCTAACTGTACAGAAAGTATTTATATAGATTTTCTAGAAGTGCTAAGTTTGTTAAACACATTGAGGCAAGAGCTATGCATTTTCACAATGTTTTAGCACTTTTATGAGCAAAACGCTAATCAATTTTTGGAGTTAAATAAAACCCTGTAGTAAATGGAGTCCACAGTGAAGAAGGGGGGTTACTAGTGGGGTACTGCAGGGTTCAGTACTGGGGCCAGGTACTTTTTAATGTCTTTATAAGTGACATTGCAGAGAGACTGGAAGGGAAAGTATGTCTCTTTGCAAATGACACAAAGATCTGCAACAGGTTTGATATGCAAGGTGGAGTGGAAAGGATGAAAAGGAACTTGGCAAAGTTGGAGGAATGGTCAAATGTATGGCAGCTTAGATTCAACGTAAAGAAGTGCAAAGCAATGCACCTGGGAAACAAAAGCCCAGGGGAAGAGTACATAATGGGGGGTGAGATACTGACAACAACAACAATGGAAAGGGACCTGGGGGTAGTCATATCAGATGACTTAAAGGTGGGCCAGCAATGTGAGAAGGCAGAAAGGAGGGCTGGGGGGATACTGGGATGCATAGGGAGAGGCACCACCAGTAGAAAACAGGAAGTTGTTGGCCCTCTGTACAGACAGGTTGGTAAGACCACATCTGGAGTACTGTGTACAGTTCTGGAGACCCCATCTCTGCAAAGACATAGACAGGGTGGAGGCTGTCCAGAGGAGGGCAACCAAAATGGTGCAGGGTCTGCACCAGAAGACATATAAAGAAAGACTAAAGGAGCTTAAGCTGTATAGCCTCGAGGAAAGGAGGGAGAAGGGGGACATGATAGAAACTTTCAAATACCTGAAGAGAATCAACAAAGTCCAAGAGGGTAGCATCTTTCAGAAAAAGAGATGTGCAAGAACAAGGGGGCACAATTTGAAGATGGGGGGAGGACAGCTCAAAGGTAATGGGAGGAAATATTTCTTCACAGAGAGGGTTGTAGATCCATGGAACGGCCTTCCTGAGGAGGTCGTACAGTCAAAAACTAGTGGAATTCAAGAATGCATGGGACAGACATAAGGCAATTCTAGTGGGGGGTAGGAGGAAGTAGACTGTTGGTTAACTAGGATCTGCAGCTTATTCGTTAGGTAGGGAAATGGGCAGACTAGGTGGGCCAAGCGATCCTTATCTGCCATCAAATTCTGTGTTTCTATGTTTCTGCCTCCACTGATAGTCATTGCTTGCTTGTTTAGGCTTGAATGAGTTATTGGGGCAATTTCTGTTGTGTTGGAATTTGTTGCGGGACTTATATTGCTAGCTTATATTGTTCTGCTGATGGTGTCCCTGGTAGTTATTTGTATTGTAGCTTTGCCTTTTGTCATGAAAATTCCAGCTTTTCCTGGACCTTGATCTGTCTGGCAAGTATGTGTCCACAGAGGGTTTATCCTTTTCCATTTCTTTGCCCTCTTTCTTTCCTTTGAGAATCTTTTCCATGCTTTCTCCAAACAGGGAGGCTCCCTTCAACGGCATCTTGAGAAGCATGACCTTTGATTCTAGATCTGCATATCAGATTTTCATCCATGTTGGTCGCCTGGCCCTATTCATTACTGCAGTTGATCTGGTGTTTATTCTTAAAGAATCGACAGCCTTATCTGCCAGGTATTTTGTTGCTAATATGGCTTGATCCATCAAGGTCATTTCTGTTGAACTGGGTGCTAAGGTCTTCTGTATGTCTTGTAGCCATAGCACCTGGACCCTGGTTGTATAAATCGCAGTGGTGGCGGCCCTAATATCTAGTACGGCAAGTTCAAAATTATTTTTTTAGAAGTTTCTCCAGTCTCTTATCAGTGAATTCCTTCAGTGCTGAGGTACCTTCTGCTGGCAGGACAGTCTTTTTGCTCAGAGAGGGGACGTGCACCACTTTATGAGGTCATCCTCCTGGAATGGGTACATCTTGTCCCAGGATCTACGCTCTGGAATTTTAGTGGGCTCCGATGAGCCCCATTCCTTGACCACCACTTCCTACAAATATTCACACACTGGAAAGGTGTTGACTGACTTTGGGGCATGATTCAGGGATGCGACCAGCTTTGACACTGGTTCTGCAGGTGGGACTGTGAATCCCACTGCACATTTAATGGCCTTCACCAGGTTTGGGACCTGGTCGGGGATGCAGTGTTTTGTCATCAAGGGCTGCGGATCCTGTTCCATTGGTTCTTGCAGTTCAGGTTCCCCAGCAGACTGACCATGTTATTTGTCACCGGATTTGTCCAGGTTGTTTGGCCTTGCAAGTGTCATCGGCCTGGGGGCCCTCAGCGGTCCAGCAAGCTGTTTTGGCTGTGACTTCTCTGTTCGTTTTTGAAGTATGGCCAGCATAAACTGTTGCTGCTGCGGGATTAGTGTGTTTGCTCCCTGCTGGTTCTGCATGAGCAGCGTGGCTGTGTCCAGTTGAGAGTTCTTCCTGGAGAGGGTGCTAATCGGTGCTGCTCCTTAGGATGAAGTAACCTGTTCCTGGTTGGAGTGGTCCGAATGCTCCAACTGTTCCTTGTCTAGGCAATCTGACTGAGATGGCTTAGGTTGGCCGGCAGTAGTGAGATCTTGCATGACTGGCAAATTTGAGTCTTACCCATTCTTGCTGTCCTGGGGAAACATAAGGGTTAATAACCTTTAGGGTGTGAGCTCAATGGTTGCTGCTAACACTCCAGTTTTAGTCGCACTCCTACCTGTGTTGTGTATATTGTAGTTCTGTCTGGCAAGATGGGTGCTGCTGAGGGAACTACTAACATGGCTGCCAGTGGTATCCCCTTTTGAACTACAGTTATGGCCACCCTCTCCTTCTGGTGGACTGCAAATATGGCCATCGTCCACTCGGCAATGACCGAGTTTCTCTTTAAGATTTTTTAAATTTTGGTAGCCCTGTAAGCGATCGCCCCATGCATTATACTGCCTCACTTTAATTATTGCCCTTTTAGACTTTGTTTCTTTAGTGGTCCCCATGTTGCCCCTTGGTTCCAGTCACGGAACGTAGTTGGACGTTGGGTGCATGTGCATGCTCAGAGTCTGAAAAATCCCTGTGAATGAACGGGGAAGATGCAGCTGGGGTCATGAGATGGCTACTCCTCTCCCGGTGTGCAAGGGATGGGACCTTTCATGTGGAGCAGCCAGGCAGAGGAATGATCGAAGTGGAGTCGGAGTCTGCTTATATCATGCACGCAGGTACTGTTGCCTTCTGAGGATTGTTGCTGCCACAGTTAAATTTCTTCTCTCTCTCTCCAGCCACTGGCAGGAGCTACGGAGTGCTGCCCATGGCGCCACTTTACTCAAGGGCAAATTCTGCTAGAAGGGAGTACTCTGGTAGAGTTCCTGCCTTTGGCGCCAGTGCCCTCTTGGGTTCACTGTCTGCGAGATCTTCTTGGGCCAACTCTGACAGGTTCTGCTCTGCAGTCTGCATTCCCTTGCACTATAAGAGAAACAGTTTTGTTCTGAACTGCTGCTAGTTTGTAAACGATGCCCATCAACTATTGTTCATTGAGTTACTGTTTAGTCTGTTGAATTGTTCAGGAGCTGGATCCTGTGCATGTAGCCTGGTCAGATGCACAGGAAAAACTGACCAAAGAAGGACAAAGGAGGGGTCAAGTAGAGGCAGTACTTCTTTGAAGTCATATGTGCATCGAGAGCCTATCAGGTGGCATGGAGACCCAGTATGTAAGGGCTGGAGTGCCTCCTCAGAGAATTCTTGTCACAATTGCCATTATATGTAGTTTTATTCAGGCAAAACTTAATGCATGGCAGTTCTGTTTAAAAATAAAAAAGTTTAGAAAGAAAAACTCCCCCATCCCCTGTACTAAACAGTTCCCACCTCCTCCCACTACCCTCTGTACTTTATACTGTTCTCCTCACCATACCATCCACTAGCATTCACCTCCCTTAGTTCCCCACAGTGCCAGCAAATTTAGTCTGATTATTTCAGTTTCATGAAAACTAAGCTGCCAGTATTCAAAGCATAGTCCTTCCCCCAACTGTATGCACGTTACATCACCTTCCTCCCCATCCTGTCCCTTTCCCGATAGTGAACACACCAACCCTGTCACCCTCTAACAGTCAACCTCCCTCTTCCCACTCCCTCCCAGACAGTACCTGTAAAGTAGAAAACTGCCTGTACTTTTCATTGTCCTGGCTGCTACTGAATGACTCGATAGATGAATGAATGAATGACTGAGTGATAACATCTCACCTACAGTAACACCTGATAGGCCCCATTGATTCATTCAGTAGCAGCCAAGACACCGGACTGCATGGGTTGCCTTTCTACTTTACAGGTACTGACCAGCAGCACATCTTTTGTGTTTTATGGGGCTTGGGGGTGGAGGGCTAGAGAGTGGTATGCTGGGGGGTGTTCACTTTTGAGAACTGAGACAGTAGGGGGGAGTAGGGTAGTGTGATATGCACTTGGAAGTGGGGAAGGTTTCAATACCAGTGGCTCAGCTTTTGTGAAACTGACAAATAATCAGCCTAACTTTGCTGGAACTGTGTATGGGGGATGAGGGAGGTTGATGGCTAGAAGGTGATCAGTTGAAGGAGAGAGTTCACAAAAGGTTAGACTGATGGAAGGAGGGTGGGAACCATTTGGCACAGTGGATGGGGTGTTTTTTTTTCTTTCTAAAAAGGTTTTTTTTAAAAAGTATTGCTGGGTGAAGTTGGGGTAAAGTCAGGAAACTTAGTTATGCTAGCACAAAGTACCTGACTTCGCATAATCTTTGTCAGCAGAGTTTAAATTTGCAGCATCTCCATTAACGAGTAAATATTTAGTCTTAATATTTTTACATTCCAGTAGCCTGTGAGACTGTGTTAGTGCAAAGTGCAAAAAAGATAGAAGACTACAGGAATGAAAATGATTTGTAAAGTTTTAGACAGCGAGGGGAAAAAGTGTTGCTTCTGGGTGTCTACCATCTTTTCAGTAACATTCCATCAGTCTCGGTGCCATAATTATACATTTCTGATTGTACAGTATCTGTATGTTTCCTGACAGGTCACATACGTATTTTAGTATCACAAATCTAGGCCTTTAACATTTTGTTTCAGGTAGTTTGGGATTCAGGACTCATTTGACAATAGGTTTTTAAAAAAAATATTGCGCATTTTTAAAGATAAATTGTGGTTTTGTTATGTGTTGTAACTGTTGAGAATCTGATGTGCTGAGCATCAGATAACTGATTTTCCCCTGACTTTCCTGGCTCTGCTTTTCTACCTCATTTTAATAAAACATCCCAGATGATATTGTTCTTCACTTTAAATTTGTGATTATTAAATGTATGAGGGGAAACACTAATGATGCCATAGGTGAAGTGTTTTAGAAAAATGAACCCCAGAAGAACTGAGGCTGTCAATTATAAAAGCTCAGAAAAATTGGGATAAACAGTGGAAGTATGTAGGTCATAACTGTGCGGTTATAAACAACTCTGGCTGAATGGTCCCAAGGGTAGTAAGTACAGACCTATGAATCAAAAGATTCCAGGCTCACTTCTTTAAACTGTCTTGAACAAGGAAATCTTAAGTAATGTTAGCGGCAGTAACCTTTTTTTTTATGTTTGCTTACACACATGTGCAAAGTAAACTTATTGATACTGCTCCGGGTAGAGTAGTAGCAGGGTAGGGATATGCTGTAAGTAATCAATGCAGCTGAGCCTGCAGGAAGTGTGCCTGTTCACAGCCAGTCCTGGCAAGGTTGTTGTTGACACTACTGAGCTGGCTGATGGGCATAAACTTCTCACATATGAAAGGACGCAGCTGCACCAATCACAGTGTAGCTCCATCCTTTCATTCAACCTTATTTAGCTAACTAGCAACAGCCCCCTTCCACCTTCCCTCCCACCCACCTAGCTCAGCTTTTCAAACTAGTGGTAGCTCCAGAACTTGAACGCCACCCCCACCAGTGTCGCCACTTCCATCCAACCTACACTTTCAACATCACCAGCAGTGGGTGCCCAACACTGCTGCTGATATTCCCTTTCCCTCCTGACCCAGTGGTTGTTTCCCCTACCATCACCGTCATCACAGTCTAATACCAGGGTGCCCACCCCTGGTGCCGCCAAACTCCACCCAAAAAGGGATGCAACAATAGTGTGCCACTCCCATTGCCACTAAACAACAAGCACCTGAAGTCCCTCACTGTGATATCCTCTTCCATCCCTTGTCATCTTTTGTTTTTTTCTGTAAGAAAGAAAACGGTCCCTCAACGTTGCCTGCTGTCCCACAAATCTCCGGTCCCTCGACCCCCCCCTCCACCCTGGCCCCCCTCTCTGCACCCACAACCCCTCAGTTGCCTATCTGGTCCTGCTTCAGTGTTGACCAGCATGTCTTACTGCTTCCAGTACTGAGGGGGAATGAGGAAAACAAGGTAAGTCTGGCTAATGGCTTGCTAATGCATTTTGAACTTCTGCTCATAATGTTGTCATTTTTAGTATGTTTCCCAAAATTTTCAGCATAATCTTTTTGGCATACCACCTCATGAACAAGTTAGCTGAAATTTTTCAAATCCCCTGAAACACATTTTCTCATCCACTCCATGAAATCACCTTTAGGTTGGGATGTAATAAATTCCACCAGTCATGATCATAAGATGGGGTCATAAGAAGGCAGTGTTGAAAATGTGGGGTTAAAATATCAAAAAACAACAAATCTACAAGGAAACATTAAATTATTCAAATGTTTGCTCATAACTTTTTTTTGCATATTTTGACACCAAGTATTCAGCATATCCTTTGTGTTACTCCACCACATGAACATGATGGGTATCATTTTTCAAATCCCCTCCAAAATACGTTTGTGTAGTTGCTCAACAAATCACCATTCAAATGGGATTTAAAGAATTCTACCTGTCTTGATCATAACCTCATGTCATAAAAAGACTGTGTTGGGAACTAATGTCAGAGCCTACTGAAAATGGGATATTGACTCTTAGCTGGCCTGTCCTTTGTAAATACAGTCTAAAAATGTGTAAAAGCAGAACACCACTGAAAATGAGATATTGACTCTCAGCTGGCCTGTCCTTTGTAAATACAGTCTAAAAATGTGTAAAAGCAGGACACCTTTGAAAATGAGATATTGCAAGTCATCTGGTCTATTCTGGTTAAATATACAGTTAAAATTTCCAAAAGTAGGACCCTAGTGCAGCAAAGCCCCCACTGAATGGTGCATCTATGTTACTCTGTCCTGTGAAAAATATGTTGTGAAAGCTGGACACCACTGGAAATTAGAAGTTGCCTTTAAGCAGGGTTATCATGGGTAGATACATTATAAAAATTGGTAAGAGCAGGAACCCATCGAAACTGAGGTATTGCATCATGGCTGCACTATTCTAGGTAAATACAGTGTAAAAATTGTGAAAAGCAGGACTCTACTGACAATGTATCACTTCGGAGCTGTGCTGTCCTGGGTAAATACAGTACAGAAATGTGTCAAAGCAGAACACCATTGAAAACGAGTTCTCGCATCTAAGATGATCTGCCCTGGAAAAATGCATTGTAAAAGCAGCACCCTACTAAAAATTAGACATTGCATCTCACGTCTATCATCCTGGGTAAATGCAGTATAAAAATGTGTAAAATGGGACCTCATTGTAAATGAGATATTACATCTCATCTGGTCTATCTTGGGTAAATATATAGTAAAAAATGTGCGCACACAGGACCCCAGTAGAGTAAAACCCAACTGAAAAATGCGCCTCTATGCTGGTCTAGCCTGGGAAACATACATTGTAAAAGCTGGACCCAACTGAAAATAAGAAATTGCCTCTCAGCTGGGCTGTGCTGGTTAAATACACTGCAAGAATAGGTAAAAGCTGAGCCCCCAGTGCAAACAAGATATTGCATCTCATCTGTGCTACCCTAGATAGATACAATGTTAACATGTGTCAAAGTAGGACCTCACTAATAATGAAATATTGCATCTCTGCTAGGCTGTCTGTCGAGCCGCCATACACTGACATTCCAAGTGCACCTGTGTGCACAATGGCACAGCTGCCTTTTAGTGGTGTTTGGGGCGGGGCAGGGGGCGGGATTAGGAGGGATGCTGTTGGGGGGAGGAACTCAAGTGTCCCAGAGCGGCTTGTTTGCAAGATCGCCAGTCTCAGTTTGGGGAGAGTGATATGATCATCTCAGCTGTGCTATCCAAGGTAAATACAGTCTAAAAAATGGGTAAAAGCATGACACTCACTGAAAGCGTGATATGGCATCTTACATCGGCTATCCTTGGAAAATAGATTCATAGATACTTGTCAGCAGAAAAGGACCATTTTGGCCCATCTAGTCTGCCCATCGCCCCTTACTTGCCCCCCCGCCCAGAGATTTCCCTTCCACCTTCTAGATAACCCCTTGTGCTTGTCCCATGCCCTTTTAAATCCATCCACTGTTTTTGCAGCCACCATCTCTCTTTGTGCAAAACCAAGACCCTACTTCAGAACCCCACTGAAAGATATGCATCTATGCTGATCTGTCCCCAGAAAGATACATTGTGAAAGCTGGACCCCACTGAAAATGAGAAATTGCCTCTCACCTGGGCTGTCCTGTGTAAATACATTGCATAAATGGATAAAAGCTAGGCCCCCACTGAAAAGGGAATATTGCATCACCACTGTGCTATCCTGGGTACAGTGTAACAATGGGTAAAAGCAGGATCCCACTGAAAACATACTGCATCTCCACTGGCATATCCTGGATAAATACAGCATGAAACTGTGTCAGATCAGGACCTCATTGAAAATTAGATATTGCATCTCAGCTACCGTATGCTGGGTAAATACAGTCTAAGAAAACATAAAGCAGAACTCCACTGATAATGACATATTGCATTTAAACTGTGCTATCCTTGGTAAATATAGTGTAAACATAAGAAAGCTGTGCCCATAGCCTCACAATATATAGAATACTGTTTTGTAACCCATACACAACAATACTGTTCTTACACTGAGTGGTTACTATGACGTCAAGGACCTCGAGAGTAAAGCTTGAGAGGTGTCTTTGTCGTCATAGTAACCACGAGGTGTGAGAAAAGTGATGTTGTGTATTTGGGCTACCATACACTATTCTCTATATAGGATAGGGTATGTGTCCCATACACAACGAGGCTATTCTTTACCCAAGTAGTTACTATGATGACTGTTGACCTTGAGAGTGAAGCTCAAGAGATCCTTCATTCGTCTTAGTAACTACAAGGGTAAAGAGTAGCCTTGTTGTGTTTGGGACACTGTACACTGTTCTATATAAGGTATGGATGAACCCACAGTGAAAGGAGAAACACTAAAACTGCATCCAGATAAGAATAGGGGCCCTCTAGAAAACAAAGAACAACAAAAAAGCTCTGTAACAGTCTCTGCTCCTGACCTCTGACCTATAAACTGGACCCTCTCATCTCCTCTGACAGATGACCGATTGATTTTCGCTGCAGCTGCCCTGTGACCTGAAAAGTAGTGAGCATGACCACCTCCTCTCACTGTGTGCCAGGTTAAACTTATTTTCAAATCGCTAACAACCACTCACTTCACTTACACTCCAGTGGTGGAAGTGCAAGTGACAAACAGCTTGGGAACATTGTCGTTTGACATCACTACTGCAGCAGAAAGAAAAGTCATTTTACTGCAGCACGGACGTCACTAGTGCAGCAGAACGACTTTTTACAGAGCATGGAAATCCATGCTGAACTACATTCTACCATATACTACATAGCGTATGGTCCACCAAGATTGCTTCCTTTTGTTTTTTGAAGCATCAGCCTCTACTGTCTGCGACCTGCATGTCTCAGCCATCCACCTGCCTGCCAGCTCGCACGCATTACACTTCAATCACTGCTAGCCCTATCAACAGCACTGATGGGGTCGCTTACATTATTACAGTCATACAAACTCAGAACAAAAAGTTGTTTTGCATTAGTATGAACATCACTATTGCAGTAGAATGACTTTTTACAGTGAATGTATGGATCTCCATACACAATCACGTTCGACCGTACACTATACTGTTGTTCTAACTTGTAACAGAATGCAAGCAAACATATTCAACATTGGCAATTGCTAGTTTTTACAAGCTACTACCATAGCATAGAGACTTACAAGTGACCTAATCTTTTCTTAGAAAATGTGACTGCCAATACCGTTGTAGCCTTTATAAGTATTTCAATCTGAGTTCAAGGAACACATCAGACCTAACGTACTAACATACTAAAATGCCAGCAGAATAGGCCTAGTGGTCTTTCATGTCTGCTCATTTGGTCAGCCCCCGTCCTGGGAGCTAACCTTGCTGCCCCCTACCCAGTAGAAAGTCTATCTTTTTCCTAAGCCAAGCCTTTCCTATAAGTTCTAAGGATTTCCCAACTTAACTTGACATGGATACCCATGAATGTTAATCTCTCTGTTTGTAATTGGTCACTATGTCACAGGTCACCTCTTTAAATACGTTTTCACCCAGTGACTGCACCCAATTACCAAAATAAAAAAATAAAAATAAAATAGTTCAGTGTTTGTATCAAGAAAATGAAAGTTTCTCAAGGATGTGAGGAGCTCTGAAAATGCAGTCTCACTGGTTTTATTTTTTTAGATACATTTCTATGAAGTCATCAATGGAACAATGGCTCTTTTAGGTTCATTTAAATTTGGCTTGCTTTCAAAAATTGCTGCATTCCTTCTTCATGATTTGAGTAGCCTGCTTTCCTGCATCATAACTTAAAGAGCTGGTGTAACCACAACAGACACACAGGAAAATAATACAAATTCTAAGAAGTAGTCAGTTGGAACGTTCCATTTCTGAAGTATTTTTATTTTTCCTTTTGTTCATTAGAAAGTCTACTATGTGGTAATATTGTGTTGGATATGTGAAACAGCTCTTGGACGGCAGCTGACATATCTATATTTATCCCCCCACTACATAATCAGCATTGTGATCTCACTGACAGTGACATCACTGGAAACTGACCTGTAGCTACTGAGTGGCTGTTCCTAAGCAGCAGTGCTCTCACAGTCAGTGAGGTTACAGTGCTGATTATACAGTGGTGGTGATTGGGGGGGTTGATAGAGCTAGATGTGTCAGCTACCAAGCAAAGTACCCACACACCACACCTATTAACATCAGGTAAACACTCTTCTAATTAACCAAAGAGAAAAGAAAAACTACCTCAGATATAAAAGGCAATGGTTGATTGCTTTTAAATAATAACATAGTTTTAGGTAGTACACTAACTCTTTAAGCTGACTGCTTGCCAAAACTTGCCTCTCGTATTTTGTCCAGTCCTCATTACCCGATATTATTTCATATGAAGAAGAGCCACAGTCTGTTCTCACAGAATATTTTGTCCTAAGAAAGCAGAACAGTGTACAGAGACCTGCATCTTTTTGCATAGCTTCTTCGGAAATTACTCTAACACAGACGCTGGTGTTTCTGAGCTGCACACAGACAAGCAAAGGTGGCTGGACAGGATGTACTGAAATGTAGTAGTAATAAGAGCTTTATTGCTGTACAAGATATGATTGTTAGGATTACAAATCCTATTTTCAGTATAGTCTTGATAATAAATTACTTTCATTAATACAAACAATGAATAATATATTCAGTTTTAAATAGGGTAGAAGGTAAAAATGTAGGACACAGCTATACAAACATGTAGACACTACTGTATATACATTGACATGTGGCTGTAATTTCATTACCCATTGAGTCTTAACATTTACTAACTGATAGCATATTTCTAGTCACAGGAGAAATACTATTCCACAACTGGGAAGCTTTAAATTTACAACTTAATGCTGCAGTAAACCAGGGGATTTGTAATCTGCAATTTTGTGTTTATCTAAGGGCATACTTGAATTCAGGATTTGAGTTGTTCACTAAGGTTTTTGGTTTAAATTATTCTTTTAAATTTGAAATGTCATCTGGAGGCGTGTCTTTTTTTCTTCTTTCTTCTAATATAATCAATAAAAGTTCCAAAACTTGCTAAACTGTAGGGAAAATTTAATTAAATAACTCCAATAAGCTGTTTATAACGTCTAAAGTATCATAAAGCCCTACAAAATGATCTCCAGGCTCCAACTTAATTTCCTTCAATGTTATGTTGATAGAGCAGGACCGAGATCTTTATCCTCAACAAAACAGCATCCTCCCTCACAGTTCAACTTCTTCTGCCACTCTCCCTGTGTTTTGCCTCAGTTTAGCCTTCCCCTTCAATCCAGGCCTCACCTTTGCTTCCCATATCACTATGGTCTGCAAACTCTCCTACTGTCATCTCTGCAACAGTGACTGCATCCATCACTGTCAAGACCTCTTTACTGTAGAAACCCTCATTCATGACTTCATCTCCTTTTACTGTGACTGCTGTAATTCTCTCCTTTATAGACACCTCTGGTCCCCACTGTCTAAGCTTCAGGCATTTCAAATTCAGTTGCTCAGTTACTCAGCAGTTCTCAGAAATGTGGCAACAGTGAGCAACTCTCCATTACCCCACCTGGTTCTTTATGCAGTATCATATCCACTGTCAAATTGCTGTACTTATTTTCAACATTCTCTGTTGCTTAGCCCCTTACATCAGAAAGCTGGACACAAATGCTGCACCGAGAATAGTAAGCGGCCAAAAGTTGATCTGTAGTTCAGGTGCTTTATTTGTTGCAAAAATAAGTTCAATGTGCTTGGGCAACTAGATGAGATGAGATGATACCTGTGTGACTTGATTTACTTTTGTGGCTTTCTGCCTCTCCATCCATGGGATATACCACCCTGTAGGGGTAGGATGCAAGGAACCCTAGAGGAGGGTTCCCCCCTTACAGGTGCCATGGGAATAATTGCATCAGCTAAAGGTAGGTTAGGAGGAAGCCCACGGATAAGAGAGATGAGCCACTGGAGGAGGAGAGGTGGATGGTGGGCAGCAAGAAACGAATCCTGGAGAGCCCTAGGATGAGTGGCCTTTTAAGTTTGATGGGGGAGTGATGTAGTTGCTCCGCCCATCGAACCTTGGGCTTAAAGCCCTCCCATTCAATGTGCTTACACAACTAGATGAGATGAGATGATGTCTGTGTGACTTGATTTACTTTTGTGGATTTCCGCCTCTCTATCCATGGGATATATCACCCTGTAGGGGTATGATGTAAGGAACCCTAGAAGAGGGCCCCCCCCAAAGGTGCCACTGGAATGATTGTGTCAGCTTAAGGCAGGTTAGGAAGAAGCCCAAAAAGAATACCCAATTAGGTGTTGAGCATCAAAGAGGTGAGAATGATGAATGAATGAATAAATTCTGAGAAGATAAGGGTGGACTTCCTAAGGAGAGAGGGGGGAAAGCCAGGGCCACCATCTGCCTCCATCCAACAGCGGAACCTAACTAATTAACTGAAGAAAGCACTAACTCTAACTAATATTATGACCATTGGCACGGAGGAGAAGAAAAATCTCCCTTTGAGGAGAAAACCTCTGGGGATCCATGGCTCTGGTCACCTTCCCTCCAGGCTGACATTTGATTTGAGGATGTATGTCATTAAAGAGAAGGATTCTTTGAAGAGAAGGATATAAGTAGAGAAAATGATGGGATAGGAGAAAACCCCCAAAAGAAAGCACAGATTGAAGAAGGAACATGAGGCAACGATGAAGACTGATGATGATGATCGCCGCAGGTGGACGGCAGGTTGACAAGGCAGCATAAGACCCAATGAGAGGTATGCTTGATTGAGCGATGTGAGTGGGTAGACACAGAGGCTGATAAGGCATGCTTGATTATGCGATTAGACCTAGAGGTCAGAGTTGATGAGGTAGCATGAGATTCAATGATAGGAATGCTCGAGTAAGCGATGTAAATAGATAAACTTTGAGGTAAGGATGAATGAATGAGGACCGGAGTTATGAACCTGATACATACGGCAGGATGGCTGTGGGTCAATGAGGTGGCATAGGAGTCATGATAGGTACACCCAAAAGAAATATTGATTGCAGGCCTCGATTGGAGTGAATCCTTGATGGCTGGTACAGAATGTGAATAAGAGAAGACGGGAACAAACTTGAAAACAAACTTGTGTGAAGGTAGTATGCTTGATAGAGTGATGTAAGTAGGCTCCTCAAAAGGAGAGAAACTCCTAGGCCAAGAAGGCATGTCTGGAACCAGAGGGTATGCTCAGGTAGAGCGATCGAGAGGAGCAAAAATCGGACAATGTATGATGAGGAGAGAAGCCATGAATGGAGTGAATCCATGCTGGCTGGGACAAGAAAAGGCACTAGGAAGAGGAAGGGAAAATAGGAAACGGATGAGGTACAATGATGGAGTGAAGCCATGGAGGCTGGTACAGGAAAGCGAGGTATGAAAGGACGAAGGATGGCAGGGGGTTCAGTGGGGTAGTGTAGGACCCAGCCGGTACGGGATGAGGACTGCAGTAGGGTGAGTCAGATGGAACCTGAGTAGATGTGGCAGGAAGGCCGCGGTTTGATGAGAGGGCATAGGAGCCATGATAGGTATGCCCAAAAGAATAATGAAAGCAGGCCTTGCTTAGATCGACTCATTGATGGCCGGCATGGGAAGAGAACTGCAGGATGTCGAGTTGGATGAGGAGCTAGGAGATGAACAAAACAGAAACCCCAGACAGTGCAGCAAGCAAGCAGCAAAAACAGAAGGAGCAGACCATGCAACCATCCCAGAGTTGCAAGGATAGCCGTGAAAATGGCACAAAATAAAGCACTGCCCCATGTGCAAGGTGAGGCAGCAATGCCAGCAGAAGTCAAAGAAAAGTGAAGCATCCACTTTTATACAAGTTGTACTACAGTCCAGGGAAAAGAATCATAAGAGCAAAGCAATCAGAATAGGAGACCAGCTAACATCAATGCAATGTGTAGACTAGGCAGAGGATGCAGAAAAACGCCAAGTCACTCATGGTGTAAAAATTAGCCCTGGCCCCAACAATAAAGGAAGTAAAACAATTAAAATGGGATAGAAAGGAGAAAAATCCAAGCCGATGGGCATAGAGAAACAAAAGAACTGGATAGGAAATGGAGGCAGATGCTATTAAGAGTTGTCAATGGCAGCTAGGCATATCAGGAGAGAGAGGTATGGCAGGAGTCCAAGACAGGCAGAAAACAGTGAATTGTAGGAAACAGCGGAGAAATTAACCTGAAGGGGGAAGTCAGCCCCTAGCAAACAAATGCCCAGTAACAGCCAGGAAATGTAGACAAAATGTACCATGAGGGCAGCGAACAGCAGCTGCAGAGGGAGCTTTCACTCTGGGCTGTGGAATGGAGTGACGTGAAGGAGACAGGAGCAGAACACCTTGGTGGAAATTGCCCCAAACCATGCACAGAAATGCGCCCAGGAATGAGAGGGTCCAAGGAAATCAGCTAGGCAACCCCCAAGACCCCACCAACAGAGGCACTGCAGATCGGATGGGAGGGGCATAGAGATCTCACCAGAAACTGCAAGCAAGGAACAGGGAAATGCTAGGCTAAGCGGGCGGGATGAGGAGGCTAGCAATGAACAGGTCAGAAGTGCCGGCATAGAATGGGGTGGAGAGGGAGAAAAGAATCACCTGAAAACCGGGACCAGAGAACTGAGATGTTCAGATGTGAGAGCACAGAGCACAAGAAGGCAGCCAAACGGCAGCCATGAAGGGGAGGAGAAAACAGAATGAGGTGGTGGGCGACGGAACAGGGAAGCACCTGGAAGAAAAGAAGCCAGCTGATAGGTGGGGGTGGGGCATTGACCACCATGCCCATAGGAGCAGGCTCCCAGGGAAGCCGCAGGATCAGCGAACCCAAAGATCAGCAGAATGAGAAGCGGTTGCTGACTGCCGAGAGGAACTGCATGCCGAAGGTGGAAAGAGAAACAGCAGCCATCGGGAGGCAAAGCTTCCCGCTGCATCATGGTTTCGGCAGAGACAGAGCAGGTGGCCGGTGGTGCCCTCAAAGAAATAAACAGCAGAGCTAGGAGGAGCAGTGCCTCCAGCAGCAGTCAACAAGAAATTAATCCTGGAGAGCCCCAGGATGAGTAGCTTTTTAAGCCTGATGGGGGAGTGACGTAGTTGCTCCACCCATCGAACCCTGGGCTCCAAGCCCTCCCGTAAATGGTGAGACCCCAACCACCACCAGATGTTTTGCACTATATACTTACATTTTATCATGAATATTTTTTGTGGCAGTCTCATGCTTTTTCTTTTTGCAACAGATAAAACATTAAATTGTAAACCAGCAGGTGGTGGGTTAATTTCTCAGTACAGCATTTGTGCCAAACTTTCTAATGGGGTGGACTACCTCCTTGCTGTGAGCACCACATCTTTCTAAGCAGCCTTTTACTTTTTTGCTACTGCTATGCCCATCCTTATGTCTCTGACTTCATCAATGTCTACTCTTTATCCTGTTACCTCCATTCCTCCAACAGTAGATTTTGTTCTAGTCCATGTAGCTCCGTTTCAGTCATTGATGGGGAGGGGGTCATTCACTATCTCTGCTTCTACTGTCAGGAACAGCCTGCCTCCATCTCTCTGTCTGGTTGATTTGCCTTTGCTCTTCACATTCTGACTCAAAAACCTACCCCTTTTCCTTTGCATGAGGTGTGAGCAGCTTTTTCTGATTTTTATGTACAGTGGTTCCTTAAAGAGCAACTCTCTAGTTTAATAAAAAGCTTAAAAAACCCTACATTTATACCAGTTATGTTTTAACTTTATTGTTCTCTATTTTTTTTTCTTTTACCTTCCCCTGCTGTTGGCCTGCTAAATATTGTAGATAATGCAGCAATATTTAACAGAGTCTTTCGAAATGTATCTGACTCTGCCCTGATAACCACACAGTTGCTGTTTGTGACATCACAGTCCGCTGCCATGGTGAGCACTATGATGCCATAAACAAAGGCAGTGTGCAGTTAACAGGGGAGATGCAATGTTTTCAGATGATTTCTATACAGACTTTTTTGATAGACTTCCAAGACTTACAGTGTCAGTGTCTCAGTAGGTAGCACACTCGCCTCTGAGGCCAGGAGATCAGAGGGCTGTGGGTTCAGTTCCCACATCTGGCACTTGGGTTAATATCCCAGTACTGACACTATAGTGCAGCATGAGAGGGGTGCTGCACTTCTGAGGTGCCGTCTTTCGGATGAGACGTTAAACCGAGGTCCCATCTGCCTGGATTGGTGGTAGTTCAGGTGGATGTTAAAAGATCCCATGGCACTTATCGAAAAGAGTAGGGGAATTTCCCCGGTGTCCTGGCCAAATTTCCCTCATTCACTAAAAATACCACCAACAGCTTAATCTGGTTCAAGGTCAGTTGGCATTCATCGGTATCCCCCTCCCCCGGGTCGTGCCTGAAAATAGTCTAGTGCACTTACCCGGTCAACAAAAGCTAAAAATAAAAAAAAATAAAAAAAAAAAAAGATGTGCTGTGGATATTGCAAAGGAACATTGACAATGGAAAAAAGTATTCTCTGGTAAACTGTAATAGCTGAAACATTTTATTTATGAAAGCACATGCTGAAGTGGAGTTACTGTTTAAGGAACACGTGTTTTGATGCTTAAACAGTATCTACCACTTGAAGCTTACCGCTTTAGTAGGTAAACTGTCCTGTTTATAGAATTGTTGAACTGCAGAGTTGAGGAGGGGAAGGGATTATAATTTTGCTCCAAGGAGCTGCCATCCCATCCCTGGTATGCTGGATTGCACTGCCCTTGGATGTTTTGTGGCATTTGAGTAAAAGGAGCATGGGGGGGTGCTACTATGAATCAGTGGGGCATTGTTACAAGTGTTTTTTTTTTTTAAATATATTTTACAGGTCCATTTCATTCGAATCAAAGCTACTGCTCAACTAACAAGAGTCTTCATTCTCAACCTATTACATATATACAGTAGGTCACTGACATGACTGTTATGATTGTAACCTTTGTAAGAAAGGTTTCACTCACATTCTTAGTGTACCAGAACCTCTCTGCTTCAGTTTTTAGCATAACTACTTGTTCAACCATGAAAGTGCCATCAGGGACATTTAAAGGGGACATGAAATAGTTTCTAATGTGATGCTGCTTGTAATGTTCCCATTTTCAGAAGTGATATACATATCCCTAAAAGATCAATGTGTAGTTGCACTACAATGAAAGCTGAAGTGTAAAACTGTCTTTTGAATGTTCTGTGAACAACATTCAGTTGTACAATTCTCTATATGGAACTAACAGTCATAACCCTGGGTGTATGGTTAGGTGCACTGAATTGAGTTAAATTAAACCACATTACATTTCATAGAAGGACATTCCCAGCATGGCCGTGTACAAGGCTCTATTTAGCTTTTGTCTGAACAATGTGCCCAGCATAGCTGTTGCATGTGATAAAGGCCTGGTTATAGTTGTCTGTCGAGACCCAGTATCCCAGCCGGTCATAGGGAGGTAAGACGAAGAAGCAGGAGGAAGAGGAGGAAATACCTGAATAGTGATCCCAGTTGTTGTAAGGGAACTACTAAACTGTATCAAGAATGGAACAATATAGCTTGTGAATATTGGAATACATTCCCTGTTTAAGAACGGCATATAAAATTGTGGAATCCTATTAATTGACTTTATGCTATAGAACCACCAAAGCCCCTACATTCGACACCCTTCAGGAGCCACACACTGGGTGCCCACCAGAAAGGGTCTTTTCATGACATTGAGGAAACTTGGCCAACCCTCTCCCAGAATGGGAGGGCCTTGTACATATCATGACTGCCAGAGTTCAGTTTTCACAAGCATCTGAAATACTGTTGCACACAAAACAGTACAGAAGTGATGTGAAAAAGTAAAACTGCAGTATATAATATGTTTGCCTGCTGTCACCCTTTCTCTGCGTCACTAAGATGCCACAAAAAGCACCTTTTTGTTTAGCTGGAGAATTATAATTGGGAACTACTTACATAGCTTTGTTTCTGTTCTGGATGCAGTTCAGACATTTAGAGCTGCCTTAAAAAAATAGTCCATGCCATTTTTTCATCGAGCTTACTCTATCCTTTAAACAGAATATAATAACTGCCCTTGTCTTTTCTGACAGACAGCATCTCAAGCCAGTTCATTAGTACTATGTTGTCCCGAGTAGCTTTGACTTTTGATGTTTCTTTTTTACTGCCTGCAAATACAATATATTTTAACTCCATTGACCTATGTCTTTTAAAAGCACTACATTAATATTAATATTAAAAACTGTTATTTCAGACTTATTACTGCTGCCAAGAAAGTAACCTCGCCTGGTTAACAGTTTAATCTGAAAGAACAGTTTTTTTATTACTTTGAACAAATTAAAAAGACGATGCCTCATTTAGCATATGGAAAACATTGCAGCACTCTGTATATCCCCAAGTCCTCATTAGCAAGTAAGTCAGAGACATTGGGCATGCAGGGCTAGAAGCAATTTTTTTTGGGAGGGGGGGACTTTTCAACATGAGTCTTTGCTCTATGCAGGTCTTACTTAACAGTAAGTCTACGTGACAACTGCCATTGTTTTCTGGAACTGGTGCTCTCTGATCTCTGTGTCACTAAGGCCCTGTGCATTCTATAACTTTTAAAACAGGTTAGCAAAATTAACCTGGTTTGTACGTGGTTATAGTAACTTTATTGTCTAGACTGTGAAGCTTGTTAAACTATAGATTTTAAATCAGGTCAACAAAGTTAAACTTGCTTAAAACAGTCTAACCCGGTTAGTGTATAGAGTGGGATGCTTATAGAGCCATTCTTGAGAGACATTCTCTGGTCCACCTAGGGAGGTACTCTAAACTGGAGGAGATGAATCAAGATGCTTTACCTTTGATAGCACTTAGTTTCCTCATCTACACTGTAACTGCATTGGAATTGCAATTGCAATGTAGTTACATGCAACAAACATGCAACTACAGAGTAATTATCCCTGTTGCATATAATTCATGATTACCTACTCTGCAGTTACACTGAAACTGACACTGTAAGTGTTACCTTACCTTTGTGATTCATATTGAACATTTGATTAAAACTGTACATAAAAGACTTGGAATGGCCATATAAGATTAAGCAGTTTGTCATACCTGAATCATGTACACTGTTAGAAATGAGTTTATAACTTTCTAAGTTGGATTATGGTTCTCTATTCTATTTTTCAATTGCAGATAAATTTCTGATAGGTTAAATTCAGTATACACTAGTACTGTAGATTTACCTCTGGATTGCATAAGACAACTCACTGTTGTGCTCTTTACAAAGACCTTGATCAGCTTTCTCTTAAAAATATGTTTAATTACAAGGCTTCCATTTTCTTGCACAAAATTTGTCTGAGTTATGCACCACCATCATTAGCTAAACATTTTCCCAGAACTCGAAATGTTTTTTGCACTAGATCACAATCAAAATTTGACGTTGCAACTCCTTTTTTTTTTTTCTTCTAGCTTTAGGTCAAAGACCATTCAAATTAAAAGTCAGTAGTTTCTATAACAAACTTCCAGAATCTATGGTGCAGTGTAATAGGTTTACGGGTTTTAAAACGCATCTATTTAAGGCCCTGGACGCACTGGGGAACTTAAAACGGTTTAAGTGCCTTAAAATGGTTTAAATCCCTCTAGCACTGTTTGCAGACAGACTACAAGCCCCTTAAAACATTTTAACAAAAGTGTTTTTAAACCCTGCTAGATACCTAGTCTTAAAACCATTTTTAAAAATGTTTTGGAGCTAGCATGGTTTTACTCATAGGTCTGCCCAGGAGTAAAAGTGTTTTAAGCTGTAATGGTTTAACTAAAACAGTTCTAACTGCAGTGTGTCCAGGCAAGCACAGTTCTGTGTGTTGGACTTAACACAAAATAGTTACAAGGAGAACAGGTTTAACACTAGCAGTGTGGCCACACTAAACCGTTTTCAAAAATGGTTACTGAGTAGTGTGGCTGCACTGAAATGGTTTATAGGAGCCGACTCCATGGGTGCTTGGGTGCTCTAGCACCCACAAAATTGACATAAGCACCCTCAATATTTTGAGGGCAGCCTGCAACAAAGGATTACTAGGGAACCTGGTCACAGGAAAAATACTACCTACTGGCAATGAGCAACCGCAAAGATTCCTAAAAGTTGGTATTCAGCTAAACTGGTTTTAAAAACGGTTTTCAAAAACAGTTCTGTAGTGTGTCCAGGGCCTTAAATGCTTATGGAAAACTCTGAAGATACATGTTTTACATAATGCTGGTTTCATCTGTGAATATTATTCTATATGTGTATTGGACAGTATTTTTGTATGTTACTTTAAATATATACTAGTTGCTGTGAACATGAGTAGTTTTGCCCATCTGCTTACCAGTTAAAATAAAATAAAAATGAAAATAACACAGAGCATGGATCAATAACACTTTAAGGAAACATAAGAAAACAAATATATAGGTAAGTGAAACCATTATTTAAATATGAAGGAACATATGAACTTAGTAGAGAAAAAACACATAGTATGTTGAATAGAAGTCCCTGTTGATCCTCTGGAAACAATGGGGGCACATTGCAAAATGCTGATAAGAGAGCAGGAATGTGCCTGTTTTTTAACCATGTATAAATAAATAGAATCGTAAAAGTTCATAGGGGAGTAGAGTTTGTTTCCTTGACACAATAGATTAGAGAATGGTTCTACACTAAGTTAATTCAGCTAAAATGGTTCTATGTAGTGTCAGGAGAATTTTGTAACCATTATTGAGATTTGAAAACAGTTTCTCATCTTTCAAGAATCATTATGAGAATTCCCACAATGCAGTAGGATGTGAACTAAACAATAGAAGCAAGCTACAGCACCAGCCTAGATGGCGTTATGCAGTTCATTTCCCTTTGCTTTCAAGTCTGGACACCTAAACTGATTTATTTAAACTGGTTTTAAGAAATATTCCCGAAAACTGTTGTGTAGTCTGGACAGGACCGAAGTATCCAAGACATTGGGCCACAAATCACTAAATATTTAGTGAGCTGCATTTAGTCCTAACCTGATATTGCAAACTATTGCTCATTTAATAAAAATATTTGAAAATAAATTAACACATCTAATGAGTTGCTTGAATACAGTGATATTCAGTATGTTTGATCGTGTATTGGATCAGAAACATGGATGGAAACTGCATTGTTGTGATATCCTCCCTCTGCTCCTGGGTCACACCTGAAAATGAGCTTCGGCTTGGTTTGCCTTTCCCAGCCAATTATTATAAAATTTGAAAAAACTTAAATATCTGTGCAATCAGCTGGCCCAGTGGCATGGAAAGTTGAGGTACTGGATGCCATACCGGTGACCTGTGCTCAGCAACGAGCACAGGTTGCCAGGGGTCAGCAGGAGAGGGAGAGGACTGAGTGTCCGATGGACTGCTCTCCTCTCCTCTCCTGGGAAGGGGGTATCTGCTATCTTGCTCCTTGACTGCCATCTGATGGGGGCCGGGTGGCTGTGCTGGAGCTCGAGCAACAAGTTGGAGCTACGGTTACACAGCACATGTGCACCTCCACATGCACGCACTTATGGCATAGTGGCAACAGGGGAGAAAAAGCAGAAGAAAATGGTGACCGTGGGCTACATGAAGCCCTGCCTGCCTGCCCTCGTCCTGTTCCATCGCCAGCTGGCTGGTGCCCCAATCTGAATTGTGTGTCATGGGGCACTTTCCTGCCCCCTCATGGGGGGAATCTATGGAGGGACTGGGCTCAGCAGAGTCACAGTGGCTGTAGATTTACCTAGGAGGTAGGAACGGGGCTGATCTCAGCTACCCACGGTGTGCCCAGGAAGGAAACAACCTACATGGGAAAAAAAAATCTCTGCAGTCTGACAAAAGGACACAAATAATCCACACAGCTCTATTCTAATACTAGGAATATTTTAGTCATGCGGCAAAGGAGTAGGTTGATTTCAAAAATAGGTGACATTGAAGACATTTTAAAGGCTGTTGCCCCAGATAGCGCAGCTGGGATAAATGCTTCATTTTCAGTGAGGTCCTATATTTATCCATTTTTACAGCTGGGTGCACTGAAGCACTGAGTGATTAAGTGACTTACTCGGGATCAACCAAAGGGGAAATGGCTGTGGTGGGATTTGAACCTCTCACCTTGTTACAAAACCTGTGCTCTGGACACTCGCTGGCAGTATCTCCTGTGGTTCCTGTCTCCTGCTGCTGCTGTTTCCTGATTTGGTTTCAATAAGTTCACACATTATATCTCAGACTAATCAAGCAGATTATTTTATTTGAAGATATTTTACAGGATAGTCTGTCAAGCCAGGAGACTTCTTTACAGTAGGGTCAGGCCCAAGATCTCCAACAGTTACAGCTAAAGATAATAGCACATATGAAACAAAAATACTTTAGACAAGTGTTTTATGTTTTCAGGTTTAAACTAGGGTTGCTGAGATAATCTGTTACAAAAATGGTCAGTTAGGATAATGGGTGATTTTTAGAATATTAAGATTTTAGGATATTGATCCTCAGAATCTGATATCCTAAACCCTTCCCCCAACAGATATTAGTATATCTGGTTATCTGACTTCCTAAAATTCAAAATCATCGTTCTTACAATAAAAAAAATAATGGAGCAGGTATCAGGTATTTATAAAAGAATGAATGAATGAATGAATGAATGAATGAATGGTATCTCTGTAATAGTAATGCCTGAGTGGTCGCTTGTGAGACAATCAGATGTTACTATTTGGGAGACATGATCATTCATTTATCAATACTTACTCCTCTTAACACCTACTAGATAGATGACAAGCACAAGCTGCTCCTCTGAGGGACCTGACCCTAATTGATAAGGTATTTGGGTATTTTGATTAATTTCTGTATAAGTTTTAAGACAGCAGCCTGCCTAGAATGTTTCTGGTCAGAACAGCAAATCATGAAATACTCAGAACTCTGGATCTTACTTCGAGAGGGCTCTTGCAGTATGTATTCACGTATAGGACTGACCCGCCAGGTGTCAGGACCCCACGGAAATATTTCTAGCTAGCGGTCTTTGGCGGGGGACTTTCCCCACGTCAGGTGACCGGCGTCATACAATGTCAGTATAAAGGGGCGGTCCCCCGCGCCCAAATTCCAGTTCTTTCCCGCCATCGGCTTTTGACAGTTCCTCACAGTAGAATCAACGCTTGTCAGTCTTTTGTCGGTCCATAAGTTTTCAAACTTTTTGACCTATTTTCTCTGTTTTTCGAGTTTATTTCACGATTCTCTGTGTATGTCGTCCCCGATGCCCTCCGAATCGCATAAAAATAAGTGTGACTCATGTGGTTCCCAACTTCCACACAAGAACAGACACTCCTTGTGCCTCTTCTCTCTGGGCCCAGACCACCCCATGGAGAAGTGCCAGCACTGCCAGAAATTTAACTCCGCTACCCGCAAAAGAAGGCAGCAGTGCCTAGAAGCCCATATCCTAAAGAAGAAAATGGCCTCCATGGAAAAGATCTAAAGAAAGTCAGGCAGGCGTCCACTTCCCCCGAAGGTCACAAGAAAAAGCATGACAAGGAGAAGCACCAGGTGTGGGAAACGGCTTCCATAGCAGCCGTGACTCTAGCCGGAGCCTCGGCACTTAAGGTAACGCCCCCTCCGGGGGATTGCTCCATGATAGTAGTCTTGGTGGTGACCAAGAAGGCATCGCCCATCCCATCTGGCTCGCACTCGGGCCCTTCAGGAGCCTCTGAGGCAAAGGAGGCCTCCGCTCCCATGAAGGCCGCTTCTACCAGGCGGCCTTTGGGTCAGAGCGGGTCCAGTAAGTCAGAAGTTGGTCCCACCGATGCCCGCCCAGACAAGGCTGCTAAGCCGCTTACCCCTTCTGGGGAGTGCCCAGCCAAAACTCCACCTGACAAGGACACCTCTCCAGCGCGGCCTTCAGCAGGTGCCCATCCAGATTTGGACGATAAGTCAGATGTCAGTTCCACTGATGCCCGCCCGATCAAGAAGCCTGCACCAGAAACCACTGAACAATGTGACACCCCTGGCTCCGCGTGTCAGATTTGGTCCCTGAAGTGCAATCCGCTATCCAGAATGCTCCCTTCAGGGGATCGGTGCTGCTCATGGGTGATGTCAAGGACATCATTACAGAACTGCAGGAGAAGGGCACTGCACTAAAGTCTGTCAACTCTATATACAGGCCCCCTCAAAGGCAGCAGTGTCCTTTTTGTAGACAAAACTGACAATGACAAAAACCACAGGGCAAATGGGCCAACAGACAACAGGCCCCTCCAGCAACCAAGACTCCTCCCCAGCAAAAAAGCTGCAGGAGCCTCGGCTGCCACACTGCCCCACACCTCCTGACTCCCTGCCTCTCCTACTGCCTCTGGAGGTCCCAGAGGAATCGGTAGGGGGGAGATTCTCCTCCCATCTGCCGGGTTGGAAGAGGATAATGTCAGACTCTTGGGTGTTCCAGTTGATATCAGCAGGACATTCAATAGAGTTTCTGCAGAAACCACCCCCGCAAGTCATCTTACTCCCCGCAACATCTTCCTCTGGTCCTAGAGGAAATCATCTTCCTTCTTTTTAAGGTTGCAAAAGAACCAGTTCCCAATCATCTCTGGGGAACAGGTTACTATTCCCATTTCTTCCTAGTTCCAAAGAAAACAGGAGATCTGAGGCCTATCTTGGACCTCAGCTCCCTGAACATATTCATGGAGTACAAACACTTCAGAATGCTCTTCTTGCAGAGCCTTATACCTCTTCTTCAGCAGGGACAGTGGCTATGCGCTCTGGATATACAGGATGCCTACCTGCATATCCCCATATGCCCTTCCCACCACAAATTCCTTCGTTTTTGCTTTCAGGGGGACCACTACCAATTCAAGGCCCTCCCATTTGGTCTTTCCTCAGCCCCCCTAGTGTTTGCCAAATGCCTGTCTGTGGTAGTGGCCCACCTGCGTACACAGTGAGTTCAGGTATTCCCGTACCTGGATGACTGGCTCCTGGCAGCCCCATCCAGGGAGGAACTCCTGTACTCCCTTTCCTTTACCCTACAGGTTTTCACCAGCCTGGGTATCACCATCAACCAAGCCAAGTCCCATTTTGTTCCTTGCCAATGCCTCCAATTTATAGGGGCGATTCTGGACATGACCACTGGCAAAGCCTTTTTGCCTCCGGACAGGGTAGACACCCTTCAGACTCAGGCCCATCTTCTGTCCGGTTGCAGCAGAGTTGGAGCCAGGTCAGTCCTCTGCCTCCTCGGGCTAATGGCGGCTGCCATTCCGACAGTCCCACTTGCACGGCTCCATATGAGGATCTCTCAATGGATGCTTCGGTCGCAATGGGTCCAGACCTTGGACAATCTAGACCAAGAGGTACTAGTTTCCAATCCCATGATCAGGGACTTGCATTAGTGGCTGGTTCAGGAGAACTTTTGCCTGGGAGTTCACTTGAACATCGAACCCCTCTCCCAGACATTGATGACAGATGCGTCAGGAGAAGGCTGGGGAGCCCATCTTGGGTTTCACAGGACTCAAAGCAGCTGTTCCAAGTTTGAACAAAATCTGCACATAAATGTGCTCGAACTGAGAGCAGTCCTTTATGCCCTTCAGGTTCTACACTCTCTCATCCTCCCCGGTCATCTCCTCATACAATCAGACAACATGTGCATAGTCTGGTATCTTAACAAGCAGGGAGGAACACGTTCCTACCCTCTGTGCCGGGAAGTGATGAGAGTCTGGCATTGGGCAACCCAGCATCACCTTCACTTGACTGTTGTCCACATTCTGGGAGTAGAAAAAACACTGGCGAACCAACTCAGTTGGTCCTCAGCCAGGTCCCACGAATGGGAGTTGGATTAAGAAGTTGTAAACAACATCTTTCAGCAATGGGGAACACCTCAGATAGACTTCTTCGCTTCTCCCCAAAATGCAAAACTTTCCGTCTTCTGCTCGCTCGCTCCAGGGCGAGACATTTTTTGGTAGGACACTCTGTCTCTTGCTTGGAAGGACAGATTTGTTTATGCCTTCTCTCCCATTCCCTTAATCCCAAGGGTCCTGAATAAACTCAGATTGGAGGGGAGCTCAAATGATACTCATCACTTCCTTCTGACCCAGGCAAGTTTGGTTCTCTCTTCTTGTTCATCCAGGTCTCATATCCCTTCTTTTACATGCATATCTCCTGCAGACATAGCAAAAGCCCGCTTCGTAGTTTCTCCGCTCGTAGAGGATATCTTGATAGAGGACATCTTGGTAGAGCCTTCCACCAGGTCCACCTACGCCATGAAGTGGAAACTATTTTTTATTTTGGGCTAGCTTGAAAGACTTCAAACCTTTCTCATGCCCAGTCAAAGTCCTGGACTACATGCACCACTTCTTTGATCTGAGTCTCAGCCATTCCTTGTTAAAGGTCCACATGGCCGCTATTTCAGCCTATCATATTTCCTCCGGGGACAGGACGTTTGCTCAGTTGGAAGTCTCCAAGACCTTCCTCAGAGGGGGTTCTCCATTTGAGACCCCCATCCACATTCCTGCCCCTCCTTGGGACTGGAATTTAATTCTGGAGAAGCTTACCCTGCTTCCCTTTGAGCCGGCAGCTGCAGCCGATGTAAAGTTCCTTTCTTGGAAGACACTCTTCCTAGTGGCTATTACTTCTGCTCGGCGCATTTCCGAGCTTCAGACCCTGATGTGCAAAATCCCATACTTGATTTTTCACAAGGAACGTGTGGCTCTATGCACCAATCCTAAGTTTCTCCCTAAGGCGGTGGCTGAATCTACTCTGAATCAATCCATTGAGCTACCCGCTTTCTTTACGCAACACTCCAATCAAGGGGAGTACCTCTTGCATACTTTGGATGTTTACAGAATACTGAGATACTGTACCACTCGGACTAAAGATCTCTGGAAAACTGATCAGTTTTTGTCTCTCTTGCTTTCAAAAGAGAAGGCAATGCTGCTTCTAGACAATGCCTATCAAAATGGTTGGCTCATTGTATCACTTTCTGTTATGACAAGTACAACAAGACCCTGCTGGGTCAAGTCAGAAGTCACTCCATCAGAGGAGTAGCTGCCTCTGTGGCTTGTTTCAAGAATGTGTCAGTGGCAGACATCTGTGCAGTCACAACTTGGACCTCTGTCCATACCTTTATGAAACACTACAGTTCGGACATTGCCTCTTGCCATAGAGCAGGCTTCAGGTTAGCTGTGCTACAATGTCTCCTTTCATGAGACCCGTTTCAGCCTGAGGTTCCATGCTGTGGAAGACAATCCTCCTCCCGAGTATGTTTCCTTGTTCCAGACTGCTTGGAAGTCAGTCCTATATGTGAATACCTACTGCAAGAGCCCTCTCGAAGTAAGATAGTACAGTTACATAAGAACTTACTGTAACAGTAGAACTTCGAGAGAGGCCCTTGCAGTAAGTATTGCCTTCGGGGGCACGAGCGTTTTCTTATGCTGCCCCTACCCTGTGGAATTCTCTACCTCGTCGGATACGAAGCTGCCTGACCGTTGAAAGCGTTAAGTCAGAACTGAAAACCTATTTATTTCAAAAGGCGTATGGGGAGTAGTTTATTGCACTGTATTGTAATTATAATTTATTGTTGTTTGTTATGTTGTATGTATGTTTTTATATGTATTTAAACTGTTTTATTATACAGCGCTTTGATTTCGAAAAGCACTTAAAAATAAACTTTTACTTACTTTTTACTTACTTACTTCCTACCCTCCATCCCACTAAGCTTTTTTGGCCCCATTTCCATGGGGGGAAATATCCTCTTCTCTCTCATCTTGCCTCTTTTGGCCCTTGACAGGAAAGAACTGGAAAGCGGATGTGGGGAACTGCCCCTTTATACTGACGTATGACGCCGGTCACCTGACATGGAGGCGGTCCCCCGCCAGAGACTGCTACCTAGAAATTTTTCCGTGGGGTCCTGACACCTGGTGGGTCAGTCCTATATGTGAATACCTACTGCAAGAGCCTCTCTCAAAGATCTACTGTTACGGTAAGTTCTTACGTAATTGTACTTTCCTATTTCAAACAATACCCCTCACAAAACCTGCATTGCAGATAGTACAGTAACTATCTTATTCAAAGATGAAGATGTCAGTGTGAATTACATTACATATTGGTTGATGCAAAAGTATGAGGTTATGGGGCAACCTGAACCAGTTATTGGTGAGGAACAAATGTAGAATTGGGGGTGTGTGGAAGTTCTGAGTTAAATTAAAAGAAATGGAGACTGGTATACAACACAGAGTGCAGTTTTGTCACGTTTTACCTTACTGAGGCATGTGTAGTCTCTTGCTGCAATAGTAAGGAAATTCTAGTTGTAAAACTGACCCACCCCATTGTCTCTGTTTTACTCCTGGTTACTTTTAAGGGTACTTTGATATAAAAAAAAAATGGCAGGCACTATTATGACCCTGGAAGAGGAAATAGGTATTAAATGTACTAAATTTGAAATGTATAAGACAGTGGACACATTACCAGACTGCACCCTATTTGTATGTGACAAATGTATAAACAATAGTGTGTTGCTTGAAGATATAAAAACCTTTTACACTAAATTTGCTTCTGTAGAAAAAAGTCAGCAGGACATGGGCAATAAAATAAAGACTATAAATACATCTACCACCCCACCCCCACCCCCAAATACACTAGAATGCCAGTCTGCTACACACACTTTATGTGAGGTGGTGTCTATAAAATATCCTTTGGAACCATTTGGAAAAAATGAGGCTGTGGAAGAAATGTCTCATGAATATTATGCCATTATGCCTGTCTATCCGAACTTAAATCTCAGCAACAGGAAAAGGGATAGAGAGGGAGAGGAAAATGTGCCATCAGATGATGAAGGATGGACAGTTGTGGAAAACAAGAGACATTTTAAAGAGATTCACCAATGTAGCTCTGTGCACCCCACAGTTCGGTGCCTTACCTACACTAATTGGAGGGAGTATAGCACAGCGGTTTAAGGCTCTGAGCTGCAAACCTGGAGACCTGGATTTGAATCCTACAGCCCCCACTTGCATACTGTGTGACCCTGAGCAAGTCACTTAACTTCCTTGTGCTCCTAGGTTGCACCTGTGAACAAGCTTTCAGCTTGGTGTGTCTCTCCTGGTAAAACAAAGGTAAAAAAAAAAAATGCCACTGAGCCATAGTTTCTCAAAAATAGTAAATTATTTATCAGAAAATCCGCTGGTAAAATTCTCAGGCTCACAGGCACTTCCTGGTTGGAAGATCCGCCCCGCGCCTCCTCACGCTCTGCTAACTTTATGACGTGATCACAGGGAAAGTGCAGGGATGCGCTATATTGTAGTCTATGGGGAGTAACTTTATCAACAATTTTATGTACTACATTGATCTTGTGGTGATAAAATGAGGGCACCGGGAGACCAACAAGGCCCTCCGAATAAATGGGCACCTGTCAACTGAGGGTAATGTGAGTCAGTGGTGTGCCACAGGTGTCTGTGTTGGGTCCAGTGCTTTTTGGTCTCTATAGAAGTGACATGAATGTAAACATCACTAATAATATCACAAAGTTTGCAGATAACAGTAAACTTGGAGGCGAGGTAGACACTGTTGATAAATTCACATCTTTGGCTGAAGACCTAGAATATATTAAGGCTTGGGTGGTAGCAAGCAAACAAAATGAAATTGAATCCACATAAATGCACTGTGCTACATTTTGGAAAAAATAATCCATCATTCACATACTATCTAGACAGTATAAAGCTGAGTTAAGTGGCCAAAAGAAAGAGGCCTAGGAATATTGGTTAATAATGAGCTAACTTCCTCTGACTATTGCACTAAAGTGCTAAAAACTACAAACAGGTTGATAGGTTCTGTCAAGTGCACATGTGTATCTAGAAGCCCACAATGCATTATGCAGCTGTGTTAAACATATATAATACCACATCTTGACTTTGGATCCCCTTTTTGGAATCCCTATTTAAAAAGTGATGTCACTGTCGCTGTAGTTGAATGGACCCAACAGAGAGTAACTAAACTCATTCGAGGGATGCATAACTTGAGTTACAAGGAAAGATTAGCTTCTCTTGGATTGTTTAGTTTGCAGGAAAGAAGGATGGGGGATCTCTTATTATTATATAACATCCTAAAAAACTCTGAACTGATGACCAAATGTGAGCTGGAATATGCAAATAGATCAATAAACCTAAGGTCACATAAAAATCAACTGTTGCTTCCAAAGGCATGCACCAACAAAAGGGACAACTTCTTCATAGTGAGATCAGTGTGGTTGTGGAATCAACTTCCATCCGATCTAGTGAACAAGCCAACATTTGCTAGCTTTAAAAAAGGGTTGGATAATTTCATAGTATCCTCAAGATCAAAATAATACACCCACTAAGAGTGGGAGACATAAAAATGGGCCATTGGGCCTTCTTTGTCTAACTAAACCAAGTAACATACCAAGCTGCTTTTATGCAAGACGTTTATCAAGGTCAACCAAAAATGTGCTTTCAATGTGGATCAACAAACCACCATAGCAATACCTGTCACCGAATGAGATGGAGTTTGTGCCTGGAATATAGACACACTAGCATATACAGTGCTAATGATCTAAGATGTCATTTGTGCAATGAAACAGGTCACTCTTTTCAAACCTGTAGATGGGCCACACACAACAGGATATCTTGGACACTGCACAAAAATCAAGCATTTGAAAGCAACAGCAAGTTCGCACACAGAACTAAACACAAATGATCACAGAATATGCCTCAAGAAGAGACACAAGAGTAATCACCTGACAAATGACATGACAACAATGTTCAGACCTCTTCACCCCCTGGAGACAGAACAAAAAATAATGCCACTAACCTCCAAAAAGATAGAACCTCATGATAGTGATGAGGTGGTGACAGCTGTCCCTGAAACACCTCAGTCCCAAGCCTCACAACAAGCAGAGACAGAGGCAGATGATCCAGTCCAGGAGACAGGACCACAGGGAAATGCACACAAGGAATAAGCATAAGACCCTCCCCCTCGAGTAGAAATGGGAGAAGAAAATATCATGCCCCCCCCAGACATGAGACCAGTAGTGATGAGGCGTGCTACTGAGCACCAACCTTCTAAACCTAAAATGCCTCAGAAAGAGGAAATTGGGGTGACTTGGATTTAGGAATAGTGTATAAGGGCACTGCGTTCAGACAGTGCCAATAAGAATAGCGTCCAGCATGGTAGTAAAAATAGCTCTGTTTTTCCTTTTTGCAGGGGGGCTTTGGCCCCCCTGCACTCTCCCATCTATAGGATTCTCACTTTGTGGTGGAGTGGATCCCAAGGAAAGTTAAAATTCATGGGGCAGTTGCAGACCCATATTAAAAAAAAAAAAAAAACACCACAGGAGCAGCTAGGCCAGCCTCCTGGCTCCTGGTGCACTAATCTTGTTTCAGCATCCCGGACAGTGACCAGGGGAGCGCTTACAGCAAGCGCTGTAAATCCCCCCTCCCCACACTCCATGTGAGCGCTTACCAGACTAGCGCCACACTATTCTGGTAGCGCTCATTTGATGGGGTACCGTATATGAGGCCGTAGATCAGTTAGGGTCTATGGTAGCACAATAGGTAGGGACTTAAGGGAAAATTAGGTGGGCCAAGATGCCCTTTTCTGCCAACAGTTTCTAAGTTTCTATGTATCTGAAACCTCATCTATCCAGTCACCCCAGCAAATGGCCTCATCAGAAACTGAAGAGGTACAGAAAAAAGTTGAAACTAAATCAAAAAAAGAGAAAATACAGATTAGGTGCAAAAACTAGAAGTGAACAAGGAGAAAATGTGGACTAAATGAACAAGCCTAGCAGTTTTTGTTTCCTCTTCTTGCTCCACGTGGCCAGACATAATAGTGGAATCTGATTCATCACTTATTGTGGCCACACTAAACATAGATAGTTTCAAAAACACAAAATGACAGATTATCACTTCATCGTTTTTAAAGGATTTTGAGTATTATGTATGTTATACAGGAAACAAGAATGAATTCACTAGCTGATGCATTGCAAGCACAAAAAGTACAGTGGTGGGGATTCCTTTCAAATTTCCAGACAACTTGATATATAAACATACAGAGAAGCCAGCAGAAGAAGACCATTTGGTCTATCAAGTCTGCTCATATTGCAGGGTCTATAGCTTGAGCTAATGTCCCTGCCCTCCCTCCCTATTCTTCCCATCCTCCCTACGCAGCCATGACACTTACCCTCCCCCTATGCCTGTCCCAGCCTCTCTTAAAGCTGCCCACTGTCCTCAATGAGATTACCTCTTCTGGCAGCACATTCAAAGTGTCCACCACCTTCTCTGTGAAGAAGTGCTTCTTGACCTCCCTCCTAAACCTCCCACCCTCCAGCTTAAGACTGTGTCCCATCATGTTATGGTTACCACTCAGCTTAAAGAGACTCACCTTATCAACCTTATTTATCCCTTTCAAGTACTTGAAGGTCCCAATCATGTCCCCTCTCTCTCTCCTGTCTTCCAGGGAGTACATGTTCAGTGCCCTCAACCTCTCCTCATGTGCCTTACCCTGCTGACTGGCTGTCATCTTTGTAGCCCTCCTCTTGACCTTCTCCAGCAGGTTAATGTCCTTTTTGAGGTGTGGGCACCAGTACTGAACTCTATACTCTAGATGCGGCCTGACCAGTGACCTGTACAAGGGCAGTATAACCTCCTCTCTCCTACAGCTGATCCCCCTAGATATGCATCCCAGCACATTGTTTGCCTTTGCTGCTGCTTTTTTGCACTGTGTGGAGTGCTTCAGGTTACTGGTGATCATCACTCCCAGGTCCTTCTCCTCCTCCTCCTCTGATGCAGATACTCTGACTCCATCCAGGTAGTACTCTGTCTTAGGATTCTTGGCTCCAATGTGCATAACCTTGTATTTCTTGGCATTGAAGCCAAGCTGCTGTGTCCTGGACCACCTCATAGCTTTTCCAGATCTACCTGTGGGTCCTGTATCCCTTCAGCTGTGTCCACTCTCCCACAGAGTTTGGTGTCATCTGCAAATAGGCACATTTTGTCCTTAATGCCATCTCCAATGTCATTGATTAAGACATTGAACAACACCGGCCCCAGCACGAGCCCTGCGGGACCCCACTGGTTACTTGTCTGGTGCCAAATAACTCTCTCCCCGCAACCAACCTCTGGGTTTAGTCCTTCAGCCAGTTTTTCACCCATCTGGCCATCTTTTCCCCAACCCTGAGATCCAACAACTTCCTGATCAACCTTTTGTAGGGCACAGAGTCAAAGGCCTCGCTGAAATCAAGACAGAGGATGTCTACTGCTTGGCCCCAGTCTACTGTCTCAGTGACACAGTCAAAGAAGTCAATCAGATTTGTTTGGCACGATCCACCCCCCATGAACCCATGCTGCCTCGCATCTTGGAGACCATGCTCCTCTAGATATTCCACCAACCTCTCCTTTAGTATGGTCTCCATGAGCTTGCCCACAATGGAGATCAGACTGACTGGTGTGTAATTCCCTGGGTCATCCTTGGGACCGCTTTTGTGGAGCGGCACTAGATGTGCTGTTCTCTAGTCCTGCGGTACTACGCCTGTCTCTAGTGAACTATTAAATAGGTCTGCCAGTAGCCCTGCCAGCTCCTCAGCCAGTTCCTTTATTACTGTTGGATGTACTCCATCTGGGCCTGGTGATTTGTCCACCTTCAATGCCAACGGCCCCTCCCTCATTCTGTCCTGCTCTATCACTACATCTGTGTACCCCCCCAACTCCTCTTTTCCCTTCTGCAGGCACTGGTCCATCCTTCTCCCTGGTGAAGATGGAACAGAAGTATTCATTTAGTATCTCTGCCTTTCCCCCATTATCCTCCACCCACTCCACCCCTTTTCTAAGCCTAATAATCCCTTCCTTCTTGTCCCTTTTTTCACTTATATAGCGAATGAAAGCCTTCTCCTCCTTCTTAATTCGTTCAGCTATCTGCAGCTACTTCTGTGCCTTTGCTCACCTGACTGTCTTACTTACCTCACTGGCCAACCTTGAGTAATGTTCCCTATCCACCTCTCTCTCTTGGTCTTCCTGAATTTTCTATATGCCAACCTCTTTTCCCTTACTGCCTGGGCAACCCCATAACCAGGGGTGTAGCCAGGTATTTCAGATTTGTACACCAACCTGCCACACTGCTACCCCCATCCCCCTTCTTCATGTGTGCCCCCCCCATGACTCGAGTCCATGGTTCTTGGCTCCAATTTCCCACACTAGACCTGCTGTCTGTCTGCGCTGCTAGTGTGGTGCTTGCTGCCTGCTGGTAAATGCTACTGACTGCACCACAAGTCCAAGGCCATGGCAGAAATTCCCCCATCCCTGCAGGTAGGCAGATTCGCTCCACTTGCCACTCCACATGAAGTCCTTATTCTTTTAGCTGGCTCCGCATCTGTTCGTCTGCTGCTCCTCAGTTCTTTTACTGCTTCTCTTGCTCCCAGTACAATTTATTTATTGTATTTTATTTAGCTTTTGTTGACCGGGTAAGTGCACTAGACAAATCCTGCCTATTTTCAGGCATGACCTGGGGAAGGGGGATACAGATGAATGCCAACCGACCTTGAACCAGATTAAGTTGTCGGTGGTATTTTTACTGTATGAGGGAAATTTGGCCAGGACACAGAGGAAATCCCCTACTCTTTTCGATAAGTGCCATGGGATCTTTAACATCCACCTGAACTACCACCAATCCAGACAGATGGGACCTCGGCAATTGAACCAATAGTATTTTTTCTAACTTTGCTGGGGCATTTAAACTCACCACCCAAGACTTGCCACACCCCCTACCAGTTGCCACAGCCAATCGCTATGTAGGCGGACCTAACTGGGACCTTCAGCTTCAACATCTGCGGTCCACTCTTCCACCCCCCCCCCCAAAACAAAGCTGAAAGAGAAAAGAAAAAGACTGTGAAGCCAAACAAAGGAATTTAAATGTGATGAACTAGAGAGGGCACAGCAATGCTGGCCAGCTTGTTTGCTACCCCTGCTACTAAACTTGGTACGCCATGGCTTACTTGGAGTATCAGTAGCTACGCCCTTGCCCATAACTGAACCAGCTGGGCGCTTTGGCCTTGTGTTCTTCCTCTTGAGCCTAATGTACTCATCTGTGGCAACCAGTATTCCTTCCTTAATGATGGACCACCTTTGTTCCACCTCCATATCTGCTCTGATGCCCACCAGATGGCTACTTAGCACTTCACCCATTTTCCTGAAAGCCACCCTCCTGAAATCTAAGATTTTGGTCTTAGTTGGGTTGCTTTCCCTGCCTATATCCAACTGAAACCACACTGTGCAATTATCACTTCTACGTAGTGGCTCCCTGACCATTATTTCCTGTACATGCGCCCCATTTGTGAGCACCAGATCAAGAATCGCCTCAGCTCTTGTTGGTTCAGTATGAGATAACAAGTGAGATGATGGTATCAGATATGGAGCCTGGGTGTACAGTGTTACTGGATGTTTCCTTTAAAGGGAATAAGTATAGATTTATTATTGTATATGAACCCAGCAGAAAAAAGTGAGAATGGCTTTATTTAGTTTAATGCAACCTTTTTTGTTATCCACCAGGAATATTGTACCTGGAGAAGATTTTAATAGTAGTCTGACCATAGGAAACAAAATCTATTGTTACATTAAGTATTTAGTTAAGATAGAAACATTGAAGTTGACGGCAGATAAGGACCGCAAGGCCCATCCAGTCTGCCCATTTCTTTTTCTACCTTATAAATGTGCCATTGACCTTTGCTCTGTCAATGGCCTATCTATTCATACTCATCTGTATTGCTCCCTTATGCCTATCCCATGCCTGTTTGAAGCCCTGCATTGTATTCATATCCACCACTTCCTGAGGTAGGCTGTTCCATGCATCCACCACCCTTTCTGTGAAAAGAGAACTTCCTCACATTGCCCCTCAATCGGCCTCTCTCTAATCTTATGCTGTCTTCTCGTCCTGCTATTTTTCTTATATTGAAACATGTTAGACTCTTTCACCTTGTTAATGCCCTTAAGGTGTTGAATGTTTCGATCATATCACTTCTCTCCCTTCTTTGCTCTAGGGTATACATATTGAGCTCTGTTAATTTGTCCTTATATGTTTTCTGATGCAGTCCCTGCACCATTTTGGTTGCCCTTCTCTGGACTGCCTCAATTTGGTTAATGTCCTTGTGAAGGTGTGGCCTCCAGTACTGCACACAGTACTTCAGATGGGGCCTAACCAGTGTCTTGTAAAGAGGGATTATTACATCCCTCTTCCAACTTGTGTTACCCCTACTAATACACCCTAACATCCCCCTAACCTTACCTACTGCATTAGTGGTCTGCTTGGATGATTTCAGGTCATCGGTGATGATGATGCTCAAGTCTCTTTCTTCCCTTGTGACTGCCAGCAACTTCCCTCCCAGCCTATAGGTGGTTTCAGGGTTTCTTTTCCCTATGTACATTATAGCAGATGCCAGTCTGCAAAATGTTTTGTAGGATAATACATAAAACGGAAGGATATACTTATTACAGAAACAAACTGGCCACAAGAACGTATTTTCTTTTTGTGTCATCAACATTCTACGTCCAACAGGTACAATTAACCCCTTTTGAAAACTAGGATGACCTGCTACTAGGAGGACATCTAGGAAGTAGATAAGGGGCAGTGGTGATTAAACAGTACCATTCTAGAGTCTCCAAAGGTTATTATGGAAACTAATAACTTGCTAACAGCCAGGAAAAGAGTAGCAGGGATATATGACACTATAAGTGAATGGTGAGTGGATATAAAGCAAGATATGCAACTTTGGCTACAAACGTTATCGGTGAAAAATTAAAAAAAAACAGCATCAGGAAGATTTGGACCTATGAGCACAACTGGCAAAAGTCATAGCCTTATCATATGCAGGAATAGGGAACTTGTCAACACAGATTAATAGCATCAAAAATGAAATGAGAAAGAAACAATACCAGAGAACTGCATCATTATTGATGAAACAAGTGGGATGCAAGGAAAAAACAATAACAGTATCATCATTAAGCGCTGTAATGGAAGAATACAAAAAAGACACATCACAAGTTTAAGAGATAACAAAGGGGACTGCAACATCCTAAAGAATGGACTATGGAGATAGTAAATGCATATTTGATAGATATGTTTGGAACATAAAACAGGACTAACAGGTCTAGTAATGCTTATCTGGAACAGTTTGATAAACCTAGTCCTCCAAAAACTCTCAAAAGGAAGTTAGAAGAAACTATCAGGGGGAAGACTTTGCTAGTGCAGTTAAATTCTAAACAGCATAGTAGCACCTGGACCTGATAGTTTATCCTCGTAACTATACGAAAAATATATTATATAGCTTAATTTATGGTAATCCTTCCTGTAGTATACTGTATAATGACATTTTAACAAGTAAATCACTGCCAAAGTCACTAGGACTAGCAATACAGATATAGTTTTGTAAAAACCTTCTTCTTCTTAATTAGTGTGTTGGAGACCCCTAAGTCTAATGAACACTGACTTAAACATTTTAGTGAAAATTCTGAGTAAAAGGTGAGCTCCAGTAGCTCAAAGCCTGATTATGCAGTATCAAACCAGATCATTTGCTGGCAGATACATGCAGCATAATCTATTACTAATGAGATAAATTATAGAAGTGGGTGAGAAAGGTCAGTTGCAGGGATATGTTCTCTCAGTAGATCTAGAAACATATTTGGCAAGGTTTGACACCATTTTTTGTTCAAAGTATTGAAGTGATATGAGATTCTTCCACAGTTCTGTTAATTGTTAACTAAGTTTTACGAAACTGCTAGGATTATTCCAAACACAAATGGCTGAATAGGGGAGGAAATTCAGCTAAAACATGGAGTAGGACAAGCCTGCCAACTCAGCCCCTTACTGTATTATTTAGCATGGATCCAGTACTTTTGAATGGTGCAGAATCACCCTCAGATGCCCCACTGGTACAGAATCACTCACTGTATCAGTATATGCAGACAGCAACTGTCTATATACCAAGGATTTTAAGGAGAATGCCAATTCCCCAGCATCTCAACCCCCTCCCTAACATAACTCTTCAATTAGGCTTTTAAGTTGAAAAAATAATGTTTTTATTACTTGTGTCGTTTAATATCTATTCAGATGTGCAACCCATAATGTAAACCTCCCCAGAGCTGCACAGCACCATTTCACATTCACCGTGCTATGGCGCTCACTGCATCACTTTATACAGTGAGTGGCTTGGCACCAAGCTGAGAATATGAAATGATGCTGTACAGCACCTTGGATACCTACATCATGGCTAGTAGATCCAAACAAATATTAAACAACACAGGTGACAAAAAAAATGCATAAAACTGTATTAATCATCACTTAGGTAACTTAACACCAAAAGGTAGGGAATGTGGAGCTAGGGTTTCTCATCCTAACGCCCCACCCCACACCACCCCACCCTCCCAAGCAGAAAAAGGGAAAACATTAGGGTTTTGGGATATCTGGAGTCTTGGCAAACCAGTGGTGGGATCTTCCTTGAGGGTTGTCAAGCCTAATGCCAACCCCTCTGCCCTGTTACCCTGTACAGGAATGGGGGGTTATTCCAAACATAAATGGCATAAACCAGGTTTAACACAGAACAAGGGTTTTTGGCATGGCTGGACTGCAAATTGGCTTCCAGTAGTTTATGAAAAATGGGCACAAGGCTTGAGTAAAGTTAAAAAAAAAAACTGCAGTAACTCCTATATTTATTGACTGGGAAAGAAGGACTATGCAATTCTGCCTATTTTTAACCTCGTCTCAGGGAAGGGGGGATACAGATGGAAACCAGCTGACACTGAACCAGATTAAACTGTTGGTGGTATTTTTAGTGAATGAAGAAAATTTTATTAGGACATCAAAGAAATTCCCCTGCTCTTTTCGAGAAGTACCATGGGATCTTTAACGTCCACCTAAACAACCACCAGAACAGGCTGACGGGACCTCGGCTTAATGTCTCATTCCAAAGGACGGCACCTCAGGAGTGCAGCACCCACCTCATGCTGCACTGTAGTGTCAGTACTGGGATTCAACCCAAGTTCCTGGTGTGGGGATGGAACCCATGGGCTTCCAGTCTTCCGGCTTCAGAGGTGAGTGTGCAGCCTGCTGAGCCACTGACACTACCTTTATTGGAAAAAAAATAAGACAATGAAAACTCTCCCCACTTCAGCTTCAACAAAACAACAGAGCTCAGCTATATAAAATCATACAAGAACAAGGGTTTTTGACAATTGTCAAATACAAGGATATAAACTTTAGCCATACAGGAGCCGTAACAACATATTAATGGATACTAAGACCCCCCATGTAAGATTTAGTGTGGTGTTGTTTTCATGGTCATCTGGTGGTAACTAACAATGCAAAACATTGCTATTATTGATATATTGTTGACTGAGTATTGCTGAGAGAGTATGCCCATGCCAAAGTTGCAGTGCACTCCCAGAAACAATACAACATCTATTTATGGAATGCTAATTTACATCTCATTTCTGTACTCAACTAGCACAGAAATGGCATTCCAACATTTGGAGGTCTTTGAACTATGAACACATTATTGTAGTTCTATGTCCAAAACATATGAATGTATAGTGTTTCATATGAAATAATTGATATGCATTAAATCCTTTTATGGCAGAGGAGAGTCCTCCTGCTGTTACAGAAACAAGAATTATGTCTATTACAAATCCTAAAGATGGTGAAACACAAACTTTATTTATTTAAAAGTTTGATAACCAGGAAAGGCATACTGAGCCGAGGCTCATTTCCAGGTGTGACCTGGGGGAAGGGGTAGAGGGATTAGGCATACACGCAGACACCATCATCAGAAGAGCAATAATGGCAAAAACCCATGCAAAATGCAGCTGGCAACAATAGAGTGAAGTAGATCTACAAAGATTACAAATTAACTGAGAGGGATACACTAAAACTTGTAAGTGCAAAATCCTGTAGATAAGATTGGATGAAATTTTGCCCACTCAAGACAGGGTCTTGAGGGCATAAGTCAAGGGTCTCCATAAGTAGGAGCCTAAGGACAGATGGGAGTCAGGAGTCCGCAGTGAGAAAGGGAGTTGAGGAATCAGGAAGGGGGTGATAGGTACAAGGAGGGGGATGAGAGAGCCTTAGTAGGTGTTTTAGAGCAAGGAGAGAGAGAGGGATAGGCGAAGAGGATAGGGGAGCAGTTCTCACAGGGAGGAAAGCCAGTAGGAGAAGGCAACTTGACCAGTGCATGAGTGGGGGTGAGGTAGAGAAAAGATGCAGGTATACCTAAAACACAGAGAGTAGGAGGAAGGGAGAAGGGGAGAGGGGAGAGGAGAGGAGAGAAGAGAAGAGAGTAGGGAAGAGAGCCAAAACAGTATTTGGCAATGCAAGTGGTGCAATGGTACTGGCGACAAAGAGGTAGGGGGGGGATGGAAAGTGAAAAGTAGAAGGAGCAGTGGTGGGTGCAGAGAGGAGAGTTAGAAGTGAAGCAACAAAAGGCACTGCAGAGGGTATTCAGTCTGGCAAGAGAGGAGGGAGGGGCAGAGCTATATACCATGTCAGCATAATTGAAGATTGGGAGGATCATTTTGGTTTATCAGTTAATGGGTGGATGTGGGTGGGGAGGCAGTCCTTCTTACTGTAAAGGATGCCAAACTTGGGGTTGAATTTGTAGTATATGGCATCAGTGTGGACAGAGACATCTAATTTGTTATTTGGCCAAACACCAAGGTATTTGAATACGGGGACGGACTCCAGTTGGGTGCCATCCAGGGTGGAGAAGGCGGTGGAAGTCGAGAACCTTGTTGGTTCCTGGGGTGCCAAGGGTCATGGACATAGTCTTTTTAGTGATAACTTTGTGCTAGTTGACCTGCAACCACTGTAGCACATTGAGGAAGTCACTTTTGTAGTGAGGCTTCAGCCACTGATGAAGAAACATAGAAACATGCACTATAGATGCTAATTACCAAAAAGTGTTAAACCTTAACAGCTTCAGATTCAATCATACATGCAATTGAAATGGTTTCCCAGTCTCTAAAATCAAATCCTGTGACATTTTATCATACTTGTACCATATCTCTTAATTGTTTTGTAGTGAGGAGAGTAATATAAACTCTCCCTTCTGTCATACTTGTGCTACATTTCATTTTCAGAACTGATGCACATCATCCTAAACATCTTGCTAAACATTCATAAAGTGCATATCTTTCAGTGGACACTGTCATCCACTCATGGGCAGAATTTTGTGTTCATTACACAAAGGGAATGGGATAGAGCTGCAAGCATGTAACACAGATTTGTTTAAAACATGACATGTGAGAAAAAGGATATAATGGGGAAAGGAAGCAGTGCTACAGCCTAATTCATATTTGCCAACCTCAAGCTCTCCTGTATCTCTGTCTCTCTCTCATTTCCTTCTCCCTGCTCTTGGAAATGAGCTCTCTATGTAGCCCAACAGCCAGTGGCATCATTGGTTGCAACCAGTCAAGGGCTTCTGATGCAGATGGCTGGATGGATGGATGGATGGATGGAGAGACAGACAGAGAGAGAGAGAGAGAGAGAGAGAGAGACGCCCACACAGACCTTCTTTAACATGCATTTCCACTCTGAAAGGTGATATACATAATAAAATCCACACACAATAAAGAAGACGTAAAGCACAACGTACAGATTCCCCACCCATTGACCCATACCAGTGTACAGCAAAATCAGCAAATAAACTGTTGTTAAACTCTTCCTGCAATCAACTGAAAAGTGCAATATGCCCAAAGCCTACTATAAATGAATAATTATAAAATGGGAAGGGTAAATCCTACATCCTGACTGGTCATTAGCTGTGCATTAGAAGTGTCTAATGCATGGTTGAAAACAAGTGCTGGCCAGCAGGACACAGGAGCATGAAAGAAATCATTGTGCCCCTAGAATGTTGAGTAATGTAATAGTCGCCATTTTTTTCCTCCACTGAGAGTTTGTCACAGCCTGCTTAATTCCTTTTGATGCACAAAAGCTGCTTGGCTCCAAAATAACATTGTCTGTACTTATAACTACTTCCCAGTAGTGTGTGTGTGTTTTCACTTGACATCTGCCACCCGCTTGTCATTTCTTCAGCGCACCACTCGCTTGTACTGACCACTCACTTCTGCCTGCCACTCACTCCCAGCTATCCCTCACTGAAATGCTAAACTCACTGAAATGATGGACAAGATACCCATCTTGATACTGCCTACCAAATCATACATAAATGGTGCTACTCTTCTATGAGTTGTACTGTTTTTTTTCTGCAAAGTTGCACTCAATCGCCAACCTGCCCTCCTGCCCAGCAGTGGTGGCCCTGGACCTCCGTTCACTCTGTTTTATAACCATGTCCTTTACAGCTTTCTTCTATATGAATCTGCACTAAAAAAACACAGTACACACAAACATCTATTTTTAAATCAAATCACTCACGATTTAAGCCTCCTCACCATGAAATTGCATCACCAGTGCAGTGCGAGCTTGCTCCCTCCCACCCATCCACTCCCTGCTGTCAGAAGCCAGCAGTGTGTGTCCAGGACTCAGAAGTCCAATTCTTCATTAGGAGGACATTAAATTACAAACTTTAGAACATTAAATAAAACAATGACATAAAGGATTTTGTCTAAATATGTGATGGGGGAGGGTGAATGGGTGTTGAAACCATGGCAACCATAGAAACACAAAGACAGCTACGGAGGCCATAGAAGGACAAAAAGTCTCAAACTCAAACAGAATCTCCTATGGCAACAGTACAGGCAGAGGAACTATTTTACTGCAAAATACAGAAAATATTTTAGTAATAGGGTATTTAAACATGTAAATTTTAATTTGTTAATACTTGTAGAATACAGTGCCCCATTTTATAAGTGCAATAAGACACTCTAAGGATATGAATTAGACAGTTCTAATGCATGACCAGTGGCTGAATGCACTCGGCCTATGCCTTAAGCCTCACTTCGCCCCGGTCGTGCGTTAGAAATGTCTAATGCACACCCCATCATGTTTATTGCTCACATATCAGAAGCAGATCAAGCTAAACAACGTTAGTCTGAAGAGGGTGATTGAAACAGCCTCATTTTTAGTTTATACTTACAGCCATTGACTGTAGGGGCAGAGCTCTGAGTAGATGTTCAACATAGAAGCAAGCACTCCACATCATAGTACCTGCTATCCCAAAGGCTTGATCCTCAGCTGATCTTAAAGGAGATAGGAAAAGAAAACACAATTTTTATATGTAAAGTGATGCCTGTCTCCTACATATTGTACGATAAACTATTTTATGCCAATACTATGTGTGGTTTATTTGAATCCCTTGAATATCACACTCCACTGCAATCATTGGTTTCCAAGTTTATGATTCAGCAAGCACATAACTGAAGCTCTCCTCTGTCATCGATGACTCCAAATCCTATCAGTGTTTTCCTGGTAAAGCAGGAAGGACAGTAGAAATTGTGTCGGCTTGGAAATCAGAATCCTCACAGCCCCAACAACCACCATCAACCACAGCCGTAAGATTGTTTGCCTTACATGGAACTGTATATCTTTTGTTTTTATATGGAGGGCCTCTTGCTTTTATTTGTTTTTATTTTTCTGATTGCTTCTTACTGTGATATTTTAATATAAGCCTGCTGCAGCTTTTGGATGTGCAGCGCAGTCCTTTCTACCAGTCAGCTGCAGCGGTCTGCTGCTGTTTTGAAGGGAATAGCAGCATGTCCCCAGTGAATGGGGGACAGATTGGGAGCTTGGGTGTTTTTTTTTGGGGGGGGGTTGTTAAAACTGTGCACTCTTTTTTTTTTTTAAATTAATTTCATCTATTTATTAACCCCCCCAATAATTACTAAACAGATAAATGATAACTGCTGTCAGTGATGCTGCTTTCTCTCTAAAACCTACTCTACCCTCTTGTGTTATTGTTTTCCTGCCACCCACCCTCATCTGAATGAATGGAGCTTAGTTTACCTTCTTGCCCTGTGATACTCAACATCCTGCAGATCACCGTAATCTTTTTTTTTTTTCTTTATGTCCGACAGCTGCCTGTGTCTTCATTCCCCCAGCCCTCTCCTGAACTGCACCTGGGCCAGGGAATACAGGAAAAATCTGCAGGTGCTCAGTAACTCCCATTTCATTTTGTAGCTTGAGTCACATCCTCTGCCAGCATATTACTTCTCTGACTGGACCCCGTCTTTACCTGGTTCCCGGTTGTCTCCCACTCAAACAGTAAAAAGGCTCAGATCAACATCAACAAACATGATCCCATTTCCCGGTTCCTCGCCCTCTCAAGTGCGCTGGCTGAACAACTTCTGAGCACATTGTGGAATCTGATTCGCTTCTCCCCCTCAAGCATACAGCCACAGCAAGTTAGAAAGAGAGGGTAGCTGTACAGCATTGGAGAGAGAGGGGCCGATGACTTAGACCGACTTTTCAGTACGATGTCGTGGCTGACTCCCTCCCCTCCCACTCACGCATTCAAGCAGCTGTGCAGTATCAGAGCGATACCAGCATGTTTTGGTGATCTGGAGGCTGCAAGAGTAGCTGAGCCCTGCAGGGCAAGAAGGCAGACTAAGCTCCATACATTCAAAGGAGAGGGGCAGTGGTGTTACAGTAATGCAAGAGGGTAGGTTGGGGGACACTGGGGAATAAACAAGTTACATTTTTTGTACAAATAATATGTTTAAATAATCATGGACTTTTTAGTAATTTGTGAGGCTACCACCCGAGAAGAAAAGGGGGGTTCAGATGTCTTGTGTGGCATCAGCCTTTACTGCAATCTTCAGTAAGTCCTGAAGCAGTTCAGCCCAGCACACATGCTGTAACTAAGCGGCATGCTGTATCAGGAGAGAGTCGGTGACATGAGCGTTTCAAAGCTTGCCATGTGCTGACTCCCGATATAATGAAAAGTAGACTGTCAAGCTGATGGTTATTTTAATTTAAGGAGCATTCAAAAAATGTGCATTTTATACATATACAATGTCAGTAAAAAAACAACACACAGAGAGTCAGTTGTTTGTAATTTATGATTTATTTACCAGTGAATAGCAACAGAAAATCATTTCCTATCTCCTTTAAACAGATTTTGATATGTAACCCTGGCACCATTATACCAAGAGCTACCACCTCTGCCTGCTTTCCTGACTGCAGGTTGAGAGGCCTGGGTTCAGAATTAACGGGTACAGTGGTTTCCTACCAACAGCAAAACTAAGATTATGGTGCCTCCACCCAGAGTAACACTTACGTGGGTATTGATTAAAACTGGTACAGCACTCTGTGAAGCTGCACCTACCCACAACCCCACCTAGTGGTCTTGTACACCAGGTTTCACACCTACAGTATATGGTATTCAACAGGGTTTTAAATAATTGATTAGCAGTTTTTTTCTTGGGACAATACTAACTGTACAGAAAGCATTTATATAGGTTTTCTATAAGTGTTATGTTTGTTAAACACAGTGAAGCAAGTGCTATGCATTTTCACAATGTTTTAGAACTTTTATGAGCAAAACACTAATCAATTTTTAGAGTTAAATAAAACCCCTGTTCAATGTACAATTAGATGAGAGCACTAATGATATGCTCATGGACACCACACTTACCAACAGGGTCTGGTCTTCTGGCATATACCCTGTGCGCCCTGCAAATCAAGCAATTTCAGCAACAACAATGCAAATTCACAGGACCATATGGATGTCTCAGCAACTGAAAAGCTAGGTAATAATATGCTCCCAGCTCAAATTAACATCAAACAGTAAATTTGGTTTATTAAAGGGAACGTAAACAAGGGAGGAGTGAGAATTTAGCTTAATTGTTGTAGCCCTATATTCAAACAGATAGCATTAATTAGGTATCACATTAGTTCCTGAATTAATCAGTTTAATCAACTGCTGGGTACCCAGAGTGGAATAGGTAGCAGGCCTGGAGTGTTGCTGCGGGTTGGCCGGCATTGCAGCTGGTTGTGGCCCTTGATGGAGGGACGATTGTTATTAAACAGATAAAACACTTGCAAGAAGCAGAATATTGGTAATCCCAGATTGGATGGCCTGTAACCACAGTTAAAGGCCCAAATGAGGAATTATAAGGCAAATCAGATGATACCATACAGTTATTAGGTTGTTGTTTGCCCCCCAAAAAAAAAAAAATTGGTTCAGTGTCAGTTTGACTCACTTAAATTCCTGGAAATTTTCAGGTGGGCCCCTCTCAGTTGGATTCCTGAGCATATTTCAATCAGTAAACAAGTTTTCAGGTATCGAGTATTTTCTAATTAAATGGATTTTTTGGCCACTGGAAATACATATAAAGGATAACATTTGGAGCCTGTGTACCATATTGAAATAATGCTGATATGAGAGTGTCACCCATGGTGCCAACTTTCCTGGTAGGCTCTCTACATCTCAGTCCGATCCTGAACTCCTTTCCCTGCCATTTTTTTCCGCTTTTTTTCAAACCAGTAATTATAAAAAAAAAAAATATTGGCAAGTGTATGATTTTTCTTACAGACCCCCAGTGCGTGACTGTTGTAAAACACAACAGCAAAGCTGTGTTAACAAAAAAATACAGATGAGTATGAATAGATAGGCCATTGACAGAGTAAAGGCCTATGGCACATTTATAAGGCAGAAAAAATGGGCAGACTGGATGGGCCTTGTGGTCCTTATCTGCCGCCAACTTCTGTGTTTACATGTTTCTATGTACTCACTGCACACAGACAGATAGAAGAGATTGCTGGTGACACCATGGACCTTTTGGCTTTCCAGGATTGTGGTGAGGACCGGGGCCGACACGACTCACCTTCACTTCATGGAATTTCCCTGTAGGTGGCCGAAACCTGTGACTTGCTTCCTCGCAGGGGCTGACTCCCGTAGGCTGCTCTCTCGCCAGGTAGACATTGGATCAGGTGCAGGAACAGTCTTTTGGGGCCAAAGCAGGCAGAGCCCCAGTGCTTGAGGTTTGGCTTAGTATACTGTTCAGGAAATTCACTCAACTGCTGATTTGCAAACTGGCTCAACTTTGTCAGGAAACCAACAGGAACATCTGGGAACAGGGTCTCCCCCTTTTCTGAACATGGCAGGAGACAAATGCAACATCCACAGGCTCCAAATGGCACTGGAGTCCTTAGTTCAAGCAGTCCTCTCACATTCTCTGTAAATTGCCCTTTCTTAGGCAAAACGCACTTTCACAGCACCAAAGTCTCTGAACTCAACCTGAGTTACTAAAGAGGCTTCTTCCAGTTCTACTTTTTGCAGCTTTAAGTCCCACAAGGCAGCAAGCAGGCCAATTTCCCTGCTGTCCTGCAGCTGAACCATACAGGCTCCTTCTCTCTCAGTTGCTCTCCCCAAATGGACTAATTCAAACAGTCCCTCTCCAAACTGAAGGCAGAGTTAAAGAAATCCGGTTGGCTGCCCAAATTGTTAATCACAGTCCCAATTCTCTGATTGGCTAGATTTTGGGCACAGAGGATTGCACCTTTTTTTTCCCCAAAGCCTTTGGCAATGTCCCAAGAGTCTCTGTGCTAAATACTGGTTCTTGATTGGCTGACTGCTAAGGTATACAGTCCCATGCAGTTCATACATTCCCTCACAAATAATTTTCTGGTGCAACCAGTAGCAGTACTTTTCATTTATAATTTCCCCATGTACATGTAGCTCCAACTGTGCCCTTTCCAACAAGCCCATTCATTTACATTTACTTTCCTTACTTCTGCTGTCCCTGCCGCCACAATACAGTCTCCCTAAGTGGCAGACAGCAGCTCATTAATACTCATGAGGGGCTTATACATAGTTATGAGCCCTCAATTTATGCCCATTCTCAAACTCACTATTTACCCCCAGAGAGGCTTCTCACCTCCCTCATTCTGGTCACTGGCCTCCAATTTGCTGACCGTGGCGCCGGGACTGAGAAACACCCTTCGGTTGAATGACTGCAAAATCGGCAGTTAGCACATCAAAGGCACTTCTGCGCATGCGCAATTGCCCGCTAGCACCACAGTGCAAAAGAAAGTAGCAGCAATCGTGACTAATGCTACAAGCCCAAACTGGGCAAATATCACATACAGGGCTGCTCTGGGGACTTGGGGGAACACTGGAGGCACATCAAAGGACCTGGGCTGTAGCAGTGATACATTGGGGAGCACGAGGATGCCAGAGACAGAACTGGGAGATGGGAGAAACATGGGACCATTAAGGTAAACCCCTAAAGGGGGGTTACAGATACTTTAGGTAAATGTTGACACATGGAATGTGTATCTCTGACATCCATGCGGATGACCAAAATGTTATAGAGATACAGAAGGCCCCTGTCATCCAGGGTCTTATAAGTAAATATCAGACTCTTAAAATCCACCCACCACCTAACTGTGAACCAGTGCAGACTGGGTAGTGCAGGAATTATGTGGTCACATCTTTAGGTGGTGGTCAACAGCTGTGCTGCTGCATTCTGTACATGTTGCAGGTGGCTGATAAAATGTGCAGACAGGCTCTGGTAGAGCTCGTTGTTGTAACTGAGATGGGATGTGACAAATGCATTTGCCAGCATAGTCAGGTCACCCAGATCAGTGCAGGGATACATCATAGCAATGTTTTTTAAATGGAAAAATCACTCTGGGCAACATCTGACACCTGAACAATCCAGTACTAGCTCATCATCCAGAGTGGCTTCAACGTTGCATACACCCTGTCTGTGCTTGTGCTGAGACTCATCCACTGTGGGTAGTCCAAGGCTGTTATGAGCAACTGATCTTAGGTGATCTGAACCCACCAGCAACAGCTCTGTTTTGCCAGAGCTCAGGGTCCATCCACTGCGGGCCATCCATAGTCTGTTCTCTGCAAGACCTTTCTTAAACACAGCAGTGGTTGAGCCCTGTCTAGGTTTAGTGCAGTTGAGGATTACCAACATAACAGTAAAAAGCCCTACTGCTCTTTTGTACCATTCATCTTGGCAGAAGCTTAAACACCACAAACAGAGGTGGCAAATCAGAGTACATCTAAAATGAGTACAGTAGTGCTTCAGAGCACTGGCAGTATTGTGGAGGACCAGGTTCATGATCAGTCTAACTAAATGGGGTGCTGTGACAATTTCAGATTTTAATTATATAGTGAAATACATCACTCGAGATTAGAGGTCAGTAGATGAATGCATACGTTTATCTAGCTATGGGACTGGCTAACTTTATCTACTTATATGCATCATTTTCTTCCATCGTAATTGATGGCTATTTTCTTTGTATTCCTACATGCATTGCTAGGTTACTGGAATGTTTGTTTGCTTTTTCATTTGCTAAAACATGCTAAAAGACTCTACTAATAAACTAGAATGTTTACCATAGGTCTTACTGCATATTGCTTACAAAGGACTTCTATATCACAGCTCAGTACAGGATATTGTTTTTAATAGTTTTTGACTCAGCACTTTGTGTATTTAGAAATACAGTATATTGACAGTGGCACCATCACCCAGTTTGAATAAATAAGTTTCACTGTTCTGTAGCATTTGAACTACTGTTTTGTCAAGTTTTGAAAAAGTAAATATGTAACAGTTTTTGGTTTACCCTGGATTTTTAGGCATTATTGTACCTTTATCATAAAACAAATGAATGGATGCTTCCAATTGGACAGTCCAGTACTCCACTATGAGTATTATATGAAACAGAAATTGCAACTACAACTCATCTTGCAAATTTACTCTTCTTACCCCTTCTATTGGAGTTAAAACCCAACTCAGCCTATTTTATACTCATTATACTTGCAAAAGTTTGAGTTCTCAGTTTAAATGGTATAGGTTTCACTTGAAATATATTATGCCATTTTGGAACAAGCCATCTGTAACCTATGGTGATCATCCCTTAATTGAAAGTAGTGTAACTTGATTGAATGATGTCATTAACCCAATTGATGGCTATATTTCTTTATGGAACTGAAAAAAGTATCACGTTTTTACATCACAGATTAATTAAGGAAGTTACTGACAGATAATTATTCAATTCTCAAACAACCTGCGTGGGATCAACTTTTGAGACCGGCTTATATTGTAAGGCTTATAGCACCAGCCAAACCTGACAGATAAGGTCAGATTAAAGTGGGAATAAAAACTTCAAAGTACAATCTCTGTAGACACCTGGGTCCCGATTCTCAAAAGCCAGATTTTGATGCAAGGTACCTGTGTCACACAGCAGTGGCGCAAGGGGCACCTTGCATCAAAACATGTGGCTTTCATAATTTTCAAAGGCCCCCTGGAACCCAGTGTGCCAGACCGGCCCTGTGCCAGGTCTGCACCAAGAAGCTGGGTGTGACAGGGCACTATAGGGCTTGTGGCAGACACAAGCTGCCATATCCTCTAATTCAGGATTCTCTAAACCCTCACAGAGGGCACACTACTAAGTATCGTTACACCAGCCAGGGTTGGTCTAATGGTACTTAGAAGTGTGTGCTCTGGGAGAGTTTAGAGAACTTGCACCACCCCGGAGCGCTCTGTGGGTGGAAGGGAACATGTGCCATGGTCCCCGCTCCCCATCCCCGATCCCATATATACCAACATTCATTACTGCCCTGGTGTCCAGTGTTCACCCCACCCCATACCCGATCATATATATATATATATATATATGAAAATTCATTACTGCCCTGACCTTCCCCCGTTTCTCATCCAACAATACCCAATAGTCCCTGTCAAGGAGAGTGTACTGTAATGACTGATTGTACAGTATGTGCTCCCTGACAGCTCTGTCGGCAGCCAGCCATGGTGGAGAGCAGAGGGCTGTACCGGTCACCAACCTCTGGATGGGATAGGGGGAGCGGGGTGGTGGGGCACTACCTGGTGGGGTAGGAGGTGGGGGGCAGGGGGCCCTAGACACCAGGGACTGTTGGGTATTGTTGGACAGTGTACTGGGGGATTGGGGGGGCACTGGACACCAGGCAGGGCAATAATTTATTATTGTGTGTGTGTGTGTGTGTGTGTGTGTGTGTGTAGAGATATATATCAGAGGCAAAAAACTCCATTTAATGCATCAGTTAGGTTATTCCACGGTGACAAAAGTGAGGAAATTCAGTGTTAGGGTCGAAGCCCCTTGACCCCCAGCCCACCCCCCCAACCGGCATCGGAGTGTGTGTTGAGGTCATCGGCCCTAACTCTCACCCCATCACATGTGTAAAGAAACAGAGGTATAGGAGAATGGGGTGAAAGTTAGGACTGACGACCGCAACACACACCCCAATCTCTTACTCTGGGAGAGTTCTGAGAATCCCATTGTTGGGGATGCAGCAGCTTGCGTCTACTACATGCCCACTAGCGCTAGTTGCAGACCATTTTTGGGCGTATGGGCAGCGCAAGCCCTGTTTAGGGCAGGCAGCCTGCGGTTGATGCAGGCTGCCATTGAGAATCACTCCCAGTGCATCATTTGATGCACAGGGCACTTTCCTCCATTATTTGTGGTGCAAGCCCGATGTGCTGCACTGGAGGGCTTTGAGAATCGAGCCCACAGTGTTTATTACAGAAGCAAAAAACACTATATAATGGCATGCAGGCTACAAGATATTCTTTTCACATTCACTTTTTTTACTTTATAAATGATTATTTGAATTTTCAGAAAATACAAAACATGTTAAAATCAAACATAGCAATTTATTGTACTTATTGCACCTTATTTTATTGTCTTCCCCCTCCCCTAGGACATATCTGGAAACAAGCTGGTAATGTCTTTCCTGGTAAAACTTTGAACAAAATAAATAATAAACACAGACATCTATCCCATTAGCAATTGTGTGTTCAGTAAAACAGAAAGAGTAAAATCTACAAACATTATATAGTGCTGTGCCAAAAATCGGTATAGGGAAGGGGAAAATGTTTAACCAGGAAAGGCACACTAAGCCAGAGCTTGTTTCCAGGTGTGACCTGGGAGCACAAGCAAGTTAAGGAACTTGCTCAGGGTCACACAGGATACAAGTGGGGGCTGATGGGATTCAAACCCTACGCTATACTGCCTCCTAAAAGCAACAAACAAGTCAGAATCTTTATTGATAATGAAATCTGTATGGGAACATCTTACATGGCTCACTCACGCACTCCAATACAGTTTTAAAAAGGGAACCATACTGAATACATGTTGTGTAGCTTATTAATAACTGTGTAACTAATTTATTTATTTGTCAAGAGTTCCCATATAATTAAGTCTCTCTGCCATTGCTGAAGGTAATGAGTTTAGCCATTTAGATAACAATAATCTCTTTGGGCCCACAGCAGCCAACAGAATCCATTTCTGCATTCTCAAAGGAATATGTGAAATATTATAGAGATCTTCTAACAAAAATAACCTGAGGTCTAGGGTAATAAATCAACTATGTCTTCATCTGACTGATCTTCTAAGAGCTCCATAGGAAATATCCCAATAAGGCATTAAATTCTGAACACCAACATTCCCCATTATCTGAACAACCCATGTTTCTGAGAACTGCACCCACTGGTCTAAGGGTACTTAGAAAATTCTCCTCTGGTAGAGTTGACCTGTTTGCGGCAATGTACCATAGTCCCCCTTCCCCAGCCCCAATGTTACCTATTCATAATTAGTACAATAACCATTAATGGTGGTCTAGTGCCCCCCCATCCCTGATCCCCAATTATGCTCCCTAATATCAGTATTCACATACACCTGGTGGTCTAGTGGACCCCCCTCCCCGATGTCCCTGTATTCATAATATTAAAATGATCCCCTTCCCTGGTGGTCTAGTGGCCCACCAATTGCTGATGTCCCCATATAGTGGGATCCACTAGACCACCAGGTGTATGTGAATACTGTTATTAGGGAGCGGAATCGGGGATTGGGGGCCACTAGACCACCAGGAAGGGTTTGTTTTCTACTTATGAATCAGGGTGACATCAGGGAGGGGGGACCACTAGACCACCAGGGTCTAGAGTGGTGCATGGCCACCCTGAGGCTTGCGGCAAACCCTCCAGGTGCACCCTCTGTTTGGCGCACAGCCATGGTTGCTGCAAGCTGTGGGACTTTGCCGCCAGGACCCTGCCTGATACAGAATCAGGCACAGGGTCCCTGGTGCACCAGGCTTTGACGCAAGCTGCCTTTAGTGGTAGCTTGCATCAACCTAAGGACTCTTTGAGAATTGAATCCTGTGTGTAGAGATGCGGTGAATTATAACTTCGCAGACAAAGTTAGTGTGAAGTCAGGAACTGATTTTCCCAACTTTGACTCCAGCATTGCTTGACAAAGTTTTTTTGTTTAAAAAAGTCAAACCTTTTGTTATCATTAAACCCATCCCCACCCACTATACTAGTATCATCCTCCCTGTAAAGTGATAGATAGATAGGATACAACAGCTGCCATGCTGTACAATAAATCCTGCCTACCCTTGCCTGCTGTAAACAAGTAACCACCTCCCTCCCTCAACCTATCAAGACACCCGACACACATTTATTTAAATTGTTCTATTTATTTATTTAAGTCTTGGAATTACAGTACCTTTAAGCCAGAGACTCATTTACGAAGGTTTCATGTCAAGAGTGTAAAGGGACAAACGGATAAAACATCATACAACAAGTCAGGTGATACAGAGAGTACTGAGTTACATTTATGCATCGTTACAGAGTTAATACTAGCAGAGTTTCCAAGCATGTTACAGAGTCAGTCACAACAATGGCTCCTACAGATAAGTTGCAGGAGCATTAAAAGCAGTTGGGTAGGCAGGGGGGTACTGTCAGTAAGGTGACATTGTCAATAGTGTCAAGCTCTGAATGCATGTGCATCAGAAGCAGACCATGTAGGAAGTGGCTAGGGTGGTGACCAGAGCTAGCAACAAGTATGCCAGCATAGAGAGAGAGCCAAATCAGACAATAATGCCTTTGTCACATAAATTAGCTTAGAGTAAGGGGTGGAAAACTGAGCGGTGTAGGGGTAAGGGAAGTTAGGAGGAACAATGTAGAAAGGAACCAGCACCTGCTTTAAAGGAAACACTTTGATTAGTGTATGCTCCAAACCAATATTCAAAATAGTAGGCCCAGCGTGTTCATGTTTCGTGTGATAAATTTATTATTGTGCAAATCACATCAAGCAAAAAAAAACTCACGTTTAGCAGCCACATATGAAGGATATCCACAAAATTCACAATATCCAAAAGAATCCACAGACTGTCCATATATTGTCCATGAATATCCATAAATTTCCAGACGTAAAATCAAACGGGCCTGCAAACAGACCGGCAAGAAGCTTCTGCAGCAAGGCTGAGGGACACACCCTTGACGCTAATCGAAGTGGTTCCTTTAAAGCAGGTGCTGGTTCCTTTCTACATTGTTCTTCATATTTATTTTAACCAGGCACTGCTATTTCCCTGGTGCAGTCATATCCATTCCAAATGAAATTAGGAGGAGTAGAAAAGGTCAGGTGGGCAGTTAGGCAGAGAAATTAGTGGAGAAAAAGGGAAGTAGCAGGGGAGAGGGTGGAGAGGTGGGTGAAGAGAGGAAAGGGTGGAGGCAGGGCAGAAGTGATGCTTGTGGGCAATTAGGTGAACTGGCTCAACAGAGTACTATGAGCAATCACAACTATTAAGTGCGAGGAGGTGCTGCCTGAGTTTGAGTTTAAAAGGGCCTAACTTGTGTTCAGACAGAATGTAGGTGGGTATGCCATTTAGCCAGGTAGGTGCCCTGAACATGAATGCCCCTTACCTGTCCAGCAGAAAGGGACTTGATAGGAAGCCTTAGTTGTGCTCCTCGTGCTCCGAGGGTTTGAGGCATGCGTTAGTGGCTCAGTAGGTAGCACACCCGCCTCTGAGGCTGGGAGATCAGAGGGCTGTGGGTTCAGTTCCTACATCTGGCACTTGGGTTAATATCCCAGTACTGACACTGTAGTGCAGCATGAGAGGGGTGCTGCACTTCTGAGGTGCCGTCGGATGAGACGTTAAACCGAGGTCCCATCTGCCTGGATTGGTGGTAGTTCAGGTGGATGTTAAAGATCCCATGGCACTTCTCGAAAAGAGTAGGGGAAGTTTTTATTGAGGAAAAACATAACATCACAAACAAAAAAAAATAAAAAACATAAATTAAAATTATTCAAAATACATACATTATGAAGTATTACAAGAAACCAAAGAAAAAGGAAAAGGAAATTTTACAATACAGAGAAATTTTTCCAAAAGGCAGACATTTTATCATTCGAGAAACGCTTTCTATCACTTGTATATAAAGAAAGTAATTCATTATGCACTGATTCAATAATAACGAAAGGATATATGTTGCTGTTGTAACACAAATTTGCATCTGGCTTGCCATAAAAATACTGTAGCAAAGCAAAAAGGCATTTAAGGTACTTTTTATGATAGTTTTCCAAACTCCTGTATAATCTCCCAAAATAAGAGTGTTATAAATCAATGACTTAAGATGTGGCATTTTCCAATACAGTGCTGCCTGTGACCAGAAGGCCTGACTGTTTAAACAATCTATAAAAAAGTGCTGATGACTTTCTTCTATGTTAACACATTGTGACCTTAAACAGTATCTCTCGTCCAAGGGTTTATATTTCATATTTCCCCTAACCCCTAATCTGCCATGAGCTGACATCCAGATTACATCCCAAGTTTTTACTGGAAGTCTATAATCTGTTCATTTATGTAATGTTAAAATCATTTTAGTAGGGGAACACTGAGGGAAAAGCAATGTAACCTTCTGAACATCGTATACAATATAAGCATAGAAAGATTTCCGTGACAATGTCAATAATTTCTGTAGTGGGATTTTCCATTGATAAAGTTTCTTGAGTAGCCAGTCCATATTTGGGTAAAGAATCAGATGCAACAATTTTAGGTAGAAGTAAAGACCACTTAAAGAAATATTTGTGCCAGATCGACTGAACCAGAAGTGAAGTTAATGATGGTTGAGACCAGAGAAATGAAAATGATGAAAATAAAAATTAGCGTGAAAAAATAACTGGATTGATCATATCAAGACCTCCTCTTTTGGGAAGATACGTAAAGTCTCTTTTATGGGGTTAAGTCTATTTCCAGAGCATCTGAAAAGATGCTGTATAACCTAGTCTCTACCGAGATAGGGGGAGGAAAAACATGGCTTAGGAATGTGAACTGAGGCAATAAAAACTGTTTAATGATTGCCACTCTTTTTAACTTACCGAAAGTCCAACTTTTCCATATATTTATCTTTGCTTCTCCAATCTCTAGTCTTTTTTCCCAATTATATAGGGCCATATCCGCAACCCCAAATCATATCCCTAATATTTTTTGAGGGAGATGTGCTACCGGGATATCCAAATAAGAAGTGATTGTTGAAGAAATCTTTTGTAAGGGTATTACAGAACGTTTCCCTATATTTAAAGATCCACCCGAGAATTTCCTAAAAAAAGAAAAAATATCTAATGCTTTCTGTAGTGATGTAGTATTAGCTAATAGCAGAGTAACATCACCAGCAAAAGCTGTGATTTTAACTTTGTCTAACCCAGGGGAAGGAGAAAGTCCCAAAATCTGGTGGTCAGAGATAATATTTCTGATAACTGGGTCTAAACTGAAGGTATATAATAGAGGACTTAAAGGACATCCTTGTCTTACCCCTTTCTTAATTTCAATTTCGGATCCCATTAATCCATTAACTAGTGGAATTGTCACTGCTTGACTGTACAGGTTAGTTATCCATTGTACAAATATTTCCGGATACCATAATGTATTAAGGTAGAATAAAAATGAATGGGCAACAACCGTGGTCAAAAGCTCTGGTTTGATCTAAGGCTACTTATAATGTCTGAGCTTGGAGAATTATTTGGCGCCATAGAAAAATATCTCTTACCAAATATAAATTATGTTGTATAGTTCTAGTGGGTATAGAACACGTTTGCGCTGGGTGAATTAAAATTTCTGTGGCCTTTATTAGTCGGTTATGTAATATTTTAGTTAATATTTTATAATCTGTGTTTAATAAACTAATTGGTCTCCAGTTAGATATTTGTTTTTTGTCACCTTTTTTATATATGAACGTCATAAGTGAAGCTGACCAGGTTTTAACAGGCGGAGTATTCAAAACCAAATTGAAAATTGGCGGCAAGAAAAATTCCATATATTTGGAACAGATTTTATAAAACTCATTTGGTATACGTCCCAACCTGGAGCGGTTCCAGACTTCAAATGTTTTATTACTTCTGCCACTTCATGGGAAGTGATAGGGAGTACCAATAATTGTAAAATGTTTTCTGGGAGTTTAGAGTGTTAGGGAATTTATTAAGTGGAATGTCTCCATAGGTACTGTATCTGAACTGAAAAACAATCTTGCACATACTGTTGAACAATTGATAATATCCCAATCTCGTTAGTGACTAATTCCCCCTGAGGGTTAACAAGGCCTGTCATTACTGTATTAGCAATCCTGGTTTTACATGCCTGAAAGGGGTCAGACGTCGGACTATGCTTTATCCCATATTTAAATTCTAGTTCTAGAGATTTTGCCCTGTCATATTGAAATTCTTTCATTAATTTTTTTGTTTCTAGAATTTGAGAATGGAATAAAGCACGATCTTTAGGTGGCAAGGACATTAATTTATACAATTTATTTCTATATAATAAATATTGAAGGTAATCTGAGTTAACTTTTAATTTACCCCACGAAATAAACATAGTTTTTATCTCCATTTTCAGCTGTACCCACCAGTCATAATAATTATCAAAAAGACCCATGGTAGAGTATTTAGCAGAAAAAAACCTTCTAGCTTAGAATAATAATTTTCATCCTGCAAGAAGGAAGTATTTAACCTCCATCTGCTATGTAAAGAGGGAAAAATGGGAGGTATACGTCCTAAAGAAAGATTACTTAACAGCATATTGTGGTCTGAAAATTCAGTAGGCCGAACTAAACAATCTTTTGGAAAAAGGTACTTAGAGACAAAAAACATACCTATACGTGTTGAAAAGGTATGTCTAAAATATGTTTCTCCTCCCCGTGAGTGTAAACTTCTATATACATCTTTAAGGCCTGTATCCTGTATTAATTTGTGAAGATAGTTAGAGTCACAATATACTTTTCTTGTCAGTGGTCTGTTTAAATGATTATCTAGGGAACAATTAAAATCTCCCCCCCCAAATAATGTGCTTTCTGGTTAATAAATATGGTTTAATTTCTTCAAAGATCTCTATCCGAGATGACTTTGTTTGTGGGGCATACAAATTCACCAAACGAAAGGAGAACTCTCCAAAAGAAAAATCTAATATGAGCACTCGACCAGGTTTAAGGTCAATAACCCTTGAAATTTTAAATGCTGTATTTCCAAATAGCACCCCCAGCCCATCTGCCGCATCTGTACCAAATGTCCAGAAGGAAGGGCCCCAAATCCATTTCCTTTGTATTTGAGTGACTTCAAAGAGAGACTTTACCCTTGTCTCTTGCAAAAGAATTATATCCAAAGTCAGAGTCCCCAAATACATTAAAATGGGTAACTGTCTTTGGAACGCTTTCATACTGCAAACATTGTATGAGGCTAGCTTTAGTATGGACATGAAAAATCAGAGAAAGTTTAGGGACTATTTTTCTGACTAACTTTCCTCTTTTTCCCTTTCTTCCCTTTCTTCTCTTTAGCTAGTTCTGTTGATTTAGTGTCATCATCTTCTGTAATTAGCTCTGATACATGGGAGGTATCAGATTCCAGGTCAGATTCCCTAGGGTCTTCTTGAAGGGGGGAAAAGAAATTTTCAATATGTAGGGGGTACAGTAACTTGCTTTGTGGATGCCCTAGTCAGTCTTCTACTTTTAACTGTTTCAAACGGGGGGTATGGAAAAGTCAGTAGGTTTACTAGGGGCAGAAGGTTTAGAAACAATGTGGCTATCTGCAGAGGTCTGAGACTCCTTAACAGCAGGCCCTGCTGCCTTTTGTGTTTGCTCTATGTTCTGCCCCTAAGGTAGGTGGAATCACAGAGGCGCCTAACAGGCCCATGCTTTTTGCCTGGGCCTTCCTTAATAACTCATCTTGTCCTCCACCCTTCAGTGCAATTTCATGGCTCAGGGACACTGATGAAAAGCGTGGCCCTTTTCATCGCAGAGGTTGCACTGAAAAATATTGGTACACATATCTACTGAATGTCCGAAACTTCCGCATAAAGGGCATTTCAACATGTCGCATACACTGCTTAAATGAGTTCTTGCTCCACATTTATAGCAGGCCCTGGGTTGCCCCCGTGAAAACAAACTCCCCTATCTTTCCCTAAAAAGAAACTATTGGGAAGATGTATTATCTCAGAATTAACCAAAAAGAGTTTCACTTTAAACTTCCAACTTCCAGTCCATATGCCTTCTGAGTCTAATAAAGCTTCTGGTGGACTCAAAATATCACATTTAGATTGCAACCAGTGATAAATATCACTAGCATTTACTCCCTCATTTCGAAACATAATTGTCACATAACGGATTTGGGGTCTAGTGAGGGGTATAACAAAAAAAGGAGTCCATATTGGGGTGGTTTTAAGAGTGGTGTACTTATCCCAAAATTTGTCTAGCAAGGTGTGGGACTGAAAACTCACATCAAATGAATCCTCACCTGAAATGTGTATTAATGCATATATGTCTGCAGCAGAAAATCCCATAGAGAACTTCAATAACTGTTTAAACACATAGTACCTGTCTGGATGCTCAGCGAGACCACCTTTATATCTAATTCTAACTGCATTTCGTCTTGGAGCCTGTTCTAATTTATTTTTAAAGAGTTCTGACATAGAAGGCCTATTTTGAGAGTCCGCACCCCCTACCTGTGATGGCCTTTCAAAATTTTCTCTCACATCCCCTGCAATATTAAAGGAGGTGGATTGTTCTAAAGAAACCAAAACACTCTCCCACCCTCAGTGAATACAGCACTTTTAGGAGATTTATTACAGTACCTGGGCCCAGTAATGTTGAATCGGTGGCATGCTTATTCTCCGATTTAGTCCGCTGAAAAGTCCGCCCACTCTGGATCAGGAATCCATCTTCCGAGTCTGTTTTGCACCATCCTGCTCCTTGCAAAGCCGCATCTTACGACACAGTCTATGGAAAACTCCTGTGGGGCCTTTTCTTTAGTCCAAACGCTTACATTAACTGTGACACTCTTTTGTCCGTTTCTCAATATCTGTCCCTGTTGCATCACTTCCCGGTATTTTTGTTCCTCCCGCGCTTTCCATTGCGTTCCACCTCCTGTTACCGTGTTTCTCTCTGCTGCAAAACGGAAGACTGTTCTCCACTGTACCTTCCATCGACGTACTCCGCCGCTGGAATATCGCCAGCCACCTCCAGAACACTCTGCCACCTCCGTGCTGTTTCCAAGCAGGGAGCCTCCATAATTACCTCAGGTAAGCTTTGTATATTCGGTGTAATCTCTAGCACTTGAACTCCTATCTGGTCATCCTCCATCTCCAACGCAGGTTGCTGGACTGCTGCCATCATGCAGCGTGACGTCAACACAACTCCCTACTGACGGCAACCAGGCAGCCAGTAGGGAAATTTCCCCGGTGTCCTGGTCAAATTTCACTCATTCACTAAAAATACCACCAACAGCTTAATCTGATTTAAGGTCAGTTGGCATTCATCTTTATCCCCCTCTCCTGGGTCGTGCCTGAAAGTAGGCAGGATTTGTCTAGTGCACTTAACCCAGTCAACAAAAAACAAATAAATAAAATAAATAAATAAAATGTACGAGGAGTTTTTGTGCAGAGTGAGGGGAGAGCCGGAAAGTAATTTTTTGTTTTGCCGTCAGGCAGGATTGGTATGAAATCCTGCTCTTGAGGTTCAGCCAGATTGGTACGATCATACAGATCACAGGTGTCTGTATACCTGTCCACGCCAGCAACCAGTCGGCAAGCTTTATTAAGAATCATTTTGATTTTATTGAGGGCAGTGTCAGTTGTGGACACTAGCCCATAATCTATTATTGAAAGGACAGAACTTGTTACAGCCAGATGGAGGGCATCAGGGATCAGGCAGTACCTGTGTCTGTAAAGGAGTGCAGTTCTGGAGTTAACTGCCTTACAGACCAGGTTTGTTTGTTCATGGTAGGAGATGGAGCTGTCAAGGGTTATGCCCAGATATTTAAAGTTATTGACCTTTTCAAATGGTGTACTGTGCCATTGAGGATGGACAATTGAGTTGATTTGTGTTGGTTATGGGATTGGCAAATATCATATCCTTGTTTTTTTGTAGGTGAGAACAAGTTTATGGAACCCAAACCAGGATTCTACTTTTAAGTGAAACTATGCTGGAGGATGATTTCAAGGGGGCGAGGATCAGGATGACTTGCAAAAATAACTGTGTCATCCACATAAAGGAATTGAGGAAAAGGCTGAAAAGAAGTAGGCTGAGAATGGAGCATAATTCAAGTAATCACTCTCACCCTACTCCTTGTATCACCCAACCATACTCCTCCCCCCCAAACTCCCTAAACGTTAAAGGATACAGAGAGGAGATGAAGTGGGCCAGTGGTGAAATGTTGAGAAGTCGTAGGAGTGGATAGCTTCCTTCGCTATTTTTTCATAATTGAAATAACATCTTGAACAGCACACCTGACTGAAAATGTAACAATTGCCGGCTTTTAAAGTTGTTATTCTGTTTTTTGTTGTTGTTGTTGTTTATATGTGTTGAATTTCAACTCAGGGGAAAAAAGCATAGCATTTTATTTCCATATAGCTTTTTACCACTTCAGTGATCCCGTGTCCATCCCCACCTTCCCTCGGCCGACACTCACCTCCTCCGGATCTACCCAGAGCCAGTCCCCTACAGATTGCCTCCTGTGGTGTGAATGAGGTTGTGGGATGTCCCCCCCCCCAATAGTTCACATCCCAAATTTGTGTGGGTGTCCGGATGGTGGCATGGACCCAGGGAGATGCGCAGAATGGTGATCCACTGTCGGGTCCTCATTTCTGGTTTTCTGGCCCTTGTTCCCCTGCCTAGAGATTTTGACAGGATGTGTAAGTGGAGGTGTGCACACAATGTAGGCTCTCAGCCCCTCCCTTTGAGCTGCTTGGACCTGCACTGCCGTCAGGCCTCCACCCAATGGCAGTCTAGGGCTGAGTCAACTGGACATCCATCCCTGAGAGAGGTGAGCAGTCCCTGGGGCACTCAATCCTCTCTTGCCCCACCTACCCCTGGCAACCCATGCTTGTTCCTGAACATGGGTCATCAGCATGGCAGGAGGTAAGGCAGTGGATGCCTCAGCCCTCCACGCCATTGGGCCCGCTAAGCATGTCATTTTTTCAGCTATCTTCTAAATGGTCCATGCATGCATAAAATTTTCAAATTTGAAACCTTTGTAACATAAAAATTAAAAATATATTTCATAATGAATTTGTCAAAAGACCCTAGTCATGAAAAGCTCTAATGAACCCATAAGTTTCACAATTTAAATTTGCACCCTAAAGAGGGAAATTTGGGTGGAATTGGTATGGGTACAGTTAGCAACACATTAAGGTGGGGGGTGGTGTACAGGCACCCAAACCAGACAGTAGATATTGATAGGAGTGCTGGGAGAAAAATGAAGAGGGTAGTCACAAAGAGAAGGGTTGTACTAATTGGAGACTTCAGCCTACAGATACAGACTGGTAATTTCCATTGGCCAAAAGTTCAAGGAGCCAGACACTGGTAGAGGTAATGCAGGAGAAAAGGCAGAATGGGTTTGTGTCAGGCAGATCATGTCAAACAAACTTGAGAGACTTCTTTGATTGGGTCATGAAGGCAGTTCATAAGGGCCATATTATATCTGGACTTTAGCAAGACATTTGACTCTGTGCCCCATAGAAAACTTGTGAAAAAGCAGAGAGATCTGGGGATGAGAGACAAATCAACTAGGTGAATTAGTAACTGGCTGGGGGAGGGAGAAGAACTCCAAGGGTAGCTGTCAATAGGGAATACTTGGTGGTTAGACAGGTCACTAGTGGGATACCACAGGGTTCAGTCCTGTGGCTGGTCCTTTTCAATATATTTATCTGTGATATGGGGGAAGAAATCCAGGGTAAAACCAGCCTCTTTGTAGATGATACTGAAATTGGAGGCAGGGTGGATACATCAGAAGGAATATAGGGAATACAAATGGACCAGGACAGATTGGAAAATTCATCTAAGATATGGCAACTTAGATTTAAAGCCAAAGAGTGTGAGATCATGCATATTGACGAAAGAAATATGAAAACAGAGCACTGGTTTGGGGGGGAGAGAGGGTAGAGCAGATGTTAGAGGAAAGGGACCTGGAGATCATCATAAGCAGCAATTTAATGTCCCATGCCCAGTGCCCAAATTCATTTGTAATTTTTGATCAGAAAAGATGCACTACGCTGTAGGCTACAGGGAAGGTACATAGGATGTTTGAGTGCCTAGGGAATGGGTTTGCTAGCAGAAGGATGGAAGGAAGATATTCCACCCCTATACAATTCCTTGGTCAGACCTCACACAGAGTAATGTGCACAGTTCTGGAGTTCACATCTGAAGAAGCACAGGGACCTCTTGGAAGCTGTGTGCTTGAGGATCACAAAAATAATTAAGGGGCAGTAGGGGAATATGTCAGTGTCAGTGGCTCAGTAGGTAGCACACTCGCCTCTGAGGCCGGGAGATCAGAGGGCTGTGGGTTCAGTTCCCACATCTGGAACTTAGGTTAATATCCCAGTACTGACACTATAGTGCAGCATGAGAGGGGTGCTGCACTTCTGAGGTGCCGCCTTCCGGATGAGATGTTAAACCGAGGTCCCATCTGCCTGGGCTGGTGGTAGTTCAGGTGGATGTTAAAGATCCCATTGCAGTTATCGAAAAGAGTAGGGAAATTTCCCCGGTGTCCTGGCCAAATTTCCCTCATTCACTAAAAACACCACCAACAGCTTAATCTGGTTCAAGGTCAGTTGGCATTCATCTGTATCCCCCTCCCCCGGGTCATGCCTGAAAATAGGCAGGATTTGTCTAGTGCACTTACCCGGTCAACAAAAACTAAATAAATAAATGTATCAGTAGAGGCTGGAGAGTCCTAATATGTACACACTGGAGGCTGGGGAGGGGGGCATGATAGAGACCTTTAACTACCTAAGGGGTATTAATAAAGTGGACAGCAGTGCCCTACTGACAAGAAGTGAGTGCAAGGTAATGATGCCATGAATGGAAACTGGTTGGGGGGGACACTTTAAGGGGGAGGTAAGGAAGCCCTTCTGTACAGAAAAGGTTGTGGAGAAATGGCATACGCTGCCAGAAGAAGTAATCAACATGTAGTCTATCAATGGCTGCAGACACAGCTGGGATAGTCACAGTAGAATAGTTTAGAATAGTAGAATGCCCAGGACATTGATTCAGCCCTATCACACTTCACTGCCATCCTCACTCACTATTAGAACACTCATGTCCCCTCAAAAAAACAAAAAAAAAAACAGTTAAATGCTCCCACTACCCCTGGATTACACCTGACTTCCTACAGCTCTGCAAAACCGGGGACCAGGCTTGGTCTCGCTTTAAGGCCTCCACTCTGACTCTGACCACCAGCGCTACAGGTACCTCAGAAAATCCTGCACTATGACTATCCGTGCAACCAAGGTCCATTACTTCAACTCCAGCCTTCAATCCAATCTAAGCTCCACCCACCTTCTGGAAAATAGTTCACTCTCTTTTCAACCCCCCAACCCCAACCAGACCCCTGCACCCCAAGCTGACAGTTCACTGGTCTCAGACCATCTTGCTGTTGCCTCCCTCTTCAACAAATACTTCACAACTTGCACAGCTCCCTCTCAGTTCTCATCCACTCCCCAACCCCCATCTTTGTCTGGTTTTCACTTGCCTCCCATTTCCCCTCAGGACTTCTTCCTTGCCCTCAAATCTCTCAACCCCTCCAAATATAGCCCTGATGGCTTAGACACCAAACTCCTCCACATTTCTGCCCCCGCCATTCTCCTCCCACTCCTCCACCCACCTTCTGAACCTCTCTTTCACCCTTTGCACTGTCCCCCTCATCTGGAAAACCACTAAGGTACTCCCGATCCACAAAGGGGGTGACCCATCATCCCTCGGCAACTACAGGCCAATCTCTTTCCTGCACACCCTAGCCAAACTGCAGGAGTTGCTAGCCCATTCCAGACTAGTCAACTTCCTTGACTCCTCCTCCTTCATATCCCCCTTCCAAGCTGGCTTCAGAAAAAAACACTCATAAAAAACACTCCACAGTCACCTCCCTTCTCTTCGTAACTGACTCTGTCCTTACAGGGATGGACAAGGGCCTCATCACAGTGGCTATTTTTATTGACCTTGCGGAAGCTTTTGATTCAGTTTCCCACCCCTTCCTCTTAAGCAGCCTCAGCCGGTCTCTTCTCTTCAGCAGTGCAGTGGTTCCACACCTATCTGACCAACCGCCAACAATCTGTGCAGGTGGGTACTGTTTTATGTCTCCACTCCCCATTCTCGACAGTGTCCCCCAGGAATCTGTCTTGATCCCCATACTATTCTTGATTTTTCTCAATGACCTCCCCTCCATCTGTTCCTCCTCCCATAGTCATATGTATGCTGACGATACTGTCATTTACACAGCTGGCCCCCCCCCACATCCGCTGTATCACCCTCACTACAGTGAGACTTCCAGAATGTAGTATGCTGGTTTCAAGCCAGTCAGCTCAAAGTAAATACCAAAAAGATGGTATCAATGACCTTTGGCACCAGTCAAAAGCTATCAAGGCTATCTCCTCTCCCTGTGTTCTCCATCCTCGATGGCACCCAAGTGGAGGTTGTCCACAACTGTAAATACCCCGGTGTGTGGCTAGACAGCAACCTAGACTTCCCAGCACACATCAATGCTGTACACTCAAAACTCTGCCCCAAACTTGGCATTCTCTATCAAAACAAGGATTGTCTCCCCACCGACATATGCAAGGCCTGGCTTGTCAAAATGATCCTACCCATTTTTGACTATGCAGAGCCCAGACCCTCCCTCTTTAGGCTTGACACCCTCTTCAGTGCCTTTTGTCGTTTTGCTACTAACTCCCCTCCCTGCACGTATCACTGCTTCATTTATTCCAGTCTCTCTGTCACCCCCTTATCCTCACATCATTTCTCCCACTGCTCCTCCCTCATTGGGAAGTACTAGCCCCCCCAAGTGTCATCTCTACTGTGCCCCTCTGCTACCTCTTCCAATCCCCTTCATTCCAGAGACTCCCGTTCCTTCTCAGTTTCCCACCTTTCCTCTATCCCTAGTCAAGCAGCCTTCTCCTACCATCTCCTTTCTGTTTGGAACCGGCTTCCCCCTCTTCTTAGACATGCACCATCCCTACAATCACTAAAATGTTTACTAAAGTCACCCTCCCCACCATCTTTCTCCTGTCTCTCGCTCCCCTAACACTTCCCCAACCCCTCTCCCCTTTCTTCCTCCTCCCTATTGCCCTTTCCCTCCTCTCCTCTTCTCTCTCTCTCTCTCCTCTCTGCCCTACCCCTCATCTCTCCCCACTGCTGTCCCACCCCTTTACCTACTTGCACCTATACACTCCCCTCTCCCTCATCCGAGGGCCTTGCCTCACTACATTAATCTTCCTGATCCCCCCCCACCACCACCGTGTAGCCCATGGAAATCTTTATCCGACACTATTTATAATAATACTCCTTTCTACCTCTGGGTATTTATTTTCTCTATTTATGTTTTTTTATGCCTGTAATGTACTTTGCACTTTATAACTGCTGATGTTGTTTTATTTCATTGTAACAGCTGCTGTTTTGTTGCATTTTACATTTCCCCCCAGGTGACACCTGGAAATGAACACTGGCCCAGCGTGCCTTTCCCGGTTACCAAACAAATAAATAAAATAAAAATAAAACACAGGAGGGAGGGGAAGTGGGCAGTTAAGTGAAGGGGATGAGTGGACTAGGGAGGGGGCTATTGAAATACAGTTAGGACCATTACTGGACTAGCTCCAGTCCAGAATTAGGCTGGGTGTGGATGTAGACAGGTATTGGACTGACTCGATGGGCCATTGGACCTGTTTCTGCCAGGGTCATACTTATTTCTATGTAAATCTTTGTTGTTTTTTTGCTATATGTAAACAAATAAAAAGCATCTTAAAAATGGAGATTTTAACATAAATTCACAAACAATAACTTTTAAACTATCAAACAGATTTCTGTACAGTCTACCAAAAGTGAACCCCTAGACTGAGACTGTGCACACCAGATTTCATGGGCCCAGGCACTAGGACAACTGAGATATAAGCTGTCAAGGGGGGCACAGTGGAGCTTGGGAAATATGGTGCCTGAAATGTGAAGCTAGTCACTTGGATCATAGAATTTATTTTTTTTTTGCTGTGTTTAGTGACTTATTTTGTGTAAATTTTCTCAGAGCCTCATCAAGTTTGGGTGGCTGTCTATGAAGGAAACAATCAGCTGTAGGAGTGGCAGCAACGAAGGTGAATTCAGCTGTGTCAACAGATACCATCGAAAATGTTCCGGGGGAAACTTTACAATCCCCAGGTCTCAAAATATCAAGACTCATTAATAGTGTGGCTAATTTTGGTTGCAAACTGACTGGACTGTCTGGCAGGATAATAATACTGGAAAGCGATATGCATGGGTTAAAGGCTGAGAATGCATAATTTAAAACGATAGAAACTAATATGGGTGCTACAGTGCTGCTAACAAAAGAAAACCAGCATCTAAGATCAAGATTAGAATCACTGGGAAACCAAGCCTGACCGATATTTGATTGTTAGGGCTGCCAAGGAGGACTACCTTGCCATGTTTGTTAGAGATGGGATGCCATATACTCTTCTGGAAGTGACTGAATGGGAGACCTTCCATGTTTCAAAGGCTTACTGGGTGATACCTCCTGGTTGGCAAATGGCGGGGAACTCTCCATAGACTGTTACTACTGTCCTGGAGTGATTGGAAACCTGAGACAAGATTCTTGGCGTGATCAGAAGAAAAGTCCCTTTACTGTTTGAGGGACACATACTTCACTTATTCCCAGGCATTAGCTATGTTATCCAGCAATGTAAGAAATTAGTCCATGTAGTCAGAAAGGTTCTGAGGAAGTTGCCGTACCACATGGTATTCTATTCCCAATATGACTTTGGGTAGTGGTGGATGGTAAGATCTTTGTTTTTACCAATGTATTAGAAGTGGGAAAATGGGCAGAGAAAACAGAGGCAGTGACGGTGACAAGGAGGCAGCAGCAGGTAGAGGAATCTAAATCACAATAAGAAGAGGGCTGAGTGGTTTGGAACTAAATGCAGACTCAGTTTACCTTATTTATGGTTATAAGTGTGGTCTAACCATTTACATGTTTTACAACCACCTTTATCATAATAATGTAAAGTTCTTAGGATTTTTTTCTTAAATGTTTATGTTCACAACATTAGTATGGATCAACAATGCAAAAAAAGACACGTTTCTAAGTTTTAAGATATGCTGTTTGTATTTTGCTAAATCATTTCTTAATGCCCCTTCTACATCAGTGCCTTCTGCCTATCCAGCCCCATCACACACCATTCCTGGGACTGATCTTGATTATGAGTTCCCCACGGATTGCCCCCTGTAGTAGGCCCAGGAGAGGGAGGTCCATTCACCACCTGGCAGTCATATTGGGAAGAGCCAGGGCCCAGCTGATGGTGTGGGACCTGTGGCAAGCAGGGGATTCATCCTGCCAGCAGAATTCACTTTTTCTTGTATTGCCCCAAACCCGCCAACTTCCCCTCTTTTGAGTCATGCCTGACATGACCTCGCATGCTACTAGCATGCCCCTGTGGCAGAGACAAGCTCCCTGGCCTGCTGCAGGGGTCACAAGAGTGGCAGAACTTAATACCTGTCTGACTTCTTTGGCTCACTTCTGAACCTAGTTCACCAGTGTAGGAACATGCAGCACTACTCACTGAGCCAGCGGGTGACCACTATTATTATCAGTGAATCTGCTGCATGAGACATGACACAGTTTTGCTTAATCTCTGCTATACTGGCACCTCTTATGGCTTTTATGGGCTGAGTAATTCTTTAGGTGATGCAAGGTAACCTCTCTTATAACGGAGAGCTGGACATTTGTTTTAAAAATGTATCACAACAAGTTTTTGGCTCGCAACTCATGAGCTTACTAAACATAGCAATATTTAGTTTAATCTGTTAGGATGGACTTTATTGGAATTTACCCTCTGATGGGGTGTTGTTATATGCAAGATAATATTAACTGCCTTTTTATTAAGGGGCCCTTGGGTCCTACTGGTTGTAATATCTGTATGTACCATTTCTCATACAGACATGTATTTCAAGGTTTCCTTGAAAATTAAATAAATAAAAAGTTAGAGAGATGTAAGCTGTCAAAACCCCAATTTTTGACACAAACACAAACTCAACCTTAACATACAGGCTCTACCACACCTGTATAATACAGTATATACAAAATTGGAGTGGACTCTATTCATTATTAGTTGTTGTCTGCCAAGGAGGAAAAAAAATCATCTTTACAGAGGACTCAATCAGAGAAGATAAGCTGTCTGTTTATGTACTAAATATCTGAGACACAATCACAGGCATGAAATACATTTATCAATAAAACAGGACAAGAATGACTGATGGAGGAAATAAGGAATCAACACTGCAAAAATCGAAAACTCTCACATCTCTAAATCTGAAGGAACTAAAACAATAAAATAGTATACAAAGTACAGTTTCGTACTTACCGTAACTGTAAATCTTTGAGAGAATCTCTTGCAGTAGGTACTACTTTTGGGAGCTCGTCAGAGGGCGCACTTCCAGATGGTCGCTTTCTCCAGCAGTGCAAAGTGGGGGCCGCCCATCCATGATGTCATCACTCCTTGCAGGTATAAAGGAAGTGGGCAGCCCCGAGTATCCCAGTTCCCAGCCGGCTACCAGCTCACTGAGCATGGCTCCGAGGGAGAACCGAGGAGACTAGTGGTCCCCTCCCTGTGTGAGTGGTACATAAAAATTGCTTTCTTCGAGAAAGAGGGGGATGGAGGGCGGGAACGTACCTGCTGAAGAGAGACTCTCGAAGATCTACTGTTATGGTAAGTACGAAACTGTACTACCTGCTTCAAGGGTATCTCTTGCAGCAGGTACTACTTTTAGGATGATTCCCAAACAGTCCTTGTAAGGATGGGAGGTTGTCATGAGAGTAGTCCTCAGAGGACGGCACGGCCAAAGGAAGTCCGGCGCCTGGAGACAATAGCTAGACTGTAATGTTTTATAAATGTATGGATAGTAGATCATGTAGCTGCATCACATATGTCCAAAATAGATACCCCTCTGAAGCAGGCTGCTGAGGTGGAGAGGGCTCTAGTGGAGTGGGCATGTACATTGCCTTCTAGTGGTTTTTGTGCTTTAGCATAACAGTATGTGATGCAGTGTGCTAGCCAGTTTGATAGTGTTTGTTTTGTCACTGGTAGTCCCTCTTTTTGGGAGGCAAAAGCCACAAAGAGCTGTTGTGATTTTCTATTGGGTTTGGATCTAGTAATATAGATCTTCAAAATATGATGTACATCCAAGGTAGGCAGTAATTGCTCCCCTGGGTTGGCATGGTTGGGGAAAAAGACTGGTAGATTTATTGATTGGTTTAAGGTAAAATCTGATACCACTTTTGGGAGAACAGCTGGAGTGGTGCGCAGTGAGACCCTGTCTTTATGGAAAATTAAGTAGGGTTCCTCAGACATAAGAGCCTGCAGTCCTGAAATGCGGTGAGCTGAGGTGATGGCTATCAGGAATAAAGTTTTCCATGATAGGTATCGCATATCTGAGGACTCAGCCAGTTCGAATGGCTCTGTGGTGAGCTGTTTGATTAAAAAATTGAGATCCCAAAGTGGGATTGGTCTGCAGAGAGGGGGCTTCATGTGCAGAATTCCTTTCAGGAACATTCTTGTGAGGTCCATCTGTGCTATTGTTCTGTTTCTAGTTGGTTCATGGAAGTCTGAGGTGGCCGCCACATGGATCTTGATGGAGGAGTGTCCCAGATTTTGTGTGGACAATTCTGGGAGGTACTCTAGTATCTCTAAAAGGGGGCAAGAAAAGGAGTAGATTGACTTTTTGGCTGCCCAGAGGGCAAATCGTTTTCACTTGTCTTGATAACACTTCCCTGTGGAAAGTTTTCTTGCTGCTAATAGAATTTGGTCCACTTTTTCAGAGACATTATGCCTGTTATGAAGGTGTTTTTAGGAGCCAGGCATGTAGGTGCAGAGATCTTAGGTTGGGGTGGAGGATTGCACCTTGCTGTTGGGTCAGCAGATCTGGTGACAGAGGCAGAGGCATGGGATCTCTGATTGCCAATTGTTGTAGCAGGGGAAACCATATTTGTCTGGGCCAGAATGGCGCAATTAGGATCATTGTTGCTGGTTCCTCTGTAGCTTGAGTAGGACTCTTTGGAGAAGTGGGACGGGGTGGGGAGGCATACAAGAATTTCCCCATCCATGAGAGGGATAGTGCATCTATAGTGTGACCCGTTTTGTCTGGAACAATGGAACAAAATGAAGGTAGCTCGTGGTTCATTGGGGAATCAAAGAGGTCCACCTCTGGCGTGCTCCATTGTTGGAATATTGTCTGGAGGAGAGATGACTTGATGGTCCATTCATGGCCATGTGCGTGTCTGCTTAGGTGGTCTGCTAGGACATTTTGTACCCTTGGTACATGAACTACTGTCAGTGTTAGGTTTTGTTGAATGGCTGTGTGCCATACTCAGCATGCCTGTTGGCACAGAAGTTGGAATCTGGTACCCCCTTGTTTGTTGATGTAGTAGACCACTGCTGTGTTGTCTGACTGTATCAGTAAGGGACCTGGAGACAGGTATTATTGGAATGTCTTTAGTGATAGTCATGGCTGTCACTTCTAAGGTGTTTATATGCAACTTTGCCATGGTTATGTCCCATTTGCCATGGGTTTGATACTGTTGACCCAAGTGAGCACCCCAATCTGTGGTCAAGGTTTGGCTGGGTAGTGGCATTTGGAAGGGCATTCCTTTTTCCAGATTGGAACTGTTTTTCCACCATTTGAGTGCTGTACTTAAAGTGGGGGTGACCTTGATTTGGTCCTCTAAGTTGCCTGTATGTTGGTGCCACTGTGTTCTGAAGGCCCATTGGATTAGCCGAATGTGGAGCTGAGTGTGGAACATTGTGGAAATGGCTGCTGTCATGTGTCCTAAGACCTTTATAATTTGTCTTGCTGTGACCATTGGGACTGAGCTGTACTCGTTCACCAGACATATTAGGCTTTGACGTCTGTCTTCTGGCAAAAAGTCCTTTGCTGCCATAGTGTCTAGAATGGCTCCTATGTACTGGAGGTTTTGGGATGGGACTGTTTGAGACTTAGGCAGGTTCACTGCTATGCCCAACTGTTCGAAGAGATGCAATGCTGCAGTCAGGGACTGGATGAGACTTTTCCTGGTGGAGGCTTTTATCAGCCAATCATCAAGATAGTAGAAGAAAAAGTGGCCTTTCCTTTTGAACATGGTAGCTACCACTGCTAGGTATTTTGTGAATGTTAGGTGTGCTGATGAGAGGCCAAATAGCAGTGCCTTGAATTGATCGTGTTCTCCCAGCAGGTTGAAATGTAGATGTTTGTGATGTGCTGGGTGTATTAAGATATGAAGGTATACGTCCTTCATATCCAGGACACAAAGTCAGTCCCCTTGATGTAACAGGGGGAGGATGGTGGTTAGTTTTACCATACAGAATCTTTTGTATTGGATAAACTTGTTTAGGCCTCGTAAATCCAGCACCAGACACAGATCCCCTGTCTTCTTTGGAATAAGGAAGAAGTGGGAGTAAAACCCCCAACTTTGTTGAGTTGTGGGGACCGATTGGATTGCCTTTTGCAGCTTTAATGCTTGCAGCTCTTCTAGCAGGATGGGGATATTTTCCCTTGGGTAGGTAACTCATGGCGGTGGATGTAGGTGGAAACTATATAAGTTCGAGAGTGTGACCTGATTGTATGATCTGTAGCACCCACTTGTCTGATGTTATGGATGTCCAGGCCTCTAAGTGGCATGAAAAGTGGTCCCCCACAGCCTCTGAGGCTTGTTGAGGAGGGGTGGGGAGGACCTGAAATGAGTCAGTTTGAAATGGTGTAGCCACCCCTTGTAGAGGCGGTGGAACGGCCTCCCTTGGAGCTCGCAGAGGTAGGTCTGCTTTGAACCTGTTGTTTACCTCTATAATATTGTCTGTCTGTGCCTCTATGATGCCCTGTGTGACAAAATTGGTAAGGCTTTGAGTATCTTCTCTGTACTGCGGGCTGGGGAGTATGGTACATACCATGCAGTGACCGAAGTGTATGGCCAAAGGCCTGCAGGTCATCAAGAATGGTTTGTGTGGTTGAACCAAATATTTTTTCCCCCATTGAAAGGTGCATTCAGTATTTCATTCTGGACATCCGAGGTGAAGCCTGAAACTCGGAGCCACGCGTGACGCTTCAAATTGATTCCTATGGCAGAGGATCTGGCTGAGGTATCCACCACATCATAGGCTGCCCTGAATAAGCGGCATGAGAGATTGGTGCCAGTGTTGAAAGTGGCTAACAGTTTGTCCTTTTCTTCTGATTGAGGTAGTTTGTGTGCCACCTCAGCAGTAGCTGTCCAAAGTGTTTTCTGGCACTTAAGCATATGGTTCATATAGTTTATGGTTCTTATATTCAGTGTAACCCCTTGATAAACCTTCTTCTCCATGTGGTCTAGACATCTAGACTCATTGTCGGGGTAGGGAGCTCAGATGTTTTGGGCTTTTTGGTCCTATTGTGGGCTGCACAGATCTCCACTGAATCTGCTTATGGTGTCACAGCAAAATATGCATGGTCGATAGGTGCCTCATATAGGTGGTCAGCCTTTCTAGGTGCTGCGGGAATGTCCGCAGGTTTATTCCAGGCAGTCAGTATCGCATCTTGATAAAAGGGAATCAAAGGCAGGACTACAGTGGCTGGGTCCTCTGGGAGTTCCAGATAGTCTGCCAGATTTTGTCATTACCTTTTGGGTTCCCTTGTGGTGAAACCCATGGCTTTCTGGATCTGTGCCATAATTTCTAAGAATGTTGGATCATCTGGGGGCGAGACCAGTGTAAGGCGGTCATATTCCCCTTCAAGGGAGGATATAGTGGAATTAGTAGAGGGTAGTCTCAATCCATCCTCAGAGTCATCAGTGTCCTCATATTCTTCTTCCTCCTCGTAAATAGACTCTTCCTCCAAGGAATGGTAAAGTGGAGACTATGAGAGGTCTCTTATTGGCACACAAGTGGCCTATGGTCAAAAACATTTTGGTGGAGGAGATGGTAAGGAAGAAGGCACATGTCTGGCTGCCTTTGAGGGTTGGGAAGGCTGTAAGCCTTGTATGACTTGCAGTACTGTTTGTACCACTGTGGCCACATCCATTGAGGTAGTATTGGCCGTAGGCTGCTGAGGTGGCGCTTGAGGTGGGGGCACCTTGGCCTGTGAGCTAAGGGGTATGATGGATGATATGGGGCGAGGCTGTGGCTACAGCCGAGTCCCTGGCAGGGAGTGGCTCAATCCCCTAGCTTCCATTTACATTTCCCTGTGTGTTGCCACTTGAGAAGGTGGTGGCAATTTTGGGAGTACAGAAATGGAGAATCCTTTCTCCTTTATAACACACCCCTGCTCCACTGATGGTCTCATCGATGGGGACTGAAAGGGTGAGGTTTGCAAGTGGTGAAATGAAGGTGTCTGTGGGGAGGCTGAACAGTCCTGTCTCGAGGATTATGTCACCATCGATGAATGGCTCATAGCTGTGGAACTGACTGATGAAGTAACGACAGTCAATGCAGCATTGAATGCTGTTGATGAGAGGACTGGCAGAGCCACCGTCTATGAGGATTTAGGTTTTTTCTGTCAAAGGGTTTGAAACCACTGTTGATGACAACCTAGAGGTCATCATTGTCGATGAGTGGGATCGCTTTCCTTCAGAAGATGGGGTTCTGCCTCTATGTTTGTGTTTAGAGCTGTGTTTTGAGGTTTGTGATCCTGTTTGGGAAGATGAAGCGTGGAGCTGAGGCCCCTTCTCTAGCAGAGCAATCTTCTGTTCCATAAGATATGATTCTATGTTTTGCAGTCATCATCAGCGAGTTGCCTGGCTGAATTCCCTGCAGATGGAGCAGTCAAAAGACGTTGTGTGTGGCCCCAATACACTGTACGCAGACTTGATGACTGTTTAGACATTTGGATAAAATGCGTTTAATGTGAATGGCAAGCTTATTGGTGTGTTCTCATTGTTGATGCACTTGTAACCCCCCTACAAATGGGGGTTCCCAAAAAGTCTTCTTTGAGCTTGCCTAAATGCTCACTGCCAGGCTGGTGTCCTGCATTTTAGCAGTTTAAATGTGATTACCAGAGCCTGTATAGCCTCTGTGTACTGTCTCTTTAAGAGCTGCCTATTGCAGCATAAGTAATCTGAGATGGAACTCTGTTGAAAGATGTAACTATTTGCTGAAAATCATTTAAAGTGATAATGATAATGTAGTTTGTCTAACCTGCTTTCTTTGTAGCAAGGACTCTTTTGTTTGTCTCTACTGTCTTGGTTCTGGACTGCAAATTGGACCAATCAATTCTGGTGGGACCTAAAATGTAGCCAGACTACAGGAGCTGTCTGAATTCAAAATCTGTAGGAACTGTAGTTTGTTTTTTTTTATGTCTTTTTTGCAACTGAAGGGGGAGCTCTTGCTTTGACTGACAACCAAATCAGCCAACCAAACATTTTGGATCTTGGGGAAGTCCCAGTCTGTGTTTCTGTTTTCGGCTGGCACAGCTCAGTGATTCCATGGTGTTGTGGGGCTCAGGAGTGGAGGGTAGTGCCGGTTGGCTACTATATCATTTGATAAGGACACGGCTCAGATGATGTAGTAGCCAATCAGGATGCTTGATTTGTTTAGCCCATTTTATAACAGTTAATATACTTGCTGATGACAATACTAACAAGAAGATATTATGATATATTACATGGGTAGGCTATCGTTCCCATTTAAAAAGGGAACTGAAAAAAATCTCATACTCGTTCCTAGTAAAGTGGTGGTGACATCAGCAAAAATAACACTAACCTGATAATCATGATATCCTCAATGAAATAACACTATCCTGATGATGCAGTCCTGACTTAGTGATCGAATATCACCAACCTTATAAATCATTTGTGATGACATCAATAAAAAAATGAAACTTTCCTACCTAAGCTTCAAAAACCATACTTTGATAAAAAAAATACTTTCACTGCATTTTGTGTACCCTCCAACAAAACTGAAAACACTCACAATTTTACACAAGCCTTGCTAAACCAAATTAATTACTGCATGGCCTTCAGCACCCCACTTGACCTTCTACTGCTGCAGTATACAAAGTTGAAGAAATGAGTCAAAACCAGAATCATAGCAGCAACACAGACTTACATCTCAGCTGGATCATTCAAGATTAAAAAACAAGATGTTAGAAAGCAAAACATTATACATTATAGATATGAAATTTAATCCCCCACCCCAAGCACAGAGAAGTATGCAAATCCACACACAGATAAATGCAATGCAGCATTTAGACTAATTAAAATCTGACTCAAACTTTAAAACTAAACCATGGAACCGGATTTCTCTGAAAACTACAAGCTGTGAACTCAGAAAGACATCAGTGAGACTCCATGTTGAAACTCTATGCTAAACACAAACAACTGAATGTGACAACTTCCTTAATCTCAAACTATATCTAAAAAACACAGAACTGAACAATTAAAACCTCCACACACTTAGATAACTACAGACGTTTTACAGTTTTCAAAACCTACAAGTAAGAAACCCAGTTCTCACTACATATTCAGATTTTAAACTGATTCAGAAACAAAGCACCATGGTGGAAGCAGGCATGCTGACTGATCCATTGAGACCTAAAGCTACCCCACACTCACATCTAAGATAATTCAGTTGCACTCAGAATTGCCTCACTGACTCCTTCACTACTAAAAATTAAAAAAAAAAATCTCAGAAAAAAGTTAAAATCCAGTTGTTTTTAACTACCCAAATGTAATATAACACACAAACACTAGTAAAGGTTTGCAGTACTGTGACTAAAAAATTGCAACTTGGGGTGGGGGGAGGTAATAAGACCACTTATCCTCTGGCTTAGTAATTGGGCTGCACTTTGTCTAGCAGTTGTATTTAAATGTATATACTGCATGTTCGCCCTTTGCACTGTCTTTGCACAGACTTGCTATGTTTGCACTGTTGGTCTGCTGTCCATAAGTCATTACATGTGGCTACAGTAAATGTTCACAGTTGGTCTAAATGCTGTTTTGAATCTGTATTTTACTTTGAGAAATACATCTACTTTGTTTTTGCTTGTCTGGTATTGAGGGACTGGAGATCAGGAGTGCAACTTCCAGTTTTGTTTGGGGTCATGCGAACCTTGTTGATACCCTTGAGTATGTGGAAGACTGAGGTCATTATGCTATTGGCTGATACGACATGTCCTGGCACAAGGGGACTCATTCAGTGAACTGGTTCTTATAAATGTCTCCCTTGAATCGTCCTCCCTTCAAGGATGTTGAATGTCCCCTATTTCCTTTCATCCTTGTGCATCATAAAGATCATTTCTAGTCTGATGGTATTATCCTTTTTAGATATTAGAATACTGTAATCCTCAGAGTCTCTTCTTTTCCATAGCACACAGTCCTGGGTCATCTGGTCAATCCTCTTAGCTCAAGTTCTCCAAACCATCAACCATCCTGGTCACTCTCTTGTATACTCTCCCCAATATCCTTCCTCTGATAAGGGGACTAGAACTGCATACTGGGGGTGTTCATGAACTGTAGTTGAAACCAGGCTCTGCTACATTGTGCTACACTGCAGAGTTTATATGTAGTGTTATGTATTTAAACAATAAGGCTCGCCAGGGTGTGTGTTATTGTGTAATAACATCGCTCCTGGGGTGGGATGAAACATGAGGTGAAGCGGAATGCTTCCACCACCCCAGGAGTGATGTTATTACACAATACCACACACCCTGGAGTGCCTTATTGCTATTATACAATGGCTCGTCTGTTAATAAAAAAGGAAAAGGAAAAAAAACACATTTTTAATGTTTTTTGTGTTTGATTTTTGTGAGTGGATGTATACCATTTTAGAAAAAAAGTCCAGAATATTTCCCACCACTAGGCGGCACTGCAGTCTTACTGATGTTGCCTGGTCACTCATTTGTGTGCCTGTGTCCTGCATGCTGGTATGTTCGATATCCCCCCCCCCCATGGCAACTTGCTCGCCCCTTTAATAGGGCTATGTTTTATGTTTCTTTTTTTTTTTTAAGTATCTCTGCTGCAGTTAGTGTACAGCTTGGCTACAGTGCAGTGTGGTGGTAAAGTTTGCCCACCTGCTGACATGACAACGGTGCCAGGAAGAAGATGGGAAAGCCATTTGGTGGTACAGGTTTGGTTTTCTAACACTTTTCAGTTTTCAGTGGTGAGTACAGGAGAAGTCAGATGGGGATGGAAGATGTGCGACAGTGGACTGATTGTGGCAGTGGTCGGGTTTGTGTGTTTTACTCACGATCTCCGGTTACGCAATCACTAATTGGCAGTTTGACTTTTTTGCAGCTTTTCAATATTAGTCCATTCTGTGGAAAATTAAAAAAGAGGCATGTTGAAGCTGTAGCAATGTTTCATTCTTAGTGAATTTATCTTTTGGATGAGGGATGGAATGTGTATTTGGGGGAATCTTGTGGAGTGGTCTAGTGAGCAAGTGTGGCAAAGCGGTGCCACGCGCTACAATAGCTTCACTTCATTGTAAAAAAAAAAAACAGGTTTCGTGTTTTGGGGCCAGTGTGATGAGTGTTTAAAGCAGTCAGATTTTATATTTTGGGGATAGTGTGATGTGGTGGGTAGGAGGTTACATTTGGGGGGCTTCAGTCGTTTGCAGTGCTGACCTGGAGGTGCAGTAACTTGTGCAAGGGAGGCACAATTTCATGCTGTGTCATGTGGTCATGTGTGTGCCTGGACTTAATACAGTGATGTTATTGTATAATAACATCACTTTTCCAGGCACCCACTGACCAATCACAGATCAAGAAATTTCTTTGCCATCATATAATACATAATTCCAATCAGTTATTTAGAAAAATCTTTAAAATGACTTAATTTTTTCCTTTTTTTTATATTGATTCACGTGTAAAAGCAGAATCACTCAGAAACATATTAATCCTGATTACTAAATGTCAAACTGTAAACCTACAAACATTGTTTTATAGTGTAAGTTTTCTTTGTGACACTCAAGGACTACTGTAATTAGGGTTTTTCTAAAAAAAAGTACAAAACAAATAATAAACTTGATTCCACTCGAAAACCAACATTAATACATACATACACATGAAAGTGAGAAGTGAAGCTTGTTTTTAAAGCTTTTCTATAAACTCTTTTAGTGACAACTACAGTACCCGATACATGTAAAGTTGTCCTGTTGGCATCTTTTTTGAATGCTGAAAACAGGTATTACTTACTTTGCCCCTTCCTTTGCATTTTTGCCAATAAAGACATTTAAAGTAATGATTAAGGTGAGGTATATCCCTTTGTCTGTCTTCTCGAGTGCTTCCTACGTGTGCGATCTGTAGTGCCTGGGTTGGACTTCCGAGGAATCACTGGTCAGTTTGGGAGTGTTTGGTTGCATTTGGCTTGTAAACTCTGTAGTATAGTATGGTGTAGCATAGTGTATTGTTACCTGTGTGTAATCATCCTCAATTTACTCAGATGGAGCCTGACCAAGGATCTGTATCAGGTCATTATAACATCTCTAGACCTACTGATGAAGTTTCTTTTAATGAAGGCCATTATATTGTTTGTCTTGCTAGCAGCTGCCTCACACTGCTGTTCTCATTTTACTTTGCTGCTGATCAGTACTTAAGGTCTTTTTCCTGCTTGGGTCCCTAATCTCTGCTGTTGGTTAGTATTTTGCTTTTATGTTCATTTTTCCTAGATGCATCACCTTTTATTTTCCAGCATTGAATTTTAGCTGCCATTTTACTACCTGTTTCCCAAACCTGTCCAGATACTTTAGCATTTCATCTCTAACCTGTTGTGATGCAACTGCTTTTGCCATCTTGGTGCCATCAGTAAACTTGGCAAGCCTGTTGTTTTTAGTCACTTCTAGATAATGTATTGAGCAAAGTAGATCCCAGAATAGACATCCACGGAACGTTGCATGTTTTCATGATGATTGGTTACTATTTATCATGACTCACTGTGTCCAAATTGTTGTTTGTTTTGGAGGATCAAATTTTCAGCAATTTGTATTTCTTATGACAGTATTGCATTGTATTGACATCTAGCTGACTGGCCTTTAGTTCACTGGGTCTGCCTTGGAGCATTTTTTGAACATTGACACCACCTGGGCCACACTCTATTCATCAGGCACAGTTCTAACAGGCTCATTGAATATATTGCCAGTGGTATAGAGAATTTCTTCAGAGCAAGGAGGCAGCTAACTGAGGCAGCTAGAACATTTCTAACCAGGGGGTAAGTAAATAGATACTATGTTAGAAGTGTAGGATCTGCAGTGTGTATTGGGACCTTCAGTCAAGGTAAAAAAAATGGCAAGAGTACTTAACAGTGTGCTGGCCAGAGTTCAGGGGAAGGGAGGTGAAAAGAGTCCCTGAAGTTGGCTGAGGGGAGTAGAAGTTAATTGGTGGGTTGGGCCTAGGCAGAAGTGAAACAGTTGTCTGCATAGAAATGTAGAAACACAGAAGTTGTCAGCAGATAAGGACCTCTTGGCCCACCTAGTCTGACCTACTTTCTCTACATACTGTGCCACCGCAGACCCCACTTGATCTCTGGTCTTCTCCCCCCTTGCCTTACTTCTAAGGTCCCCTTGCGTCTATGCCATGCATGCTTGAATCCTTTTACTATTTTAGCACCCCCAACACCACCACCTCTGCTGGAAGGCTGTTTCAGGCATCCACAACCCTCTCCATGAAGAGTATTTCCTCACATCCCCTCTGAGCCTCCCCCCTTCCAGCTTCATAGTGTGACCCCTTGTCCTGGAGCATCTCTTTCTGTAGAAAATACTACCTTCCTGTACCTTATTAATACCAGCGAGGTATTTTAATTTTTTTGTCATATGCCCCCTTTCCCTCCTTTCCTCTAGAGAGTACGTATTTAGCTCCTTGAGTCTTTCCTTGTAGGGCTTTTGATGCAGGCCCTGCATCATTTTGGTAACCCTCCTTTGTACCACCTCCACCGTATCTATTTCCTTGTGGAGGTGGTGCCTCCAGAACTGGACACAGTTCTCAAGGTGGAGTCTTACTAGTCATCTATACAGGGGTAATACTACCTCCCTCTTTCTGCTGGTGATGACCCTCCGTATGTACCCGAGCGTTCTGCTAGCCTTTCCCACTGCCTTGTCACACTACTTTGCTACCTTCAGGTCATCAGAAATGATTACCCCTAGGTCCTTTTCCTGTTTTGTGGTTGCTGATACCTCCCCACTCAATTAGCACATTGCCCTTGGGTTTCTGTGCCCCAAGTGCATGATTTTGCACTTTTTTGCATTGAAACCCAGCTGTCACTCCCTTGACCACTGATCATCACTCATTCTTTCCACCCCCTGCAAACAGGCATTTTTTCTCTTCCAGCCCTTCTGCAGTGTTGCTAATAAAGACATTAAAGTGGACTGGGCCTAGTACTGACCCCTGTGGCACCCCGCTGGTCATCTTGCCTTTTAGAGTGGACCTAATTTACCACCACCCTCTGACTCCTGTTCTTTAGCTAACTTCTTATCCATTTTACTACTTTTGGACCCACTCCTAGGTTGACAGCTTGCTCACTAGTCTTCTGTGTGGAATGGTGTTGAAGGCCTTACTGAAGTCCAGGTAGGCCACATCTACCACTCCTCCCTGATCCACCTCCCTGGACCACCCAGTCAAAGAACTCGATCAGGTTTGTCTGTCAAGACCTCCCCCATGAAAAACCATGTTGCCTCTGATCTGTAATCCACCGGTTACAAGGAATTCCCCAATCCTTTCCTTCAGCAGCGATTCCATTACTTTACCCACTACTGAAGTCAGGCTGACATGTCTGTAGTTTCCTGCCTCCAAGTCCTCCCTATTTACACTTTTGTGTAGTGGGACCACATCTGCCCTCCTCCAGCCCCCCAGAACCTCCCCTGTTTCTAGTGATAGATTAAACAGAGCTGTCAGAGATGCAGACAGCACTTTCTTCAGCTCCCTCAGTATACTGTGGTGCAACCCGTCAGGCCCCAATTCCATGCATTTAGAATTCACTTTAGTTAGCTTTTGCTATCAGAGTAAGGAGGCATCTGAGTGAGACAGAAAGCTGCTCCTATGGATACATTTCTGCGTCATCAAGCATCCTATGATATGAGTGTCCCATCGAGTGAGTGGCACAGAGAAGTAGTAGAGCATCAGACCTAGGGGCATCTGGAGGAAGACAGCAGAGCCACAGAGGACTCTGAACATCGGTGCAGGTACCTGAAAGGACTTGGCAAATCATATAATGAAATCTAGGAATTCCTTATCTGGGGTTGCCTAACATAAGTTCATTGTGAAGGTTAATCTGTGTTACGGGAAACTCTGATATTGGAAAAACACCCTATGTAGGATAGTGTGTTGTAGAAAGTAGCTAAAGGGGTTTCAGCCAGGTAGAGCTCAGTACAGTTAGTACCAGGGTGTAGTTATATTTCATTAGGTGTCAAGTAGGTACTGTGGAACAACAATAGTCAGACAGAATGGAGTACAGGTGCAGCCGGGGACATAAGCAGCTGTAGGGACTGTGGGGCACTCATCTCCCGGACTACACTCTGGAGAAGAGGATATTTCTCCATATGTAGGGCATTTGTGGAACTCCAGGCACAGCTGGTAACAGAAAGGGAAGAGATATCCTGGCTGCTTTACCAGCTGAGGTAGCACCCTCAAACACGCCTGGCATACCCTCAGTCTCCCAGAGATCCACCAGTCTGGGGGCTGGAGGGTAGCAGGGAGGTGAAGTGTTGGCATGGGCAGTCACAAGGAAAAAGACCAGGCTCACTGTATCCCAACAGATTTGCACCACTCGAGTTGGAGTGGGTACTGGACCCCCTCAGTGGGGGCTCAGAGTCACTCAAGAAGGGTGAACAGGATGACTTGGTGACAACCAGTGGTAAGAGCAGGAGCAAGGCCGAAAGGAGTGTTCTAGTAGTAGAGGAGTCAGTGATTAGAGTGATGGAGAAGGTGGTGGGAAGCAGGGGAGGGAGGTGGTTAGATGCCTTACAGGTGCATCAGCCATTTGGGACATGGACAGGATAGGAAGAATGGTAGAGGGGGAGGGGATTTTGGAGGGCTGGTACACTTCTTTACCAAGAATCTGTTAAACCAGCCAAATGAGATGATGAAATTCGACCTTTGAAGGCTGGAGAACAGATTGAAAGATGCACCAGGTATAGACAACAGAAGGGTTTGGGGAAAGGGCATGAGGTGGCTCTTTTTGGGAAGGCATAGAGGCAGCTGAGAAAGAAATCTTCAGGGAAGGGAAGGGGAGACAGAATCACTGTTGGTGCAGCTCATAACTGCATCAGATAAGTCTTGCAAGGGGGTTGTCTACAGACTGCTGGGACAGGGGGATGAGGGAGATGGAGAACTAGGGGCAGAGATTCAGAAAGGGCAGCAATAGTGGCGGAGGGGAATCTCACTCTACTAGACACAGATTGGGACATTCTGATAGCTAAGAGCACCAGGAGTCCAGTCCTACCAAATACATTGCAGGGTTGCCTGCTGGTGCAACTGGTCAGAAAACCCACAATGCAAACTGCTGTTCTTGATGTGGTGCTCATCAACTTGGAAATGGTAGGTGGGATGAGGATTGGAGAGCCACTGGAGTCAACTGACCATAACACCATATGGTTCACACTGGCCCTGGGTACCAGTATACCCTCTTCAAAGGCCATGCTTTTGGATTTCAGAAGGGCAGACTTTGACCAAATGAGGGAGCTAGTCAAGGAGGGGCTTAGCAGAGTGGACAAAATCGGGGGTGGTGGATGACAGGTGGGGAGTAATTAAAGGAGCTATTCTAGAGGCAACTAAGTCATGCCTGACAAACGATTGCCAAGAATAACAGGCACAAGAGACCAATCTGGTCCTTGAAGAAAGTCAGTGAGGCTATGAGTGCTAAAAAAGGGTCTTTACTGCGCCGACTCGGTGGCATTGAGGGTTCAGACACTGGACGCCACACCTTGCACCGTGCCAGCAACCTGTGTTCAGGAATGAGCACGGGTTGCCGTGGGTTGGCAGGGAGGTGATGGACTGAGTGTCCGATGGACTGCTCTTCATCTCTGGGGAGGGGGAGTTCAGCGGCCGGTGCACACCTGACCCGTAGCAGAGGCTTGGGCTCGACGGCATGGCACTACATGAACGGGAGCAGGGGACGTGGCAGATGCTTGATGTTGGTGCACACAGGAGTGTGTGCGAACACTGTTGCAGGCATCATTGCATGCCGTGCTCCCGCAAGGGGAGAAAATGCAGAAACAGTGGCTCCAGGTCGTGCGGTTTGATGACCATGCGCCATTCGTCGGGTAATACCACCTGATCCGGATCCGTGCTTGATGGGGGATTAGTGGGTACCTTGCCTCCCCACCAGGGGGGTAAGCTGTGGAGGAGTACAAGGTGGTAGCCTGAGATCGGTGCAGGTGGATGGCGGCCGGAGGAGGAGAGGAGGAGAGGAGGAAGAGAGTCGACTGGAAAAAAAGTAAGCAAAAAAAGGGGGGGTCTTTATTAGATACAATGTAAAACAGGGAGTTGAGGAATGGGGTGAATACCAGTTATGGATGAGGGAGGCCAAGGAGGCAGTCAGGAATGCAAAAGCAGACATGGAACTGCATATTGCAGAGGGAGGCAAGGGGGAAACGGTTCTTTAGATACATTAGGGAAAAAAGGAAGATGAGAAGGGGAATTATTAGCTGACAGGGGGTAGGGTAACAGAAGAGGATGAGCAGAAGATAGCCATTCTAAATGACTACTTATGCTCTGTGTTCACAGTAGAGAATACCAGGCCCTTGCCTGAAAGCAGCATAAAGGCTGCCGAAAGAGGGATCTCAGAAATGGGGGCAGGTGGTATTTATAAGAGAAGGGATCAGAAAAGGGCTTGCAGGCCTGAAGGCTCCAGGGCCAGATGGGGTACACCTGAAGGTGCTCAGGGAATAGACGTCAGGCCCCTGTAGGGGCTATTTGGTAGCTTCCTACAGTTAGGGGTGGTTCCAAAAGACTGGAGTATAGCGGATGTCACCCTGCTCCACAAGGGAAGAGGAAAAGAGCAACAAGGAAACTACACATCCATTAATCTTACCTCCATAACAGGTAAACTAATGGAAACACTAGTCCTACTTGGAGTTAAGTGGGCTCCAGGACAGTAGGCAGCATGGGTTCAGTTCATGGCAGGGAGGTCTCATCAGACCAACCTGACCGTATTCTTTGTCTAGGTAACTAGGGCAGTAGATTAAGGGACATTTGCTCTACTTTGACTTTAGCAAGGCATTCGATTCTGTGCCAAGCAGAAGGTTGCTGAAGATGTTAGAGGATCTGGTAACAATGAAGGATCCAGTTAGATGGGTGGAAAGCTGGCTGTGAGGGGGGGTCAGCAGAGGGTGGTGGTAAATGGGGTCAAAGTCAGGTGGGAGGGAGGTCGCAAGTGGGGTGCTACAGGGTTCCAGCCTAGTGATGATCCTGCTGAATATGTTCATCAGTGATGTAGGAGAAGAAATTCTAGGCAAGATGAGTCTCTTTGCATATGACACCAAGCTCTATGGCAGAGTAGACTGTGAAGAAGGGTTAGGAAATTGCAGATAGACCTGCAACGATTAGAGAGTTGGTCCAAAATTTGGCAGTTGAAATCTAATGCCTAGAAGTACAAAGTGATGTATAGTTCATACGGAACAAGAACCTGTGGACAGAATATTGGATGGGAGGGTTTAAGCTGGACACAGCCACTGAGGAAAAGGACCTGGGAGTCATTGTAAGTGACTCAGTAAAACTGTCTTTCATTTGTAGCAAGCCCTATGATGTTGGGTATAACAGGAAGGGGGTTTGGCAGCATGAGGAAGGAGGCGATACTGCCTCTCTAGAGATCATTGGTGAGTCTGCCTCTGGAATATTGTGCCCAGTTCTGGAGTCCCCACCTAATAAAAGACAGACAGGCTAGAGGCGGTGCAGCATAGGGTAACCAAAATGATTCAGGGCCAGCAGGGCAGGTCTTATGACGGTTGGCTTGAAAAATGGTCTGAGGACTGGCAACTGAAGTTTTATTCAAAAAAGTGCAAAATTATGCATCTTGGACACAGAAACCCTGGGGGAAGCTACAGGATGGGGGGAGTTGTCGACAGTCACAAAGGAGGAAAGGGACCTGGGGGGTTATTATTTCAGATGACCTGAAAATGTCAAAGCAGAGTGCTAAGGCAACTAGGAGAGCCAGTGGCATGCTGGGCTGCATAGGCAGGGTTGTCACCAGCAGAAGGAGGGAGGTAGTAATGCCATTATAGAAAACCATGGTCAGGCCTCACATGGAGTACTGTGTGCAGTTCTGGAGGCCGCACCTTCGTAAGGACATTAATAGGCTGGAGACAGTCCAGAGAAGGGTGACTAAGATGGTACAGGGCTTGCAACACAAGACTTATGAGGAGATATTAAGGAACCTCAATATGTAGGGCAAGGCAAAGGCAAGGCAAACTTTATTTAAAAGACAACCAGTCTGTGCCCTCCTTAAGCCTAGACATAGGAACGTCACAACAAGGAGATCCAATTCCCATCTACTGCATGTCCCACGATGTTGCATGAGTCAAGGACAAAGATCATTCACTTATTGGGCATCCAACTGGCTCGACTCTCTTGGCAGCGACATTGCGACTGCTCCAACACTCGGCCTCTTCAAGTCCAAGCTGTGCCTCTCACTTCTTGTATCCTGCGATTGCCCATCTTAACATTTCCACCGGTCCAGCTGCAAATGCCCCAGCACCCAGCACTTACAAGCAGTCTTTGCACCCCTAGCACCTTACCTGTCATATTCCCTCAACAATGCCCTCTGGCTGCACTGTCTCCCACCCTTGCCCACCTCCCCCCCCCGTATCTCCACTCCTGTCCCCACCCCAACCACCTCCCGTACTTCCCACCCCTTGCACCTCCTTCCCCTCGATCTCCTACCCTCACTTCCCCACTAACCCCCCTTCCCTTGTCTTGATCATAGCTCAAGTCTTTGTGTACTGGTTATTACATGTCTATAAGTCAATGACTATATGTTTGTAACTGAAAATGATGACTGTTGCACATGCTGACGTGGAACCTTTGTAAAAGAGCCTCGGCTCAAAGGTATTGGAATCCTAGATTGAAATAAATAAAATTTAAAAAAATCCCAGAGGGTCTGGTCGCCATACATAAAATCAACATAAAACAAATTTCAATAAATAGAGCATTATTAAAAACAAAACAATAACTAGTAAATAAAAATAACTAACAGAATAATAAGAAAAATCAGGGTAATAGCAATATAGCTGGTAAGAACAGGACAATATTTACAAAACTAGGTCAGGAAAAGCCTGTGCAAACAGGAATGCCTTGAGGCATGTCTTGAATACCTCCACCGAAGGGGCCTCCCTAATGGATGGAGGTAGCGAATTCCACAGGATGGGGTTAGTGACACTAAAAGCTCTGTCATTGGCAGTTTTTAACCTTGTCCTGGGAATCGCAAGGAGACCCCTTGAGGAGGAATGGAGGGAGGGAGCGAACTGAGGTAGCAGGTGAAAGAAGGTCCATCAGGTAACCAGAGCCCAGGCCATGTAGGGCTTTAAAAGTGAGCAAGCCCACCTTAAAGAGGATCCTCCATCTGACTGGCAGCCAGTGTAGTTCATGCAGCACCAGAGCAACGTGGCAATACTTTGACTGCCCTGTCAGCAACCTGGCGGCTGCAGCTGAAGCCGGTGGAGGATACCTCCCGAGACCCCGAGGTAGAGCTTATTACAGTAATCAAACCTCGATGTCACAAAGGCATGAACTAAGGTAGGGAGGTCCACGGGCAGAACCAGGGGCCTAATCCTGGTGATATTCCTCAGATGGTAAAAACTGGTATGGACCAAGGCCGATAGCTGAGCCTCAAATGTCAGGCCGTTATCCAGAATAACGCCCAGGTTACACACTGTGGAGGAGGCCTTCAAAGGCACAGAACCCAGGATGAGTCCTGTCTCTTACTCGCTGGAAGAGAGAAGGGAAAGCGGGGACATGATAAAAACATTCAAGTATAGTACCTCAAGGATATAAACAAGGTGCGGGGGGGGGGGCATTTTCCAATATAGGAGGAGCACAAGAACGAGGGGGCATGACATGAAATTGGAAGGTGGGAGATTAAGAGGGAATGTGAGGAAGTTCTTCTTCACAGAGAAGGTGGTGGATGCATGTAATGGTCTGCCTCAAGAGGTAGTGGGAGCTAGCATTGTGGAAGGATTCAAGCATGCTTAAGACAGGCATGGGGAACCATAGAGGTACAGCAGTGGGTGGGTCGAAAACTGTAATCCAGTACAAGGGCTTACAAGCAGACTAGATGGGCCAACTGACAATTTCTATGTTTCTATGTGACTTAAAGCCCTGAACATGTACTCGCAGGAGATCTGAAGGGAGAATGGTAATATGATACAGACCTTCAGGTTCATTAAAGGAATCAACAAGGTAGATTGCGAGGCAATATTCAGCAGGGCTGCCAAATCAAGAACATAGGGACCTGAGGGGAAGCTGGTGGGGAGGATTCAGGAGGGTGTGAGGAAGTTTTATTTTACAGAGAGAGTGGTTGAGCTCTGGAACAGCATACCAACAGAAGTAATGAGAACAAGATGGTATACCATCAAGATCACATCGTATTTGTAGCTTGGTTAAAGTGTGTGGCATCAAAATAGTGTGCATGAAAACAACTACTTGGATATCACAGCGGGGGTGTTATAGTGCTGTGCATGTAGCTTTAGCACTGTGCATGTAGCTGTTCTCACTTTTGCCCAGTAGTTTATGTCTGCAAGTGTGTGCTGCTTGCCTGTGCTGGCAGCATAGCATAGAGGTTAGAGTCATCACCTGTGACTAAGCTTGCTACATGCAGCAGATCTGAGTTCAATTCTAACAGGTTCTTTCTCTTTTTTTTGTGGGCTGTTGCGTCCACCATCATGCCCTTCCAGGGTTGTAATAGCAACTTCCTCCCCACTTTCTGCCCCTCCCAGTCATGTCCCCTGGAGTTAGAATAATTAATCTGCCCCTCCTGACCCCGAGGTTGCATCCTCCCAGAGTGGGAATACTAGATCTTCTCCCCTCCCAACTTTCTCCCTCGCCCCGAGTTTTGTTGCTCCCCTTGTGTTTCTGCTGTTTTGCAGCATGGTTACATGCCACGACTTCCGCTGCTTTTCATGCGCAATTGTCGACTGCAAGGTGTTTTTATTCAGGTTCTTATGGGTAAGCCGTGCAAGATCCATTAATGGTTTCAAACGTGGCTCAGACTGAGTAGGAGGCTTTATAGTTATGCAGGGGGAAAGTAGTAGGGCAGGAGATGGGAGAGGGGGGGCAGGCAGGTGAGAGCAATAACCCAGAATAGACATTAGATCCTGGGGCATGATAGGAAAAAACACGGCAGACTGGATGGAATGATGATTTTTTTTTTTTTGCCAACATTTTCTCTGTTAGTTGGTTAACTCATTCAGGATGTTTGGATGCATTCCATCGGGCCCCACTGCCTTGTTTACATTTACCTTCTTTACCTTTTTAGCCACTTCTTCAGGTGTTGCATATATGCTCTGTAGAGTGTCATCTGCCCCCCAATAATGTTTCACTGTCCAATATCACTCCATCCCTTTCCTATGAGAATAGTAAGGCAAAGTATGAATTCAGGCGTTCTGCTGTACATCATTTGTAATTATGTTACCATTTTCCTGATCCTTTAGTGGACTGACTCTACTTTATGTTTTTCTCTTCTCCTTCACATTATCTGTAGAATTGTTTCATTACTGGATTTCAACTCGTGTGGTATGTGCTGTTATCTATCACTTATTTGCCACTCTGATGTTGTATCTTTGTAGTTCTGTTTTCACTGGTTCTGTGCACTTTGCTCTTCCTGTATGTCACATTATTCTCCCAAATTATTTCAGATACTTCATTTGCCATCTACATTGATATACATCTTTTGCTGTTGTACTTTGGGCTCTGAGGGCTATAATCTTGCTTTATGCAGTCTGTATGTTTTTAAGGGTGTCCCATTGTTGCTGAATGCTGATGTCATTGGGCTTGGTTTCCAAGGTAAGTTTGTTTATCTTTTTTTTTAAACCAACTATGCATAGGGGCATATGAATCTCTAGGTCACTCCCCTGGGTTTTTCCCTGTTACTTCCAAAAGTGAACCTGATCTGAAGTTGTTATGGTTACTGTTGCCTAGTGTTTCTCCAATTTCTACTTCTCTGATGAAGTCATCCTTGTTGCCAAGGATTGGATTCAGTGCTACTTGGTTCCTGGTGATTTCTTTAACAGACTGCATCCAGTGAAGTAACAGTCTTCTACAAGATTCAGAAATTGCCTACTACACTTGGACTGGGCTTTTCCCCCTCCTCCCATTCTGTACTGCATCTGGGTAGTTGAAATCTTCCATCACAAGCACATTTCACTTTGTTATTGCTTTTCTGATCACATCATGAAGTTTAAGGTCCTAATTATCTTTCTGGTCAAGCGGCCAGTAGCATAGGTCAATCGTAGCTATCTCCTCTTCCGTTAGGTACTCTTAGCCAGAGTGTTTCAATCTTCTCCATTTGAAGGTCATGCATTTCAGTCACTTACAACTGGCTTCTGTTGTGTAGTGCCAGCCCTCCTCCCTTTTTACCTGGTCTGTCATTTTCTGTGGACCTACAAATGCCTCTATTTGTAACATCATTTTAAACATCCTTCCCAGCTCCATCAGACAGGCTCCCTCACTGAATGTTTTTTAACCTTTAAAGGAGAACTGTGCTGAACCTGAAAATAATTTTTCCCAGTAGAAGCATCTTTATAAATGCTCGTTCCAGTTCTGTTATTGTTCCATCTATACAGGCCTATTAATAACCTCAGTGGGTGTTTTTGATTTACACCCTGGTGTTAAGTGCCATTTTAGAACTGTATGATGCAGTTCATGTCCCTCTCAACCACAGAGTTCAATAGTAGAATGTGGATGCATTGTGCCAACAATGGTAGAGCTGAGCAAGGGACATAAAACTATATCACACAATTCTAAAATGGTACTTATTACCCTGGTGCAAATCAGAAATACCCACTGGATAACTACAAAGCCTGCAGAGATGGAACAGTAACCCAGTAAGCATAAGAGATGCAGAAAGTCAGTATTTTACCTGGTCTGTAGCAATGTCTGTTTCTGAGTAAATAAAACAAAGCATGCATTTACCTGTACACTTAAATTAAGTATTCCATGGACAATCATTCAGGGGTGGAATCAAGATGAAAGCAATGCAGTGAATGTCAGAAATAGTGTTTGTAAGAATAGGGGTAGTCCCTTTTTTTGGTTCCTGGGTCAGCACCAAGCACAAGCAGTCTGAGCTCAGACCTTGGGCAGAAGCTGCTGGCCACCACTCATAGCAAGAAGGTGATGGCCTGATCAGGCCTGAGGCAGAAGCCTCCACTGGCAGCAAGAGGCAATGGCCTGCTCAGTCCTGAAGCAGAAAGTGATAGCCAGTTGGGCCCAAGGCAGAAGTCAACACTTGCAGCAAGATGTGATAGTCTGATCTGGTTTGGGGCAGAAACTGATGCTGGTGGCAAGAATTGATGGCCCAATCAGGCTTGGGGCATAAGTTAGTGCATAGCCTTTGCAGTCAGCTAAGTCCAATATGGAACAAACTCACATCCTGTTTGTTGGCACCTGCCCCAAAGGCGTGTGCTGGACAGCACTGGACACCAAGGTAGGAGGCACTATAAATTATGAGCAATTCAAGTGGAAAATAATTTAAAAGTAGTATTTTAGAGTTATTCAGTGCTTGCTGAGTGGGTGAATGTGCCCATATGCGGAGTGCTGGCAATGGACAAGAGCTCTCAACTGAGAGGAGCAGTCTGTCCATTAAAGACATACAAGTTATTTGGGGGGAGGGGCTCACTTACAGTCAGTCACTGGTAAAATATATAGATATAAAATACATGGATGGGTCCCCTTCCCAATTGAAAATGCCATCATATGTTCCCTGTATACCACACCAATTGAATACTATATACCACATCAGTTAACCAATTAACACATCATATATGACAATTCCACTTAATAAACAACTGTAATAACACCCTATTACAACATAGATAATACTCTATTACAAGAGTAATAACACATACATAGCACTTAACTACATAACCTATTACGACACTATTACAGCCTTATTACCACATGAATAAACCGCTATTAACAAATCTAAATAGAACTTAACTAAAATACCACAACAGCTAATGTAACAATTAATTAACTACTTTATATTTATTCCTTTATGTATATAAACATACAGTAAATACCTTCATTCAACATTACAGATGTGCTGTACAATGAGGGTGCCACTCCTCTTAAAATACTCAAAATGTTAGTTAAATGAAATAAGATACATCCTATGAGGGGATATCTATTAGGTTATAAACTTAGTACAGAGCGTTCCATTTGCCGTAACGAAGTTCATGAGCAACATGAATTTTATAAGTAAAAGTTCAAGACTTACAGATCAGAGTCCTTCCCTGATTTAGGGAGTTAGTCATCATGCAATACCATAGTATTTATACACAATTATGTACTGAAACAGAAAAGAACCCCTCAGAACTCTATATTCCCCTTACATAAAATCTTCCCATATATCTGCCAGACATTTTAGGCACTTTTACTTAAAAAAACAGATGGATAATGATCCATAATTATTACTGGTGGAAGGTTATTAAATTTATAGAGATAGAAAATATTTATGGGGGATAAAACATAACAAAGTGAGCCACTGCTGTTTAATTTTAGAGTCCAGACCAGCTGAAGACCATCTCGTAGGTCTAGAATGAAATAAAATGGTGTACTTTAACTACGATGTTTTAAACAAACATTAACACTATCCCCCTCTATAATTCGTTACCAACAGTGTCCGATAATCTTCAGGGATCTTCTTCTTTGGATGAAAAAGCATCTTCTTCTTCTCCTTCTCCCCTCCTACTGGAGGGAACATTTCTCTGGCACCGTTTTAAAGCCTCCGATGGTTCCAAAAAGAGGAACATTTTACTCCGGTGTGCAATTTGCAGTCACGCTGGATTGACTAGGCCATGCGGTATTCCTCCTTCCCTTAACATAGCCCTTACTCCGTCAAAGTGCTTCCTCCGTTGTCTAGTCGCATAGGATAAATCGGGAAACAACCGGATCTGGTTGCCATCAAAAAGAAGAGCTTGCTTTCTTTCTTCTTGCCAGGGCTAACAATTTGTCTCGTGTGCCAACTCCATCGAGGACTATTACCACAGTACGTGGGGCCTCTGGGTTGTCTTGTCTACCCCTAAAGGCCACTCGATATGCTTTTTGAATTCTCTGGGTGATCGGGGTAGCGTCTTCTTCTAGTTGCTGTAGCAACCAATCTTGCAGAAATAGGATCAAGTGGTCTCCTTCAGCACGTTCTGTGAGCCCCAAAACTCTGATGTTAGAAGCCCTTGACTGGTTTTCAAGCATTTCCAGTCTGGAGCGGAGATGGCCATTTTCTTTCAGGACTGAGGCTACAGCTTCCATAGCTGCCGCAGCCGTTTTATTAACAGCGGTCGATGTCATGGAGACTGCTTCAAGTGTAGTTTCCACTACAGTGACTGTCAAAGTAAGAGAGTCAGACTTGTTGGAAAGTCTGGCCACGGAAGAAATTAAGTGATTTATCTTTTCGCCGAGGGTTTGTAGGGTCTCGCCTCCTGATTCCACCTTGTGGTCTTGTTCCTGGCCTAGTGCTGCTCGTGAGGATGTTGGGCCGAAGGGAGTTTTGATTTTGCTCCATCTCCCGAGTGCTTTTCCTTCCATGGATTGCCCATTTTTATTCTTTCAAGATTCAGCGACCTGTTGATATAACTTTTGTCTGGGTTTGTGGGGGAAGTCTTCCTGAAAAAGTTGCTTTTGAAATTATTTTTATAGAGCTCTAGTGTTCTGCGTCCTCCATGTTCAGGCTCCACAGCGCCCCCCCAGCAATTAATTAACTAACTAGAACATATAAAAGACTATCCCACCAGCACCAACTCAGATTTGAACTTTGAATTCACATGCAACAGGATGGTGGATGGACAAACAGAAGAGAGACAAGACTTCATAACATAACAGGACAACAAGAACACATTGAAGAAAACCAATTTCGACATGAAAATCCAATCCATCTTTATAAAGCGCCCATACAAAACTGAGCACTGTACAGAGTAAAAGCATCATGCTCAATTTTAAGATATATGAATCTACATTATGATAGTACATATCAAAACATTGTAATGAAACAAACCAACAATATGTATTAAAAATATAATAAAAAGACCTCATACAGATTAAAAATCACTGACAAAATCATAAAGCCCTACCTAATAAAAGTAGGTGAGCACCAGGACATGCTCTAGATACCTGTAATGGACTTAGACAAGCATTTAGCTAATTTCATTTGCACACACAAAAAGGATGATGGAACAGAATATGAACCTGCACCGTTACATGGAATATTAGTTTGGACAGGTAATTCATCAGTGAAAACCACCCACACACCATCTACAGAAGTAAAGACATGCTTCAAAGAAGTTGTTAAAACAATGATAGCAAAAGAAAAATACCTCAAAACAGAAAGGAAACCAGCTAACTCACTTAAAGCAACTGAAAGAGACATGGCATACACAACCAGAACAGTAGGCCCACATGACCCATCTTCCCTACTATACATGCTGTTTTCTAACATTTCTATCAATTATGCTCTATCAACAGTTGAACAATACAACCTACAGTGAAGAGACATAAAGCTGACAACAGATGCAGATGGGAAAATTGCATGTAATACACAGAATGAGAAATGAAAACAGGAGCCGGAATAGACTCAAAAAAGACAGGGAGGTGTGCCAAGTAAGGCAGTGAGGGGACCAATGGCATAGACAGAGGAAAGGATAGCCAAAGTGGTAGCTAATGGGGGTAAGATTTTCTTCAGGTACCTAAATGAGAAGAGGAAAGCAAGGGGAGGGACAGTAAGGATAAGGAGGATGACAGAGGGAGACTGCACAGAAGAGGGTCAAGACAAAACAGACATCCTGAACAGGTACTTTTACTCAGACTTCACAGTGTAGGAAAGGGGTACAGACCACCATGGAGCAGCAGAAATATTTAGGGAGCAGGTGGACACAAGTCCATTTTCAGAGGAAAGAGTCCTTAAGGGGCTTGCAGCTCTGAAATTAGACACGTCTGTAGGACTGGACAGGATACACCCAAGGGTACTAAAGGAATTCAGGGAGATGCTTGCTGTACCACTGATGGCCTTATCCAGCAGCTCACTGGAAACGGGTATGGTTCAAGAGGACTGGAGGAGAGCAGACATAATCCTGCTCTGTAAGAGCAGCAGCAGCAGGGAGGAGGTGAGCAGCTATAGGCTTGTCAGTCTCAGATCAGTGGTGGTAAAATTAATGGAAACCCTGTTAAAAGAAAGGTTAGTAGAGTATCTTGGATCCAGTCAGCTACAAGACTAAAGGCAGCATAAATTTACGGGGGAAGGGGGTCATCCCAGACAATCTGATTCATTTATTTTACTGGATGACCAGGGAAATAGATTAGGGGAAAGCAGTGGACATGATTTGTCTGTACTTTAGCAAGTCCTTTGACAGTGTGCCACACAGGAGACTGCTACAGAAATTGAGCAGCCTAGGGGTGGGATCCAAAGTGGTAAATTGGCTAAGAAACTGGTTAATGGATAGGTGACAGAGGTTGGTGGTTAACAGACACTCACTCTGAGGGAAGAGTGACCAGCAGGGTGCCACAGTGCTCAGTTCTGTGACAGGTCCTCTTCAGTGTCTTCATAAGTGACATTGCAGAACAGGAAGGGAAATTCCTGTTGTTTGTCAATTGATTTTTAGGCTTGTGATATAATGGTTTAAAATTTCACACTATGACTGTTGAAGAGCACTTCAGGGCAAATATTTGATGCACATAATTCAATACATTGGTGATGCTCTTTTATTATGCTCTGAAGCACACACATTTAAACATGTTTTATTCATTTATATATGCTATTTATGTACTGTTGAATATTCATTCATGATGGTTAAAAAGCACACAGGTGAACATTAAGTACTGCCTCCTGACGAAGCCTGTTTAGGTGAATGCACACAGGGTGTATGTTTGCTGTGGCTACCTTATTATAATAAATGTAATATTCTTATACTGTTTTGTGTCTAAGTGTGACCGTTTCTTTTGGTTTGCTAAGCTAGAACATACAGCACTTTCAACAGCTGCACCTTCAGGAGCCTATGACAGTGCACTACCTTCTCCTTTTGTTTGGAAGGGAAGGCACGTTTTGCAGATAATGTCAACATCTGTAATAGGGTGGATACTCAGGAGGGGGTGGAGAGAATGCATAGGGACCTTGGGAAACTCTAGGAGTAGTCGAGGCGTGGCAGCTGGGGCTAAATGACAAAAAGTTCAAAATCGTGCACCAAGGGCATAGAAACCCAGGAGCTGAGTACAGGATGGTGGGGAGATACTGACAGTCACTAAGCAGGAAAGGGACCATGGGGTTATCTTATCTGTTATCCTAAAAGTGACAGGGCAGTGTGAAAAGCAGTGGGCAGGACAAGTGGGATGCATAATAAGGAGAGGTATCACCAGCAGGATGAGGGAGATGGCACTACCACTATATCACTCACTGATGAGATCCCACCTGGAGTATTGTGTCCAGTTTTGGAGGCCCACCTCATAAGGAACATAGACAAAGTGGAGGCAGTCCAGAAGAGGGCAACAAAAATGATGCAGGGGTTGCATCAAAAGCCATACAAGGATAAAATGAAGGCTCTCAATAGGTATACCCTAGAAGAGAGAAGAATGAGAGGGGACATGATAGAGATAAATTACCTCACGGGGGTGAACAAGGTGCAGGAGTGGAGTCTTTTTCAAATGAGAAAGAGCACCAGAGGACATGCAATGAAGTGGGAAGGGGGGAGTTTAAGAGGAATGTGAGGAAGTACTACTTCACTGAAAGAGTGGTGGACTCCTGGAACAGACTGCCAGAGGAAGTAAGGTAAGGGGCTTTAAGCATGCATGGGATAAACATAGGGGAATATATAAGGGGTGACTATGTGGTAAAGCATTTTTCTTGTATAGTTGCTATTGACCTCAAGTAACCTCACGAGTGGTAGAGAGTGAGGGCCCCAGGTGTTTGTTGGTATTTGCACTCCAAATTTTCAACATGGGCTTTTTTGTGACCCCACCTCATGATAGCATTTGGGACCTCTGCTCATGAACAGTGGCACTGTGATTTTGTTAATGTGTCCTGAACATTGATTTCCCACAGCAACTGTGGCATTCTGCGCCAGATGTGCAGAAACACATTTTGGGTAGGATGTGAAAAATGACAGCTCTACTGTTCATAAGGATGTGTGAAGCAATGGCAATATTGGAAATCTGGAGTGGAAATATTAAAAATTCGCCAAGTTACGAGCGTGCATGGAAGCTGCGCAATGCACACTCATAACACAGTCATTTTGTGGAATTTGTTCACCAGATTTTAAACATAGGCATTTTGGGAGCCCATCTTATGAACAGTGGCACTGTTGTTTCTTTACTTGGTCCCAAAAGGTGATTCTGCACAGTGACTGTGAAATCACCTTTCTGGACCTAATAACGAAATGATAGTGACTGAGTTCATGAGGTGGGGTCCCAAGAAACCCATGTTGAAAATTTGGAGCAAAAGTTGCAAAAATGGATGAGATATCCACCTAAGTTGAACCCCCCCATTGATGCCATTATACAGCTGACCAGCATTTCTTCAGTTTGTGGTTGGCTTTAAAGAGTGCAGATGTGTTCCCACTCAACCGAAGATCACAGCGCTGGACTCAAGAGGTAAGTATGGGGTGAGGGGTGTGTGTGGGGAGGTGGGGTGTGCAGAGGGTGAGTGCAGGTTGGGGAAGGGGACCCGACAACGATGGACCATTTTCTTTGTTTCAGGTTATAATAAAAAAGAAAGAACACTATGGACCATTTTTTTTTTTACAGGTGTAAGGAAAATGTTGTGCACACTGGAGTGGTTTCCATTGTGTCCCATGTGTTTGCGGTGTGATGTTAGCCAAATTGCTTCAAGCTGGTGGCATGCTTTTGCAGTGCTGTCATAGACAATGTGCTATTTCATTCGTGCCTCAGAGCCCAGCCCGAAAAAGCAATGGCACCATTCTCCACAACATGACCGCACCTCCAAAACCTGCCACCACAATATGTTGTCTGAGCTGTGCACACATTTCAGGAAGTTGGCAGTTGGGGGGAGCCTAAAGCAAGTAAAAAACTTCAAGGAGGCAGTATAATGCAGTGGTTTAAGGCTCTGAGCTGCAAACCGGGAGACATGGGTTTGAATCCCACAGCCCCCACTTGCATACTGTCTAATCCTGAGCAAGTCACTTAAGAGGAGGCAGTATAGTGCAGTGGTCTAAGGCTCTGAGCTGCAAATCTGGTTACATCCAGCAGACCAGACCTGGGTTTGAATCCCACAGCTTCCACTTGCATACTGTGTGACCCTGAGCAAGTCACTTAACCTCCTTGTGCTCCCAGGTCGCTCCTGTAAAAAAGCTTCCAGCTTAGTGTGCTATACCTGGTAAAACAACTAAATAAAAAATAAATAAATAAAAAAAACTTCCTTGTGCTCCCAGGTCACACCTGTAAATAAGCCTCAGCTTAGTGTGTCTCTTCTGGTAAAAAAAAAAAAAAATAACACTTGGTCTCCTTCTTGGAGGTGCCACCTGTCCAAGGCAGGGGAAAGGCAAGAGCACTCCACATCCAGTAATGCAACTCCTGGTTGAAGGAAGGGTGGGTTATTGCTTCTTGGGGGACTGGGGCCCCACTGGATGGATGCAAGCCTGTATAAAGATAATGTCCTGCATCTGTCAGGGAAGGTGACCCGAGTAAGAAGTATGAATGCTTCAGTGACAAGCATTTAAAATGGCAGGGGGAGGTCAGGAAAGACAGGTGACTTAGTATCACCCACCCCCCTCCCCGGGGCACAAGGTACTTGTGATCCCAGACACAGATAAATAAAAAATAAAACATGCAAGAAAACGAGCTGAAGTCTGGGACATTGAGAACAGGAGGAGAGTAGGAAGCAGTGAATTCTAGGCCACACAAGAAAGACAGCTGGGGAGGGGGACGAAGCAGGAGAGCAGCCGCAAGAGAAGGAGGGGGGGATAGGATACAAAACATGGAAGGCAGGGTAACAAATGCTTGCAGCCTGGGAAATAAAATCCCAGTTCTGGAGGCATTGATAGTAGAGGCAGACCTGGGCATAGTAACAATAAATGAGGCATGGTACACTGTTAATCATGGGACATTGATGTACCAGGTTATGCCCTGTTCAGTAGGGGTTAGGAGGTAAAAAAGGAGGGAGTGTGGCCCTGTACACCAGAGAAGCTATAAAGGCGACAGAGGTGCAGGGTAGACAGGGGGAGGCTGAGGCACTGTGGGTCACCCTTGAACCTGGCAAAGGCTCAGCAATATGAACGGGGGTGATCTTCAGGCCTTCAGCACAGGGGGAAGAAGTGGACAGGGAGCGTGTGAATGAATACACAATATGGCAACAAAAGGTGAAGTCCTGATGTTGGGGGATTTCAGTATGCCAGACGTGGATTGGTTCACCCAAGCAGCTGCTTCAGTCAGAAGCAGAAGCATCCTGAATTCCCTACAGGGGGCAGGTCTCAGGCAGCTTGTGCTTGATCCAGAGAAAAGGTAATTCTAATCTTGACCTGATACTGACCAATAGGGATGGAACGCAGATGTCTACGTGGAGGGGCAACTGGGATCCAGTGACCACCACATAGTGTGGTTTAGCATGGGACCAGTCCAGTCTCATGAGGGCAAACGTTTTGGATTTCAAGAAGGCAGACTTCACTGACATGGGGAAATGCATCAGAATAGCCTTCTTTGGAAGCTTATAAAAGTGTGGCATTCAGGAGGTATGAAGAAACACAGAAGAATGAGGATAGAGAGGTGTATCAGATAAAACAGAGGGAAACAGTTAAGGTAATGAAGGTATCATCGGCTCAGACAGAAGAAAGCATAGCCAAAGAGTATCAAAAGAAGAACCGACTTTCTTCAGGTACATAAGCAAGGAGAAGAAGGCAAGGGGAGGGATTCTGAGGATAAGGATGACAACAAAGGGAGACTGCACAGAGGGGATCTGAAAAAAGTGTACATCCTGAACAGATAATTCTGCTTTCACAGTGGAGAGAGGCAGAGACAGTCCACCAGGGAGCAGCACGAACACTGGAGGGGAAGTGGAGACAAGTCCATTTTCAAAGGAAAGAGTATTATCGAAGGGACTTCAAATTTTAGGGTGGACAAGGCCATAGGACTGGATGGATACTCCCAAGGGTATTAAGGGAACTAGGCAGGGAGGTGCTTGCTGCACTACTCATGGCCTTATTCAACAACTCACTGGAAACAGCAGTGGTTCCAGAGGACTAGAGGAAAGCAGACATTGTCCCATTTTGTATGAGCATCAGCAAGGAGGAGGCTAGCAAATATAGCCTGGTCTGTCTTACTTGAGTCGTGGGGAAATTAATGGAATCCATACTAAAAGAGAGAGACTGTTATGAGTATCTTGAATCCAGTGGGCTGCAAGACCATGGGCAGCACAGATTCACAGGGGGAAGGTCATGCCAAATGAATCTGGTAGATTTATTTTACTGGATAACAAGGGAAATAGGTAAGGAGAGAGCAATGGACATGATTGATCTGGAGTTTAGCTAGGCCTTCAGCTCTGTGCCACACAGGAGGCTGATAAAGGAACTCAACGGCCTAGGAGTGGGGTCCAAAATGGTTAATTGGGTTCAGTGTGCCTGTGCAACTGGTTTTGTGCTTGTGTAACAGATAATATTTGGCTGTTCACCTCTCTATCTACAGGATATACCACCCTATATGGGTATGAAAGGAAGGAACCCTTGAGGTGCTGTGGGAGTGATTCCATTGGCTAAAGGTACCTTAGGATGAAACCCATGGGAAATAGAGGCATGCTGCTGGAGGAGGAGGGGTGGATGGAGGGGCAAGGAAAAAATGCTTGTGAGTGGAGTGAAGAGAGCAGCCCTTAAATGGACTGAATGGGTGTGTGTGTCCTGTTGCACCTCCCCCTTGAACTACAGACTGTAGCCTTCCGGTTAGTACAGTAGCTAGTTAATGGGCAGAGGGTGGTGATTAACAGCACTTACTCTAATGATGGGAGAGTGACCAGTGGGGTACCACAGGGTTCAGTACTGGGGCCAGTCGTTTTGAATGTAGGGGACACTGCAGAACAACTGAAGGGAAGGGATGCCTTTTTGCAGATGATATCTAAATTTGCAATAGGTTGGGCACCCAGGAGTGGTGGAGAAAATGATCAGGGATGTTGTGAATTTTGAGGAGTGGTAAAAGCATGGCAGTTGGATTCATTGCCAAAAAGTGCAAAATCATGCACCTAGGACATAGGAACCCAAGACCTGAGTATAGGATGGGGGGGTTATTAACAGTCAATAAGCAGGAAAAGGATCTTGGGGTTAATATGTCTGAGGAACTCAAGGTGGCACTGTGACAAAGCAGTGGGTAGGGCTTGTGGGATACTGGGGTGTGTAGATAGGGTATCTACATCAGGAGGATGGAGGTGATGTTGCCAGACCCCATCTGGAGTGCGATGTAATTTTGGAGAACAAATCTCAGGAAGAACATAGACAGGGCAGAGGAAGTCCACAGGAGGACAACTAAAATTGTGCAGGATTTACATGAGAAGCCCTAAGAGGAGAGACAGAGAGATCTCAGCATGTACACCCTAGAAGAGAGGAAAGAGAAAAGTGACATGATACAGGCCTACAAATATCTTACAGGAGAGAACAGGGTCCAGGGGAGTCTCTTTCAAATGTGAAAGAGCACCAGGACCAAGGGGAATGCAATGAAGCTTGGGGGTCAAGAGAGATGTGAGAAAATATTGGTAGATGTCTGGAACAGATTGCCAGCTGAAGTGATGGAGGCTAAAACCGTAGGGGGCTTCAAGCATGTGTGGTGTAGACATAGCAGTATATTCAAGAGGAGGTGGGGAGGAGGGAGGGTCGATGGAGATCAGACAGCATGTGAAGAGGGAGATGAGACAGGAAACATTTAGGCAGATTTGGTAGGCCAAGCGTTCCTTTTCTGATGACAAATTCAGTGTTTCTATGTTTATGAGCGCACACCTACTATAGAAACAGCTTTTACTACAGTAGGCATCTGATTGTGAACTGTCATTCAGTTGCCTGCTATGGATGTGAGTGGAGGGTCTGTGTTAGTCGCCATACACCATAAGTTGGGGGAAAGTGGGGGCAGTTGTAGTGGTACTGGGTGGGCTGGTCGGGGGGTTAGATATTATACTTATGTGGCAGGGGAATTACTCAACACCAAGGATGTGGTATGGAAGAATTACAGCTCTTGCCAGACTGCTAATTGGGGCACATGAGGAATCCTGGTCTGGATATCAGGCAAATGGTACCAAGGAATTACTGATCTTATCAAGTGTCTGATTGGGGCCAGTTGATCAGTGGTGGGGAGTCTGCTGGACACATGGGACAGATATTGTATTACACAGGCATAGGCATACAATTTGGGGGGGTGGGGCACTGGACACCTGGACAGTTATGCCATGTACCAGTGGAGGTACCAGGGCTAATGGTAGCCTGACATGGCCAGGTGTTGGGAGTGCAGGAATGCATGGTCCATAACACCTGATTTAGGGAACCAGTAACTAGTGTTGCACTAATGGATAGTTATAGCTCCTCAAACCTCCCAGCATGCCGATGTGCCTATGTGCAACGTGCTGTCAGCAGCTTTACATAGGTGCGCAAGGATAGATTATGGCCACTTACAAATGGGCTACTGACTTGGTAACCAAGCAATCATATGACCCTGTGCAGTACTGTCCTGTTTTAGAGGTGCAAATTGGGATTAGGAAGTTGATAACCTGTCTAACACTCACAAAAAAGCTTGAATATTTTGCCTTAGGGCTTTTTAAAACCATTGTAACTGTTAAATGAACAATGAAACACCCCGGAGTTGTGGTTGGTGACGATGCACCTCGGCCCCATGCCAACTGCCAGACCCCGCCCACCTGGGTCCCAGTCCTCTGCGTGCTTCTTCTACCTGGATGATACTGGATGTTTTGGGTGCTGTAAGGAGTGGTGGCCCTGCCCTATGGTAAGCCAGGGTGTTTTTTCACCAGGCAGAGGTAGGCATTAGTGTAGCCTCACGGAGGGGACCCAGAGAGGGGAGGGGGGCAAGTTGGGTGGGAGAGAACTGGGAATGACGCCTGAGAGAGGCCACATCTTTGGTGACTGGAGAAAAAAGAGTCGGTAAAAAAAGAAAAACTATTTTCCAAACAGCATTCCCCCTTTTGATTTTAACCCAAATCACCTTTTGATAATTCAGCCACCAAACTACCTGACTATCTAACTGCTACAAGTATTACCAAACCCAAACCCACTGGTATCAGTTCAGAAAGATGCCCTGAATTTTGTCTCTGGGTACCTAAATGCCAAGCTGCAGGCCTGAGGTGCAGCTGGTTGTCCAGCGCTGGCACACCCACCTGAACCAAACAACCCCCCCCCCAAATGTTTCCCCTTGATTGCTTTAAATCTTGAACTGGCTTTCAGGGCCAGTGGACTTGAACACAGATAACTACATACAGCATATATATTCCCCAGGTGTAGGGCAATTCCTGCCCTCACTCATAGCTCTGCTGTATTAGTCCTAGGATGGCACACATGACTGAAGTCCTGGGGTAGATGGATCAGCAAACACAGAACCAGGCCTGATGCTTAACACTTGAAGGTGTAGAAGCTGTAGCTTGGCTCTTCAGTGTGACCAAGGTCTTGTAGCCTGGCCTCCCTGGCCCACTGCAGGGCATCACACAAGACCCACCAGCCACAAGGCATCCAGACACCCCACGATCTGGCTCCCCCACAGGTCTGAGCACCCCAGCACCTGGGCACTGAGCAGTCTTACGGACACTCGATCCTATCCTTCCCCTGCCGACCCCCAACAACCCTGACTCATTCCCGAACACGGGTCGCTGGCATTGTGCGAGGTGTGGCATCCAGTGCCTCAACCATCAGTGCCACCAGGCTGGCTCTTTTATACTTTTTCTTATTTCTCTCATCAAAAATCTTTAATCATCTGTGTCTCAACGATGTGGCGCAGATAAAACTGAAGAGGCTTTCTCCCCAACCTCTTGACACAAATCCTTTTTCTTAATACATTTTCTCAGGCTATTTAACCTTTACTCTGAACAATTTCACCACTGTGGTGCAATTTCTCTGGCTGCAACAGAATACTGCCGATCTTCCTCTCTGCAGAGCTGCCCACAAATCTTTTCTCTCTAGATGGGGAAAGGCACAACCAGCTATAGGGAACAGATAGCTGGCAGCCCCCCTCACAGCCCCACAACCCCACCTTTTCCCTAGGGTCTGGAGACCCCCCTCCCTGTGGAGGGACTTCCACCCAACTGAACTTAGAAACCAAAGTTATTTCCCCTTTGGAGCTTTCTGGCAGCTCCCCATTGGTAGGAGCCAAAATTAACATGTACGAGGTTCCAGCAACACCTCACTGGTTGCTGAAAAAGGCATCCAGATTGTCCCCAGTATTTTTCCCCAAGAGTCTTCACTGAAGTTCTACTATTTAGCAGTCTCTTCCCTCTGATGGCCAAACACAAGATTTAGCATTTTTAGTTATTTTCCAGCCGGTCGCTAACGCTGAAACTTGTTTTCCCCAGCACCAGACAGGCTGAGAAATATGTGTAGTATAACAGCAGCAGGAATGAGAAATAAATGTTCTAGCTCTACCTGGATTGGGTGAGTGGAGGAGCACCAGACTACCAAGCAATTATTTTTTTTTTTGTGTCCAGGACTGACAGTCTGTTTGTGGGTTGGGGGGTTTCTGGAAGGCTGCATGTGTACAGTTAAAACACAATTCCCCAAATCATTAACTAGCACTAACCAGGCAGTGTCTTAGCACTTCTAGAAAGCATTTGCTATACCTGTCACCTTATATGCATTAGAGGAACCCCCAGTTGTATGGGCACCTGGTTGTAGTTAGTAATCCTGTGCAAAATAAAGTATATATATATATATATATATATATATATATATATATATATATATATATATATATATTGCCACACTAACAGGTTAGCACTGCACAGAAGAATGCTTTTTAAAACAGTACCAGCCATGCTTATCACAGCACAGTGCTAATCCTGTTACAGTGGTACGTGGGCCCCCATTTTCAGATTAGTGTTGTGCACTCCTAAGTGCTGCACCTGAGATAGTGCACATCCACCGAAGGTGGTGGTAAATGGCACTCACTCCAATGTGGAGAGAGTGAGCAGTAGGGTGTCGGAGGGCTCAGTAATGGGACAAGTTCTCTTCAGTGTCTTTATAAGTGGCATAACAGAAGAACTGGAAGGGGAGATACGCCTTTTTGTAGATGACACTACAGTCTGTAATTGCGTTGATAGGTGCAGATGGAGAGAATGAGTAGGGACCTTAGAAAACTTGAAAAGTGGTATGGGACATGGCAGCTTGGGTTCAAAGCCAAAAAGTACAAAATCAAGCATCTAGGGGAATAGAAACCTAGAGGCTGAGTATAAAATGTAGGGGGAGGTACTTATGGTCACTAAGGAAGTCTTTTATATAGCACTGTGCTCTGTATGCAGGAGAAGATTACTCATTTGCATGGCTGTAGTAGTACATATGCACATGATCAGGTTAGCATCAGATGATGCGGAATATGACACCCATCCAACCATGCTGTTCCCACATAGTGTAATGTAGCTCTGCATGCTAACCTTCTGAAAATGGGGTCCTAATTGACTAAAAATCCTGGCCAATGCCTCTTAAGATGCAGAAGGTAAACATAAAAGGGTTATCTTATCTCTTCATGTATTGTTTTATCTTATTTTGCTTGCAAAACCTTTATCCGATTTCAAAACATTGTGATGTGACTTAAAACTATTATAACAAACTAATTAAAATACAGTTTTTTTTTCTTTTTTTATTTAAATGCTGTCTTTATTTACTTATGAAAACACAGTCTGGTGGGATGGCCTAGCAGCTTGGTGGTGATTGCACTGCCTCCCATGCCAGTGGCCCAGTTTTGGGGGTTGACCTGGGTTGCGCAGGGGTTAGCTGGGGGGAGATATGATTGAGCATCTTGGGGAATGCTCTCTTCTCGGTGAGGGAAAGTCTGACCACCCTGCTCTTCAACATTCACATAGCTGAGGAGGGCTGGCAGGGCAGTAGAGTTGCAAAAGGGGGAGGGCTCAGGCAGGCACAAAGCTAGCATGTGCCTTTATATGCAATTGCATCATTGCATGCTTGGCTGCCCAGGGGATGAAACCAAAGGTAGAAACCCCCCCAATGGCAAACAGCTGCACTACTATCCAGGCTCTGCTCCTGTCTGAATATGTGCCTCATTGTCAGTTGCCCTCCCCCTTCTGGCCCCAACATGGGGGATGTTTGTATGTGTGTGTGTGGGGGGGCAGAATCTTAGAACAAGTATGTCCTGGGGATGGTGGGTGATTGGGCTGGAGATGTCAGTGGGCAAAGGGGTCGCAGGGTGACTAAGGAGATAAAAAGCTCTATGGGGAAAAAAAAGAAAGAAAACACAGTTTGAGAAGCTCAAACCCCAAAGCAGACTGTGAAGGCATCACAGTAAAGTTATTTAGTATAGAAACAATGCAAATTATATGCATATGTCAGCTAAACTCCTGATGAGAACTGGACACTGAGGGGTTGCAGCAAACATATATATTTTTGTTTCTTAACCAAGTGTAACCCCTAGATGGCGCTATCCCAGGGGCTACTACCCCTGCCTGATTTGCCACTAACAGGTTGAGGGGCCTGGATCCAATGGCGGGTGCCTCCACCCAGAGGTCAGGGTTTGCAATAGTTAAACTAACTTGGTCACAGCCCTCTGGGACACTGCAACCCCTTTCTTCCACTAGTGGCCCACACAATATATCAGAATTACCTTCACAGTATACACTTACCCCCAGGTCTGGTTCCGGCACTGGGACCTCCTGTGAAATGAGATACAGTGCAACAATCACAGTACAGTACTTTAACATAGACAAATACCTCAGGCAGTATAACTTTGCTGAAACAAGCAGCTCTGATTTATTTAGGGATATAACAAGGACAGGGGAAATCAGGTTAATTAGCTTATCACTCTAATAATCTACCTATGGCTCTGTGCACAGGCCTATCCCTATCAGTTACTGTCCCTGGGTACCCAAGCCCTAGTGGCTAGTCAAACCGTGGCAGCTGGTAGGGCCCTTTCAACAGAGAAAGGAGAATTAAACAGTCAGCAGTACAGTAATTCCATTTGGATTTAATGTGGCAATTCAACAGGGAGTGACCCTGAATTAGTACTCACGACCTCCAAATAAGATAGGGTCCTTCAATGTCAGCAGGGCTCACTTGAGGTACACAAACCTCTTCACACATCCATATAAAAGAAAGCACTATACCAGGCAGGCTGCATCTGTATCCCGATCGCAATACTGCACAATACCGGGAGAACACACAGCAGATTCAGTTCTGACAGACTGAGTGCAATTTTCAGCAATTCCTCCAGTCTTCTACAGGGTGAGCCTGGTTTCTACTCTTCAGAGATCCTTTGATTCTTTTTCACAGGACAGTTCAGTCCTAATAGCTGTTACACAAGCTGCAGACCGGAACTCTAGGCCTTACCGTTTTTGACTAAAACTGCACACTGAAAAAGCACAGGGCTCCTTCCTTCTTCACTGCCAAAGCTCAACTGAAACTCCAACCGACAAAACCGAGCACTTCCTTTGAGTTCCTCCCAGTTCTTGACTGGATTGGCTGTCACTCACAATAGACTGCTGCTGTTGGTCCAAAAGGCACTGAAGTCTAAACTACATCTCCCAGAGTCACTGCCCATACAATCCTCTTGTGGCTGGCTCAGATTATGAGTCCAAGTTCTGATTCGTCCAAGGCACCATTTTAGAGCTAGCTTACCCCACACTGATTGGTCCAGTTCAGCAGTTCAAAACTAGAATGGGAACTAGCAGACACAGTTCTGACTGCAAAGAAAGCAGGTTAGACAAACTGTAATTTCATTATTACTGTAAATGATTTCTGGCAAACAGTTACATCTTTCAGATAGGTTCCCTTTGCACTCATAGTGACTGCAAAATGGAGTGAATTGGCAGCAGCTTGAGTGGTACTCAATCAAAGAAACACACAGTCCCCATACAAACTAATTATGTCTGCAAGCAGACAGCTCTAAAGAGACAGTACCAGAGGTTCTAAAACACTCACTGATAAATGGCTTAAACGCCAAACACCATTCAGGCTTGGAGCATTCAAGCAAGCTCCTGGAAGTCTTTTGGAACCCCCATTTGCAGGGGGTTACACCTTCCTAGCCTGGGAAAGCTTGACGTCCAGCGTCCAAGCAAGTACCCATAAGTTTTAACTGCAACCGTATACATTTGCATTAGGCTCACACATGTAATCATCAGTCAATATATCATTTTACCAAGAACACATTTCTGAAACATTGCAGTACGTCTACTTTACACAGTATTACACACACATTGTACCATAACTCAAGTTATTACCTCTTGTACATGAAACCTGAAGAGAGGGCCCTTCCCTATCAGTTACCTTGGGGCTGGATGGGGCAAGGGCACCATATAGAGGGCAACACAAGTAACTTGGAGTTAGCACTGGCCGCTCAGTTTGGGCAATGAGCTCGGACACATACACTCCTTTATGGACAACATTGAGAGGCGAATCCACAGGCCTCCCAAGGGAATCATAACTGAGGTGCACCACAGGCTTTACAGCTTGACCAGTCTTTCTAGGGGAACTGTTACAGTCTCTGCACTCTGAGCCTCATTTTCAGCATTGTCCTCACTTGTCAGGGAGTCTCCTGGGGGTAGAGAGGCTAGAACTTGGGGCACTTTCAGCTCCAGGAGTTACAGTTTCTGAGTCCACAACATTTGGCTCACATGGAGAGCTTTCGGACACTGGCAGTGGACTGTCAGGGCACTCATAATACTCTTCTTGTTCGGGTGTATCACCAGTCTGCCCCAATCTATCATTTTCCTCCCCTGAAAGCTCAAACAGTTCAACCATGCACAATGATTCCATTTCATCTGATCTGATGCTTTGCACTTCACTTTCTGGGAGCATTGGCTCCACGGATGAATCTGGGGGCTTAGACAGTCCAGAAGGCCCAGCTTCGTCTCCAGTATTGACTAGGGATTGCCCGAAATAATTGACTCAGTTCGTAAGAAGGATAGTATTCAAAGTCCTCTCACTTTCTTCCGATATGGACTGACAGTCATGCTCAACTGGGACTTGTGGAGGAACACTTTAACTTTGCTTCTGTAGGTGCAGACTTTTGATCTTTTCTTAGCAGCAGCTCTAGTCACTGGTCCAGAGGGGCATCTTCTAGGGGCTCAGACTCAATTAAGATTTGTCCAATGGGCAGTAAATGATTTCTATGCATTGTTTTACATCTTTGAATTATTCTCAGGCCTTACTTTGTACACTGGCAGATCATCTAGTTTGCCCACTACAATGTGAGGGAGATGGTGCCATCTGTCAGCAATCTTGTGCTTGCCATGCAGTCCCAGATTTCTTAGCAATACCGATCTCCCTCCTGGAGTTCCTGTGCTTTCACCTTTTATCATACCTTTCTTTGTTGGCCAGATTTCTTTTGGCAGCCATGGTTTGAGCCAGTTGGTACGCATGAGTTAGCTGGGCCTTTAACTTTTGACATACTGTAAATAGTTGTCAGCTTGAACCCCATCAGGAGAGACCCCAAAACACACATCTACTGGTAGTGAGCTTCTCTTCCAAACATCAGGCGGTAGGGGAGAATCCAGTGGCATCACTTTTGGTGCAGTTATAAGCATGTACCAGGGTGCTAATTTGTTGGCTCCATCTAGGCTTGTCCTTTGGGTGCAGGGTGCCTAGCATATCTAGCAAAGTGCGGTTGAAGCGTTCAGGCTGTGGGTCCCCTGGGGGTGGTAAGGAGTGGTTCTGGACTTTGCACTCCCCACAGAGAAAGCATCTCTTTGATCAGGCGACTCTCAAAGTCTCTCCTTGATCAGAATGGATTCTTTGTGGAGCCCATAGTGAACAAAAGTTTTCTACAAGTACTTTGGCTACAGTGGATGCTTTCTGGTCTTTGGTGGAAAGCTTGGGCATATCTCGTGAAATGGTCAGTGACCACCAGCACATTACTGATATTTCTTTGATCTGACTCCAAACTTAGAAAATCAATACAGACCAGCTCCATGGGTGCACTGGTGGTGATGTTAACAAGGGGGGCAGCCCTCTGGGGCAAAGCTTTCCTCTGTAAGAGCGACTACAAGTTCGAATGTCTTGCTCCACATCAGCCCCATCTTAGGCCAATAGAATCTGGATCTCACCAAGTCAGTGTTCTGTCTGTACCAAGGTGCCCTCATGGTTGTGCAAGGACCTCAGTACTGAGTCTCGAAGGCAGTGGGCAGCACTAGTTGTTGTTTGTCTACTTGTCCCCCTCTGTCTACTGTTTCTCTGTATAACAGTTTATTGATCAGTTTCAACTTAGGACCTTCTTTGTATAACAGTGCAGTTCTCAAATCAGTGGAGCGTAATTTGGACACATCTTTTCCTGCATAGAGGGCTTCTAAAGCTGCTTTGATCATGGGATCGTGAGATTGAGCCCCGAATACTGTCATTGTCCAGCTGAGGCAGTGCACCAATGTCTATTGCAGAAAAGTGGCAATAAGCAGCAGGTATGCAATTCTCAGAGGCTCCCAAGCAATCCACCATGCAGTCCACTGCGTCGTGGACATTGTTCCTCCCTGTCAAACTTCACAGAGGTGCCCGAATGTCAGGTTCTGCCAATGGACCCAATCATTCTGGAAACAGGCCTCGGGAGAGAGCATCAGCATCTATGTGGTTCAGACCTGCTCGGTATTCGAGAGCATAGTCATATGTAGATAATGCAGAAAGCCACCTATGGCCAGTGGCATCCAACTTAGCTGAGGTCTGCACATAGGTCAAAGGATTATTGTCAGTTTTTACTAGTATTTTAGCCCCATACAAGTACTCATGGAATTGGTCAACAATAGCCCACTTCAAAGCTAGGAACTCTAACTATGTACAGGATAGTTCTTTTCGGATGGGGTCAGGCTTCTACTGGCAAGGCCACTGGTCTCAGGCCATTCTCGTGCTCTTGGTACAACACAGCCCCAACCTCTGCAAGCTAGCATCAGTGTGCAGGACTAAGGTTTTTGGATCGGCATAGGCCAGCACTGGAGCATGGGTAAGTTGATATATGATCTCATGAAAAGCAGTCTCACAATCAGGAGTCCAGCGGCCCCAAATACTTCACTCGGATGAAAATACACTCTTTCAGTCTTGAGGGACGCTGACTTTTGGTATTTTTGTGGGTTGGGGATACCCTTGAGTAAGGTTAAGTAAAGGCGGATCACTCTTGAATAGTCCTTGATGGCGCCCGATAATAACCACAGAATCCCAGGAATCTTTGCAGTTCTTTTAGATTTTTGGGCTGTGGCCAGGTGGTCAAGGCCTCAACTTTACTTGGGTCGGTCTCTATTCCTCGGTGGATACTATGTGTCCCACATACTTTACTGATGTTTGAAAAGATTGACACTTATCAATGGACAGTTTAAGGCCAAAGTCCTCCAGTCGGTCCAATACCTTAAATAATCTGCCTCATGTTCCTCCAGTGAGCTGCCAAACACAATGACATCATCTAGGTATACCAGGCACTCTAGTAAGTTCATGTCCCCACTGCATGCTCCATCAATCGTTGAAAAGTGGCTGGGGCACCTGAAATCCTTGAGGCATCCTCATGAATTCATAGAAGCCAAGCGGACAGATAAAGGCCGTCTCTCTCACGGTCCTCTGGGGCCATCGGGATCTGGTAGTACCCACTGCGGAGATCCAGCACAGAGAACCACTTGCTCCCGTTTAGGCAGTCCAAAGCATCCTGAATGCGGGGCATTGTGTACTGATCAGGGATAGTCCGCCGGTTTAACGTCGATAATCCACACACATCCTTACTGTTCCATTCTTTTCCTCACTACCACAATGGGGAAGCATAAGGGCTTCTGGATTCTTGTATTACACCAGCAGCTAACATCTCTTGCAGATGCCGTCTCACATCATCTATGTCAGCAGGTGCCAGGCGTCGAGACCTCTCCACGAAATGGTCTTTCGTCATGCAGCGGATATTGTGCTCAGCTCCTTGCACGCATCCTACATCCCATTCCTTTAAAGAAAACACCTGGTCTCTCTGGGCAAGCTTCTCACTGATCCTCACTTTCCATTCAGCTGGCAGCGGGGAGTCGCCGAAATCAAACAAGTCAGGCGTTACTCTGTCATTCTTCCTTGAACTCTTGCTGCTGGGTAGCACTGCAGTGTCTGCACAATGCACATTAGCCAGGATGCAACCTCTGTTTCCTCGAATGTCTCTTTCAGACACATTATGAACTTGGACCATTACCCTTCTGGCATAAGCATGGGCTCTAGCGGGCAAAATACTAGGCTTGACCAGCAGTCCCTCTGGCAATTTCCATCGCCTGGTGCATCCAACATTAATATTTTATTCTTAACATCCTTTCTGATACGGACCTCTCCTGTAAGGTACACTGGGCATTTGGCACCAGGATCAGAGACTCAGGATCCTTCTTCCATACAATTCCGACCGGTTCCTCTGGTTCTGTTTTTCAGCATCTCTCTGTGCCTCATAGGCCTTCTTAATTAAAGCCGGAACTCTTAAAGCTCTACTAGTCTTTGACCCCTGTTTTCATAACACAACTGTGCCAGCCTTCCAACATATGAGCATTTGTTCCAATCAACAAAGGGACACCATCATACAGTCCAGTGGGGGACACACTAAGGCTAGGGTCTCTACTTGTTCGCCACCCAGCCACGGAGGTGGGGAAAGACAGCCAAATTCGGATATACCCGGAATAGGGTAGGCCTTCTCACTTAACCCCATACATGCAGTCCTTCTAATGGTTGTGAAGTCGTCCTGACAAATGCTTCTGATACCAATCCTGGAACATAATTGTCACTTGGGAGCCACTGTCTAATACAGCTCTTGTAGACACTCCATTCACCTTTACAGTGGTCTCCATGGAGGGACCCACTATTCTGGACCAGTCTGGAGGGCGGTAGTGGGGGCCTGGGCAACTGACCTTGCCATAAAAGGCGTGAATTAGCATTTTGGTGCCCTCACTGGGATCATGTCTGCACCTCTTAACCACTGATTTCTTCTCCAAGCTCTCCTTGTAGCTTATATGCAACTTTGTCAGTGTCTTTGGGGACTGGCATTCCCTTTCATGTGCCCATCTTTCCCACAATTATAGCAAAACATACTTTCTGGAGTTTGAGCTGGCCGAGGCGCCACACTGGGAGCCAGGGCGGGGTATTACTAACTGGAAACCTTGGTGCCATCTCTGTCTGTGGCGTGATAAGCATTTGGAGACATCTGTCAGTTTCTCCACTTCCATGGTCAAGGAATCGAGTTCGGAGCTGTTATCAGCAGAGATACATGGGTGGGTACCCCACCCCATAGCAGATGCAGTCGATATAGGTCAGGGCCTGTACTTGCAGGCGTGGCCTTCATAAAGGGACTGTTTTTGAATTCCGGATCTCTCTCAACAGTTCGCCCCATTGTGACATATCTTTTCCTTGTCAGAGCACTCATTGACTGCCAACCTCTGCCCTGAACTTCACTTGATGGGTCACCCTCAGTCACTCGGTCGTGGCAGCAGCTATTGGTGCAGGTCCCTCCCGAGGTCGTCTTTTCTCAACTCCTCGAATTCTCTCATTAACTCATCATAGGAGGTGGGATTCCAGTCGATCTGTCAGGCGTAACTGAAGCAACAGCAGTTCTGAGAAGGGGCAGACTTAAGGATCCTGTCCAGCCTGGTTCGGTCCAGTTCAATCGCTGGCAAACTACCTTTTCTGAGGCATTCTTGCAACAATTTTTCCAGCCGAGATACATACACAGACAACAACCCCTTGGTACTGTTGTGCATCTCTTACTCTCCACCATAGGTCCTCATCAGAATCTGGGCTCCATACACATTCTCCAAGGCCTCAAGATAGGCCTGTGCAGTCGCTTCAGGGTTACTGGCCGTTTTAGCGGATGGTAGCCAGGGCAGGACCTCGGAGGCTCTCCTAACCCTCTTCTTGCCCTCCAGGCATTGCCATTCTAGCACTTGGGGCAACATAGTCTATCCAGGTCCCCAGTCATCCTCCCTTGGGGGTGGGAGGGTGCCAGAGAAGATCCTCAACCTTCGTAAGAGTCGTGACTAATGGCAGGTGCAGAAATAGGAGTCTGCATTGGTTCAGCCACCATTACGGGCACTGGAGCAGGAGAGGTGTTGGGGAGGAACACCCAGGTGGCAAGAATAGTTTCTTCAAGTCCTCCACAGTTTTCCCTCTCCCAGCAACCATTCAGCAAATTTCTCCTCAAAAGTTTCAGATAGTGGTGGGGCTGATTCCCCAGGTCTTTACTGTCCTTAGTTATCACTCTCCAAGCAGTGAGGGCTCCTCTGGGGTAATGGTCTGTGGCACTTTGGAGCTATCTATGGGATCCTTAAACTCTACAAAGGCCAGGAAAGTGTGGGTGAGCAGATTAGCATGCCGACCCACCACCACAGGGTTTTGTAAACCTTCCACCTTGGAAAGTACTCCTGCACAGTGTCCATATTGATACCCAGGGGATGTCCAGGATAAGCATAGCATTTTGGGGTCGATCTCCTCCCCAGTACACCACTCCACCAGCCGGTGCACAGCCACTTCTGTCGGGTACCCATTTTTTCTTAACAGTGGTTCGTAGAATATGGCCACTAGAGGACACACAATCCCAGCGTGAGCCTCCAAGATGTAACCCTAGATGGCGCTATCCCAGGGGCTACTACCCCTGCCTGATTTGCCACTAACAGGTTGAGGGGCCTGGATCCAATGGCGGTGCCTCCACCCAGAGGTCAGGGTTTGCAATAGTTAAACTAACTTGGTCACAGCCCTCTGGGACACTGCAACCCCCTTTTCTTCCACTAGTGGCCCACACAATATATCAGAATTACCTTCACAGTATACACTTACCCCCAGGTCTGGTTCCGCACTGGGACCTCCTGTGAAATGAGATACAGTGCAACAATCACAGTACAGTACTTTAACATAGACAAATACCTCAGGCAGTATAACTTTGCTGAAACAAGCAGCTCTGATTTATTTAGGGGATATAACAAGGACAGGAAATCAGGTTAATTAGCTTATCACTCTAATAATCTACCTATGGCTCTGTGCACAGGCCTATCCCTATCAGTTACTGTCCCTGGGTACCCAAGCCCTAGTGGCTAGTCCAAACCGTGGCAGCTGGTAGGGGCCCTTTCACACAGAGAAAAGGAGAATTAAACAGTCAGCAGTACAGTAATTCCATTTGGATTTAATGTGGCAATTCAACAGGGAATGACCCTGAATTAGTACTCACGACCTCCAAATAAGATAGGGTCCTTCAATGTCAGCAGGGCTCACTTGAGGTACACAAACCTCTTCACACATCCATATAAAAGAAAGCACTATACCAGGCAGGCTGCATCTGTATCCGATCGCAATTACTGCACAATACCGGAGAACACACAGCAGATTCAGTTCCTGACAGACCGAGTGCAATTTCAGCAATTCCTCCAGTCTTCTACAGGGTGAGCCTGGTTTCTACTCTTCAGAGATCCTTTGATTCTTTTCACAGGATGGATTCAGTCCTAACAAGCTGTTACACAAGCTGCAGACCGGAACTCTGGGCCTTACACGCTTTTTGACTAAAACTGCACACTGAAAAGCACAGGGCTCCTTCCTTCTTCACTGCCAAAGCTCAACTGAAACTCCAACCGACAAAACCGGCACTTCCTTTGAGTTCCTCCCAGTTCTTGACTGGATTGGCTGTCACTCACAATAGACTGCTGCTGTTGGTCCAAAAGGCACTGAAGTCTAAACTACATCTCCCAGAGTCACTCCATACAATCCTCTTGTGGCTGGCTCAGATTATGAGTCCAAGTTCTGATTCGTCCAAGGCACCATTTTAGAGCTAGCTTACCCCACACTGATTGGTCCAGTTCAGCAGTTCAAAACTAGAATGGGGAACTAGCAGACACAGTTCTGACTGCAAAGAAAGCAGGTTAGACAAACTGTAATTTCATTATTACTGTAAATGATTTCTGGCAAACAGTTACATCTTTCAGATAGGTTCCCTTTGCACTCATAGTGACTGCAAAAATGGAGTGAATTGGCAGCAGCTTGAGTGGTACTCAATCAAAGAAACACACAGTCCCCCATACAAACTAATTATGTCTGCAAGCAGACAGCTCTTAAAGAGACAGTACCAGAGGTTCTAAAAACACTCACTGATAAATGGCTTAAACACCAAACACCATTCGGGCTTGGAGCATTCAAGCAAGCTCCTGGAAGTCTTTTGGGAACCCCCATTTGCAGGGGGGTTACACAAGAAACTTTTGTTAAACAAAACATTAAAATAAAAACAAAAACTAAATCAAAACATAGTCCATATAGTACAAACTAGCAAAGCGTTTGGCTTACACTATCACAGCTGAAGTGCTTCCCAAGCATCCAGCTCAGATAAGTTGCTGAATAAGTTGCTGGACTAACACAGTAATTAATTATACATAAATCTGATGAAAGATTTAACTTGGAAAAACGCATGCAGCCCCTTATGTATATGTTATGAATATCCAGCATTAGCTTCCTATATGAATGTGTCTAACAGTAAATGAAGGCCGCACTTTATTTAAAAGAATAAACAACAGCATTTTAAATTAGTTCTAAAGGTTTCTTGTCACATCACAATGTTCTGAAATTTGATTAAAGGTGTGCAAGCAAAACAAGATGTAAAATCCCATTAAGAAGTAGAATAAGAGATAGCCCTGTTTTGTTTACCTGCTGCTCTGTAGCTTTAGACATCCTGTCATCAAGCCAGCAGCTCCTGAATTCAACAGGAAATGAGTGCAGAGCCAGGTCATTCAAGGGGGGAGAGGTCATTTCAGAATGTAGTCCATTTCAGTATATAGTTTATTTGTTTCAGTATATAGTGTATGTGAATTTTTCAGTCTACAGTGTATGTGTTTCACCATGTAGTGCATTTGTTTCAGTATATAATGTATGTGTTTTATTAAATATACTGGCCCAGATATTCAAACTGCACCCAAATTGAGCGCAACAGCAGGAGCAAGCACAAACCAATTGCGCATATGCGCAACAGGTGCGATATTCAAACATGGAGCAGAACAAATTGCGCAAGAAACCAACGTCTGAATATCGCACATACTGCGCCATAGCGCAACCAGGAAGGAGAAGCTGAGCCGAAATGTTGCCCTATGGCGCAACCAGGGCAGCCCAGCTGAGCAGTCCAGAGGTGCCATAGCGCAAGCAGAGCCCCCCCGCCCAGAGCAATGGAACTGCACATCCAGGGAGGCAGGCTGGGGCCCACCGCCAGCCATGCCACACATGGCACAGGAACACACTGCAGAACCAACACCACACCTGCACACCCAAGCACAGCATCACTGGGGTGTGACGGATGATCTACTGGCCCATGGGGACAAGCCAACAAAGCATAGCAGAGCCATGACACCCCAGCACAACCACTGGCAGGCTGAGAGTGCCACACACAGGGGGTTGACAACCACAGTGCACATCAGCCCCCCGTACGCACAGCACACCCTGCACTGTGACCCCAAGACACCACCTATGTGCAGTGACTGGCAGTGCAGGAAACCATGCATCCCCCCCAGCACACGTCAACACCGTGCAGCACAGAAGCCTACAAGCCAGACACACCCTGTGCACCCAGCAGTGGGTGGCAGCAGACAGCAAGACCAACAGAAAGTCACTGCCATGCTGGAGATACCTCCCCATGCACACACACGCACACACACACACACACACACACACACACACACACCCAGGACCATACTACCCCAGGTGGCATGTACACCCCTGCAACTGAGCACCCATAGCCAGCTGCAAATCAGAGACCAACACATTATTCATATCAAAATAGAAAAGTATATTTAGATAAACTACAGAACCATAACAATAAAAACTATTTACAAGGCGGGGATGGGTACAAGGTAGGGGTGTTCAAGGGGTAGGGATGAAAAACTTGGAGAGGGAAGGCAGGGTGGTAGGGATGGGAGAAGTGGGAAGGGTAACAAAAGCTATGGGCCAGCCGGCTGCTCGTCCTCTGCCTGGTGGCGCCCCATCCTGTGCCGCCTCCTGAGAAAGCCATGGGCATGGATTGACTGCAGGATGGCCTGGTTGTCTGCCAACAGCTGTCTGAGGCCCCAAACATCCCTACCAATCCGCTGGAGAACCTCGAGGCCTAGGAAAATGGGAACACAGTCAATGGCTGTGACTGACCACAACCCTGAACACCACCCAACCTGCAAGCCATATAGCCCAATGTCCCACCTGTGATGGCATGCACCCACCCACAGTGAACATGCACATGGCCATCACAAACAGGCGGCACCAGCTATGCGCACCACTGCACACACACACTGCCCATGTCCATCACAGCACAAACAAGGCTGTCAAGTGACGTGGCAATGTGGTGCGATACCAGTTACACAGCTATGTGCCCAGTGCATGCCTGGACCACCAGTGACGCATACACAGATGTGCTGTGATACTGGACAGTGATGCATGTCACCTGTGTCGTGCATACAGCCATTGATACATAGACAGTGTCGGCAGATAAGGGCCTATGGCCAAACCCAGTCTGTCCATTTGAGCTTGTAAGTTCACTTTGTTTTCCTAGAAGTCTGTTGCCCCTTACCCCTGACCTCCAGAATTCCGTTATGTCTCTCCCGTGCATTCTGAAATCCCGTGATTGTTTCAGCCCCCACCACTTCCTCTGGCAGGGTGTTCCACTTGTCCACCACCCGTTCTGTGAAGAAATTCTTTCTCATGTTTCCTCTGAATCGTCCTCTCTCCAACTTCATCCCATGCCCTCTAGTCCTGGAACATCTTTATCACTTCAAAATAGTGTTTCCCTGCACCCTGTTCCTCCCTGTAAGATACTTGTATGTCTCTATCATATCCCCTCTCTCCCTCCTCTCCTCCAGGGAGTACATGTTCAGTTCCTTCAACCTGTCTCCATAGGACTTGTGATGCAAGCCATGCACCATCTTTGTTGCCCTCCTCTGAACCTTCTCTGCCCACTCTACGTCCTTACGTAGGTATGGTCTCCAGAAATGTACACTGTACTCCAGGTGGGGCCTCACTAGTGTCTTGTATAGTGGAATTATGTTCTCCCCTTTCCTGCATGGTTGTATTGTGCAGGGCTACTGGTCTCCCCAGCATGCAATAGCATCCATGAAGTCATGATACTCACACTGCACAAGCAGCTGTGTCTGCCGCTGTTGCTGTTGCTGCTGCTGCTGTTGCTGCCGCTGCTGCTGCTATTGGGGTGCAACCCCTGCTGGCACTGGGGCCCTGGCACGGCCCTCGTCAACCTGGGACTGCATCCTCACATCCCGGCCTGTGGGAGACATATGTTGAGACAAACATCAGTGTGACTCAAAAGCAGACTGCCCCCTGCCCCAGTGAGAGTGCCTGCCCACACAGCCATACCCATTCATCTCACAGCTGCACACACTGACACAGCCAACCGTGGCCGAGCCATCACCTATGCACAGCCACCAAAACACACACACACACCCCTACAGAGAATACAGGTGCATAGATGGTACACCCACCTGGCCTAGGCACCACGCCCCGCCTGGCACGTGACCGCAACCTCTCCAACACGTCCGGATCCCTCGGGCGGAGGTCACTGTACCGGTGCCGGCACTGCTCAGCAGACCGGCACCATCCAGTGACCCCCACCAGGTCAGTGGCCACTTGCTGCCACACTTGTGTTCGTGCAATGGTGAGGGGCACCTCACCATAAAGTGCCCCATAGTGGGGCTCTACTAGGGCCACCAGGTTGGCCACCTCTAGTTGGCTCCAGGACACAGCTCTCCTCCTAGCCATGTTACCAACTTTACAGCAGGCAATATGGCTCCCCGCTGCGCCCGTAACCCGCGTGGAGATGTTGCGCAATAGACCACCACAGGCTCCAATCGCTGTTCGAACAGCGCCAGTCACTCACAGCACCGTCACACAGCAATAAGGACGCATACATGGCAGGCGTAACAGCGCCAGGGGCAAAGGTCATACACAAGGTCATGGGCAATGACGCAAGCTACGCACAGTGCCATCTGGCGATAGGGCATCCTGCACGACCGACCAGCTGTGTACCAGTGCCACAGTGGACTATTGCGCAGTAGTGCCACAGCGCCATATAGTGCCTATTGCTGTAGCGCCACTGGCACAATGGTGGCCATGGCCTGAATTGCGATCAGCGCTCCAGCACGTCAATGCGCGGCAGATGCCTGCGTAAGCTATCTGGGCATGCGCAATGCAGTGTACCACACAGTCACAGATCTGCGCCATTGGCTCACCCGACTCATCCGTATTGCGCAAAGCGCAGATTCGCGATATTCAGCCGACACATGCAAATCATCTGATCAGCCATTCAAAGGCGCAGTGACGCGATTTGCATGTCATTATAGTTGTTCCACTCCTAATTTGCATGCATTGCGCTATAAATGTGCGACATTGGGCTGCGCTGGCCAGATTCGGTTACTGCAGGTGAGAGGTGAATTGCATGCTGTGTGATGTTCTGGACAATGGTCATGGGAAAATGCTGTAGACTGCACAGTGACAGGTGTCCACTTCCCCCCATACAGATCGCCATGACCGAGCAGAGCCAAGGTGAGGGTGAGGATGGTGGGCGTAGGAGGAGGCCCAGCTTTACAGCAGCAGAGACAGAGGCCCTCTTCCAGGCCTACCTGGATGAGGAGCCAGTACTGAGTGGACGGAGGGGCACCCCTCAGTCCCGTGCGGCTGCATGGGAGGGGGTAGCTCGGGCTGTTAACCTGCACGGAAGCCACCAGCTCCATGCAGGAATGCAAGAAGAAGATGGGGACAGACCGCAGGAGGTTGAAGGAGAAGGTGGCAGCCTTCAGGGCGGCACGATGCTGGCACTGGCGGGGGCCCGCCAGTGGTGTTGGAGCTGACTCCGACTGAGGAGACACTGGTCGCATCCATGCAGTGGAGCGCTATTGAGGCGTACCAGGAGGTGGATTCCAGACAAGTGGAAGCCCATCACTGCACGATATGACATGGTGGTGGTGGTGTTGGGGGGTTGGGGGAAGGTTGTTCACATGCACTCACATGTACTCTCTTTCTGTTACAGATCCTGTTCGTCTTCAGGAGATGGTGGTGGTGGGTCCAGGCAGTGATGATGACCTGCTGGACATGGAGGAGGGTCCATCCACCTCTATCACCAGCCAGCAGGCACTGCAGCAGCATGCACGCTGGGCGCCAACTCTGGTGTCGGTGATTCGGTGCGGGGGGTGCACAGCCTGTGTCTCAGCAGTCTGGCATGCAAGCATGCCAGCACGCCAGACCATGGCTGTAGCACGTACCTGCACCATTGATGATACAAGGACTGCAATGGGCAGTGATAGGTGTGTGTCCCATGACGGACACACAGCAGGCCAGCACGTGTCCCTGGGCCTTTCTGGTTCCAACTTGTGTACCAGTATGCTGGCACAGTGCCAGGCTGTGCCTGTCAGCACCGTTGGGGCAGCACCGGTGGCTGTGCAGGTGTCTGGCGCTGTTGCCAGCACAGCGGTGGAACGAGTGGACCCTGGGGCACAGCGGTTGGAGGGCAGCAGCTGCAGTCACCCACCAGGTCTGGGGTACAGTGTCAAGCGGTGGCACATGTCCGCGCGCCTTTGATCTGCCCATTCCTGGTCCTGGCAACAGCGCCCACCCTCAAGGGGTGTTGTGCATCAGGACCTTCCACACCCTGGGGGACAGGATGCCGTTCGGGCACAGTACCCATTGGAGGAGCACACCCGCCTGCTGCAGGAATCAGTACAGCTGCAGAGACGGGTTGCAATGTCCGTGGAGGCACTGTCTGTGTCCGTGGAGTGGCACAGCAGGGAGTGTGCTCTGGACCGTGCTGAGCTGGTTCGTATGCGGATGGATGTGACCGCCGCCATTGACAGGCTGACCCAGGCAGTGGTCTCTGTCGTGGCGCATTGGGCACACAGTCAGGTGCCCCTGTACCACACACCCCACAGTTCACTCTCCACTCCCCATTCCCGGCGTCGTGCGACACCAGGCCTGTCGACGCCGGGTTCTGCTGTGGGCATCCCGAGCACCCCTGGTGCAGGTTTGTTCGGCATGCTGTAGACCCCTGTGCGAGCAAGGTCACGTTCGCGCAGTGGGACCCCTGGTGGTGCAACAGTGCCACCCCATGTGGCCCCTGCTCAGCCTGCCAGTGCTGTTAGGGTCACGGTGGGGCCGCCCACACATCCGCGGTGGCCGTGGGACAATGCTACATGACTGAGCTGTCTCCCAGTGCGGGCCCTGTCTGGTGCTGCCATGTGTGCAATGTGTGTCATGGTGGGCAGTGCACTGCTGGGTGCTCTGCTCACCACGCCGACACACGGACCACCTGCACACCCACCCAACTGCTGTCCACAGATGCGTGTGCATGATGATGCCTGCATTGTACTGTACACCAAGGTGCAAGGGTGCCCAGCATCTGACACACGTACTTGGACAGTACAGGTGGTGGGGGTGGTCGGTGGTGCTGTGTGTTAGCAATGTCGGTTCTGCAGTGCTGTGCATCTGCCCATGTACGCTCTGTGCCTAGTGTGTGTGTGTCCATATGAGTGCTCACCCCTCCCTGATGGTGTGTTTGTATGCCTGGACCCTTCCACTCCCCTGACCATCATGCACCCCTGGTGTGTTCCCCTGTGTGCCTGTGGTTTGCGCATGGACAGTGTTGGTTGCACATGTCCCCTTGACTTACCTGTGTTGTGCGAAGTGCTCCTCTGTGATGGTGTCCCAGTGCAGCTGGGCCTGCCGGATCAGTCGGGGGTCCCGCCGTCCTGGGGGGGCTGCTCATCACCATCAACACCGGTGCCACTGGTGTCCCCATCGCTGTCCCCCTCTTCAACCTGTCGGCTATCCCATGGTCTTTGGCCATGTTGTGCAGGATGCAACAGGCCAGGAATATCCCACAGGCCTTTTGGGGGCTGTACTGTAGGGCACCGCCGGAGGTGTCTAGGCATCGGAAGTGTGTCTTGAGCATCCCAAACACCCGCTCTATGATGTTGCGTGTTGCGGCATGTGCTTCATTATAGCGTTGCTGCGCTGGGGTCATGGGGTGCCGGTACGGTGTGAGCAGCCAGGAACGGAGTGGGTATCCGCTGTCACCTGTGTGGAGATAGTGGAGATCAGTCTCATGTTCAGGTCCATATTGGCCATCTCCTGTGTGCACTACCCATGGCACCTGTGGCATTCCCACCCTTGCCCCGAGTTTGCATTCCATACATGTGTACTCACCCACTAGATGTCCTGTGGGGATGTCCCCACTCTCGAATCGATGGCACAGTGCAGACTGATACCATATGAAGGCATCATGTGCTCCACCAGGATGTGTGGCACAGGCATTGATTATGCGCCCAGTGGCATCACACACCACCTGGCAGTTGACACTAGGGAATCCCTTTCTGTTCCGATATGCGAGGCCATCGGGGCCAGGTGGCGTGCGAATGGCCACATGGGTGCAGTCTATGGCCCCTAGCACGCCAGGCATACGTGCTACCCTGTGGAACTCCTGCATGTTTGCTGTACGCTCTGCCGCGGTGCTGTGGAAATGGACGTACTCTGCAGCATGTGGCAGCAGTGCGCTGAGGAATTGGGTGAGGATGTGTGACGTGGCCGAATGTGTGATGCCTGTGGTGTCCCCTGTCGGCCTCTGGAAGGTGCCCGTGGCGAGCAGGCACATGCAGGCTGTCACCAGCGTGACTCCGTCGTGAGGGTGCCTGCATCACATCACTGCACAGCTCACAGAGTCGTCTCAGTATTGCCCTGTTCAGGCGGTACCGGCCCACGATCTCTACATCTGTGTACAGCTCAAAGCTGATGTGGGCACAGTACCACCTGCCGGGGGCATACCGCCGACGGGCCCTTCCACGGTCACGTCCCCCTGCAGCATGCATTCTCACCCCCCTCATTACAGCTTCCATGTGGAAACTGGCACTGTCCATCTCCCTGGCTTCTGACCCCCCTGGCTGGTGTTGCTGTGTTACCCCCGCTGTCCTCACTGCTACTTCCACTGCACCGGGCACCCCCAGCTGGCCTCTACAGACTATGGCCCACGCTTTCCTTGCCTGCCCTTTGCTGGCTGGCTGGCTGGCTGTCTCTCTCTCTCTCTCTCCCCCACTTGGCAGCCTGGTAGCGTTCTTGCGCTGCTTCCTTGAGCCTTTTTATTTTGGCTCATTTCCGCTAGTGTGCAATTTCCGGCTGTGCCGCTCTTGTGCATCGCGCAAGTCTTTGAATATCGCATTGCGGTCTTTATGCATGGATCCACCCCCTTCGGTTGCGCATGCCTTCATTTTCATTGCGCTGTTGCTCAGCATGTTTTCGGGGGCACAACTGCCTCCTTCTGAATATCGCTAAATGGCGCATTTTTGGACTTGCACATGCGCAACCCTTTTGAATATCCGGGCCACTGTGTATGTATGTATTTCAGTATGTAATATATTTCTCTCAGTATATAGAGTATGCAAAATTTTTCAATAGAGAGGGTGTTTTTAATATATAGTGTATTTGTTTCAGTATATAGTGTATGCAGATTTTTCAATGGATAGTGTATTTATTTCAATATATAGTGTATGTATTTCAACATAAAGTGTAAATGTTTCAACATATAGTGCATTTGTTTCAGTAGACAGTGAATGTGCTTTTTCCAATGTGTAGTGTACTGTATGTATTTCAATATATAGTGTATTTGTTTCAGTGTATAGTGTATACAGATTTTTTCAATAAAACCTATAAAACCTTTTATAGGTACATCATCGAGCATAGAAAGACAAAGGGAGGGATAGTGAGGCTGAATAGAATGAACGGTGGGTGGGCAGAGGGGGACAGTGAAAAAGCAGGGATACTGAACGAATATTTCTGCTCAGTATTCACAAAAGAGGAGGGGGAAGTGCCTAATCCAATTAACAGAAGCACTCTTGATAGGGGGATCGATTCCAGTCCTTTCACAGAGGAAGGGTTCTGCAAGAACTCCTAAACCTGAAGGTGGACAAAGCAATGGGGCCTGATGGAATTCACCCCAGAATTCTAAAAGAATTAAGGGGGGAAATAGTGAAACCACTGGCAACTCTTTTTAATAAATCATGGGAGGACGGTGTGGTACCCGAGGACTGGAGGAAGGCGGATGTAATTCCCCTTCACAAAAGTGGGACCAGGACAGAGGCAGGAAACTACAGACCTGTCAGTCTGATCTCTGTGGTAGAGAAAGTGATGGAGTCACTTCTGAAGGAAAGAATTGTTGATTACCTAGAGGCCAGTGGGGCAGAGGACCCAAGGCAGCATGGGTTCACAGCGGGAAGGTCATGTCAGGCAGATCTAATAGATTTCTTTGACTGGGTGACCAAAGTAGTAGACCAGGTAGGGGCTGTGGACATGGCCTACCTAGACTTTAGCAAGGCATTGACACAGTCCCACACAAAGACTAATAGTCAAATTAACCAGCCTGGGAGTGGGTCCCAGGGTGGTAGCCTGAGTAAAACATTGGCTGGACAACAGGACACAGAAGGTAATTGTAAATGGAGTCCACTCTGAAGAAAGAGGGTTACTAGTGGGGTACCATGAGGAGTTCAGTATTGGGTCCAGTCCTTTTTAATGTCTTCATACTGTAAGTGACATTGCAGAGGGAACGGAAGGAAAAGTATGCCTCTTTGCAGATGACACAAAGATCTGCACAGGGTTGATACACAAGGAGGCGTGGAAAGGATGAGAAGGGACTTGGCAAGGTTGGAGGAATGGTCAGAAGTATGGCAGCTAGGATTCAATGCAAAGAAGTGCAAAATAATGCACCTGGGAAACAAGAACCCAGGGAGGAATACACAGTGGGGGAGGTAGTAACAACAACAAGAAAGGAAAGGGACCTGGGGTAATCATATCAGATGACCTTAAGGTTAGCAAGCAATGTGAGAAGGCAGTAGGGAGGGCTGAGGGGTATACTGGGATGCATAGGAGAGGCATCACCAGCAGAAAACAGGAAGTTGTTATCCCTCTGTACAGACAGTTGGTGAGACCCCATCTGGAGTACTGTGTCCAGCTCTGGAGACCCCATCTCTGCAAAGACATAGACAGGATAGAGGCAGTCCAGAGGAGGGCAACTAAAATGGTGCAGGGTCTGCAAGAGAAGCCGTATGAGGAGAGACTAAAGGAGCTTAATATGTATACCCTTGAGGAAAGGAGGGAGAGGGGGGACATGATAGAAACTTTTAAGTACCTCAGTGGAATCAACAAAGTCCAAGAGGGTAGCATCTTTCAGAAAAAGAGACGTGCAAGAACAAGGGGACACAATTTAAAGATGGGGGGGCAGTTCAGGGGCAATGTGAGGAAGTATTATTTCACAGAGAGGGTATTGGATGCATGGGACAGCCTTCCTGAGGAGGTTGTGGGGTCTAAAACTGTGGGAGAATTCAAGAATGCATGGGACAGACATAAGGCAATTCTTGTGGGGAGGTAGGAAGAAATAGGCTGTTGGTTAACTAGGATCTGCGGCCTATTCTGTAGGTAGGAAAATGGGCAGACTAGATGGGCCAAGTGGTCCTTATCTGCCGTCAAAGTCTGTGTTTCTATGTTTCTATGTGTTACAACGTATAGAGCATTTGTTTCAGTAGATAGTTTATGTGGATGTTTCAGTCTGTAGTGTATGTATCTCAACAGGTAGTGTATATGTTTCAGTACACAGAACATTTGTTTCAGTATATAGTGTATGTGGATTTTAAATACTCAGTATGTAGATTTCAGTAGATAGTGTATGTATTTCACTATATAATGTAAGCATTTCACTATATAGAAGAAGAAGAATCAGCATTTATATAGCACTTTTCATACATCCAAAGCACTTTACAAGCAATGCTAGACTGGTAGTGAAGTGACTGAATGTGTGGTGTCGGCCATATCGCACATCATCACCCACACACAGCCTGGGTAATTGCATGAACCGGTTTATGGGAAGGGGAATGTTGGCCAGGACACCAGGAATGTTCCCTACTCTTTGCGAAGAGTGCCCTGGGTTCTTTTACTTCCACCTGGACACCCACCAGGACAACACCAGGATGGGCAGAAGGGACCTCGGTTTAACGTCTCATCCGAAGGACGGCACACCCCAGCAGTACAGCACCCCCCAATACTGCACTCGGATGCCAGCGATTTTTAGGTGCAAGTCCAATCCTGGTGTGGGACGAGAACCCACAACCTTTTGGTCCAGAGACAGATGTGCTACCAACTGAGTCACGCTGACACCTAGTGTATGTGTTTCACTATATGATATATGCATTTCAGTATACCGTATATGTATTTCACTCTATGATGTATATATTTTGATAGCTATTGTATGTGGTTCACTACATTGTGTATGCATTTCACTATATGATGTATATATTTCACTATATATGTATTTCAATATGTAGTGCATGTGTTTTACTATACAGCCAGAGATTATGAATTATGTCCCTAACAGCTTGCCATAGTTTAAAGTAGCAAAAATGTCACAGTAAGTAACAGTTTTTCTTCTTATTTCATTTAGAGTATTACACCGTAGATGTAGCTCTTTTGTCATAAGCCTGCCAGAACTTGAAGTGTTTCCTGGGGACCTTTTTATTTCCGAGGGTACTGCTGATTATCCAAACTATTCGATACTGACACAGAACACAGGTGAGTTTCTCTGTTTTGGGCTACATATTGAAATAACAGAATATGCACTAAATTATCTTATAAAATCGGTAGCAAAATGAACATCAGTACTGTATACTTCATTGTTCCAAAATGGTCATGTGACCATTCATTGATGCAGTATCACAGCATGGTAGAAGTACCAAACTATATCCTCTCAATCAGATTAGCCTAACAAACAAACAAACTTGGGCAAGTCACTTCACACCTCAGTACTGCAGTCCACTGAGCTATGGAAGTGGGTTGAAGCCAGGACCCCAGTGGAAATCAGATGTTGCCACTGAGTTGGGCTGTCTTGGGTAAATAAATTGTAAAACAAAATAAATAACATTTCCTCACAAGTTCTGCAAAACGTTATAGCTTCAAGATGCAACTATTTTGTGACTTGAGAGCCTTCCCATTGCCAATAGTACAGAGGAATATAAAAACATAAGACATTTTGAACACAAAAAGACCGAAGGGCTATTGTGTTCATCTTCTGTCATCCACACAACAGAAGCAGCAGCGTTCAATATCAGAAATAGATGCACTGCAGCAAATATAGGATATATGATGGGCACGAGTGTGATATGGAAAATATTTTCACTCCTTTAGAGTGACCTCTGGATATTCAAGAGTGGTGAAGCCACAAGTGAATATCTAGAGGTCACTGTGCAGAAGTGAAAATATTTTCCATATCACATGAGTGCACAACATGTACCCGATTTATACAATAGGGGCCCCTATTGCTGGAAAAGTTACCATTCGCGCGGGTTTGCACGAGTTAGCACGGGTGTGATAAATGTAATTTATTTTCACTGTGCTGACATTGGCAGCATTTATCTCACTCCCATGGAAATAACACCAGTTATCATCATGCTGGAACTCCCACCCCTATTGTATAAATATATATTAGTGTAGGGACAACCATACACAACCAGGCTGTGTTTTAATTGATGGGTTGAGATGACAGCATATCATCCTCGAGAGTGAAGCATGAGATGTCCTTGCTGTCATCTCAGCCCCATGATAGAAACACATGCAGAGCTGCATGTTTGCCCATATTTTATTATATGTAATATATGTATATGTGTGTATGTCTAGATATATATAATATAACACAGAAGTCACAGAAATGCTCCTACCAGTAAAAAACTTGCCAGTTCTTTATAAAAGTTACCTCACAACAGGCTAGAAGGAGGGGTGGAGCAACAATGGGGAAATATCAAAACTGCCATCACAGAGGCAACAAGCCTTTGTGTGAACCAAATAAACAAATCAAAATGAAAGAAAAAGCCACTATGGTTCTCAAAAGAAGTGGCGGTGAAGGTTAGGGAGAAAAAGATAGCATTTAGGAAGTATAAGGAAACACAGAAGGAGCTGGACAGAGAATTGTACCAGTTAAGGCAGAAGGAAGCAGGAAGGGTAGTCAGAATAGCAAAGGCACAAACTAAGGAAAAGATAGCCAACTTGGTTACGAAGGGGGATAAAACCTTTTATAGGTATATCAGGGAGCATAGAAAAACAAAGGGAGGGATAGTAAGGCTGAATAGAATGGATGGTGGGTACGCAGAGAGTAACAGTGAGAAAGCAGGGATACTGAATGAATACTTCTGTTCAGTATTCACAAAAGAGGAAGTGGGGGAGGTGCCTAATCCAATTAACAGAAGCACTCTGGAGAGGGGGGTCGATCCCAGTCCTTTCACAGAAGAAAGGGTTCTGAAAGAACTCCTAAAACTGAAGGTGGACAAAGCAATGGGGCCTGATGGAATTCACCCCAGAATTCTAAAAGAATTAAGCAGAGAACTAGTGACACCACTGACTACCCTTTATAACAGATCATGGGAGGATGGTGTGGTACCTGAGGACTGGAGGAAGGCTGATGTGATTCCCCTTCACAAAAGTGGGAGCAAGACAGAGGCAGAAAACTACAGACCTGTCAGTTTGACCTCTGTGGTAGGGAAAGTGATGGAATCACTTCTGAAGGAAAGAATTGTTGAGTACCTAGAGGCCACTGGGGCACAGGACCCAGGGCAGCATGGGTTCACAGCGGGAAGGTTATGTCAGATGTATCTAATTGATTTCTTTGACTGGGTGACCAAAGTAGTAGACCAGGGTGGGGCTGTGGACATGGCCTACCTAGACTTTAGCAAGGCATTTGACACAGTACCACACAAAAGATTAGTAGTCAAATTAACCAGTCTTGGAGTGGGTCCCAGGGTGGTAGCCTGGGTAAAACATTGGCTGAGCAACAGGACACAGAAGGTAATTGTAAATGGAGTCCACTCTGAAGAAAGAGGGGTTACTAGTGGCGTACCGCAGGGTTCAGTACTGGGTCCAGTCCTTTTTAATGTCTTTATAAGTGACATTGCAGAGGGACTGGAAGGAAAAGTATGCCTCTTAGCAGATGACACAAAGATCTGCAACAGGGTTGATACACAAGGAGGTGTGGAAAGGATGAGAAGGGACTTGGCAAGGTTGGAGGAGTGGTCAGAAGTATGGCAGCTTGGATTCAGTGCAAAGAAGTGCAAAGTGATGCACCTGGGAAACAAAAACCAAGGGGAAGATTACACAATGAGGGGAAGTAGTAACAACAACAAAAATGGAAAGGGACCTGAGGTTAATCATATCAGATGACCTTAAGGTTGGCAAGCAATGTGAGAAGGCGGTAGGGAGGGCTGGGGGGATACTGGGATGTACAGGGAGAGGCATCCGTCCAGCAGAAAACAGGGAGTTGTTATCGCCTGTACAGACGAGTTGATGAACTCAACTGGAGTACTAGGTCAGTTCTGGAGACCCCATCTCTGCAAGGACATACACAGGATGGAGGCAGTTCAGAGGAGGGCAACTAAAATGGTGCAGGGTCTGCAAGAGAAGCCATATGAGGAGAGACTAAAGGAGCTTAATATGTATACCCTTGAGGAAAGGAGGGAGAGGGGGGACATGATAGAAACATTTAAGTACCTCAGTGGAATCAACAAAGTCCAAGAGGGTGGCATCTTTCAGAAAAAGAGATGTGCGAGAACAAGGGGACACAATTTGAAGATAGAGGTGGGACGGCTCAGGGGCAATGTGAGGAAGTTTTTTTTCACAGAGAGGGTGGTGGACACATGAACAGCCTTCCTGAGGAGGTTGTGGGGTCTAAAACTGTGGGAGAATTCAAGAATGCATGGGACAGACATAATGTAATTTTTGTGGTGGGTAGGAAGAAATAGGCTGTTGGTTAAATAGGATATGCAGCTTGTCCTCTAGGTAGGGAAATGGGCAGACTAGGTGGGCCAAGCGGTCCTTATCTGCTGTCAAAGTCTATGTTTCTATGTTTCACCCCATATCCAACTGCTTACTATCCACCCAGTGCCCCAGGATGTACCTTTTAATATGCAGAAGTTTGTAAATTTAATTTCTATCATAGAGAAATTAAGTGTTGGATGACAGTCTTCTGATATTAAGCACTTCCATTTTAATAATATTACTAACTCCGGGGGGAGCGGACATTGAAAAAATTGAAAAGCCTTTGTAAGCAAAATGTTGTCCTGCACCAGGACCCAAACCAGGTACCACAGGCTTCATGGGAGGTGGCTCATGCCACCACACCAAATGGCTAGCTCGGCAGGGCTTGGCCAAACTAACCCTCATGTACTTTTTCAGCGATGGTAGCCAATGTAGTGAGTATATCTCAGTGCTACATTTGCTATAACTACTTCTCGGTGTTTTCTGGCACTCATTCTCATTACGAGCGATATTATTGAGTCGCTTATATTGAGCCACTCAATAATACTCACCCTTATCACTGTACACCCTTTTTAACTCTGTCTTGAACTATGGTCAAATTACAGAAAACAGCAAATAACAGGATAAGTCTATTAAAAAGATGTAATGTGATTTAAGTAATAGCTTCATGAGCTGGCAACATTTCTAGTAGTTCAGAAGATCACCAGAATGACCTATCCCCTAAATGGACTCCATAAATCTTTTACAGTGGTGCTGTCTTCCAAAACCAAATCCAGTGAAGTAAAAAGAAATAGGAGACTGATCAATCACTGTGTACTGTATATATTTCTTATGCTATTCCATTTATTGGTATGACCACCAAAAAGAGAAACATTTTGGCAGACCTGGCTTAATCATGATGGATGGTCCTGATAGTCAAGGTTTTCAGTTGGACACTTACATCAGATGCGAGACATTCACTATTGTGTCCAAGCCCCACAAAAATTTCCTCTTGGATTGACTCAGTAAATAAAGAGATAGATATTGTAAGGAAGTATAATCATATACAGTATGACAAAAAATGTTGAACCTGGAAAATGTATCTTTTGTTATTTAAGACATTTTGACATCCCATAACCGGTTTAAAAATATAAAAGACCAGGTAATTGAATCTGTAATAGAGATTGTATCTACTTAAATATCTAAAACTAGGTTCTTTTTTCCACATTCATCATCAAATATTTGGTGGAACAAGGATTTATTTACTTATTTGAAAATTGGTAACCGGGAAAGGCACACTGAGCTGAGTTTCCAGGTGTGATGTGGGGGAAGGGAGATGGGAGGTACAATGAAACAAAATAGAGTACTGTACATTCAAGATACAAAAGTAAACTGTAGATACAAATACAGTGTATAATACTACACAGGCACTTCTTGGCAACATATTAAAGTGTAAGTTTATGGACAAGTATTATCAAGTGCACATGCAAGATACAACAAAAATATTGCCACAGAGTATGTTCAACAAATGAGCAATGGAGTGCATTTAAGCACAAATTTAGAACAGGGAGAAAACCAAAACCCTATGTCAGTGTCAAAACAGGGAGGACCTCTTAGGGAAAGCAGAAGCAGGACAGGGGTGGGTGGCATTTCAGCTGGTGCCTGAAAAAGCCAGGGGTGGTGGAGAGGTGGAGGGATATAGTAAGCTGGTTCCATAGAGTTGGAAGGTGACAGGAGAAAGCAGATTTCCCAGCAGAGGAATGGGGATAAGGACTGGAAAAGGTTTGCTGGTCCCTGAAGTGGGGAGAGTATGGAGCACAGGTAACTGGAGAGAGGAGTGACTAGAGGTAGGTGGTAGGGAACCAAACAAGTATTTGGAAATGAATGAGGAGCAGTGTGACTGGCAAACATGATGGTAGGGGGATGATGGAAAGGAAGGAGAAGAGGGAGCAGTGGTGAGGAGGAGGGAAGTTTGTTGCAAAATGACAAAAGACATTGCAAAGGGTGTCCAGTCTGGCATGGGAAGTGGTGGGGGCAGTACCGTAGACCTCATCGGCATCATGAAAAACTGGGAGCACCATTTTGGTGACCAGCTCACAGCAGACCAGCAGGGGAAAGCAGTCTTTATTATGGTACAGGACACCCAACTTAGGATGAGATTTCGTATGGATGGCATTGATGTGAGCTGAGAAGTCAACCTTACTGTCTAGCCACACACTAAGGTACTTGAAGGATTGCACTGCTTCAAGAGGGGATGTAGAAGACTGGAAGACTCAAGAGCCTGGCCAGTTTCTGGCTGGTGCCAAAGGTCAAGGACACGCTTGTTTTTGGTGTTGATTCAGAGATGGTTGGTATGGACCCAGTGAAGGTCATTTTGAAAATACTGCTGAAGCAGGTCTTCCATAGAAGCAGTGGAGGGACCAGAGGCAAAGATGACTGTGTCATCTGCATATGTGTGTATATGCGAGTAGGCACAGGTGGATGGGAAGTCATTCAGAAAAAGGGAAAACAGGATAGGGCCTAGTATGGAACCCTGTGGGACTCCAGTCTGGATCAGAAGGGGGTGATAAGGTGCCTCCAACCCATACCAACTGTTGACCGCCCATTAGGTAGGAACAGAACCAGCCAGCGGCAGGTGCTGAGAGGCCTGCACAGCTCAGCTTGTTCAGGAGGAGTGGGTGGGACACCAAGTCAAATACTTTGGCCAGATTGTTGAAAATGGAGGCCGAGATATGCCCCAAGCCATCCCTGAGAAGTTGACGTCAGTGACTCGTAGCAGGGAGGAGGTAGCAGAATGATGCTTCTGGAAGCCAGACTGGAAGGGGGACAGGAAACTGGAAGATGTTAGATAATCTAGGAGTCTAGAGTTTATTAACCTCTTTGTAACTTGGTGAGGGAGGGGAGAAGGGAGATGGAACAGAAGTTGCCTGGGGAAGAAGAGTCATTCCCTTTGTGAAGTGGAAGGACTTTTGCAATCTTCAAGGACTGAGAGTGTGGCACAGAGGGAGAAAGAGAGATTGAGTAGGTGGCCAAGTGGGGCACCAGTTGCAGGAGCTGAGAGGTGGAGGAGTTTGAGATTGAGCCTGTTGGGCTGGGACTTAGATGGAGGGAAGAAAGGGCAAACAGGGTTTCCTGAGTAGTGATGGGAGGAAAATGGAAACCTGAGGAGGTTTGGGGAGAGGGGGAACAGGTGGGGAAGCAGGGGAGAGAGGAGCAGGAGGTGGGAGAGCATGTGTGGTGAAAAACTCATTGAAGTGAGCAACAACAGAGGAAGGGTCAGACACTGGTGAACCATTAACCATGAGAACAGGAGGAGCAGACTGGGCAGGGAGAGTAAAAAAGGAATGGATTACCTTCCAAAATTTAGCAGGGGAGTTAAGGTTGTTCTGGAGGTCTGCTTTGAAATAAAGGGATTTTACAGTCTGGACAGCCTTTGTGCACCTGTTTCTCAGGGTCCTGTAGCTGAGGAGGTCATAAAGGGAGAGGGATAGTTTACAGCGATCCCAAGTGAGACTGCGAGACTTGCATTGATCAGTGATTTCGGGGGAGATCCAGGGGAGATGGGAAGTTTTGACCCTGGACTTCCGAAGGGGGTGTGTGCAAGCCCCATACTGCAGAGAATTTGGAATTAAAAGGGGGAGAGCCTCATCAGTGTTGGAGGTCAGTGGGATGGTTGACCAGTTTGAAGCAGCCAGGTCACTCAAGAGTGCATTGATGTACAGTGACCAGAAGCATGTGGACCAAATGTATTTTGGGTGTGAAGATGGAGGCCAGATTTTCTTGACACAGTATGTCATGCAGTGGTTGCTGAAAAAATCAGACAAAATATCTATGGCAAAAATGCTAAGGGGGTGGGATGACAGAACCCAGTCCACCAGGGAGTGATTGGAGGAATGGAAACTGAGTCATGTGGGTTCAGTGATAACCTGGAACAAATTAAGGGAATCAGTCATTTGGATGGTAGATCTTGAAGAAAGGGAGGGCCAATTTATGTTGAAGTCCCCAAGGAGAATGAGTTCATCATTGGAGGACTGTGAGTTACAGAGATAGTCAATCAGAGAGGCAGATGAGATCTTGGGTGAGGCATAGAAAACTCCTATGAAGATGGGGACAGATGAGAGGAAGGATACCCTGATGAGAAATTCATCGAAAGAGGGTGCTGCTTTCCTGATGTCCAAAGTGCAGGAGAGGCTTTGATGTACATAAATAGCTACACTGCTGCCACATTTTCCCCTGTCCTGCCTGAAAAAATGGAAGTCAGGAAGGGTTATGCTAGAGTCTGGGATCCTGGAGGAGAGCCAAGAATCAGTGACACAGAGGATGTCTTGAGAATGCTAGAGGGCCCAAACAGAGAAGAGATCAAGCTTGGGGAGAAAGCTCCTACAATTTAGGTGAAAAATGCTAAGGCCCTTGGCAGAAGCAGAGAGAGAAAGGACCTGGGGTGAGCTTCACATCACCATCCAGGAAGAAGACTAGGTGAATGAGGAGATGGATGGAGTGGGATGTCCTCCCACTGGAGTGAGAAAGAGAGCCTGGGAGTGGGGATGATGGGCAGAGCAGAGGGCACATTGCAGAAACTCCACGTTGAGGGAGGGAGGGAGAGGGAAGGAGCGCAGTATGGATAGTGGGGGCAGATAACAGAGGGGAAGGGGTGGGACAAGAGGAGAGGGAAGGGAGAAAGGGATGGTAGCTGGGGTAAGGGAGGGGTGGCAAACCTCTCCTCCACACTTACTATTAACTATGGTGCCATCCACAGCTGGTTCCTAACCAACAGGTTTTTGATCAATGCCAAAAAGACTAAGGCCATGCTCTTCGGACCTTAACTCAGGCAAACTAAACTAGGCAATACTACTACATCTCTCATTAGCCTATCTCCTGATGGCCCGCCACTGGAGACAGTAATCTCCTTTAAATACCTCGGTATTACCCGCTGACCTTTGCAAACCATGTTGGGCTCACCGCCCAGTGCATAAATCAGAAACTATGGGGTCGGATACAGACTTATAAAGTACCTTACCCCAAAAGCCAGACTCGCAATTACCCAGGGCAGCTTACTCCCCTTTAAGGACTACTGCGCTGCCATCTATCCACAGACTTCTTCCTCAGGACTCTCAAGACTAAACTCAACCTATAATAATATTTGTAGATTTGCCCTTAAGGCACCTTACTCCACCCATCACTGCTCCCTCTACTAGGCACTAGATTGGCTTCCCCCACAAGCCCACCATGACTACCTCCTAGGCTGCAATGTTGATAAGGCCATTAGGAAAAAATATACATCCCCCCCTCCCACTCAGCCCTAACCTACCACCAGGACCTCCGGAACTCCACCAGCCTCATATTAGAATGCCCACAACTCACTACATGCATGGGCCAAAAAGCCCTCTCTCCTGCCACCCCAAAGGTGTGGAACAGCCTGTTTGCTCCACTACAGACCTGAGACTCGCACACTATATTCAAGTCCCACTATAAGGCACATCTAATGGCAACAGTAAACTGTTCCTGTTCCCCTGGATGAACGACTTGCCCATGGATATTGTTTGTATGTTTTGTCTTTATTCTTAACATACCTATATTTTGCATTGTCAGTTTGTACCAATGTGCACTTTACTTACCTGTAGTGTAATTCACTTTAAGCTTACCCCTGTACAAAACTGTATAGTAATAACTTGTTTGTGTCCTATGCTCTGTATTGTAATTTAAACTCCTATTGTACCTGTCCTATGCAAGTTTGAACTCCCTGATTGTCTTTGATTCTACCACCGCCTGGGGCAGGCTGTTCCATGGGTCTGTCACTCTCTCTGTGAAGAAGTACTTCCTGAGCTTGCTTTTGAACCTTGTTCCTACCAGTCTCATATCATGCCGTCTCGTGCGTGCTGCCGTGTTCTGTTGAAACAGATTGCCTGTCTGACCTGGGTTAAATCCCCTCATGTACTTAAATGTTTCAGTCATGTCCCTTCTGTTTCTTCTCTGCTCAGGGGAGTATAGATTTATCTCCCTGAGTCTTGCTTCACATGACCTGTGATGCAGTCCATGCACCATCTTAGTAGCCCTTCTCTGCAGCATTTCCAAATGGTTGATGTCCTTCTTAAGGTGAGATCTCCAGAACTGAACACAGTACTCCAAGTCTGGCCTCACCAAGAACCTGTAGAGAGGCATGATAACCTCCCTGTTTTTACTAGAAACACCTCTACTTATACATCCGAGAATACTACCTGCTTTTTGTCCTGTTTTCTCACATTGTTTTCCTACCTTTAATTTGTCAGTGATGATTATGCCGAGATCTCGCTCTGTTTGTGTCTCCTCAAGTTGATGTCCTCCCAGTGTGTACTTTTTTCCCAGGGTTTCTCTTTCCCAAGTGCATTACCTTACACTTTTTGGCATTAAATTGTAACTGCCAGTCCCCGGACCAATTCTCTAGCCTTCTAAGGTCAACTTTCATGTTGTCTGCGCCTTCCCTTGTGTCCACTCTGTTGCAGAGTTTTGTATCATCTGCGGATAGGCAAACCTTCCCTGTTAGTCCATTTGGTATGTCTGCTATAAATTTGTTCAACAGAATCGGTCCCAATACTGATCCCTGCGGGACACCACTGGTCACCCTATCCTCCCTTGACAATGATCCATTGACTAGCACTCTCTGGGTCCTGTCATTCAGCCAGTTACTGATCCAGTGGACCATCTTCTGGCCAACTCCCGTATGTTCCAGTTTGTTGGTTAGCCTTCTGTGAGGGACGGTGTCAAAAGCCTTGCAGAAATCTAGGTATACAACATCCACCACCCCTCCCTGATCCAGTGTTCTGGTGACCCAGTCGAAGAAGTCGATCAAGCTGGTTTGACAACAGCGTCCTGCTGTGAAGCCATGTTGCTTTGGGTCCATTTTTCCAATATTTGTTTGGTATGCCACTATCCTCTCTTTTAGTTGTGACTCCATCATTTTCCCCACAACTGAGGTCAAACAGAGGTCGGTAATTTCCTGCCTCTTCCTTGTTTCCGCTCTTGTGTATGGACACAGTGGTTGCCTGTTTCCAGTCCTGAGGTATTTTCCCACTGTTTAGTGACTTGCTGAAGAGCTCAGCCAGCAGTGCGGCCAGTTCCTCTTGGAGTTCCTTCAATATCTACATATATATATACAGAGCTTAGATAGCAACAACCTCTAACAATAGGTCTAAAATACATCAGCAGAGCCAGCAGCATCAAATAACACTGAGTACAAAAAACAAGTTAACTGGTAGAACACAGCTGGCATTAGGATAAGATGGCAACCAGTGAGCCAGTTACAAGGTGGAAGAAAAAGTAAATTAGCGGGGGGCAAGGGGGGCTACATAGGAGGCACAGCAGTGCTAGTGACCTGAGGACAGTCGAAGATCGAGGAAGACAGGAAGTGGGTTCTTAGTAGGATATTTAGATTTAGGGAGGGGTTGGAGGAATGCAGTGACGGGGGAGGTCGTTCCATAGGGAGAGTCCAGCAGCAGAGAAGGCTCTTTGGCCCATCCTGGTGATTTTGTTTGGACAGACGAGTTGGAGGTGAGACAACTAGTGAAGATTGCAGCTCTAAGTTCTGAGCCAGATCAAAAGAGATAGAGGGGAGTAAGAGGGACTATAGATGGCATCCCCGATGGTTCAGGCCAACAGGTAGGTGCGTCGAGCTTGAGGGGGGAGACAGTTAAGGGACTGATAGAGCAGTGGTGCATGGAAAGAGGGGCGCAAATAGCAAAGCGGCAAATACAGTTGTAAGATGTATCCACCTGGTGCTGGTTAGCAGAGGAGGTAAGTGAGTACACTTGACATCCATAATCAAGGCGAGTTTCTGGCTTGAGATGGTCTGTTAGGCAGTAGCAGTGCCCCAACTTCTGGTTACTGTAATGGATCAGAGAAGTGATGTGGTCAGAGCAGGTAAGGGATAGGTCTAGGATTACCCCCACATACTTGAAAAAGGGAACAGTGTCGAGGAGAGATCCATCCAGGGAGTGGACAGTGAGAAGGCAGCCAGAGTGGCCAAGGGTGGAGAGTTTGTGTTTGGAGCCGAATAGCATAACCTTCATTTTGGAAGCATTAACCAGTAGTTTGTGAGAAGAGAACCAACAGTGGGCCTTACAGAAATCAGTGGTGAAGGTGGAGGACAGTAAAGAGGGGTCGCTTTGGAAGAGTATCATGTTGTCAACGTAGAGTAGGGAGTAACACGAGAGGCCCTCCGGTGGGAGGGAGTTAATGAAGAGGGAAAAGAGAAGGGGGCCAAGTAGAGAGCCTTGGGGACTCCCACTGAGATGGGGGGGAGGGGGCACCACCAAGGCAGACCATTTGGATTCTACCAGTGAGGTAATTTGTGACCCAGGCTGTGGAGGCAGAGGAGAAGCCAAGGGCATCAAGTTTAGTTATTAGGATGCTTTGATTGACTAGGTCGAATGCCTTGGATAACTCAACAAACACCACACCAGTCAACTTCCCTTCATCCATGTTCCTAAGCACATGGTTGGTGAAGAGGGTCAGGGCACTGGTTATGCCGTGCCCCTTCCTGAAACCATGTTGCTGAGGGCATAGGAGGTTGTATTTGGTGATATGGTTGGTGATTTGGTGGTTGACAGCCTCCTCAAGGAGTTTCCCAAGATGGAGCAGTAAGGAGTTGGGTTGGTAGTTATCCATAATGCTAGGGTCACCCACATTGAGAATGGGGACAATTTTAGCTTGTTTCCAGGCAGGGGTCGCAGAGGCCATAGTAAGGAAGAGATTAAAGATAAAGGTAAGTGGCTAGGCAATGTCTTGGGCCACTAATTTTAAAAAGTGGGGTGATAAGCCATCACTATCAGCACTCCCTCTTGACGGGAGACTGAGGAGGAGTTCAAGTGTTCCAGGAGGGCAAATAGTCTTGAAGTATAAAGGGGGACTGCTGGAAGTGGTAGAAGGGGTGTGGGGAATAGGAGGGGGGGGAAGTTTAGCCAGGTAGTTGCTAAGATTGGAGAAATGGCATTGAGAGCATTTGCAATATCAGTGGGGTCTATCAGGGAGCCATGCTGGGTGTCAAGGGGGGAAGGGGACTGCTTGGTAGAGGGAGAGAACAAGGCATGAATTGAGGACCAGAAATGCCTGGGGTTTCCTAGGTGCTTGGACTGGAGTGATTGGAAATAGGCCAACTTCCTCAAGTGGATGAGGCACTTGCAAAGATTCTGTAGGCGACAGTAGTCATTCCAACATGGAGTGGATGACGCGGCTTTATAGGTGGCCCAGGTGGTGACCTGCTCCTTCATCAGCTTGAGAAGGTCAGATGAGAGCCAGCAAGTGTCTCCCCCCCATGCACTCTAGGGCAGCATCAGTGGCATTATAGAGGGTAGTCCAGTCAAGGGCTCTGAGGTCATCCTGGAGCCTGAAGGGGTCATAACTAGAAAAGTTGTGGAAAGTCAGATAGGTGGGTGGAGGGTGAGAGGATTTGGTGCTCCAGGCACAGTAGATGGGGGAGTGGTCACTAATAGCATCAGATAGTGTGACAGCATGGGCAACTTTGTCAGCTTGAGTCGTCAGCATCCAGTCAAGAGTAGTGTGTTTATTGGTTCGATTGTTGAGGTGTGTCTGGGAGGTAATTAGTTGGGTAAGATTACGTTGTTGTATAATGGAATTGCAGTCAGAGAGAGGGTTAGTGTCCCAGTTGATAGTAAAGTTGCCTAATAGAAAGGTGTCCCTTGAGAGGGTGAGAGGGGAAAGGATATTTAGGAGCAATGCAAAACTGGAGACACCACTCTTTGGGGGGTTATAGCAGCACCCAATGAGCAGCTTCTTATTGGTGGCAACTGTTAGTTCTGCTGCAAGCCATTTGATAGCGAGGTCAATAGTGGACTGGCCAAGAAGCATGACAATAAAGGAGTTACGATAGTACAGGAGTACCCCCCCAACATGGCAGGAGGTAGTACGATCACAGCGTAGGAAGGTGTAACCAGGCAGGGAAAAGCTGTGATCTGGGGTAGAGCTTTTTAGCCAGGTCCCAAAGATGCCCAGGATGTCAGGCTTGTACAGTGAGACCCAGGCTTCCAGCTCAGCCATTTTAGATAGTAGGCTCCTCACATTCAGATTGACTATTTTTAGGCCATGTTTAAATCAAATCAAATCAAATCAAATCAAACTTTATTTATAAAAGGCACCTTTCCAAAACCAAGGTGCCTGTACATAACATAATAAAATCAATAAATAATTAAAACGATATTAAAATTAATTAAATGCTGCAACATTTAAAAATCATTGTATGCAAGGCTAAAAAGGTGTGTTTTTAATGCCCCCTTAAAGCTTTGGACAATAGGGCAATCTCGCACCTGACGAGGTGGAGAATTCCACAGGGTTGGGGCCATAAAACTAAACGATCTGGCCGCAGAGGTCTTTAAGTGAACCCTGGGAATCTCTAGCAATCCCTCATCAGTGGATCGGAGAGAGTGGGAGGGACAGTAGGGACAAAAGAGATCTTTCAGGTAGCTAGGTCCCTGATCGTGTAGGGCCTTATAGGTCAGCAAACCAACCTTGAAGGTGATTCACCAGCATAGTGGCAGCCAGTGCAGTCCGTGGAGCACAGGCGTTATATGACTGGACGTAGAGGAGCCAGTCAATAGCCTGGCTGCCGCATTCTGCACTAGCTGCAAGCGGTGAATATCAACCCCTGGTAGCCCAAGATAAAAGGCGTTGCAGTAGTCAAGGCGGGAGGTAACGAAGGCATGGACCAAAGTAGGAAGATCGTCCGGAGGAACCAGGTGCTTCACCCAGGCGATGTTCCTCAGATGGTAAAAAGAGGCTTTGACAACTGCCGACACCTGAGATTTAAGTGTCAAACAGTCATCAAACACAACGCCCAGGTTTCGCACCTGGTCAGAGGTAGTTAGCTGAACACCCCCAAGCCATAAACCCAAGGGTGATCCTGCCAGCAAACCCGCCTCCCAGCGACCTACGTCCACAACCAACACCTCAGTTTTCTTGGGATTCAACCGCAGCCAACTCATATTCATCCAGTCCTGGATTTCGGCCAGACAGTTGTTAAAGATCAAAAAGGCAGCATCTTGGCTGGGCACAAAGGACATGTACAGTTGAGTATCATCTGCATAGCAGTGAAAACTCAAACCGTACTGCCTAATAATCGCTCCTAACAGCAGCATGTACACTGCAAACAACATGGGCGCCAAAATGGAGCCCTGTGGCACCCCACAGGATAGGGGGAATGATGCAGAGGAACAAATCCCAGACACCACCCTCTGAGTCCTACCCTCGACGAAAGATCGAAACCAACTGAGGACTGTACCAGGCAGCCCACAGATAAACCGCAGCCGCTCCAATAGCACACCATGGTCCACGGTGTCAAATGCTGCACAGAGATCAAGAAGGACCAAGATGGAATGAGTCCTTCGATCTCTCGCTATTAGGAGGTCATTTAGTACCCGGACAAGAGCTGTCTCGGTACTATGTCTCTTCCTAAATCCTGACTGGAGAGAATCATAGACATTGTGGCTGGTCAAATGATCATCCAGCTGCGACGCGACCACCTTCTCAATAACCTTACCCAGAAAGGGCAGGATAGAGACAGGCCTGTAGTTAGCCAGACAATCCAGGTCCAAGGAGGACTTCTTAAGAAGGGGCTGAACCACAGCCTCCTTCAGAGGATTTGGAAAAATCCCCCTCTCCAAAGACCTCCAGACTATCTCAGCAAGGACCGGACTGATTTTATCCACACAGCCCACTAGGAGACGTGTGGGGCCCGGGTCCAAACCACAGTTGGTCGGACGCAATGATTGGATGACCATCACAGTGTCACTGATTGTGGGGAGGCTGAAGTCAAACCACACAAACTGGGTGTCCGACATCTCCTGCCGACCATTACAGCTCCAATTAGGGAGGGGCAAGCGGATATCAGACCTGATTGTGGCAACCTTATCTGAAAAGAATTGAGCAAACTCCTCATACCATTCTTGAGAAAAGGCTGTTCTGGGCTGAAGACAGATTGTATTGCACAATCTGTCCACAGTCCAGAAAAGCTGAACTGGTCTATTCTGTGCAGCAGCAATCTCTCCGGACAGGAATTCTGCCTTCTTACAAGAGATTGCTGATTGATAGACCATGTAATGGTCCATCAAACTAAGTTTGTCACAATCCAGGCCTGATTTCCACCAGCACCTCTCTAACCTTTGTCCGACTCTCCTCAACTCCCTCAGAGTCTCATCAAACCAAGGAGACCTGGGGCGAAGAGTGAAGGAATGAACACGAACAGGAGCAATGGAATCCAGGGCCCCTACTACCGCCTTATTATAGGCAAGTACCAAGTCCCCTGGGTCAATGCAATCACTCGGTAAACCCGATAGGTCCAGCACCGCCATCAGGCCATCTGGGGAAACACCCCTCAAAAGGCGGTACCAGACCATCTCCATAGGGGCTGGCCTAATGGGGTGGCCTCAAAACTGAACCCAATGGAGTGATGGTCAGACCACCCGACTGGTTCCACCACCAAATCGGATATCTCCATCCCCAATAGGAACACCAAATCCAATGAATGACCACCAATATGGGTCGAGGAGGAAATAACCTGTGTGAAGCCCAGTGAAATCATTAACTGGCGGAAGTCTTGACCAAACTGCAAGAGTTCATCGTCGACCCAGGCATTGAAATCCCCCAGAACCAACCATCTGGGGGATCCCAATGTCAGGTCGACAATGAAGTCTGTGACTTCCCGCAGGAAAACATTCCCGTCACCTGGTGGATGGTAAATGAGAAGAATCCTGCACCCCACACCCTTGCCCATGATACATTCAAAGGAGTTGGTAGTTCCCACTGGTACCTCCACTAGGCCCAGGTCCGATCCAAAACAGATAGCAACACCCCCACCCCTACGATCCATCCTAGAGCGGTGTATCACCGAGTACCCGGCTGGAATTGCTGATGCCAAAACTGGGCCAGCATTCTCATCCAGCCAGGTCTCAGTGATGCACACCAGGTCAGATGTTCTAACAAAATCCGCTATAATAGAGGTCTTGTTTTTAATAGACCTGGCGTTGCATAACACCACCCGAATAGGATGAGCATCCGAGGATGACCGTGCTTTCTGCCGACTATAAGCAGAACCCTTGGGTATGGGAACCAGACAGGGAAGACCCCTTTCCTGGACCCATTTCGCCCCAGGGTGTCTCCTTGTCACCACTATCCCTATCCGCCCACTCCTTTTCATTCCCTCTCCAGGCCCAAACCTCGTCCTCCTCCTTTTTCTAAAAATCCCCAGAGCCCTACACCATCTGTACACCTCTGGTGATAGAGGAGGACAGAAAAAAGGACAGAGGTCCCTGAGCCTGGAGAGGGAATAATACCCGACCATCCTTATGCCTTCCCAACACATCTTTACCACACTAAGCAAATACCAGCAAGTAAACAATCCCAAAATACAGATTTAATCCACACGCAAACATAAGATAATCAAATATTCTAACAAATGTCCACAAAAAAATAAACAAATACACTACCCTATATAACAATTTAGCAGCAGAAAAGGTCCGAGTTAAGAAACAATCACAGTCAAATAAGTCTCAAGATTTTAAATTAGGGACTCTCACCCCCAAAACCCAATACAACAAAATACAATAAATAATTAATTCCTCCTCCCCACCCAGTCCTCTCACCACTGGGGAAAAGAGGTAAAAAAGCAATATACAATACAATAAATAATTAATTCCCTCCCCACCCAGTCCTCTCACCACTGGGGGAGAGAGGTAAAATAGCAATATACAATACAATAAATAATTAATTCCTTCCCCACCCAGTCCTCTCACCACTGGGGAGAGAGGGCAGCACTCTCACTGCCAAACAATTAAAGCAATTATAATAATACAATAACAAATAAATATAAGCATGACAAAATTATTACAAACCATAAAAATGAAAAAGAAAACCATAAACTCCCCCCTCAGTCCTCTCACAACCGAGGAAAGGGATAATTATAATCTTCCACACTGCTAGGAAAAACAGTTGTAGAATCCAACAAACAAGAAATAAATAAAGTACATGGACACAGGATCCTCTCACCACTCAATCGTCCAAATGATGGAAAATTAATAATCCACAAAAAAGTCAGGAGGGAGTCAGCAGTCTCAGAGCACCAACGTGAGAACAGGTGGGGGAACTGATTAAGCTCTTAGCTTTCAGGCATTCCTCTGCGGTGGTTGTCCTTTCTCGGAGAAAAGATTTAGCGAGTTGATTATTTGCTGCTGCCCTGTCCCGCTCTAATACTTTGCCAATCTCCTCATGGATGTATTTCTGGTCATGTTGCAACCTTTGATTCCAGGAGGTAATCTCCTTGTAACAAGAACCTCCCAGTATAATCCAAATCTTCTTGGAGTCACGAACGTTCGTTATCAGTCCAGATGTAACCTAAAACCATGCCAGACAGCCGACACCCTACCTATGAGGGCCGACACCAGAAATATCTGCCCCAACACCTCGACACCTTAACTGAACCAACCCACCGGCTGGCCAGCGAGGGGCCTTGGAAAAATCTCGGGCCCGTCGGCCAGCTCCCCAGCCAATCCAGGCCCATTTCTCCCGGGTAGAAGCAGACTCTGGTGACTAATTACCCACAGTTGCAGGGGTCATGCTGTCCCAGGTCTAAAGGCTCCACGAATCTGTAACCAAATTTCTCCTGATTTCTCTCAATAAAACAGACCAATTCAGTTCATCAAGCTCGAACCTGGATCTCCAACCTTTACCACATACACTACGCTCTTGTCTGAGTGTTCCCTCTGTTACATGCCAAAAACAGTCAGCAGTCCGTTCCAAAGCAGGGAACCATAAATATCAAGCAAACACACTGTCCTGGAGAGTCTTCTACACTGCTCTCTTCACCCATTCAGGGCGGCAGTGGGCCCAGTCAGACAGCATAATATACTCTTCGTGGCCAGTCAGGCGACTCCAGTAACACTCTAGATGGGTGAGTCCAAATAAGTTTCCTGACTATTTGACTATACAGTTTTGATGACTCAGGGTAGGCAAAACGGAGAGACCAAAGGAGATTAAATTAAAGAACATAAAATAGGCAAAAACTGAGAAAGGGCAACAAAAAAACGAGCAAGAGACTAGCTATCAGCGCAGAGCTACTTCAGCACGCTCAGCGCGGCAGCCATCCGTGTTGTAATCCTTCTAAGCTGAAGCACCAGGGAGGCACTAACCCCCTATAGTGGGTGGCTGTGGGATAGGCGAGTGTTTTAGGGGAGTGTAGTTGAGGGGCCAGGGTTGCTTTCAGTGTCCACAGAGAGTAGAAGGCGTGTGGGCATGGAAGCTAAATGGGAAGAGGACAAAGGGAGACTGGACTCGTAGGGAGAGGGAAGAGAGGTGGAGGAATAGGCAGTGCCAGTCATGAGAGCTGATAAAACCAGGGTGGCAGACGGGCAGGAGTGAAGCAGGCTGCATTCTAGACTTGGCAGAATAGGAGCAGGGTAAAAAGTAGGTCAGGTGTGCTTCAGAGTGACTTGTTCCAGGGCTAGGACTGAGGCACCAAAATTGAAGGCAAGACAGATACTGAGAAGAGTGAAGGAGAATAGTACCTTGATTGTTTGGGAGGACATTTTGGGGGAAGGGTGCAGGTACAGTATAATGCACCGCCTAGTGAGGGGAGAGTAAGACAGCAGACAAGGTGTGCTCCTAGGGGCTCGGGGAATGAGGTAAGGCAGGATAAATGGGATGCATCAGGTGTGGGAGGGGGGCTAAAGTACTAGAGGATCACACCAGGTGAAAGTACTAGCAGGCTGTATGGCCTAGTGGTCAGTGCTTCAAGCTTCAGAGTGGGCTGGGCACCACACACCAGGGCTCAAATCCCATGGAAGAAATGGGGGATTACTATTAAAGTAAGGCTGGTTACACTGGTGGGTGGGGGAAAGAGGCAGGACAAACTGAGGAACAGGACACTTCAAATTCTTTTTAAAATTGAGAGAGAGGTATAAGGAGAGCACAGAGTACCCTAGTGGCTCAGCAGTATAAGCTGCAAAGGTGGGGTTTGGGGACATAGACGGCAATCACGTGACACAGTCACCTGACCCAGCCTACCTATAAAGGAAATGCTCACCCAAGGTGGGAAGGTGAGAGGTGGGTGGGGTGGCCAGCACGGTAGCGGGGCCAGTCCAGTGCCTCCGACGCTCCGGTGTAGATTCATACCTGCTTAGGGAGTGCAGCCAGCAGTGGGGTCCGTGCTGCAGCTGCTGAGTTCAGGGGTGGGGGGTAGGGGAGAGAGCCTCCTGAGAGCATAGCTCTCATGACCTGGACTGCCTAGGGAGAGAAAAACAGAGGGGTTAAGTAGGTAGAGACTGCAGGGGATTAAAAGGTCACTGCAAGACAAAAGAGGATCAGGGTGGGAAAACTAAGGAAGGGAGACAAAGGAATGCAGGGCCAGACAACAAGCAGTGAAACAATGGCAACAGAATACAGGGCAAATACAACACTACACAGCCTACAACATGCGGTCTTAAGATAACTAAACACAAGTGCTAAATAACTGGTATAATCAAACAGTGCCTCAAGGCATCAGCACACAGCAACAAACAACAGGTTAACTGGAACAAGGAGCACTGTGAGGATAAAAAAAAACAATCAGTCCAGTGCCTCCGATGCTCCAGTGCAGATTCGTACCTGCCTAGGGAGTGCAGGCAGCAGTGGGGTCCATGCTGCAGGTACTGAGTTTAGGGACAGGAGTAGGGGAGGAGAGCCTGCTGAGATTATAGCTCTCGTAACCTGGACTGCCTGCTTAGGGAGTGCAGGCAGCAGTGGATTCCATGCTGTGGATGTGGAATTCAGGGTGGGGGGAGAGCCTCCTGAGATTATGGCTCTCACGACCTGGACTGCCTGCTTAGGGAGTGCAGGCAGCAGTGGGGTCCATGCTGCGGCTGCTGAGTTCGGGGGGGTGGGAGGGGGCAGCCTCCTGAGATTATGGCTCTCATAACCCAACCTGCCTGCTTAGGGAGTGCAGACAGCAGTGGGGTTTGTGCTACAGCTGCTGATTTCAAGGGGGGGAGCTCCTGAGATTATGGCTCTCGTGACCTGGACTGCAGACAGCAGTGAGGTTTGTGCTATGGCTGCTGAGTTCGGGGGGGAGAGCCTCCTGAGATTATGGCTCTCACGACCCAGACTGCCTACTTAGGGAGTGCAGGCAGCAGTGGGGTCCATGCTGAGGCTGCTAAGTTCGGGGTGGGAGGTGGGAGGGGGCAGCCTCCTGAAATTATGGCTCTTGCAACCTAGCCTGCCTGCTTAGGAAGTGTAGGCAGCAGTGGGGTCTGTGCTGCAGCTGCATATGTATTCGAGAATAACAGCAGTGAACTGTCTACAAACATTTTTACAGATTAAAAAAAGATATTGAAGGACCATTTTCTTCTTTTCAGGCTCTGAGGGACATTGGAGGGTGGGGGGTTGCCACTGGACACCTCATTTAAATTGGCAATGACATGCATAAGGCTGAAACTGATCTAGATAGCAGGGGAATGTAGTCTAGCAATTTGTGCACTAATCACTGAATCACCTAACTGCACTTTCTAATTGTTGTGATACACACACACTAATACATATATACGCATATATATTCCGGTATAGCATAGCAGTGCACTATCTGCACACACAAAGTATTGCCATACTCTTGAATGTCTTTATTGGGGACATCGCAGAGGGACTGAAGGGGAAGGTATGATGCCTCTTTGCAGATGATACAAAGGTATGCAATAGGGTGGACATGCCAGGGGGTGTTGAAAGAATGAGGGAAGACCTTAAAAAACTGGAGAGATGGTCTGAAGAATGGCAGTTGGGATTCAGTGCAAAGAAGTGAAGAATCATGCACACAGGGCACAAGAACCCGGGGCAATGGGTTTTATGTGATGTGGACGACCGCGGGAGGGTGACCTGCAGAAGAGTGATGTCAGGGTGGCAAAACAATTTTGCCATCCTGACAACCTCGGCGCACAGAAAAATGGTAGCGGGGACTGAACATACTTGCTTGTGGGGCTTTGCCCCCCACTTCATACTTAAGGATTCTCAACTTGTGGGGTGCATGTCGGGGGGGGTGGTGTGAAAGTAAAAAAAATAAGATTTTGGGCCAGATGCAAGAAAAGCACAGTAGCGCCTGGACCCAGACCCAAAACCGGAACCCCAGCACCACAAGCGGAGGCCAACCCCCGATGCCACAGCGCAGCTCGGCAGCCGACTGCAGCGCCACCCCCTACATCCCCTCTGTCCCCTCCCAGGCCATGCTTGCTCCCCCCACATGCGTGTACACATAACAACATCCTGTCGCTAGGGTCTCCCACCCACCCCACCACATCCGTCACCCTCCCTGCCCTCGCCTTTCGATTTCACCATATTGCGCTGGACGCTTTGGACGGGCCTTGATTCAGGCGCCCACCTCGCATGCTACCGGGGCAATGTATGAACTAGGTGGGAAGGTACTGACAGTCACAAAGCAGGAAAGAGAGGCCGGCCCGGTGATGCTGAGGGTTGAGGTACTGGACCTCACACCTCGTGCCGTGTCGGTGACCCGGGTTCAGGAATGAGTCTGGGTTGCTGGGGGTTGGCTGGGGGCATGGAGCAGAATTGAGCTGCCATAAGTCAAGTCAAGTCAACTCATGTTTATTTAAAAAGACACCCAATCCCAAGGGCTCTGGGCGCCGCACAAAAAGTTTATAGCATTTCATACCACATAAATACATAAAAGAATATAATACATATCATGAGTCAAAATTAAACCCAAAAGCTTGCAGAAATAAGTAGGTCTTAAGGCAAATCTTAAAGGCAGTTATAGTGGGGGTCTCCCTAACTGCAGCTGGCAAAGAATTCCAAAGAGCGGGGGCGGCAACACTAAATGCTCGATCGCCCGCAGATTTTAATCTCGCTCTTGGAACAGTTAGGAGGCCACCACTAGAGGAGCGGAGATTATGGGAAGAGGAGGAGGAAGGTACCAGGAGAGCTGACAGGTAACCAGGGCCCTGTCCGTGTAGGGTCTTATAGGTGAGAAACCCCACCTTGAAGAGCACTCTCCACCTGACAGGCAGCCAGTGCAGTTCGCGCAGCACAGGTGTAATGTGACAAAATTTACTCTGCCCAGTTAAGAGCCGGGCAGCAGCATTCTGCACAAGCTGCAGTCTGCGGAGAGAACCCCCAGAGACCCCGAGATAGAGGGCATTACAGTAGTCAAGCCTAGAAGTGACTAAGGCGTGTATCAAGGTAGGGAGGTCCAGAGACGGAACAAGGGGCTTAATCCTGGCAATGTTTCAAAGATGGAAAAAACAGGAACGGACCATGGAAGATATCTGAACCTCCATGGACAAATTCCTGTCAAACATCACGCCAAGATTTCACACCAAGGGGGAGGCCATCAATGACGCAGCTCCTAGCACAAGGCCAGTTGCAGAGTCAGAGGCCATCCCATCATGAACTCTGTTCGACTCCACTACCAATACCTCAGTCTTGTCAGGGTTCAGTCGAAGCCGACTGGAGGCCATCCAGTTGCTAATCTCAGCCAGACAGATATTTAACACATCTACTGCGTTGGGTGTTCCTGGGGCAAAAGATAAGTATAGCTGAGTATCATCAGCATAGCAATGAAAACTCAGACCATACTTTCTAATGATCCCCCCCAGGGGCAGCATATATACTGCGAACAACATTGGGGCCAACACCGAACCCTGAGGGACTCCACACAAAAGGAGACTGGGTGTTGATGAGAAATTTCCCATCACAACCCGCTGTCTCCTATTGCTGAGAAAGGACTCAAACCACTCGACAGTACCGGTGAGTCCACATAATTCCCTCAGACGGAGAAGCAACACACAATGGTCCACAGTATCAAATGCTGAAGAGAGATCAAGGAGGACAAGAATTGTCTTGTCCCCTCGGTCTCTAGCCCTGAGGAGGTCATTTTGCACCCGAACTAATGCAGTTTCAGTGCTATATCTGGCCCGAAAAGCTGACTGGAAGGGATCGTATAACTCGTGAGTCATGAGATGTTCCTCCAACTGAAGCGATACCACCTTCTCAACAATCTTCCCCAAAAATGGGAGATTAGAGATAGGACGGTAATTTGCCCTGACCTCTGGGTCCAAAGAAGATTTCTTTAAAAGGGGTCTAACCAGAGCCTTCTTCAAGGCATCCGGAAAGACACCCTGACTTAAGGAACACCGGACAATCAGGGCAAACACCGGGCCAACAGAGTCAATGCATCTCATTAAGAAACGCGTTGGCACTGGGTCCAGTTCACAAAAGGTATGCTTCAGATTGACTGCCACCTCAATAACCTCACGGTCCTCCACTGGCCTAAACTCTCCCCAACTAGGCGGAGTGCACTCAGCACATGACTGGCGACCACTGACAGCAATGGTATTGCTGGCTGAAGAAACCTCCTTCCGGATCAAAGACACCCGTCCGAGAAAAACCGAGCAAAATCCTCACAATCCTCATTAGAGGAAACTCTTCCGGGCTGAAGACAGGATGAAGAAGTCTGTCGACAGTCCGGAAGAGCAAGGCTGATCGGTTTCTCCCAGTAGCAATCTCCCAAGACAAAAATAATGTCTTCTTTCGGTTGACTGCCTCCTGATATGCACAATAATGCGCATGCAGGACCAGTTTGTCCATCTCCAGGCGGGACTTCCTCCAGCAGCACTCCAATCTCTGACCCATCTTCTTCATTTCCCTGAGATCTCCATCATACCATGGAGACCTCAAGTACGAAGTTCTGGGTCGTACACGGATAGGTGCGAGGGAGTTGATGGCATCGGATAGCACCTTATTATAGGTATCCACACTGACACCAACAGCTCCGACGCATACACCACCTAAACTAGATAGATCAGCTGCGCCATAAAACCCTCAGGGTAAGATCACCTAAAGAGTGGCGAATCATTTCAGCAGGGAGAAACTTACGGCGAGCCCAAGCATGAACCTCACCATGCTATGGTCAGACCAAAATACTTGATCAATCATGAGATCCAGATCTCAATCCCCAGTGAGAACACCAGGTCCAATGTGTGGCCATCCCAATGGGTAGGTGCATCAACAAACTGCAAAAGCCCTAATAAGGACATATTTTGCAGAAATTCGCTGGTACATCTTTGAGTTTTATCCTCAGCCCAGACATTGAAGTCCCCCAGAAAAACACATCTAGGGGAATCCAACGTCTCGCTGGCAGCAAACTCAGCAAATTCCTGCAGGAAACTCCCCACCGGGCCAGGAGGGCGATAGATGAGGAGGATCCTGCAGCCAATGCCGAGTCCTCCACGGACAGCCACACACTCAAATGAACCCGGGGTTCCCACCGGGTGCAAGGTGAAGGTCAGGCTAGATTTAAAACAAATGGCTACACCGCCATCCCTGTGATTTCCTCTGGGGCAGTGCACAACGGTATAACCTGGGGGGACTGCAGCCTCAAAAGCAGGGCCAGCATCATCTCCCACCCAGGTCTCCGTTATGCAAGCCAGGTCGACTGAAGAAATCAAGGCAGCAATAATTGCCATCTTGTTTCTAATCGACCTGGCATTGCACAGCACTGCCGACAGAGGTGGAACAGGTGGTGTAGTCCCTCGGGTTACCTGACCACTCGGTCTGGTTTCCCTGGAAATGGGCACCAGCCACGTCTGGCATCACCTAGATGCCCTAAATAAACCAGGGCGTCTCCTCGATCCAACCACCTCTATCCTTCCATCAACCCGCTCCTGGTCAACCCACAGTCCGCAAGCCAAACAGTCCCTTACAATCCCCAATTCCCTGCAACGCCTGCTCGTAACATCAGACACAGGGAAGGGGATAAAGGGACGCAAAGCATGCAGCTTGCCTTCCCATAAATAATCCTAACCCCCACAGGTTGCCCTTCAGACCCCCTACACATTCCTAGTTTGAAATAAAAATAACAAACAAGCTTTAATTTAGGCTAACTCAATCAGATTAAAAACATTCCTATCTTAAAAACCTAACACAGTCTAAAACCGTCAATAAACAGCCCTGCTTCCCAACTCTAGTTACAAAACAAAATAATTCTAGCACTGAGTGGCGCTCGCGCCACTCACAATGCCCGCGCTTGTGAGTGGCGCTTCCTTTTTTGTAGAAACTCCTCCCCACCCCTCCCAGCAATACGAGTTCCCTCCCACTCCTCCAATATCAACCAGAATCAGGCAAATTAAACACAGCCTCTCACGCTGTGATTCTGCCAGATCAGGGCGAGTAGGCAGAGAGGAGCAATCAACATCAAGTAGGGAAATTAGTCTTATCTGCAACAGATACAGTTCCAGCCACTAACGAGCGGCGCTCCACCAGAAGCCAGAATCGCAAAACGCTGCCGCTTACGAGCGGTACAAGACAATGCTACCACACACTGCTGACGGTCGCTACAGCGGGCGCTTCCTTTATGTAGAAACCTCCCACCCTTGCAGCAATACGGTTCCCTCCTACCCTCCAATATCAACCAGGATCAGGCAAATTAAACAGAGCCTCTCACGCTGTGATTCTGCCAGATCAGGCGAGTAGGCAGAGAGGAGCAATCAACATCAAGTAGGGAAATTAGTCTTATCTGCACAGATACAGTTCCAGCCACTAGACGGCGCCCACCAGAAGCCAGAATCGCAAAACGCCAGCCGCCACGAGCGGTACAAGACAATGCTACCACACTGTTAGGCTGCCGCCAGGAGCGCCTTCCTTTATGTAGAAACTCCTCCCCACCCTTGCAGCAATATGGTTCCTCCCACTCCTCCAATATCAACCAGAATCAGGCAAATTAAACACAGCCTCTCACGCTGTGATTCTGCCAGATCAGGGCGAGTAGGCAGAGAGGGGCAATCAACATCAAGTAGGGAAATTAGGCAGCTGTCCTCTCCCGGGGAGGGATGTGGAGTTTCCCCCAGCCCTTTGCTACCAACCAGTGGAGGACAGATGGCAGTTCAGGCTATGGGGGAGCTCAGCAGTTGCCAGGGGAGGGGTGGAAGGGGCTGAGTCAGCACCACGGGGTGCTTGTGCACCTCCACGTGCATGCACGACCGTGTTCTGGAGCCCTGGTTGTACAGGGAGAAAACGACAAAACCCAGTATGTATCCCGTTGCCAAGTAGACAGGAGGTGGTGGCGGGGGTCAAAAAGCTGTAATAAAAAATAATGCAGGAAATGGACCTGGGAGTAATCATCTTGGAGGACCTAAGAGAAACTAGGCAGTGCGATAAGGTGGCTGGAAAGGCTAGCAAGATGCTTGGATACATAGGATGGTGTATCATGAGTAGAAAGAGGGATTTCATCTTGCCACTGTACAAGACACTCATGAGACTGCACCTGGAATACTGCATCCAGTTCTGGAGACACCATCTGAGAAAGAACAAAGACAGGGTGGAGACGGTGCAGTGGAGGGCAACTAAAATGGTGCAGGGTTTGCAGGATAAGACCTATGAGGAAAGACTTGCCAAGCTGATATATAAAATATTTATTTCATTTGGGTAAAGCATTTAACCCATTTTAAATACCAAATTTTTACAGGATATACCAGTTGAGATTCGAGATGTCATTTACAGTGTGGTCATGCTTTTACCCATTTTTTTCTAATGTATTTGCAAAACACAGGTATGCTGAGAGGCAGTTTTAATGTGGTCTTCCGTTTACACATTTTTACAATGTGTTTTCCTAGAATATGCCTGCTGACTATTTATTTAGCCTGGATAGTTCATACAAGATGACATCCTATTTTCAGTGGGATTCTACATCTGCACATTATTATGCTGCAGTGCATGAAATCAGAACACGCTCAAATCAATATTTTACATCTGGACTAGGCTACCCTGGATAAATACATTGTAAAAATGGGTAAAATCATGACCTCACTGAAAACAATATATTGCATCTAATCTGGGATATCTTAAGTAAATACAGTGCAAAAATGTGTAAAATAAAGATCCCTATGAGAATGAAATGTTACATCTCCCCTGTGCTATCCAGGATACAAAATACAGGATGTGTTTACCAGCCATACTGCAGCTCAATATAAATGTTTTTTTCCCAAAAAAAGCATAGCAAAAGGAGTAAAAAAAATATACTGTTCTTTACTTGTCTTAGGGTTTAAAGATGTAGCTAACTTCTGCTATACTAAATTCATTCTAGACACTGCTGAAGACTGTAAAGCAGCAGTACTAGACAAAAAAATTCATCTTTCTTAACAGATTGTTTCCTGTGCTCTGTTGAGCACTTATCTGTTAATCTTTCCTGTTTTCACTGTAGTGTCACTCTGTAATTTGCTCTGTTTTTCTTTGTTTTTGTTTACATTTTTCCCACCCACCATGTTGAACTGGAACCCTCTGCTGCCAACCGTGCATGCACAAGACTTGCAGTACTATACAAGAATAGTATGAACACGTAGCACAGGTTCCCATGGAAGTAAACAAAACACATGATGCAATGTGAAGGGGGAGCTCAGCTGCAGTTTAGGCACCAGCCATATTTATTGTGGATCCACAACAATGGAAATACATTTTAAATATCTAATAAACTAAATATTACTAGAAAAAAATATTTACAGATATGGAAACTGGAACTATGGCTGCATGCTTCCAGTCAAAAAGCAAAATTTTGATAATCACTTCCTGATTATCCAGTACTGCTGCTTTCAGATACTGTAACTGGTTGTGCTGTGCACTTAGATTTGAAACCAGAAAAGGTGGATGTTTCCATGGCCAAAAGTTTCATAATGTGCTTGCCAGCTAAAACCCAATATAAATATTTTATTTTTCAAAAAGCAGAGTAAAAGTAGTAACAAAAGATAACAGTTCTTTACTTCTATGGTAGGGAAAATGATGGAATCACTTCTGAAGGAAAGAATTGTTGAGTACCTAGAGGCCAGTGGGGCACAGGACCCAAGGCAGCATGGATTCATAACAGGAAGGTCATGTCAGACAAATCTAATTGATTTCTTTGACTGGGTAACCAAAGTAGTAGACAAGGGAGGAGCTGTGGACATGGCCACAGTGAAGAAAGTGGGGTTACTAGTGGGGTACTGTAGCGTTCAGTACTGGGCCGGTCCTTTTTAATGTCTTTATAAGTGACATTGCAGAGGGACTGGAAGGAAAAGTGTCTCTTTGCAGATGACACAAAGATCTGCAACAGGGTTGATATGCAAGGTAGGGTGGAAAGGATGAAATGGGACTTGGCAAGGTTGGAGGAATGGTCAAATGTATGGCAGCATAGATTCAACGCAAAGAGAGTGCAAGAATGCACCTGGGAAACAAAAACCCAGGGAAGAGTACACAGTGGGGGTGAGATATTGACAACAAAATGGAAAGGACCTGGGGTAGTCATATCAGATGACCTAAAGGTGGGCCAGCAATGTGAGAAAGGCAGTAAGGAGGCTTGGGGAACACTGGGATGCATAGGGAGAGGCATCACCAGCAGAAAACAGGAAATTATTGGCCCTCTGTACAGACAGTTGGTAAGACCACATCTGGAGTACTATGTACAGTTCGAGAGACCCCATCTCCGCAAAGACATAGGGTGGAGGCTGTCCAGAGGAGGGCAACCCAAATGGTGCAGGGTCTGCACCAGAAGACTTATGAAGAAAGACTAAAGGAGCTTAAGAGGTATAGCCTTGAGGAAAGGAGGGAGAGGGGGAACATAATAGAAACTTTCAAATACCTCAAGGGAATCAACAGAGTCCAAGAGAGTAGCATCTTTCAGAAAAAGAGATGTGCAAGAACAAGGGGGCACAATTTGAAGATAGAGAGGGGACGGATCAGAGGTAATGTGAGGAAGTATTTCTTCACAGAGAGGGTTGTAGATGCATGGAACAGCCTTCCTGAGGAGGTCATAGACTCAAAAACAGTGGGGGAATTCAAGAATGCATAGGTTAGCTAGGATCTACAGCTTATCCGTTAGGTAGGGAAATGGGCAGACTAGGTGGGCCAAGCGGTCCTTATCTGCCATCAGATTCTATGTTTCAGTGTTTCTATGTTTACTTGTGTTAGGAGTTAAAGAAACAGATGTCTTGTGCTATAGTAAACTATGTCTGAGACAGTACGAATCAGATAGTGTCTTAAGAGGTTAAAAAATGGTGTAAATCTTTTTACAAAGATTCCTTGCTGGTAAAGGGTGACTACACTGACATTTGTGAGTGAATCTTTCTTGAAAGACAGTACTAGCCAAATCGAAGCTAGTAGTTATCACACAAAATAGTCCAGTGCAAACACTGCTCAGCTAAATAAACACAGGGTGAAGTGATAGCTCAAAACCTCTAATTTTATCTAGTCCTTTAGGAATCTTGAGTAGTCCCTTCTTCTACTGTAATAGTAAAACATCTGCAGGGCTCAGCCCACTGCAGTCATAAAAATTGGACATAGCAACTGGGCTGGATCTATTTCTGCATAGTCTTCATCCCTTATAAGGACTTTTGTACTTTATGTACAAGGAAAGGAATTGCCCCAAATGTTTTAAGATATAGTATAGTGAAGGGACTATTTATAAAATTGCTGAAAGTCAAGGGAATTAAATATAGGAATATTGGGGAAATGATAGATCAAATAAGTACATTTTGGGAGAATAAAGAATTACCTGCCATCTCCTATATTTACAAAGAGTCAACTGATCATAAATCCGTAGAGTGGCAGGGGAAAAACTAATACATAAATGGAACAAGGGATTACAAAGAAATGTACCTCCACAAATTTGGCAGAGTTAACCAATTAATGGCAATAAATTCTATACCAATGCCAAAAACAAAACTATTCAACACAAAATCTTCAGATCATATATGACTCCAGATTGGCTTTATAATAAGGAGTATAATATTGACCCCCCACTGCTGGTGCATATGTGACACAGTGGCAAACCTGTCATATCAGTTATGGGATTTTCTCATGGTGGTAGAATGATGGAAAGGCACAACTGAATTTATTGAATCTTTTTTTAAACAGGAAAACCCTTAGAATAACAGAATTTAACATTTTAATGATGTTTCAGTAAGTGCATTGAATAAAGCACAAAGCAAAATATGTACATTAGCTACAGTGGTCACCAGGTGCCAAATGTTAGGAATAACTGGAGTGCTACAAGCTTGATGACATTTAATAAGCAAAGATAGATCAGTTCAGCTCATAGTTTATTGTTCAGCAATAAATATGTCATTACATCATTGAAAACATTACATTATGAATATATAATTTAGCCCATATAAAACTGGGCAGCATCTCGGTATCCCCTTACGTAATTAAAGGCGCAAATACATCAGAACAGAAGAGGTGCTACAATATCTGGTTCCCTGATGATTTGCTGATTTTTTCCTGAGTCTGACAGATGGTTTAAAAAGCTAATAAGCAATCTTGCTGCTTGTGTATCTAAGGATTAAGTAATATAAACAGACAGTTATTACGATTATTTGCATAAGATCTAATCATACAGTCTAAATATGACTAATACCATTTACAGCATTATATAAAGGACATTGGAAAAGCACATGAAACAGAATTTCCACATGGCCTAAGTTGCAAGCACAGCACAAATCTCTTTTTGTGGCCAGCTTATGAAAATGAAGTAACTCTAGTTTTTTATATCAAGTATAGTCTAGAGGTTAGAGTAACAAGCTGTGAATAAACTTGGTACACCCATCAGACCTGGAGTTGATTCCTACAAACTCTACTTGCATACTGTGTGACTCTTAGCAAGTCCCTTAACCTCCCCAGTGCTTGCGGGTCACCTCTGAAAACAAGCACTTGTGCCTAGTGGGGCCTTACTCAGTTACCAAAGAATAATAAAACGAATATATATATATATATATATATATATAGTATATATTATTTTTTTAATCACAGTAAGCAGTCTACTGTCCTCCAGAGGAAGGGGAATGTTAAATAAGGTTTCAGACCATGACAGAACTAATGTATAGTAAGCCAAGGAGCTATCAGGACAGTTTTACATTAAAGTCTACTTCCTATGACAGATCAGAAAAGTTTCATTATAATAATGTCCTTATTATACAAGTCTGCAATTAAAATGTTTCTACAGTAAACAGTAAGTGATCCAAACTAATATCAGCCAAAGCTGATATTATGGTTAAAAGCCAACAGCAGGTTTTTCATTGGCTATCCCATGCTATTTTCTCTTGTAAGCACATTCTGGGTAAAAGGTTATGCAGTTATTCAAGGTTTTCAACCAGTATGTAAGAAGACATAATGTAACCATTGTTTAAGTAGAGATTCATCCTAGCCCAGCTTTAGCAAACAGGCTGGGGTGGATTCAGGGACTTGTAATAGGGCACAGTAATAGGCTACAAAAGGTTCTCCTGGTTTAGCCCATTTAACATATCCCCAGGTTTCTGCACTGTATAAGGCAACTGGATTTAATTTCATTTCTCCAGCTAGGAGTGCTGGAGACAATTTTATATCTCCAAATCTGTAATTAAAGCATCATAGGAGTTTTCTGATATGATTTAATTTTATTCTTTGATTTACCAAATGTTTAGACCATTTTAAATTAATAGCGGATATGACTTTTAAAAGAGATGCATTCCTGAACTACCTGGATATTTTCATTGTTAATATAAAAAGAGCATACCTTATTAGATCTAACTACCACTACCTTAGTTTTATCTAAATTAATTTTAAATTGGAGCTGATTACAATATTCACCAAATGCAATAATTTTGTGTTTTAAATAACAACAATAAAACCATGTCATCTGCATATACTAACAATGGACATTCCTTACCTTTGATGTTTGGGAGTGAAAACTCGTGTCTTCAAGCTCCAACAAAATAATATTCACACTCATCTATTTCTTTCTTTTCTTCTTTCTATATATATTCTATATATATTCTTTCTCTCTCTCTATATATATATATGTATATATGATTCTCAATAGATAGATAGATAGATTGAAGATAGGTAGATTTATTTTATACTTACGCGGTAGCGCAGGTATAGTTGAGGTTGAGTAGTGTTCAGTGTTAAACCCCTATATCTGTATCTTAATAACTTTGGTGGTGTTTGACAGAATTGTCCTAATTTGGCATGCATTGCCCAAGTGGCAAGTTCTCAAGACCTGTGAAGTTTCGATGGGCACTTGTCTGGTTTTTGAGATATGGATGTGTCGCATTTACAGAGAAATTGACTTCGGGGCCTTTTTTAGTTGTTTTTTTTGCTTTTACCCACAGCCTAGACAGTAGGGAATTTTGTTCCACAACTTTCAGGGTTGAAGGGGCCTTTACTACAGTATGCCTTTCGAATGTTTTTGTGAAAATATATTAATTGCTTCAAGAGTTCTAAGGTTTTGAAATGTTTCTTCTGAGCATGCTCAGTAGGGTTTCAGGATAACCGTCTAATACAACACTAAAATGTTACTTTTGCAAATATTTTCCTTTCACAAAATTTGTGTTTTTCCTGTCATGAGGCAAAAAGTTTGGGTCATTATGGTTGTCATGGGAAATGCATATAAATGATGATTTCTTGAAAAAAAATACTTGAGCCTAGGTAAACGGGGCCTGTTTAGCTAGATTCTGGTGTTTGTTTTTCAAATTTGGCCCAGAAATACCTTTTCTGGGCACCCCAAAGTCCTCAGTGTCCAGAGTAGCAAGGGGTGTCGTTTCAGAAGTGCTTATGTTGCATAGTCACTGTTAACAGTTATCTACTTGTATCAAATATGTGGCTTTTCAGAAAGGGTGTTGTGTTCTGAACTTGTCAAAGTTGATCAGAAATTAAAATGAGTGGTTTATCATTGTAGAATCAGGCTTTGAAAAATAAAGCCATGACTCTGGGCATGCAGATCAATGGTGACTCTGGTGTGCATGCCCGGAGCCATAGCTTTTCTTTTCAGGATCTGATCTTTTTTTTTTTTTCTTATTTTTCCTTTACAAGTGGATTGGGATGCCCCTTCCCTGGTACTTTTGAATGCAAACCCCTCCCTCTCTGCCAGATCACCTGCCTTCCAACAGATATATAGTGACACTGGGGTGCACACCACTGGTGCTACTGAAGACTATGCTGACCCTGGAGTGCCCAGTTCCAAGTATCACTCCAGTCCTCCTGCAAAAAAGGAAAACTGGCCCTTGTAGATTTCACTTTTTTTTTATTATTTTATTTTTTTTTACTTTTTTTTTTTATTTCTTTTACTTTTGAATGCACTGGGGGTACCTACCCCCGATATTGCTTAGTGCCAATCCCTCTACCCTCCAGATTGTTCACCCCCCAAAGATAGGTGATGACACCAGAGTGACCACTCACACTGTGTTGACAAACTATGCTGACACTGGGGTAATCCCCTGTGTTGGTCTGGTCCCCCTGCAAAAATATGGAAAATTGCCCCTCATAGAGCTTTTTTTTTAAACCTGAAAAGAAGAAAACTGTCCCCTGCCAATTTCTAACTGCCCACTCATCCCCCCACCCCAATCCCCACTTGGTTCCCACCCCACAGACCCTCACTTACCTAAAGAGGGTCCCCATCACAGATCCACTCTCTGAGCGAAGAACGTCATCCTCCAGGAACCACGACTATGAAATGAGGAAATAAGATCAGTGCAGTTAATATAATTTAATGCATTTTGAACTTTTACTCATAACTTTATTTTGCCATATTTTTTCACCAACTTGTCAACATTGTTATGTTCCCATATTTTTTCACCAACTTGTCAACATTGCCATTTTGGGACCCCATCTCATGAACAGGGTAGGTAAAATGTTTCAAATCTGGGACAAAAGGTGATGTTGCAGTCACTCCCTCAAATCCCCTTTCAGTTAGGATTTGAAACATTTCCCACATCAGGTTTATGAGGTGGCATCATAAGGAAATTGTGTAGAAAATGTGATGGAAAAAATATGGTAAAATTACAAAGTTATGAGTGAACATTGAAATATTTCAACGTTCAATGTTCACGCATAACTTTGCTAATTTCCAGTATTTGTCCACCAGACTTTCAACATGGCATTTTTGGGGCCACATCTCATGAACAAGGTAGGCAAAATGTTTCAAATCCGGGCCAAAAGGTGATTTCACAGTTGCTCTGTGAAACCACCACTTGGATTTGATTTGAACATCTTCACCTAATGGGTTCATGAGATGGGGTCATAAGAAGAGTTACATTCAGAATTTGGGGTAAGAATTATTAAAATAAAACAATTAAAAAACAACAACGTTATGAGTGTACGTTGAAATTTTTCCATACTCTTAACGTTGGTAATTGTCAATATTTTGACTCCAAACTTTCAACATAGCCATTTTTTCACACCACTTCATGAATGTGGTAGGAGTTGTTTTTCAAATCTTGGCTGAATTGTATTTTCACGTTTGTGACATAAAATGACATTTTAGCCACTATTCTATAAATGCCACATAACATGTTTATAAAGGGGGAGTCATAAAATGACTATGTTGAAGATTTGGGGTCAAAATAAAAAAATAAATAAATGCTGTGTGCAGGGTCTGCCTTTGGCCCAGCTGATAGTGCTTTGTAATCTCATGCCGGTGAGCTGAATTGGGGTGAGCTCTGTGAGCCTGCTGGATGGGCCATGGCTTGGGAGATGACAATGCCATGTGGCACCTCCTCCAGCCTGGGAAGGGCAGGTACAGAACTGGCCACATGGGCCCAAGTACCATATAGTGAAGAGAACTCTTCTATTGGTATAGGGCCCTGCACCTCTTCACCCATGACTGCCAGGGGGCCCTGTGCTGCGGCTGACAGATGGACTCTTTGCTCTGCACATCTGTATCTGTTGCTGCATGGAAACACAGGGGCCAGAGGGCACTGCACCTCCACAGCCCCCAGACACCCCCACAGATTTTTTGCAGCCTTTGCCATATGGAAGTGCAGGGCCCAAAGGGCTCTGCCCTTCTGCAGGCAGACAGACTTCCCTTGCATATCTACATCAGTTCACCCTGGTTCCAAAGTTTCCCCAGATGGCCTGTTCCCTCAGGCATTTCACTTCTCTCATCTTAGGGAATGTACAGGTACCCATTCCTTCAGCGACTCTTTTCTCACAGTCACTTTGGCAGCCAACACTGACTGGCAGACAAAACAGGTTCTGTAGTATGTCACCTCTCTGTACTCCTTTGGCTAGTAAAAGTGAGGCAGCGTACAGGCCAGGGTCTCTTGCCACTGAAATGCCTACCACAGGGATCAGAGTGAGCAGCCTTCCATCACCTGTTTCTGGCACCACTCTGGCACTACCACCTGTGCATCTGTTTTTTAATTTTTTATTTCTGGAGTTGGGATGCATTTTGTATAACACACCTTTTTATCTAGTTTATACCACAGGCTTCTGCAGTCTCCCACCATACCATTGAATGGAACATGTGTATCATCAATTGTTTTAACAAGCCTAGATCCTCAAATGGTGCTGGACAGTGGTATAAAGTGAAACTACATCTGAGGTAAGCCACAGGTAATGAGGAGCCCAAATAAACCCATGGGAGTTTGGACGACATATCAGTTGTCTCAAATGTAACAGGGAACGGTTTTCACCATGTTTTAGAGAAACATATCAATGATCTGAGAAAGTTTCTCAGCAAGTTAGATGCTTCCAGTCACAGGTGGTCCTCCTTGGGGGTTCACTGGGTCATTGTGCATCTTAGAAAGAACATTCAGAATGGGGGATCACAAGGCTGTCTGTTCTGAAGAAATATGCCTTGTCTTTGGTACTGTCCCAGTGGGACACACAATAATTAATTTAGTCATGGATTCTCTTTTTAAAGGTTTTAGTAGGATCTCCTGGTAGAAGCCTGGAGCTGGTCTGGTCAGATAGCACTGAACGTATTGACGATATTTGTCTTTGACCATGATGACTACCTTTCCATCTTTGGCAGTGGGCTTTATTTCGATAGTGATGAGTTCCATGATTTGTTTCAATCCTGCTTCCTCCTCCGCAGAGTCAATAGCATAAAAAGGTTAGGATCAAACCTGCTACACAAAAAAACCCTCCTTTGCAGTGGTAATTTGTTTCTCATCAGTTGCCCAGTGTTGACCTGTATGCGAACTTATGAATTTATTGAGTTATTTCCCCCATCAGCTCAGTAAAGTTAATGTGTCTTTTGTGTGCATAGTTGCATAGTGAAAGGTTATGTTCATGGTCAATTAAATTGTTGCTAAACAGAGCCCAACAGAAAGGCTACTATAACCTGTAGCCCCTGCTATATATTTGCCTGTCAAAGTCCATTGGGTATTGGTGATGTTGTAATTTCCGTAACAAAAAAAACTTCAGTTAGCATTGACAAGAGTTAGGACTCATAACATTCCAAAGTATTTGACTTTCAGGACATTCCATTTGTTATTATGAAAGACATTTGCATAAAGACAGGCTTTTGCCCCCTTAGACTTCATAACAGCTAATACCATGGTTCAAACTATAGTTTGGGGGATAGTAGCAGGCTACTGATGAGCCCATTGAAAGATCCCCCTTACTGTCTCAATAATACCTATTTTATACTCCCTCATTTATCAAGGTCTCGTTTTAAAGCATCAATACTTAAATTAGTTTCAATGAGATGTGGGTGAAGTGTTTTTCATACCCCTACTGCATGCTGTGTATACTGATATTTCCTATTCTCAGAGCAGAAATGCTTAGAAACATAGAAACATAGACTTTGACGGCAGATAAGGACCGCTTGGCCCATCTAGTCTGCCCATTTCCCTAACTACAGAATAGGCCGCAGATCCTAGTTAACCAACAGCCTATTTCTTCCTACCCCCCACAAGAATTGCCTTATGTCTGTCCCATGCATTCTTGAATTCTCCCACAGTTTTAGACCCCACAACCTCCTCAGGAAGGCTGTTCCATGCATCCACTACCCTCTCTGTGAAATAATACTTCCTCACATTGCCCTAACCGCCCTCCTTCTATCTTTAAATTGTGTCCCCTTGTTCTTGCAAGTCTCTTTTTCTGAAAGATGCTACCCTCTTGGACTTTGTTGATTCCACTGAGGTACTTAAAAGTTTCTATCATGTCCCCCCTTTCCCTTCTTTCCTCAAGGGTATACATATTAAGCTCCTTTAGTCTCTCCTCATACGGCTTCTCTTGCAGACCCTGCACCATTTTAGTTGCCCTCCTCTGGACTACCTCCATCCTGTCTATGTCCTTGCGGAGATGGGGTCTCCAGAACTGGACACAGTACTCCAGATGGGGTCTCACCAACTGTCTGTACAGAGGGATAACAACTTCCTGTTTTCTGCTGCTGATGCCTCTCCATACATCCCAGTATACCCCCAGCCCTCCCTACTGCCTTCTCACATTGCTTGCTAACCTTAAGGTCATCTGATATGATTACCCCCTGGTCCCTTTCCTTTTTGTTGTTGTTACTACCTCCCCCCCACTGTGTATTCTTCCCCTGGGTTTTTGTTTCCCAGGTGCATTATTTTGCACTTCTTTGCATTGAATCCTAGCTGCCATACTTCTGACCATTCCTCCAACCTTGCCAAAGTCCCTTTTCATCCTTTCACGCCTCCTTGTGTATCAACCCTGTTGCAGATCTTTGTGTTCATCTGCAAAAAGGCATACTTTTCCTTCCAGTCCCTCTGCAATGTCACTGATGAAGACATTAAAAAGGACTGGACCCAATACTGAACCCTGTGGTACCCCACCAGTAACCCCTCTTTTTTCAGAGTGGACTCCATTTACAATTACCTTCTGTGTCCTTTTGTGCAGCCAATGTTTTACCCAGGCTACCACCCTGGGACCCACTCCCAGGCTGGTTAATTTGACTATCAATCTTTTGTGTGGGACTGTGTCAAATGCCTTGCTAAAGTCTAGGTAGACCATGTCCACAGCCCCTCCCTGGTCTACTACTTTGGTCACCCAGTCAAAGAAATCTATTAGATTCGTCTGACATGACCTTCCCGCTTAGATCTAATGTTAAGGCCTTGACCTCCTGTGCAACCACTGTCCCCAGTGATCTCAAAACCCATTTTATAGGTTAATGTAATAATCCTTAAGGATGCTATTTAGAAGGAGTAAATCTCCTCTTATTCTGTGTTCTAAATTAAAGAGATTGAGGTTTTTAAGGCGCTGTCCATAGGTAAACTTTTTCTGAGCTTGGATCAATTTTGTAGCCCTTCTCTTTACACAGTCCACCTTTACAATATCCTTCCCAAGATATGGGCTCTAGAACTGCAAACAGTAGTCTAAGTGAGGTCCTACCAGGGAACAGTACACTGGCACGATCATATTCTATGATTAGCATGCAGGATGCTTCATGATAGAACTGCTTTACCAATCCCAGTCAGTGCATTGGGCAATTACTTTCATGTCATTTGTTATAGTGACTCCAAAGTCTCTTTTTATTTGTACTTTTTCTGAGTACTGTTCCATTCTTTTTGTAGATCTTATAAAATATCTCAGCTAACTGGCCACACCATTGGAACTATAAACGATCAACCTCAGGACCACTTGGAAACTTTTTGCTAGCCAGGGATCTGCCCACAGTGACATGCAGTGCCTACGTATATATAACATGGGTGGTCCCATCACTCCTCAGTTCTTTCTCCTGCTGTTAGTCATCCTTGGACCTGCTGAAGGAAGCACCATCAATGTAGCCATTGCTGTTTGTTATTTTACTTTTGTTAGTATTTTGTTGTCTTCTCTGTATATCTCAGTAGACACGAAGGGTCCAGTGGGATCGGTTGATGGATGAGCTGGACCAAATGGTTCTTCTCACATCTCCTCTTTGTGGAGAGTTATTGTGGTAGGTAGACTGCAAAAACCTACTGAAGGGTGTCCATTTCTTGTACCTGCTCCTGTACAGATCCTCATCACAGATGCCTTGGACTCTGGCTGCAGTGCTCTTTTTGGTCCTTACCAGACACAGGGTTCATAGACCAAAGTGTAGGCTGAACTCATAAATGTCCTGGAAATGCAGGCTGTCCTGTACAGCCTCCAAGCCTTTCAGAATCATCTCTGCCTTGGTTCTCGACTAATCCAAATGGACAGTGTCAGTGTGTGGTACATTATAACAACAAACAAGGGGGTACACACTCCCATCCCCTGTGCCGGGAAGCAATGAGGCTATGGTGCTGGGCTCTGTCTTACATCCTTCAGGTATCAGTCATCAGCCATGTTTCTCCCAGGTCTTTGAAATGTTGTGAAAGATGGCCCAGTGGCACTGAGGGTTGAGGCACTGGATGCCACACCTTGCACCACACTGGTGACCCGGGTTTGGGAATGGACTCGGGCTGCCGGGGGTTTGGCAGGGGAGAGGGTGGATTGAGCATCCCTGGACTGCTCTCCCCTTCTCTGGGGTGGGTTTGCAGAGCACATCATGCTGGAGTGGCCCCTGGTGATGACCAGGGGCAGCACAGTTGCAGTGCCAAGCGGGGAGGAGCATGGCAGGATGTCCATGTACGCGCAGTATGTCATTGCACTGTCAGCTCCAGGGAAGAAACATGGAGAAAAAGGCTGCTCGTGACCGAGCAGCTTGATGGCCGTGCACCCACCGATGTGGAGGACTGTCGTGGAATCGTGCTGGGAGATCTGGTCCAGCCCGATGCAGAGAGGTAAGGGGAGACCCTCTGGCGGGTTGGGGCAGCTGCACTGGACCCCCATCATGCAAGTGAGCCTGCTGCTCTCCGGATCGGTGGGGGCCGGTGGCTAGATACCCCCGTTGGTAGCGCTGCACAGGTGCAAAAATAAGGAGGAGACTAAAAAAAAAAGTGTTGTGACAGACAGGTTAAGCAGGTCCCAGTTGATGGTTCACAAATGGGAACTGTTGTCCTCTATAGTAAATGACCTCTTCGTACTATGGAGTCATCCAGAGCTGAACCTTTTTGTATGCCCACAGAATTCAAAACTGCCATATTTCTGCTCACTGTCTTCAGGGCCTGGAGTTTTTTGATGGGATGCATTGTTCTTCTCCTTGAAAGGGAAATTCCTATATGCCTTTCTCCCCATTCCTCTAATACAGAGGGTTCTGCTCAAGTTGTGGGTGGAGAGAGACACTTTCATTCTTATTGCTTTGTTCTGGCCTTGCCTGGTATGGTTTCTACTCCTTCGAAATCTAGCAGTGTAGCCTCCTTTCCTATTATCTCTGTGCTAGGGTCTGTCATCACAGGGCAGGGGATCACTGGTCCATCCTGACCTGCATGCATGGCTCCTAAAGACATAGTCATTGCACATTTTGGGTATCCCCTAAGGTTGCTGATGTCCTGCTTGAGGCTAGGAAGCCTTCTACCAGGCATACTTATTCCCTTAAATGGAAGCACTTCCCTTTGTGGTTGCTTCCTGGAACATGGACTCTTGTCCTGTGAATGTTGTGTTGGAATACTTACTTTCCCTGTCTGACCCTGACCAGAAGTATTCCTCTCTTAAGGTGTATTTGGCCACTATGTCTGCTTTCCATGCCCCTATTGATGCTCTTACAGTTGCCCAATTAGAGCTGTCCCATACGTTTCTGAGTGGTATTTTTTTATGTGAAATCTCCCATCCATAATCCAGTCCCACCTAGGGATTTGAATTTTGTTCTTGAGAAATTGATGCTGGCTCCTTTAGAGCCTGCTGCAAGTTGTAGCTTATGTTTCCTGTCATGGAAAACATTGTTTTTGGTTGAGGCGACCTCTGCTTAGAGGATTTCTGAGCTTCAGGGTTTAATGCATGAGTCTCATTATCTGACTTTTCACAAAGACTGGGGGCTCGATTCAGAAAGACCCCAGTAGACTGGTGAAAGCTGCAGTCCACCGCAGCTTGCATTGAAGCAGGGTGCACTGGGAGCCCTGCACCAGATTCAGTAACAGGAGGGGGTCCTGGCACCAATGTTCCTGCTGCAGCTGACACTGCTCTTCTGTGATGAACAAATGGCACATGGGAGGGGAATGGCAGAGCCAGGCTCCTGTGGAAGGGCATTGATTAGGGAAGAATGTCAGCTGATCAGAGGGGGCATGGGTGTGGGATAATTGGTATGGGAGGTGTTGGACCACAGACCACTGTCTGGGGCACCAGCCATGCCACTCGTGGACGAGCCCACCACCATACTCCTAATGGACTCAGTCACCAACAATGGGCATAGATGGCACAGAGGTTGATAGACTAGCCCCTGGCTGGTCTAAAGCCTGATGGTGCATCCGGCTTGCTGAATCCCACAAGTGGTGATGACGCAACCTGAATCTTCCTTATGCTGCCTCATGCCATGGTGCACCCCCTGCTCCAACACAAGGCTGATGTAAGCCCCATTCAGCACCAAGAGGCACCTCTGTTGCTGCAGCTGGTGTTCCTGAATTGGAATTGGAGCAAGTTTTGATGTAAGATGCCTCATGCGTCAATCCCAATTGATGCAGGCACCTTGCATCATGTTTTGGGTCTTCTAAATTGAGCCCAGAATCTTTTTGCGTATGAATCCTAAGTTTCTGCCAAAGGTGGTATCTTAATTCACACTGAATCAAATGATGCACCTTCCTGTATAGTATTCCCGAGCATGCCAACCAGGGTGAGGTACTGGGATGTGCGTAGAATACTAAGATACTATGGACTCAATAATGCCTGTCCAAATAGCTGACACATTGCATTACATTCAGTTATAGGAATTAGGGTAAGGAACTTCCTGGTGTTGTTCGTGGTCACTCCACAAGGGATATGGCCACTTCAGTTGCTTATTTCAAAAATATCCCTGCTGCTGATATGTGTGCTGCAAGCATATGGAGCACTGCTTACAATTTCACTAAACATTACAGTCTGAGCATTGTCTCTTATAAATGTGCTGGTTTGGGGCTTGCTGTACTGAAAGGCCTTCTGTCCTGATTACGTATCAGACCGTGTCATCCTCCCAGTTTACTTTGTACTGCTTGGGAATCATTCCAGAGGTGTGGCCTGATGGAGAAGATATCTTTGATGAAGACAGAACAGTTAAGTAAGAACTTACCATAACAGTAGATCTTCGAGAGGCTCTCGTCCATTAGGCCATGCTGTATCCTCTCTTCTTCCCCCTTTTGCTTTCAGTGAGGGTCATATCAGATGCTGTGTGTGACATGTTGGCCTATGGTAGATGGAGAGGCAACACACTGGGTTTAAAGTTCACAGAAGAAAATGTACTTTTATTGCTTCAAATGTAAGTTGTTGCTCCAGAAAAGCATAATCAGTCAGTTCAACTTCTCCAGCCTGGTCAGGTTACATAAAGGTTAGCACAAAACAGTTCTTTCACGCTGACTTGACAAAGGAATTTTTGAATCACCTATGTGGACCAGCAATTTGTTCAATATACAGTCTCAAACAAAACAAACAGTTTGTGGGTCAGCAGTTTTGAATGCACACTCTCAAATAAAACAGACAGTTTTCCCTTTTTGCCTTATTTGCAGGCTGTTGTCAGCAGTACATTCCACTCACTGTCTTTGGTTCGGCTGGCTAGACTGATCCTTTACCTCAGGACTTTCTGCTCTAGAAATGGTCTGTTCCTCAGCAGCAGGTTTCAACTTTTTCCCAAAGGCTCTCTCTCCAATACTTAATCATTCTCCTTGGCTTTCTGCTCTGGTTCCTGTCTCACATTCCACCCTCCATCTTGCAGGGTTCTCTGCATAGGGTCCCTGCAGCGGTTTCCAGCTTCTCATTAACTCCTTGCTGGATTCTCTCTGCCATTCAGCAATCCCTCTAATTAGCCACACCTGGGGAGGCAAACCCCCCCCCCCCCTTGCCTGTTCAGGTTGCATTCCCTCAGTCTCAAACAAGGAGTTAACCTCTTGTTTCCCAGTGTAGTGTTTACACTGTCACATACTCCCCCCTTTGTGTGAAGGCACAGTTGGTCATCCCCTGACCATTCCTCAACCCGAGACAGGAAGTCCGTGTTTCCATTCTGGGAGCCGACCCGGTAATGCACTGTAAAGGAAAATGGCTGGAGGGCCAAGTACTACCTGGTGATGTGGGGGTTGTCATCCTTCATCACCTGTAGCCACCTCAGAGGGGCATGATCTGTGACCAGGATAAACTGCTGGCCATGCAGGTAGTAGCAAAGGGCATCCACAGCCCACTTGACTGCAAGATACTCTTTCTCTATCACCGCATAGTCTTTCTCCTGGGGAAACAGTTTTCGACTGAAGTAGAGGATAGGATGTTCCTCCCCCTCAAACTCCTGGCAGAGCACGGCTCCTAGCCCAGCTTCAGAGGCATCCGTCTGCAGGATAAGGTCCTCTTGAAGTCAGGACTGTGTAGTACTGGCTGTCTGCACAGTGTCGCTTTGAGTTGTGTGAAGGCCTGATCACACTCCTCTGACCATTGGACCTTACTGGGGGCAGATTTCTGGGTGAGGTCTTTAAGGGGGCTGACCAGGGTAGAGAAGTGTGGTATGAACTGTCAGTAATACCCTGCCAATTCTAAGAAGGCCCTCACCTGGGTTTTTGTGGTGGGTACTGGGCACTCGGTTATGGCTTGGACCTTACTGACCAAGGGTCTCACCTGTCCATTGCCTATACAGTACCCTAAGTACTTTGTTTCAGCTTTGGCCAAAGCACACTTCACTGGATTGGCCGTCAGCCCTGCTTCTCGTAAGGACTGTAGTAAAGCTGCCAGCTTGGATAGATGGGATTCCCAATCAGTGCTGTGGATCACCACATCATCTAGGTAAGCAGCTGCATAGTGGGCATGGGGTCATAGCAAGCGATTCATGAGCCTTTGAAAGGTTGCAGGTGCCCCATGTAAGCCGAAAGGCATGGTACAGAACTGGTATAACCCAAAGGGGGTAGCAAATGCTGTCTTTTCCCGAGACTCTGGGGTCAAAGGGATTTGCCAGTACCCTTTCGTTAGGTCCATAGTCATGATGTACTTGGCTTCCCCTAGTCTATCCAACAGTTCATCTACCTGGGGCATGGGTTAGGCATCGAACTTCGAGATGACATTGACCCTGCGAAAATCAATACAGAAGCTGGTAGCCCGACCTTTTTTTTTTTGTATACTTTATTTGTTTCAGCAGCAGAATATTCAAATATTTCACATTTACAGACTTGACATCATTTCCAATAATAGTTCGTTAGTTTACAGAGACCATATATCCACTAATCAATGATGTCTATGGTAGTGCCCACCTTGTCATGCCATACCCGAGTTACTTCTAGTAATTTACGTTACACCTTCCTGCAACTCCGTCAATACCTCTAAGTAGCTAACTAAAAAGATGGGAACCACATCAGGGGTAGTGCCTCCATTACAGAGGCCCACATATCTAAAAATGTGTCCGACTGCCCCCTAACATTATATTGTATTTTCTCATACTTCATACAGTCAAGAAAGAGATTTATCCATTCAGCTATTGTGGGGATAGAGGAAAGCCTCCAATGTAGAACTGAAGCCTTTAGTCCCATCACATTCCCTAATCTTCTCAGGGTATCATATTTGTTCCTCCAAGAGGGCACCCCTGAAGGATCACCTGGGGGGAGGCCCAAAATAACCTGTACAGGATCCAATCTGAGGGGGAGTCCCAACATTTTGGAAAGTATTTCTTGAACCCCAGACCAATATGTCTGCACCTTGGAGCATTTCCAAACCATGTAGAAAAAAATACCCTCATGGATCTCACATTTAGGACAAAAAGGAATTCATCTGGGTTAATTATATGGGCCAGGCGAGGGGTATGATAAGTTCTGAGAAGCACATTGTATTGTATAGCTCTGGTTCTATTATTTACAGAGCAACTCAAACATTTATTCACTATAGATTACTCCCCCCAGTGAGGCCATCTGGATAAAAATCTAGTTCCCATTTATCTTTAATCAACCTTAACATATCAGGCATTGCCCCAATTAATAACTTTTTTAAAGCCTTGTTAGTGGTGTAAATTTGGGGTCACCTGATTGTCCCCAAAACAACTCCTCCAAAGGGGTGCGGAGGAGCCCTTCTTCCCATTCCATTCTAATTAATATTTTTTTGAAAACCTCATTTAGTTTAGAATATACATTAAAATGGAAATTCTTAATTTTATTTGCCATTACCAGGTTATCAAAGGAAATTATTTTACCCTCTGACAACAAATGTTTTACTAAATAAATTCCCTTATTGAATCACTGTTTTAACACTGGTTTATCCCATATGGTGAGATCCCCCTTCCCCCAGTAATAAATTCTCAAGCGTACTATCAGAGGAAATCCCCAGCTCCACAGCCAGCCATTTATGAGCCAATTTCCAGGCCTTAATCAAGGTATCTGTACATGGGTGGTTGGGAGCCTGAATTAAAGGAGTCCCACCACACGATGCCAAAACTTTATGGTATAATGAGATGCCCTTAGGCTCCTCCAGCCTAACCCAAGCCGGTTGATTTTCAGGTTTCTTCAGGAGGTCTTGAATATGGGCCAGTTGAGAGGCCACCCAATAATAATGTACATTTGGGAGACCTAATCCACCCCTTCTCTGAGGGAGCCACAAAATTGATTTTTTTATCCTAGGCCTGCAACTGTTCCAAAGTAATAGAGTAATGGCACCTTCAATATTTTTAAAATATTTAAGTGGAACTTTAAGTGGTACAGATTGAAAAAAGTAGAGAAATTGAGGCAGGAGTGACATTTTGACTAAGTTAACGTTACCCAATAAAGTCAAGGACAAAGCTTTCCATGATAGGCAATTATTTTTAATTTTCTGTATTCTTTTATATTATAACTTACTAAGTTCAACAGTTTAGAGAGTATATACAGTATATATTCCCAAATACTTGAGCACTTTAACTGGTTGAACCACTGTCTGGTCTATTTTTATCGGGTTACCCAACTCCCCCAATGGCATCCACTCGCACTTGCTCCAATTAATCTTATGACCTGAAAGAGGACCATATCTCCCAAAAATGGTTGATAACTCCTTCATCGCCTCCCAAGGGGATTCCATGAACAATAGTACGTCACCCGCGAAGAGAAAAAATACATGTTCCTGTCCTCTCCACTTTAAACCCCCAAGTTTAGGATTGTCCCTAATAGTCTGTGCCAAGGCCTCAATTGTGAGTACATACAGCAGAGGGGAAAGGGGGCAGCCCTGTCTTGTACCTCTAGTTAGAATAAAGGGGGATGACATCATATTATTGGTAAGAATTTGGGCTTTAGGTTTCTTATATAGGGTTCCCAACCACTGCATCATAGTAGGGCTCAGACCAAATTTTCTCAACACAGCCATCATATAGGGCCACTCAACCCGATCAAAGGCTTTTTCCACATCTAACGCTAACAAGCCCCTCATCGTTCCCCTGGGCCATCGATGCATTATGTCAATCACTCGTCTAATGGTATGTTTAACTTGTCTACCCTTTATAAAGCTTCCTTGATCATGGTGAACTAGCTTAGGGAGGAAACCCTCTAATCTACTTGCCAGAATCTTGGCTATGATCTTATAGTCTGTATTCAACAGTGAAACTGGGCAATACGAGGAGCATAAAAGGGGGTCCTTCCCTGGCTTAGGTAGAACTGTAATTGTGGCAAGGGTTTGCGAAAGTGGGAGCTCTCTCCCAGAGAGTGATTCAACCACCATTTCCAGCATAAACTGACCCAGTTCATCCCATAAAACTTTATATACCTCCACTGGGATCCCATCTGGGCCTGGCGCTTTACTCCTTTTAGATTTCCAGACCACTTCTTTCAATTCTTCTATAGTTAAGGGAGATTCCAACTGTCACACCTCTTGGTCAGTAAGCTGGGGCAAGCTGATTTCCTTCAAAAATTCCTCTGGGTCAGCCCCTTGGGGGTATTCTGAGGTGTATAAATGTGCATAATAATCATGAAATGGATCATTTATTTTCTGTTGATTGTACGAGATCCCTTCCCCCTCTACTGTCACTCCCAAAATTGACCTCTCCACCCTCTGTCTCTTAAGCAATCCAGATAACCACTTTCCTGCCTTGTCACCCTCGAAATAAGAAAATGATTTAGTCAGGATAAGTACCCTTTCAATTCCACTAGAAGAGAGCTGGTTCAATTCACCCTTCAGTCATTTTAAAGCTACCATTTTGTTGTTATCTTGTTTGACCATTAATTCCCTCTCTAGGTGCTGTATTTGCTGCTCCAACTCTTGTTCCCTTTTTTGGGATAATTTTTTCTTATAGGAAACATAGGAAATGGTCACCCCCCCCAATCGAGGCCTTGAGCGCATCCCAAATCATCCTCAGGTTGGTTTCCCCAGAGCGGTTAAATACGAGAAACTCTCGAACATGACATTTTAATTGTAGAACAAATGCAGTGTCTGCCAATAGGGTAGGGTCTATTCACCATGGTGTGGCGCCCTTCAGCTCCCCCTCTCCTCATTACCACTTTCAAGGGGGCATGATCAGAGATCAAAATTGGGCCATATGAAGCTTCTACAACATCCCCTATTCTGTCTTTAGTCAAAAAGACATAATCCAATCTAGTAAAGACTTTATGCGCATTAGAATAAAAAGAGTACTCCTTAGTGGCTGGGTTGCAAAACTTTCACGCCTCCAAAAGGGATCTCCCTTTAGCCAAATGGCGGAGCGCTCCCACACCCTCTGGAGTTGGGCCCCCTACACACCCAAATGGTCCAGATGGGGATCCCAATAGGTATTCAGATCACCCCCTATTATAATGTCATCTGGAAATGGGACCAAAGTGGTCAACATATGAGTGAAAAAATCAGGGGTATCTATGTTGGGACCGTACAGAGAAACTAATGTAATAATGGTGCCATCCACGTCAACCACCCCGACACATATCTTCCTTGAGGGTCAGAAGTAATTGAAATAACTATGTGGGGGAACCCTGGCCTAATCCATATCGCCACTCCACAAGCCTTTGAAGTATAGGGAGCGGCCATCATTGTCCCACCCCATGAATGGTGCAGACACTCCATTTCTTCTTTAGTTGAATGAATTTTCTGCAGGAAAACTATATCTCCTCTTATTTTAGATGTAATTTGGGACCAGACCCACGTTCTTTTAATAGGTATGCGAAGACCGTTCTCATTCCAGGTCACCAAAGTTATATTAGCCATAATAAAGGTATTCAACAATGTCTCATATGCCATCTTAATACTAATGTACCCATATTTCTACTGCTGAAGAATATTGGTTGAAAAACTTTAAAACCCTTCTCAACAGAACATTTCCCCTTCCTCCCCCCATAGTAACATCCAACCAACATCAAACATTTTACAATAATAATAGCTACCTCCCCCTTAGTGAAAGCCCTTGTAACATCTCTATTTCCCTAAACCCACCCTAACTCCTTAAGGAGTTAAACAGTTAACCTAAGTACCCCTCTACTTTTCGTGGATTGAGCATCCACCCCTTGCAATAGTTTTACCTTACCAATATAACATTATTTAATATAACTATGAAATTCCCCTCAACATCCAGGCCCAAACAGACACCTGAATCTATACATTTATCATCCCTCTCTTATAAGTCATAACTTAAAAAAAAAAAAAACTTGAGCACAAAGACAATTTTTGGGAGATGTGCAGTGAATTACTGCCCCCTACTGACGTGACCTGGAGCAGATCTTCCCCTGCCAGATGGTTAGATCAACCTTAACACAATTGCTCTCACCAGACATAATAAATACCCCATCTCCCTTGAATAGTTTCCAAAGCCATGTACCCATAATGCAATAAAAAAAGAGTCAAAAAGAACATCCAAAATAAGCCCACTATTCTTCAGAACATATAATGAGCCTTCGTCCCAGTGGGAATTCTTTATAAAACTTCGTTATAAGCACATCAGGCTCAATAACCAATTTTATTTAGTAAATCTATCCATTAATCATCCCCTCCTGTAAAATGTATGTAGAAGTAAAAAATCGAGCACAAGAGGCAGTTTTTGGGAGATGTGCCGGGAATGGCTGCCCCCTACTGACGTTAATTGGAGCAGACCTTCCCAGTCAAAATGGTTAGTTCAGCTTTAATACAATTGCTCTTACCAAACTGATTGAAGACATCATCTCCCTGGAATATTGTTAAAAGTCATGTAAACAGAACATCCAGAATAACCCTGTTGCTCTTCAAAACAAAGTGAACCTGTTTCCAGGAGGGAGTTAGAGCCTATGAATAAGTAAATCGAGCTCAGTAACATTTCTATATACTTAATAGGAACTCAGCATTAAAAAAGAAAAACAAAAACAAAAGGGAGAGGCAACACGATCCAAATTACCAACGTCGTGTAGCTTAGGAGCCGCGAGTGAGAGACTGAGTGAAAGGGGAAGAGGGGCCTCCGATCCAGCCCTTATAGGCCCCTATCGGAGTTATGGATCAGAAAACTAGCACCCTCCCTCTCCATCCCAAGCATCAATGAACAGTACCTTTTCCAAAAACATTTGTTAGCTTTAAAGACTTCCAGGTCTCGCACAAACTCCAGTGCTGCAAAGGGATCGGTAAAGGCTCTGGTATTTCCTCCAGGCGATCTAACTATCATGCGCGCAGGGTAAGCAAGTGTAAAGGGACAGTTTTTGGAATGAAGCAACCATCGGACCTTCAAAAAAGATTGCCTTTGGGTCTGAAGAAGTCGGGAGTAGTCCAGGTAGATGCTTACTCTCCTCTGCTGTTCCAATATCGTCCCCATTCTCCTCGCTGCTTCCAGGATCGTCACCCTGTCTTGGTATCTTAAAAACTTCATGATCAAATGCCTTGGTCATTGATCCGCAGTGAGTTTAGGGCCTGGGGAGCGATGAGCCCTCTGGATCTCAAGGACGGTATCTTGGGGGAGCTGTAAAGATGTAATAAGCCATTTTTGGAGAAAGGTTGCACAATCTTTCCCTTCAAGACCCTCAGGAAGGCCTATAATTCTAATGTTGCAACGCCTTTCCCAATTTTCATGGTCATCCACTGATTGTTTCAAGAATTCAGTTTCTGTTAACGCTTTTGCTAGGTCCGAGGCATAAGAGGTGGATCTGTCTTCCTGCTCACTAACTCATTGTTCCACTTCCCCCAAACACCTTTCATGAATATCGATCATTTCTGAAGTAGCATTTACTGTTTGCTGAAGATGTTGTAACTGAGCTGTAATGTTCTCGAACCCTGCTTCCATTCTGGTTCCCAATTCGTATTTTAAGTCTTTTAATAGATGTTCTCACTGCTGATAACCTTCAACCATCGTTGAAGTAGAACTGCCCTCCAACACCTTATCCTCCGCGTTTAGCGCTGATCTCGAGGAAATGCTTGCTTGGTCGGTCCCAGGCGTCTCTTCCAGTGCAGACTCAGGCTTTATCGGGCCTCTTGCAGAGGACTCCCACGGGGTAGATTTAAATGATATCTTGGCTTTTTTCCTACCCGATTTAGAGGCAGACAACATCAGCACACCTTTATCTCTCCCACTCTTTTGAAAATGTGTAAGTCTGGGCACAGTGGTGAGGAGATTGCAAGGGATGGGGACAGAGCTCTTGGTTTAAGCAGCCATTCCGCTCTGATGCTAGGCCATGCCCCAGCCCGACCTTCTTTTGGTACTAACACTATGGGGCTACACCAGTCACTGCTGGATTCCTCAATCACCCCCAACTCTAGCATGTCCTGTAACTCCTTCTTAACAGTGTCTCGTACGGCTTCTGGCAAGTGATACAGTCGTTGCCGCGTCTTCTCCCCTTGCTCTGTTTCTGTATGATGAGCTATCATCTGGGTTGTCTCCGGGAGGAAGGAGAAAACATCCAAAAACTGGCTTACCAACTCTCCTAGTTGCTGTTTCTGTTTGTGAGACAGCTGTTCTCCCATTGGGACTTGTATCCCTAGATTCTCATCCGGCACTTGGGGTCCCAGATCCACTGTGTCTGGTTCAGGGGAAATCAATAGGCTATCCCTCTGGTTCCAGAATTTCAGCAAATTGACATGGTAGATCTGGGTCTCTTTTCACCTCGCTGGCTGGCAAACTTCATAGTCAACTGGGCCTACCCTAAGGGTAACTTCATAAGGCCCCTTCCATTTGGCTACATCACCTTTACTACATCAAGAACACCTTGTGGGTGGTGCCCATAGAGGAGTTCAAAAGGAGCAAACCCTGAAGAAGCATGAGGGACCTCCCATATTGCAAACATCAGTAAGGGAAATAACTTGTCCCAGTCCCTGACCTCAGTGGTTATGAACTTTCAGAGCATCGTTTTAAAGGTTTTGTTGAATCGCTCCATGAGGCCATCCATCTGGGGATGGTAGATCGAGGTCCTTATGAAGCTGATTCCCAATAAAGTACAAACCTCCTGAGTCAGACAGGACATGAAGTTAGTTCCCTGGTCGGTCAACATTTCCTTCAGTATTCCCATATGACTAAAAACCTTTAATAGCTCCCCGGCTACACTTTTGGCCAAAATGCTTCGTAACGGGATGGCCTCAGGGTACCGGGTAGCATAGTCTACAATCACCAGAATGTATTGGTACCCCCCGGCACTCTTTTCAAGGGGTCCCACTATATCAACCCCAATCTGGTCAAAAGGTGCCTCCATAACAGGTAAGGGCACTAAAGGGGCCCTTGGATTGTTCTTTTGAGCTACTAACTGGCACTCAGGACAAGATGCACAATAATCTTTCACATGTTGATAGATGCCCAGCCAAAAGAATCAGGGCAACAGTTGGGCTAATGTATTCTCTTCCCCACAGTGCCCTGCCACAGGAATAGAGTGGGCGAGGCAGAGTAATTCCCCGTGAAAGACTCAAGGGACTAGCAACTGATGCTGGGTATCCCCCATCTGGGCCTCCTTACTCACTTGGTGCAGGATACCCCCTTGTAACTGAAAATGAGGATAGTGTGCTGCTTGATTCTCATCTACCACTTCCCCTTCCCTGACAGCCAACTGGGTGTATACCTGACTAAGTATACCTTCAGCCCGTTGTTCTTTGGCAATGTCCGGGCAGTGCTTTAACACATCTTGCTCTGATAGGGATGGCCCTCCGGGACTTTGGTTAGGTGGGTCAGCATCAGGGTCAGGCTGTGGGACTGGATCCAATTTTGCCTTTGCTTCATCCCCCTCTTGTGCACCCGCCTCTTTGGGACTCCTTTCCTTTGCTGCCCTATATTCTCACTTATATTTGTGGGTTCTTGTCTGGGCATTAAAAATCCCTGGGTCTGGGAAAGGAAAAACTTCCCCCAACTGCAGGTGGCTGGCCCCTTCCCTTCACGACCCTGAGACTGGGTAATTATCAAAGATAAGTCTGCTTTCCATAAATCGTCAAACCATTTCCAATCTCTCCCCAGTAACACCAGATAGGGTAACCCCGGGGCAACCCCCATCTTTATAGTCTCTGTTTGTCCCCCCAGATTAAGTGTAACTATAGCACCAGAGTAAGTCTTTACATCCCCATGCATACATTGGATAGGGACAGGGTTCTGGTCCTGCCAGTGTTGGGGGTTCACAAGGGCCACCCTGACTAGGGTCTGGCAGCTTTCTGAGTCCACTAGAGCCTCTGTCTCTATCCTTTCTGCCTCAACAGGGATCACAAAATCTCGGGATTCAGAGCCCCCACCTCCACTGTACAATGAATACACATCTGTAAACGTGCAGTCTATGAAGGTACAGTCCATGTGGGGGCAGTTCTTTGCAAAGTGACCCTTCTGTCAACATGAGAAACATGCCCCTGTGTCTCGGCTATGGGGTGAGCCTCCAGGTTTAGGCAGCAGGCCATCAGGAAATGTCTCCCTGAGTTGCTGGGTTGTTGTCTTTCCCAGAGTCTGACCCTTATTTGGTCCATAACCCCCCACCCTACATGCCCAAGGTCCCTTCACAGTTCCAGTCAATATTCCTTCAGTCTGGCTCCCGGGACAATTTCCCATCTTCCCAGGTGGTCTTGTAAGCTGGATCATGGGTCGGGAGGAGAGTTCAGCATCCAACACTTGTTCTGAGATCTGCATAGCCTCTGCTAGCATGGTGATCTTCTGTTTACGGACCCAGCTCTGAAATTCCAGTGGCAGGATGTTCAGAAATTGTTCCAAGATTATTAACTCAGCCACCTCGGGGCCACTGCATCCTTTGGGTTTTAGCCAACGTCAACACAGTTCCCGCAATTGTTGTCCCACTGCTGTAGGTCGTGCACCTGCTGCAAATTTGAAGCTCCGGAACCTCTGTCAGTAACTTTCTGCATTGATGCCTAGGCGGTCCTGGATTGCTGCTTTCACCTCTGTGTACTCCCCAGCTGTGGTACTGTCCATAGCTCGATAGGCTGCTTGGGCTTCCCCAGGTCAGACAGGGGGCAAGGCGGACAGCCCACTGGGATCTGGGCCATCCAGCAGCTTCTGCCACTCGCTCAAATGTTACCAAGAAAGCCAAAGGATCATCCTCAGATGTCATCGGACCAGCCTTACCAGTAGGATCTTGTTGCAGCCATTGCACCAGGGACTGCAGGAGCTGCTGTTGTTGTTGTCCCAGCTGTATAAGAAACTGCTGTGGTGCCTCATGTTGCACTTGTGCTTGTTGGGCCCGTTGTTCCGCCTCCTGTAGGGCTTGCTGTGCTTGTTGCACCTCCCGCTGCTGCTGTGCCAGCTGCCTGAAAGCCTGTTGTTGTTCAGTGAGGAACTTCAGCAATTTCTTCATATCCATTTTTCCAGAATGTAACTAGTCCTGTTCACTCCTGCAGGGGTTCAAATCCCACTTCCAAAACCACATGTGACAAGCTGGCCTATGGTAGATGGAGAGGCAATACCCTGGGTTTAAAGTTCACAGAAGAAAATTTACTTTTATTGCTTCAAATGTAAGCTGTTGCTCCAGAAAAGCATAAACAGTCAGTTTAACTTCTCCAGACTGGTCAAGTAACATAAAGATTAACATGAAACAGTTCTTTCAGGCTGACTTGACAGAGGAATCTTTGAACTACCTATATGGGCCAGCAGTTTTGAATGCACAGCCTCAAATAAAACACAGACAGTTTTCCTGTTTTGCCTTATTTGTAGGAAATAAGGTGGCTGACATTAGGGCAGAACTGCTGCCATCACACTCTACAGGGGTTGCTGTGGACCGGTGTGAGACCACTGTGCCCCAATTTTCCTGGAGTTTCTTAGGTCAGCCGGAGTTCATGGATGTCATAAGGATCATCCAGATTATGCGTCTTACGTGCTGTAGTTTGGATCCTGGACCGACTTCCCTAATTTTGGGTTGTATTGATATCATCGGTCCAATCCATGTGCAGATAGTCAGGTGCTCCTTGGAATCTGGTGAGTTTCCTAGCTTCCTGAAAGAGGCGGTGGTGACACCACTCTTGAAGAAAGCTACCTTTGTTGGGAAGGTGATTGAGAAAGTAGTGGCAGCACAACTGGAGGACCATTTGACCATCCATGACATCTATGAACTCCTCCAGTTCGGTTTTCATAAAAGACATAATACTGAGACAGCACTGGTTCGGGTGCTCAGTGACCTCCTGATGGCTAGAGATCAGAAGAGTCATCCCATCTTGGTTCTCCTCGGCATGCAACGGCCTACCTCAGGAAGTGGTGGCTATGAATACAGTGCAGGGCTTCAAACAGGCATGGGATAGGCACAAGGGAGCAATACAGATGAGTATGGATAGAAAGGCCACTGACAGAGCAAAGGCCGATGGCACATTTATAAGGTAGAAAAAGAAATGGGCAGACTGGATGGGTCTTGCGGTCCTTATCTGCCGTCAACTTCTATGTTTCTATGTTCTATGACCTATCTTCAGCATTTGACACCGTAGATCACATGGTGTTGATAGAATGCCTGAGGCTCTTATGCGGACTATCGGGAACTGTCTTAAGATGGTTCTCTTCATTCCTCACTAGGAGATTACAAAGAGCTATGTCTGGGTTTTTTTCCTTGGATTCAACAGCTTTGTTGTGTGGGATGCCTCAGGGTTCAGTATTGTCACCCATGTTATTTGCGCTGTATATGCTACCCATCGGAGACATTGTAAGAAGGTATGGGCTGAGGTTTCACTATTCTGCAGATGATACCCAGCTCTACCTTTCTTTTGCCCCCGGCCAGGAGGGAGCTCTCTCATTCTTTAACAGCTGTCTAAAAGAAATCCAGGAGTGGATGGATTCTAGTTGGCTGAGGTTGAACTCGGAAAAAACTGAGGTACTGGTTGTGGACCCTGGTCGAGAGATAGGAGGATCCGGTGGTGCTGCATCCTTGGGAATTTTTCTTGGAGGCGTTTCTGTCCTGACCTCTGAATGGGTGTGTAACCTGGGGGTGGTTCTTGATGATAGACTGACACTGCAGTTGCAGGTGTCGTCTGTCATCAAGACTTCCTTTTACCATCTTAGGAACATTGCCAGGGTTAGGCATCTTGTTCCATCTGCTGACCTTCCAACTTTAGTCCATGCCTTTGTGTCCTCGCACCTGGATTACTGCAACTCCCTCTATCTAGGGCTTTCAGGGATTGAAATCCATTGCCTGCAGCTAGTGCAGAATGCTGCAGCCCGGCTTTTGACGGGTTTTTGTAGATGCTGTCATATTACTTCGGTGCTGCTCGAACTGCACTGGCTGCTGATTCGGTGGTGGATCACCTTTAAAGTCGGCTTGCTGACTTTCAAAGCCCTACACGATTTGGGCCCGATTTATCTGAAAGAACTTCTGGTTCCCTACTGCCCCGATCTGTTGCTCTGCTCTGCCGATAAGGGGATGCTAGAGGTTCCAAGGGTGAATTTGAAATCATCTGGTGCTTGAGCTTTCTCTTATGCTGCCCCCACCCTTTGGCACTCTCTACCCCGTCGGTTATGGAAGTGCACTTCCATGGAGGGATCTAAGAGGGGTCTGAAAACCTTTCTTTGGGAAAAAGCATTTTTGGAGCATTGATTGACATAATGTCTTGGTCTTGTTGAATATTTTTAATGATTTTTTAATTGTTTTAACTGTTGTTTATGTAAGGTGCCTTGATATTTGAAAGGCGCCATATAAAATTATTATTATTATTGTTATCAGCAGTACATTCCACTCACTGTTTTTGGCCCAGCTGGCTAGACTGATCCTTTACCTCAGGACTCTCTGCTCTAGAAATGGTCTGTTCCTCAGCAGCAGGTTTCAACTTTTTCCCAAAGGCTCTCTCCAATACTTAATCATTCTCCTTGGCTTTCTGCTCTGGTTCCTGTCTCACATTCCACCCTCCATCTTGCAGGGTTCTCTGCATAGGCTTCCTGCAGTGGTTTCCAGCTTCTAACTAACTCCTTGCTGGATTCTCTCTGCCTTTCAGCAATCCCGCTAATTAGCCACACCTGGGGAGGCATCCCCCCTTGTCTGTTCAGGTTGCATTCCCGGCATTTCCTCAGTCTCAAACAAGGGGTTAACCTCTTGTTTCCCAGTGTAGTGTTTACACTGTCACACTGTGCCTAAAACCTTACTCCATGGATCCTGTCTCCAGCCCCATGCCTCTACTTGTATACCTTGTGCTGGTCTCATCTCCTGTTTCTTCACAGCTGTGGGTCCTCTGAGGTTACTCTCTGACAGGAACTGAGGAGTGATTGGGCTGCCCACATTATATACATGTAGACACTGTATGTCATTGTGAATGGCCCCTGGCTAGCAAACAGTTTCCGAGTGATGCTGACGGCTTATAGTTCCAAAGGTGTGGCCTAATGGAGGAGAGTCTTGCAAAGATCAACTATTACGGTAAGTTCTTATGTAACTGTTCTCTATGTAGTTTGTTTCTGACTTCATATGTTCCTGCTGCTTTCCTGTCCTGAAGTCACAATCCACTGTTTGTAAAATCACAATAATATCCCTGCAACAGGTTGTGACTTCATGGCAGAGATAAGAAACCTAAACAGATGAAATCTAAGAAAAAGATCTTAAGTAATAAAAAAAAAAAAGGAAGGTTCCAAAATTAACGTGCCGCAACCATCTCCTGCCAGTGAAGGGAGATGGCTTGTTTTCTAAAATGCTAGACCATAGAGATTGCTGATTGGTAGGGTCTCTGGCAATCAGTGGGTGGAGCTTGAGTGCTTGTTGAGAGTCGGTAGATGTATGTCGGGATTGCATAGTGAGAGGAGGGTACATGTGTGTCTCTGGGATACCTCTGCCTCAGGTCACTTACCAGGTTACCTCTGGAGGAAAGGGGCCATTACTAATAGCAGCTGCCTGTGTATCCAGTGTATATGAGAACAAAAGAACTAATTGTCGTCTTGAAGCCTCGAGGGACAGATACCAGCATAGCAGTGATGACTCTGAGGATGTTTGAGTCTGAAGCCATTTAGTGTAGATCACCATTAAGTACTGTAGGAGTGTAAGGGATTGCCAGGAGGGGGGAGGAGTAGCCTAAGAGGCTGTGCCTCAGTGGAAGTTCCTGGCAGCCTTGTGGCATGCATAGGATCTTACTGAAGCAGGTGTTAACCCTTTGGGGTGATGTTGCTCCTGTGACAAATGAAGAGAAGCTGCCAGCAAGGCTAATAATGAGAGCTCTGGTGACAGATGTTATGCTGGTGATGCAGTTAGGTTCAAGGTTTAGTTTATTTGCTCAGCTTTTTAAATTGTAAACAGCAGTCTCCGATCAAAGTAAATAAAAAATAAATAAAACATAAGAGTATCTGAAATAATGAATAAATATTATTCCACTTACTGTGTGAGTAAATGCAACACACCGAGATAAAAGGGATATCACTAACACAGTGTAACCCAAATTGTTTATAGTGCTCAGTAGAGTTAGTCTATTAGCTAATACACAAAGGTATGTAACCCTTGTTGGGGATCAGGTTCAGGTCTTGTTACCCACATTCATAAATCCAAGGAAGAAATCCCCTCAAGAAAGAGAGAATTGCTAATAAATGCACTAGAATATCTCTAATGTACAATATCACCATAATTTTAAAGACCAAAGAAAAATTTAGCCAATTTACTAAGGAAATCCGGATCATTCCAGTTAACTAATGATAGCATCAGTAGGTAAATAAGTATTTTCCAAAATTCTCAGTGACGATTTTTCTTGGCTCTTCCAGCACAAGAAAAAAAAATAAGGCAGTATGTTTTAAATCATCAGATTCACCTTTTCTGCAGTTACGGTAGAGAGAACACACTGTAACATATTTCAGTTTTGCTTATACATAAGAAAGGTGCTGTTATAAATTTCCAATCTAAACTGTGTAATTTTATTCCTTCTGCAGTATTACTGTATGTCTCCCAACTGTAGGTGTAATCTTTAAAATGTTGGTGATATAGTACATTAGGGATACTCTGTTTAATGCATTTAGGAGAAATGCTCTCCTTTTTTTATTCCTTCCTTGGAATCAGGAATGTAGGTAACCAGACCTGCACCTGATCCCCATAAGGGTTACATACTTTTGGGTATTACCTAATAGACTAACTCTACTGAGCACTATAAAAAATTTGGGTTGAGTAGGCAGAATACTTTCTTGGCTATTTCTAAATGTTTATCTTGTTTATACAATTCTAAAGATTACACTGTGTTGTTAATATTATCCCTTTTATCTCAATGTGTTGCATTTAACTATGCAGCAAGTAGAATCATATTTAATATTTTAGATAATCATATATTTTTGTTTGTATTTACTTTGACCAGAGACTGTTATTTATAATTCATGTACATTTCTATAGATGAGTTTGTGTTTTGTTGTTATGTAATAAATGCATTGTACTAGCCATAAGTCTGATCAAATAAACTAAAACTTGAACCTTGATGCGTGTAGGAGATATGGATACTATTAATTTGAAGAGTCCCAAGTTGGGATGTGAATCAGGGATGCTGTGTCTGGCAGAGAGCCTGGTGAGATCGGCAGCCTCTGCCAGAGGGCAAGCTACGGTATGTGCCATTGCACTGATGCCCAGCACACCATCTGATGAGAGTATGAGTTTGGTAAAGGAGAGATGCCAGTTATGCCTCAGTGAAAGTCCCTACACTGGTGCTGCCCCTTGCACACCAGCTGAGTTGATACCAAGGTGTCATTAGTGTGAAAATGAGTGTAACCCAAAAGTGATTAGCAAGATGGGAAATCCAGTAAATTAAGATGACAGAGTAGAAAGGTTCTGCCCTGAGGTATAACCTCACCTACTGGTGAGTTGTATGGAATAACAGCAGTTATGGACTCCGTGAAACTGTGTGAAAAGGTTACAACCTGAGCCAGCCCATCAGTGCAGAACTTGGGCTACCGCTAATGATGCCGGTGACCCAGGTTTTGGAATGAGCTTGGGTAGTTGGGTGGATGGCCGGGGGAGGGGGATCAACTGTTCCAGTGGACACTCCTCCTCCTGGGGGTGAGGGAGAGCTGCATCCTACAGCACCACTGCACCTGTAGGTGTACAGGTGACAGACCACTCAGCACACAGGGAGGGAGGGATGATGTGCTGCATGTCACATGAATGTGGTAACACATGCTCATATTGGGGACTGCATCCCAAATGCTGGTGTCCATGTGTAGTCTGGGGTTACAAGGCTCCAAACTGGAAAAATGGGGAAACTAAATAAGGGAAAAAAAATTCCCCTTCCACTTGTAGCTCTGTGAAGTCTGGTATATCCAGACTGAGAGGCAGGTACATCCACTATGCCAGAGTGGAGAGGGTGCAGAAACAGAATATATCAACAACAAAAAAGAGAAATAAAAGGCTACATCCTTATACGAAAAGGGGCCCTGAGGTTCTGACACACATCTAGGGTCAGAATCTAGCCCGCCTTAGTAGTGCTGACAAGGAAAGCATTTCAGAGCCCATGTTCCTGGTAGTGTAACTGTAAATATGTTAGTACTGTTTGCCTAGAGTGCTTATTTCTGCACCCACAGGATGGATTCAATTAAAGATCACTAAAGTGCAAATAGTGAAGGAAATGACATACATATATATATATATAGCCCTGTGCCTGAAACTTGCTCACTTGTAGTGAAGATCCTATTGCTATCAATCCTCAACTGTGGAATGCTATTTTACTCTGGTGCAGGAAGTGGGGTGTTGTCCAGGGTGAAAGTTCTACAGTATATAATTCAATTTGTCATTTTATTACTGGGCTTCCGTTGCATAGCCACCATTGCTTGTTGTACCAGGCTGCACAGTTACCCTCACTGGATGACCATGTGAAAGTAAAAATATTGTCTTTCTTTCATGAGATTATCCTAGATATAGCCCCCTGTTCAGTTCTAGAACTGTTTCCAGTTCAGCAAAAAAAAAAAAAAAAAATTATGCCCTAGATCTCAGGAATCAATACTGTTCAAAATTGTAGAACTTGTTTTGGCCAAAGAGTATTGGACTTTGTCTAATAAATCTATGCCTGCTGTACATTCAAGAAACAGCCATTTAATATTTTAAAAATTCAGTCTTATTGTAGTTGTAACTAATTTAATTGTAAGTTATGTGTTTTTTATCTTTTGTATTATAAATTTGTAAATGCTGGTCATACTTGAAAATGGGTAACTTTGCTCAATGTGTCTTTGCAAGGTAAATAATAAATGAAATGAAAAACAGTTTGAGAGATTTGGAGGGAGTGTACAGGGGAGGCATCCAGCAAGCATATCCCTAGACATAGAGGGTCCCCCTGGGGCCATACCCCTCACCCCGGGTTCTGCCTGACACTTATAAAGGGTTCCAGCCCTAGGTTGAGTGGAGGGGAGAGTGTTCAGTGCTCCTGCAGTTAAGGGGGCTCTGAGAACTGCCTGCCATCTAATCTGACAGTTGGGAACCCAAACCAGGAGAAAGGTGTCAGAGGGTGTGTACAAACACTGTTGTAAAATATTGTGTAATTGTGTCCTGCTGGTGCCAACTGTGACCTTTATGCTGAAAACAAGATTTTTTTTTACTGAGATATAACAATGTTCCGTTTTGTTCTCTGAAAATGCTTCAGTCTGGGCTTCTGAAAAGACAGTGGTCCTAAACTGGCTGAGCCGTTTTAAAAATACACATGTAATTTTATCAGTGGTCCATGGAAACACCGTGCTGTCTCTTTCATGTTTCAGATGTCAAGAAGAAAAAATGGCCTTTCTTGAAAAAAGGAACTGTAAGTATTTCCATAAATGGATCATATTGCTACTTCTCAGAGCTATATTTTTTGTCTTCTATTGTAAAGTTATATGTTACTTATCCATATCTGTCTATCTATATATATATATATATATATAGAGAGAGAGAGATCAATAGATATAAATATACTGAGTGACTGATTTTTATCATGAATTGAACAACATTTTTTGAACCAGTTGTGTGAAAGACACTGTCAAAATCTGTATTGTACTGAATGTATGTTTATTGTTTTTCCCCAAAAAGATTATATTTGTTTTCCATACTACATGACTGAACTGAGTTTGAAATATTTCCTTTCTACAGTACCTCCTATCTGAATTTTATGAAATCTAGTTGTGGTGGTATATGTATATGTATGTGTGTCTATATTTATGATTGCAAAACATGTTAGTGCGTCTGTTAGGGTTGAATCACAAGTACACAAAGCAAGGAAATGAAACATTAGGGTAAAAAGTCCCTGGATCCTTGGCAGATCAGTGTTATGGTGTTCCATGGGGTTGGCACATTCATGCAATGTCATGTTAGTGTTACCCTAGTATTGGCACTCACTTTGCTAGCATTGTTGCATCATTTGCTTTGTGTTACAAGACCATACTGATAGCTGGGTAACACCAAAAGTATGTTGCATAATTCTTCATACCCTGGGGATCATCACACAACTGATTTGCCAAGGTTCCAGTGACATGTTCCCCTAATTTTTCAGTTCCCTACTTTGAATGCTTTATACTTCAACTCTAAAAAATATATTAACATAGCATTTTGCAATTAATTTATTTACATTTTGATAAACATATATAGCGACTAACACTTTTATCTTTATCCATTTCTACACCCCATGATGAACACTGCATACTGATGTTCATTGCCACAGCCCTTTAACTTGTTTCACAAGTGGCCCTGTGGGCTACTTACGAAGCAATGCATAGTGATGCTCACTGTGCCAGATCCGTATCTTGCTTTGTAGGAACTATATATATATATATATATATATATATATATATATATATATATGGTAGCACGTAGTGCTACCATAGTTAGGGTTGGCGAGCCATTTACATGTTAAACCCAAAAGTTTGCACCTTAATAACTTTGCAACCATTCAACAGATTTGCCTGACATTTGGAATACAGAATCAAGACCCATATGCCTTGGGATCTGGCAAGTTTCATACCGGTCGGATATATGGCTGCGGAGTTATTAAGCGTGATCTGTGCATGAGTTTACACTTTTTTGACAATTCTATGGTCGCGCCTACAGGTCGCACGGTTTGTGCGACTGGTCCAAAATCTTCAGGGAATGTGGGGCCGGGGTCCCCGATGTGCCTTTCGAAGATTTCGTGAAAAAATATTAAACGGTTCAAAAGTTATTCAAAAAACAAGTTCCTATTATAAGTCAATGGGAAAAGTTAACAAAAAGTTCGACAGTGTCGCAAATGCAGTTTTTACTTTCGCAAATGGCCCTTTTTACTGTTGCAAATCCACCATTTTGTTTTCAGTTGGTGATCAGAAAAATGCTTGGCATTTAAATTTGGGATCCTCTAGCAACCTAATTCTTTTTGTATTCACCTAGTCGGACCCTGAGGATGCTAGCCATGTCTTTATTTTGGGGTAAAACACCCCAGAAATATGTTTTTCACATTTCTGGAAAAAGTACTTTCGCAAAGTAGTGTTGCACTCATGAAAGTGTCACAAATTTTTGCGAAAGCTTTCGCAAATTGCGACAGTACTTTTCTAGGCTGTGGGAAAATGACAGGAATTCTTTGGCATCCTGCTGCAAAAGAATGGTTTGGTGTTTTGGCCTGAAATTTAGAGGGAACACAGCCGACATCTTACAGATGTGCCTTTCAGTCTTGCGTTGAAAAATTATTACACAGCGGCAAAGTTACGGTACTCCAAAGTTGATGCTTTTTCCCCATAGGATAACATTACGGCATCCGACGCATTGCAGCAATCCTTTGGCGCCCTGCTGCAAAATAACGGCTTGGTCTTTTGGGCTGAAATTTGGAGGGAAGACAGCCAACATCCCACAGATGTGCCTTCTTGTGGAATGGTGAAAAAATATTACAGGGAGCCAAAGTTATGGCACTCTGAACTTCTCTTTTTTCCCCATAGGATAACATTACAGCGTTCGCCGCACCTTTCAGGGCCCGTATCTCGGAAACGGTGCGAGATACGGACTTTTCATCAAAACAATGCTTAGCCCCCTAATACAAAACTAGCCAGGAAAGTCATATATCATACCACTTTTAAATTTTTTTTCTACGTCGTACGGTTCTTGAGATATAAGCAATTTAGCATTCCAACTCCTCATTTTCTGCTCCAAGACCCATTATTATGCATACATTCTTTGTACTCACTGTCTTTCTCTATGCAGCTTTTAGGGAAAACCAGCCTGTGCTCTTACATTACTGTTACCGTTGCCCTTTCCGCTTGCGGTTCTGTACCCGTTTCACTTACCGTTCACGTCTATGGCACCATGTGCGTTATCCTTAGCGTTTTCATTTGCGCTTGCGTTTCCGTTATTTTTAGCCATTTGTGTCTACAGTACTGTTTCTCTTTCTGTTTTGCTTTGTGTCACCATGCCCATAGCCATTTCCGTTTGCGGGCACCATGTTATTATGTGACAAGACAACACGTGGCGGACCGTTCCCGTCTACGCCACCGTGCGCGTTACCCTTTCTGTTCTCATTCGCACTTGTGTTACCATGTGCGCCACTATTAGTGCTTCTGTTTGTGTTGCTGTTCCTGTTACTATGTCACAAGACATCACGTGGCGCAAGATGCGGGCCCAAAAGCCCCTGCGCTCCCGCCGCCGCATTCACATGCAGGTTGGGGGTGGGCTGGGTGGTCCAAGGGGGTTTCAACCCTAACACCGAATTTCCTCACTTTTGTCACCGTGAGAACAACCCTAACTGATGCATTAAAATGAGTTTTTTGCCTCTAATACATATATAGGGGATATGACATGGCCCAAATGAAGATATCATATTTATCTTCACGAGAGGCCAATGACATCATGATATCTCAAGAGTGGCGAAGCCACGAGTGAGATATCATGATATCATTGGCCTTGAGTGAAGATAAATATGATATCTTCATTTGGGCCATGTCATGTTCTGTTTATACAATGTATGTTTGGGGATTTTTGTTTAGTTTAGTAGTTTAAGAATTGTAATAACAATACTTAGTGTAAGATCAGTACAACTGGAACAGCATAGTTTTTGCTTTTAAAAATTATTTTTATTGTAGTAACTTGATAAATATGAAATGATTTGAAGTGTGGTAATTGTTTAAAAATACAGAAAGTAGTAAGTTGATAAAGAGTGCAGTGTTTAAACTGTTTTATGAGTTAGAAGGTTTGAAGTTGAAAAGTAATGCATTTTTCTAAGTTTCTTAGACTTGGGATATATTATGTTTATAAATCTAATATTGTTTTAAGTGCTTTAAGCCCAGAAAATAGAGAAAATAGAAACTTTTCAAAATTGTGGTCTTAGAATGTTTTGTTTTTGATGTTTATAATTTGTTTCCTGGTGGTCTCCAAAAGAAGCGCTTGTTTGTATTTCAGTAGGGAGGCAGGACGGAGTGAACGCTTAATGTATGTGATTTTTGCTTTTCTACTTGTTTTGGGAAGACGTGGGGTGGCGAAAAAGTTTTTCCAATGTTGCTAGAGTTTTGGAGTGTATAAACAGAAAAGATCAGCTGCAATATAGTGAATGGTGTGAGTGAGGAGAAGCCATGTGTTGCTCTGGTAACGGCATGAGGTAGAATGAGGCATGCACGACTGCAATGGTTTTGGGAAAAAAATCGTACCATCAGTGGGTTGAGTGTTACCGTTTTACAGTTTTACAGTTTTACAAGGAATATGGAAAGGTAGACATTAAGTGCTTTGTGATGGAAAAATAATAAATAGCAGAAAGCTCATGTTGCCCTGTGTCATGTTCCTGGTTAAGTGTCACTGCGTGTCAAGGGTCAAAGCATGAGGATGTGCTCATTTGGTCAGGGCTGTAGGATTAATGGCTGTTTTGTTTATTTAAGTTCTTCAACATATGGTGAGTTTAGTTGTATTCTTACCATGCATTTTTGTGAAAAGGACCTCTGTTAATATTGCATTTTGGGTCGGGAAAGTATGGATTCATTGAGTTTGGTTTGCGACTTATTTGTTACTGGTACTGACGTTGTGCAGCACTAAGGAGGTTGTAGATGAAATTGTTTGCTACAACTATGTATTTGGTATAAAAAAACATTTTTTATATTGCTATTTGTGGTTTCATGGGTACTGGTTCGTTGGTGTACCGTTTGCAGTGCTGGGAAGTGCTATGTGCAGCATGGGCGGTATGAAAAGTGAAAGTAGTGTGGAAACGGTGGACAAGGTGCTAGGATGAAACAATTATTTTAAGGATGACGTATAGGAATGTGAAGATATCTCCATGACGTATAGGAACATGGAGATATCAATGTTATCTTCACTGGCTGCCTGAGATACCATGTTTTATACTTACATTTATCCCAAAACATACATTGTATAAATACATACAGTATATATATATGTGTATATATATATATATATATATATATATATTATAGTGGCGCAGTTGCGCCACTATAGTTAGGGTTGAGTGGCCACTTACATACTAAAGTCAAAAGTTTGGACATTAATAACTTTGGACCTGTTCAATGGATTTGCCTGAAATTTGGAACACACGTTGGGGCACACTAGATCTCTTGATCTGCCAAATTGCGTTTGTGTCGGGAGTGCTGGTCTTCGTGTACGAAAGCGCTGAAAAATGCAAAATTATCCATTTTTGAAGGCACCTTTTGGCATTTTTAATGTGGTCCTGCACGGCCATCGTGTGGTGTGCTGCTCTACAAGATAGCTTGTTTGAAAGAGCTTTGGTGGCTGAACATGCCACTTTTTTTGGGTGAAAAAATACTAAGGCATTCAAAAGTTATGGCACTTTTAAGTTCCCATTATAAGTCAATGGGAAAATTTATATGTATATCTTGCGATCAAAGAATGGGGATTCTGGCCATCTGGTCTCCCCTGGTGATCAAAGAATTTGCAGCCTCGTGGTTCAAGAATCTTTGTTCCTGAAGAATTTTCAAAATTCTTTGACCGATGGGTTTTACTCAGGGGACCCTGATCTATCAAGCCATGGCTTTGGTTCCATCCAAATCATTAAAAAAATAGTTATAAGCTTTTAAAATCTTAGTTTGCGGCTCGCTAACGATCTTTGATCGCAAGCCTGCACATTCTTTGATTGTGAGATTCTTTGGTCACGATCTTGCATCGTTAACTAAAACACTAATATCTCGGCTCAGGGGTGGGCTAGGGACACAAATGAGGGCTTGTTTTGCTCAGGAGAGTCCGTTCTGTCGAACCATGCCATTAGTTTGGTTCAAATTGGTGAATAAATCACATTTCACCTTTTTTTATTCTTTGATCGTGAGATTCTTTGATCGTGATCTTGCATCGTGAGCGAGGGACGAGATGGCTGAATTTAAAAATCATTTTTCTTAGCCCATGGTGACCTAGGAAGTTAAATGAGGGTGGGTTGTACTCAGGGGGCTTCGTTCTGTCAAACCATGGTGGTGGTTTACTGCAATTCCTCCAATTTTTTGATTTATTACATTTTTTATTCTTTGTTCGTGAGCTTGCAAATTCTTTGATCGTGAGGCTGCAAATTCTTTGATCGTGAGATTCTTTGACTGCGAACTTGCATCGTGAGCGAGGGACAAGATGGCCCAATTTAAAATTAAATTTTCTTAGCCATGGGGTGTCCTAGGAAGTCAAATGAGGATGGGTTTTACTCAGGGGGCTTCATTCTGCTGAACCATGGCGGTGGTTTACTGCAATTGCTTCTATTTTTTGAATTATTAAATTTTTTATTCTTTGTTCATGAGCCTGCAAATTCTTTGATCGTGAGACTGCAAATTCTTTGATCATGAGATTCTTTAATCATGATCTTTGATCGCAAAATAGGGACAAGATGGCCAGATTTCTTATAATAAATAGATAGGGAAATGTTGCCAATCTTTGACATTGAATATCTCAGAAATGGTTTGGTCTTTTTACTTGAAATTTGGAGGGAGGAAAAGCAACATCACACAGATATGCCTTTTAGTAGATTGGTCAAAAAACATTACAGGGTGGCAAAGTTACGGCACTACGAAGTTGGCACTTTTTCCCACAGGATAACATTACGGTGTCCGCCATATTACAGGAATTCTTTGCCGCTCTGCTGGAAAATAATGGTTTGGTCTTTTGGGCTGAAAGTTGGAGGGAAGAAAGTCAACATCCTACACATGTGCCTTTTTGTGGTTTGGGGAAAAAATATTACAGGGTGGCAAAGTGACAGCACTCCGAAGTTGATGATTTGTCCCATAGGATAACATTATGGCGTCCGTCGCGTCTTTCAGAGTCCATGTCTCAGAAATGTGCGAGATACAGACTTTGTCAAAAAAATGCTTACCCTCCAATTGGGCGGCTAAGCAAAAAACTAGCCAGGAAAGTACTAATTCATACAAAATTTGAATTTTTTTCCTACGTCATATGGTTCCTGAGATATAAGCAATTTAGTATTCCAAGTCATACTTTTCTGCTCTGAAGTCAATTATAACGCATACATTCTTTGTTGTCAATTAGTTTTTTCAATGCAGTTTTTCGGGAAAAGAAGGGTGTGCCCTTTTGTTACTGTGACAGCTAGCATTTCCAGTTGCACTTCTGTTACCATTTGAATCACCGTTCCCGTCTACACCACCGTGTGCATAATTGTTTGCGTTTTCATATGTGCTTGCATTTCTGTTTCTGTTGTCTTTACTGTTGCTGTTACTGTGACCATTTTACTATTGTGGTACCATGACCTTATGTGTAACAGTTTGCGTTTTCGTATGCACTTGCGTTTCTGTTTTTATTGACTTTATTGTTGCTGTTACCATAACCATTTGCATTTACAACTGTGGTTCCATGAGTGTGTGCATTACGGTTTGCGTGTTTGTACGTGCTAGCGTTTCTGTTTACTTGGGTGCTATTGTTGGTGTTACTGTTACCATTTGCGTCTACAGTTGTGGTACCATGAATGTGTGTGTTACCAGTTGCGTTCTGTATGCACTTCTGTTTGATGTCTCCATTTACGTAACTGTTTGGTTTGGCGTCATTTTACGCTTGTGTTTCTATTAATGTTTGCTTTGCCATTTACGTTTGCTTTACCATGTGTATTACAGTTGCCGCTTGCGTTTGCTTTGCAGTTCCTGTTACTATGTAACAAGACATCATGTGGCAGGAGCACTGCCGCCACTGCATTCCTTTCATTATTTATCATCCTCATTCTCCTCATTCTCAAAAAGAAGGGAAATTAGAGGCAGAAAACTCCATTTAATGCATCAGTTAGGGTTGTTTCACAGCAAAAAAAGCTAGGAAATTCGAGGTTAGGGTTAAAAGCCCCCCTTAGCCCCCAGCCCAGCCCACCCCCAACCAGCATCAGGGTGTGCGTTGGGGTCATCGGTCGAACTCTCACCCCATTCTCCTATACCTCAGCTTCTTTACACATGTGATGAGGGTGAGAGTTAGGGCCGGCGACTAGCGCACACCCTGATGCCGGTTGGGGGTGGGCTGGGGGTCCAGGGGGGCTTTAATCAACCCTGAATTTCCTAGCTTTTTGCTGTGGAACAACCTAACTGATGCATTAAATGGAGTTTTCTGCCTCTAATATATATGTATGTATATATATATATATATATATATATATATATATACATATACATATATATATATGTGTATATTTTCTGACTTCAGCTGCATGTTCTCAGTTATGGCCTTACAAAGCCATCCAGATTTTTCTTGAGACCAATTGTCACAAAAATGAGGTTGTGCTGTATCTCATGAAAGTGGTTTAGGGCATTATAAAAGCATGTTCACAAGTGACGAAAGCAAGGCCTGTTTTCATTAAACATCAGTCTAATTTCATGAATATTTTAAAAAAGTATTTTCTTACCAAATATTGAAGAATCAAGCTTACACCTTACACTGTTGACCACATGAGTTTCACACTTAACTTCCAACAGATTGTTTTGTTTTTGTTGCAAGACATTTATATTCTTTTTCCCACCTTTGTAATGCTTAGCCCAGGACCAGGAGTGTAGCCAGCAAATTCTGTTTTGTACTTAGTATCCAAATTCTGACCCTCTGCACACAAGTTTGCTTATTCTCTGATCCGCCCACCCCACCCCCAGCTATGCCATATGTCTTGTAACTGGCCATATTGTCCCACAATCCTCACCTTTGCAGATTAGTTTTATACTCAAAGGAGACAGCCAGGCACAGTGGCACTGTTTTTCACCACTGCTCCCTCGTGCCTTACAGTAGGAGAGTTAATTGGTTATATATTTGTAAACATGATGGCTTTTTCTTTAACAAAATGCCCTCGTTAACATTTAAAGGGTTCAGTGCAACTATAACCCAAATGGATCAGGGTCCTCTTAGGTGACTTGCCAGTTAGGAAAACATTACTCAGTGACTGCACAGCACATATTATAAATCACTGATCAGATTGTAGGAATGCTAACTATGATAGTATGTGATATATGATGGATTATATTGTGAATGATTTCTTTCTGAATTTATTGTGTGCTATTATAACAAATAAAGAATGGACAAAATGAAATGCAGTGCATAATAACATATAGTACTATATCTAAAAATATTGTTAGCAGGAACTGCAGCTTTGCTTAACGATGTGCAGTACAGGTCTAGCCCAAATGCTGCTACACTGTCTTAAGGTTCATCAGTCAAGCTATGACTTGACGAAAATCCCCCCAGCTGTGTTGGCCACCAAAACAAATGTCAGAGCACTGATGTGGTGAGTAAACATTAGACAGGCAGAGCAGGATTTTTGGACGTAGTTCATTTGACACAGTTCCCCCTTTGATTCAGACTTTTGGTGCAAGGGACATGTGCCAGGCAATCAGGGCTTTCATCAGTGTGGCTGGGAGACAACTTGGTAGACCACATTTCTGTGGTCTACTGTGTAGGTCCTCTTACAAGCATTATCCATATTGCTTCCACCTACAGTTTGACACAAGCTGACGTAAAGGCCATCCACATGCTGTAATATTGGCCAGTGTTTGAAAATAGAGTGCAAGTGTGTCAAATGTTTTAGCTGTACTAGCTGTGCCTGATTCTATGACTGCTCCTGGGGCCACAGTCCTTGTAGCGAATGTGTGAAAATCCTTTGCATGGATGTTACACTGTGTGCTGTGGTGAACAGCTTAGCCCAGGGGCTGAACAGGGGAACTTCTGCAAAATCAGGTTACCCCCTACTCTGATCATCAGCTCAATGAAGGTCATTATCTTGATTTCCTCCCTGAACAAGGCTGCTGACAGTGATCAAGTACAAAAACAGCAGGCTATAAAACCTCAGGACTTAATGGGGAGGGCAGTCATCAAAACATCTTTGATAATGGGTGGAGCCCAGGAGCTGGGCAGCACTACACAAAGGAACACCACATATGTGCTCACACACCATCTACATCTTGCCACACACGCAAGATCAGCTTCTTCTTCACTCACACACACACACACACACACTCACAAGATCGGCTTCATCCTGCCTCTCCCCACAACACACCTCCGTACTTGTGGAAGGTAGGGGGGCCTATCAAAACAACTTTTGTAACCCACAGAGACCAGTAACTGGGGAGAGGAATTACAGATACACCACACACATACTCACACTATATAAGTAGAAATTTACTGCATCTTCCCCCCAACACACACACACACACATGCACGCACACATCATATCAGAGAAAAAAAAGCATAACATATAAGGTTGACATCAACAATCGCAGGCTTCTGAGGTATGTCTTATAGTACCTTACTCCCCTCCACAGAGGAGCAGATCACCAGGATTCTGCCCCCCCCCATTCACAGTACAGAATAGTGTGTATTTGCTACCAATCCTGCTTATTTACTAATCCTGCTAATGTGTGCCAAACTCAAGAGCAGAAAATCTAATGCCAAGAAGCCCAACTGGCATAATGAAGAGGTAGTCCAAGCAGTAAAGGATAAGAGATCAGCCTTCAGGAAGTTCAAGTGTGCCCAGAAAGAAGAGGACAGAGAGGAGCACTGTACCAAGGTGAGGGAGGTGGGCAGAGCGGTCTGGTTGGCCAAAACCAAGCGAGAGCTGCAAATGGAAGATGGGGTGAAAACAGTGGAGAAGGCTTTCTTCCAGTATATCAGGCAGAAGATGGATATGAAGGACAGGATAGTCAAGTTGAGAAGTGAGGGTGGGGGGGGCAGCAGGAATTGAAGAGAAAGCAGAAGTACTTACAAGTACTTCTGTTCAGTCTTCACTAAGGATAAACATGGTCCATTACCCCAAAGGAGGAAATTGGGGGGATATAGGGGTAGATGGTGACATAGACAGGGAGTTTGAGCTTGACAGAGTGAGTTAGAGTTAAAGCCCTGAAGGTAGACAAATCCCCAAGACCATGTGGGATACATCCAAAGGTGTTGAGGGAGTTGACTGATGTGCTGGCAGGTCCCCTGGCAGACTGTTTAGCACCTCACTGGAGTTGTGAAAAGTAACCTTGGTTGGTGGGCAGCATATGTAGTACCACTCCATAATAGCGAACCAAGGGATGACCCTGATAACTAGAGACTAGTCAGTCTGACCTCGATAGTGGGGAAGCTCATGGAAACCACACAGAAAGAAAGTCTGGAAAGCTTTCTGGAAGAAAATGGGCTCCAAGACAAGACAGAGTATGGGTTTGCATTGGGGAGGTCCTGCCAGACTAACCTGATTGATTTCTTCAGTTGGGTAACAAGGACATTGGACAGGTTCCAAGCAGTGGACATCTTGTATCTGGATTTCAGTAAGATCTTTGACTCTGTTCCCCACAGTTGATTAATCAGGAAGCTGAAAGACCTAGGGGTAGGGGGAAAGCTAGTTATGTGGCTTAGAAACTGTCTGCAGGACAGAAGTCCGAGGATGGTTGTTTGAGGGGGAGCAATTCTCGGAGGCTAAGCCAGTCAGTAGTGGGGTCCCACAGGGCTTGGTATTCAGTCCGGTGTTTAACATATTCGTCAGAGATATTGCACATGAGGTAAAGGGTAAAATATGAGCACGCAAGGAAAAAACTCCAGCACTATCCACCTTAAGAAATACAGAGAACAAAAGTAAATGCCATTCAAAAAGTAAATGTAATAAATGAAGAAAAGTGCTCAGACTTCTTTCCAGGATAAACAGTCACCAGTGGGACCCAAGAGGTTTCCACCTGAAAAGAGGTCTGAGCACTTTTGCAGTAGTTCTGGAGTTTTTTTTCCTTGCTTGCCTTGTTGTTCTTGCACACCCAGCCTAAGGGGTGGCTTTACCTCTGGTAAATGGTAAAATATGCCTGTTTGCAGATGACACAAAGCTCTGTGGGAAATTAGACACTGAGGATGGGAGACAGTGGCATGTGGCACTCACTACACAGGCTCTGAGATCTCAAGGGGGAGAACCTGACTATGCTAGGGAAATGGTCAAATATTTGACAACTGGGATTCAATGCCAAAAAGTGTAAGGTAATGCACTGGGGGGTGAAGAACTGGGAGACCAGATATTGGCTGGGTGGTATACAGGTTATTAGGTCAGAGGAGGAGAAGAATTTGGGAGAGATCATTACGAGTGACCTGAAGCACTTAGCACACTGCAAGAAGGTATTAGCCAAAGCAAATTGGATGCTGGGCTGCATAGCCAGGGGTACAACCAGCAGGAAAGCATAGGTCAATCTGCCACTGTATAGATCACTAGTATGGCCACATGTAGAGTACAATGTGTAATATTGGTGTCCTTACCTAAAGAAGGACATCATCCTACTGGAAGTGGTCCTGAGAAGGGCAAACTGAAATGATCAAGGGACAGCAAGGCAGAACATACGAGGAGAGACTCGGAGATCTCAACACGTACTCCCTGAAGGATAGAAGGGAGAGGGGTGACATGATCACAACCTTCAAGTACTTTAAGTGTTTCAACAGAGTCAGCTATTAGAGTCTATTCAGCCTTAGAGGGAACTGGACCTCTTGGGGGCACTGCCTCAAGCTGGTGGAGGCAAAATTCAGGAGAGAAATAAGGCAGCAGTTTTTCACGGAGAGGGTGGTAGCTAAGTGGAATGAGTTGCTGGAGAAAGTAGTTTCCCTGAAGATGGACAGCTTCAAGAGAGGCTGGGACATAGCAAAGGGGATGGTTGCATGTAGGAGGGTGGGAGGGAAGAAGACATCAGTGGGTAGGGAGGGAGCAGATAAGGGGGAGAGTAGGGCAGATCACTCAGTAGTTACTGAAGGGTCTGCAAACTCTAGCACACATGACAGATGGCAAGACCTTTTTCTGCTGGCAAAATTGTGTGTTCATATTTGTTTTTTTTTGTTTGTTTGTTTTTTGGGGGGGGCCTTTCACAGACAAACAAAACCTTAGCAGCAAATCTTCGATTATCTTTTGGTAGCTGAATCTCATAGCAGGCATAGGCAGCAGGTCAAGACAACAGTTACGTGATTTGAGTGCTTTACAGCTTTCACAACAAAGAAAATAAATCAAGCAAGAGAAGCAGCAGCTTTTTTAGTGATTTAAACGGTGGCCTTGTACTTTCACTTTCTATTGCTGGCAGGCACCATCTCATGAGCTGCAGAGAGCTTCCTGAGCTCACTTTATGCTAATAAGTCCTGCCAACCAATAGCAGAGGTCAAACAGACATATTAGCATACAGTGAGCTCAGGTATCTCATTCTGGTCAGTGGCTGTGCAGAGTAATCAGGGTGACAGTTGTTCTTATTTGGAGCTATTCACCTAGTTGTTTTGTGGATTACTCTCACTACTCCTGCAGAGCTCTCTCGCCAGTGTCCATGTGTGTGGGTAGACAGGGTGATGGTGTAGCTGGGTTGTAGTGGACCACGGACAGTGGCAGAGACAGCAGAGATGAGGACAGTTGGAGTCACTGGACCAAATGTTTGAATCAGCTGCTGAACAGATGGTGAGGATGGATGGAGCCTTGGCTGGGAGGCAGCAACGCTCAAGGGGTGAGGGGAAGAGCATTTGGGATTTGGTCTCCTGAGCCTTGTATTTTGTCAATGGTTTGTGTGTCTGGTCAGTCTGGGAGGTGAAGGCCAAGGATGGGCCTGTGTGATGAGTGCCATATGTCACTGGCACCAAAGGCCTGGAGGGGAGGAGAGTCAGGAACTGGAGGACAGATGGTACTGCAGGTGCCTGGCAGAGGGGGCAGGCCAACCCAAGCACTTTGTGAGGAGCAGTTGTATCCAGATATGGTGGAAAATGGACCCCCGTATTTTTTATTCCTATTATATGACTCTAATCATGTCCAGTGTTTGCCTTCTGTCATCATGTCTGAAAAAAATTTAATTGTTTTGCAACCACAGTTTGTGCCATTATATTTGTGCATGCCTTGGTCTTGGCTCTTATGTGGCAGCACCTGAGGATCCTGTGAGTGCTTGGTTTGAAGACAAAGTACAATGTAAATCAGGCCCTTGGAACAGATCCATTTCAGTTTACTTACTGTGTTCATACTAAGGTGTAAGGAGCTGTGAAGGCGATTGGCCTATATGAGCACCTGTCACTTCACCCATAATATGTTAAGCGGTTTCCATCTAAAATATATTAATCTAATCTTTTTTTTGAATTGTTGTTTGTTTTTGCTAGTTATGACCTCCGGTGGTAGTACATTCCATGGATTCACCACCCTCTGTGTGTAGAAGGCCTTTCTTCTATTTGTGTTACATTTCTTAGGTCTTAGTTGTAGTGGATGCCCCCTTGTTCCCATTTTATCATTTTTTAATTTCAAGTTTAAATTGCTTAGAAGATAGTTGTCTTGCATTATGTCATCACATTAACAGTGACTCTCCTCGTATTCTTCTTGTATCAAGTGACGTCAGATTTAATTTGTGAAGGCGGTCACTATAAGGTAATGTCTTTAGATTATATATCAATTTAATAGTCTGCCTCTGTAAATTTTTCTACTCTTTCAGTACTACCTTTTGTTATTGGCCCCCAAACAGGGCTTCCATAGTCAAGCAATGGTCTGACGTATAATTAGGGCTGTAGGTTTTTCACAGTAAATTCAGGCCAATTTCACGTCTCATGTGCAGTGGAAAAACATTAATTTCATAGCACTTCATAGACAGCAGTGGTCATCTTGCCCCCTCCCAAAAACTCTGTGCCCCAAGCACTTTTAAAGATCCATCCCTTTCTTTTATTTTCACTTTTTTTCTTGTAACCCCTAGGTGGCGCTATCCCAAGAGCTACTACCTCTGCCTGCTTGGCTAGTAGCAGGTTAAGGGGCATGAGTTCTGAAACAGGTGCTTTCATCCGGAGGTGAAGGTTGGTAGTGGTCAAGCTAACCTGGGCACAGCCCTCTGGGACTCTGTAACCCCCTCTTTCCTTACTAGTGGCCGGAACAATACAAAATAATCACTTTCACAATACCCCTGATACACCACACAAGTACCCACACTGTTTGCACTTACCACCAGGGCTTTCCTCTGGCCCGGCCCTGGGAACCCCCTGTAAAACAAGGTGATACACAGCAAATAACAGCAGTACAGTACTCTTGCACAAACTGGAACCACAGTCAGGGTAAATACAAAAGAGAGTTAGATCTGATTCATTTAAGGGGCTTGAACAAGGGAGGGGTGTAATCAGGTTAGTTTGCTTTAATGCTCTATCAGTCAAACAGTTATGCATGCACTTCAGGGTCCATAAACAGTCACACACTCTGGGTACCCAGATGGAGAATGGTGGGCTAGCCAGGAACATTGCAGCTGGTTGGGGCCCTGTGATGGAAGAAAACATGCACAACACACACTATTTGTAATCTGGAGCTGGAGGGCTCAGTTCGTGAAAAGATGACACACTTTTAGATTAGGCTGTTGTTGCAGGGAGCTACCCTGATGATTACTCACGATATCCAAGACTGGACACAGGCTGGATGAAAATCAAGACAGCAGGTGGTTAATCTGGAGTGCCAGGAGAAGCAGGGCCACACGATTCGCCGAGGCATCATTCCTGTTCAAGCGTGGAGCAGGGGGCTGATCCCCAGGCAGGTTTCTCGTCGGTGGCTTTCTCTGTGCAGTGGGGTAGTCTGGCAGGGCCAGCATGGCATGGCCCAGACCAAATGGAGATGAACGCGGATTCAGTCCGATTAGGCTGGATAAAGCTTCCAGCAAGCAGAACACAGTTCACACAGTGGGGAACCAAATCACAACCTACTTTCAATACACAGCACATTTACATGTAAGTAAATTCTACTGTACCAGGCAAACGGCTCTCTGGTCACGATCACAAAGTCTCTGCACGAACCAGGGATTCAAAAGCAGCTAGAAATCCTGACAGGCCAATCACATTCAGCAAAATCTTCAGTCTTCTTCAGGTATGAATCCGGTAAAAAATCAGTGGCTTACTTCATTCTCACAAAGTCGGATTCAGTCCGAACTGATTCTCTTCTCTCTCTCTCGCTTTCTCAGGGGCAGCAGGCAGGCATGCAGGCCAAAACTTGGGCCTTTCCACAGAGACTGTCTTGAGCTGTTGCTTCTTCAGCTTTCAGCTCAAAACTGAAACTAGCTGCAGCAGCCTAGGAAATTCTCCAAGATCCAAAAGGTTCGGTTGGCTGATCCTCCTGTCAGTCACAACAAAGGCACCCTGCTCAGGTGCAAAAAGGCGCCAAAAGCCCCAAACTACAATTCCTACAGATTTTGACTCCAGACAACTCCTGTTGTCCAGCTCCATTTTAGGTCCCACCAGAACAGATTGGTCCAACTCGCAGTCCAGGACCAAGATGGTGGAGATAAACAAAACAGTCCTTGCTGCAAAGAAGGCAGGTTAGACAAACTACATTATCACTCTAAATGATTTTCAGCAAATAGTTACATCTTTCAACAGAGCTCCTCTCAGATTACTTATGACTGCAATCCAGGCAACTCTTAAAGAGACAGTACACAGAAACTATACAGGCACTCTCTGGCAATCACATTTAACCTGCTAAAACGCAGGACATCAGCCTGGCAGTGAGCATTTAGGCAAGCTCAAGGAATTCTTTTTGGGAACCCCCATTTGTAGGAGGGTTACACCCTTCCCTGCCTGGAGAAAACTTGGCATCCGCTTCAAGTCTGTACCATCATGCATCAGTTAACATAAACTTATTACTTTACTATACATATTCACTACACTTCATGATACTATATCCATTCTGACAACAAATTGTGCACATTTCACACAGGTAAATTGAACATTACTATACTGAATCAGGTAATAACTTCTTGTACCTTAAACAATGCAAGAGGGAGCCCTTCCCTATCAGCTAACTTGGGGCTAGAGGGGCAGGGGCACCATGGTGAGAGGGAAAGACAAGTAACCTGTAAGTGGCTGTCAAGCTCAATTTGGGCAGTGAACTTGGTGAGACATAAACACCTTTGTGCACCACATTGAGAGGCAAATCCAGTGGCCTCCCAGGAGAATCATAACTGAGGTGTACTACTAGCTTGACAGCTCAGCCAGTCTTTCTGAGGGGGACAACTACAGTCTCTGTACTCTCAGCACTGGTCTGGGGACTCTCGTCACTTGTGAAGGGTGCCTCTGCCTGGTCGGGAATGTCCAAACTTGGGGCACTGTCAGCTCCTTGCTCTGCAGGCTCTGTTTCTACAACACTTGACTCATTTTGCGAAGGCTCAGGCACAATCAAGCTTTGAGGCACTGAAGGGGGGTGGTCAGCACTCTCATAGTGTTCTTCAAGTTCTGGTATGTCACCAGAAAGACTCAAACCCTCAGCCCCTTCTTCAGGAAAATCATACAGTTCCACAATACACAGACTCAACATCTTCAGACATGATACTTTGCACTTCACTTTCTGGGAGCATTGGCTCCAAGGACAAAGCTGGGGGTAAGGCAGTCCAGAAGGCCCAGCTTCATCCCCACAATTTATCAGGGGGTTACCTCGAAACAGCTGACTCAGTTCATATGAGGGGTAATAGGCATGGTCGTATTCACTTTGGTCAGAAGTGGACTGACAGTCGCTATCATCCTCGGCCTGCTGTGTAGGAAACCTTAAATATGTGACCACTGGGGTAGGTTGACTCTGTCTCTTTCTTGCAGCAGCATGAGTCACTGGCCCTGGGGGCTCAATTTCTGGGGGTTCAGCCTCAATCATGACTTGGCTGATAGGTAGCAAGTGGTTACGGTGCATGGTTTTGACAGCTTTGGGGTTGTTCTCTGGGCACACCTTGTACACAGGTAAATCATCCAACTTTCCATCTACTACATGGAGAAGATGGTGCCACCGATCAGCAATTTTGTGTTTACCATGTAGTCTCAAATTGCGTAACAATACACGGTCTCCAGGTTAAAGCTCTTGAGCCTTTACTTTTTTATCATGCCTCTCTTTATTGGCTAGATTTCTCCTGGTGGCCGTTTTCTGGGCCAGTTGATAGGCATGGCTCAATTGAGGTTTCAGGTTTTGTACATATTGCAAGTAGTTTTCTGCTCAGACCCCATCTGGAGAGACCCCAAAACAGACATCAACTGGCAGCTGGGCCTCTCTCCCGAACATGAGGCAGTAGGGGTAGAACCCTGTAGCATCATTTTTTGTGCAATTGTATGCGTGTACCAAGGTGCTAATCTGCTGGCTCCATTTATGCTTGTCTTTTGGGTGGAGGGTGCCCAGCATGTCTATAAGGGTGTGGTTAAAACATTCTGGTTGAGGGTCTCCCTGCAGGTGATAGGGGGTGGTGCTTGACTTTCGCACCCCCATAGAGAGAGCATTTCTTTGATTAGCCGACTCTCAGTCTCTGCCTTGATCAGAATGAATCCGCTGGGGGCACCATAGTGGATGAAGAAATTTTCCACTAGCACCTTGGCCACGGTAGATGCCTTTTGATCTTTGGTGGGAAAAGCTAGTGCATACCGTGTGAAATGATCTGTAACCACTAACACACTGCCAATGTTCTGTTGATCAGGTTCTAAACACAAGAAGTCTGTGCAGACTAGTTCCATGGGGGTGCAGGTAGTAATATTAACAAGGGTGCAGTCCTCTGAGGCAGGGCTTTTCTTTGCAGGCAGCGACTTCAAGTCTTTACATGGTGCTCAACATCGGCCCCCATTTTGGGCCAGTAGAAGCGAGATCGTACCAGCTTAAGGGTTTTGTCAATACCAAGGTGCCCCATATGATTGTGGAGGGACCTCAGTACCAAATCTTTAAAGGCCATGAGCAGGACCAATTGTTGTTTGTCTACTTTGTCACTATGATCTACTGTCTCTCTATATAACTGATTGAGCAACTTCAATCTGGGGCCTTCTTTAAACAATAAAGCAGTTCGCAAGTCAGTGGAACGTAACTTAGACACATCTTTCCCCGCACACAGAGCATCAAGTGCTGGCTGAATCATAGGATCTTGGGATTCAGCCCACTGAATGCTGTCATTGTCAAATTGAGGGAGTGCACTAATATCTAGGGCAGAGAAGTAGCAATATGCAGGTGTTGGAAGGGCCCAAGCAATCTACTAAACAGTCCACTGTGTCCGTAGACACCTGTTCATCTCTATCAAACTTTTGGCACAATGCTCAGATGTCAGGTTCAGACAGCCTGACCCAATCATTCTTGGAAGTGGACCTTCGTGACAGGGCATCAGCATCAATATGGTTCAGGCCCAGTCTGTATTCGACAGCATAATCATAGGTTGATAATGCAGAAAGCCACCGGTGCCCAGTGGCGTCTAACTTAGCTGAAGTCTGTACATAGGTCAACAGGTTATTGTCAGTCTTCACCAGTATCTTTGCCCCATAGAGGTATTCATGAAACTGGTCAACGATGGCCCATTTTAGCACAAGGAACTCCAACTTATGCACAGGGTAGTTTTGTTCAGATGGGGTCAAGCTCCTACTGGCGAAAGCTACTTGTCACAAGCCATCCTCATGGTCTTGATACAGCACCACTCCTGGATCCTGCAGACTAGCACCGTATGCAGCCCATAGGGTTTGGTGGGGTCAGCACAGGCGAGGATGGGGGTGTGGGTGAGCTGGTAAATGATCTCATGGAAGGCTGCTTCACAGTAAGGCATCCAGCGGGGCCCGAAGAGTTCACATGGGCAGAAGTGTACTTTTTCTGGTTCTTTAACGGACCCTTTTTTGTATTTACGATTGGAAGGAGAGTGACCCTGGGTGAGGTTCAAGAGTGGGTGAATCACCTTAGAATAGTCTTTTATGAACCTGCGGTAGTAGCCACAGAACCCCAGGAAATGTTGTAGTTCTTTTAAATTATGGGGCTGGAGCCAAGTAGTCAGTGCTTCAACCTTACCGGGATCAGTCTCTATCCCTTTTGTAGATACTATGTGCCCCACATACTTCATGGAGGATTGGAAAAACTGGCACTTTTCAATGGACAGCTTAAGGCCGAAGTCTTCCAGTCATCTAGCACTTTAAACAGTCAGTTCTCATGCTCCTCTAAGATGCTCACAAACACAATGACATCGTCCACGTACACCAGGGCATTCCAGCAAATTCATATCTCCCACCGTACGTTCCATCAGTCGCTGAAAGGTGGCCGGGGTGTCCAATATCCCCTGTGACATCCTCAGAAACTCGTAGAACCCCAATGGATAGATGAAGGCTGTTTTCTCATGGTCTTCTGGGGCCATCGGGATCTGGTAGTATCCACTGTGAAGATCCAACACCGAGAGTCATTTGCTCCCATTCAAGCAGTCCAGGGCATCTTGTATACGAGGCATAGTGTATTGGTCTGGGATGGTCCGCCGGTTCAGGGTTCAATAATCAATACACATCCTCACAGACCCATTCTTCTTACGCACAGCCACAATGGGAGAGATGTATGGGCTCCTGGATCACGACAGCAGTGAGCATTTCCTGCAGGTATCTTCTCACATCATCTATGTCTGCTGGGGCTAGGCATCGGGACCTCTCTCAAAATGTCCGTTCATCGTGCAGGCGTATGTGATGCTCCGCACCCTGGACACATCTCATTCCTTCAATGAAAACACTTGGTCTTTCTGGGCAAGTCTCTTGCTAATTCTAGCCTTCCATTCAGCTGGTAACGGGGAGTCACCAAAGTCAAACAAGTCTGGGGTCACTCTCTCCTTCTCACCAGGATGCTTGTTGCTGGGCAATACTGCAGTGTCTGCACAGTGTACCATAGCTAGTGTACACCCTCTGTTCACCCAGATCTCCCGATCTGACACATTGTGAATCTGGACCATCACTCGTCACGCATGGGCATGAGCAGGCAAGATGCTGGGCTTGACTAATAATTCTTCTGGCAATTTTCCATCTCCTGGCGCATCCAACATCAATATTTTGTTCTTGACATCTTACCGGAGGCGGACCTCCCCTTGAATGGTACACTGGGCATTAGGGTCCAGTACCATTGAATCGGGATCCTTCTTCCACACGATCCCCACCAGTTCATCCTGGTCTGCTTCCTCGGCTTTCTGTTGCAAATCATAGGCCCTCTTGATCAGAGCCAGAATTCTCAGGGCCCTCCCAGTCCATCGCCCTTGTTTCTCATGACAGAGTTGCGCCAGTCTCCCAAACATGTGGGTGTTTGTCCCAATTAACAGGGGGACCCCATCATACAGTCCGGTGGGGGGACACACTAGGGCCAATGTCTCGACTCGCTCCTCTACACCCGTTACAGTTGCAGGAAAAGACAACCAGAGGTGGACATACCCTAGGTAAGGATAAGACTTGTCGCTCAGGCCCCACACATGTAGGCCTTCCAGGGATTGCAAAGGCATATCAGATAAGTGTTTGTCATATGAGTCCTGGAATACAGTGGTCACTTGTGACCCACTGTCAAGCACAGCCTGAGTATGAATACCATTCACAGTCACCTTAGTCTCCATTGAAGGGCCCACTATTTTGGACCAGTCTGGAGAGGCAGTTGCAGAGGCCTGGACAGACGATTTAGCCACAAAGAAATTTGAGTTAGGGTTTCTCGAACCCTCACTGTGGTCATTTCGGGCACCCCTTGGCCATTGATTTGCTTTTCGGAGCTCCCCTTGGAGTCTGTTTACTACTCTTCTAAGTCCTTCTGAGACCAGCATTCTCTTTTCATATGGCCATCCTTTCCACAGTTGTGACAAATGATAGACTCTGGGTCATCCTGGGAGACAGCATCGTATGAGGAACTGAAGCAGTAGTAAGAGATTGGGGTCTAGTATCTGCTTGCAGCGGTGAGAGTGGTGCAACGTGTCTTAACAGTTCCTTTAGAGTGGCAGTCAATCTGGTGATCTCAGCCTTGGAGCCATCCTTGGTAGCGGATGCCTGAGGGTGCACCCCAACCCCCATGGCAGTCACATCCTGAAAGGGACCAGAATCTTGTTCCATGGGGGAAACCCTTGCAGAGGCACCCATCTTCCACTCTCGGACTTCCTTTAGTAGCTCGTCTTTCCAATGCTGGGCCCAGGACAGAAAGTCCTTTGCATTCTCATGCATTCTGAATGGTAATGCTCAGAGCTACTAAAGGAAGTCCTGTGCAGTTGCTTCGGGGTTATTGGCCCGCTTGGCACAGATAATAGCCAGGGCAGGACCTCGGAGGCTGTCACTCAACCTCATTCGTTTCTCTACTTCTGAGCATTGCCATTCAAGTACTAGAGGGGCAACATAAACTATCCAGGTCTCCCAGTCATCCTCCCCATGGGGGTGGGGAGGGTGCCTGAGAATATTCTCAGCTTTCTGTAGGAGTCGTGGCAGGTACAGATATAGGGGCCAGCATTGGCATGGGCACAGAAGGTGGGGCAGTAACAGGTGCTGGAGTGGGTTGGGGAAGGAACACCCCCAGGTGGCAGGAATAGTTTCTTAAAGTCCTCTATGGTTTTCCCTTCCTCCGGCAACAACTTAGCAAATTTCTCCTCAAAAGTCTCAGATAATGATGGGCGCTCATCCTCCCCGGGGTCTTTACTGTCTTTTGTTATCATTCTCCAGGCAGCTGGAACACCTTCTGGGGCAATAGTCTGTGGCACTTTAGAGCTGTCCATGAGGTCACTATACTCTACAAAGGCTATGAAAGTTTGGGCAACCAAATCAGCCTGTCGACCCTGCACCACAGGGTTTTTTAAACATTCAACTTTGGAAAGTGCTCCCTCTACAGTGTCTTTACTGGTACCCAGGGGAATATCCAGTATAAGTAGAGCATTTGGGGGTCGATCTCCTGTGCAGTACACTACCCCACCAGCTGGTTTACATCCATTTCTACTGGGGTAGCCATTACTCTTTAGCAATAATTCATAATTTTTGGCCACTAGAAGGCACAAAATCCCAGCGGTGAGCCTCCCAAATGTAACCCCTAGGTGGTGCTATCCCAAGGGCTACTACCCTTGCCTGCTTGGCTAGTAGCAGGTTAAGGGGTCTGAGTTCTGAAACGGCTGCCTTCACTCGGAGGTCAGGGTTGGTAGTGGTCAAGCTAACCTGGGCACAGCCCTCTGGGACACTGTAACCCCCCCTCTTTCCTTACTGGTGGCCAAAACAATACACAATAATCACTTTCACAATACCCCTGATACACCACACAAGTACCCACACTGTTTGCACTTACCACCAGGGCTTTCCTCTGGCCCGGCCTCAGGGACCCCTGTAAAACAAGGTTATACACAGCAGATAACAGCAGTACAGTACTCTTGCACAAACTGGAACCACAGTCAGGGTAAATGCAAAAAAGAGTTAGATCTGATTTATTTAAGGGGCTTGAACAAGGAAGGGGCGTAATCAGGTTAATTTGCTTAAAGGCTCTATCAGTCAAACAGTTATGCATGCACTTCAGGGTCCATAAACAGTCACACATTCTGGGTACCCAGATGGAGAATGGTGGGCTAGCCAGGAACGTTGCAGCTGTTTGATGCCCTGTGATGGAAGAAAACAACATGCACAACACACACTATTTGTAATCTGGAGCTGAAAGACTCAGTTCGTGAAAAGAAAACAACAAGACAATCAGATGACACACTTTTAGATTTGGCTGTTGTTGCAGGGAGCTACCCTGATGATTACTCACGATACCCAAGACTTGACCCAGCTGGACGAAAATCGGGACAGCAGGTGGTTAATCTGGAGTGCCAGGAGAAGCAGGGCCCACACGATTCACTGAGGCATCATTCCTGTTCAAGCATGGAGCAGGGGACTGATCCTCAGGCAGGTCTCTTGTCTGTGGCTTTCTCTGTGCAGTGGGGTAGTCTGGCAGGGCCAGCATGGCATGGACCAGGCCGAATGGAGACGAACGCGGATTCAGTCCGATTAGGCTGGATAAAGCTTCCAGCAAGCAGAACACAGTTCACACAGTGGGGAACCAAATCATGACCCACTTTCAATACACAGCACATTTACATGTAAGGAAATTCTACTGTACCAGGCAAACCGCTCTCCGGTCATGATCGCAAATTCTCTGCACAAACTGGGGATTGGAAAGCAGCTAGAAATCCTGACAGGCCGATCACATTCAGCAAAATTTTCAGTCTTCCTCCGGTATGAGTCTGGTAAAAAAAAAAAATCAGTGGCTTACTTTGTTCTCACAAACTCAGATTCAGTCCGAACTGATTCTCTTTTCCCTCTCAGGGGCAGCAGGCAGGCATGCAGGCCAAAACTCGGGCCTTTCCACAGAGACGGTCTTGAGCTGTTGCTTCTTCAGCTCTCAGCTCAAAACTGAAACAAGCTGCAGCAGCCTAGGAAATTCCCCGAGATCCAGAAGGTTCGGTTGGTTGATCCTCCTGTCAGTCACAACAAAGGCTCCCCCTTTAGGTGCAAAAAGGCACCAAAAGCCCAAAACTACAATTCCTACAGATTGTGACTTCAGACAGCTCCTGTAGTCTGACTCCATTTTAGGTCCCATCAGAAATGATTGGTCCAATTCACAGTCCAGTACCAAGATAGTGGAGATAAACAAAACAGTCCTTGCTGCAAAGAAGGCAGGTTAGACAAACTACATTATCATTAGCACTCTAAATGATTTTCAGCAAATAGTTACATATTTCAACAAAGCTCCTTCTCAGATTATTTATGACTGAGGTCACTCTGTACCTCAGCTGGTATAGATATTAGGACACTACCATACCTCCCTTCTAATATGATCCCAGGACAGCTTAAAAGTACTCCCATTATAAGAACCCTTCGTACCCATAAGCAACTAAATAACATTATAAGAGATTCCATGGAGAAAGATACTTCACAGTACATCTTGGGTAACCCCAACTTCAAAATTGGAGGGAAGATTATTAATCATACATTTTGGGCAGGTGGAATAGGGAAAAAGGTTATAGACCTAACAGTGAACCACAGATTATTAATATTCCCAGAGATAATGGCTAAATATAATCTTCCTGTTACTTTCTGTTTTAAATATCTCCAGATCTCCCAGGTCTTAATAAGACACTTTGGTAATGGTTTATGGGATCATTATCTGACTGGACCTATTCTCATTACGTTACAAACAAGGCCTACTTCCCATTTAATCTCCTTTTACTATAAAGAATTGCATAAAAGAGTTACAGAACTAGAAGGTACTCCCCACTACACATGGGGCAGGATACTCCCCCCTATCTCCAAGGGTTCCCGCCAATGGTCGCAAATTTGGAAAAGGCTATATAAGGATGTTAGGTGGGACCGTTACAGGTTGCTTCAATTTCAGATAATACAGGATCTATATTATACCCCTGTAAAACTTTGTAAAATGGGTAAGCTTCAGGTGGACCGGTGTACTAGATGTGGGAATCAGCAGGGTACACTGTTTCACATTTTGTGGGAATGTGACAAAGCATCCCCCCTCTGGGAAAGTATTTGCTCTAAACTTAACCCATTATTGGGTTTACAAAATGCCTTCCGACCAGAGATTTGTATTCTAGAGGATTCGGGAAATACCCTCATTGGAAATCAAAGGAAACATATGATGTTAATCTCTTTATGTGCTAAGAAAGTAATACTACGTCATTGGCTAGACCACCAGATCCCCACATATACAGAATGGCATCGTGAAATTCTCTTTGCTTTGCAAGCAGAATACACCATAGGTAGTATCTCCAAAAATGATAAAAAAATACCAGAAGATTTGGGCCCCTCTACATACCCTACTCTGTACCTAACATCTCTCATATCAGTATTGCTGTACATACCCTGAAATTTGGAGGAGTAAAGTTTGAGACAGGTGGTAGTCCCTACTTGCTCTTTTTACCTCCCCTTGGTTTCCTTTTCTTTTCTTTTTCTCCTTTTCCTGATGATGAAGGGTAGTGGGGGAGGGGGAGGAGGGTAGGTGATCTTTTCCGGTTGCTTGTTTCCTTTTACACCACTAGTTTCCTCACAGCAACTTAATTTACCTCCCTTCATAAGGCGCCAGATTTTGGGAGCGGACTTATAATAAAGGGATAATGGATCTATGTTGTTGCTGTACACCATCATGTCATGCTATGTAATGGTGTTCTGGATTTGTCTGTTGTATGATAAATTCAATAAAGCTTACTAAATATGAAAAAAAAAAGATTATTTATGACTGCAATCCAGGCAGCTCTTAAAGAGACAGTACACAGAGGCTATACAGGCACTCTCTGGCAATCACATTTAAACTGCTAAAATACAGGACACCATTCTGGCAATGAGCATTTAGGCAAGCTCGAGGAAGACTTTTTGGGAACCCCCATTTGTAGGAGGGTAACATTCTTTTTAAAGGAAACAGTCCGATCGAGATTCTGGCCATGAGATAACAGTTAAACAAAGTCAACTCACCGAATGAAAAGAACACAAGAGAGAGAGAGAGAGAGAGAGAGAATGATGGTACACATTGAATGAGCCCCACATCTGCATCTTGTCCTACCTTCATTTACCTGAACTGAAGTGCTCTTGACCCTTAGTGATCTCATTGCCAGAGGGGAGAGATTGGCATTGTGAGTCTGCGTCTGTTTGCGTTCTATAGCCCTGCCACAGAAACAGACTAGCTTTGCACTTATTACCTTGCCAGCAACCTCAAAACTTTCAAACTGACCTGGAATCCATACACACTGTACCGCTTACCTACAGTCATGGCGGGGAGAGCTTGGCATCGTGAGTATGCATCTGTCTGTGTTCTATAGCCCTGCTGTAGAAATAGTCTAGCTTTGCACTGAGAAAATTGGTGATATTCACGGAGGCAACCGATTTTCACAGGATGTAGAAAATTTGTAAATTTCACGGTAATCGTTAATTTCGTGACCTCCGTGAAAAACGTACTGCCATATGTATGATCTATGCAAAGGCATTATTACCTGTTCATCCCTACTTCTAAAATTTTGTTTAATAGTCCAGAGTACTCTTTTAGCCTTAGCTATTTGGTTATTACAGAGTGTATCATAAGCTAGTTTTTTATTGATTGTTATTCCAAGATGTTTTCTTCATGTGATTCTCTGAGAGGTAATCCATTTAGGTAATATGTTCCTTCATTGTTATGGCACCCCAAGTGTATAACACAGCACCAGTCCGTGTTAAAACTCATCCCCATGGAGTCAGCTCATTTTTGTATGTTGTCTAAATCTATTTGGATATTGGCTGTCTTCATCTGTGTTAGCAATACATGAAAGTTTTGTGTCATCTGCGTATTTACTCAGCCGATTAGTTGCATGCTGACGCACACTGGACATGACTATCTGGAACAACACCGGACCCAGGACAGAACCCTACGGCACTCCACTTGTCACAGGTACAGGGGTAGAGTAATAGCCATTTATACACACCCTCTGCATTCTATCCCCCAGCCAGCCCGCAATCCACTTCATGATTCTATGGTCCATTTGAATATCTATCAAACAAAACAGTTTCACTATGTGGGACTTTACCAAAGGACATAGCAAAGTCCAGGTAAATGCAGTCAAATGGTATCCTCCTGTCCAGTGCTGCTGATATATTTTCGTAAAAACACAACTGAGTCATTGCACATGATCTGCCCGACACAAAACCATGCTGATCCCTATTCCTCAGGCCACTTTTTTCCATGTGCCCATTTATCATATCCTTAAGAATGGACTCCATGACCTTCCAGCGGACAGACATCAAACTCATAGGACTATAGTTAGTGTGATCTGACTTGTTTCCCTGTTTGTGTATTGGCGCTATAATTGAAGATAGCCAGTTGGGTGGTATATCATTATCTGTTAACGTTTTCAGAAACAGTTTTCTTAGTGGTGTAGCTATATGAGGCGATAAGAGTTTTAACATTTTTGGAGAGATATTATCTGGCCTGGCTGAACATGTGTTTTTTAGTTTATTTTTTCTATGAAACATTCTGTGGTTATGCTGATTTCTGTTTTTGTACAAACTGGGATATCTCCTGAGCACACCATATTTATGGAGAATACAGGGCCGAAATATGAGTTAAATATGTTTGTAATAGCTTCAGGTTCTACAATGAGTTGGTTGCCTGATACTACGGAACAAAGGCTGGAGTTTGATTTATGTAGTAAATTTACATATCCATAAAATGTGGTCATGTTGTCCTTGCTTGCTTTACTTGCTATCCCTCTCTCCATGTTTTTTTTTCCCAAATCATATTTTTGCATTTTCTTTGTATATTTTCATAGTATATCCATTTATCTTCTGATCTAGTTTTTAGGAATGTGTCATAAAGTTGACGTTTTTTCTTTAAAAGTTTTTTTTTAGACTTTTTGTTAACTATTTTGGTTTAATGTCTCTGCTATTGTATTTTTTTGTTTTCTTTATATGTCTGTCACATACTATAAATATGTGTTTTTTGATAGTTTCCCACATTTCGGTAGCAGTTTTGTTTCTTAGTATAACCTCCCAGTTGATTTTTTCAAGGTCTTCATGAATAAGGGGTTGATTAGCAGAGTTAAAGTTATAAACCTCCCTACACCCCTTTGTTACTGGGATACATTCTTGGAAGGAAAACAAGACACTGTTATGGTCACTGTTCCCTAGTGGTGCATGCATTTTGCAATTTGTGATGTTTATTTTGTTTGTGCTTAGGACTGTGTCCTGTATGTTCTCTTCTCTTGTTGATTCATTTATATGTTTAAGTCCTAGTTGTTCAATTATCCTTAAGAAGGCTATGCTATGTTGTTTTGTTGCTTCCAATTTGTCCCTTACAATATTTCTGAAGTTAAACTCGCCTATGAACTTCATTCTACCTAGCTCACAAGCTTTCTCAAGCTCATCAGGGGATCTGTAGCATAACCCAATTATAATGTTCCTTTCCTTTTCTGATTCAACTTTGATCCACAGTGATTTAGTTTTACTGCCTTCCTTTTTTATTTTCTCAGAAATATTTGTGGATCTTATGGATCTTATCCTTTTTGATATATATGCTGCTACTCCTCCTCTTCTCTTCTTATTTCTATTGCAATTGGATAGCTGATAACCCGGGATATCCCTACCCCCTACCCCAACTGTTGTCTCCTGTCCACCAAGTTTCTGTTACAAAAGCCATTTCGATGTTACTATGTTACTATGTGGCTCTAGTAGTGCCTCTAGTTCCTCTTTTTTGTTTTGCAAACTTCTCGCATTTGCAAGGAAGAAGAAGAAGAAGAAGAAGAATCAGCATTTATATAGCACTTTTCATACATCCAAAGCGCTTTATAAGCAATGCTAGACTGGTAGTGAAGTGACTGAATGTGTGGTGGCGGCCATATCGCACATCATCACCCACACACAGCCTGGATAATTGCATGAACCGGTTTATGGGAAGGGGAATGTTGGCCAGGACACCGGGAATGTTCCCTACTCTTTGTGAAGAGTGCCCTGGGTTCTTTTACTTCCACCTGGACACCCACCAGGGCAACACCAGGATGGGCAGAAGGGACCTCGGTTTAACGTCTCATCCGAAGGATGGCACACCCCAGCAGTACAGCACCCCCCAATACTGCACTCAGATGCCAGCGATTTTTTGGTGCAAGTCCAATCCCAGTGTGGAACGAGAACCCACGACCTTCTGGTCCAGAGGCAGATGTTCTACCAACTGAGCCACGCTGACACCTGTTTAGCAGTTTATTATATCTTTTTTGTTTTTTATTTTTTGTGCACGTTTTGGATCAGTGGCTGATGCTGTTCCCAGATCTGTTCCTTCCCCCTCCGGAGTCAGTTTAAATGTTCTGCTGGTAATTCATTATTAATCATAGTAGCTAGTACAGTATTTTTGTTTCAGTACTGCTCAGATGCAGTTCATCTCTGGCATATAGATTTTTCTTTTGAGAAAAAATCCCCCATGTATTGATGAAAATGATACCTTCCCCCATGCATCTGTTTTGTAAATGAATATTGATTTGTTGAATTGTATTGCTTTTTTCTTTGTGACACTTTAGATTTGGAAGCAGTCCGGATATCACTGGCATCTGTCCCATACTCTTTATAAGGTTACTCAGGTCCATTATGTCCTCCACTGTGTTCTTTTCATGGTCTTTTCCTGTATTTATTCCCACATGTACTGTGATGGTTTAATTATTTGTCTGCTCATCAATAACTTTAGATAGAATGCCCTTTTTATCTTTTATTTTAGCTCCTGGCAAACAATTTACTTTTCTATTAGTTTTGTCAGACCCACAAATTATACTGTCTATCTTGTGCAGTACAGCGTCCCCTGTTACAAGTACCTTTTGGAATCAGCATCATCATTGGGGGTTAAGGGTATTCCATCATCATTAGGGGTTAAGGGTACATATTTATTAAATATTGGCAATTCAGTATTTCCTAGAGCCCTTCTCCCCTTTTTTCCCAGTATTTTGCCTACAATAGTCCAGTCTTAGGGATCTGTGTCTGCTGTATCTGCATTATTCAGTTCAATTTCAGCCTTTTCCTCTGGTGAACTTTTTGCTAACTGTTGCTCTCTCTTTCTCTTAGCCTTTGGGGCTATGTTTATTGTTTTTAACATACTCGCTCTAGCATGTTCCTTTAGAGTATTTACTTCACTCAATAGCTGGCCCATTTCAACACATTTGGGACATATGTATTTTTCAGTATTTGGATCGGAAACATTGCCAGTGTACATAAGATAGCTACAGCATCTCATAATAGTGCCATCATTACACCAAATTGTTAGGAAGTCATCGGACGGATTGTAGACCTCCATACAATTTGTTATTCTTTACCTACTTTTGTTCTTTTTCTATAGCTTATTTAAGAGTACTCCACAAATAAGACCCCAAAAGAAACACTGTTGAGCTGTATGTTTGCAGGTGTATAAACAGTCAATTTCAGTAATTCTCGATTGTGTTCTGCCTCTATCCCCTAGTCCCCGGAGGACATGCAAGAACGCACTGATGCGAGAGTGTCTGCATGCATTTCCACATGTGACGAATGCATGCTCGTCAGCTCGAGCTTTCTCTGGGCTTACTTTATGTGTGCCATGACCCAGATGCAGCTCTCTGAGGTCATGTGACCATTGACCGACTTTTGCCTGAAAATATATCAAAACAAACAATAAATTCAAGTATATTTATGACAGTGCCCCTGTCACTCTGTGCACTGCCCTGAGTAGTAATTAAACTGAGCTTTCGTTATGCTCCTTGTAGTCCATAGATGTACAGAAGACTACAGACCACCCACTTCCTATATTCTTCCCCCTGTTGCTAAGCAACACTCCTGGTTTACAGGCTCACACTCTCAAAGCAAAAATAAGGTAAAGTTGCTTAATGTTTTTTTTTCACAGAATAGGTCTGTCCCACAGCCTCTGCTGTCTTACAGCATGTATTCAGTGATTATTAGCACTCCGCTTGCTCTGGGCTTACTTTATACAGTATGTGCCATGACCCAGATGTAGCTTTCCGAGGTCACATGAACACTGGGTCGACTTTTGCCCAAATATATATCAAAACAAACAATAAATTCAAGTATATTTATGACAGTGCCCCTGTCACTCTGTGCACTGCCCTGAGTAATAATGAAATTGAGCATTTGTTATGCTCCTTGTAGCGCATAGATGTACAGAGGACTACAGACCACACTTTCTGTATTCATCCCCCTGTTGCTAGGCAACACTCCTGGTTTACAGGCTCACACTTCCAAAGTAAAAATAAGGTAAAGTCACTTAATTCCCCCCCCCCCACCACCACAGAATAGGTCTTTCTCACAGCCTCTGCTGTCTCACAGCATGTATTCAGGGATTATTAGTTTTTGGTAGTTTTCTAATGTGGGGATGGGGTGAAATAAAATTTTAGTATATTATCTGCTGTGTTGATCATAATTATCTGTCTTGTTTAGTGCAGCTTGATTTTTATTCAGTGTATGAGTGTTTGGTGGATACCTAATGTGTAAGTGTGGGGTAATAATCAACCTGTTTTGTTCAGTACCTGCTGTGGTGGGGCTTTTATGTGGTCAATGTGTGAAAGATCGATAGCTGGTGCATTGGGTGGGGGGAGGAAAGTTTGAATTAGAGCAGACCAAGTTTTTGACTTATATTGGTATTTCCCAAACCCACATCCTGCAGATCATGATAAGTGCAGGTGACACCACAGAAAATACATTTAAAAAAAATTGTGTAATATTTTTAAAGGTCATGGGGCAGTCCTTCTACTGTGGAATGGGTGGGCTTCAAGCTGGTTCAGAATGTATGCAACTCTGGAGATGGAAAGACTGAATTTCAATTGGCATTGTCAGTGAGTTTGCCCGGCACTGCTGTATGGTTTGAACAGTACTGCAGGTTCAACTCATCAGGGACACAACCAAAAAAGGGGACTATATCTAGTTAATAGGTTGGTTCTCACTCTCACAGAGTGGCTAACGCCAAGCCAAAGGACAGAAAAACAAAATTGGCTGGCCACACAAAAGAGACAGCAGAGAGACAGTGCTTATTGCAAAATTAAATTATTTTGGTGGTATAAACTGCCCACATGCTGCTACTACCACAAAGCCACACATACACCTCAGCACTTCAGTCTACACAGGGCCTAATAGGAGATGGAAAAGTCCTGTGTGGGCCAATGTGCCAGGGTGTTTATTATGGACAGGATAGGGTAGTATGAAAATCAGTGTAGTAACTACCCTTCCAGGCAAACGACCAGTGCACTCAAAGAAAGGGTTGAAAGGCTGCTTCCAAATGCTTCAGAAAAAGCTTATTTTGCTAAATAGGCAATGAAGGCTTACAACACATACAAGGGCTATAGGCTAGTAACTACCCTGTCCTAACCAACGTTTGGCATTAGGGTATTTTTAGGGTAATTTAGTGTAGTTTCAAGGTACCTGCAGGTTGTGTTTAGGGTAGGATATTTCAGTACCTGCCGATGCCTACTTGCCAGGTGTGACACATTGGATTCTGAGGGGAAAAAGGGTTTTACGATTCTCTCAGTCGTTATTTTGTCTGATGTAACTGGAATATACCATGACTTTCTTAGCCTGTTGAATGTTCGTAGGGGCAATCAATGTAAACAAGGTGTGAAACACAGAAAATACTATGAGGCATTCTGTATTTCCTGTGGATCCACAAAACACTGTAAATGCATTAACATGCATTTGTCAGTGTTGAATGTTTGCTTGCAGTGCAACAGAACTTTAAAGAGACCCTGGTAATGTTGGGACAACTTTTGAAAAATATGTTTAGACACAATTTAACTTATATTTCACACTTTTTCTGTAATTGTCACCTTTATTTCTTTATTAAAATTATAAAAAAAAAAATACTAAGGTCACTTGCATGGAAACAGGATCTCTGCCCTATTTGCTCTATCTTCTGCAGCTACAATTCTGTTTGACATTCCAATCCATTGCATTGCTGTGGAGGTAATGATAATGTTATAAACAGGGCATTATGATGTCATGTGTAGACAAGCAGCCACAATTAATAAAGTCCATAGGACACTAATTTTGTTTTTATGTCATGTCCCTCAGTAATAAAAAGGGAAAAGAATTGCAAACATATAGTTCTGGCTGAGTTGTACAGAGAGGAAAATCACAGAGCTGTAAAACAGTGGGTTGCAGGTTCGGTTCCCCTCAGAGCTATAGCAATATTGTCTCAGGAAATCTGAGTTACAGTAAACTTGTAGCTGGCACAGTGCTGTGGAAGATGGAGATGCTGGACACCTCACCTTCTGCCATACTGATGAGTTGGGTTCAGGAATGCACCAGTGTCTCTCGGGGGCTGGTGAGGAGGGGGAAGGATTGAGCATCCACCGATGACTCACCTTCTTTTGGGGGGGCAGTGTATACTGCTGTTTGGCTACCATCTAGTGGAGGCTAGATCTCACAGCAGCGGTCAACAAAACTGAAAGCTGGAGATGGACGCTGACTGCATGCACCATCTTCACAGTCTGTGTGTGTACCATTGCATGCCACTGGCTCTGACTTAAGGGGAGTAATAGGCAGAAAATAACCCCTGTCTGCAGGATGGTGCTATGACCCTGCAGGCACCATACAACTACCAGCATCCATGGCACCCATTCACATAGTGAGGTAACAAGTAGATGCAGTACTGTAAGTCCTGGAGGTGTGGTGACAGGGCTGATGGTCAAAAGCAGAAGGGGGCCAACAAGGAGACAGGAGGATAAAGTCCATAAAAAATAAAAAAAAGAAAAAAGAATAGCAAAAATATATGAACAAGAAACTGAATTGTCCTAAAATCCCACATTTTTCAAATTTATCCAGTTGATATCAGGGGCTCTTTAAAGGGAATATAAACAATACTCTCTGTAATTTAAATCGACTGTTGCTGGTGTTTTCAGTACATTACCAATGTGATTTTAGCATATTTGATGCAATTATATTTGCATTCTGCATGCTGAGTGTTTTGTCACATTCTGCTTATTACTTTTAAAGAGACACTCTCCAGACTCCTGTCTATAACTAGAGGAAACCTGTAAAAGTGGGAAACACACACACACACACACACACAGTGTAAGGCTTGATGTTGATCTTCAAAGCCTGGTGGTGATGTCTGTTAACTGGCTAATGGGCAGAAAACTAGTGCGATTGTTGAGGCAGCATCCTTTGAACAATACAAAGTTTATGCCCATCAGCCAGCTGAACACAGTCATCGTCATCCTTCTTAGCGCTGACTTTTGAGTAGCAAGCCTCCTGCATTTCTACATCCATTGGCTTATACTGCACACATCTCCTCAGCCCCGTATACTGCCTGAGTACCATTAGTATATGCACATAAGCAAACATAAAAAGCAAGGGAACAATAATCAGAAAACTTAAAAACAAAACTGCAAAATCAAAATTAGAATTTTTAAACTACCAGGTAATGCAAATATCTGGGAAGTGATGAACACCTTCTGGTTAATTAGAATAGGTGATTTAAGGGCTTCTTTGTGACCAACCCAAAGTGGAGACAAATGTTGATGATCCACCAACTGTGAGATAAATGATTTATGTTTTGTAAATTGTTTGTTGTTGCCACTTGGTCCTAGTACAACAAGATGCACAAAATAGGTGATTTGGAGGGGCCGCATAACTAGTTTCGTGCAAGGATTTTCTGTAAATCTTTGTTGGTCCAATAAAAGGTATGAAATCATCTTATCTTTCTTTAGAATGCTTCAGTGTGTAAAATAAATCATTCATCTGCAAGGTCTGTTTCTCTCTCACCTGTCTTGTATAAATATATTACAGTACAGTAGTGCTGCTATTAACAGGGCACTTCTATGTTAAACCCCGATATTTGGACATTAATAATGTGACCATCCATCCATGGATGGACTAGCCTGGCATGTGGCATGCACATACTCAGTGCCATGATTTCTGGCTTTTGTACAGTAAATTTGCTAGTGGGCAGATCAGTGGTTGAAAATACATACATAAAATATGTTTTTCAAGTCTTTTAACTCAAAGATAGCATGAACATGGTTGTGATTGGAACCTGAAACTGTCAGGTTCACTAATAAAAGTTTGAATTTTAAATTATTAAAAAAATTACAGTAAATGTCATTTTCGCACATGCACAGTTCATTTTTTTTCCACAAATGTTTCATAATTGGAATTTTGCAAAACTGACATCTTTTGTGAGTCTGAAACCACTTTCTTGGGATGACTCATTGTTTCATGAGCCTTAGCTGTCATAAAATTGGGAAATATGAGAGTAACCTTTGCACATATAAAAACAAGAAAATACATTGTAAGGAATGCCTGAAATTTACTGTAAGTTGTGTGCACGTTAACTTGGCTAATAATTGAGGGGACCCTAACAGCTCATAGAGGCAGCTGTTTTGTTTAGAATTGCTCTGCTAATAATGTTGATATCTGTGCCTAGCCCCATTGATTGTAAGGGTTCCTATGTCAATGTATCAGCAACAAATGTTAGAATTTGCAACTTCTAATTGGTATCCCTCCTAAGTAGTTGCTATGGAAAACCCTCATACATTCTATGATAATTACCAGTCTTAGTCTTAGTTGAGTATTATTTCTTCAAATTGTGTAATGCTGTATATTAAACAATATGTATAAAAATAAATTTTAAAAAAGAAAATTTGTTGGAAGTTAAGCCTAAAAAACGTGTGCAGTCAACAGTCTGGGGTGTAAAGTTAATTCCTCAAGTTTGTCAAAAAACACAAATACTTTTAAAAATATTCATGAAATTATGCTGAAGTGTGTCCCAAAAACAGGCCCTGCTTTTGTTACTTATGAGTATGCTTTTGTGACCCGCAAAAACCCTCTGATGAAATACCTCACTTTTAGGAAACAGTTTAAAAATAAGAAAAATCTAGATAGTTTTGTAGTGCCTTGTCTGCCAACATGCAGATGTGGGCCACTTGAGAAGCAAGCTATGGGTCTGGCACAGTACGAGTCATTATGCATTTGTTTCAAGAGTGACCCAAGGCAACTTCCGAAATAAGCTACAGGTCTGGTGTAGTGAGCATCACTGTGCAGTGTTCATCATGGGGTGTAAGAAAGGCCAAAGCTAAAGGTGTTGATTATTAAATATGTTTTTCAAGAAGCAAGAAAATACATTTTTAAAAAGAACCTACATTAATGTATCTACTTGAGTTTAGGCATAAAGTGTGCAAAATAGGGAAATGAAATATTTAGAATAAAAAGTCTCTGAAACCTTGGTAAATCAGTGTTGTGGTTTTCCTCAGGGTCTGAATGATAATAGGACCGAGTGTTGACATTACCCTAGTAGTGATACTGTCTTGTAAGACAAAGTAAAGTGGTACTATATATATATAGAATAAATGGTGGGTAATGGTGGTATATAAGGAAATATACCCATAAAGGGGGCTAATTAGATAATAAGGTCACAAGCCAAAAAGTAGCCCCTGAGGTGGATATAATATCGAATAATACATGGGGAAGTGTGTATAATGAGGATTTTATGCACACCTGAGGTGCGTTATCTGGGGGTATTGGAATCGCTTAATAGCTTTAAAAACAGCCGATCGTGGAACCTTTCGTGGACTTTTGGAAGTATCCTTCCAAAAGTCCAGTGGAGCTTAAAACCCTCCACCACAATCGTCCGCTGTGGAATAACAGCCTCATTATTTCAACTGTTACGTCCGCATTCCATGGCATGAACTGCACATGCACGCGACTCACCCGCATGCGCAGTTCTGCTGGTGCCATCATGTTGTGAATGGCAAAATGCCATTCACCACAACTGCGCATGCGCAAGTATCATGCATGCGCAGTTGTGTCACTGCTGCCAGCTCTGCAGCATTTTGTGCCTCCCAACACTCATGTGGCACACTGGGAGCCCACCCAGTGTGCCTAACTTTTTTTCTCCCACCCCCGCCGACATTGGGGTGCCCAATCCCCATGTCAGCATCCTGTACATCCATCTCATATGGCACACTGGGAACCCACCCAGTGGTGTGCCCAAATGTTTTTCAGTTTCTGTATAAAGAAAACAGTCCTCGTCATCGCCCACTGGTTTTTTTTTCTGTATAAAAAGAAACGGTCCCTTGTCGTTGCTCCAGTCCCCTCCCCATCCCCACCTTCCACTGAGCACCCACCTCCCCACCCCCAATCCCATACTTACCTCCGGAGGTTGGCACCATCTTCTTCTCTGGACCAGGACACATCTGCACTCTTCAATGCCAAGCCGCGAACTGAAGAATCTAAGGTAAGCGTGCTACAATGCCATTCAATGGGTTTTTCAACTTATGCTAATAAATTAGCCATTTTTTGGAATTTTTGCTCCAAATTTTCAACATGGGGTTCTTGAAAACCATCACTGTCATTTTGTTACTTGGTCACAAAAGATGATTTTGCGGTCACTGGGTGGAATCACCTTTCGGGACTGATTCACAAAATGACAGTGCCAGTGTTCATGAGGTGGGGTCCCAAAAAGCCCATGTTGCAAATTTGGTAAAAAAGTTCTAAAAAACGACTACGTTACGAGCATGCATTGTACAGTTTCTACGCATGCTCCTAACTTCAAAATTTTTTTATATTTTCACTCCACATTGCCATTTTTGCACACCTCCTTCAAAACAGTACAACTGTCATTTTCCACAACCTGCCCAAAACATGTTTTCACACCTGTGGCACAGAATAGTGTATTCGCTCTGCCAAATCACGTTTCGGGACAAGTGAACAAAATGACACTGGCACTCTTCATGAGGAGGGGTCCCAAAAAGGCCATGTTAAAAATTTGCTGCATCACCTCTAAACAGTGGCCAAGTTACACATGGGCATTGAATAATTTCTACGCACATGTATAATGTGTAACTTTGGTCACGTGGTGGCTCTTCACAGCCCTATCGGCTCTGGCTAGAGTGTGTTGTATTAGTAACTGTTTAACTTCACTTTTCAGAACATTTTTAATATTAGTACTGTTTAACTTCACTTTTTAGAACATTTTTGACATTTCTTAACATATTTTTCCCATTTGGAACAGTGTCACATATCCCTGTTTCCCCACGCTCAGCTGCAGTAAATCGTAACTAGTGGAAGTCAATGAGTAGTAAAGAACAGCATTTCTCAATCACTGAAACCAGTTGACAAGCATAAATTGACTGAACTTACCAGTCGACAGAAAAGCCAGTCAAAAGGCTTGAAAGAAAAGGGTGCCTAAAATTAGAATTTGGGAGCCCTGTTTATTGTGCAGGCTACTGGATTCTCACAGCAGATTGCTGCTGTAGCTTCACAGAGACTCAGGGTCTGAAAGCAGCAGTACATTAACTGTTTGCTGCACACCAGAGCTTCATTGAGTGAGTTTTCTGTTGTTTTTGGTTTTTTTGCTGCTGGGAAAGTCAGAGACCCACTCCTAATCAGTTATAAAACTGTGCCCTGTTTTTTTTTATTTGGAATGATGAGAACTCAGTCATTCATGCTGGCAGTTTCTGTGAGGGAGCACGAGTGAATGGCCAGCGCTAGGACAGACCTTGGCACAGGTGCTTGGCTAGAGTGAGAGGTATTTTTAGAATTTTTAAGAAAGATGGTTAATGGAACTCCGTTATTCACACATAGAAACATAGAATTTGACGGCAGATAAGGACCGCTTGGCCCACCCAGTCTGCCCATTTCCCTACCTGATGGATAAGCTGCAGATCCTAGTTAACCAGCAGCCTACTTCTTCCTACCCCCACCCCCTAGAATTGCCTTATGACTGTCCCATGCATGCTTGAATTCCACCACTGTTTTTGACTCCACAACCTCCTCTGGAAGGCTGTTCCATACATCCACAACCCTCTCTGTGAAAAAATACTTCCTTAAATTACCTCTGAGCCGCCCCCCTTCTATCTTCAAATTGTGCCCCCTTGTTCTTGCACACCTCTTTTTTTGAAAGATGCTACCCTCTTGGACTTTGTTGATTCCCTTGAGGTGCTTGAAAGTTTCTATCATGTCCCCCTTCTCCCTCCTTTCCCACATGTGAATAACGGAGTTTGTGAGGTTTTGCCAGTGATTGATTATTGGCATTAACAAGTAAGTGTTTTCTGAGTATACCAGATTTGCCCAGAATTTATTTTTTCAATACATAAGCATGGTTTCATTTGGTACCTTAAACTTGGTGTTGGCTCCTTTTTGTGGATTTGTTTGGGGTTGGGGCCATTTTTCTTGTTTCTTGTCATCTGTTTGGTTTCATTTGTTTCAGTAGTGTAGTGGCATTTTGAGTATGGGCACTCTTTTGTCCCTTAGGCTTTTCAATGATGCAGGGTGCCCCAGTTTAAGGGCATGTGATTGTGGCCATTACTCCCTTATTTCATTGGTGGCAAGTGGTATGAGGCCTGATGTTGCAGTCAGGAAAAGGTATCTGCACGTGTGTGGCTTGTTCAGTGGGTCCTGGTGGAGTATGCAGTCAGAAGTGTGTTGTAAGGAGGAGCTGCAGTTGTAAGCAGTGTGTCAGCAGCATGATGTGGATGGAGTCATCTGGAGGGTCTGACTGCTGCATTCTGGATTGCATGGGGTCTGAGTGCTGTGGAGCATTGAGGGACATTGCTGTTTGCTGGGAGACGGCACCATCTAGAGTGTGGAGAAACTGGTTGTTGCATTGTGGTTTGCATGGCATCTAAGTGCTGCCGAGCATTAAGAGAGACTAGCTGTTTTGTGGCAGGCTGGGTGATTTCTTGTAGTATGGTAGGTTTTCCTATTGCCTTATTTTAGACTTTTTCCAGGGTTCAGGTGGTGCATTTATTTGTCCTGTAGATGTTTTTTTTTCCAGGTTTGGGAATCATTTTAGGTGTGTTAATGAGGGAGGGACATTTTAATTGGTTTGGTCTGTTTGTTTATTGATACGTTCATTGGTTTACTTGCTCAAGAAGTTGTTTTGGTGGTGGTTTTATAGGTCTATGGGTGTTTGTTTCCCACTGCATGCAGGATGCTGTGTACAGTTGTACAGCCTCATTTGGGAAGTTTGTAACTTTAATTGGTTTGAATGCAGCTTTATTTGGTGAGGTATACTGGGAAAACATGAGTGTGGCTCTTATGGGGAAAAATCCAAGAGCATGTTAGGCCACGGGAAGGTAATATTTCACGAGTATAGGGACTTTGCTATCAGATGTTTTATATATTACAAAAGGATGGACACAAAATAGATTGTTTAGAAGTTTTGTCATAGTTGTATTGTAGTAAGGTGGTTATTAGACATGTTAAGAGTGTTGTAATAAGGTGATTAATACACATGTCAATTGTGCTTGTAATAATTTGAGAATAAGTTGTTTGTTACATTGCATATGTATGTGTGCGAAAAGATGGCCACCTAGTTGGTCATGCTAACTGTTTAGAACTCCTCTGCTAAACTCAAAACCTGATAGAAAACCTGTTTAAAAATGGGTTATTTTTTTGGAGAATCCATTTAGCAAAGTAATTTGAAGGTATTCTTGTCATATATGTTTAATTTCAGCCTTTTTGTAGTTTGTTTTATAGAGTAGTGAGTAGTAGGTTAGAGTGAGGGTCCAACTGTAGTTAGGGTCCTGAGCACGTTAGGGAGAACAGCCTTTGTTATTCCTTAGTTAGTTAAAATCCCCTTATGCAGTTTGCAGTGCTGTCCTGTCTATTATTTTCATTCTTTGTTGCTGATAGTAATCATCTGGAAATAACACCACTGTCATGGTACATTGGTACTTACTGTGTGGTAGTGATGGAGTCACGGAGTTAAGGAGGGGGTAAGTCAAGGGCCTGCTAAACCTGCCAGTGGTACCAGGTGTTGGACCTGGAAGAACTGAAGTAGTGTGATGAGGTGAGTGGGGCTGGGTCTATGTGGGACAGTGACTCATCCGCCCAGACCAGCCTGCTCTGTGTGGAGAGGCTCAGTGGTATGTGGCTGCAGTGCGAGAGGCACGGCTGGTGCCCCGAAGCCTATATTCAAAACTAGGTGCCAACTGCATGCAGGTAGTTGGAGTATATGCTAGGTTATTGCAGCCACTGTGCATATCCATTTTCCATGGACCAAGTGATTTTGAGAGGTACTAGTTTCCTTCCCTCCCTCCAGGAACTCTTGTCTTTGCAAGGACTAGTTCATATAAATTTCAAATTGTCAATTTGTCTGTTATGATGTTTCTTGTATAAACCCCTGTACCACTATGTAATCACAATGTCTGTACTCTCCCGGGTCGTTCCTGAAAATAGGCATATTACTTGTCTAGTGTACTTACCCGGTAACCAAAAGCTAAATAAATAAAGACTGAGAATTCCATTCTGAAGAGACTGCTGTGGGTGTTGAGAAAACCCTTGGGTTTAGTTTCTTATTTCTGCTTTACTGTTTGCTCTAGGTAGCACTGGGAGGGCTACTCCAGAGTATTACTGCCATATATCCTGCATTTTTTCATTCTCTGGTGAGAGCAGAGGCTAGGACTTCATATATTGCAATAATTACTTGGGCACTGTCTTTTGAAACATCCATGAATCACTTGCATCCTAAACTAACAAAATTTTGTGGATTCTCCTGTTTAATCTTATTTTCAGTTGTGGTTTATTGGGTGGGGTGGGATTTGTGTGAGTGGCTAGCATAGTGTTGAATGTTGGAATATGTGTGTAGACATTTTTAGTGTATTAGATTTAGTGTGTATGAGTGAGAGAGTTGTGTGTTTGGGTTAATAATGGGTTGTCTGAGGCTTATGACTGTGTTGTGTGGAAGGACTTTTAGTTAGTGGCAGCATATATCTAGGGTTTCAGGTCCCCAGGCTTAGTTACTCACCATCCCAGTTGTTTGATCTTGGCCACTTTGACCCCCTCTGCCAGTGGTGGCATATAGGCGCTACAGGGCATTGGGCACTGTAAGGATACAGGGTGGTAGGTAGTGGGGTGCAGGGAGTACTGACAGGGGGCACTTTAGGGCTGGTGAGGACCAGAAGATGCCCAGGGGCAAAATGGGTCCAAGAGAAAGGCCATACGTGGTTAGTTCCCATACCCAGAGCTCTTGCTACACCAAGTGAGCAGGTAGCTAATAGGTCAGCAGCCTTCATTCATCCCCTGCGGGCAGTTCTTTGTAATGCCGGATCAATGAGGAACAAATCTACCATAATAGCAGATTAAATTTCTTGTTCTTCACTTCATCTGGCTTGCATCATGGCTAAGTGATGATGCTGGTCTTGGAAGCAATGGTCCCAGCTGCATTCTCCATGTTTCACTGTCTGCGTTCATTGGGGGGGTAGCCATTTGCTATAGATCCATGTTGAACTTTACTGTGCACACAGTAGAGGAAACTGTTGTTTAAATCCCTGGCCATGCATGGGGGTCCAGTTGCAGGCTGCAGGATCCTTCTCATGTACCAGCCTCCACGATCAACTCAAGTTTAGTTTATTTAACACATTGCAGCCAACACCCAAAGAATGGGGCAGCTGAAGTTTTATACAACAAACAATCACAAGAATACACAACTTTTTTAAAAATAATCCTTACAATCAAGTAAATAAAAAAGGAAATCATACCACATAATGTGTCACAAATAAATAATATTAACAATCATTTAAAAATCTCATAAAAAATTGTCTGATATTTTGTTGTTCTACGCAATGGTTTTCACCATCTAACCTGCTTTCTTAATCCATAAGCTGCTACCTTTCTAGGTGGTATGCAATTTGTGTTGGGGTTTGCAAATTTCATAAAACAGTTTGTTTGACATTTCTATTCTTCTCTCATCCAGCCGTACCAATTTGCAAATTTTCAGTGCGTCTTTATGTGACATTTCGCTGCCAAAATAATCCGCAAGGCTCTCTTCTGAATTCTCTCAATCTATTCACTTTCAGCCTTAGTTAACCTTGCATCTGATACTGTTGCCCCGTACTCCAAGATGGGATGCACAACAGTACAAAAGAAATACACTAAATCCTCGTGGCTCACACCTGCTGTCTTTAACATTGTCAAAATGTACACTCTGGAATTTCCTTTCTTAATCATCTCCACCACTTGTTCTTTACATCCAAAATTGTTTTGAATTATTAGTCCTAACAATTTAACACTCTCTACCACCTCCACAGTAGTACCACCAAACATAAGAGGAGGTAACTTTACTTTATTCATTTTTTCAAATCTGAATCATGAACAGTGGCAATATCAGTTTGTTAGCCGAAAGCTGCTTTTGCACAGCAACTACGGCATTTCTCACCACAGGTGCAAAAACACATTCTGAACAGGATGTGAAAGATGACAGCTGTACTGTTCATGGGGAGGTGTAAAAAATGGCAATGTTGAAAATCTGCAGTGAAAATATTAAAAAACTGGTGAAGACATGAGCGCAGTATAGAAACCTGTAACATGCACCGTAATGTAATTAGTTTGGGAATTGTTTACAGCAGATTGTCAACACAGGCATTTTGGAACTTCCAGTCATGAACAGTGTCACTGTGATTTTCTTTATCTGTCCTGAACAATGATTTCCCACAGCGACCACGCATTTCTGTGCTGAAAGTGTGAAAACACATTTCGCCATGTTGTGAAAAATGACAGCTGTACTGTTCATAAGGAAGTGTGGAAAATGCCACTGGTGAAAATCTGGACTGAAAATATTACAAATTCGTGAACTTATGAGGTGCGTGGAAACTGCCAATGCTCACTGTAACACAGTCATTTTAGGAATTTTTCACTAAATTTTCAAAATAGCCATTTTAAGACCTCTGCTCATGAACAGTGTCACTGTGATTTTCTTAATGTGTCCCATACATTGATTTCAAGACACCAACCGCGCCATTGGCTGCCATAGGGCGGAAACATGTTTTGGGCAAGATGTGAAAAATGACATCTGTACTGCTCATAAGGAGGTGTGGTAAAATGGCAATGTTGAAAATCTGGAGTGAAAATATTGAAAATTTGTGAACTTATGAGCGTGTGTAGGATCAGCGCAACAAACGCTTGTAAAACAGTCATTTTTGGGAGTTCTTTCACCTAATTTTTAACATAGCCATTTTAACACTTCTGCTCATAACAGTGTGACTGTGATTTTCTTAATGTGTCCCATACATTGAGTTCGCACACCGACTTTGTCATTGTGCGCTACATGCTCGGAAACACATTTTGGGTGAGAAATGACAGCTGTACTGCTCATAAGGAGGTGTGGTAAAATGGCAATGTTGAAAATCTGAAGTGAAAATATTGAAAATTCACGAACTTACGAGCGTGCATAGGAACAGCGCAACGCATGCTCGTAAAATAGTCATTTTTAAGAATTTTTTCACCCAATTTTTAACATAGCCATTTTAACACCTCTGCTCATGAACAGTGTGACTGTGATTTTCTTAATGTGTCCCGAACATTGATTTTGCACACCGACTGCGCCATTGTGTGCTACATGTGCAGAAACACATTTTGGGTGAGATGTGAAAAATGACAGCTGTACTACTCATAAGGAAGTGTGGTAAAATGGCAATGTTGAAAATCCAAAGTGAAAATATTGAAAATTCGCGAACCTACGAGCGTGCATAGGAACAGCGCAACGCATGCTCATAAAACAGTCATTTTTAGGAATTTTTTCACCAAATTTTCAACATAGACTTTTTTGAGAGCCCACCTTATGAACACTGGCACTGTCATTTCGTTAATCGGTCCCGAACAGTGATTTTGCGCAGTGACCCCGAAATCACCCTTCGGGCCTGATTAACGCCATGACAGTTACAGAATTCATGAGGAGGGGTCCTAAAAACCCCATATTGAAAATTTGGTGTCAAAATTCCAAAAAATGCCTGAGATATGCGGCAAAGTTGAAAAAACCCTATTCATTACGTTATACAGCTTACTGGCATTTCCTCAGTTCACGGTCGGCTTTGAAGAGTGCAGATGTGTTCCTGGTCCACTGAAGATCATCGCTGAGCTCAGAGGTAAGTATGGGGTGAGGTGGGGGTGTAGGGAGGCAGGGTGTGCAGTGGGTGCTGGCGGGTGGGAGAAGGGGTGAAGACAGCAGCGAGGGAAATTTTTTTTCTTTCAGGTTTTTTTTTTTATTTGGACTATGTGGGACATTTGCCACGCTGGGGTGGGCTGCCAGCGTGGCAGCTGGAAGGCTGTTGGGGTGGCAGTGGAGCCGATGGGGGATTGGGCACCCCCGTCGGCCATAGGACCTGTTGCCACGCTGGGGTGGGCTCCCAGCGTGGCACCCGATAGTCTGGGGGGAACAGTAGAGCCGACGGGATTGGGCACCCCATCAGCCATACAGACTGCAGGGGGGACAGTAGAGCTGATGGGGATTGGCACCCCGCCAGTCATACAGTGTGCGGGGAAGTAGGGAGCGCATGAGCATGCAATGTGCGCGCAAGGCGTGTGTGGGGAGGGGGACAGTTCTCACCAAGCGGTGCTCTCCCTTTCAACTGTATGGCACTGCATTTTGGATCGTCACACTATGTTTCTTACGCATGCATGCAAGCAAACATAAAAATGACGAAGCATTCAGGAATGAAACTTACAGGTTTGTGAGATGTTATGGAGGAACAGGTCCTTTAGGGGTTTGGTTAGAAACTGTTATTTAGTTTCAAGTTAATTTTGATAAATTGATAACATGTTTGTTTGCCGAAAATAATAGCTGAAGAAAAGCATTGATGTTTTTCATGCTAATCTGTATGGACAAATAAGGTAAATATTTTTACTTTTTAAATACCTAAAAGTTAAGGTTGAAACATTAGTGTTTGTGAGGGAGGGTAAGTCCAAGAAGCACAATGTGTTTAATTAATCACAAATGAGTTATCTTTAATTAACACAGGAATCCTTTATAAATTTTAGAAAATCGACTTGCAGGCTGAATATTTTGAACAGGTATTCAAAATATTCATGCTGCAAAACAGTTTTCAAAATGTTTGTGAGGCACTAAAAAAGTACTTCTTAAAATCTTCGTGCTGCGTGATGGTTTTGAAAATCTACGTGATGCACAACAGCAAACTGTATGCATTGCATGATGTTTTATTACTAAATGTTTGCACCGAAATCTTTCATGAAGGTTTTATAAGTCTACACGCTGTGCATTCATCTTTCAAACCTATGTGCTGTGTGGTGGTTTTCAAAATCTACATGGTATGCAAAACAAGTTCTAAGTACTTTCACAATGATTCTGAAAACCTACCCACTTACAACCTACATGAAGGTTTTTACAGTGTTAAAGTCCCACACAAACAGCATGAAATACATTTTTAAATACTTAAATGTTAAGAAGGATACTTTATTGTTTGGTAGGGATGGTATAACTAGACAAACAATTATTTTTTAATGTAATTAGATATTAACACAAAACATTTGTAAAGAAATACTTTATGAAGGTTTTGAACATCTATATGCTGCATGAAGATTTTCAACATAACTATTGTGAATGTTTTAAGTCCTACATGAACTAAATGTTTAAAGCTGGAAAACAAGAAAATGCTCAACAATATGAGGGAGCAAGAAAAACCATTACATGCATTTTGTACTACAGTTAGTCATATTTGAATAAAACAGTAAGAAAGTTATATATTGTCTCTTTCTTTGTGCACGGCCAACAAGTCCTGAACAAAGAAAGTTAGGGCACCTGCATCCTGCTTTTCATCGGGTTTCAAAAGCTGCACAAAGTACTGTGTTAATAGTCACTTCCTGCTTTGCACAGGGTCTCAAAGTACATGCACATGGTAAGTTAGCACTGCACTTTTTTTTAAAAAAGTAAGGAAATTCATGGCAAAAATATACATCAGTGCTAACTATGGTTGCTACCACAAAATGCCCAAACCCTATAAAGGTTGGAAATGTCCAATTTGGGTTGTTACCCCAATACTCACATTGTCTGGATATGTGCTATTAGGCTTGTCAACCCAATGCCCACAAAGTTAGGAAATGTGCTTTTGGGCTTGTGATGCCAAACTCCTTCAAACAACATGCAGTCTTGCTGTATTCTGACTATTGTAGTTAGTCCCAGCACTCAAACTGCCCCGGAGAGTAGAGGGTTAATTTCTATGCAGAGCATAGAACGTTGAGCTCGAGCTCGGTTCAAACCTCTGTCTGCTGCACTTTGAAGCGCAACTGTCAGATTCTTTACTCCGCCTAACTGAACAGCCACTCCGGAGATTTTTCCTTTGTTCATGGTTCGAAAGTTGGTTAAAGTTCTTGGTTTTACCAATTATTTTTCGTAATTTTCGATTCAGATATCTGTCTGTGGTACAGTAAGTACTAGTAGTGAACTAGACATAGTAAACTTGTGGAAATTGTAAAAACTGATTTTTTGACTGGTTTGGCTGAACCGGCCATTAGTGATTTATATATTTTGTCTTTGTTTTTAAACTAAGAGTATGGTTACTGGTCCTTATCGGTTTAAAAAAACCTGCATTTTCTTGTGGCTTTTTCCAATACCCGTGACACGGTTAGAAACTGATAAGGGTGTCTTGCCTGGTTGTTTGCCATAAAAAGGGTAAGTTTGTGGTTAGGATGGCTACATCTGAGAAACCCAAAAGAAAACCTGGACCCACTCGGTTTCAGCACTGCAGTGTGTGTGGGGAAGTCTTTGCTAAGGCTGACCCCTACGCCACCTGTGTTTATTGTCTGGGGTTTGACCACCTCAATTCAGACTGCCAAATCTGTAAAGATTTCCCTAAGTCTGCCCTGGAAAAAAGATTAGGTAGGCTCAGGGATGAGGAGGCCGTGAAGTCCGCTGACCTGGGTGGCCAGCCCGGTTTGGTTCTGACCGAACCTGAGGGAGTGCCCTCTGACCAGGGCGATACTTTTTGGGCAAGAGAAGAGCCGATCCTGAGGGATCGGTTCCTACAAAAGGAAAAAGATAACAAAAATCGGCCGGTTCAGATCCAGAGACCCCATTTTCCAACCGCCGAAGATATTGCCAGTGTGATAAGGATTGTAGAATTGCTTTGCCCGGTTCCGTCTGATCTGGCGCCTTCTGGCAGGCGCCCGGTTCAGTTGGTTCCTCTAGTTCAAGATTATGCCACCTGAAGATTTCTATGAACCGGATTTGGAGGGGGATGAAGATTATTATGATAATGATGATGACGATGGTGTGGGAGGTCTGGTTGAGCCCGTTGGACCGGACATGTCCCCAGACAGGCCTTCTGGTGTTTCCCCTCCTAGGCTTTCTGAGTCCCCTTCCCACTACATGTTTTACAGGAAAGTGGAAGAAACCCTCCAGCTCTCTGTGGAAGAAGCTGTAGAGGAACCTGATTATGTGGAGATAATGGACATCCCGGAGTCCACGAGACTGTCTATTCCCCTTCATAAGTCTTTTGGGAAACAGACACAAAAGAGTTTAAAAACTCCAAATTCTGTACCTCCTGTCGACAGAAGGATGGACAAAAGGTACACCTTATCAGGTTCAGGTACAGAGTACTTGTATCAACAATGCAGCCATGTTGGGGTTGTGCAGGCTACAGCCTGTGATAAGGCTAATATACCCTTGGCTTCACATCCCCCAGATAAAGATTCTAGGAAGCTGGATGCCATGGCAAACAAACAGTACATGGCATCTGCCTTGGGACTCAGGCAGGCTAAATATATGGCCTCTGCAGCCAGGTACCAGAAGTCCAGGTGGGACACTGTACTGGCACTGGCTAAGCAGACTTCCCCCCAGCTAGCCTCGGAGCTGGAGGGGGTGGCTACTGTTGGGATTGAGGCATCTAATGTACAGTTCCATGCTGCTGTGGACTCCAATGATGTGTTATGTAGAGTCATGGCTACATCTGTGGCTCTTCGAAGAATGGCTTGGCTCAGATGTACTAGCCTCTCACAGGACACCCAGGCTAAGGCCATAGATTTCCCTGTGGTGGGTAATTCTCTGTTTGGGGAGCAGACAGATAATTACATGAAAAAGATGGATAAGTATAGGACCACCTATAGGAGTGCACAGGCCAAGGAAAGGCAGGCAACTCCTCAAAGGCAGCAGGCTAGGAGCAGGGGCAGGCCTTTTCATAGGCCTTTCTACCAAGCACAGACCTCGTCTCCCTTTCCTCAGAGGGGGTTCTTCTGAGGGAGAGGCAGAAGGGGGATGAGCAGGGCTGCATCCATCCCTCAACCTAAGGCTCCTGCCAAGCAGACACCCTGATGTGTCAGCCCAGGTCGACTCCCCCATTCCTGTAGGAGGCAGGCTGGCTTACTTCATCCAGGACTGGATGTCTGTTACCTCAGACAAGTGGGTCCTGGAGGTGGTAAGCCAGGGGCTGGTTCTCAGCTTCAAGAAATTTACAAAGCTGAGGGCCAGATCTTTTCCACCTGCAAGCTTCTCTGAAACCATTGCCCTAAAGGCAGAGGTTTCATCTCTACTGGCTCTAAAGGCTGTAGAGAGAATCCCTACATTGCACAGGGCCAAAAGTCTGTACTGCAGGTACTTTCTTACCTCAAAAAAGACAGGGGAGTGGCGACCCATCCTAGACTTAAGATACCTGAGCAAACATCTTTTAAAACCAAAATTCAAAATGGTGACTCTGGGAATAATCTTTCCCTCTCTAATGCCAGGTGACTGGCTAGCCTCTTTGGACTTAAAAGATGCCTACTTTCAGATTCCCATCAAGTGCTCCCACAGAAAGTACCTCAGGTTCGAATTGCCTTCAGGCCATTATCAGTTCAAAGCTATGCCCTTCAGCCTGACATCAGCTCCAAGGGTATTCATGAAATGCTTGGCAGTAGTAGTAGCCTTTTTAAGAAGGAAAATAATCCTCACATTTCCATACCTGGATGACTGGCTCATTGTGGGTCAGTCCCCAGACCAAGTCAAGTCAGACCTTCAAGTGACTCAGCAAGTGCTCACTTCCCTAGGATTCCTTCTCAGTCTTCCCAAGTCAGTTCTCGATTCTGTACAACTCCTCACCTCCATAGAGGCAGAGTTGGATACAGTCAAAGCAAGAGCTTTTCTTCCCCTTGAAAGGGCAAGGGTTATTGTAGAGCTGGCTTCTTCATTCCACCTTCTGGTCTCTCGGCCAGCAAGGCACTTCCTTCAGCTTCTGGGCCACCTGGCAGCTTCTACAGCAGTGGTCCAAGGGGCCAGATTTCAGGTGAGGGACATTCAGCTTCACGTGAGGGCCTTTTGGTCTCAGAAGAAAGATTCTCTAACCAAACTAGTTCCAGTGACCCAGACTCTGATCCAGGCTCTCCAGTGGTGGCAGGATCAGGGCAACCTCAGGCAAGGAGTCCCATTCATCACTCAATCTCACTCTGTGGTTCTAACCATGGATGCTTCTCTATTGGGGTGGGGAGCCCATCTGGGGGCTCTCACAGCCCAGGGACTGTGGTCCCCTCATGAATCCCTTCTTCATATCAGTCTCTTGGAACTTGGGACAGTCTTTCTGGTCCTGCAAGCTTTCTCTCAGTCAGTGCAGAACAAGGTGGTTCAGGTCAGGACAGACAATACCACCACCATGTGGTACATCAATAAGCAGGGAGGCACTCAATCCATGGCCTTGTGCACTGAAACCATGAAATTGTGGTCCCTAGCTTATTCTCTGCAGACCTCTCTGATAGCAGTCCACCTTCCAGGGAAGGACAATGTGCTAGCAGATGCATTGAGCAGGATCTCCCAGGGCCATCACGAATGGTCCCTGGACCCTCTGGTGTTGAAAGTGATTTTTTCAAGGTGGGGCACTCCAGAAATAGATCTCTTTGCAGCCCCAGACAATCACCAACTTCCTCTGTTTTGTTGCAGACCCCCAGTCTTGGGTTCAGTCCCTCTGGATGCTCTGATTTTGAACTGGGAAGGGAAATTTCTATATCGTTCCTCCTTTCCTCTACTGTTCAAGGTTCTGGTCAAGGTAAGGTCACAACCTTGCAAAGTGATTCTGATTGCTTTCAGACTGGGCCAGGCAGCCTTGGTACCCCGTTGCTGTCCCTAGCAGTCCATCTTCTCCTGTCTCTTCCCAGGAATTACAACCTGTTATCCTCCTCTCAGGGAGGATTTGGTACCCAATCTTCAGTCTCTCAATCTCATGGCATGGCTCTTGAAGAATTAGAGTATGCAGATTTGCATCTATCCAGAGGGTTCTGGATATTCACAAAGCCTCTCGAAAGCCTGCCACGAGAAAAACTTACAACTCCAAATGAAAAAGATTCAGCATTTGGTGTTCCAAGAAGCATATATTCCCAGACACTGCTGAATTGTCTACAGTTCTAAATTATATGGTTCATCTTAATGGCCTAGGCCTCAGACCAGCTACTCTCAAAGTGCATTTGTCAGCTGTTTCTGCTTTTCTGTCAGCAGGAAAGCCTTCCTCACTGTCATCTCACCCTGTATTCTGTAAATTTTTCAAGGGATTGCTTCATTTATTTACTTATTTGCTTTTGTTAACCAGGTAAGCACACTAGACAACAACGTGCCTATTTTCAGGAGCGCACTCGATCATACCAATCCTCCCTTTAGGGATCCTACCCCTGCTTGGGATCTTAATGTTTGCATTGTTCAGCTTATGCAACTCTCTTTTGAGCCTTTGTTTTCAGCAGAGCTTAAGTACTTGACTTGGAAAACTGTGTTCCTGGTAGCTGTTAACTCTGCCAGGTGCATCAGTGAATTGCAAGCTCTGTCAGTTGAGCCTGATTTTGTCTCATTCCATAGAGATAAGGTGGTCCTTAGAACTAATAGGAGGCTTCTACCGAAAGTGGTTTCAGATTTTCATCTGAACCAATCTATGTCTCTCCCTGTGTTCTTCACTGATCATTCATCTTCAGGAGAAAGAAGTTTACACAGTTTGGATGTTAAAAGAGCCCTTAGTTACTACATTGAGCGTACTAAGACTCACAGGTTTGACTCCCTTCAGTTGTTTCTCGCTTATGGGGAAGTGCGTAAGGGCAAACGTGCCACTAAGAGAACTATTGCCAGGTGGATTGTCTCTTGTATTCAGTTCTGCTATGAGTAGCTAGGTAAAATACCTCCCTCAGGCCTGAGGGCTCATTCGACTAGAGGTATAGCTGCTTCCCTGGCTGCGGCCAGGGATATTTCTTTGCTAGAGATATGTAAAGCAGCCACCTGGAAAACAGTCCATACATTTACCAAGCATTACTCCCTGGACATCCAGGCTAGGAGTGATGCTCGGTTTGGTACAGCAGTACTGCAGAGCCTATTCCCAAGGTAGGTTCAATTCCCTCCTCCATGGATGTACTGCTTGGTAGTCTGCAATAGTCAGAATACAGCAAGAATTCATGTTGTTTGAAGAAAAAATTACTCACCTTAGTAATTATGTTTCTTCTAATGGAGTCTTGCTGTATTCTGACCTCCCTTCCTACCTCCCCTATCAGAACCTGTCTTTGGGAAGTGGGCTGGCAGGTGCAGTGTTGCACTCTAGGGGTGCATTTTGGTGCTCCCTCCTTTTAGAGAGGGGGAGTGAGTTATATTATTAATTTAACAGTCTTAAGTTGTTCACTACCTGGTTTTTGATTTTGGATTTCTTGACTTGAGTCTTTTGGGGATCCAAAATATTTGGTTTCCATTTGGCTAGTAAAAATTTTACAATTTCCACGTAGTAGTTAGTTAGTATTAGCTCATAAGAATCTGACAGTTGTGCTTCAAAGTGCAGCAGACAGAGGTTTGAACCGAGCTCGGACTAAACGTTCTATGCTCTGCATAGAAATTAACCCTCTACTCTCTGGGGCAGTTTGAGTGCTGGGGCTTGAGTGCTGGGGCTAACTGCAATAGTCACAATACAGCAAGACTCCATTAGAAGAAACATAATTACTAAGGTGAGTAATTTTTTCTTCCCTCCCACTTCCCTGACTGTCATGACCAAGGCCAAGCTACAGGTATAGGGCCATGCATCAACATTCTGGTACCTCATACAGGGCCAATATAGAATGTGTAAATAGCAACCCTAATCCCCCTTTCCTCCTCCCCTACCCTTATGACCCAAGACCAGCACTGAGGTACATGGCTATGCTGGTTTATATGAATCTCTGAAGGTCCAGTGCAACCTTGCACAGTTAGCACACAGTTTTAGGTTTGTAAGTGCATGGGTTTCTGATTCCCTCACCATGCATAATATGACATGCATCTAACAGCAATATTTAGTTTCCTAAATTGCCTAGTACAGTATGTACCATCCACTTGTACAGCTATAAGACCCTACACAAAATAGTATACAAGTTCCGAACATGTAACTTGCTTTGAGCGTTTTCAAGTATGTGTCCTGAAAGCAAATTAGGAATATGCAATGTTCATAGTGATTACAATTTCTAACAAGTCCACTTTTGTGCAAAGCAAGCCACACATCATAAATGGATGTAAATTCTGCAGCTGTTCCTGCAAGTATTATAATTTCAGGTCTAGAACTTGTAGGGTATAGATGAAACTGTGTAGTGAGACTCAGACCTGTATCTTGGCCTTGGGTCACAAGGGTGGGGGTGGAGTTAGGCTCCATAGCCCTAACAGCTCATTTCAAAACCCTGTGGGCATTGGGTTGACAACTCTAATAGGATACTGCTATAAATCAGAGACTAAATAATTGCATCAGTGCCAGCTTGATCGGCCTGTGGTGTTCCCTTAGTGCTCTTCCCCCTGCCCACTGGTTTACATCCCCCTGACTGCCCTGTCCATTCTCCTGGCCAACTCCCACACTGCCTCCTGGCATATGAACTACCCATCCTTGGCATATAGTTGTCTGTTATCCATGCATACCGCTCAGTTGAACAGAAAAAGAAGACCTTCCATCTTGCACTGGGTCATCAGTCAAGTGTTAGCCAGCCTAATGGTCTACTGTCACTCCACACTAACCGCCAGGACTGGGAAGATATCAGAAAATATCACCCCAGATATCTTTTCCTTCAGGAGCATTCCTAGATCCATGAAGGACCTCCTCTTGTTCTTGGAACTTCCGAAGTCATTTATGCTAACGTGGATGATGATGGCCTGCTCCTCCCCCCTGCTGCATTGTCTGATCTCTTAAGCACTTGTTTGACCTGTGCTACAGAATGGCAAACCACCTTTCCTGAGCAAACATCCTGGCCCAGCAAGGCCCTCTGCACCTTACCCATTGCCATATTTATTGAGTCCCCAGTGACTACTACTGTTTTTCCCCTCTACCCAGCCTTTACCTTCTCCTCCTCCTCCTCTTGGCAAGGAGAGTGCCCTGGTGCCTGTACTACATTCACCAACCTAGATTGCCTGTTGAGCCTGCCAGTCTGGCCAGCCAGATGCTGAAGCATGTTACTGGTGGACACTGGTGATGGTGCTCACCCATGATAATACCTGCTACCTGTCTCCTCCACTGTGATCCATCCCTCATTCCTACCACTAGTGATTACAGTCCTTGCCATCTGCCCTACCCTACCCATCCCTGTCCCTGTTCTCAGCTTTTGGAGAAGTAAGCCATGTCTAGCACTGTAATCTTTGATGATCTTACTCCCTGGAGAGCACAGGAATTGGGATATTTATACTATGTATCCTGTAAAATAATCTGACTACAAATCAATAATCTAAGATGAGTGATTAAATATTACGACTCTCTGTGTGGGCTGACACATTCTGGGGAGATTTGGAGTCAAGTAAAGCATGCCCACCAGTCAAACCTATCAACTCTTTGTCAAAACTGAGAGGGGGAATCTAACCCAAGAGCAATGGAATCCTGACGGCTGTGAGGGGAAAGTAGCCTTAACCAGGTTTCTGTTTACATTGCTGACTCTATGTTTTATTTAATTGTCTTACAGAATAAAGACAAACAAAAGCAAATTGTTGAGAATTGCCTTTCTTCCGTAATTATTGAGGACTGGAGAGGTTATGATTTTCAGTTGTACAAGGTACTGTATTTGTTCTTATACAGTGTGAACTATGAACACTTTGCAATAATATTCTTAACATTTTCCTGTAACACAAAGTAAATGATTCATTAATGCTGCTTATGGATATAACATGAAGTCTGTCTTTGTTGCTCTGTGCGCATGCAGTATAATGTCACTGAGATAATAGGGAGACAGTATGGTGTTTCCATATGATATTAATATACTAAAATGCCAGCAGAATAGGCCTAACGGTCTTTCGTGTCTGCTCGCTTGGTCAGCCTCACCTCCTGGGAGCTGACTCATGTCCCCCGCCTTCTCTGGCTTCTCCCTTCCCAGTTCCGGATATTCTTGCTGCATTGGATTTTGCTTCCTGAACCCTTCCCCTGTACCTGTCCCACCCCCTCTTGAACCCCTCCACTGTCTCTGCCTCCACCAGCCCCCTAGGTAGTGCATTCCATGGCTCCACCACCCTCTCAGTGAAGTAGCACCTCCTCCTTTCTCCCCTGAATCTTCCCCCTTCCAGCTTCCACCCTTGCCCTCTAGTGGCCCCTTCCTCCTTCCTTCGAAGCACCCTGACTGTTCCTCCCCTATTTACCCTCTTCATGTACCTGAAGACCTCTATCATGTCCCCCCGGTCCCTTCTCTCTTCCAATGTGTACATATTTAGCTCTTGAGCCTCTCCTCATAGGTCCTGTCCCCAAGCCCCAAATCATTTTGTTGCCTCCTCTGGACCCTCTCCAGGAGGTTAATGTCCCTCTTTAAGTGTGGCCTCCAAAACTGCACTTAGTACTCCAGGTGGGCCTCACCAAGCAGGTTATACAGAGGGAGTATCACTTCTCCTTCTGGAGGTGATCCCCACGATGCATCCCAGCATGGAGAACCCATTCTTTTTCCCAAAAAGGCAAAGAAATCTTTGTCTTGTTTCCAAAAAGTTCTTTTATTCAGTAGAAAGCCCTGATGTTTCGCTTTGTTCTAAGCTTTTTCAAAGGGCATTGTTTCTATAATATAAGCAAATTAGTACATTTTAGTTATAAGGTACATGGTTTTATACATTTTATTTGCATATAGTTTCTTTATACTGAAATCATAAGTTATAGTTCTAGGATCGTGGATATGTTGTTCATCCACACTTATTGGCATGTCCTTTTCCCTTTAAGAATCGCTGGAAGTCTTCAAGCCGACTCCCACTCACAAGGGTGGTATATACTCGCTCCACCGTGACACCAGATCTTCCTTTCCGCTGGAAGATTCAGGTTGCCTCCCTCGTGCTCTCGCAGTTTGTAGGCCCTGGCTTTTAAACCTCAGTTTTACCAAAATTAAAACTCGTTTGAGTTACCGATCGCGCTTTTGCATCTTCGATTATGGAAGAAAAATCTTCACCTGGATTTCGTCGGTGTCCTTGTGGCCAGAAGATGTCGCACACTGATCCCCACCTCACATGCGTCTACTGCCTAGGTGTCGGCCATGACACCTCATTTTTCAGCTTTTGCTTGGCCTTCCATCCCAACGTTCTGGATGACCGCCTGGTACGTTTGAAATTGGGGAGACTGGAGAAAAGGAACCCTCTGGTGAAGTCCAAGGAGGCTAGGTGGGTGGTTTCGTGCTCGGGCTCCGCCAAACAATTCGAATGCGCTACAGGCGTTCGAGGAAGAAGTGGCTTCGTGCTGCCGACTCTTGGAGCTTCTTGCTTCCACTCAACCTAGGCTCTCACCTTCTTGGGCTTCTTCTGGGAGTTGTGCCAGCCTCTTCCCACCCAGGAGAAGAACCTCTGGGCTCACACTCCTCCTGATCCTGTAAGCAGGAGAAGGAACCAAGTAAGTCTTCATCTTGGCGAAGATGCTCTTGGGACTGAGAGAGGTCCCAGTCCCAGGAGCATGCAGTCTCAACCTCGGTCGAGATCGCTTCTTCGGCCACTGGCTTCTCAGATCTTCCGTCGGGCCAGACGACCGAAAATGCAGTCGACGAGGTTGAAATTGTCATTGACCCCATTGACCCACTGTCGCTGGCTCCAGCCTATGACTCCTCGGAAAGAACTCCGGTCCTTGTCTTCCCCAAAGAGGAGACCCAGCCCGCTGGTGTCCCAATCGGGGACCCGGTTCTGGACCCCCGGAAGTCACCGGTCCCACCGGTGTCTCCAGAGTTAGCCGCACAATCTCGGCCGAGGTCTAGAACATCCTCGACCAACAGGCCAAGAAAGAGCCATAAGCGCTCTCAGAAGAGCGATGCCACTGGTGTCCTCATCCTCCTCGGATGAGAGAGGCTCCAACAAAAACTCTGTTGGCGCTCTGAGGACCTCATGTGGCAACAGCTGATCTTGTCTGGGCACAAGCTGACCTGCTCCTGCCCCGGTCATTACTTGGCCACCTCCTAGGCCAAATCCACCCCTCTGGAGCTGAAATCTTGGTTCCCTATACTCAGGGGCCGACAGATCCGCCTCTTTAGCCTAAACCAGCCTCTTCAGCCATTGTGGTGGAACAGCCACCTAAGCAGTCCATGGGAGGGGCTCCTTCAAAAGAAGACAGACCGGAGATTGGGCTTCCACGGCGTTTATCGGTCACGGTCACCCCTGACCATCCTCGGCATGTCAAGGGCGATTTGGGGGCCAAGCTGCTGTATCCTGACTCCTCAGATTCGGATGTCACTGGGCTTCACTTTCATCCTGGGGATGATGAGTTGTCCATTGGCCTGGGGATGGAGGAAGGTCCTTCCTTCCAAGGATCCTTCTCCTCATCTCTTAGTCCACAGGGATGCCCTGGAACCCATCCAGAAAAGACGGAATACCCTCTTACAGACATCCTTAAAAGAGGGATACCCGATGGAGGCCTTTCCTGTAGCTGAGGCCATTGTTGGTCGCACTCAATCCCTGGCAACATCCTGCCTCTTGTCCAGCACAGTCTGCCTGCATGGCCCACAAGTACGTGGTTCCCATGGGGTCCCTTACAGGGTTCACAGAGCACCCTTTGGCCGAGAGCCTGGTGACCGCCTCTGTGTTCAGGCATACTGGCAGTTCTGCTGACACTGACTGACCTCCTGACAAAGAGCCCAAGCTCTTGGACCATTCAGCGAGGAAGGTCTATGCGGCTTCCTACTAGGGCCTTCGTCAGGCAAGTTCGGCCGTCATCATGGCACACTTCTCTCATGTCCTTCTCGGGTCATTAGATGAAGTTCTCCCACATCTCCCCACAGACATGCAGACCATGGTCAAGCAAGTCTGAGACCAGGGCTGAGCTGTTGCCAAACAGCAGCTCCAGATGGCCCTGGACAGTGGGGATTCTTGTGCTTGCTCAATGGCTGCCGCAGTTGCCTCTCACCACAGGACTTGACTGATGCTCTCCTCCTTCCTGATGGATACTCAGCACAAATTAGCTGGCTTGCCCTTCCTTGGGACCGACTTGTTTGGCCCAGGAGTGGCTGGTCACCTTCAGCGCATACAGCAGTCCAGTGCCACCTTAGACGCCACTTCTGCCAAGGGTTCTTTGGGCAAGAACCAGCAGAAGAAGAAGCCCTTTTGGCTTTCTTCCCCTGCCACTCAGCAGCCTTCCTTCCAAGGGGACCGCAGCACCAGCATCAGCAGCAGGCTCAAGCTTGGTGCCCTTGACCCAAGCCTGGACACCAACAGGCCCAGAAATTAGGCCGGGGCTCAAGTTCTGGAGCCTCCTCCTCCTCCAAGCCTGCTCAGTGACTGGGTGGGGGCTGCCACCCCTTCTCCCATCATGTCCGCTCTGGGTCCTCCTGTGGGGGGCCAGCTTGCCACTTCCTTTCTGCCTGGTCCACTGTCACTTTGGACAGGTGGGTTCTTGAAGTGGTCAGTCAGGGACTACTTCTAGAGTTCAAGCTGTACCCTCCCAGCCAAGCCCACGCCTCTCGGGAGGAACGGATATCCACTCACACCCAGTCGGCTCTTCGAGACGACATTGCTCAGCTCCTCCTCAAGGAGGCAATAGCTCCCATGGTGGATCCTCCAGCAGACCCAGGCTTTGTCTTCAGGTACTTCGTGGTGCCCAAGTGGATGGGGGACTGGTGCCCCATTCTAGATCTCCACGGCCTGAATCAATATCTCAGGTCTCACATCTTTCAGATGGTCACTCTGTCCCAGATCATTCCATCCTTGGAGCAAAACATGTGGTTTTGTTCACTGGATCTGCAGGATGCATTCTTTCATGTCCCAATCTGTCCATCCCATCAGCGGTTCCTCCACTTCAGGGTCGAGTGGACCCTGTATGAGTTCTGAGCTATGCTGTTCGGCCTGTCATCGGCCCCATGGGTCTTCACCAAATGCATTGCAGTGGTGGTGGCCCATCTACAGTGTCGGGGGGGTGTCAAAATTTACCCCTACCTCGATGACTGGCTTCTAGCAGGTCACTCCCTACAGGAGTTGGAGAGATCCAGGGATCTGGCCCTCCAGACCCGCTCCCAACTCGGCCTCCTAATCAACGAGGCCAAGTTGGAACTCGTGCCTTCTCACGTGATGGGCTTCATCGGAGCAGAGCTCAACTCTTGTCAAGCCAGAGCTCGGCTTCCAGCAGACAGGGCAGAGGTTCTTTCCTCCTTTGCCCAATCATTTCTGGTTGGACAGTTGCACCCTGCCTGGGACTTTTGTGCCTTCTGGGTTACATGGTGCGCGCACCTTGGTGGTCCATTGGGCCTGGTGGCACATGGGCCCCTTCAGTGGGAGCTGGACACCCAGTGGACTCAGCACCATGGTCAATTCGACCAGCTGGTCACTGTAACCCAGAAGACGTGGGATGCTCTCCAATGGTGAACTACCCCAAACTGGTTACAGGAAGGGATCCCATTTGTCTGCACTGAGCTGACAGTTAGTCTCGTGACCGAAGTTACTCTCTCATGGGCTGGGCAGCCCACATGGGGGGCAAAAGGGCCCATGGGCTCTGGACACCTGAGGAGTTCCGATGCCACATCAAGCTGTTGTAGCTCAGAGTAGTCAGACTGGCACTGTCAGCTTTCACTCCTCAACTCTGGGGTCAAGTGGTTCAAGTCCAGATGGACAATACCACGACCATGTACTACCTCAACAAATAAGCGGCATGAACGCCGCCTGCTGTGCAAGGTGGCACTCTGTATCTGGACCCTCATGGGCCAGTTGAAGGCAGATCTTCCAGCCATCCTTGTGGCAGAAGCCTCGAACCATCTGGTGGATGCTGTCAACCGTCTAGGCCAGACATCCCATGGTGGTTTCTTCATCCAGAGGAAGCTTACAGCCTGTTCTCCCACTGGGGCAAACTGATGGTGGACCTGTTTGCCTCCAGGGAAACATCAAGCTGAGGCTGTTTCATGCACACCCCCCTCAGCAGGGCTCACTGCAGGGGGATGCCTTCTCGAGGCCATGGACCTCAGGCCTCCTCTATGCCTTCCATCCATTTCCCTTGATCCACAAGGTGCTTCTCAAGGTCAGGAGGGACAAGGCGAAGGTGATCAAGGTAGCCTCAGACTGACTGCGCCAGTTCTGGTGTCCAGATCTCCTCAGCCTCAGCTGCAGGCCCCTGGAGTGGCTTTGTACACACCCGAACCTGATATCACTCAATCAGGGGAAGGTATACCATCCAGACCTTTAGTCCTTGCACCTCACAGCATGGCACCTGAGTGGCTAGAGTTCCAGGCTTTGGATCTTTCCGAAGATGTCTACACCGTGGTAGAGGCATCTAGAAAGGAATCGACCAGGAAGTGTTATGCCTTCAAATGGAAAAGGTTTTCCATTTGGTGTCAGGACAAGCGGCGTGGACCCTCCATCATGTCCCATGGCTAACATTCTTGACTACTTTTGGTCTCTCTCCAAAGGGGGTCTATGGTCATCGACCCTTAGGGTGCACCTGGAAGCCATTTCTGTTTAATGGACATGGGCTAATCAGCTGACGTTGGTGCAAGAGACAGTGGTCAGGCACTTTTTCAAAGGCCTGGATCACATATCCCCACCGGTGCATGAACCTCCACCTCCATGGGATCTACTGCTGGTACTGGCAAAGCTCATGGGCAAGCCATTTGAACCCATGCACAAGTGTGAGTTGTGACACTTGTCATGGAAGATGGCCTTCCTGGTGGCTATCAAGTCAGCCAGAAGGACAGGGAGCTCCAAGCACTTTGTGGACTCCCCTTATCTGGTCTTCCACAGGGACAATGTTGTCCTGCGCCCCCACCAGAAATTCCTTCCAAAGGTGGTGTCAGAGTTTCACCTTAACCAGGTGTTGACTCTGCCAGTATACTACCTAATTACACCTCAGAGGCCGAATACAGGCTCCATACTTTGGACCTGAGAAGTGCCCTCTCCTGTTATAAGGAGAGGATGGCAGAAATTTGGGGAGAGGTTCGCCAGCTATTTGTCTCCTACGCTGAAGCTGCTTCTGGCAGACCTGCAGTGAAGTGGACTATTGCAAGATGGATCACATCATGTATAGGTCTGTGCTATGAGTTTGGCAAGGAGCCTCCCAGAGGGATAAGAGCTCATTCTGCCCGCTATACTGCTGCATCGGTGGCTGCTTCCAGGGACATCCCTATCCAGGAAATCTGTCAGGCTGCTACCTGGAAGTCAGCAAACACCTTCATCACCCACTACCACATCGACCTTGAGTCACGCTGGGATGCTGGTTTTGGGGCCTCAGTTCTCCAATCTCTGTTCCCTAAGTAGGGGGTAGTCTGCCAATAAGTGTGGATGAACAACATATCCGTGATCCTAGAAGAACAGGTTACTCACCTGTAACAGTAGTTCTAGGAGTGGTATAGTTGTTCATCCAAATGGACCCACCGACCTCCCGGCCGCGGACGCACAACACCTGACTTAAAGTGGGCTAAGATCTGGCATCATGGGGTGGAGCCAGGTATATACCTACCAGGTGGGTGGGTGGGAGGAGCCAGCTTGAAGACTTCTGGCAATTCTTTAAGGAAAGGGACATGCCAATAAGTGTGGGTAAACAATATATACCACTCCTAGAACTACTGTTACAGGTGAGTAACCTGTTCTTACCCTATACTATTCTGCAGTATAACCTTTCCTTAGGCTATTTTCCTCAATTAGTTTTTAACATGTTATTGACTTCCTAACAAAGGACAAGAAAAACTGTATAGGCCTGCTGTATATTCATGTTTCACATGACAAGAGTCCACATTACTATAGTAAGCAACACTTCAATTCAGTACTGCTTGTTATATCCTATATTCCCCCATAACTCAGAAAGTGCAGTATCATACCTTGTTAAAATCAGTTTTGCTGCTTCCGTATCTTTATGCAAGACTGGTGTGCACTTCCTGCAATACTGTATATTGGTCTGTAAATGGTAAATTAAGTAAAAGAATTTTTAAGAAAATGTATTTTGATCATCTTCTCCTTTAAGCATCAGTTACTAGTGTTTATGTTATTTTTTTAAATGTGAAGTTATCACTTACTAAATCTAAGGTGGTAGCATAAAGGGCTCGCCCAAGCACTCGAGCTCAATATCTTGGCAGTGTGTAGTTGCTTAGCAACTTCAGCTGTGCACCAGTGCTGCGGAGATCACGGGGCCCACGCCACCCGCGTGATCCAGATGAGCGGACCAGAGAGGTTTAAAGAAGTGCAGTACGCACTTTGCAAATTCACATGCTCCATCTTGGATTACTACATATGGATCCTACTTGAGTAGAGATAAGCACCCAATAAGATGGATCAAGGTTGAAATAATGTATGAATTAGGGAAACAAACTGAAACAGCATAAGAACTTATTTATATGTTGCAGAGTAAATGGCTTTCCTTTCATGGCATCTCTTGCTTACAGATAAGAAATTTACATAAACCAAAAGCTAGCAGGGCTTTAAACAGAAACAAGAAGGAGCAGGTATGGATTCCCTCCTTTCTTCGGTGGATATAATGATTAGGTTTAGCATCCCTCAGAAACTCATTTCTTTTTCTTTGTAAACTAGTACTTGGAGCCAGCAAGTTCACATGTACAGAGTAATGTGGAAATAAGGATTCAATAGCAATTGGTATACCAAACTCCAAGTTCATATTAAATAAATGCTTTTGCACTCCATAACTTTCAGAGCGCCTTCTACAACTAGTTCAGTCGGCGCGATGGCGAGTGCACATGAGGTGATTAAACTTACAGGTATCACCCTTTATTTTCCCACCTTAGACTTAGTAGCTTATAACTTTACATTTAAAAGAATAATATAAATACTAGCAACTGATGCTTAAAGGAGAAGATCAAAATACATTTTCTTAAAAATTATTTTACTTAATTTACCATTTGCAGACCAATATACAGTATCGCAGGAAGCGCACACCAGTCTTGTATAAAGATACAGAAGCAGCAAAACTGATTTTAACAAGGTATGATACTGCACTTTCTGAGTTATGGAGGAATACAGGGTATAACAAGCAGTACTGAATTTGTGTTGCTGACTATAGTAATGTGGACTCTCATTGTGTGAAACATGAATATACAGCAGACCTATATAATTTTTTCTTGTCCTTTGTTAGGAAGTCAATAATATGTTAAAATTTAATTGAGGAAAATAGCTTAAGGAAAGGATTATACTGCAAAATATTATAAGGTAACTATAAGTTATGATTTCAGTATAAAGAAATGTGCAAATAAAATGTATAAAACCATGTACCTTATAACTAAAAATGCACTAATTTGCTTAAATTATAGATACAGTGCCCTTCGAAAAAGCTTATAGAATAAGCAAAATGCCAGGCTTTCTACTGAATAAAAAGAACTTTCTTGGAAACAAGACAAAGACTTTTTTTGCCTTTTTTTTGGAAAAAAAAGAATGGGTTCTCCATAAATCATATGGAAATGGTATAACATACCTCGAGGGCCCACATCTATCAAATTAACAGACCATTTCCCTTGGACATACTCTTCTTTAGACAGTATGTTGTGTATGCATGCAGAGCTACACATTCTGAAACTATAATTTGACAGAATTTGGTAAAATGTGTAGAATTTTGAAATTTGATTATTGGTTATAACTGAACCATCTATTGCATTTCTTGGATTTGGCATAATTATGTGCTAGAAGTCCAAAGGACATGCCTAATATTGTGACATTTGGATGATTAGTTTTGAACACTTAAGGCTCAAAGTCTATCATTTTATTTTGAGGGAAATTTCTTGAAAATATTTATTTTCTTACAACCAGTCACCTTTAGAGCTAAATATGTGCAAATTAGCATGCATAACCTTTTAGAAGGGTCATAGAATCAAAATGAAGGGATTTGGTTAGGGTTTTAAGTTACTGGGGTTCATAGTTTCACTAGGTCATTATTTGTGAAATTTTGTAAACGCTCAAAAATGTGGATATTCGTAACTTTTTCTGCTGTTGCAGGTATAAACCTGAAGTCGGGCATGCATATCTGATATCAGTGTAGCCTGGTATCTAACAAAACTGGAAAACATGTTTTAATAATTTTAAATTAACAGTGGAAATATCAGAAATTATTATTGATAACATTTTCTCAAATATTCTTGGTAACATAATAGGTAATGCCAACTGAATCCACTTGTGGAATTTAATGTTTACCAAGCGCTTATTGCCACTGCATCTGATAAGATGAGCTGAGCTGTTTTCATTCCTGTAGATCCTTTCTGGTCAACTATTTTGTCCTCCCACCCTTTTTCCTCTTAGCTTGACTATATAGACTCAGTCAGCCAAATTTTAAAAGCATCAGCACTGCTGCAAGTTCTGGGTGCACCAAAGACATGGTACTTGTGGCAATGTAAATTAATTTTCTTTTCTTTTTTTAAAGAGCCACCAACACCTCAAGAAGAACTTTGAAGAACTAATATTTGAACACAAAGCAGCTTATATTTCTCATTAGCTCTGTATTTCTTACCTCCATTATTTATTACTGAGGTAAGAGTCATGAAAACAGAAGAGTTGTTCACTGAGGGTTCTTCAGCTCCTATTGCTTCTTCCCGACTTATGTCATAATACTGTGCTTGTGATATCAGTTATTCCCACAGCAACAGATTGTGCTGTCACAACAGAGCATTGTGATGTCAAGGAGGGAGTAAGTGATAGAGGCAGATGAGTGCTAAAGGATAAAGATCCTGTTTTTGTGGGAGTTTCTTCAGTGACAAATCATGAAGAGGATAAATCTATAGAAGATATGTGAAATGCAAGCTGAAATGTGTCCAGCTATTATGCTTTCCAAAGTGTTTTCAAAGGCATCAGCTGCTCTTTAATTTTAGTTTTTTATTGAAGAAGTTATATAATCAACATCTACAACAATAATGTTGTAAAACAAATATTCAAATGGTCACCTTTTACAGAGGTACAGATAAGGAATTAATATTTGAAGTAAAATAAAATCATCTGTCACCATTTCAGGCAAAAGGAAACAATCTGAGTATTTAGTATTTAAATAAGGCTGTGGAATCAGTGTAACAATACACTTAATAGATATTATGAAATGGCATGTCAATTTCAAGCCATCTCATTGGATGCCAACAGTGTTTTAAAGTTTCTAACACACACAAGTAAGATCAAGGCTATGCCAGTTGGGCACTGATTCCAGTGACGCAGTGCCCACAAGAACGCTCAGAAAATAAACTCGGCCATCTTGTTTTATGCCACCACTCAGAAGGAATACTAAACAGTCAGAAGTGAAAAATACCTGTCTACTATGTCTGACGCCTTGCTCTCAGTCTTTGGATGTTTGTCTTTTAAATCCATCTGCCTCTCTCCTCATGGATGCAGCATGTAGTAAACGGAAAGAAAAAAAAAAGGAACTGCCACAACCTCTCTCCCAGCCCGCCCGCTCTCCATCGTAATCAACAGCCAACTGCCCAGCCACTCAAACTGCCTTCCCTTAGCCCCTCACTTGAACAGTAAAACACTTTGTGCCACAAAATTCCTTTTCACTTCCTAGAGGCATCAAAAAAAAAAAACTACTACCAGGATCGCTGTCTCCCTACCTGCCCACCTGCGCTCTTCTGATCAACTGCTAACTTGCTAGCTGATCACAACTTCCCTCGCATAGTGTCTATTTTTCAATTTCTGTACAACTAATTTATTTACTATATTCCTCTCAGCGTGTCACTCAATATACAATACATTTTCATGTTGTAAACTGGGGGTGAACAGTTCATTGACATCAGGACCTAAACTACAGAAGCCTTTGGAGGACAAGGTTAAAAAAAAGAAAACAAAAAAAAAACACACAGAACTCTTTGGCAGAGGAACTATTTTATTAAAAACTTACACAAAATACATATTTTGTCCTACTTAAAATTATGAATTGTACTTACCAATTGCAGTTGCACTACAGATAGCCATTTCATATGTGCAACAAGCCACTCCAGGGTGTGTGTTAGACACTTTAACACACAGCTAGGAGGCTGGACACGCTCGGCCGATGGCCTTGTGCCTCACTACGCCTCCTAGCCGTGTGTTAGTGTCTAACACACACCCTGGAGTGTCTTATTGCTTGCATATATTATGGAATAAAATTAGATTTTTTTTTACTAATAATATATACCACCCATTGGCACCATCAGATTTCAAGGACTGGATATCAGAGATTAAGGTTAGCTGTGATCTTCTCCATTTGATGAATATAACAGATTAAATTACACCACATTTCCATGGATGGGGCTTGTAGAGTTTAATAATTGATTTCCCTGCAGCAACTATGTAAAGGGATTTTTTTTTATCCCTCGCTGCAATTGATGCATGCTAGACCATCGTTTTGTGGTCTACCTTGCATCAATAATGGGGTCCATTTACAGTAAATGGAACTTGCACTCAAGATTTGGCACAAGCTGCTTGTAAACAGATAAACTGTTACAACTGTGCCCAGGATTGTAAAGTTGGGTGCAGCTGCGGTAATCAGGAGTACTGCAGCTATAGCAGTGCAAGGGTTTGATGCAAGGCTTGACATAAGCCCTGTGCCACCCTTTGAAAATCCAGTCCCATGGAACTGCTTGTGCCCCTGCTATCCTCCTTCTCCTTCACCGTGACACACACTATTACAGAGTCACCTGCTCCTTTTTCTGTCAGCACTATCCCATCAGAATAGTCACAATTCCTCCTTCTTCATATCCCAGTCATTTTCTTCCCCACTGTATCTCTGAGTGCCTTAAAGTACTAGACTTACAAGTACTTAAGACTAGTCAGTTTGGTTGGGTGTGATGCTTTATATGATCTGCACTCAAATCTGAATTGTTGTCCCTCTGTTTTTCGCTGGATCCAACTGGAGAGCTGCTATTCTTGTGTTACCCAGCTTAGCTGACCTTTTCTTGGTGAACCCATGCAACTAACTTCTACTACTGGTGTCCCCTGTACTAGCTGCCTCCCCAATCCATATTCTTTAATTTAAATCCTCAAGACTTCTCTGTCCCGTGACATGAGCTGTACACCCTCCCTCATGGCACAGCTTAAGCACATCTTAATCATGTAGGCATTCTTTGCTCTAGAAGGCCATCTTACTTTCCAGAAAAAAGACCCTACCTCTTTCAACAGAACCTTGGCAAAAGTTAGTGTATCTAAGTTCTTTTTTTTTTTACATTTATATGCATTCATTTTAGCATGAACAATCCATAGGCAGTACAATTAATGGCAACTTGATATGTTTATCACCTACATTAATGATAGACATTTGCTAGCAGCAGTATAATTCCAGTCCATCAAATAGTGATAGCACATGTGGGATACTTGCATAAGTCCAGGAAACCCTCCATAAGATGAGGTCAGTCTCATCTTTTGGAAGGCTAGCCACGCTACGACCCGTAGGACTCAATAATATAAGCTGGTAAAGCAGTATATTAATGTAAACATGGCTGTAAAAGCCGTTGTTCCCACAGTCCCTGGACATCTTCTGAACCTAGGTACAAAATGGGTTTTGATCAGTACTCCGAGGCTTCAGAGTGTATAGAATAAGAAAAGTGTGCGTTAAACATTCAGACAGCAATTTCAAGAACTTACCTACAAAACAAATTGGTTGAACGTGCAGTTTTACTGATCTGGTGAGAGTTTGATACTAACATGAAATAGTGAGGAGCATTGTGCCAGAGTCCAGGTTTAAGTATTTGACCAACACTCTAAAAAAACAAAAGCAACCTCCTGCAACCACATTCTTCATGCTCTTGTTGTTGTGCCATATTTCTGGACATCTCGTGGTCAGTCTTAAACACCCCTCTCCTACCACAATGACTTAAAGTTTATCACATAACAATTACCTGCATATAGATACAGAAACATATTAAAAGGATATAGCAGTTAAACATAAACTCTTTTTTAATGCAGTCCAGTATGAAAAAGAAAACTGTAAAAAAAAAAAAAAAAACTTTCACCTGTGTTTGTCCGAACAGTTTGTGCAGGTAACTTTTCACACTTGCCCTCCAACTAGTCATCTTGTTGTTGCTCCCATGAAATTCCATTGTCAAACTCGGCCTTTATTTTTGTGACACACTTCTTGGCCTCCTTTGGGTAACTGAATTGAAAGGTTTAACCCCCATAGGTAATGCGAAATCTTGCAGGGGCCAGTAAAGAGTGTGTCTCCACAAGACAACAAAGCTGCTGTTGCAATGGGTCGAACAGGTTGAGCTGACTTTGGGTGGCAAAGGACCAATCTCAAAATATTTTAATGTTTTGAATTCTGATATTGAGAAGATAATGGGCTCTTGCCATTGTAGAGTTAAGTCCTATATTTCAGGATCCGCAGTGACTAAAAGAGCTGTGCATCAGGCATCCCAGTTTTCTTGCACACTCCTAAAATTGACTCCTATCAGCCTATTTCAGAGCATCCGGATCTGGTCTCAGTCCTTCTGGCACCACTGTCTGAAGCCACAACTGCAGGAATACCAGCAGATTATCCCTCTGTGTGCCTTCTTGTAAACCCAGCAGTCAAAGATTCATGGCCCTGTTGGTATTTTCAAGTGTCTGAGTGCATGCTCTGAAGTGAGTTGCTTGGTGGTCATTTTGGCAAAGCGGGATGCATTGTCAGTGTCCTTTCATCTGCCTTGGTCACCGTCTTCTTGGTTCATTCAATTTTACTATCTTCAGCACTCGGTTTTTCCAGTACTTTTCTCGATTTTGTGATCCTCTTCCCACTGTTTCAGGACCACGTCCGTGGTGGGGGATCTACTGCCCTGCTCGAGCCTACAATGCTGGTTGCATCCCTTTTTCCCTGCTGGGCCTGCTGCTGTGAGGGTTTTTGTTCTGCTTCTCTGGTTTGGTTTCTTGGGCAACCCATCTATAAATGTTATATTTGCAGACTCAGTGGAGTAAGTGTCCTCGAACAATGTTGTTGACAACTGGCTAGGTTGCTTTTACATGTCCAAAATAATAATTTTATCAGGCTTTTGATGTGGTGCTGATCTAAAATACGACCAGTCGCAAGCATGGCTCTCTAGCTTCCCTCCTACTTGTTTAATTTCTATCACTGTTGTGCTTCACAGGCCCCAGAACCATGAGGGCCTTAGAGAAGATCCCTCTGGACATCTTTCCTCTAAGGAACATCTGTAATTCAATAAAGAACCTTCTCATTCCCTCAGAACATGTACTGCCTTTCACAGTGCGCACAACACTCAGCTCCTCCCTCTGTCTGTAGTGCCTGGCTAGGAATCAAACCCTTTTGACCTGCACTGCAATCTGACAAATATTCTTATCTGCATTAGCTTCACAGTCATGCAGTGCCTCTCCTACTGTCCTGCTAGTTTTACACTTCAGTCTCCCATGAACCCACCCTTATTATTAGTCTTACTGGTTTTTTCCATACTCCTTCTTGGCAGTTTAGGTGTATGCTTCACAAAATTCATTGATATGGCTTTCACAAAAGTATTACCAAATTCCACAATTTTCACAATGACTCATGCACCTCATCTTAAAGTACTGGTTTTGTTTTGCAATTTTTGGCAGCTTATAACATCATCCTTTAAGCAGGAGGTGAGAAAACTGAAACACAGAGTCTCCTTTTTTAGGTCTGTGAACCTGCAAAATGTAATGGCATTGTGTTCTATACTTTTAAAGTAACATTTGGATGAGGGGTTTCAATATTAAATGGAAATAACTTATTAATTTAAATTTTAGCAGAATCTTCACTGAAAATGTGTGAAAATACCACAACATTTTACAGAATCAAAAATGGCAGTCCCACCTGAAATAGAACCATGGTAATTTACATTCCACACAGGTCTGGTGGACGGATTGCTAAAACAAAACTAAAAAGAATGTGTTTAGTCATAGAACAACCACTAGTATCGTATGGCCATTTCCAACAATAATCTTTTATGGTATTATAATGACTGGTGACTCCCCTTTAATAACTAACTGCAGACTGCTTTTCAAATGCCATAATCATCTGGTAAATGCTGTAATACCTTGATACCGGGTTATTATGGTATTTTTGGCCTTGCACTGTCACCTCTCTGAAACACAGAAAATACTCTTAGCTTGAGACCAAACCAACCAAGACACACCAAACTACATGTCACTCACACAGGTCATCCACGTGCCCATTCGCCAGCCAGCCCACATTCCATGGCAGCATGAACTAAATATTATTCAGAAGAGCTACCAGCCTGTTGAAACATCCATGCAGTTTGAAAGAAAAACACGAAGCAAAAGTCGCTTACTACAGCTGCTGCTGAGGGACACACTCCCAACACAAATACAACTGAATATTTTTTTCTGTCTCGAAACTTTGCACCAATTTATAAAAAAATAGCTTTGCTGTTGAGGTTTATGGTTTATCACTTACCTCGCGTGTGTGAAAAACCCTCATAACCTACATCTGCCCAATCATTATTCTCTATTTATTATGTTTCAAATTATACTTCAAAAGCTCAACACTTAAACTGTTAGAGGTATAAAGTTTTTTGTTTTGTAAATGAAAGTTTGGAGTCTGATCAACATGAATATGCCCTAATGTTACAGTTCTCACGTCATTACATCTGTACATTTTGATATAATGTGTTGCTAAAAATAACAGGACCTTAAACATTTTTGAACCATTTTATGTTTTTTATATGAATATGTGAAATTGCCAGCAGAAACAGATCTCATGGTCTATTGAGTCTGCTTGAGTGTGTAGCTAGCACCATATCTCGCAGCTGCCCCTCCTGCCCCCCTCTTCCCAGTATCCCTTACCTTTACCCTGTCCCAACTCCTCTTGACACTGCCCACCGTCTTACAGAACATTATCTTGTCTAGTAAGGTTTTCCATTTGTCCACCACTCTTTCAGTGAAAAAATGTCTCCTAATCTCCCTCCTGAATCTTCCCCCCTCCAATCTCAGTCCATGATCTCTCGTGTCCCTCCCCTTCTCATCTGGAAAATCCCTTCTGTGTTGATCTTGTTTATCCCCTTCAGATACTTAAAGATCTTGATCATATAACCCTATCCTCCCTCCTCCAGCAAATACATATTCAGCTCTCCCAGCCTGTCCTCGTAGGGCCTGCTGTCTAATCCCTGGATCATCTTTTTGGCTCTTTGCTCCACCCCCTCCAATAATCTGATGTCCTTCTTCATGAATGGGTACCAGTACTGCATGCAGTACTCCAAGTGGGGCCTGACCAATGACCTATACAGGGACAGGATAACCTCCTTCCCCCCTTCTAGAGGATATCCCTCTTGCAATACACCCCAGCATTTTGTTGGCTTTGCTGCTGCCTTACTCCACTGAGCAGAGTTGTTCATATTCCCTGTAATGATCACTCCTAGGTCCTTCTCCTCTGTGGAGCTCCCAACTGTACCCCATTCAAGTGATAATCCCTCCCTGGTTCCTGGCTCCAAAGTGCAGAACCTTGAATCTCTGGCGTTGAACCCCAACTGCCATGCTTCTGCCCACTCCTGCAGCTTAATCAGGTCCTCATGTAACCGCTTTCCCCTCCACATCATCAACCACAGCTGCCATCTTGGTATCATCTGTGAATAGTCTGATACTGCTCCAGATCCCATGCGAGATATCTGCAATAAAATCCCAAACAGCACCGTCCCAGTACTGATCCCTGTGGTACCCCGCGGCCACCGCCTCAGTGACAAGAGATTCCCCCACCACCACTATTTGTTACCTTCCTTTTAGCCAGTCTGTGATTCATTTCACCATTTTTGGTCCCACCTCACAAATTCCAGTTTCCCAACCTTCCATGTGGCACTGAATTAAAGTCCTTGCTGAAGTCTAAATACAGGACATACACTGCATATCCTTGTTCATTTCTCACGTCCTTAGCCGTAGTACTCTACATGGTTTATCTGGCAGGATCTGCCCATTACAAACCCATGCTGTTGACCATCCTGAAGACTATTTTCCTCCAAGAGCTTACTAGCCTCTCTTTTAGGATGGTCTTTATGAGCTTTCCCATGATTGATGTGAAGCTTACTGGCCTATAGTTTCCCGGTTCATCCTTTGGGCCACTTTTGTGGATGGCCACCACATGGGCCATTCTCCAGTTCTGTGGTACTCATCCCATGTCCAGGAAGGTATTGAACAGGTTAGTCAGTGGCCTTGCCAGGACCTCTGCCAACTCCCTAGTACCGTAGGGTGAATGCCATCAGGTCCAGGTGCTTTGTCCACCCTTAATGCCCTCAGCCCATCTAGTACCTTGCTTTCTGTAATCCCTACATCTTTTGTCTCCACAACCCCCCACCAACCCACCTCCCTAGCCTGGAGTACCTGCCTCACCTTTTCCTGCATGAATAAAAGCAGAAGTATTTGTTCAATGCCTCTGCCTGCTCCACCCTTTTATATTTATATATATTAGTTGGTGCACTGTCTTATATCTCTATATTTACTTAGCTGACTTTAAGCTTGCATTTAAAAAAAATAAGTTGCTAGCCCTCATGGCTCCAAAATTACCCAGTTGTGAAGAAATTATCTTTTGAAATATCTAACTTTAGAACCAGATAGATAGATAGATAGATAGATAGATAGATAGATATATGAAAGCTTGGAGTCCAGGTATTAAGAGTTAGCTATGTTGATGCTGTTTATTTTTGTCGCTAAGTATTGTGAATGTGTCAACATTATCTGAAACCACTTTTCTGGAATGTTGTTTACAATATTTTTAGTTGTGACACACCTTCAAACTGAAAAATATAACATGTCAATAGAGCTTTCTAATGCCAGTAAAGTATATTGATACTATTTCTTTTATAGGCACTAATTGCATGATGGTTAATTCAGCATTTTCTGAATTATAGCAATGCTCCTCATTATTTAATTAGTAACTGTATTAAATAAAATATGAGACCCTGGTTCAGTCTTCACCCATTGACTCACTGTGTGACCTTGGAAAAGGCACTTGACGTTCCTATGCTTTAACCTCACCATAAATAAAACTGGCTAGAAGTAAGATGTTAATCATGTGCCCAAGTGTATGAATTATAAATAAACAGTTTGTGTTAGGTATTTAGTACACTCAGGTAGCATACCAAAGATATAATTTACATTAGTGTGTAGGATCAAAGAAAAGATGCTAAGAGAGATTATAAAATGGATAGGAAAAATCCTGTATTTTGATTGGTTGCTAGCCATGCATTAGAAGTGTCTAACGCATGGCTAGCAACAAGTTCAGGCAACTACAGCTGTATTTTAAAAATCCTATATTAAGAAGCCAAAATAGAATGTTTATTTTTTTAAACTGCTGCCATTCTTTCCTGCTGCTATCCGTGCACTTGCCCAAACCCTGCAGAATTCAGAATAATTTAAAACGCTATATTTAAAAAAATATATACAAAACTTGTACTTGACTCTGGTTATTTACTTAAACTCTTTTTTTAAGATACGATGCTTCTCTCCTGCCTGCCCACTACTGCCGTCCATCTGGCTGACCTGCCCTCTTGCTCGCTCACACCTCATGAAATGGCTACTTTTTCTCTGTTACTGTACTATTGGTACATCCCAATCACTTTCCCGTTCTGTCCCCCCACCCACAGGAAACTGTCTACTGGCCAAGTTATCTACTGATATCACTTCCACATGTCTCTGTTCTTATTTACTTAAACTCTTTTCTTTTTTAATATAGAGCTTCTCTCCTTACCTCTCACCACTGCTGTCCATACAGCTGACCTGCCCACACAAATACCTGCAGTCGGTCACTACTGTTCACCAGCCTCTCAGTTGTCAAGTTCTCATTGATCAAAGGGTCAGTTAATAAAATAAATAAACAGCTCCCACGTGCAGCTTAAAAACAATGTTTTTAGGTAGTGGGTGAGCAACAACCGCTTAGCTTCCTGTTTTCTGATGAACGGACTCACCAGGCGAGTATAACTTGCATGTGTGGCAAATGGAGCAGTGAACCACGACAACCAGTTTAGGAAGGCACTATAAATTATAAGACCACTATAAATCTGGCACAGTACAAAAAAATGGGAGCCATGGTAACCACTCTTAACACTATGGGAGACAAACTATAGCTGCAGTGGCTGCAGCAGGACAAAAGCCCTAAAGGAGAAAAAAAAAATACAAAAATCTGCAGCAGGCAGAGAAACTATTTCACAACCAATTACATTGAGCATTTGCATTTTTTTCCATATACACAAACAAATCTGGATTTTTACATTTATGTAAAATATAGAGGACCATTTTATAATGCAATAAGACACTCCGGGGTGTGTGTGAGACAGTTCTAATGCATGGCTAGGAGGCTGGACACACTTGGCCTATGGTCTTGTGCCTCACTATGCCCCCTAGCTATGCATTTGAACTGTCTAACGTACAATATCATATCTTATTGCTTACACAAATATCCAAATTGCTTGGTTTCTGTGCTTCTCTGCAAACCATTCACACATACTCTGTAACGTCTCAATTGCATTGCAAGGCATCACGGTAAGCAAATCCTGGTGCAGGGCAGACTGACAAGGATTCACCAGAACAGATATCTCCTTTTAGAGGGTTTTATATCTGAACCACTATTGGCTGAGAATGACAAATTGCAGGCATGCATGTCACCCTGTTAGGATTTCTCAGTTCAGTGAAGTAATTGTTTCAGCCAGGTATTAGGTCAGCACTAAGAAAATCAGACATTGAAGGCCTGTTTCCTGCCGACACTTAGCCAGTCATGGTAAGTCACTCTTTATGTGGCTCCTGAAAACTCAGCAGAGTTGGGTACATGCAGCGAAGCGAGTAGTGTATACTGTGTGGACTGGCAGCACTATTCACATCACTGCAACATGCTTGATTCCCACAGTGCCCTGTTGTAAGCAGGAAGATGTGTTCATGAACCAGGCATGTTCAGCTATAGATACCGTGAATGTGCTAAAATCAGGCGGTTAAATCATCCCACCATCTCCTGTTCCCTTCCCTTCCCTGTCCGAGTACCTATCATACTGTGCATATTCAGGAACTTTGGACCTTTTCTCTCCACTCCATTTCTTCTGCATATTGCTGTCACTGTTAAATCATTTCTTCCTTTGCTGTAGGAAAGTCCTTAATAATCTTAGCACTTGAACTACATTATCTGTAATAATGAAAAATGCAAATGAAGTACAAGTGGTACTGGTAGCGCAGCAGGTATGACTTCAGCCATCCATGCATCATCCAACATATTAGTGCTGAGGTGAAAGAACACCCCAAACTCGTATCCCCTCTCAGCATGGCTCCGAGAGGGGCTGTGTAGACGTGCCAAATGCATGAGTGCAAAAGAAAGAGGTGGGACCGGAGTGAAATACTGGACCCGAACCTAGGCAGTGTAAATGTATCTTTAGTATACTGGTTCAGATGTAAAAGCCTGTCCAGAAGGTCATATCTGTTCTGGGAAAGCCTTGTCAGTTTGCCTCACACAAGGATTTGTGTGCCCATAATGACTTGCATTGAGTTTCGGACTTTAGAGTGCATATGTGTGGTTTGGATACATTTATTTAAGCCTTATTTTAAATTGAAAGATGAATTATTTTGTTCATTTTACAGCTCAACATACAGTATACTGCAGTGTCTCATTGCAGTTTTGCCTTATTGACAGTAATGTCAAAAGCTAGAGGGATCAAAACTATGTCAGGAGGTGGTGTATGGCCAGATAATGGGCAAATTGCATGCTCAGCTCTACACTGAAATGAATCTTCTGCTCCATGTGGAGCAGGGGAGTGTAGGAAATGGCAGCTCTCAAGTAATGTCCAGGATGCCCACTATACCTTACAGGATGTAGAAGGTACTGTATAAGGGAGAGTTCCTGACCAATGATTAGGATCCAGTACAGCATGGGGCAAATATAAAACTCAACCCACATTGTTTTGTTTATTTCCTATTTTATTTAATTAATTGGTCCCTGTGCTTAGTCTTTCTGTCTCTTTTTGTTCAAATATATAAATATTCCTTACAGACATAGCTGCTTATTTCCTCCTCCTCCTTGCAAATGTTGTTAGTAATCAGATAAGCCTTCATTTGTAAGTAAATTGTAACAGATACTTATTTTATTTTATTCTTGTAACCGCCGGGAATTCTCCCTTCCCTTTTTTCAGTTTCGGCATCTGACATGCCTGCACAGAACAAAATCCCAAGTAATACCTGAAAACAGGCCTTTGTCTAGCAAACCTACCTGGTTTACAAAAGCTAAATAAAATAAAATAAATGAATTGTAGGGTAATTACAAATCACATTTGCAAGAAGGAGGAGGAGGAAGTAACAGCTAAGACTTTAAGTAGTATTTGATTACAAAGAGACAGGAAGACTAACCACCAGAATCACATCTTGTAACTAAGCAAATCTCTGTGAAGCATTGAGCTTTATTGTGGCCAGTGAATGAAATAAAATAAAAAATAAATAACATGATGGAGGTTGAGTTTCATCATTGTTCCTTCCATTACTGGATATAGCAGTCCTCAAAGGAACCTTTTTTTGTCTAATTTGATTAGAACTCTTCAACCTTCCTTGACAGTTCAGAAACATTAAAAAAACAGGCAATAATGGCAGAAAAAGACCAATGGTCCATCCAGTCTACCGAGTTCCCTGTCTAACCCAGAGACCTACTGACCTTCCATGGTCCTTGCCTGTCCATTCAGGGTCCTAGCCCTCCCTCTACTCCCTATTCTCCTTCCAATTTCTCTCTCCCCAAGTGAACATTGTACCCTTCATTCTGTCCCAACTGTGCGTTAAACCATTAACCATTTTAGCATCTACCACATTGGCTGGTAAACTGTTCCATGGTTCCACCATCCTTTTTATAAAATAATACTTCCTTATATGCCTCATGAACCTCCCTTCTGTCAGTTTCAGCTCATACTGTCATGACCTCAAACTAGTAGCACCCAAGCTAAATAATTCCTCACAGTTCACTTTGTTAATTACTTTTAGGAACTTGATGGTCTCTATCTCCTCCCTCTTCTGGTCTCCAGCGATTACATGTTCAGTGCCTTGAGGTGCTCCTCATAAGTTCTGCCCTGTTTTCCCAGAATCATCTTTGTTACCTTGTGCTGTACTATCTCCATCCCATCCCTATCCTTCCTAAGATGAAGGCTCCAGAACTGGAGGCAGTACTCCAGGTGTGGCATCTCTAAAGATCTTTAAAGGGGTAGTATTATCTCCTTCCTCCTGCAATCAGTAGACCTCCTGATACATCACAGCATCCTACTTGCTTTACTATAGGCCTTGTTGTATTGGCTCGATTGTTTGAGGGTGCCACTGATAATAACTTCAAGGTCCCATTTCTCAGCCATAGTGCTAAGTCTCACCCCACCCATCCAGAACTCTGTTCTGGGGTTCTTATTCCCTAGGTGCATTACTTTTCACTTTTAGGTATTGCATTTCAACTGTCAGACCTTAGAGCACCCTCTAGCTTATGTAAGTCACTCTGCATTTTCCTGATTCCCCGCCACTATTCACCCTCTCACAGAGCTTAGTGTCATCTGCAAAGGAAATAACCTGCTCCGGGTTTCTTCCCCAGTGTCGCTGATGAATATATTAAAGACCACTGGGCTCAGGCCAGATCCCTGAGGAACCCCACTCATGACCTCCCTTTCTTCTAATTTGACCCTGTTGACGGCAACCCCGCTACCTCCCCTTTAGCCAGTTACCGTCCTTAGTGGCACCCAGATTCTCCATGTTCTTCAGCAGGCATCTTTGTGGCAGCGGGTCAAAAACCTTGCTGAAGTCGAAATAGAGCAAATCCATGGCATGGCCCTATCCAGTTCCCTCGTCAACCAGTGAAAGAAAACTATCAAGTTAGTCTGACAAGACATCCCTGCTATGAACACATGCTGTTTACTATCCTGGAGAACATTGCTGTCTAGGGTTCGGGCTGCTAGCCCTTTGTGGACCCTTTTGCCTATAAATATTGGCTGCCTCATATCTGGGTCCCTTTAGTGGCTGTTCGATGCCACTCTTGAGCAAGGCTTCACCTTCATCCCCAATGAAACTAAACAAAAATAATCATTGAGGATGGCACTTTTTTGCCTGTCCTCCTCTATCACCTTACCCACTCCAATAGCCTAACGATTCCCTCTCCTTTCTTTCTTTTGTTCCTAATATGCCAGAAGAAATGTTTTTTGCCACCCTTGACCACTTCTGTATTATGCAGCTCAGAGTCTACTTGTTCTTCCCTAACCACCCTCTTTGCTTCCTTATTTCTCATTAAGTAATCACCCCATTCTTCCTTCCTCTGCTTTTCTTTGTACTTGTAGAAGGCCTTTTTCTTGGACCTCACCACTCCCCTAATGCTTGTAGAGAACCATAATGGTCTCTTCAACTTGTTCCTTTTGGTTATTGTTTTCATGCAAGACTTAGATGCCTCAAAAATGGCCCCCTTTACTACCCCCATCTCTCACCTGTGTTGTCTACCTTGACTAACTTTTCCCTGACGAGTTCTCTCAGCCTGCTGAGGTCTGGCCTTCTAAAATCAAGAAATGCAGTTCTTAATTGGGGTTTTCCAGTCCCAGGGGCCAGTTTGAACCAAATGGAGTTGTGGTCACTGTTCCCTCATGGCTCCTCTTCTCTCACAGCTCATACTACCTCTGAGCTGGTAAGCACCACATGGAGAATTGCAGTCTCCCTGGTGGGTTCATTAACTAGCTGCACTAGGAGACAGTTCTGGAGTGCATCCAGCAAGGCCTGACTTCTGATGCTCCTGGCCACTTGAACATCCCATTCAATGTCTATCAGGTTTAGGTCACCCACTACTGCTACTTCCCCCTTTGCCACGTAAGCAATAAGACACGACATGGTGTGTGTTAGACACTTTAAAACATGGCTAGGAGGCGTAGGAGGCATGGGGCCATTGGCTGAGTGCGCCTGGCCCCTAGGCCGTGGTGTTAAAGTGTCTAACGTGACAGACCCTGGAGTGGCTTATTGCACTTATGAAAATGGGCAGCTATATTATGGATGCATGTGAAAGGTAAAAAGCTGCTTTAAGTAATTAAAAATTTAACTCTTTTCATTAATTTAAATAAAATAGTTCCTCCGCCTTCAGTTTGCTGTGTTTTGTTGGGGGGAGGGGGGGTGTGGACTTCTGACCTGAGAAGGCTGGTGTAGTTATAGTTTTTATACTTGTCCTTGTCATAGCGATACCCCCCCCCACACACACACACACACACCCAATAGGAACAACAGGGACCAATATAAAGTTTTGGCATAAAAAATTGAGAAATGACAGGGCTAAGGGATGGAAGTATTGAGTGAGTGACAGGTCATTCATTGAAAAGCACTGTGAGTGAGCGGGCAGAACCAGAAGAAATCTTGACTTTTTTCCTGTATTAAGCACTGCGAGTGAGCGAGCGAGCGGGCAGAACTGAAAGAAATCTTGACTTTTTTCCCCGATTATAATTGCGTTGGGATCAAGTGAAGGAGGTAATCTGTCACCGTGAGAGCAGTATGTGATGGTGAAATTGTGATAAATGGGAGGAAGAGATGGAAGTAGGTAGCAGCTGGCAGGTTAGTCACTGCAGAGAACTCATGACGAGGAAAGATGGTCGCGTTCTCAGAACAGACTGCAGCACTCGCAAGTTTTTTTTGTGTGTGTATGTCGTAACATGGGCACTTGGCTGTGTTAAAGTTGGAACTGGTGCTTACAGTGTCCTTACCAGAGGACATTTTCAGTATTTTGTTTTGTATTGCTTTACCTAGTACAGTGCGTGGTTTTAGTGGGGAAAGCAAGATGGCCAATTTTAAATGTTGTACATTCCATTTGGGTAAACTACTAGAATCAATACACAGGTAATCATACCAGATCTTTTTCATGTGTGTTAGAAATATTAACACACTCTTATTGACCAATAAGATTGTCTTATTTGTGGTTCCCATTTCATAACCTCCTTTCAGATTCTCATGTGAGCTCTCTGTCCCTCTCTTCCACTTGCCCCAGAGATCTATAGGTCACCCCATGTGTAGTTTCATGTCTGAGGATGCTGTGAGTTGCACCCACAGTGACTCTGATTCCCATTATTACCCTGATGCACCCATCTTCCACCACCTCAGTGCCATTCCTGGCATAGAGGGTTATTCCTCCCCACTACCTTTTCCTCTATCCCTCCTGTATATTGAGTACCCAGGAACTGTCAGGTCCCAGTCATTATTTTCTGAAGCTCATGTTTCTGTGATGGTCACAAGGTCCACCTCAGTTTCTGCCATCAATGCCCAGAGCAGGCTGATTTTATTATCCAGGCTCCTGGTGTTAAGGCATACCACCTTCCATCTGATCCCTGAACCTACTTTGCTATTCCTCTATTACTCTCATGCTTCCCTTGTCTTCTTAGCCTCTTGTTTTTCTTGGTGTTTGAACACTTTGCTTCCCCCTCACTGCTGTCCTCTCACCTAGCCCAGTCCGGACCTCATCCCTCTTTATACTATGCTGCTACAAGCCCCCTAATTTGGAGGAGTACTAGCTAGGATCCCCTTCCTCTCACCTGTTGCCATAGTTCCCCTAGTCCCTCTCTCCACAGTCATTTTAAGTGTGATATAGACATCAAACTTTTGTCCTAGTGCACAGGCCCCTTCTCTTGTCTCTGTCACCCATGAAGAGCCTTCTGTCCCAGAAGTCCCCCCAGTCCCACAAAAAGGGTTGGGGCATATGGTGCTGGGGGCTATCTGACCCCAGGAAGGTCCAGGGAGGACAAGGGAACACCCATGCAGAAGACAATTAAGCAATAATGCATGATGGAACATTGGTTGTACTAGGTTTACCCCATGGTCAGGGGTGCAGTAAGGCATGAGGCAAAGCTGAGTGCCTTCAGTCTCCTGACCATGGGGTAAACCTAATACAACCAGTGCCCTTGGAGTGCCTTACTACTTATATAAAATTGGCTTAGAAAAAAATGCAAGTATTCTTTATTAAAAGCTTGGCAAAATTAGTTAAATGTGTTTACTTAAGGTAAATAGTTCCTCCGCCAACAGGGGATGTTGCAGGGTACTCTGTTTGAGCATCTGAAGGCTGCATGCTATATGTGGAAGTGTCTATGTTGTTCTGCACATCACACATAAACAAAATACTGGGTGTTTTTTTTTGTTTGTTTGTTTGCTTAACTTCATTACTGGTCAGCTGTTAATGTGCTATGCCAGGAGGAAGGATGTCATGCCATGGGGCAGATTTGTTTAGGAGAAGTTGAGAGGTAAGCAGTCTTACTTACTCAAATGTGCTGCGGTACAATTTTATTATGCTGCTTGAATGTATAAATCAAAAACAAATACTGTCAGTGTTGGGGAGCAGTCAGGCAGATATTAGAACAATGATACTTCCTTGACCACTAATACTGCAGGTGGGGACACACTGCTGTCTGAACTCCACTGCCACACCGGTCGTGGAAAAGGCTCTGGCCTGTTGTGGTGATTCTGCCAAGGGTGAGGTTCCAAAAACAAACCGCTAACTTTAAACTTTAAACAGCCAACTTCATTAACTGACAATGAATTAGTGGACAAGGTCCGGCAGAAATGTTGAGATATTAAGGGCATTGCATGATCATGTTTTTATGAAGCAGCCAGATTAGTAGGAAGAGGGCGAGCTGGGGGAGTTATGCATCAGACAGGTGGCCTTGTGATATGTTTCTGTTATGGGCGGCTGGCAGTGAAAGCAATACTGAGTAGTGACAGACAAGGTGGGGGGGACTAACTAACCAGATGCTTGATGTGCTAAATGATTGGACAGGGACAGGCACATTGATATAGAACACCTTTCGTTCTGGTTGGTAGGGACTTGTTTTTAGCCATTGGTAGTACTCTTTTACTGCAATGGCTAGAATCAAGTCTTGGCTAATCAGGATGCAGGGATTTCATGTCAACTTTATATATAACCATTACTGCTGCCCCCTTCCTCACATAATGCTGTTGCCTTCCCCAGCATGCAAAACCATTTTTGGGTCACACAGAAGCTCCTCTGTTCCCCAAGCTCCACTTTGACCTGGCCACACACACATAGTGGTGTAGATCAGGGCAGGCCTCTGCAGTGGGGTGATATGTGTACAGCAAGACCTTTGTCTACCCATAGCCTCCTTGTGCAGCCCTGCACAGGTGTGGTAATCCTCAGAGGATGTCTGTGGATTGGGCTCCCAAGTATGATTCAAGAACATGTGCTTTTATAGTGCAATGGAGGGGAGCCTTGTGGGAACTACCACAAAGACACTAAGTTCTACTGCATCCATTATGTTAAGTACTTCATATACTGTAGCTGGTGTATGTTAGAATGGTCAGACTTCTGAGGTAAAAAAAAATGACAGTCCAAGACATGCATAAGCTCTCATACAGTATACCAATGTCACAGGCTCAAGGTCTCATCCCAGCCAAGGCTGTTCAGCATATACAGTTGCAGCAATTGACATGGCCATATATTTTGTTATATTTCTGGAGAGACTTTCTATAGCGGCTCTGCAGTGGTGCTGCAGGCAGGCAGGCCATTACTATAGCAATATCACAGAAATATCTGACCCTGTCAATTGCTGTAGCATATTGCCACTTATCACTACTAAGCAACAAAAGGCGCTGCTCGTGTTCATCCAATGTAATCTACTGCTCATAACTCAACACACAAACAATTGCTGTTTTTTCAATCAGTCAATCAATCAAACTTTAACCAGGCAACAACACCATTGAGCAATCTCATTTTCAAAGTGGTCCTGGACAAAAAAGCAATACAATACATCGGTACAATTGCAGAGGCTTGGAAGCAACAGCATAATACAGGTAAAGGTTGGTACAGACCAACTTAAGTTTAACATAGGGTCACACAGTTACAATTCATAATGAGGTCTCATAGGAGAGAAGAGATGATAATCCAAGGCTAGCACTACTAAATGGAGGCTAGTACCTTCAAGAAGATAACAAGAAGGGTAAGAAGGATCATTAGTGTGCTAGGAAGGAGGGGAACAGATGCAGAAGAATGAGAATGGAGGAGAAAAGCTAGTAAATGCTATGTTTCCCATGAGAGGGATGTGAGTTGAGTGACATTCTGTTATGTTAGAATCGTGGAGGAGCTAGTAGCTAAGGACTGAAGGACGCCTAAAGCAACTGCAAGTTTCCGTCAGATATTGAGATATCAGAGCTTTGAATATGAATAGGCTTGGGAGTGAAGAGAGCTTTAGTGAGCCTTGCATAGTGTTCCATAAAGATGGGAGTGAGAAATTGATTACGGACATGCCATTGGTAGTATTCACTCTAGGTATCTGGAAACAAAGTGCGATGTAATGTCTCAAGCCATAGAAACCATTGCACACTTGAAAAAACTTGAGATGTATGCAGGAAGTTTGTCAGATAGTGCTCTAAAAAGCCAAAGGAGAACATTTCTTTTTTGCCTTGTTGAGAGTGAGGACTATCACAACTTTTGGTACAGGAGACAGTGGTGTGTGCGAAGAGGCAGGTTAAAAATGAATCTTAAGGCTCGGTGGTAAAGAGTGTCAAGTTTATTTAGTACTGATGAGGGACAGTGATTGTAGAGGAAGTTGGCATAATCCAGTATGGGGAAGGAATGTGGATTGTACTAGTCTTTTTCTAGCTTCTATGGTAAGCAGGTGTTTAATACGGTAGAATAAGCCTAGCCACTGTCTTAGCTTTTTCGAGACTTTGTTTAAATGGCACAGAAAGCTGAGCTTGTTGTCCAGATAGAACCCTAGATATTTGAAGGTATCAACTATTTCAAGGGGTTCGCCCAAAAAACGTTAGTATCTTGGGGATATATGTAGGTCTGGAGACTGCCTTTGGTGAGAGAATCATGGCTTGGGACGTTCTATAAATAAGACTTGCTTCTCATAGAACTTATCTTGTAATCTATGCTTTAAATAAAATAAAAATAAAAAACAACTGAAATATGAATAAATGGTTTAAAATATTTCCAGTTCTTACTGTTTAAAATATTTTCAGTTCTCGCTGTCTGTTTTAGTCAACTTACTGCCCGATTATTGATTTCCTAACTGAACTGTTAGATGATGGGACTGGAAAGCAAGTCATGACATTGACATGAAGGCAAAGCAGAATGCTGGTATAAATTTATATTTCTCTGAGATGGGCATCTTATTGTAGGAGTGTTACAACGTGCAGTTTGGGCAAGAAGGCCACAAAGTGAAGCTGAGCAGTTCTGTTGCCCCAGATTGTGTGAGATAATACTCTTATACATAAGAGGCGCATCCGGAGCACATATAAACTTATAAATCCCCTACGTTAGCCAGAGTGATTTTATAATATGGTTCCCTGAGGAAGAGCCGTGTGCCCTGAAGCACTAAAGGGTGTTTTGTGTTTGCACTTGAGCCATTAAAAGCACCTGCTGCTTATGATTAGTTTTGCCCTGTACATTTTGTTTTGCTTCTGATTTATAATATGTTTTGTGTCACATTTTTTAATTTAAAAATTGGATGAACTTGCCTGGTGGCGCAGAGGGTTGAGGCGCGAGTGCCTTACCTCTCGCCATGCTGGGGACCTGAGTTCAGGAATGGACTTGGACGCTGGGGGCCGCAGGGAAGAGCAAGGATTGAGCATCCACAGGACTGCTCTCTCCTGGGGAGGTTGGGGATGTATGGTCGCCTGTAGTGGCCCCCAGTGGAGTCCGGGAGCACTGCAGAGGGATCGCAATAAGAGGGAACACCACAGAAAAATGGAAATACCACTCTAGGGACTGGACGGATGATGGCTGCTGGCCCAGAACACCTCTGAAGACTCCCAGGAAGCCTCTGAAAGCCTCAGCAGTGCCCAGGACTGAAGGAAAAAACAGTGTGCCAGTCTCCTCCTGCTGGTGCCTTCCCCCTCGGAGGAGAGGGACCCACCTGGTAAAGGGTGATGCCGGGCTATCCCGAGGATGGCTGCAGATCTGAGGTAAGGTGGCTTGGGGAGATAGTAGGAGAATGTTCAGGATCATGGCAGCCCAAAGGATTGGCAGCTGCAGAGCGGAGGTATAAATAGATAACTCAAAAAAAAAAAAAAAAGTGGATGTAAGACACACACCCCGACACTGAAGTGGTATGCTGCACTTAACGCTATGGCAAGGCGACAATTGTAAGCCAGATAAGAGGTCCTGCATTCTTGGAGAAATCCCATTAGACAACATCCTCAGTAACTTAGCAAAAGACAGAACATTTAGAGAAGATCCTAGTATAGTAGCAGAGGAATTAGGTAGATATTTTTTGGAACTACTAGACATCGAACTTATGTCAGAAGATAGGTTGAATAATTTGGTGGGAGGGGGGAGATTAGGAGGGAAAGTAGACAGTGAATGTTGTGAAGAGGAGGAAAGGAAATTTTAGATTTAGGATATTGTCAGTTAGTGAGGTGTAGAAAGTTAAAAGAAATGTAAATTTGTTCAAACCGGCCCGGTGGCACAGATGGTTGAGGCGCTGGATGCCTTATCTCACTGTACGCCAGTGACCCGGGTTCGGGAACAACCTTGAGTCATCGGTGTGCCAGCGTGGGGGGCAGGGTGGAGCAGGATTGAGCATGCCAGCGGGCAGCTGTCCTCTCCTGAAGGTGGTGAGGGTGGGTTGGTGCCCCCCCCCCATAGTTCCGCTCCCACCGGCTGGAGGTCCGGTGGGTAACATAGGCAGAGAGGGGGAGACAAAAGTAACGGGAGGTGGAAGGGGCTGAGCTGGCAACATGGTGTGTGAAGCATGCCTCCACACATTCACATGGCCGCGCTGGTGCCTCGCTGGGGGAGGGACAGTGAAGAAAAATCTAAAAATGCATATGTGTCCCCATCACCAGTTGATGGGGGAGGCAATGTGGACCAAACGGCTATATAAAATAAACTAAAAGTGGAAAAGCTCATGGACATGTGTTTAATTAATCACAAATTAGTTATCTTTAATTAACACAGGAATCCTTTATAAATTTTAGAAAATCGACTTGCAGGCTGAATATTTTGAACAGGTATTCAAAATATTCATGCTGCAAAACAGTTTTCAAAATGTTTGTGAGGCACTAAAAAAGTACTTCTTAAAATCTTCGTGCTGCGTGATGGTTTTGAAAATCTACGTGATGCACAACAGCAAACTGTATGCATTGCATGATGTTTTATTACTAAATGTTTGCACCGAAATCTTTCATGAAGGTTTTATAAGTCTACACGCTGTGCATTCATCTTTCAAACCTATGTGCTGTGTGGTGGTTTTCAAAATCTACATGGTATGCAAAACAAGTTCTAAGTACTTTCACAATGATTCTGAAAACCTACCCACTTACAACCTACATGAAGGTTTTTACAGTGTTAAAGTCCCACACAAACAGCATGAAATACATTTTTAAATACTTAAATGTTAAGAAGGATACTTTATTGTTTGGTAGGGATGGTATAACTAGACAAACAATTATTTTTTAATGTAATTAGATATTAACACAAAACATTTGTAAAGAAATACTTTATGAAGGTTTTGAACATCTATATGCTGCATGAAGATTTTCAACATAACTATTGTGAATGTTTTAAGTCCTACATGAACTAAATGTTTAAAGCTGGAAAACAAGAAAATGCTCAACAATATGAGGGAGCAAGAAAAACCATTACATGCATTTTGTACTACAGTTAGTCATATTTGAATAAAACAGTAAGAAAGTTATATATTGTCTCTTTCTTTGTGCACGGCCAACAAGTCCTGAACAAAGAAAGTTAGGGCACCTGCATCCTGCTTTTCATCGGGCTCAAAAGCCGCTGCACAAAGTACTGTAAGTTAATAGTCACTTCCTGCTTTGCACAGGGTCTCAAAGTACATGCACATGGTAAGTTAGCACTGCACTTTTTTTTAAAAAAGTAAGGAAATTCATGGCAAAAATATACATCAGTGCTAACTATGGTTGCTACCACAAAATGCCCAAACCCTATAAAGGTTGGAAATGTCCAATTTGGGTTGTTACCCAATACTCACATTGTCTGGATATGTGCTATTAGGCTTGTCAACCCAATGCCCACAAAGTTAGGAAATGTGCTTTTGGGCTTGTGATGCCAACTCCTTCAAACAACATGCAGTCTTGCTGTATTCTGACTATTGTAGTTAGTCCCAGCACTCAAACTGCCCCGGAGAGTAGAGGTTAATTTCTATGCAGAGCATAGAACGTTGAGCTCGAGCTCGGTTCAAACCTCTGTCTGCTGCACTTTGAAGCGCAACTGTCGGATTCTTTACTCCGCCTAACTGAACAGCCACTCGGAGATTTTCCTTTGTTCATGGTTCGAAAGTTGGTTAAAGTTCTTGGTTTTACCAATTATTTTTCGTAATTTTCGATTCAGATATCTGTCTGTGGTACAGTAAGTACTAGTAGTGAACTAGACATAGTAAACTTGTGGAAATTGTAAAAACTGATTTTTTGACTGGTTTGGCTGAACCGGCCATTAGTGATTTATATATTTTGTCTTTGTTTTTAAACTAAGAGTATGGTTACTGGTCCTTATCGGTTTAAAAAAACCTGCATTTTCTTGTGGCTTTTTCCAATACCCGTGACACGGTTAGAAACTGATAAGGGTGTCTTGCCTGGTTGTTTGCCATAAAAGGGTGAAGTTTGTGGTTAGGATGGCTACATCTGAGAAACCCAAAAGAAAACCTGGACCCACTCGGTTTCAGCACTGCAGTGTGTGGGAAGTCTTTGCTAAGGCTGACCCCTCGCCACCTGTGTTTATTGTCTGGGTTTGACCACCTCAATTCAGACTGCCAAATCTGTAAAGATTTCCCTAAGTCTGCCCTGGAAAAAAGATTAGGTAGGCTCAGGGATGAGGAGGCCGTGAAGTCCGCTGACCTGGGTGGCCAGCCCGGTTTGGTTCTGACCGAACCTGAGGGAGTGCCCTCTGACCAGGGCGATACTTCTTTGGGCAAGAGAAGAGCCGATCCTGAGGGATCGGTTCCTACAAAAGGAAAAAGATAACAAAAATCGGCCGGTTCAGATCCAGAGACCCCATTTTCCAACCGCCGAAGATATTGCCAGTGTGATAAGGATTGTAGAATTGCTTTACCGTTCCGTTTGATCTGGCGCCTTCTGGCATGCCGGTTCAGTTGGTTCCTCTAGTTCAAGATTATGCCACCTGAAGATTTCTATGAACCGGATTTGGAGGGGGATGAAGATTATTATGGATAATGATGATGACGATGGTGTGGGAGGTCTGGTTGAGCCTGCTTGGCCGGACATGTCCCCAGACAGGCCTTCTGGTGTTTCCTCCTAGGCTTTCTGAGTCCCTTCCCACTACATGTTTTACAGGAAGTGGAAGAAACCTCCAGCTCTCTGTGGAAGAAGCTGTAGAGAACCTGATTATGTGGAGATAATGGACATCCCGGAGTTCAGTTAACTGTTCCCCTTCATAAGTCTTTTGGGAAACAGACACCAAAGAGTTTTAAACTCCAAATTCTGTACCTCCTGTCTACAGAGAGGATGGACAAAAGGTACACCTTATCAGGTTCAGGTACAGAGTACTTGTATCAACAATGCAGCCATGTTAGTTGTGTGCATGCTACAGCCTGTGATAAGGCTAATATACCCTTGGCTTCACATCCCCCAGATAAAGATTCTAGGAAGCTGGATGCCATGGCAAACAAACAGTACATGGCATCTGCCTTGGGACTCAGGCAGGCTAAATATGTGTTCTGCAGCAGGTACCAGAAGTCCAGGTGGGACACTGTACTGGCACTGGCTGTGCAGACCTCCCCCAGCTAGCCTCGGAGCTGGAGTAGGGTGGCTACTGTTGGGATTGAGGCATCTAATGTGCAGTTCCATGCTGCTGTGGACTCCAATGATGTGTTATGTAGTGATGGCTACATCTGTGGCTCTTCAAGAATGGCTTGGCTCAGATGTACTAGCCTCTCGCAGAGACACCCAGGCTAAGGCCATAGATTTCCTTGTGTGTAATTTCTGTTTGGGGAGTAGACAGATAATTACATGAAAAGATGGATAAGTATAGGACCACCCATAGGAGTGCACAGGCCAAGGAAAGGCAGGCAACTCCTCAAAGGCAGCAGGCTAGGAGCAGGGGCAGGCCTTTTCATAGGCCTTTCTACCAAGCACAGGCCTCGCCTCCCTTTCTCAGAGGGGTTCTTCTGAGGGGAGGCAGAAGGGGATGAAGGGCTGCATCCATCCCTCAACCTAAGGCTCCTGCGCAAGCAGACACCCTGATGTGTCAGCCCATGGTCGACTCCCCCATTCCTGTAGGAGGCAGGCTGGAGCTTACTTCATCCAGGATCTGGATGTCTGTTACCTCAGACAAGTGGGTCCTGAGGTGGGTAAGCCGGGCTGGTTCCTCAGCTTCAAGAAATTTTACAATGCTGAGGGCCAGATCTTTTTCCACCTGCAAGCTTCTCTGAAACCATTGCCCTTAAAGGCAGAGGTTTCATCTCTACTGGCTCTAAAGGCTGTAGAGAGACCCTCACATTGCACAGGGGCAAAAGTCTGTACTGGAAGTACTTTCTTACCTCAAAAAGACAGGGGAGTGGCGACATATCCTAGACTTAAGATACCTGAGCAAACATCTTTAAAACCAAAATTCAAAATGGTGACTCTGGGAATAATCTTTCCTCTCTAATGCCAGGGTGACTGGCCTCTTTTGACTTAAAAGATGCCTACTTTCAGATTCCCATCAAGTGCTCCCACAGAAAGTACTTCTAGGCTCTGAATTGCCTTCAGGCCATTATCAGTTCAAAGCTATGCCCTTCAGCCTGGACATCAGCTCCAAGGGTATTCATGAAATGCTTGCAGTAGTAGGTAGCCTTTTAAGAAATAATCCTCACATTTCCATACCTGGATGACTGGCTCATTGTGGGTCAGTCCCCAGACCAAGTCAAGTCAGACCTTCAAGTGACTCCAGCAAGTGCTCACTTCCTAGGATTCCTTCCGTCTTCCCAAGTCTTCCTCGATTCTGTGCAACTCCTCACCTCCATAGAGGCAGAGTTGGATACAGTCAAAGCAAGAGCTTTTCTTCCCCTTGAAAGGGCAAGGGTTCTTTTACATTGCTGGCTTCTTCATTCCACCTTCTTCAGGCTTCTGTGCCACCTGGCAGCTTCAGCAGTGGTCAAGGCCAGCTGGTTTCGGTGGAGGGACATTCAGCTTCACGTGAGGGCCTTTTGGTCTCAGAAGAAAGATTCTCTAACCAAACTAGTTCCAGTGACCCAGACTCTGATCCAGGCTCTCCAGTGGTGGCAGGATCAGGGCAACCTCAGGCAAGGAGTCCCATTCATCACTCAATCTCACTCTGTGGTTCTAACCATGGATGCTTCTCTATTGGGGTGGGGAGCCCATCTGGGGGCTCTCACAGCCCAGGGACTGTGGTCCCCTCATGAATCCCTTCTTCATATCAGTCTCTTGGAACTTGGGACAGTCTTTCTGGTCCTGCAAGCTTTCTCTCAGTCAGTGCAGAACAAGGTGGTTCAGGTCAGGACAGACAATACCACCACCATGTGGTACATCAATAAGCAGGGAGGCACTCAACCATGGCCTTGTGCACTGAAACCATGAAATTGTGGTCCCTAGCTTATTCTCTGCAGACCTCTCTGATAGCAGTCCACCTTCCAGGGAAGGACAATGTGCTAGCAGATGCATTGAGCAGGATCTCCCAGGGCCATCACGAATGGTCCCTGGACCCTCTGGTGTTGAAGTGATTTTTTCAGGTGGGGCACTCCAGAAATAGATCTCTTTGCAGCCCCAGACAATCACCAACTTCCTCTGTTTTGTTGCAGACCCCAGTCTTGGGTTCAGTCCCTCTGGATGCTCTGATTTTGAACTGGGAAGGGAAATTTCTATATCGTTCCTCCCTTTCCTCTACTGTTCAAGGTTCTGGTCAAGGTAAGGTCACAACCTTGCAAAGTGATTCTGATTGCTTTCAGACTGGGCCAGGCAGCCTTGGTACCCCGTTGCTGTCCCTAGCAGTCCATCTTCTCCTGTCTCTTCCCAGGAATTACAACCTGTTATCCTCCTCTCAGGGGAGGATTTGGTACCCCAATCTTCAGTCTCTCAATCTCATGGCATGGCTCTTGAAGAATTAGAGTATGCAGATTTGCATCTATCCAGAGGGGTTCTGGATATTCACAAAGCCTCTCGAAAGCCTGCCACGAGAAAAACTTACAACTCCAAATGAAAAAGATTCAGCATTTGGTGTTCCAAGAAGCATATATTCCCAGACACTGCTGAATTGTCTACAGTTCTAAATTATATGGTTCATCTTAATGGCCTAGGCCTCAGACCAGCTACTCTCAAAGTGCATTTGTCAGCTGTTTCTGCTTTTCTGTCAGCAGGAAAGCCTTCCTCACTGTCATCTCACCCTGTATTCTGTAAATTTTTCAAGGGATTGCTTCATTTATTTACTTATTTGCTTTTGTTAACCAGGTAAGCACACTAGACAACAACGTGCCTATTTTCAGGAGCGACCCGGGATCATACCAATCCTCCCTTTAGGGATCCTACCCCTGCTTGGGATCTTAATGTTTGCATTGTTCAGCTTATGCAACTCTCTTTTGAGCCTTTGTTTTCAGCAGAGCTTAAGTACTTGACTTGGAAAACTGTGTTCCTGGTAGCTGTTAACTCTGCCAGGTGCATCAGTGAATTGCAAGCTCTGTCAGTTGAGCCTGATTTTGTCTCATTCCATAGAGATAAGGTGGTCCTAGAACTAATAGGAGGCTTCTACGAAAGTGGTTTCAGATTTTCATCTGAACCAATCTATGTCTCTCCTGTGTTCTTCACTGATCATTCATCTTCAGGAGAAAGAAGTTTACACAGTTTGGATGTTAAAGAGCCCTTAGTTACTACATTGAGCGACTAAGACTCACAGGTTTGACTCCTTCAGTTGTTTTCGCTATGGGGAAGTGCGTAAGGCAAGCGTGCCACTAAGAGAACTATTGCCAGGTGGATTGTCTCTTGTATTCAGTTCTGCTATGAGTAGCTAGGTAAAATACCTCCCTCAGGCCTGAGGGCTCATTCGACTAGAGGTACAGCTGCTTCCCTGGCTGCGGCCAGGGATATTTCTTTGCTAGAGATATGTAAAGCAGCCACCTGGAAAACAGTCCATACATTTACCAAGCATTACTCCCTGGACATCCAGGCTAGGAGTGATGCTCGGTTTGGTACAGCAGTACTGCAGAGCCTATTCCCAAGGTAGGTTCAATTCCCTCCTCCATGGAGGTACTGCTTGGTAGTCTGCAATAGTCAGAATACAGCAAGAATTATGTTGTTTGAAGAAAATTACTCACCTTAGTAATTATGTTTCTTCTAATGGAGTCTTGCTGTATTCTGACCTCCCTTCCTACCTCCCCTATCAGAACCTGTCTTTGGGAAGTGGGCTGGCAGGTGCAGTGTTGCACTCTAGGGGTGCATTTTGGTGCTCCCTCCTTTTAGAGAGGGGGAGTGAGTTATATTATTAATTTAACAGTCTTAAGTTGTTCACTACCTGGTTTTTGATTTTGGATTTCTTGACTTGAGTCTTTTGGGGATCCAAAATATTTGGTTTCCATTTGGCTAGTAAAAATTTTACAATTTCCACGTAGTAGTTAGTTAGTATTAGCTCATAAGAATCTGACAGTTGTGCTTCAAAGTGCAGCAGACAGAGGTTTGAACCGAGCTCGGACTAAACGTTCTATGCTCTGCATAGAAATTAACCCTCTACTCTCTGGGGCAGTTTGAGTGCTGGGGCGTTTGAGTGCTGGGGCTAACTGCAATAGTCACAATACAGCAAGACTCCATTAGAAGAAACATAATTACTAAGGTGAGTAATTTTTTTCTTCCCCTCCCACTTCCCTGACTGTCATGACCAAGGCCAAGCTACAGGTATAGGGCCATGCATCAACATTCTGGTACCTCATACAGGGCCAATATAGAATGTGTAAATAGCAACCCTAATCCCCCTTTCCTCCTCCCCTACCCTTGTGACCCAAGACCAGCACTGAGGTACATGGCTATGCTGGTTTATATGAATCTCTGAAGGTCCAGTGCAACCTTGCACAGTTAGCACACAGTTTTAGGTTTGTAAGTGCATGGGTTTCTGATTCCCTCACCATGCATAATATGACATGCATCTAACAGCAATATTTAGTTTCCTAAATTGCCTAGTACAGTATGTACCATCCACTTGTACAGCTATAAGACCCTACACAAAATAGTATACAAGTTCCGAACATGTAACTTGCTTTGAGCGTTTTCAAGTATGTGTCCTAAAGAAAGCAAATTAGGAATATGCAATGTTCATAGTGATTACACATTTCTAACAAGTCCACTTTTTGTGCAAAGCAAGCCACACATCATAAATGGATGTAAACTTCTGCAGCTGTTCCTGCAAGTATTATAATTTCAGGTCTAGAACTTGTAGGGTATAGATGAAACTGTGTAGTGAGACTCAGACCTGTATCTTGGCCTTGGGTCACAAGGGTGGGGTGGAGTTAGGCTCCATAGCCCTAACAGCTCATTTCAAAACCCTGTGGGCATTGGGTTGACAACTCTAATAGGATACTGCTATAAATCAGAGACTAAATAATTGCATCAGTGCCAGCTTGATCGGCCTGTGGTGTTCCCTTAGTGCTCTTCCCCTGCCCACTGGTTTACATCCCCTGACTGCCCTGTCCATTCTCCTGGCCAACTCCCACACTGCCTCCTGGCATATGAACTACCATCCTTGGCATATAGTTGTCTGTTATCCATGCATACCGCTCAGTTGAACAGAAAAAGAAGACCTTCCATCTTGCACTGGGTCATCAGTCAGTGTTAGCCAGCCTAATGGTCTACTGTCACTCCACACTAACCGCCAGGACTGGGAAGATATCAGAAAATATCACCCCAGATATCTTTTTCCTTCAGGAGCATTCCTAGATCCATGAAGGACCTCCTCTTGTTCTTGGAACTTCCAAGTCATTTATGCTAACGTGGATGATGATGGCCTGCTCCTCCCCCCTGCTGCATTGTCTGATCTCTTAAGCACTTGTTTGACCTGTGCTACAGAATGGCAAACCACCTTTCCTGAGCAAACATCCTGGCCCAGCAAGGCCCTCTGCACCTTACCCATTGCCATATTTATTGAGTCCCCAGTGACTACTACTGTTTTTTCCCCCTCTACCCAGCCTTTACCTTCCTCCTCCTCCTCCTCTTTGGCAAGGAGAGTGCCCTGGTGCCTGTACTACATTCACCAACCTAGATTGCCTGTTGAGCCTGCCAGTCTGGCCAGCCAGATGCTGAAGCATGTTACTGGTGGACACTGGTGATGGTGCTCACCCATGATAATACCTGCTACCTGTCTCCTCCACTGTGATCCATCCCTCATTCCTACCACTAGTGATTACAGTCCTTGCCATCTGCCCTATCCTACCCATCCCTGTCCCTGTTCTCAGCTTTTGGAGAAGTGCATGTCTAGCACTGTAATCTTTGATGATCTTACTCCTGGGAGCACAGGAATTGGGATATTTATACTATGTATCCTGTAAAATAATCTGACTACAAATCAATAATCTAAGATGAGTGATTAAATATTACGACTCTCTGTGTGGGCTGACACATTCTGGGGAGATTTGGAGTCAAGTAAAGCATGCCCACCAGTCAAACCTATCAACTCTTTGTCAAAACTGGAGAGGGAATCTAACCCAAGAGCAATGGAATCCTGACGGGCTGAGGGGAAAGTAGCCTTAACCAGGTTTCTGTTTACATTGCTGACTCCTATGTTTTATTTAATTGTCTTACAGAATAAAGACAAACAAAAGCAAATTGTTGAGAATTGCCTTTCTTCCGTAATTATTGAGGACTGAGAGGTTATGATTTTCAGTTGTACAAGGTACTGTATTTGTTCTTATACAGTGTGAACTATGAACACTTTGCAATAATATTCTTAACATTTTCCTGTAACACAAAAGTAAATGATTCATTAATGCTGCTTATGGATATAACATGAAGTCTGTCTTTGTTGCTCTAGCATGCAGTATAATGTCACTGAGATAATAGGGAGACAGTATGGTGTTTCCATATGATATTAATATACTAAAATGCCAGCAGAATAGGCCTAACGGTCTTCGTGGAACAGCTGCTTGGTCAGCCTCACCTCCTGGGAGCTGACTCATGTCCCCCGCCTTCTCTGGCTTCTCCTTCCCAGTTCCGGATATTCTTGCTGCATTGGATTTTGCTTCCTGAACCCTTCCCTGTACCTGTCCCACCCCCTCTTGAACCCCTCCACTGTCTCTGCCTCCACCAGCCCCCTAGGTAGTGCATTCCATGGCTCCACCACCCTCTCAGTGAAGTAGCACCTCCTCCTTTCTCCCCTGAATCTTCCCCCTTCCAGCTTCCACCCATGCCCTCTAGTGGCCCCTTCCTCCTTCCTTCGAAGCACCCTGACTGTTCCTCCCCTATTTACCCTCTTCATGTACCTGAAGACCTCTATCATGTCCCCCCGGTCCCTTCTCTCTTCCAATGTGTACATATTTAGCTCTTCGAGCCTCTCCTCATAGGTCCTGTCCCCCAAGCCCCAAATCATTTTGGTTGCCCTCCTCTGGACCCTCTCCAGGAGGTTAATGTCCCTCTTTAAGTGTGGCCTCCAAAACTGCACGCAGTACTCCAGGTGCGGCCTCACCAAGCAGTTATACAGAGGGAGTATCACTTCCCTCCTTCTGGAGGTGATCCCCCTAGCGATGCATCCCAGCATGGAGAACCCATTCTTTTTTCCCAAAAAAGGCAAAGAAATCTTTGTCTTGTTTCCAAAAAAGTTCTTTTTATTCAGTAGAAAGCCCTGATGTTTCGCTTTGTTCTAGAAGCTTTTTCAAAGGGCATTGTTTCTATAATATAAGCAAATTAGTACATTTTTAGTTATAAGGTACATGGTTTTATACATTTTATTTGCATATAGTTTCTTTATACTGAAATCATAAGTTATAGTTCTAGGATCGTGGATATGTTGTTCATCCACACTTATTGGCATGTCCCTTTCCCCTTTAAGAATCGCTGGAAGTCTTCAAGCCGACTCCTCCCACTCACAAGGGTGGTATATACCTCGGCTCCACCCCGTGACACCAGATCTTCCTTTCCGCTGGAAGATTCAGGTTGCCTCCCTCGTGCTCTCGCAGTTTGTAGGCCCTGGCTTTTAAACCTCAGTTTTACCAAAATTAAAACTCGTTTGAGTTACCGATCGCGCTTTTGCATCTTCGATTATGGAAGAAAAATCTTCACCTGGATTTCGTCGGTGTCCTTGTGGCCAGAAGATGTCGACACTGATCCCCACCTCATGCGTCTACTGCCTGGGTAGCCGTACGACACCTCATTTTCAGCTTTGCTTGGCCTTCCATCCCAACGTTCTGGATGACCGCCTGGTACGTTTGAAATTGGGGAGACTGGAGAAAAGGAACCCTCTGGTGAAGTCCAAGGAGGCTAGGTGGGTGGTTTCCGTGGCTGCGGGCTCCGCCAAACAATTCGAATGCATACAGGCGTTCGAGGAAGAAGTGGCTCGTGCTGCCGACTCTTGGAGCTTCTTCGTTCCACTCAACCTAGGCTCTACCTTCTTGGGCTTCTTCTGGGAGTTGTGCCAGCCTCTTCCCACCCAGGGAGAAGAACCTGTGGGCTCACACTCCTCCTGATCCTGTAAGCAGGAGAAGGAACCAAGTAAGTCTTCATCTTGGCGAAGATGCTCTTGGGACTGAGAGAGGTCCCAGTCCCAGGAGCATGCAGTCTCAACCTCGGTCGAGATCGCTTCTTCGGCCACTGGCTTCTCAGATCTTCCGTCGGGCCAGGCGACCCGAAAATGCAGTCGGCGAGGTTGAAATTGTCATTGACCCCTATTGACCCACTGTCGCTGGCTCCAGCCTATGACCTCGGAAAGAACTCGGTCCTTGTCTTCCCAAAGAGGAGACCCAGCCGCTGGTGTCCCAATCGAGGACCGGTTCTGGACCCCAGTCACCGGTCCCACGGTGTCTCAAGTAGTTAGCCCGCACAATCTCGGCCGAGGTCTAGAACATCCTCGACCAACAGGCCAAGAAAGAGCCATAAGCGCTCTCAGAAGAGACGATGCCACTGGTTGTCCTCATCCTCCTCGGATGAGGAGAGGCTCCAGCAAAAACTCTGTTGGCGCTACGAGGACCTCATGTGGCAACAGCTGATCTTGTCTGGGCACAAGCTGACTCCGGCTCCTGCCCCGGTCATTACTTGGCTTTCACCTCCTAGGCCAAATCCAACCCCTCTGGAGCTGAAATCTTTGGTTCCCTTGCCTGCGGGGCCGACAGATCCGCCTCTTTAGCCTAAACCAGCCTCTTCAGCCATTGTGGTGGAACAGCCACCTAAGCAGTCCATGGGAGGGGCTCCTTCAAAAGAAGACAGACCGGAGATTGGGCTTCCCCGGCGTTTATCGGTCACGGTCACCCCTGACCATCCTCGGCATGTCAAGGGCGATTTGGGGGCCAAGCTGCTGTATCCTGACTCCTCAGATTCGGATGTCACTGGGCTTCACTTTCATCCTGGGGATGATGAGTTGTCCATTGGCCTGGGGATGGAGGAAGGTCCTTCCTCCTTCCAAGGGATCCTTCTCCTCATCTCTTAGTCCACAGGGATGCCCCTGGAACCCATCCAGAAAAAGACGGAATACCCTCTTACAGACATCCTTAAAAGAGGGGATACCCCGATGGAGGCCTTTCCTGTAGCTGAGGCCATTGTTGGTCTGGCACTCAATCCCTGGCAACATCCTGCCTCTTGTCCAGCACAGTCTGCCTGCATGGCCCACAAGTACGTGGTTCCCATGGGGTCCCTTACAGGGTTCACAGAGCACCCTTTGGCCGAGAGCCTGGTGACCGCCTCTGTGTTCAGGCATACTGGCAGTTCTGCTGACACTGACTGACCTCCTGACAAAGAGCCCAAGCTCTTGGACCATTCAGCGAGGAAGGTCTATGCGGCTTCCTACTAGGGCCTCCGTCAGGCAAGTTCGGCCGTCATCATGGCACACTTCTCTCATGTCCTTCTCGGGTCATTAGATGAAGTTCTCCCACATCTCCCCACAGACATGCAGACCATGGTCAAGCAAGTCTGAGACCAGGGCTGAGCTGTTGCCAAACAGCAGCTCCAGATGGCCCTGGACAGTGGGGATTCTTGTGCTTGCTCAATGGCTGCCGCAGTTGCCTCTCACCACAGGACTTGACTGATGCTCTCCTCCTTCCTGATGGATACTCAGCACAAATTAGCTGGCTTGCCCTTCCTTGGGACCGACTTGTTTGGCCCAGGAGTGGCTGGTCACCTTCAAGCGCATACAGCAGTCCAGGTGCCACCTTAGGCGCCACTTCTGCCAAGGTTCTTTGGGCAGAACCCAGCAGAAGAAGAAGCCCTTTGCTTTCTTCCCTGCCACTCAGCAGCCTTCCTTCCAAGGGGACCGCAGCACCAGCATCAGCAGCAGGCTCAAGCTTGGTGCCCTTGACCAAGCCTGGACACCAACAGGCTCAGAAATGAGGCAGGCTCAGTTCTGGAGCCTCCTCCTCCAAGCCTGCTCAGTGACTGGGTGGGGGCTGCCACCCTTCTCCCATCATGTCCGCTCTGGGTCCTCCTGTGGGGCCAGCTTGCCACTTCCTTTCTGCCTGGTCCACTGTCACTTTGGACAGGTGGGTTCTTAGAAGTGGTCAGTCAGGGACTACTTCTAGAGTTCAAGCTGTACCCTCCCAGCCAAGCCCACGCCTCTCGGAGGCGGATATCCACTCACCCAGTCGGCTCTTCAGAGACGACATTGCTCAGCTCCTCCTCAAGGAGGCAATAGCTCCCATGGTGGATCCTCCAGCAGACCCAGGCTTTGTCTTCAGGTACTGTGGTGCCCAAGTGGATGGGGACTGGTGCCCATTCTAGATCTCCACGGCCTGAATCAATATCTCAGGTCTCACATCTTTCAGATGGTCACTCTGTCCCAGATCATTCCATCCTTGGAGCAAAACATGTGGTTTTGTTCACTGGATCTGCAGGATGCATTCTTTCATGTCCCAATCTGTCCATCCCATCAGCGTTCCTCCACTTCAGGGTCGAGTGGACCCTGTATGAGTTCTGAGCTATGCTGTTCGGCCTGTCATCGGCCCCATGGGTCTTCACCAAATGCATTGCAGTGGTGGTGGCCCATCTACAGTGTCGGGGTGTCAAATTTACCCCACCTCGATGACTGGCTTCTAGCAGGTCACTCCTACAGGAGTTGGAGAGACCAGGGATCTGGCCTCCAGACCGGCCTCCCAACTCGGCCTCCTAATCAACGAGGCCAAGTTGGAACTCGTGCCTTCTCACGTGATGGGCTTCATCGGAGCAGAGCTCAACTCTTGTCAAGCCAGAGCTCGGCTTCCAGCAGACAGGGCAGAGGTTCTTTCCTCCTTTGCCCAATCATTTCTGGTTGGACAGTTGCACCCTGCCTGGGACTTTTTGTGCCTTCTGGGTTACATGGTGGCGCGCACCTTGGTGGTCCATTGGGCCTGGTGGCACATGGGCCCCCTTCAGTGGGAGCTGGACACCCAGTGGACTCAGCACCATGGTCAATTCGACCAGCTGGTCACTGTAACCCAGAAGACGTGGGATGCTCTCCAATGGTGAACTACCCCAGACTGGTTACAGGAAGGGATCCCATTTGTCTGCACTGAGCTGACAGTTAGTCTCGTGACCGAAGTTACTCTCTCATGGGCTGGGCAGCCCACATGGGGGGCAAAAGGGCCCATGGGCTCTGGACACCTGAGGAGTTCCGATGCCACATCAAGCTGTTGTAGCTCAGAGTAGTCAGACTGGCACTGTCAGCTTTCACTCCTCAACTCTGGGGTCAAGTGGTTCAAGTCCAGATGGACAATACCACGACCATGTACTACCTCAACAAATAAGGCGGCATGAACGCCCGCCTGCTGTGCAAGGTGGCACTCTGTATCTGGACCCTCATGGGCCAGTTGAAGGCAGATCTTCCAGCCATCCTTGTGGCAGAAGCCTCGAACCATCTGGTGGATGCTGTCAACCGTCTAGGCCAGACATCCCATGAGTGGTTTCTTCATCCAGAGGAAGCTTACAGCCTGTTCTCCCACTGGGGCAAACTGATGGTGGACCTGTTTGCCTCCAGGGAAAACATCAAGCTGAGGCTGTTTCATGCACACCCCCCTCAGCAGGGCTCACTGCAGGGGGATGCCTTCTCGAGGCCATGGACCTCAGGCCTCCTATGCCTTCCATCCATTTCCTTGATCCACAAGGTGCTTCTCAAGGTCAGGAGGGACAAGGCGGGGTGATCAAGGTAGCCTCAGACTGACTGGCGCCAGTTCTGGTGTCCAGATCTCCTCAGCCTCAGCTGCAGGCCCCTGGAGTGGCTTTGTACACACCCAACCTGATATCACTCAATCAGGGAAGGTATACCATCCAGACCTTTAGTCCTTGCACCTCACAGCATGGCACCTGGAGTGGCTAGAGTTCCAGGCTTTGGATCTTTCCGAAGATGTCTACACCGTGGTAGAGGCATCTAGAAAGGAATCGACCAGGAAGTGTTATGCCTTCAAATGGAAAAAGGTTTTCCATTTGGTGTCAGGACAAGCGTGGACCCTCCATCATGTCCCATGGCTAACATTCTTGACTACTTTTGGTCTCTCTCCAAAGGGGGTCTATGGTCATCGACCCTTAGGGTGCACCTGGAAGCCATTTCTGTTTAATGGACATGGGCTAATCAGCTGACGTTGGTGCAAGAGACAGTGGTCAGGCACTTTTTCAAAGGCCTGGATCACATATCCCCACCGGTGCATGAACCTCCACCTCCATGGGATCTACTGCTGGTACTGGCAAAGCTCATGGGCAAGCCATTTGAACCCATGCACAAGTGTGAGTTGTGACACTTGTCATGGAAGATGGCCTTCCTGGTGGCTATCAAGTCAGCCAGAAGGACAGGGGAGCTCCAAGCACTTTCGGTGGACTCCCCTTATCTGGTCTTCCACAGGGACAATGTTGTCCTGCGCCCCCACCAGAAATTCCTTCCAAAGGTGGTGTCAGAGTTTCACCTTAACCAGGTGTTGACTCTGCCAGTATACTACCTTAATTACACCTCAGAGGCCGAATACAGGCTCCATACTTTGGACCTGAGAAGTGCCCTCTCCTGTTATAAGGAGAGGATGGCAGAAATTTGGGGAGAGGTTCGCCAGCTATTTGTCTCCTACGCTGAAGCTGCTTCTGGCAGACCTGCAGTGAAGTGGACTATTGCAAGATGGATCACATCATGTATAGGTCTGTGCTATGAGTTTGGCAAGGAGCCTCCCAGAGGGATAAGAGCTCATTCTGCCCGCTATACTGCTGCATCGGTGGCTGCTTCCAGGACATCCCTATCCAGAAATCTGTCAGGCTGCTACCTGGAGTCAGCAAACACCTTCATCACCCACTACCACATCGACCTTGAGTCACGCTGGGATGCTGGTTTTGGGGCCTCAGTTCTCCAATCTCTGTTCCCTAAGTAGGGGGTAGTCTGCCAATAAGTGTGGATGAACAACATATCCGTGATCCTAGAAGAACAGGTTACTCACCTGTAACAGTAGTTCTAGGAGTGGTATAAGTTGTTCATCCAAATGGACCCACCCGACCTCCCCGGCTGCGGACGCACAACACCTGACTTAAAGTGGGCTAAGATCTGGCATCATGGGGTGGAGCCGAGGTATATACCTACCAGGTGGGTGGGTGGGAGGAGCCAGCTTGAAGACTTCTGGCAATTCTTTAAGGGGAAAGGGACATGCCAATAAGTGTGGGTAAACAATATATACCACTCCTAGAACTACTGTTACAGGTGAGTAACCTGTTCTTACCCTATACTATTCTGCAGTATAACCTTTCCTTAGGCTATTTTCCTCAATTAGTTTTTAACATGTTATTGACTTCCTAACAAAGGACAAGAAAAACTGTATAGGCCTGCTGTATATTCATGTTTCACATGACAAGAGTCCACATTACTATAGTAAGCAACACTTCAATTCAGTACTGCTTGTTATATCCTATATTCCCCCATAACTCAGAAAGTGCAGTATCATACCTTGTTAAAATCAGTTTTGCTGCTTCCGTATCTTTATGCAAGACTGGTGTGCACTTCCTGCAATACTGTATATTGGTCTGTAAATGGTAAATTAAGTAAAAGAATTTTTAAGAAAATGTATTTTGATCATCTTCTCCTTTAAGCATCAGTTACTAGTGTTTATGTTATTTTTTTAAATGTGAAGTTATCACTTACTAAATCTAAGGTGGTAGCATAAAGGGCTCGCCCAAGCACTGCGAGCTCAATATCTTGGCAGTGTGTGTAGTTGCTTAGCAACTTCAGCTGTGCACCAGTGCGCGTGAGATCACGGGGGCCCACGTCACCCGTGATCCAGATGAGCGGACCAGAGAGGTTTAAAGAAGTGCAGTACGCACTTTGCAAATTCACATGCTCCATCTTGGATTACTACCATATGGATCCTACTTGAGTAGGAGATAAGCACCCTCAATAAGATGGATCAAGGTTGAAATAATGTATGAATTAGGGAAACAAACTGAAACAGCATAAGAACTTATTTATATGTTGCAGAGTAAATGGCTTTCCTTTCATGGCATCTCTTGCTTACAGATAAGAAATTTACATAAACCAAAAGCTAGCAGGGCTTTAAACAGAAACAAGAAGGAGCAGGTATGGATTCCCTCCTTTCTTCGGTGGATATAATGATTAGGTTTAGCATCCCTCAGAAACTCATTTCTTTTTCTTTGTAAACTAGTACTTGGAGCCAGCAAGTTCACATGTACAGAGTAATGTGGAAATAAGGATTCAATAGCAATTGGTATACCAAACTCCAAGTTCATATTAAATAAATGCTTTTGCACTCCATAACTTTCAGAGCGCCTTCTACAACTAGTTCAGTCGGCGAAGTGACGCAGTGCACATGAGGTGATTAAACTTACAGGTATCACCCTTTATTTTCCCACCTTAGACTTAGTAAGCGATAACTTTACATTTAAAAGAATAATATAAATACTAGCAACTGATGCTTAAAGGAGAAGATCAAAATACATTTTCTTAAAAATTATTTTACTTAATTTACCATTTGCAGACCAATATACAGTATCGCAGGAAGCGCACACCAGTCTTGTATAAAGATACAGAAGCAGCAAAACTGATTTTAACAAGGTATGATACTGCACTTTCTGAGTTATGGAGGAATACAGGGTATAACAAGCAGTACTGAATTTGTGTTGCTGACTATAGTAATGTGGACTCTCATTGTGTGAAACATGAATATACAGCAGACCTATATAATTTTTTCTTGTCCTTTGTTAGGAAGTCAATAATATGTTAAAATTTAATTGAGGAAAAATAGCTTAAGGAAAGGATTATACTGCAAAATATTATAAGGTAACTATAAGTTATGATTTCAGTATAAAGAAACGCAAATAAAATGTATAAAACCATTACCTTATAACTAAAAATGCACTAATTTGCTTAAATTATAGATACAGTGCCCTTCAAAAAGCTTATAGAATAAGCAAAATGCCAGGCTTTCTACTGAATAAAAAGAACTTTCTTGGAAACAAGACAAAGACTTTTTTTGCCTTTTTTGGAAAAAAAAGAATGGGTTCTCCATAAATCATATGGAAATGGTATAACATACCTCGAGGGCCCACATCTATCAAATTAACAGACCATTTCCCTTGGACATACTCTTCTTTAGACAGTATGTTGTGTAAGGCTATGCAGAGCTACACAATTCTGAAACTATAATTCTGACAGAATTTGGTAAAATTGTGTAGAATTTTTGAAATTTGATTATTGGTTATAACTGAACCATCTATTGCATTTCTTGGATTTGGCATAATTATGTGCTAGAAGTCCAAAGGACATGCCTAATATTGTGACATTTGGATGATTAGTTTTGAACACTTAAGGGCTCAAAGTCTATCATTTTATTTTGAGGGGAAATTTCTTGAAAATATTTATTTTCTTACAACCAGTCACCTTTAGAGCTAAATATGTGCAAATTAGCATGCATAACCTTTTTAGAAGGGTCATAGAATCAAAATGAAGGGATTTGGTTAGGGTTTTCTTAAGTTACTGGGGTTCATAGTTTCACTAGGTCATTATTTGTGAAATTTTGTAAAAACGTTCAAAAAATGTGGATATTCGTAACTTTTTCTGCTGTTGCAGGTATAAACCTGAAGTCGGGCATGCATATCTGATATCAGTGTAGCCTGGTATCTAACAAAACTGGAAAACATGTTTTAATAATTTTAAATTAACAGTGGAAATATCAGAAATTATTATTGATAACATTTTCTCAAATATTCTTGGTAACATAATAGGTAATGCCAACTGAATCCCACTTGTGGAATTTAATGTTTACCAAGCGTTTATTGCCACTGCATCTGATAAGATGAGCTGAGCTGTTTTCATTCCTGTAGATCCTTTCTGGTCAACTATTTTGTCCTCCCACTCCCTTTTTCCTCTCTTAGCTTGACTATATAGACTCAGTCAGCCAAATTTTAAAAAGCATCAGCACTGCTGCAAGTTCTGGGTGCACCAAAGACATGGTACTTGTGGCAATGTAAATTAATTTTCTTTTCTTTTTTTAAAGAGCCACCAACACCTCAAGAAGAACTTTGAAGAACTAATATTTGAACACAAAGCAGCTTATATTTCTCATTAGCTCTGTATTTCTTACCTCCATTATTTATTACTGAGGTAAGAGTCATGAAAACAGAAGAGTTGTTCACTGAGGGTTCTTCAGCTCCTATTGCTTCTTCCCGACTTAATGTCATAATACTGTGCTTGTGATATCAGTTATTCCCACAGCAACAGATTGTGCTGTCACAACAGAGCATTGTGATGTCAAGGAGGGAGTAAGTGATAGAGGCAGATGAGTGCTAAAGGATAAAGATCCTGTTTTTGTGGGAGTTTCTTCAGTGACAAATCATGAAGAGGATAAATCTATAGAAGATATGTGAAATGCAAGCTGAAATGTGTCCAGCTATTATGCTTTCCAAAGTGTTTTCAAAGGCATCAGCTGCTCTTTAATTTTAGTTTTATTGAAGAAGTTATATAATCAACATCTACAACAATAATGTTGTAAACAAATATTCAAATGGTCACCTTTACAGAGGTACAGATAAGGAATTAATATTTGAAGTAAAATAAAATCATCTGTCACCATTTCAGGCAAAAGGAAACAATCTGAGTATTTAGTATTTAAATAAGGCTGTGGAATCAGTGTAACAATACACTTAATAGATATTATGAAATGGCATGTCAATTTCAAGCCATCTCATTGGATGCCAACAGTGTTTTAAAGTTTCTAACACACACAAGTAAGATCAGGCTATGCCAGTTGGGCACTGATTCCAGTGACGTGCCCACATAGAACGTTCAGAAAATAAACTCGGCCATCTTGTTTTATGCCACCACTCAGAAGGAATACTAAACAGTCAGAAGTGAAAAATACCTGTCTACTATGTCTGACGCCTTGCTCTCAGTCTTTGGATGTTTGTCTTTTAAATCCATCTGCCTCTCTCCTCATGGATGCAGCATGTAGTAAACGGAAAGAAAAAAAAAAGGAACTGCCACAACCTCTCTCCCAGCCCGCCCGCTCTCCATCGTAATCAACAGCCAACTGCCCAGCCACTCAAACTGCCTTCCCTTAGCCCCTCACTTGAACAGTAAAACACTTTGTGCCACAAAATTCCTTTTTCACTTCCTAGAGGCATCAAAAAAAAAAAAAAACTACTACCAGGATCGCGCTGTCTCCCTACCTGCCCACTCCGTGCCTCTTCTGATCAACTGCTAACTTGCTAGCTGATCACAACTTCCCTCGCATAGTGTCTATTTTTCAATTTCTGTACAACTAATTTATTTACTATATTCCTCTCAGCGTGTCACCAATATACAATACATTTTCATGTTGTAAACTGGGGTGAACAGTTCATTGACATCAGGACCTAAACTACAGAAGCCTTTGGAGGACAAGGTTAAAAAAGAAAACAAAAAAAACACACAGAACTCTTTGGCAGAGGAACTATTTTATTAAAACTTACACAAAATACATATTTTGTCCTACTTAAAATTATGAATTGTACTTACCAATTGCGGTTGCACCCACAGATAGCCATTTCATATGTTGCAACAAACCCTCCAGGGTATTGTGTTGAACACTTTAACACACACAGCTAGGAAGACTGGTTCCAGCTGCCGATGGCCTTGTGCCTCACTACGCTTCTCCAGCCATGTGTTAGTGTCTAACACACACCCTGGAGTGTCTTATTGCTTGCATATATTATGGAATAAAATTAGATTTTTTACTAATAATATATACCACCCATTGGCACCATCAGATTTCAAGGACTGGATATCAGAGATTAAGGTTAGCTGTGATCTTCTCCATTTGATGAATATAACAGATTAAATTACACCACATTTCCATGGATGGGGCTTGTAGAGTTTAATAATTGATTTCCTGCAGCAACTATGTAAAGGGATTTTTTTATCCTCTAGTGCAATTGATGCATGCTAGACCATCGTTTTGTGGTCTACCTTGCATCAATAATGGGGTCCATTTACAGTAAATGGAACTTGCACTCAAGATTTGGCACAAGCTGCTGTAAAACAGATAAACTGTTACAACTGTGCCCAGGATTGTAAAGTTGGGTGCAGCTGCGATAATCAGGAGTACTGCAGCTATAGCAGTGCAAGGGTTTGATGCAAGGCTTGACATAAGCCCTGTGCCACCCTTTGAAAATCCAGTCCCATGGAACTGCTTGTGCCCCTGCTATCCTCCTTCTCCTTCACCGTGACACACACTATTACAGAGTCACCTGCTCCTTTTTCTGTCAGCACTATCCCATCAGAATAGTCACAATTCCTCCTTCTTCATATCCCAGTCATTTTCTTCCCCACTGTATCTCTCTGAGTGCCTTAAAGTACTAGACTTACAAGTACTTAAGACTAGTCAGTTTGGTTGGGTGTGATGCTTTATATGATCTGCACTCAAATCTGAATTGTTGTCCCTCTGTTTTTCGCTGGATCCAACTGGAGAGCTGCTATTCTTGTGTTACCCAGCTTAGCTGACCTTTTCTTGGTGAACCCATGCAACTAACTTCTACTACTGGTGTCCCCTGTACTAGCTGCCTCCCCAATCCATATTCTTTAATTTAAATCCTCAAGACTTCTCTGTCCTGCGTGACATGAGCTGTACACCTCCCTCATGGCACAGCTTAAGCACATCTTAATCATGTAGGCATTCTTTGCTCTAGAAGGCCATCTTACTTTCCAGAAAAAAGACCCTACCTCTTTCAACAGAACCTTGGCAAAAGTTAGTGTATCTAAGTTCTTTTTTTTTTTTTTTTACATTTATATGCATTCATTTTAGCATGAACAATCCATAGGCAGTACAATTAATGGCAACTTGGATATGTTTATCACCTACATTAATGATAGACATTTGCTAGCAGCAGTATAATTCCAGTCCATCAAATAGTGATAGCACATGTGGGATACTTGCATAAGTCCAGGAAACCCTCCATAAGATGAGGTCAGTCTCATCTTTTGGAAGGCTAGCCACGCCTTCTGACCTGTAGGACTCAATAATATAAGCTGGTAAAGCAGTATATTAATGTAAACATGGCTGTAAAAGCCATGTTCCCACAGTCCCTGGACATCTTCTGAACCTAGGTACAAAATGGGTTTTGATCAGTACTCCGAGGCTTCAGAGTGTATAGAATAAGAAAAGTGTGCGAATAAACATTCAGACAGCAATTTCAAGAACTTACCTACAAAACAAATTTTGAACGGCAGTTTTACTGATCTGGTGAGAGTTTGATACTAACATGAAATAGTGAGGAGCATTGTGCCAGAGTCCAGGTTTAAGTATTTGACCAACACTCTAAAAAAACAAAAGCAACCTCCTGCAACCACATTCTTCATGCTCTTGTTGTTGTGCCATATTTCTGGACATCTCGTGGTCAGTCTTAAACACCCCTCTCCTACCACAATGACTTAAAGTTTATCACATAACAATTACCTGCATATAGATACAGAAACATATTAAAAGGATATAGCAGTTAAACATAAACTCTTTTTTAATGCAGTCCAGTATGAAAAAGAAAACTGTAAAAAAAAAAAAAAAAAAAAACTTTCACCTGTGTTTGTCCGAACAGTTTGTGCAGGTAACTTTTCACACTTGCCCTCCAACTAGTCATCTTGTTGTTGCTCCCATGAAATTCCATTGTCAAACTCGGCCTTTATTTTTGTGACACACTTCTTGCCTCCTTTGGGTAACTGAATTGAAAGGTTTTACCCCATAGGTAATGCGAAATCTTGCAGGGCCATAAAGTGTGTCTCCACAAGACAACAAAGCTGCTGTTGCAATGGGTCAATAGGTTGAGCTGACTTTGGGTGGCAAAGGACCAATCTCAAAATATTTTAATGTTTTGAATTCTGATATTGAGAAGATAATGGGCTCTTGCCATTGTAGAGTTAAGTCCTATATTTCAGGATCCGCAGTGACTAAAAGAGCTGTGCATCAGGCATCCCAGTTTTCTTGCACACTCCTAAAATTGACTCCTATCAGCCTATTTCAGAGCATCCGGATCTGGTCTCAGTCCTTCTGGCACCACTGTCTGAAGCCACAACTGCAGGAATACCAGCAGATTATCCCTCTGTGTGCCTTCTTGTAAACCCAGCAGTCAAAGATTCATGGCCCTGTTGGTATTTTCAAGTGTCTGAGTGCATGCTCTGAAGTGAGTTGCCTTGGTGGTCATTTTGGCAAAGGCGGGATGCATTGTCAGTGTCCTTTCATCTGCCTTGGTCACCGTCTTCTTGGTTCATTCAATTTTACTATCTTCAGCACTCGGTTTTTCCAGTACTTTTCTCGATTTTGTGATCCTCTTCCCACTGCTTTCAGGACCACGTCCCGTGGTGGGGGATCTACTGCCCTGCTCGAGCCTACAATGCTGGTTGCATCCCTTTTTCCCTGCTGGGCCTGCTGCTGTGAGGGTTTTTGTTCTGCTTCTCTGGTTTGGTTTCTTGGGCAACCCATCTATAAATGTTATATTTGCAGACTCAGTGGAGTAAGTGTCCTCGAACAATGTTGTTGACAACTGGCTAGGTTGCTTTTACATGTCCAAAATAATAATTTTATCAGGCTTTGATGTGGTGCTGATCTAAAATACGACCAGTCGCAAGCATGGCTCTCTAGCTTCCCTCCTACTTGTTTAATTTCTATCACTGTTGTGCTTCACAGGCCCCAGAACCATGAGGGCCTTAGAGAAGATCCCTCTGGACATCTTTCCTCTAAGGAACATCTGTAATTCAATAAAGAACCTTCTCATTCCCTCAGAACATGTACTGCCTTTCACAGTGCGCACAACACTCAGCTCCTCCCTCTGTCTGTAGTGCCTGGCTAGGAATCAAACCCTTTTGACCTGCACTGCAATCTGACAAATATTCTTATCTGCATTAGCTTCACAGTCATGCAGTGCCTCTCCTACTGTCCTGCTAGTTTTACCCTTCAGTCTCCATGAACCCACCCTTATTATTAGTCTTACTGGTTTTTCCATACTCCTTCTTGGCAGTTTAGGTGTATGCTTCACAAAATTCATTGATATGGCTTTCACAAAAGTATTACCAAATTCCACAATTTTCACAATGACTCATGCACCTCATCTTAAAGTACTGGTTTTGTTTTGCAATTTTTGGCAGCTTATAACATCATCCTTTAAGCAGGAGGTGAGAAAACTGAAACACAGAGTCTCCTTTTTTAGGTCTGTGAACCTGCAAAATGTAATGGCATTGTGTTCTATACTTTTAAAGTAACATTTGGATGAGGGGTTTCAATATTAAATGGAAATAACTTATTAATTTAAATTTTAGCAGAATCTTCACTGAAAATGTGTGAAAATACCACAACATTTTACAGAATCAAAAATGGCAGTCCCACCTGAAATAGAACCATGGTAATTTACATTCCACACAGGTCTGGTGGACGGATTGCTAAAACAAAACTAAAAAGAATGTGTTTAGTCATAGAACAACCACTAGTATCGTATGGCCATTTCCAACAATAATCTTTTATGGTATTATAATGACTGGTGACTCCCCTTTAATAACTAACTGCAGACTGCTTTTCAAATGCCATAATCATCTGGTAAATCTGTAATACCTTGATACCGGGTTATTATGGTATTTTTGGCCTTGCACTGTCACCTCTCTGAAACACAGAAAATACTCTTAGCTTGAGACCAAACCAACCAAGACTTCCACTAAACCACATGTCACTCACACAGGTCATCCACGCGCTCCATTCGCCAGCCAGCCCACATTCCATGGCAGCATGAACTAAATATTATTCAGAAGAGCTACCAGCCTGTTGAAACATCCATGCAGTTTGAAAGAAAACACGAAGCAAAAATTGCACACTACAGCTGCTGCTGAGGACACACTCCCAACACAAATACAACTGAATATTTTTCTGTCTCGAAACTTTGCACCAATTTATAAAAATAGCTTTGTTGTTGAGGTTTATGGTTTATCACTTACCTCGTGTGTGAAAAACCCTCATAACCTACATCTGCCCAATCATTATTCTCTATTTATTATGTTTCAAATTATACTTCAAAAGCTCAACACTTAAACTGTTAGAGGTATAAAGTTTTTTGTTTTGTAAATGAAAGTTTGGAGTCTGATCAACATGAATATGCCCTAATGTTACAGTTCTCACGTCATTACATCTGTACATTTTGATATAATGTGTTGCTAAAAATAACAGGACCTTAAACATTTTTTGAACCATTTTATGTTTTTATATGAATATGTGAAATTGCCAGCAGAAACAGATCTCATGGTCTATTGAGTCTGCTTGAGTGTGTAGCTAGCACCATATCTCGCAGCTGCCCCTCCTGCCCCCCTCTTCCCAGTATCCCTTACCTTTACCCTGTCCCAACTCCTCTTGACACTGCCCACCGTCTTACAGAACATTATCTTGTCTAGTAAGGTTTTCCATTTGTCCACCACTCTTCAGTGAAAAATGTCTCCTAATCTCCCTCCTGAATCTTCCCCCCTCCAATCTCAGTCCATGACCTCTCGTATCCCTCCCCTTCTCATCTGGAAAATCCCTTCTGTGTTGATCTTGTTTATCCCCTTCAGATACTTAAAGATCTTGATCATATAACCCCTATCCCTCCCCTCCTCCAGCAAATACATATTCAGCTCTCCCAGCCTGTCCTCGTAGGGCCTGCTGTCTAATCCCTGGATCATCTTTTTGGCTCTTTGCTCCACCCCTTCCAATAATCTGATGTCCTTCTTCATGAATGGGTACCAGTACTGCATGCAGTACTCCAAGTGGGGCCTGACCAATGACCTATACAGGGACAGGATAACCTCCTTCCCCCCTTCTAGAGGATATCCCTCTTGCAATACACCCCAGCATTTTGTTGGCTTTGCTGCTGCCTTACTCCACTGAGCAGAGTTGTTCATATTCCCTGTAATGATCACTCCTAGGTCCTTCTCCTCTGTGGAGCTCCCAACTGTACCCCATTCAAGTGATAATCCTTCCCCTGGTTCCTGGCTCCAAAGTGCAGAACCTTGCACCTCTTGGCGTTGAACCCCAACTGCCATGCTTCTGCCCACTCCTGCAGCTTAATCAGGTCCTCATGTAACCGCTTTCACCCCTCCACATCATCAACCACAGCTGCCATCTTGGTATCATCTGTGAATAGTCTGATACTGCTCCAGATCCCATGCGAGATATCTGCAATAAAAATCCCAAACAGCACCGGTCCCAGTACTGATCCCTGTGGTACCCCGCTCGTCACCGCTCTCAGTGACAAGAGATTCCCCCCACCACCACTATTTGTTACCTTCCTTTTAGCCAGTCTGTGATTCATTTCACCATTTTTGGTCCCACCCTCACAAATTCCAGTTTCCCCCCCAACCTTCCATGTGGCACTGAATTAAAGTCCTTGCTGAAGTCTAAATACAGGACATACACTGCATATCCCTTGTTCATTTCCTGCGTCACCCAGCCGTAGTACTCTACATGGTTTATCTGGCAGGATCTGCCCATTACAAACCCATGCTGTTGACCATCCTGAAGACTATTTTCCTCCAAGAAGCTTACTAGCCTCTCTTTTAGGATGGTCTTTATGAGCTTTCCCATGATTGATGTGAAGCTTACTGGCCTATAGTTTCCCGGTTCATCCTTTGGGCCACTTTTGTGGATGGCCACCACATGGGCCATTCTCCAGTTCTGTGGTACTCATCCCATGTCCAGGAAGGTATTGAACAGGTTAGTCAGTGGCCTTGCCAGGACCTCTGCCAACTCCCTAGTACCGTGAGGGTGAATGCCATCAGGTCCAGGTGCTTTGTCCACCCTTAATGCCTCAGCCCATCTAGTACCTTGCTTTCTGCAATCCCTACATCTTTTGTCTCCACAACCCCCCACCAACCCACCTCCCTAGCCTGGAGTACCTGCCTCACCTTTTCCTGCATGAATAAAAGCAGAAGTATTTGTTCAATGCCTCTGCCTGCTCCACCCTTTTATATTTATATATATTAGTTGGTGCACTGTCTTATATCTCTATATTTACTTAGCTGACTTTAAGCTTGCATTTAAAAAAAATAAGTTGCTAGCCCTCATGGCTCCAAAATTACCCAGTTGTGAAGAAATTATCTTTTGAAATATCTAACTTTAGAACCAGATAGATAGATAGATAGATATATGAAAGCTTGGAGTCCAGGTATTAAGAGTTAGCTATGTTGATGCTGTTTATTTTTTGTCGCTAAGTATTGTGAATGTGTCAACATTATCTGAAACCACTTTTCTGGAATGTTGTTTACAATATTTTTAGTTGTGACACACCTTCAAACTGAAAAATATAACATGTCAATAGAGCTTTCTAATGCCAGTAAAGTATATTGATACTATTTCTTTTTATAGGCACTAATTGCATGATGGTTAATTCAGCATTTTCTGAATTATAGCAATGCTCCTCATTATTTAATTAGTAACTGTATAAATGTGGGCCATGAGACCCTGGTTCAGTCTTCACCCATTGACTCACTGTGTGACCTTGGAAAAGGCACTTGACGTTCCTATGCTTTAACCTCACCATAAATAAAACTGGCTAGAAGTAAGATGTTAATCATGTGCCCAAGTGTATGAATTATAAATAAACAGTTTGTGTTAGGTATTTAGTACACTCAGGTAGCATACCAAAGATATAATTTACATTAGTGTGTAGGATCAAAGAAAAGATGCTAAGAGAGATTATAAAATGGATAGGAAAAATCCTGTATTTTGATTGGTTGCTAGCCATGCATTAGAAGTGTCTAACGCATGGCTAGCAACAAGTTCAGGCAACTACAGCTGTATTTTAAAATCCTATATTAAGAAGCCAATAGAATGTTTATTTTTAAACTGTTGCCATTCTTTCCTGCTGCTATCCGCACTTGCCCAAACCCTGCAGAATTCAGAATAATTTAAAACGCTATATTTAAAAAATATATACAAAACTTGTACTTGACTCTGGTTATTTACTTAAACTCTTTTTTTAAGATACGATGCTTCTCCTGCCTGCCCACTACTGGCTGGCCCATCTGGCTTGACCTGCCCTCTTGCTCGCTCACACCTCATGAAATGGCTACTTTTCTCTGTTACTGTACTATTGTACATCCCAATCACTTTCTCGTTCTGTCCCCCACCCACAGGAAACTGTCTACTGGCCAAGTTATCTACTGATATCACTTCCACATGTCTCTGTTCTTATTTACTTAAACTCTTTTCTTTTAATATAGAGCTCTCTCCTTACCTCACCACTGCTGTCCATACAGCTGACCTGCCCACACAAATACCTGCAGTCGGTCACTACTGTTCACCAGCCTCTCAGTTGTCAAGTTCTCATTGATCAAAGGGTCAGTTAATAAAATAAATAAACAGCTCCCACGTGCAGCTTAAAAACAATGTTTTTAGGTAGTGGGTGAGCAGCCAACCGCTTAGCGTTCCTGTTTTCTGATGAACGGACTCACCAGGCGAGTATAACTTGCATGTGTGGCAAATGGAAGCGAGTGAACCACTACAACCAGTTTAGGAAGGCACTATAAATTATAAGACCACTATAAATCTGGCACAGTACAAAAAAATGGGAGCCATGGTAACCACTCTTAACACTATGGGAGACAAACTATAGCTGCAGTGGCTGCAGCAGGACAAAAGCCCTAAAGGAGAAAAAAAATACAAAATCTGCAGCAGGCAGAGAAACTATTTCACAACCAATTACATTGAGCATTTGCATTTTTCCATATACACAAACAAATCTGGATTTTTACATTTATGTAAAATATAGAGGACCATTTTATAATGCAATAAGACACTCCGGGGTGTGTGTGAGACAGTTCTAATGCATGGCTAGGAGGCTGGACACACTTGGCCTATGGTCTTGTGCCTCACTATGCCCCCTAGCTATGCATTTGAACTGTCTAACGTACACACCGTCATATCTTATTGCTTACACAAATATCCAAATTGCTTGGTTTCTGTGCTTCTCTGCAAACCATTCACACATACTCTGTAACGTCTCAATTGCATTGCAAGGCATCACGGGTAAGCAAATCCTGGTGCAGGGCAGACTGACAAGGATTCACCAGAACAGATATCTCCTTTTAGAGGGTTTTATATCTGAACCACTATTGGCTGAGAATGACAAATTGCAGGCATGCATGTCACCCTGTTAGGATTTCTCAGTTCAGTGAAGTAATTGTTTCAGCCAGGTATTAGGTCAGCACTAAGAAAATCAGACATTGAAGGCCTGTTTTCACTGCCGACACTTAGCCAGTCATGGTAAGTCACTCTTTATGTGGCTCCTGAAAACTCAGCAGAGTTGGGTACATGCAGCGAAGCGAGTAGTGTAAGCTACTGTGTGGACTGGCAGCACTATTCACATCACTGCAACATGCTTGATTCCCACAGTGCCCTGTTGTAAGCAGGAAGATGTGTTCATGTGAACCAGGCATGTTCAGCTATAGATACCGTGAATGTGCTAAAAATCAGGCGGTTAAATCATCCCACCATCTCCTGTTCCCTTCCCTTCCCTGTCCGAGTACCTATCATACTGTGCATATTCAGGAACTTTGGACCTTTTCTCTCCACTCCATTTCTTCTGCATATTGCTGTCACTGTTAAATCATTTCTTCCTTTGCTGTAGGAAAGTCCTTAATAATCTTAGCACTTGAACTACATTATCTGTAATAATGAAAAATGCAAATGAAGTACAAGTGGTACTGGTAGCGCCAGGTATGACTTCAGCCATCCATGCATCATCCAACATATTAGTGCTGAGGTGAAAGAACACCCCAAACTCGTATCCCCTCTCAGCATGGCTCCGAGAGGGGCTGTGTAGACGTGCCAAATGCATGAGTGCAAAAGAAAGAGGTGGGACCGGAGTGAAATACTGGACCCGAACCTAGGCAGTGTAAATGTATCTTTAGTATACTGGTTCAGATGTAAAAGCCTGTCCAGAAGGTCATATCTGTTCTGGGAAAGCCTTGTCAGTTTGCCTCACACAAGGATTTGTGTGCCCATAATGACTTGCATTGAGTTTCGGACTTTAGAGTGCATATGTGTGGTTTGGATACATTTATTTAAGCCTTATTTTAAATTGAAAGATGAATTATTTTGTTCATTTTACAGCTCAACATACAGTATACTGCAGTGTCTCATTGCAGTTTTGCCTTATTGACAGTAATGTCAAAAGCTAGAGGGATCAAAACTATGTCAGGAGGTGGTGTATGGCCAGATAATGGGCAAATTGCATGCTCAGCTCTACACTGAAATGAATCTTCTGCTCCATGTGGAGCAGGGGAGTGTAGGAAATGGCAGCTCTCAAGTAATGTCCAGGATGCCCACTATACCTTACAGGATGTAGAAGGTACTGTATAAGGGAGAGTTCCTGACCAATGATTAGGATCCAGTACAGCATGGGGCAAATATAAAACTCAACCCACATTGTTTTGTTTATTTCCTATTTTATTTAATTAATTGGTCCCTGTGCTTAGTCTTTCTGTCTCTTTTTGTTCAAATATATAAATATTCCTTACAGACATAGCTGCTTATTTCCTCCTCCTCCTTGCAAATGTTGTTAGTAATCAGATAAGCCTTCATTTGTAAGTAAATTGTAACAGATACTTATTTTATTTTATTCTTGTAACATGCGAATTCTCCTCTTCCCTTTTTTCAGTTTCGCATCTGACATGCCTGCACAGAACAAAATCCCAAGTAATACCTGAAAACAGGCCTTTGTCTAGCAAACCTACCTGGTTTACAAAAGCTAAATAAAATAAAATAAATGAATTGTAGGGTAATTACAAATCACATTTGCAAGAAGGAGGAGGAGGAAGTAACAGCTAAGACTTTAAGTAGTATTTGATTACAAAGAGACAGGAAGACTAACCACCAGAATCACATCTTGTAACTAAGCAAATCTCTGTGAAGCATTGAGCTTTATTGTGGCCAGTGAATGAAATAAAATAAAAAATAAATAACATGATGGAGGTTGAGTTTCATCATTGTTCCTTCCATTACTGGATATAGCAGTCCTCAAAGGAACCTTTTTTTGTCTAATTTGATTAGAACTCTTCAACCTTCCTTGACAGTTCAGAAACATTAAAAAAACAGGCAATAATGGCAGAAAAAGACCAATGGTCCATCCAGTCTACCCGAGTTCCCTGTCTAACCCAGAGACCTACTGACCTTCCATGGTCCTTGCCCTGTCCATTCAGGGTCCTAGCCCTCCCTCTACTCCCTATTCTCCTTCCAATTTCTCTCTCCCCAAGTGAACATTGTACCCTTCATTCTGTCCCAACTGTGCGTTAAACCATTAACCATTTTAGCATCTACCACATTGGCTGGTAAACTGTTCCATGGTTCCACCATCCTTTTTATAAAATAATACTTCCTTATATGCCTCATGAACCTCCCTTCTGTCAGTTTCAGCTCATACTGTCATGACCTCAAACTAGTAGCACCAAGCTAAATAATTCCTCACAGTTCACTTTGTTAATTACTTTTAGGAACTTGATGGTCTCTATCTCCTCCTCTTCTGGTCTCCAGCGATTACATGTTCAGTGCCTTGAGGTGCTCCTCATAGTTCTGCCCTGTTTTCCCAGAATCATCTTTTGTTACCTTGTGCTGTACTATCTCCATCCCATCCCTATCCTTCCTAAGATGAAGGCTCCAGAACTGGAGGCAGTACTCCAGGTGTGGCATCTCTAAAGATCTTTAAAGGGGTAGTATTATCTCCTTCCTCCTGCAATCAGTAGACCTCCTGATACATCACAGCATCCTACTTGCTTTACTATAGGCCTTGTTGTATTGGCTCGATTGTTTGAGGGTGCCACTGATAATAACTTCAAGGTCCCATTTCTCAGCCATAGTGCTAAGTCTCACCCCACCCATCCAGAACTCTGTTCTGGGGTTCTTATTCCCTAGGTGCATTACTTTTCACTTTTAGGTATTGCATTTCAACTGTCAGACCTTAGAGCACCCCTCTAGCTTATGTAAGTCACTCTGCATTTTCCTGATTCCCTCGCCACTATTCACCCTCTCACAGAGCTTAGTGTCATCTGCAAAGGGAAATAACCTGCTCCGGGTTTCTTCCCCAGTGTCGCTGATGAATATATTAAAGACCACTGGGCTCAGGCCAGATCCCTGAGGAACCCCACTCATGACCTCCCTTTCTTCTAATTTGACCCTGTTGACGGCAACCCCGCTACCTCCCCTTTAGCCAGTTACCGTCCTTAGTGGCACCCAGATTCTCCATGTTCTTCAGCAGGCATCTTTGTGGCAGCGGTCAAAAACCTTGCTGAAGTCGAAATAGAGCAACTCATGGCATGGCCCTATCCAGTTCCCTCGTCAACCAGTGAAAGAAAACTATCAAGTTAGTCTGACAAGACATCCCTGCTATGAACACATGCTGTTTACTATCCTGGAGAACATTGCTGTCTAGGGTTCGGCTGCTAGCCCTTTGTGGACCCTTTGCCTATAAATATTGGCTGCCTCTATCTGGGTCCCTTTAGTGGCTGTTCGATGCCACTCTTGAGCAAGGCTTCACCTTCATCCCCAATGAAACTAAACAAAATAATCATTGAGGATGGCACTTTTTGCCTGTCCTCCTCTATCACCTTACCCACTCCATTAGCCTAACGATTCTCCTCCTTTCTTTCTTTTTGTTCCTAATATGCCAGAAGAAATGTTTTTTGCCACCCTTGACCACTTCTGTATTATGCAGCTCAGAGTCTACTTGTTCTTCCCTAACCACCCTCTTTGCTTCCTTATTTCTCATTAAGTAATCACCCCATTCTTCCTTCTCTGCTTTTCTTTGTACTTGTAGAAGGCCTTTTCTTGGACCTCACCACTCCCTAATGCTTGTAGAGAACCATAATGGTCTCTTCAACTTGTCCTTTGGTTATTGTTTTCATGCAAGACTTAGATGCCTCAAAAATGGCCCCTTTACTACCCCCATCTCTCACCTGTGTTGTCTACCTTGACTAACTTTTCCCTGACGAGTTCTCTCAGCCTGCTGAGGTCTGGCCTTCTAAAATCAAGAAATGCAGTTCTTAATTGGGGTTTTCCAGTCCCAGGGGCCAGTTTGAACCAAATGGAGTTGTGGTCACTGTTCCCTCATGGCTCCTCTTCTCTCACAGCTCATACTACCTCTGAGCTGGTAAGCACCACATGGAGAATTGCAGTCTCCCTGGTGGGTTCATTAACTAGCTGCACTAGGAGACAGTTCTGGAGTGCATCCAGCAAGGCCTGACTTCTGATGCTCCTGGCCACTTGAACATCCCATTCAATGTCTATCAGGTTTAGGTCACCCACTACTGCTACTTCCCCCTTTGCCACGTAAGCAATAAGACACGACATGGTGTGTGTTAGACACTTTAAAACATGGCTAGGAGGCGTAGTGAGGCATGGGGCCATTGGCTGAGTGCGTCCCGCCTCCTAGCCGTGTGTTAAAGTGTCTAACGCACAGACCCTGGAGTGGCTTATTGCACTTATGAAATGGGCAGCTATATTATAGATGCATGTGAAAGGTAAAAAAGCTGCTTTAAGTAATTAAAAATTTAACTCTTTTCATTAATTTAAATAAAATAGTTCCTCCGCCTTCAGTTTGCTGTGTTTTGTTGGGGAGGGGTGTGGACTTCTGACCTGAGAAGGCTGGTGTAGTTATAGTTTTATACTTGTCCTTGTCATAGCTGATACCCCCACACACACACACACACACACCAATAGGAACAACAGGGACCAATATAAAGTTTTGGCATAAAAATTGAGAAATGACAGGGCTAAGGGATGGAAGTATTGAGTGAGTGACAGGTCATTCATTGAAAAAGCACTGTGAGTGGCGGGCAGAACCAGAAGAAATCTTGACTTTTTCCTGTATTAAGCACTGCAGTAGTGAGCGAGCGGGCAGAACTGAAAGAAATCTTGACTTTTTTCCCCGATTATAATTGCGTTGGGATCAAGTGAAGGAGGTAATCTGTCACCGTGAGAGCAGTATGTGATGGTGAAATTGTGATAAATGGGAGGAAGAGATGGAAGTAGGTAGCAGCTGGCAGGTTAGTCACTGCAGAGAACTTGAGCGAGCGAGCGAGGGGAAAGATGGTCGCGTTCAGAACAGACTGCAGCACTCGCAAGTTTTTTTGTGTGTGTATGTCGTAACATGGGCACTTGGCTGTGTTAAAGTTGGAACTGGTGCTTACAGTGTCCTTACCAGAGGACATTTTCAGTATTTTGTTTTGTATTGCTTTACCTAGTACAGTGCGTGGTTTTAGTGGGGAAAGCAAGATGGCCAATTTTAAATGTTGTACATTCCATTTGGGTAAACTACTAGAATCAATACACAGGTAATCATACCAGATCTTTTTCATGTGTGTTAGAAATATTAACACACTCTTATTGACCAATAAGATTGTCTTATTTGTGGTTCCCATTTCATAACCTCCTTTCAGATTCTCATGTGAGCTCTCTGTCCCTCTCTTCCACTTGCCCCAGAGATCTATAGGTCACCCCCATGTGTAGTTTCATGTCTGAGGATGCTGTGAGTTGCACCCACAGTGACTCTGATTCCCCATTATTACCCCTGATGCACCCATCTTCCACCACCTCAGTGCCATTCCTGGCATAGAGGGTTATTCCTCCCCCACTACCTTTTCCTCTATCCCTCCTGTATATTGAGTACCCAGGAACTGTCAGGTCCCAGTCATTATTTTCTGAAGCTCATGTTTCTGTGATGGTCACAAGGTCCACCTCAGTTTCTGCCATCAATGCCCAGAGCAGGCTGATTTTATTATCCAGGCTCCTGGTGTTAAGGCATACCACCTTCCATCTGATCCCTGAACCTACTTTGCTATTCCTCTATTACTCTCATGCTTCCCTTGTCTTCTTAGCCTCTTGTTTTTCTTGGTGTTTGAACACTTTGCTTCCCCCTCACTGCTGTCCTCTCACCTAGCCCAGTCCGGACCTCATCCCTCTTTATACTATGCTGCTACAAGCCCCCTAATTTGGAGGAGTACTAGCTAGGATCCCCTTCCTCTCACCTGTTGCCATAGTTCCCCTAGTCCCACTCTCCCCACAGTCATTTTAAGTGTGTGATATAGACATCAAACTTTTGTCCTAGTGCACAGGCCCCTTCTCTTGTCTCTGTCACCCATGAAGAGCCTTCTGTCCCAGAAGTCCCCCCAGTCCCACAAAAAGGGTTGGGGCATATGGTGCTGGGGGCTATCTGACCCCAGGAAGGTCCAGGGAGGACAAGGGAACACCCATGCAGAAGACAATTAAGCAATAATGCATGATGGAACATTGGTTGTACTAGGTTTACCCCATGGTCAGGGGTGCAGTAAGGCATGAGGCAAATGAGTGCCTTCAGTCTCCTGACCATGGGGTAAACCTAATACAACCAGTGCCCTTGGAGTGCCTTACTACTTATATAAAATTGGCTTAGAAAAAATGCAAGTATTCTTTATTAAAAGCTTGGCAAAATTAGTTAAATGTGTTTACTTAAGGTAAATAGTTCCTCCGCCAACAGGGATGTTGCAGGGTACTCTGTTTGAGCATCTGAAGGCTGCATGCTATATGTGGAAGTGTCTATGTTGTTCTGCACATCACACATAAACAAAATACTGGGTGTTTTTTTGTTTGTTTGTTTGCTTAACTTCATTACTGGTCAGCTGTTAATGTGCTATGCCAGGAGGAAGGATGTCATGCCATGGGGCAGATTTGTTTAGGAGAAGTTGAGAGGTAAGCAGTCTTACTTACTCAAATGTGCTGGTGTACAATTTTATTATGCTGCTTGAATGTATAAATCAAAAACAAATACTGTCAGTGTTGGGGAGCAGTCAGGCAGATATTAGAACAATGATACTTCTGACCACTAATACTGCAGGTGGGGACACACTGCTGTCTGAACTCCACTGCCACACCGGTCGTGGAAAAGGCTCTGGCCTGTTGTGGTGATTCTGCCAAGGGTGAGGTTCCAAAAACAAACCGCTAACTTTAAACTTTAAACAGCCAACTTCATTAACTGACAATGAATTAGTGGACAAGGTCCGGCAGAAATGTTGAGATATTAAGGGCATTGCATGATCATGTTTTTATGAAGCAGCCAGATTAGTAGGAAGAGGGCGAGCTGGGGGAGTTATGCATCAGACAGGTGGCCTTGTGATATGTTTCTGTTATGGGCGGCTGGCAGTGAAAGCAATACTGAGTAGTGACAGACAAGGTGGGGGGGGGCACTAACTAACCAGATGCTTGATGTGCTAAATGATTGGACAGGGACAGGCACATTGATATAGAACACCTTTCGTTCTGGTTGGCAGGGACTTGTTTTTAGCCATTGGTAGTACTCTTTTACTGCAATGGCTAGAATCAAGTCTTGGCTAATCAGGATGCAGGGATTTCCATGTCAACTTTATATATAACCATTACTGCTGCCCCCTTCCTCACATAATGCTGTTGCCTTCCCCAGCATGCAAAACCATTTTTGGGTCACACAGAAGCTCCTCTGTTCCCCAAGCTCCACTTTGACCTGGCCACACACACACAGTGGTGTAGATCAGGGCAGGCCTCTGCAGTGGGGTGATATGTGTACAGCAAGACCTTTGTCTACCCATAGCCTCCCTTGTGCAGCCCTGCACAGGTGTGGTAATCCTCAGAGGATGTCTGTGGATTGGGCTCCCAAGTATGATTCAAGAACATGTGCTTTATAGTGCAATGGAGGGAGCCTTGTGGGAACTACCACAAAGACACTAAGTTCTACTGCATCCATTATGTTAAGTACTTCTATACTGTAGCTGGTGTATGTTAGAATGGTCAGACTTGAGGTAAAAAAATGACAGTCCAAGACATGCATAAGCTCTCATACAGTATACCAATGTCACAGGCTCAATGTCATCAGCCAAGGCTGTTCAGCATATACAGTTGCAGCAATTGACATGGCCATATATTTTGTTATATTTCTGGAGAGACTTTCTATAGCGGCTCTGCAGTGGTGCTGCAGGCAGGCAGGCCATTACTATAGCAATATCACAGAAATATCTGACCCTGTCAATTGCTGTAGCATATTGCCACTTATCACTACCAAGCAACAAAAGGCGCTGCTCGTGTTCATCCAATGTAATCTACTGCTCATAACTCAACACACAAACAATTGCTGTTTTTTTCAATCAGTCAATCAATCAAACTTTAACCAGGCAACAACACCATTGAGCAATCTCATTTTCAAAGTGGTCCTGGACAAAAAAGCAATACAATACATCGGTACAATTGCAGAGGCTTGGAAGCAACAGCATAATACAGGTAAAGGTTGGTACAGACCAACTTAAGTTTAACATAGGGTCACACAGTTACAATTCATAATGAGGTCTCATAGGAGAGAAGAGATGATAATCCAAGGCTAGCACTACTAAATGGAGGCTAGTACCTTCAAGAAGATAACAAGAAGGGTAAGAAGGATCATTAGTGTGCTAGGAAGGAGGGGAACAGATGCAGAAGAATGAGAATGGAGGAGAAAAGCTAGTAAATGCTATGTTTCCCATGAGAGGGATGTGAGTTGAGTGACATTCTGTTATGTTAGAATCGTGGAGGAGCTAGTAGCTAAGGACTGAAGGACGCCTAAAGCAACTGCAAGTTTCCGTCAGATATTGAGATATCAGAGCTTTGAATATGAATAGGCTTGGGAGTGAAGAGAGCTTTAGTGAGCCTTGCATAGTGTTCCATAAAGATGGGAGTGAGAAATTGATTACGGACATGCCATTGGTAGTATTCACTCTAGGTATCTGGAAACAAAGTGCGATGTAATGTCTCAAGCCATAGAAACCATTGCACACTTGAAAAAACTTGAGATGTATGCAGGAAGTTTGTCAGATAGTGCTCTAAAAAGCCAAAGGAGAACATTTCTTTTTTGCCTTGTTGAGAGTGAGGACTATCACAACTTTTGGTACAGGAGACAGTGGTGTGTGCGAAGAGGCAGGTTAAAAATGAATCTTAAGGCTCGGTGGTAAAGAGTGTCAAGTTTATTTAGTACTGATGAGGGACAGTGATTGTAGAGGAAGTTGGCATAATCCAGTATGGGGAAGGAATGTGGATTGTACTAGTCTTTTTCTAGCTTCTATGGTAAGCAGGTGTTTAATACGGTAGAATAAGCCTAGCCACTGTCTTAGCTTTTTCGAGACTTTGTTTAAATGGCACAAGCTGAGCTTGTTGTCCAGATAGAACCCTAGATATTTGAAGGTATCAACTATTTCAAGGGTTCGCCAAAAACGTTAGTATCTTGGGATATATGTAGGTCTGGAGACTGCCTTTGGTGAGAGAATCATATTTTGGGACGTCTATAAATAAGACTTGCTTCTCATAGAACTTATCTTGTAATCTATGCTTTAAATAAATAAAAATAAAAACAACTGAAATATGAATAAATGGTTTAAAATATTTCCAGTTCTTACTGTTTAAAATATTTTCAGTTCTCGCTGTCTGTTTTAGTCAACTTACTGCCCGATTATTGATTTCCTAACTGAACTGTTAGATGATGGGACTGGAAAGCAAGTCATGACATTGACATGAAGGCAAAGCAGAATGCTGGTATAAATTTATATTTCTCTGAGATGGGCATCTTATTGTAGGAGTGTTACAACGTGCAGTTTGGGCAAGAAGGCCACAAAGTGAAGCTGAGCAGTTCTGTTGCCCCAGATTGTGTGAGATAATACTCTTATACATAAGAGACGCATCACGGAGCACATATAAACTTATAAATCCCCTACGTTAGCCAGAGTGATTTTATAATATGGTTCCCTGAGGAAGAGCCGTGTGCCCTGAAGCACTAAAGGGTGTTTTGTGTTTGCACTTGAGCCATTAAAAGCACCTGCTGCTTATGATTAGTTTTGCCCTGTACATTTTGTTTTGCTTCTGATTTATAATATGTTTTGTGTCACATTTTTTAATTTAAAAATTGGATGAACTTGCCTGGTGGCGCAGAGGGTTGAGGCGCGAGTGCCTTACCTCTCGCCATGCTGGGGACCTGAGTTCAGGAATGGACTTGGACGCTGGGGGTCGGCAGGGGAAGAGCAAGGATTGAGCATCCACAGGACTGCTCTCTTCCCCTGGGGAGGGTTGGGGATGCATGGTCGCTCTGTAGTGGCCCCCAGTGGAGTCCGGGAGCACTGCAGAGGGATCGCAATAAGAGGGAACACCACAGAAAAATGGAAATACCACTCTAGGGACTGGACGGATGATGGCTGCTGGCCCAGAACACCTCTGAAGACTCCCAGGAAGCCTCTGAAAGCCTCAGCAGTGCCCAGGACTGAAGGAAAAAACAGTGTGCCAGTCTCCTCCTGCTGGTGCCTTCCCCCTCGGAGGAGAGGGACCCACCTGGTAAAGGGTGATGCCGGGCTATCCCGAGGATGGCTGCAGATCTGAGGTAAGGTGGCTTGGGGGAGATAGTAGGAGGAATGTCTGTGGATCATGGCAGCCCAAAGGATTGGCAGCTGCAGAGCGGAGGTATAAATAGATAACTCAAAAAAAAAAAAAAAAGTGGATGTAAGACACACACCCCTGACACTGAAGTGGTATGCTGCACTTTAACGTTACTGGCAAGGCGACAATTGTAAGCCAGATAAGAGGTCCTGCCATTCTTGAGAAATCCCATTAGACAACATCCTCAGTAACTTAGCAAAAGACAGAACATTTAGAGAAGATCCTAGTATAGTAGCAGAGGAATTAGGTGATATTTTTGGAACTACTAGACATCGAACTTATGTCAGAAGATAGGTTGAATAATTTGGTGGAGGGGAGATTAGAGGGAAAGTAGACAGTGAATGTTGTGAAGAGAGGAAAGGAAATTTTAGATTTAGGATATTGTCAGTTAGTGAGGTGTAGAAAGTTAAAAAAATGTAAATTTGTTCAAACCCGACCCGGTGGCACAGATGGTTGAGCGCTGGATGCCTTATCTCACTGTCGCCAGTGACCGGGTTGAGGGAACAACCTTGAGTCATCGGTGTGCCAGCGTGGGGGGCAGGGTGGAGCAGGATTGAAGCATGCCAGCGGGCAGCTGTCCTCTCCTGAAGTGGTGAGGGTGGGTTGGTGCCCCCCATAGTTCACGCTCCACCGGCTGGAGGTCCGGTGGGTAACATAGGCAGAGAGAGGGGAGACAAAAGTAACGGGAGGTGGAAGGGGCTGAGCTGGCAACATGGTGTGTGAAGCATGCCTCCACACATTCACATGGCCGTGTGCTGGTGCCTCGCTGGGGGAAGGGGACAGTGAAGAAAAATCTAAAAAAATGCATATGTGTCCCCATCACCAGTTGATGGGGGGAGGCAATGTGGACCAAACGGCTATATAAAAATAAACTAAAAGTGGGAAAAGCTCATGGACTGGATCAAATAGAATCCAGACTCCTTAAAGATTTGTGCCTGGGAGATTGCACTGACTGCAGCATATCTGTCAGACTGAAGTCTTATGCAGGGTATAGTTCCAAAAATCTGGAAAACCAGATGAATTACCCCAGTTCCCAAAGAAGATGATAATCCAACCCCTTCAAATCATCAGCCAGTCTTTTTCTGCCTATATTGGCAAAGGCTGTTGAGAAAGTGATCTATGGCCTGCTATATGAATTTTTGGATGCTACTAAGCAAATTAACCCATTCCAATGTGGCTTCCTCCCAGGATACGCTACAGATACAGTCCTCCTGGATTTTAAGAATCTGATCACTACTGGACTGGAGGATAAGAAAGTTACTAGAACTGTTTATGTAGTTCTGATGAAAGCTTTCAACCTGGTGAACCACCTTATTTTGTTGTATAGGTTAATTGGGATTGGCATACATCCTGATTCTTTGGTGTGGTTCAGGATCTATTTAATGGGGAGAAAACAGAGGGCACAAGTATCCAACTGTTGTTGGGCACCAGGGACCTCTGGAGAGGAGTGCCTCAAGGATTTATTCTAGGTCCTCTATTATTCTTGATTGATACAAACAGTCTCCCACAGGTCCATGCACCGCTCTGCCATCAGGATATACGCTGATGATACTGTATTGCTGACAAGTGGTAATGCTATGGATGAACTCCAGTAGAAATTAGAAGCCAACTTTAAAGTGGCTCAGTAGTGGTTCACCAGGTTGAAGCTAGTCATGAGCACAAAGAAGACTCATTGTATGGGTTTTGGAGCAACGGATAAAAAACAAATTAAACTATATATAAAAGATCTTGAAGGTTTAGAATTGGTACAGGTTCAGTAGTATATATATTTGGGTGAGGTGTTCGACGGTCATCTTTCATTTTTAAATCATAGACAAAATACTTGCCTCAAGACAACAAAAATTCTGGGGGCTTTGAGACACGTCTCAGGGTGTCTTACAAGGGAAGCATGCCTTGGAATTGTTAGTACTCTTTTGTTACCAGTGATGGAATGTGGGAGTAATGCCTACATAACTGCAAACAAAAAGGACTTGGATAAATTGGATAAACTATATAGTAAGGTGGCACGTTTTATCTTGAAGACTAAATACCATACCCATCACTGTGATTTGAATGCTCATTTAGGTTGGAACACCTTAGGAAATAGACAGGTGATAAAATGGTTAATTATGATTTTTAGAATGTTGAAAACTTGTCATCCATTGTCTCATTACCTGTTCTTGGAGAATTAAGATAATATAATTTACAAAACCAGGTATTCAAATACCAAGCTGTTGAACGTACTCAGAAATTGCACTAGGTTTGGAGACATGGGTCTCTGCTCTGCAGTGATGCTGCTAGATTTTCAAATAGGCTGAGTGCTGCCAGTAAGATGGTGCCGACACTCAGCATTTTCTAAAAAAAAAAAAAAAAAATTACAAAATGAATTTAATTTTGCTTGTGATTGTTAAATGATTGCAACTTTTAAATATTGATGTAGATTTATCTAGAGAAGGGTATGGAATTTTTTATACTTCTATTTTTTGTATGTATTTAATGGATTAGTACTGTGTATGTATGAAGCAGGATTAATCAGAAAATAGACTTCGACCTGAGTAGTAGTTCCTGTATAAAAATAAAGTTTTTACTTATTTGTTCTCAGTGATAATTGGCTGAAATCACGTAAGTGATTTGTAACATGCATTGTAACATAAATCCCCTTTTCACCCACATTATCATTCGTAACATGACCATGTTACTCTATTAAGGCAGAGGCTCTGCTTACTACATAAGAACCTCTTATTACTTTCTCCTTACTATGTTTGTTTCAAATGTATAATGGTGGTTAATACTGCTCCAGTACCGTATTACCATTCTAATTGTTCCTAGTTGCAGAATTTGATCTCTGAGGGAGAAGGTGCATACAGGAGGCTTAGTCTGGTCATGTGAACTTGGTGACTTGGTGGCAGAGCACCAGGATGGTATTCCAGGGGTTTGGGTTTAAATCCCCTTTGGGTCACATTATTTCTTTCTCATTACAATTTGTTTCTCAAATGCTTATCAGTGGCTTATACTGCACCAATAACTTACTAATATCTACATAAGAACCTCCATATTCTGCATAGTAGTACAGTAGTACTGTAGTGTAACTGCATGCACTATTGATGAGTGGGTGCTTGACTACCCTTCTTAGAAATCGGTAGAAAATTCTCTCAGTACTCGTAATTTACATTTAAAGCATCAGCAGCACTGTAGCCCTTACTGGGAAAAGGCAAGAACTATTTAGGTATTTTGATTTGTACCACATACAAGGATATATGCAGGCATATGCAAGGGTGCATTCAAGTTTTTATGTAAAAATTATATGCAAGGAATATGCAAGGATTGTAACATTTTCCTAGCATAACAAAGTATGCAAGAAAACGTCCTTCTTATATAGTGACATGCAAGAAAAATTGTGAGTGGGGGTTACTGCAGTACAGTATTGGTTTGACACATCCCTGATGTGGGGATAGAACCTACAACCTTTTGACTGCAGAGGAAAGCAAGCAACCTACTGAGCCACTGCCACTGTTTTTTTCAAGTATGTGAAATAACAGCATATACACAGATAAACAAGTAATAATCTTGAGCAACAGATTTCTTACATTTGTTAAAAAGAAATTACTTCATTCTGCTCCCAATATTTTTGATTCATTTAAATTTGAATTACTATGCCTTATGGGTGCCAGTCCTCCCTCACAGTGGCAAGGCGGGGTCATCAGGCAGACCCCCCTTCCCATCCACAGGGTTGGGCTGCACCAATGGAATCTCTCGCTACAACTCCGAGAGTGGTCTTCATGTCAGTATTAACATACATCTGAAGTCTCATAATACTGCACTCCACTTATAGCATTGCAGTCATTACCATGGCTAATTATGATGTAGCTATAGAAGGCTATAAATTCAAGTGGGGGAATAAGAAACAAGGATTGATAAACCATAAGAGATTAAGACACTGTTTTTATACAAATTTTCTCAGTAATGACAGGGACAAATATGAGAAGTATGTAAGGTATGTAATATAAGCTGAATAGTACCTAAATATTACCTTTTTAAAAGTTTTTACTGAGGTGCTTACAGCTTTTTACAGCTTAAATTGTGCCTGAAGATTTGTACCAGCACTATGAAGACATGGGGCTTGATTTTTCAAAGAGCCCTTAGATTGCCACAATCTGCAGCAATCTAGGGTTATGGCAAACTCTGCTTCAGGAACCATGTGTCCAATTCTGCAAAATCAGGAGTCCCTGTGCCAAAAACCCAGGAGTCGCTGCACCCACAGGCTAGCACCAAACAATTGGCACACCTGCAGGAATTGCCACAGGGATCTGCCCCCACCCACCCAGAGCAACACTAGAGAGGCTGGGATGGTGGAGGGGTGAAGCTGCTGGACAGGAGGGGGCCAGGGGAAGAAGGGGCATGGAAAATGGCATAGAGGGATTTGGGGGAGCAGCTTGACATAAGAGGGAGTGATGTGGTATCCGGCAGGGTGCATTTGCTTTTGTATTTATATTGTGAATGTCACTCACTTCATAGTGGACTATCACACAGTACTGTTCCTGTTATGTGTACTATAAGTACATAGAGTAGAGCGAACACATCCAAGGAGGGGCAAGGAATATTTCCAAATAATATGGCATCATACCGAAACGTAACACAGCAGACCTCAAAACTGTTGCATTATACAGTCCGTAACAACAGTTGTTACAGTACTGTGTGATAATCCACTACAAAGTGATGGACATTCACAATATAAATACAAAAGAAAACACACTCTGTCAGGTACCACATCACTCCCTCTTATGTCCAGCTGTCTCCCCCCTTGCTGCCTCCTGTATCCCTTCTGCCTATAGCAGCCTGGTTTCAGACCCCATCCCCACAGTATGAGGCACTGGCGCACGCCACTTAGACCACCTCCTGGCTGGTCTGAGTGGAGCCCCTTGCTGCGTCAATGGCAGGGCTTACAAAATCCCCAAAAAGTGTACGTTGCAGCTTCGCCATGGCATAAGCCCCCTTGCGAGCTGGTGCATCCTGTTGTATGACACAAGGCTGGTGCAGTGCCACTTTGGCACAGAGGCTCCCTTTTTCAACACAGAGCACGTTCAAAAATTGTGATTGCTGCATCTTTTGATGCAAGGTGCCACTTGCAGCATTTATGTTTGACGCAGGCACCTTGCATCTTTTTTTGGGCTTTGAAAATCGAGCCCATGCATTCTAAGCTGCACATATACTGAGCAGAGCAATCTTCCTCACACAAATATTAAAAGGTTTCATTATGTACAATAATTCTTAAACTCTACATTTTAGTCTTGCATGTTTCTTGATTAGTGTAAGTACAAGGTTTTCTTTTTGCACTATTCTTACAAACATGTAATGCAGCAATATTTATACTACTCCGCATTTTACACTTGCATATTTCTTTACTAGTGTTAAAACCTAAATTGTGATCTTGCAAAAACCTTGTGTGTACTTGCAATAAAGCTGTGTTTATAACATGTAAGAAAATTTGCAGTGTGCATATGATAACATTTTTGTATACTCATGCACAGAACTTAGCAGTAATCTTGCCATTAAGTACAATTTCATATATTATTCTTAGAAATCTTGCAAGATCAGTCATAAACTTACATTTTTTGCAGTAAAGGATCACTTTTCTCTCAGAAATCAAGTACACATTTTGTATTTAAAAAGCTGTTGACATGCCAGGGTAACAGTTATATAACTGTCACTCTCCCAGCAAATTTAAAACAACCGCTTATCAATTACTTAACCTATTTCTTACACATCTCTTGTACTAGTTAGTTTGGAAGTCCAGGTGCACTTCCAAAAAAACTGTTTTATGGCAGGAAAGCGATTCCTGGTATTATTGTGAAGTGATGTATATGTATAATAAATAGAATAAAGCATGGGGTGGTGTGTGTAACGAGAATTTTACATTCACCCGAGGTGTTGGATGCCACATAAACCCCGAGGGGTTTATCTCAGCATCCAACACCTCAGGTCTATGTAAAATTCGAGTTTACACACCATCCCATATTTTATTTTATATAATTGCTAGGTTTAATTTTGCCACAGCAATTATATAAAATAAAGAGATGATGTCTCAGTGCAGCCGTGGTTCGACCGTGTTTCTGTAGGGTCAGTGGTCGGACATGGCTGCTGGAAGAAAGGTGTTTTTTTTTTTTTGTTTTCCCATTTCGGTTGTTCATTGGTGAGAGGCAATTTAAATAGTTATACTGCAACTTTTTTTTTTTTTAAGTGTACTTACCACCGAGTCAGAGTGGCGGTCTGGTCTCTTGGCATTAGGTTGGCTTCTGGCGCTATACTGGAAGCTGTCGCTAGCGCATGCGCAGCAAAAAGGAAACCCAGCTCATGTTTGCCGTAATAAACACTCCTTTATTATGGCAAATTACACTACGGGTTTTCAATGCAAAAAAATGAAAGCCAATAATTATAATGGGTTTCAGTGGATGCGGGAGCCAAGGTATAGTAACCTAATATCAGAAGCAGCATTATAAAAACTAGCTGTATAAACAAGGGTCTTTTCCTCCAAAATAAATACTATATTATTTGGTGTATGTAATAAAAATTTCAGGATAAAACCTGGTGTCCTCTAGCTTCACTTCTACTTTGTGTCCATTTTAACAGGATAAAAACTGGAGGGATGTCCTAAAGATGCATGAGATTCAGCCAGACCTTATTGATGACTTTGACTTGCAGAAACAGGAAGCCATGTGGGAACTTTTCACCAGTGAATGTACATATTTCCTGGACCAGTTAATGGTGCTCAAAGAGGTGAGAGCTCTGATACTGATACTGAAATATTAATGTGTTACTGTTTCCTCCTCTGGAAGGTGTAGAGGCTTAATGGGGCTGGCAGTATAGCCTAGAGTTTAGAGTAACAAGCTGTGAACTGAGCTTGGTACATCCAGCAGACAGACCTGGGTTTCATTCTCATAAACTCCACTTGTATACCGTGTGACTCTGAGCAAGTCATTTAACCTCCCCAGTGGTCCCAGGTCGCACCTGAAAACAGGCGTTTGTGCCTAGTGAGCCTTAACCTGGTTACCAAAAGAATAATAATAATTAGACTTTAAGTTAGACTGTAGATTGTGATTATTATCAAGTGACTCGTAATATAGTAGACGTGCTGTATTTGATTATCCGAGCTTTAGTGGAATTGATGACCCTGGTTTTATGAAGTACTGTCTATGCACTTTAGGACATCCTTTTAAAGTTTGTTTTGATGTGTTTAAAAAACAAATGTAACTTGAATTGTACAAACTTCAATTGCAAAGCATGGTTACAATAAAAACACAATGAATAAATGCACTTACATGTAATTAATATTATTTTTCAGGCAAAAGGCATGTGACCATTGTGAGCAATAAGACAAGATGTGGTGTACATTGAACAGATCTAACCACATGACCAGGAGTGTAGTAAGACACAAGGCCACAGGCCGAGCATCAGTCCCTGGAAGTGTGGCCTAAGAAGGCATTGCAGGACTAGCTGGCATTACTGGAGGTGGTGGCTGGGGCGGGGGGCAGGGGGGGACTGAATCATGGACTGCTGTAGAACTGGCAATTGCTTCATTATAAAATCAGAGAATTCTACTAAAACGTCACTTGGAATGCCACCTATGGTGGGATAGCTCCCACTGAGGGCCCGAATAGGACAGCACCCACAAGCAAATTTCCTGAGGTACTAGTAGAAGGCTGTGTTACCTTGGATGTCAGATAACAGACTTTTTCAGGTAGAGGTTGTGGCCTTGCAGAGGCCAAACCTTCCTGTTTTGGGGGTGAACCAGTGACATTTTATGATTTACCATCTCCCTTGGAAAACAAGGTCTGGATTGCGGATGGTTAAAGGTGCATTGCTGACTCACTGAGCAGTGCGACTCCCATCAGCTCCAGTGGCTCTCCATCAAAGAAGAAAGTTCCATCCAGGCATTGGACTTTGCAGATAACTACATCATTGATTCATTGATTCATGTGGGGACTTCAGTCCACACCATTTTTCAGTCAAAGACTTCTATGTCAACGGCGTTGGTGGCTGATTTGGTAACATACGAAACATATAAAAAAAGGCAGCAGAAGAAGACCACCTGGTCTATGGCATCTGCTTGGTAGTGATGCAGGGTCTGGTCTTACAATTTACGCCAATGACCCTGCCTCCCAAACTGTCCCTCCCCCTCCCTTCTTGGCCCCACTGGTTCCCAGTTGTCCATTAATGAAGTTTAAAAAAGGGGGGGTCTTCTTTTTTTTTGTTTGTTTGTTGTGGTTGCTATTATCTGATTAACAATGCAGACACTTTCACAACCCATCAAAATCAATATAACAGGCTAGAGCCTTTTCCACGACTGGTGTGGGAGTGAAGCCAAGCCGGCAGTATGTCAGCTGTGGCATCAATGGTCAAGCAAGTACCACTGCCCTATTACCATGCTGCCCGATCGCTCCTTAACACTAACAGTATTTTGATTTTTTTTTATTTACTTCATCAGCATAAGAAATTAGTTTTACAAAATATTTCAGGCATTAAGACTGCTTACCTCCTGGCATAGCAGAACAAATCTCCCCAAAAATGTGACATTCCTCCTCCCAGCACAGCACACTTACAGTTGTCTGATAAGCTAGTTTTAAAAAAAAAGGTGTTTTTCTTCTTCTTCTTGTGATTGTTGTACAATACAGACACTTCCACATATATGACACAAACAACAGATGCTCAAATAGCATACCCAGTAAGGTTCCCTGCTGGCAGAGGAATTGTTTTATGTCTGGTAAATTCATTTTACACATTTTTCAATGCTGTTAAAACAATATGCTTGTAGTTGTACCTAGGCCCATTTTATATAAGCAGTAAGGCATACTGGGGACATTGGTTGTACTAGATTGACCCCATGGTCAGGTGGCTGAAGGCACTTGGCTTTGCCTTGTGTCTTACTATGCCCTCGACCGTGGGGTACACCTAGTACAACCAGTGCCCCATTGTGCCTCACTACTTAAATGTCCACAGTGGCCACAGAACCTCCCTGGAAAGTAGCATCTGTTGCATGGGATTTGAGTTTTGGAAAACACCTTTCCTCATCCCAGCATCATGAGGGAAAGGTTCCCTGATTCACTCACAGACACTCTCTTCAAGCATCTGGTTGACTTGTGACCTGTGCAGGATCTCAGTAGTTGGTCTTTAGTTGAAGCCTGCTTCCCTGTGGTGGCATTTGAAGACAATCCTGTCTCTCAAAGGGACAAACCAAAGCATCCTTTTGGCCTGATACTAATGATGTACCAGAGATTTTAATAGCAAAAAGCTGACTGCCCTGGCCTAATTGATAACTGATGCTTAGCAAATCCAGACCTGGGAAGACCAATCCCCAGGCTCCAGTCGGACAGCCCTCCCCCTAGACACACACACTCTGAAGTCGAGCACTTACCACACCAGCCCAGAAACTCTAGCACTCCGAACTCCAAACTCTCTTTTTTCACATCCTGTATGTCTACATTTATTTCCACATCTGGACAATTCCCATCCAGCATGCCATGCCCTAGTTGAGGAAGTACTAGACACATTACCCTGAGATCCCAAAATAGGGCCGGGTTATTACAAATGTAAGCACCAAGATACATGCAAAAGTAGATACAAATGTAAACACCAAGTAACAGAGTAATCCCTGCCTCCTTTTCTTCTAATGCTTTCGTGAAATCGGATCCCCCAGGACTCTTAGTGTGCAGCAGGGAGTTACAATTGACAAGACATGTATTTTTTTTTCCAATTGTTTAACCAGGTGAGACACACTAAGCTGAAAGCTGGTTTACAGGTGTAATCTGGGAGCACAGGGAAGTTAAGTGACTTGCTCAGGGTCACACAGTATGCAAGTGAGGGCTGTGGGATTCAAACCCAGGTCTCCAGATTTGCAGCTCAGAGCCTTAAACCAATGCGTTATACTGCCTCCCTCATTTAACATAATGGTTACTGAGTCCAGTTTTGGAAACTCTATGGAGGTTACCTTCTTGCGACCTTTGACATTTAGGACTGTCAGTTTATACCTTCCAGGACCCAATCACTGTTGCTAATGCTGGATCAGGAGGGACATTATGTTTTGGCACCTGCTGAATTCCAATCAGATGGCAAAGAGGTGGAGAGACAAGTGACATGACCAGTTACAACCCTGTGGTCATGTACTGTATAAAGTAGAGTTGGCTTAGAAGAGATTGGATCTGTTTGCATCCTGAAGTGAGCAAATGTGTGACATGTTCACAAGCTAAATGCATCATTCCAAGACCTTGAACATGAACGAATGGAGTTCGAGTGGTATATATCTGCTGGCCTGTGCAGAGGCAGCACTGGAACATCACAGCATAGCCCTCAAATGGAGTATAGTCTTGGACATCTTTTTACACCTGAGGAACAACAAACTGAGATGCCAGACCTGTTGGGAACTGAACTTTTATTTATTATTTCAGGACCTCCTCAGGTCTGGTGACCAGTCCCTTCCGAATGTTCCAAGGTGTTCTACCAACATTGGGATTCGGGCCATCTCCCACTTTGCACGAAATAATTGGAACTACTTACCAGTTGTCCTTCAGCACTCTGGTTCCCATCCAGATACAGATGGTCCACATTAAGGCACAGAATTATTCCACTGCCAGGAAATGTTAAAATATAATTAATTGACAACAGACAGAAAACAGTAGCAACCCCCCCATGTGATGCACAGTCAATGTTTCATGTCACACTGATGTTTTATCAAGATGTTTTGTTGCTCCAAAGAACGCTGTTAAATAGCCCTGTGTAAATATGCTAATATATGTTAAAATGTTCTTAAAGACACATGCGCCAAATTAGTGTATACACCACTAAAATCCATATGTACAAAGCTAAGACGCTATATAAAGTGCTTAATAATAATTTAAGTCTACCAAATATAACTACAAGTATGCTAATATGATCTGTACACAAGATAATATGTTACAGACTCTGGAAAAAAATCCATGTTTAAATAAATACTATATGTAACATCAATAGTCAGCCAGACTATGGAACAAATCATGCTATACTAAAATATCTGAATGCACCAAATGTAAACAAAATCTGGCCAGAGACAATAGGGCTGCAGCTGAGGAATTTAGGGTAAAAATAGTGACAATTACAAAATTTATGAGCCTGCATTCACAAACTGTAATATAGGCTCATAAATTTGTTTTTGTTTTTTACTTGTTCCATAAGCCCACTGTTAGTAATACTATACTCCATTATAACAACTGTCATCCCAGACATGTCACCACCAAAATATCAGTGGGCCAATACATGCACCTAAAACATAATTGTAGTACCACAGAGGGATACAATATTGGTTCAGACATCCTGACACCAAGATTTCAGAAAAGGGGTTACAACACCACTTCTTTTGAAAGATCAAAAGATAGAGTAGACAGTATGGATAGCATGACTCTAATCAGGTCTAAAAAGAAATTAAACAGTTTAAAGTACAGTGGTTCTAATTTTGTCACAACCTTCACCACATAAGCACCAGGCTTGGAAGATATTATTGGAAATAAATTGCACATTTTGAAAGTGGAATCAGCTCCTAATGCAGCAGTGAACAAGGGCCCTGTGGTGACTTACCGAAAAGGGAAAAACTTGTTGAACTTATTGGTACTGTACATAGCCTGCAGGCGGATGAAAAAGAAAAGAAAAATGATCGTCTAGTAGGTAGCCATTAATGCAGCAATTGCTCAGCTTGTGAACACATACAGGTGGGACAAGATTTTGGTTTCCCAAGAACAGGAGAGTGTCTCAAGGTAGATTCTGTTATCTCATGTGGCACTGAAGCTGTATAGCTTTTTTTGTTCCTGTGGATGTTATTATGTGGGCAAAATTATCAGAAAATTTAGAACTAGGATACTTCAACACTTAAAAAGCATAAAAATGGCCAACTAGAAAATACTGTTGCACTCCACGCTAAAAATGTTGGATCTGGGCATGTTTTCTTTTCTTTCAGGGCCTTGGAAAAGTCGCTCTTTTTACGGGGTGATGGATTTGAACAACAGACTCATGGGCAGGGAAATGTACTGTCGGTATAGATTACTAGCCAGCACCTACACTGGCCTTAATGAACATTTCCAACTTGCACCTTTTCTAAAACTAAAAGCCAGATGACATTAGTAGATTATCAACTACCTGTTTACTTGATGATAAGCCATATCATCTTTGCTGGTTTAATTATCAATTGTCTGCCCATTGTATATACAGTATATGGTTACAAGCTTGTTTATATTTGGTGCATTCACATATTTTAGTATAGCATCATTTGTTCCGTAGTCTGGCTGATCATTGATGTTGCATATATATTTATATAATCTTGGATTTTTTTCCGGAGTCTGTGACATATTATCTTGTGTACAGATCATATTAACATACTTGTAGTTATATTTGGTAGACTTAAATTATTATGAAGCACTTTCTGTAGCATCTTAGCTTTGTACATAGGGTTCTTAGTGGTGTATGCACTAGTTTGGTGTATGTGTGTTTTAGACTATCTTAGCGTATTAGATAGATAGGACTATTTAACAGCATCCTTTGTAGCAGTGTGATGTGAAATGTTGACCGTGTGTCACATTGGGGGGTGTCACCGTTTTTTGTGTATTTTCAATAAATTATAGTTTAACATTTCCTAGCAGTGGAATAATTCTGTGCATTGACGTGGAGCCATTCTTAGGTTTGTACCAACTGTGCTGTTTTTGTTCTGGCTCCATCAGTGTGTGTCCTGTGCCGCAACCCTTCTCGTTTTTATTTCTGCCTCCCATGCCTGTTTCAAAAGGGAGTTTCACCATGGAAACTTAGAATTTGATGGCAGAAAAAATTGTCTACTGATTTTGTAAAGTTGCTTATTTATTTAATACATCTTCACTACTTACATATATATATATATTTATTTAGTTAGTTAGTTATTGAAATGTTTCACTATATATATGCATTCCAAGTTCCATAGTCCAGCTGACCATTGATGTTACATATAGTATTTATATAAGCTTGGATTTTTCCAGAGTCTGTAACGTATTATCTTGTGTACAGATCATATTAGCATACTTGTAGTTATACTTGGTAGACTTAAATTACTATTAATATGCAATATATTGTGCCTTCTTGCTACCTTGTTCTGTATTTTACTGTGATGCTATGTATTTCTTCTGTAATTATAGTGAATGGTGGAACCCTGTTATGTGTGTAATTCCATGCCTGGAATATGATTGTTACACTGAAGTAGGGACATCATTATGTTGTTGAGCTGCAGTAGTGATATCACTACTGCAGCACAACAACTTAGAAAGCTGCCACATAGCTGTTTTCCTCTATCCAGTCGAGCTGGAAGCTGTTTTTTGTTTTAAACTTGAACTTACAGAAAAAGCTGCAGTACACTGAATCTGTAATCTGAACAAGCCCCCAACCTTCAAGCATCTCCTTCCCAACCCCAGTTCACTGAAAGGAACCAGAGTGTCTGAAATAGACAGGCATGGATGCTCATACACTATGAAAGATAATACAATGGTATCCATACACAGACAAGCCTGTGTGTTCATCTCAAATGTTCCATGACAACTAGGGAACCTCTCGAGCTTCGTCCTTCAGGTTCCTGGTTGCCATAAAAAGCTCTCAATGCAGACATAGGCTTGTTGTGTATGGCTGCCCATACATTATCCTCTGTATAGTTGATTGTATCTTGTATTCCAATGTGCTTGTAATTGTACTCTTGGGTTGTGACTGAAAATAGGCATATTATCATCTTGTACATTTAACTGGCAATCAGAAACTAAGTAAATAAATATTTATTTATTTATTTTGTTTTCCCAGGAAGGTGGACTGGGTTGAAGACCCATTTTCACCCCGACCTGGGAGGAAGAAGGGTACAACAGCTTTAACTATACATAAACAATATAAAACAGTAATAGATAAACAAATTACAACATAGCATATTTTATAGAAAGTTAAGTACAGTATGATAAGTTTTGAATAGTCTGGTATTTACTCTGTTGCAGTTGTAGAAAAAGTGTTTGTTCAAGCAGTCTTTATTTTTTTTAAATAGTACTCTTCCAAGAAGGATCAGAGTATAAAATTAAAGCTTAATTTAGTAACTTTGGTCCATAACACAAAAAAGAATGTTCTGCAGTTTTGTTTTAGACATTTTTTCTTGAGACTTTAAGCTACCTATAAAGTGTATTCGAGTGTTTTAGGGTATTTGTAGCAAATGATTTTTTGCATAAAAGTCAGGGTTACAGACTTGTACTTAAACAGACCATTGGGAAGTGTAGTTGTGAGAGCTGTCCCTGGTAACTGTGAGTGGGAAGTGTTGTGCTTTCTATAGCATGTGTGTGTGTTCCCAGTTTAGATTTAGGAATGGGTTATCAAGTTGGATTACAGAGGCCTTTGTGGTGTTTATAGGTTGAACAGACATTTAAGTAATTGCTTACTCTGTGAAGTTTGGGAAAATTACAACTGTTGAGTTTAAATTTTATGTACACCAATACCGGCCACGCTGCAGTAACATTTACGGGCTTGCAACATTTCAACAGTTAGTACTAGGGACTGCCATGAGGGACCTCACACTGTGTTTAAATGTAACATCCTGGTACTGTGTGGTAGTGGGTAGCAACCTCCAGTACAGGAGGTTTACGGTGGGGGGGGGTGTTGAAGCAGTTGGCAGCGTACAGTGCTGTACCTTGTTTGGACTTGTTAACAGTGGCTACCAGTATCTGTTCTCACCACTTGCTCAGGAATGATTTGACTAAACAGGGGCTAACCATTAGCTGTGGTCCACCTACTGTATGTGAGCCCTTAACAGGGGCTGGATGGTAAGAAAACAGAATTGCTGTAACACGCTTCTCTTGCAGAGGTTGGTGTTGCAATAAATCTGCATTTTTGCTAACCTGTTTTCATTATTGTCTGACTGTTGCACTGTACTGTTTTTGGGAGTGAGATGGTCATTCTGAAAGGGAGGTAGTAATAGTATTGCCACAGTAGTAAGTTTATTTATACATCGCCATTCCCCTGGGGTTCTGGGTGTCTTACAGCACAAGTGGTTCTGTGAATAGGTGCAACTTCCCAAAGGGTTGTAGTAGACTACCAGCTACCCAACTAAGCCAGATTCTCTGGGTGAGGAAATTACACATATTAGAATTTTAAACATCAAAGTTCAGGGGCCACCAAAGCTCAGTCAGCTGTCGTGAAGTGGAGTAAGGGCAGCGTAGTCCCCAAATACCCCTCTTTTATTTATTGAACATTTCAGGTTTACAGCCTTTGAGTCAGACTCATTTCCAAAGGCACCACGTCATTAGACAAGTATACAACAGTTGGATCAACATATACAGTGTGAGTACATAAAGTTTTACAGTAGATAAGCATTGGAACAAGAGACAGTCGCAGCCAAGGCATAGTCTTGACTGAGTCAAATATGACAGTTAGGTCAACATGCGCAGTTTGGTTACAAATGTTTTACAGCAGATAAGCACTGGAACAAGAGTCAGTCATAGCCAGGGTATAGGCCTGATAGCGTCAAGTGCAACAGGAACTGTGAGGACAGGAGATTGCTTTTAATTAGAAAATTAGAGCAGTGGCTAGGTGGAAAGAGCAGGGGGAGAGTCCATTGGCAAGGGTACAGGGGGGTTAAGGACAGTCACAGTCATTGTTGGTTTAGAGGTGATCCCCGAGGAGGGTTTTGAAGAGAACGAGTTTGGACTTGGACATAATGGGGTGAGGGGTAGTGTTCATCCAGAGAGGGGCTTGGTAAGCAAAGGTTCGCTGACCAAGTGAGGTTCAGAGGCGAGGGACGAGAAATGGGGATTTAATGGAGTTGAGGGTGATTTTGTTAGAGGAGCAGACGTCAGGAGGGGAGTGATATGGGGGGGGGAATAGCCCAGTGGCGATCTTTTTGGCCATGAGGCAGGTGTGATATATGAGTCTGTTGTCGAAGCTGAGCCAGCTGGACTGCTGGTAGAGGGAACATGTGTGAGTGTGGCAGTCACAGCTTAGTATAAGGCAGCAGGCCTTGTTGAGGGTTACTCTAACTCTTTGGAGGGATGTGGTATTGGCTGCACCGAAAATTAGAATTCCAGAGTCAATGATGGCAAGGACAGAGGAGGAGTCAACAAGATGGAGGGCATCAGGGGTAAGGTAGTGTTTGACCCTGTGTAGTAAGCTGATCCTGATATTTACAGCAGTGCAGAGGTGATGTATGTGGGTGTGGAAATTAAGAGTAGGGTCCAAATGGATTTCGAGGTACTTGAAGGAGGTAGCCTGGTCAAGAGGTTGAGGCTGGGAGTTGAGGATGCTGAGGGTGTGGTCCTTATGTCAATTCTGTGGGTTAGAAAAAGCATCACTTTTGTTTTTTTGTAGTTTAGGACAAGTCGGTGTTCTGTGAACCAGGACTCCACTTCAGAGAAGGATTTTTGAAGATGGAGTTGGAGTTGTTGGGGTCTGAATGGGAGGTGAACAGTACGGCACCATCTGTGTAGAGAACCAGATGCCCAGAGCAAGTCATGGGGAGGGTGTTGAGGAATATGCTGAAGAGGAGGGGCCCGAGGATTGAACCCTGCAGGACCCCTGACCTGACATGGAGGGATGAGAGAAAGCAGTGCCTATCCTTACTTGTTGAGTTCTATCTGAGAGATAGTTGGAGAACCAGCTAGTGGCTTCAGGGGAGAGACCAGTGTTGGTTAGTGCAGATAGGAGGAGGGAATGGTTGGCAGTCCATGAACACTGCCCCACAAGATGGCCTTTGTCAAGTGCAGAGTGCAGGGGGAAGCGAACTCCAGCAATGCAGAGGTAGTGCTGTGGTCCTGGTGAAAACCATGCTGTTGCTTGCAGAGCAGGTTGCATTTAGTGAGATGTTCAGGCAATTGGTCAGAAATTATTCTTTTCAGGGCTTTAGAGAGTGGGGGGAGGATAGAGATCGGCCGGTAGTTACCTGCATTGGAGAGGTTCCCACCCTTGTGTATTGGTGTGATGACTGCAGCCTTCCAAATGGCGAGGAAGGTCCCAAGGCAGAGGGAGCAGTTGATGATGATGGTGAGGGGGAAGAGGACAGTGTCGAGAGTGAGGCATAGAAGCTTGAGGTAAAAGGAGTCAGTGCTGTAATGGGCATGCCCTAAGGCCTTTAGAAGGTAGGGCCTGGCTTCAGAAGGGAGAGATCGTTTTGAAGCTAAATGGGTTGGTGTGGGGTAGGGTGGCCTGGGGTGGGTGGGATCAAAAAAGGGAGTATGCCAGTGAGGTCAGAGAAGGAGGTATTAAGGATATCAGCTATGTGTTTGGGGTCTGAGACAGCAGTGCCATTGTTAACAATGGGGGGGCACGACACAGGTTTACCATCTAGTTCTTTCAGATTGTCCCAGAACTTTGTGCCTGAGGCCCCGGTAGAGGTGAAGGAGGACTTGCAGTGCTCAGCCTTAGCTTTATGAGTCTCCCAAGTACATTTGTTTCTCATGGCCTGATATTTTTGTCTGTTGGCTGGTTTGAGAGATTTGAGGGCTCGTTGCCCCGGGGAGTCACGAAGGCGTATCAGATCCAGAAGGGTCTGGGTGATCCAGGGGGGGTGGAGTGACCCTTGATGACACATTTCACAAAAGGGGCAAATCTATCACTGGTGGTGGAGAAAGCAGAAATAAATTAGTCAAGCGCCAAATTGACATCAAGGGCGTTATGGATGGGTGACCAGTCTAGGGAGTTGAGGTGCAGTTTCAGGCACTGGAGCATGCATAGCTTAAGATACTATTGAACAATTAGTCTGGGGGGTTGGAGTTTTTACAGGACCAGGAACAGGTCACAGGGGAGTGATCATGCATGGCTTTGGGAAGCACTGTTATGCCTGAGATTCTGGAGGGGCAGTTAGATAGTATCAGGTCAAGCAGGGTTGCAGTGTCAGTTTTAGGGTTAAGCTTGGTGGGGGTGGAGACTATTTGGGAGAAGTCCATTGTGACTATGGCATCCTTAAGTGGGGTAGCTGAAAGGGAGTGCCAGTTAACATGGAAGTCTGCAAGTGCTAGGCACTCAGATTTAGGGGGCAGCCAAGAGAGATAGGCAAGGGTAGCGAAGAAGGCAGCCTTTTGATTCCTTGGTGGGATGTAGGCTGCAGTAACTAGAGGGGGGGGGCAGAGGCTTATTGACGGTGATTTGCAGAGTGAGGGCTTGAGCACCATGATCTAGATAGGCTGGGAGGAGGGCGAGGCACTGCAGGGAGTCACGTAGGTGGATGGCACAGCCCCCTCCATGTTTACCACACCTGTCAGCCCAGAGAGCCGAGTAACCAGGGATGTAGATAGCAGCATCTGGGATATTTTTAGAGAGCCAGGTTTCTACCACACAGAGTATATCTAGCTGATGCTGGGCAAAGCAGACTTGGAGGGAGTCACATTTTTTCTGCAGGCTTCAGATATTAATAGTAGCTAATTTCAGGCCATCAGCTTTACAGTGTCTGGGAGTGGCAGATGAGGAGGGTCCTTGGTTAGGGTGAACATTTCTGGACATAAATAGGATCAGTAGAAGCAGTGGCCAGAGCAATAATAGCCAGAGTTGCTTGCGGGAGCATTGGGTGTGGGTGGTTAGATGGGCATTTTTTGGGCCAAGAACAGGGATGGGGAGGGAGAGTATGTGGGTAGTGATGAACATGAACAGACTGGGGTAGTAGGCATGGTGGATGAGGGGTTGCAGGGAGAGGGGGTGAGGTGGGGAGGCATGGAGGAACAAAGTGTTGAAGGTGTGGTGAAAACTGGGTATGGGAGCTGGGGTGAGCAGGGTGTGGAGGGGGCTAGGACTGGAGCGAGAGCTAGGAGGTGGCTCAGCATGTGGAGTACCACTAGGAAGAGGGAGAGAAGATGGCCATGGCGGAGATGGGTGGAGGTGGAGGCAGTGTGGGAAAAGGATATAGGATGTAAAAGGCAATGCGCTTACAGGGTAGGCTCTGGTAGTGCAGTGGTAGTGATGCTGCCTTGGGTGGAGAGGGTGCTAGGTTTGATCCTGGGCAAGGGAGAGGGAGGAAGTAGCAGGGGAAGAAGCCAGGGAAAAGGCCAAGGAGAGTGGGGAGACAAGGGAGGATGAGTAAGATAGACAGGCAAAAAAGAGGGCACAGCAGTGACTCCTAGTGTCCAGGGAATATAAGGAGCTAAGGGGAAAATAGACACTTTGTAAATGAGGCGAACAGTCACATGACCGGGGAGGGGCTATAAAGCTAGAGACACTCCTTGTGGGAGGGTGGCTGGGGCGAGCGCGGCAGTCGATGCAAAGTGTCACTGGGCTAACACCCCCAAATAACAGAAGGAGCAGCAGCAGGGAGGAATTTACCTTTACAGGCTCCTAGAATCTCTCTCTCCCTGCTGTTGGCAGGCTCCAGGGAAGTGAACTATAGGCTGGGGATCCAGGACCCAAGTACAGAGAGAAAACAAAGACTCCAGTTAGTATGCAGTGGGAGCTGGGGGGGGGTTCAAACTACAGTCTACCCCCATGGACAGAGCAGTACTGTGCATGCGCGAGCTTCTTGCAGTCCCAGGGGAAGCTCAGAGGCAAGATGGTGTTCCTGAATGAAAACTGCTGCCTAGACACCTCACCACGTGGTGGGTTCTACAGCACAGGGAACAAGGTAAAGCAACAGTACCATACAGAGCTAAAACAAGTGGTTGTAAGCTAGTTTAAAAGCAATGTAAATAACAGATTATACAGACTAAACTCTATGAACACAGACACAGGACTGTAGCATACAGAGCTCAGTCTCGGGGCACAGTAGACCCCAGAGAAGCATGCAGATTTGAAATAACAGCAGATGGAACAGCAAGATATACTTAGTACTATGTAGCACAACTGTTTTGACGCTAACTCTCTGTTAGAGCATAAAAGCTCAGTCACCGAAGATCCATCCAATGTGAACTTAGTCAAATGGACTTGGCCAGGGCATATACAAGATACCCAGCTCTCAGGAGGTCACAACGCTAGCACATCCAAGTTTGAGATGGCCATTTTATGTTGGCATGAAGTGGTCCCTTATATTTAGGGAACCTGGGCACCTAGTTCTCCATAGCACTGCAGTCCTGAATTCTGCAACTGTGCTCTAAGGCTTCTGCAGTAGCACTTCATTGATCCTACAACATGAATTATTCATTTCTGTGGCAGCACACAGTCCTGCCATTGGCTAAAATTGTGAGATTTCATTGATGGCATCACATGCTGAGCATGGAGGAGGGACTTTCTATAAAAAGGAGGGGAAGAGGCCAAGCACTGTGGAAAAAACATTTAAATAAAAAAATAGCTAAACACAATTCATTCTTTCGTGATACATATATTTGGTATGATGCCTATTCTGTGCAAAATGATGTGGCTGTGAGTCATAGAATTCTAGGGCCCTTGCTGGTTTTCTGGTGGTGGCTGACCTGTCTAGTGTGGATAGTGCATGCGTTGGGGGTGTGTGCACAGCAGTGGATGCCTATAAGGCACTTGCTGGTGCACTCAACTCCCTCTCACCAGTCCGTGTATGACCCAGGTCTTCTCACATGAGGCCCCCGTGGTATGATGGTGAGTTCAAGGGGATGAAGACCTTGGGTCGGAGATTAGAGTGCTGCTGGCAGAAGTCCAGTCTGGAGGTGGACAAACTGGCATTGTGTGTGCACTATGGTGCATACTGGGGAGCAATTAACCATAAGAAGGCAGAATTCCTGTCCAGGGAGATTGCTGCCAGGAGGAACAGACCAACTATGCTCTTTCGGACTGTGTACAGGCTTCTCCATCCTTCCTGTCTACAGCTGAAGGTAGCTTTTTCTAATGCATTATGCGAAGACTTTGCCCGATTCTTCTCAGACAGGGTGTCTGCCATCAGGCAGGGGGTTGGGCCAGTGGGTCAAAGTCTGGCCGACAGTGGTCGCCATGGGTGCCCGGAGAACTCTCTGCCTGGTTGGAGTGAGTTTTGACCGGTGGAGGTGGCTGAGATCATTGAGATTGCTTCCAAGCTTCAGCACACCTTTTGTGAACTGGATCCGGTGCCAACTCATTTCTTAATGAGATGTGTTGACTCCATTGGCCCGCTATTTGCCTTGATTTTCCAGTGCTCCTTGTCAGAGGGGGTCTTTCCTGATGTCTTGAAGGAGGCATTGGTGAGACCCCTTCTGAAAAAACCATCACTGGACCCTGAGATCAAGGCAAATTATCATCCTATCTCCAATCTTCCATTTTTGGGTAAGATTGTGGAGAAAGTGGTGGCGCTTCAGCGTGAGGAGCATCTCGTGGCCCATGATTTATACGAGCTGCACCAGTCTGGGTTTCATGTGAGGCATAGCACAGAAACTGCACTGGTTCAGGTGCACAATGACCTCCTTAGGGCTAGAGATCGAGGGGAGTGGACAGTTCTTGTTCTCCTTGATCTCTCTTCAGCGTTTGACATGGTAGACCATCCAGTGTTACTTGACTGCCTAAGGGAATTCTGTGGGATTGCCGGCATGGTCATCTGCTGGTTTGAGTCCTTTCTATCTAACAGGAGGCAGAAGGTAGTGATGGGGAATTTCTTCTCCTCTCTGGCCACCTGTCATGCGGGGTTCCCCAGGGTTCGGTCTTGTCGACGATGTTGTTTGCCGTGCACATGCTGCCCCTGGGAGAGCTCATTAGAAAGTACAGTCTGGATTTTCATTGCTATGCTAATGATACCCAGCTGTATTTTTCCTTTGCTCCTGGAACATCTCGTGCAGTGGAAGTGCTTAGTAGCTGCCTCGCTGAAATCCATGACTGGATGGCCTCCAGCAGGTTGCGACTGAACCCCAATAAGACGGAGGTACTGATGGTGCAGTCGAACAGAGGGCGTGATAGGTTGGCCTCTGGTGCAGAGGCAGGGCTTTTTTTTAGCTCTGTACCATTGAAGTCCTCCTCTAGGGTGCGGGATCTGGGCGTTATTCTGGACAGTGGATTGACAGTTGAGTTTCAGGTGTCTTCCTCTATCCGTACTAGCTTTTATCATCTGAGGAATATCACCAGGATAAAACCCCTAGTTCCGCCACAGGACCCCCCCCACCTTGGTACATACCTTCATGATGTCCAAGTTGGACTACTGTAATGCGCTCTATCTCTGGATCTCTGGGGGTACCCTGCGCTGACTGCAGCTGGTGCAGAATGCAGCGGCAAGGTTGTTGACAGGACAGTCTAAGTACTGTCATATCACTCCGGTCCTGCGTCAACTGCACTGGCTGCCAGTTAGGTGGAGGGTCCTCTTTAAGGTGGGTTTACTCACCTTTAAGGCCCTACATGGCCTGGGCCCTGGTTACCTGAAGGACCTTCTCATTCATGCTGTCTCAGCCCGCTCCCTCCACTCCTCCTCTAGGGGCCTACAGCAGGCGACAGAGCATTTAGTGTCGCTGCTGCCGTCCTGTGGAATTCGGTTACTCCAGCTGTTAGGGAGGCCCCTTCGATGGAGGTATTTAAGGCCCACCTCAAAGCCTTCTTGTATAATCAGGCCTTTCCAGACTGTGTTTTATAGTCCTTGCTGTTTTAGAACCTATGTTTGCCTAAGCTACTGTATATAAAAATTTTATTTTTTGTTGATGTATTGTGTTATGGCTGAGATATTGTTATGTATTTTGTTTTATAATGTATAGTATTTATTTTTTAAATGTTCAGCGCCCAGAGCCTCCGGGATAGGCGTCTCTTAAATAAAACTTGCCTTGCCTTTTATGTAATGCAGAATGTAAATCTGGACAAGTTGATAACCTCTGTAAACGCCACACCAAGATTGTTTTCCCCAGAAGGCACAATAGTGTAGGAGCTTGTGCTGGGAGCAGACAAGCTTAGCAGTTTGATATCAATTGACCCTGACCCACCTGCATGTACATAATCTTTGTTGTGAAGGAAGGCATGGCTAAGAGTAAGGCCTCTGTTTTTTAGGCATTATAACTAAAGGAAACAGATACTACAGCATAGTAAGAGTATCAAATAGTATCAACATGCCATTTTCTATATGCGTGTTTACATGGCTGTACCAATCTTTTTAGCAGTCCACTACAGTCCTGCCTCTGATTCAAGAGCTGCATCGAAGTCGCATTTGCATGACCCCTCTCAGCACCAATGCAAGCCGTGCTGGAGAGGGGCCATGAGATCTGGGGAGTGGGTGGTTTTAATAGTGAAACGTCAGATGATGCAAGGAGTCATGTTGCATACTTTCATTGCCATGGTAATTTGTTTAACAAAAGCCTGGTAGTTCAGCAGCTAAAAAATGTGAATTTTAATTGATGTTTATGTTCTGCTTATTACAAAATACATATGTGCAAGGAATATGCAACTGCGTGGATGTGTAATGCATCCCACTGCTTGCCATTCATTAGAGCCAGATGGACTGCCACTACATTTTAAATCAAAACCTTTTTTTCACAAAGACTCACTGATGATTATGCAGTCCTACTAGTATTTCAAACACTGTTAACATGGTGTAGGACAATATAGTAAACTGTTAAGAATGATATCTGCCTATTCCCTCTAATTGCTGTTTGTCAAGTCATTCATGAATTGCAAGGATGTTTAGAGAATCATGGGAGCGTGCGTGTTATGGCAGTGTGAGTGACCTGCTAGCTCACACCGTAGCTTACACTGAGTGCTTCACAGCATGTCGTTAACTCCACTGCAACTCCAGGACAGGATTAGATTGACTTGCCATGATCCAGTAGTGTCAACACTGCCATATTTGCACCACAGCAGCCACACCACTAGGGTTACCATGGCAAGGTGTAAATAACGATAATAAATTTTGATGTCTTCTGGGCTATATATCCACTTGTCTTGCAGACTTTGCTGCATTGTTTTCTAATCACTCTTCATGGGAGTGCCATGATGGTGATTCACTGTTGAGTACTACTGAGGATCGTAGGACTTTATTCACTTGGTGCCATGTGTTTCTGTTGTTTTACGTCCTCTGGGTTTAATTATTCTTGTAATTTTGTATGTATCACAACTGTATTAAAAGGGGGCATGAATATACTATCATATTACGATATTGTATCATATTATATATACAATGATTATATTGCACAGATCAAGCAACCACTCAACACTGTTACCAACCCACATTAAACGGGTCTGTTATCTTGCCTAGTAGTTTACCCACAGTGGGGCCTTCAGAGTCGGCACTCCCTTCAAACAAGTTTGAATTCTGGAGGCAAGGTACTCCTCCATACTAGGCAGACAAGCAGTGAGGGATCCAAGGCCTGCTGGCTGGAACTGTTTTCTCTTGTTCTCCTTAGCATGCATGGCACCAAACCAAATGGTCTCCCTCCCTCTGCCATCACCCCATTGCCTTCACCACTTGCAGGCCCCAGGGTTGCACCAGCGTAGCAGGGCCCAAACAACTACCCACTCACCCTGAGGAGACAAAGGTCCTCTGAGACACTCAAACCCTTTCACTTGCTGGCCCTTCCGTGTCCTGGCCTTGCTCCATATTGCAAACAGCAGTGCTGCTGCCACTGTGCTGACAAGCTGGCCCTCTTAAGTGCATTTTACTGAATTCTGATTGAGTGAGTCAGTTCATGTTCAGCTCTTCAGTTTACTGTCCAGACTGCATGTGGGAGATTTTGAATGAGGAAAACATTTTAAATTATTAGTCTTAATTTCAGACCTAACATACTAACATACTAAAATGCCAGAAGAATAGGCCTAACAGTCTTTCCTGTCTGCTCGATTTTCAGCACTCGCACTGAGGGCCGATTTTGGTGTCCCCCACCCTTGGGTTATACTGTCCCCAGTCCTAGATGTTCCATCTGCATTGGGCCTCATCAGATTTACCCTCCCACTGTACCTGTTCCATCCCCTCTTAAACCTGTCCACAGTCTCCACCTCTGCCAATTCTCTGGGTAGTGCATTACATGACTCCACCACCCTTTCAGTGAAATAACATCTCCTCCTCTCCCCTCTGAGCCTGTCCCCTTCCAGCTTACACCCGTGACCTCTTGTTGCCCCACCCTCCTTCCTTTGGAGCACCCAGACTGGGCCTCCTTTATTGAGCCCTTTCATGTACTTAAAGACCTCTATCATGTCCCCCCTGTCCCTCCTGTCCTCCAGGTGTACATGTCGAGCTCCTTGAGCCTCTCCTCATAGGTCTTCTCCCCCAGGCCTCAGATCATTTTGGTTGCCCTCCTTTGGACCTTGTCTAGGAGTGTAATGTCCCTCTTTTAATGTGGTCTCCAAAACTACACACAATACTTGAGGTGTGGCCCAACCAAGCAGTTGTACAGTGGAAGTATCACTTCCGCCTTTTTGGAGGTAATTCCCTGGTGATGCATCCTAGCATCCTGTTTGCCCTTGCCACTGCCCTCCTACAGGTCTCTGAGTTGTTCATTTTGACATCTACCACTACCCCCTGGTCCCTTTCACCCTCCGTGACTTGAATCATGTCTCCTCCCAGGGTATACCCTTGGCCTGGATTTCTGACTCCTGGGTGCAGAACCTTGCACTTCCCTGCATTGAATTTTGGTTTCCATTTTCTAGACCACCTTTCCAGAGCCTCCAGGTCCTCCTGCAAGTCCACCCTCCCCTCCACCTCATCCACCACTGCACCCAGCTTTGAGTCATCTGCAAAGAGACTCATCTCACTCCTGATCCCACTCCTGATGTCTGAGACATGGACGTTGAACAGACGTGGCTCCAGCGCTGACCCCTGGGGAACCCCACTAGTAACCCACCTTGAGGATGAGGCTAACCCTCCAACCACCACCTTCTGAGTACGCTTAGAGAGCCAATTTCCTATCCATCTTAACTGTCTCCCTACCCCCATTTCCTTCAACTTAGCCAGCAGGCCACTGTGGGGTACAGAATCAAATGCCTTGCTAAAGTCCAGAAAGAGGACGTCCACTGACCTACCCTGGTGTTAGGGTTGACCTTCAGTTCTTAGTCTTACCAGATATAAATGTATGCAAAAGTTGCCTTCTTAAATCTTACAATGATAACATACTATAGAAATAATATACTGTAATATTTGGAGGTACTTGTATTTTGTATTTATGAATGGTGTTTACTTTTTTCTATTTAATTAAATCCTGACCCATTGTCATGTTTTGTCTGCAAAGGTTTTTCTGAAGACCCTGAAATGCCTACAGGACAGTGACTGTCTCCTTGATGTGGATTCATGGCGACTCTTTGCCAACATGGATGACCTGTGTCTGGTGAGGGACCAATCTATAATAACTGGTTAGCCATGATAATAACCTGAAATCAACAATGTTAAAATCCTGTGATACATGTTTGTGGTGGTACTTCATAATGCACAGGTTCAAGAACAAATTGCACATTGCCCTTTGTATTAAAAGCATCTGCTTCACTCCCCATGACCACTAATCATTTTTTTTAATGTTTGTTTGTTACTTATCTGGTTGATTCTGTATAACAGAAGAGCAAGGTCAACAAGCTTCTTGCTTTGACTAGTTGCCTATAGTACCTAAGCAGTAAGCGCACACAGCTGTAAATCTGGAGACTTGGCAGACCCAGGTACTGGAAATGAAGAGAAAAGGGGGATCTACTACTTTTGATGTGGGATCAAACATACCTGACAAGGGTCTTGGGATGCATTCCTCATTACATTACATTTTGACACTTTTGTCAGTTTATTGCCTTTAGGGGGTTCAATTATCTGCGTCTCCTGTCCCTGTCAATCCCCCTCTTGACTCTTCTTCCCCTCTCTTCTAACTCCCGATTTGGACCCCCCTTTAACTTAGGTCAGTTGTAACTATAGTGACAGCCTGGTTCTATACTCCTCAGCATTGTCACTTTCTCCACCAGGCACTGTACACTTTATTGTATTCTTACATGTTTGTCCACATAGTGTGATGAACCATGCTGCTGTTTACCTACTTTTTTTTTAATATTAATTGTACGGTTGTTTATTATTTTTTGTGTTGTATTGAACATTTTTTGTATTGTTTATCTTTCCTAGTTGCCCATGAAAACGGGCCCTTGGCCCATGGTCTGTTCCAGAGTATAAATAAACAAACCAAATCTAAATAAGCAAACCAAACCAATATGTGCTCACCACACTGCTCTTGCACCAGTAATGTTGTCTATATAACCACACTCTGTGTTTTGTAATTTTAGTCTTTCTGTACTTCCTTTTCCCTCTCCCTCGGATTGCACCTGGAAACAGGCCTCAGCTCTGTGTGCCTTTTTCCAGTTATCAATTTTTAAGTAAATAAATTTTACACAGAGTGGTCCTTTCCCATTTTGCTGCTGAAAGTGAGTCTGTCTTTTAATTTACTCCCAGAACTGAGTTCCCCTGGGGGCCCCCATTTCCACCACTGCAGCTACCGCTTGTACCAAATAAGAACAAAGCCTCGCTTTGAGAGGATTTCTCAATAGTTAGGTCTGCCATCTAGCATATACAATTCCAGCACCTCTCAGGCATCCTCTTTTGGTTCTTCAAAGCTTTAAAAAAATATGCATGCAGCTGTCAAGTAAGTCCAAATCCTGCAGTCCTCCTTTTTTTCCAAATCATGCATTTCGGTGAATTCCATCTCAAGTATGCTCATGCAGTTGGTGAAGGTGGAAGCACAGTAGCACAGGTCAGGAAAAGCCGCTTGCACAGCTTGTAGTTTGCCAAGCCGGTATGTAGACTAGGGTCCCTAATGTCTTACATTTTAATACCATACTAGCTAAATATTCCCAGCATCCCTGAAGGATATTCCTGGAATTGTGGGCACTAATCTCAGTGGGTCTGCCCTGGTTTGGGAACAACTTTTAAATAAATAAATAATAATAATAAATAGATAAACAAGCATTTGTCAATGCTGGATGTTTGCTTGCATGTTGTGACAGTTTGTTTATGCCAGATTTTCAGTATATTCTTTTTATAACCACTCTTTACATTCAAGAGGGGAAGATTTTTTAAAATCCTGTCTAAAAGGTGATTTCATGGAGCAACTGTGAAAACCTGTTTTGCAAGAGACTTGAAAAATTACACCTGCTTTGTTCATAAAGTGGGGTAAAAAATGGTATTGTAAAAATCTGGGGTCAAAATCTGGAAAAATAGCAAAGTTACAAGTAAATTTAGAAGACTTTCAATGTTTCTTCATAATTATGTATTTTTTTTTTTTTTTTTTTTTAGATTTCAAGCCCTAATGTTCAACATAGTCTTTTTATGACCCCACCTTTTGATGAAGACAGGTGAAATTTCTTAAGCCCTGTTGGAAACACAATTTTGTAGAGTGACTGGGAAAACACATTTCAGGGGATTTAAAAAATTTCACCTCCCTGATTCATGAGGTGAGGGTCAAAAGAAGGCCATGTTAGGGCTTTCCTGTTGACTGGGATGGCAGGAGGTAGGGTATACTGGAAACCTCCTGCAACCCAGAGTATTAACATAAGGTTTGCAGTACACCTTCTATTGTGCCTCTGCCACATTTACAGGATAATGAAAGGAGAATAGGGCAGGAAAAAAGCAACATAAACAAGGGACCCTAAATAAGGGAAAAACAGACTAGTTAAAAGCAAGCACACAAAACTGTATTGTGGTGGGGCTAATGTATTTAACAAACGTCACACTTGCCCAAGTTTCTAATTATGTTTTAAAAATTAAGAAAAAAATTAAAGGTGTTTGCTCCTTTTAAAATTTGTGACCGCCGAGTTAAGGTTCACTTTGTCACAAGTACAAACTTCAGAAGAGTATGGGGGAAAGTTAGTGGTCCCAGTGATTTAGTCCACATTCATTCACATCATCAGTACACAGTGTGTCACTGCAGATGACAGATAACTGCACAACTTGATCTTAAACTTAAGTTACCAGTTCTTGTTAACTCACAGACCAGCAAATCACAACCTTATTAGAACTTCAAGGTACTGTAATGTTTGCTCCCAGCTTATAGGTAGGTCTAAACCTTGTCATGTACATCAGCATACGTATACCAGCACAGATGCAAATAACACAGCTTAAAAGAAAATGGTACTTTTAAGTCCCTTCAAATCTTTTACCAGTCATTGTGACTGAGCCACCCAGTCACCCCTCTTAAAAAGCAGACACCCTGTTCAGATTACAAAATACAAATTCCTGTGTTAAGCAGGCTGTCACTATGGCCCACATGTAATATACCTTTTAACTTTTCTTCACCCAGAATGTTGGACAGTGTCACTCAAAATGATGAAAAGGAGGCAAAATGTAGGCCCTATCATCACTACAGTGAAAAAGCTCTGAATAACACTAGTGTGAAGAAAAAAGGTGCTTTTCTGCTCATAAAGTTTTCTGTCACTGAGGTGATCATTATATTAGAATAAGATAAAGTTCATAGGTTGGATTTTCAAAGGGGCTGGATTGCCATAAGCCCCCAGTGCACCACAGACATGGTGCACCAGGTAGAGGCATAATTTTCAAATCTGTGAGCAGCCTTTAAAAGCGGTGGCTGCTCACACACAGAAGGACAGCTTCAGGAGAGCTTTGTGAGTGGCCATAGTCATGGCAGTTTTGCTGTGTGGCCGTAGCTGTGTGTGTGTGTGGGGGGGGGTAATTTCATCAGCCATTGCCACAAGAAGAAGGAGGAGAGGACAAGTTGGCAGACGTAGCCGAGGAGCATTTGTGACCGTAGTCGTGGGAGCCAGTGTTGGTGTGGCCGTAGCCATGGAGACCAGGTTGCCTGCCACCAGGGTGACTGTCTCCGGCCAATCAGGAGCAGAGGCACAATTTTCAAATCTGCGAGCAGCCTTTAAAAGCTGAGACTGCTCAGGAGAGCTTGATAAACAGCCGTAGCTGTGGGAGCTTTACTGTTCAGCCATAGCCATGGGGGGTAATTTCAGCAGCTGTTGCCACAAGAAGGAGGAGGAGTGGAGAAGTCAGCAGCCGTTTTTCTGTCACCCATCATCTCCCACCGCCTCAAGTATTAAACAGTCTCTCTGTGCCCCTCCCAGTAGAGGTTACACCCACCAGGCGGAAACAAAAGGCAGAGTAATACACGGGGAGTGGCAGGTTGGCAAACTTTTGGACAGGGGCTTCATCTGCTGGAAGAGAGAAAAAGACTTGTAAAGGTCCCTGTGGGGAAGAGGACTCAAATAATGTTTGGTTGGGACTTTTAAAGAGAAATTGCATCTAAGATATTGAATTTGTAGGTGCTGTTTTTGGTAGAGCAATCTGAGGTAATTGCATTGAGATAGGGGTACTTAGAGGAAAATTTCATTCAGTAAAGTATTGCAGATGTTGGGGCATTTAGAAAACAAATGCATCTAAGCTACTGTATTTGTAGGTGCTGTTAAGGCTGGGCATTTAGAGGAAAGTCATTGAGACTGGGGCAGTTAGAGGGAAATTGCATTCTTTAAAGTACTGCATGGTAGGCAATTTATATGGGGGTCAGGTAGAGGAAATTGCATTAGCATTTGTTACTGAGGTAATTGCATTGGGATTGGGGTACTTAGAGGGAAACTGCATTTAATAAAGTATTGCAAATGTTGGGGCATTTAGAAAAAAAACTGCATCTAAGCTACTGTATTTGTATATACTGTTAAGGTCAGGCATTTAGAGGAAAGCCATTGGGACTGGGACAGTTAGAGGGAAATTGCATTCTTTAAAGTACTGCATGGTAGGCAGTATATGGAGGCTGGTAAAAGAAGTTACCGTATAAGTGGGTGAAATTAGAGGAACATTAGTATTTTGGTCATAAGGGGCATACTGCTTTTGGGTGTTTAAAGGGCAAACTACATTTGATGGTAGGCCCAACTTTTAAGAGAGTGTAAGGTATTGGAGAATTGGGGGATCGTGGACATAACTGGTAAAGGTGGATGGTAGAGGACATGGGGGAGTACGAGCAACCTTCAACTGAATATGAGGGAGATGCTAGTGGGCTAATAGAGGGATGGGAAGGGTGGTAGGATGCAACAACTGCGGGGCAGCAATCTTTCTTAGAATTGAATGGAAATTTGGGGGTTGTTTGGTGTGCAACAAATAATGCAGCTTAGGAACGAGATCAGATATTTGCAGACAGAGCTGGGTAGGGGATTGTGGCCTGCAGTAGAGGAAAGCTCAGCAGTTGGGGGATGGTAGGAGGGGATCTGAGGGGTGGACAAACCAGATTGGGTGGGGAGGAAGTGCATAAAAAGGGTGTCAGATGGGGTAATGATGAAGGGGGGCCCAGATCCAAGGGCAAGGAAAGACAGAAAAGGGGAAGAATAGAAGAGGGAAGGGAAGTGAGGATCTGACGGTTGCAGAGTCAAGAGACGTGGGGTGGCTATTGACAGGAAGGAGGGAATAATGCATGGCAGTGAAGGGACATCAAATAATCTGTTCGCAGCATTGACAGAATTGGGGGATGAGATGGGGAGTACTTGGCGGAAAAACTTTAGGTAGACCAGAGGGAACAGGAACAGGAAGGTGGGAAGGGGTTGGGAGATGTAGGAAGGGGAATGAGTTGAGTATGGGGTGGGATTGTGGGGAACGGGGAGGGGAAGCATGAGAGGAAAAGGGTAGAGCTGCATCAAGGGGAGGAGGCAGGAAGAGTCCTAAGGGAATGGGAAGCAAAGACGTGGGAAAAGGGGGAGAAGCAGAGCTAGGATAGGGACTGGGGATGGTACAGCAGGGGCAGAAGGAAGAACAGCTGTGCTGGAGGAGGAGGCGGAGTGGGGAAGAAGGGGACAGGATAATGGGAGGCCAGTGAGAGCGTAACAGGAAAACAAGGGTGGGACCTTAGTGCAGAGGGACTATATACTTAAAGGGGTCAGATGAGGAAGCAAGGGGGAGAGGCATAGTCATATATGGGTGGAGGCCATGCTAGGAATGACAGCATATAGGGTGAGTTAGTCTGTTCTGAAATATGCTAGGAGGGGTAGGGAGAAACCTCATATAGTTTTACATTTGGGAACAAATTACCTGGTGGGAAATACAGTTGATGTAGTGCAGGGGAGGTTTGAGAAGCTGGGGCTGCTATGTGAGGAGGCAGAAAGGTTAATAACTTTCTCGGAAGTACTCCCAGTGACAAAAACAAGTGCAGCAAGGAAACTAAGGATAAAGGAGTTTAATATGTGGCTATGGAAATTGTGTCAGACCAAAGGATATGGGCTGGTGAGGGGTTGGGGAAGGACCTGGGAGGACAATGATCTCTACGAAAGGGACAGGCTACATTTAAGTGAGGAGGAAAGAAAGGTATTGAAACAGAGACTGGGGGAATACATAGCAAACAGTGAGAATTTAAACTAGAAGAGAGGGGAATGGCAAGTGGACAGGTGTCATGCAGGATCCTCAGGAAGGGAAGCTGAATGAGCTTAGCCCCCCCATACCAACACCAAGGAACTTAAGGAGAGTGCAGGAGGGGATGCTAGAAGGGGAAAGCAAGTAGGGAGAAGAGGGAAGGGAGTGGGGTGGAGGGTGGTAACCTGGAATGCTAGGAGTCTAGAGAACAAAACAACACAGTTACAGGCTCTCATGGCAGATGGGGAGGTGGACATGGCGGCCATCACGGAAACATGGGCCACCCATTACCACGACTGGGACCTGGCAGTAACAGGGTATAGGATATTTCAGAGGGACAAGGTAAAAGGGATAGGGGGGTGGCGCTGTATGTGAGGGAAGGACCGAAGTATGTCGGGGAGGAGGGCAACACAGAGTCATTATGGATGCAGCTCCAGGACTCCAAAACTAGGACTCTCAGGATGGGAGTGATGTTCAGGCCAGCCTCTTAGACTGAGTTTATTTATTTGTTTTTGGTAATTGGGTAGGTGCTCTAGACAAAGCAATGCCTATTTTCAGGCATGCCCCGGGAGGCTACAAAATGGTGCAGCACGATATAGGACAACACAGTGGCATATAATACAGCACAAAAGTGACTGGATACAGAGCAATAGCATAAACAGCTTTACAGTCAGTACAATGTTTAGTACAACACTGCAGATTTATACACAACAGGTAGGAAGGATATAGAAAACAGAAGTGCTAGCAGCGCTGGGAGCAATCCAACATAACAAATACTTAAAAAACAAGTGCTGTTATAGCCAGTAAGTTAATTATAGTACAATCAGTTGAAACCAAGTTGGCATCAGGACAATGGGTAGTTGAAAGAGTGAAGATGAGGAGGGGGGTAGTAAGCAGAGGGGTGGGGCAGAGCAAGGGACAAAGAGAAGTGTATTAGGAAGGAGGGAGAAAGGAAAGGGTAAGGTAACAAGGGAAGTAAAGAGGTGAGGTAAGACAAAAAGAGATAGTTGTGACAAGCAAGAGAAGAGGGGAGAAATTACAGTGGATTAAAGCATAAACAGGGGTCTGACTTTGTGAGATATTCAAGGTGCTTCTTTTTGAAGAGGCAGCAACTTGGGGCCTGATGGATATCAAGGGGAAGGAAGTTCCAGTATAAAGGGGCAGCATGGGAGAAAGCGTGAGTACCCTTGGTAGTTTTGCACCTTGTGGTGTGAAGGGGAGTTTGGTCAGCTGATCTAAGACCATGAGAGGAGGTTCGGTGGTTTAGCACAGAGGCTAGGGATATGGGGGTTTAGGATCTAATAATATTGTCTATCAGAGAGCCAAGGAAGTGGAGAGGATGAAAAGTTGGGGAGGGCCAATTTAGTTCAGCATAGAGCTGACAGCAGTGCTTTACGATAAGGAGAAGCAGAGGTATATCAGCAGATATTGTTGTATGTTGTGTCCCACCTGTGGAGAGAAACTTTAGACGCAACTATATAGGTGGCAGCACAGTAGAGGAGGTCTGGGAGCAAAATGCCTTGAGCAATGGACCTATGCATCAAACCTGTATATTGTGCTTACTATTGTTGCTTGTATCAAATCTGTTTCATGTGTATTACTGTTACCCTGTACTCCACTGTCACCCTGCGCCATGTGTTATGGCCTGGGTTGTGCCTGAAAACGGTCCCTGGGATCAGTGCACACACCCGGTTATCAAAATCATGAATAAATAAATAAATAAAACAGCTAACCTAGCTGAGGGGGTAAGGGGTGTAACTGGTTTTGTAGGAGATCTCTAGTTTGGCATTAACTGATTTACAGGTGGTAGAGATATGCTGGTCAAAATCTAGTGATTCATCAAGTAGTACTCCCAGGTATGTGAACAATCTCACTGTTTCAATCAGGGTGCCATTAGCATCATGGATTTTTAGTTGACTTTGATTGTTCCTGAGATTGGCAGCAGAACCAAAGAGCATAGCTTGAGTTTTGTCAACATTTAGAACAAGCTTATTTCTGGAGAGCCAGTGCTGGATGTTCATGAGAGATGAGGGCAAGAGATTGATATCCAATACATGCCTGGAGCTAGTATAAAGAACCAGGTCATCTGCATAGAGCAGGGATGAGCAAGAGGGGGTGTTTAGAGAGATATTGTTGATGAAAATAAAAAAATAAGAAGGGGACAAGAATGGACCCCTGAGGAACCCCTTTATTTTATAGTTGTTGGACTAGACCTAGCAGAATTAAATTTTACGTCCTGTTGCCTGTCTGACAGGTAGCTGTGAAACCAGTCAACAATTTGAGGTGAGAAACCTAAGGACAGTAGATCAGCAAGAAGAAGGGGGTGGTTTACAAGATCGAACGCTTTAGTTAGGTCAGTAAAGACAGCACCCGTTAAAGGCCACTGTCCATGGCAGTAATGGTGTCGTTTGTGAATTTTAGAAGGGCTGTCACAGTGCTATGCCCTTTGTGGAAACCGTGCTGGCTATCTGAGAGAAGATTATTATCAAGGAGAAAGGACATGGTTTGTGAGGCAACCAGTTTCTCTAAGATTTTGCTCAGTACTGAGAGTATGGCTATGGGTCGATAGTTAGAGATGTCTTTGGGATCTCCTTTTTTGAAGACCGGGGTAATTCTGGTAATTTTCCAGATGCTAGGGACTAAACTGTGGCAGAGAGAGATATAGAGTAAAAATTTTGGCCAGGGGTGAAGCAATGAAGGGACAGGCAAGTTTCAGCAGCCTGGCTCCAGCCCATCAGAGCCCAAGCTAGTGCTGTCAGAGTTGGTATTTAAAAGTTTTAGGACATCACCTTTTGTCATGATTTTGAAACAAAAAGGTGGGCAGGTGGGAGCAGGGTCACAGCTACTAGGCTGCAAACAAAATGGAGGCATGCACTGTCACTGGGCTGCAAACATGGCCTTTCCTGGGGCCTGGCATCATTACCTCTCCCTCCCTGTCCCCATCAGCTGTCTCAAGTGACCTATTGTCATTCCTTCCTCCCTCCCCATCACCTGTCCCAGGTGACCTAGTGTTATTCCTGCCCCTCTCCCCATCTCTGTCAGCTGTCTTGCATGACCTAGTGTCATTCCTTTCCCCCTCCCTATCCCCATCCCCGTCAGCTGTCTCAGGTGACCTAGTGTCATTCCTTCCCCTTCTGAGTTCCGATCAGCAATCCCAGGTGACCTAGTGTCCTCTTTCCCCCACCTCCATCCCCGTCAGCTGTCCTGGGTGACCTAGCATCATTTTACTCTCTCTCCCCATCAGCTGTCCTGGGTGACCTAGCATCATTTTACTCTCTCTCCCCATCAGCTGTCCTGGGTGACCTAGCATCATTTTACTCTCTCTCCCCATCAGCTGTCCTGGGTGACCTAGCATCATTTTACTCTCTCTCCCCATCAGCTGTCCTGGGTGACCTAGCATCATTTTACTCTCTCCCCATCAGCTGTCCTGGGTGACCTAGCATCATTTACTCTCTCCCCATCAGCTGTCCTGGGTGACCTAGCATCATTTACTCTCTCCCCATCAGCTGTCCTGGGTGACCTAGCATCATTTTACTCTCTCTCCCCATCAGCTGTCCTGGGTGACCTAGCATCATTTTACTCTCTCTCCCCCCATCAGCTGTCCTGGGTGACCTAGCATCATTTTACTCTCTCTCCCCCCGTCAGCTGTCCTGGGTGACCTAGCATCATTTTACTCTCTCTCCCCCCGTCAGCTGTCCTGGGTGACCTAGCATCATTTTACTCTCTCTCCCCATCAGCTGTCCTGGGTGACCTAGCATCATTTTCTTCCCTCTCCCCATCCCCGTCATTGTCCTGGGTGACCTAGTATCATTCCTTCCGCCTCATCCTCATCAGCTCTTTGAGGTGACCTAGTTTCATTCCTTTCCCCTCCCCATCAGCTATCCTGGGTGACCTAGTGTAATTCCTTTTTCCCTCCACATCCTTGTCAGTGTTCTGAGTGACCCCATCCCCATCAGATGTCCTGGGTAACCTACAGTCCTTCTTTCCCCCCACCCCATCCCTGTCAGCTGTCTCGGGTGACCTAGTGTCCTACCTTTCCCACTCCTCATCCCCATCAGTGTTTCAGATGACCTAGTGTCATTCCTTGCCATCCCCATCAGCTGTCTTGGGTGAATTAGCATCATTCCTTTCCCCCTCCCCATCCCTGTCAGCTGTCCTGGGTGACCTAGTGTCATTCGTTTCCCCTTCCCCATCCCTGCCAGCTGTGCTGGGTGACCTAGTGTCATTCCTTCACCCTTCCCCATCCCTGTCAGTGTCCTGCATGACCTAACATTATTCCTTTCCCCTCCCCATCTCTGTCAGCACTCCTGGGTGACCTAGTGTCATTCATTTCCCCCTCCCCATCCCTGTCTGCTCTTTTGGGTAGCCTAGTGTCATTCACTCCCCATTCCCATCAGTATCCCTGGTGACCTAGTTTCATTCCTTCCCCATCCCCAACATCTGCCCTGGGTGACATAGCATTGCTCCTTTCCTCTTTCCCATCCTCCATCAGGTCTCCTGTGTGACCTAGCACCATTCCTTTTCCCCTTCCCATCCGTGTCAGCAGTTGTGGTGGACATGAGAGTGCAGCAGTTGTGCATTGAACAGCTGGCTCTTTTTCCATCAAGGTTGCAGTTTTAAACTGTGTGTCTATATTTTTAAGCTAACAGAAAAACAGCACGTCTGGCTTTTTGAAGCCCTGCTTTCAGACAGGAAGCAGGAAGAGGGGGTGTGTAGTCCTCTCGTTTAGCAGGACTACAACTCAGCATTTTAAGTTTAATTTTAATTTGAGGGCACATTGCAACAGCCAGAGCATGCCAAGACCATGAATGAGTGGTTTTCATCCGGCTTATAGTGCTGCTCTGTAATTTGGTAACTTATGGTGATACCAGTTCGACTGCTGACCCCAGAGCTCTATTTCCGGGTTACATCAAGGGATAAAACTCACTCTGCTGTGAGCGGTCCCATTTGTCCTGAGAGTGCAGCAGTTGTGCATTGAGCAGCTGGATCTCTTTCCATCAAGGCTGCAGTTTTAAACAGTGCATCTGTACTTTTAAGCTAACAGAAAAAACAGCATGTCGGGCTATTTGGAGCCCTGCTTTCAGACAGGAAGCTGGAAGAGGGGTGTGTAGTCCTCTCATTTAGTGGGACTACAAGCATTTTAAATTTAATTTTAACTTGTTGGCACATTGCAACAGACAAAGCGTGCCAAGACCATGAATGAGTATTTTTTGCCCAGCTTATAGTGCTGCTCTGTAATTTAGTGACTTAAGGTGATACCACCTTGACTGCTAACCCTGGAGCTCTATCTTGGGGTTACATCAAGGGATAAAACTCGCTCTGCTGCAAGCAGGGCGAGTGCGGCGTCACACGTAAAGACGCGCGCAAAGATACACTCGTCTTTTGCTCATGTCTTGCATGTTTACCGTGAATAGTGGGATAAGGGACCCAGAATCAAAATTTTCCCAGCTGAAAGGTAGGAAGAAACTGTGGCCTATCCGCTTGTTTCAAATATCCTGTGTGTCAGTAACTAAGTATTATCTTCTAACAGGAAGTACTATCTAGATAACAAAGATTGTTTACCTGACATTACATAGCACTGTTTAAAATGATACACACGATAAGGACAGACGGGGGGAGAATTGGGCATTAAATGTTCATCATATGGAATGTACAAAATTGTAGACACTATAGATAGCATTCAAGATTTCACCTGTAGCAAATGTGAAGAGGACGCTAAACTCTCCATGGAAATCAGTTTATTTGGGGTAAGAATCACTGCAGTTGAGGATAGTCAGAAAGAAATGTCATGCAGACTGCAAGCCAGAACTGATCATGGTTTGTATGAAACAAACCAAAGCTTAAATTCTAAAGTTATACTAAATGGAGTGGAAAATGGTAGTACATTGAACCCTGTAATAGAACCACAGGCAACGACATCAACCAGCTTTGAACCTAATAATAAAAACACGCAAACCAGAAAAAGGTGTAGGAATGAGGAAAGTCCAGAGGACACAGAGGAAGAATGGTTCACAGTTCAGACTAACAAAGCCACCAAAAGAGGGCATAAAGCAACCCAATTCCAGTTGCCTTTACTTAACCACTTTGACCCACTGATGACAAATGAAACTCAAATTGGTAATGCAAACGAACCTAACCTAGCAAGAGAAGAACAATTAATTTCCTTCTCACATATTGAGGATGGACTAGAAATAAATAATGCCACAACTCAAATAATACACAAAACAGAGTTGTCACAGGAGATTGTTATGGATACGAGGGTACCGTTATGACTAATACTGCCCCTGAAGACCATGCTATAACACTAAATCAAAACCTATTACTAAATAGCAACAACATGGAAATAGAGTCAAATATAAACTGGAATACAAGAGAAATTCTAGTTCCCAGAGTCTCAATAATTAAACATTTAGACAGAGCTGTATGTAATCCAGATAAACAAAATAGGACGCTTTCTAGTTACAGAGGAGCAGGAATCGCTGATATTACCACTATGGTTAACAACATCATAAACAATACTGGAGAAAATCCCTTGATTATCATCCATGCAGGGGCCAACATTTTTCATGATTCTGTCATAAAGATTAAACAAGACTTTGTGGCACTTACTAACAAACTGGTGGACCTAGGCTATGAGATTATGTTTTCAGAAATACTCCCCATTCCAAAAGCTACCATAAATCAGCAACTAAACTTAAAACATAATAATTGGCTAAGGAGACGGTGCCTAAAACAAGAGCTGAAATGCATAAGGCATTGGGAGGAATTTAATGAAAAACAAGAAATCTGCTGGTAGGCTGTTCCAGGAATCTGCCGCTCTTTCTCTGAAGAAGTACTTCCTCACATCTCTCCTGAATCTACCTCCCTCCAGCTTCATAGCATGTCCCCTTGTTGGTGAGCACCATTTTTTCTGATAAATATTTCTTTCCTGTACCTTATTTACCCCATGAGGTATTTAAAGGTCTTTATAACATGGGTGTGCTGAGGAAGAACTTTCATTCACCAGGAAGCATCACCTGACCGATGATTAAATGCCTGTACCAGCACAGTTAGGGTGATGCTTCCCAGAGTAGGATCCCTCAGCCTAGCGGACCTTGTTATCTGGGCAGGTACTGAAGATTATGTGGCAGCCATTGAAAATCATGTGCAAGTGAACAAGAGCCACAGTAGGGTAAGCCAACATGAGAACCATGGCATCGGCAGCAGCTGCCCTGTCCCCCCCACCAGCAGCAACCACATACCACAGCGGTTCCTGCCTACCACAGTACATGTTCCCATCGTGTTTTTGGCACTGACCTACTCTCAGCACAGACAGAACAATACAGGTAGATGTCCCTGAAATGCTCACCTGTCAATAACACTCTTAAGTCCCGCACTGTCTCCCCATCCACCCCATGGACCTCTGAGAACCCCACCAGAAACCTCACCGGATAGCAGCTGTTACTTGCCAATGAATGCCTGCTGCGTCTATAACATAAAAGTAAATTTTTTCCCTCTGCTTGTGTTAGGGAGTGAACAAATGCAATCAGAACTCCCATACCATCTTCCCATCCAGCCACCCTCCTGCTGTTTGCAGGTACACTGGAATGCTGTGGTGGCCATCAGTGTGTGGGGGAACAGTGCAGCACCATGGCTTGTGGTCTCTCCCTGTCTGTAGTGCCTTCAGCGCCCACCTGCACGTGAGAGAGACACAGAGAGAGGTGTGGGGCCTGAGACAGGCAAAAGTCACAGTGAACTGGTGACAGCAAGAAGAAACCCTTCTGTCTTGGTGTGTGCCAGGGAGTGTGGTGAGTGGCAGCGCGACATACAACATACAACTGTTGTTTGTTTTCCTCTCTGTCTGTGCCACCTGTGCTGAGGCTGCGGCTCACATACTTGCGCTGCTGCAACTGGCTGTCATTCTCTGGTGCTTGGCGCCCCCCCCAACCAGATGGCGATGTCCCAGTGTCCATCCAGCAGTTGTCCAGAAAGCAGTATCTGTCCATTCACCCCACAAGTGGAGATCACTGTGGGCAGTGTCACTGGTGTTGTGCACCAGACACAGTCTGTTGTCCTGTGTTCATGTCGCAAACAAAGTGGCTGTCATTCACCACCTTTGTGTGTTCTGTGTTCGTGGCCCACAGAACGGTTCACTGACAGTTCAGGAGAGACATACTGCACATGTTCTTTCTCTGTCCTGCTCGGTGTGTGGCTGTCAGTTCCTCAAGTCCCCCCCTCCCCCACAGCAAAGCACAACATTGCTGGATCTGTTCCTCACTCTGCTGCTGTGACTGTTCCCACTGCAGCACAGGCTGAAACACTGTAATTGGCACCTCAGTACTTCACAGACGTGTCCCTATGTCATCAGTACTTTTGAGAGTTGTCTCCCTGTGTTGGTGAGGGTGTGTAACTCTTCATAGTGGCATACACATGCCATTTAGAAGGTGTGTGCATGTGCAGTGCAGCTATCATTGCCATCTGTCCCTGGTGTTGGAGGTGTAGGCCGGCACACAGTACTGTTTCACACCATATACATCTGTGTGACAGAACATAAATGTAACCTATAACATCAGTACTGTATGTGTCATATTTCTGTATAGGCAGCAAGCATACAGTATAGTTTGTCATTAGGGACTACTTTCAGAGGCGGCAGGATACATTCCATTTCCTTGTATTTCCAGATGGTTAAATTATGTTTTCCTGATATGCATCCCATTTCTGAGAGCACCCATGTTGTAAGTGCAATAACCCACTCCAGGTTGTGGGGTTATAGTCACGTAATCCATGCTTGGGGGTGTTGTGAGGGCACTTGGTCTACAGCCTCACAGTGCACCCCAGGCATGGAATAAATGCCTATAACCCCACACCCTGTCATGGGTTACTGCTAACCTATCATATCCCCCCCCCCCACACACACACACACACACTTTCTTCCAGTGGGTACATATTGATTTCATTTGGTCTCTCCCCATAAGACTTTTAATGCAGACCCTGCACCATTTTAATGCTCTCCTTTGGACCATCTCTGCTCTATGTCCTTCTGGAGATGTGGTCTCTAGAATTGGACACAATATTCTAGGTGGGGTCGTATAAGTGATCTATACAGAGGCAACACCACCTCACCTCCCTCTTAGAATATACTGTACCTAGATATGCCAGCTTCAGTGTACAGTACTGTTCCACACATCATACCAGTACCTAGTATAGTCAGGGAGCAAATCTAATTAGTAGGTGGAGAAACATCTGACAAATTTTAAAAACGAATTATGCACGAACTGTTTAACACAGTGCCGCTGCTTTGTGAAAAAAATAATCTTATTGCTGGAGATATCATCGCCATAACAGTATGTCCTATGAATCCAAATTTTAATCCAGTAATATAGGAAATGTTAATGTAGGGTTTACATAGATGTTTATAGACAGTAAAAGATTCATGGTCCCTCTTGTTTGCCTGGTTCCCATCTAGGTTCTAACCAGTCTAGCACTGACTAGGCTTTCAATACATCAGTCACCCCTCCATACCAGGTGGACTAACCCCACAATCATTCTCAGTAGTCCATGCATTTATTCTACCCCTTTTGAAACAGTTCACAGATGTGATGTAACCAGCTCCTCTAGCGGATGATTTCATTTTTCTGCTACCCTCTCCATCCAGAAGCAGTTTCTCATGTCCCTCCTAAATGTCGCCCCTTCAAGCTTAAGTTATAGTTGTGGCCCCTTGTGATGGTTATGGAGGTAATGGCCCCAAACATAATGTTACATTTTAAAGTCAGTAAGTTAAATCTCTGGTTTGGGGGCCCCTTTAAGATGATGCACATCTCAGCTAAAATACTTGAAATGAGTTGATGCCGGCTCTAATTGAACTTCAGATGTCAGCAAAAATTACAAATGGCAGGCTTCTGGAGCTTTACTGTCACATGCTCCCAGCAGGTTCAGAACACATCCCAGGAAATACCCAGAGCAAAAATCTAGTACTTCATAAAGTGCATACAGACAGGCCAATCCTAGTTCCAGGCTACTACTCCGAGACTAGGACTGGTCACATCACGTTTCACCATCCGTAACACATTAGACAGAGAGATCAGTTCCATAGGTACCCACCAACCATCTCTCCCTGCCTTGGACCACAAGCTCAAGCATTAACAGCAATATTACCAGCCCCATTGTACCTGCAGCTACATCATTAAGACTTAGAGCACATTCGTATTCCTGAAACACCATCTGGATTTATATTTACACATAGAAGAGTTCCAGACATTTACCAGGCAATCAAAACCTCCACTGTAACTACAGTAAAGGAGGCAGAGGGTGGGGTTGCACACTTTCATGTCTGAATTTGGACTAGAGCATCAACACAGACATCTGTCTCTTACTATACACTGGGTCACTTTCCCTCTGCCACAATCTTTATTCTGAGAGAAATTATTTTTACTGCAGCATGAAATACATCAATTCCAGCATGTATCAAACAGTATTGGCAAGATAAATATTTTGAAAGTAAAATACATATTGTTGCAGTATTATTAACATGAAATAATATTATGAAAGCAAGTGAAGATATTAAAATAACATTTTACTTTAAATTAAAGTTTCATTTTTCTACTTTAATACAAGCTCTGTTTTGTAAATCTTTATACTGGTGGTGTCTCTGATTTATTTGTAATGTGTGTGTCTGTTTTACTTTTGTCTGGTTGGATGCACAGGCTTTATTTTTGCACTTTATATGTTCCTGCAGTTATTAAACTCCCTTTTTTAAATATAACATAGTTGATAAGTGTAAGCAGTTCAGAAGGTGGGTAAGAGCCTAGATGAGGGGGCCCATCTTGAAGTTTCCAGGTATCCAGGTGGGTCAGTCCAACACTGACTCGCGTGTGTGTGTGTGCGTGTGTGTGTGTATGCATGCTACATTCTTCCCCATATGACTTTTCTACTTCATCATTTTATTGGAGCCACTGCACTGCTCACAACACTGTCAGTCATCTTGCTACTGCCACTAAAACTGTCAAGATAACCAGGTTGCTTGCCCTTTAGCTAATTTCAGAAAGGGAGAGATAGACACTTTGTAGCTGCTTTGTGCAAATCTCCCAGAGACACTTTGTGTCTGCTCTGTGCAAATTTCCCATTCATGTGTACACTAGAGGCCTGGAGACCGACATACGAGTTCTTGCAAGGAATCAACGGGATGGATAATAAGGACTTTTTCACAAGGAATGAGAAGACAATAATTTGAGGGCATGCATGGGTGGAGACTGCTAGATTAATGGAATAGACTGCCCAGAGAGGGGGTTGAAGGCAAGACTGTGTCAAGATTTAAACTTGGGTGGGACATATGTAAGGGAACAGTGGAACCCACAGGAAGAAAGTAAAGGAAAAGTAGGGAAAGGAGTGACGATCAGCCACTAGCGCTGTTGAATCTCAAAATTCAGTCTGGTGTTAGGCCAGGCATGGAGTTAGGCAGGAACAGGCAGACTGGATATACTGCTGGGTCTTTTCATGCTGATGTAATCTATGTTTCTGTGTTTCCCTTGGAAGAATAAAATCTATTGCTCTGATCAGACCAAAATATTACATCTTTGTGAATGTACTAGCAGAGCAGGCTGGGTGGGTGGGAACAGATGAAGGCTGATAATAAAACCACTGGTTCACATGGGACTTTTCAGTGCAGCAGATCCAGCGCTGCTGTGTAGCATGCAAGTAATAAGTAGGGAATACTGGAAAACTGCACCCACAATTTTATTGCAAAATCCATAATTTTCCCCATTCTCAGCAATAGTTCTGCAAATTGTTGCAGTTTGGTAGTTTTTCCAAAACTGTGTAAAAGGAAGTGCAGAAGGCGGTATAGTGTAGTGGTTAACAGCACTGAGCTACAAACCTGGAGACCTGGGTTTGAATCCCACAGTCACCACTTGCACACTGTGACACCGTGAGCAAGTTACCTTCCCTGTGCTCCCAGGACACACCTGGAAACAAGTCTCAGATTAGTGTGCCTTTCCAGGCCAAAATAAATAAAATAAGGTACACTTTTCAAAGAAAAACTTAAATATACTGATACTGATACTGTAACATGCAGACTTAGGTTTGGTCAAAATAATACAGTGTGAGGTAAGGATATATTTTCCAAGGGGTTCTATGTGTTACTGTTTTCATCAGATTCACTGTCTGGTTTGGCTTCAAAATTCTCTGGCAAAGCATTATGTACTGAACATCTATGTTGAAGCAGCCTATAAAAGCTGTCACAGTGACTGAAATGATGGGTGGCAGTTAAGGTGCAAATTGTGCCATTCACTTAAATCAGGTGCTAACTACAAAACTTTTTTGCAAGTGAAATGGTGTTTTTTTCTTTGTGTACTCTTCATTCTGAATGTACTGTAGAACTGATTGTATTCGTGGGTGCCAGTATTCGCGATCTGCAGTGCACACACTTAATCGCGACTGATTGAATTAGCACCTTATTCCCGATAATTCTGCTCCACTCCACTATAACTGAAATCCAAGTCATTAGTCAATAGAGCTGGTCTGCTACAGGCAATTAACTGAGCTAGTATATAGTCAGTGAGTTAGTAAGTCAGTTCATACTAGGAACAGATTTGACTACACAGCATTTAGAGATGTCTTTCCTGAAGTGGTTAAAGCACTCCCAGCAGACACGCACTTGACACTTCCGATCTGGATTCTGAAGAATTGGCTGGTATCTCCGGTGTAAAAACCCATGTAGCAGCCTCTGTTGTCAGAGAGATTGCTGCCATTCCACCGCCCTCCAAATGCAGCAGACCTGCCAACTATGCAAACTACACACCAGAGGTTCGGTTTCAGCTGGGCAAGTATGCAGCCAAACACTGTGTCATGTCCGCAGTATGATTTCATCTTTCAAACACCAGAGTGACTGTAAATGAGAGCACAGTTAGGAAATTGAAGCTCGACTATAAAACTGCATTACAGAAAACCCCTGACCCCACAACCCTCTCTCCCAGTCTAACCAGAAAATCCAGAGGTCATCCCACACATTTGATAGCAGACCTGGAAGATCAGTTAAAGAAAATTGTGTAGTCGCTCAGGTCCGAGGGTGCATTTTTGAATGGCCATGTGATTCAGGCTGTTGCAGTGGGAATTGTAAAGGCAAACAGTCCTCACGTTTCGATAGAGAATGGGGGGCACCTGCAACTCAGCAGTAAATGGGCATGGGGTTTCGTACATAGGATGGGCTACAGTGAATGCAAAGGCACCAAAGTAGCACACAAGTTGCCTTCTGATTTCATACATCTAAAAGTAGCTTTTTTACAATGAATAGCAGATTCCTGTGCACAGGAGCTCATATCTCTCAGCTAGTAATCAACCTGGATGAGACAGTAATTAAAATTGTGCCCATATCAGAGTGGACAATAGAGGCCATGGGATCACGGCAGGTTTCACTGACGGTTTGGGGATAAAAGGCAAGTCTCTCTGGTTCTTGCCTGAACACTTGCCTGTGACATGCTACCCCTGCAAGTCATCTACCATGGGAAGACAACCACATGCCATCCATAACACAAGTTTTCAACCTCCTATAACATCACACAGTCAGTGAATCACTGGGCAAATGAGGAAACAACTAGCCAGTACATTGAAAGGGTTATTGTTACTCATTGTAAGACTGTGAAAGCGCAATTTGACCTACCAAAAGAACAAAAGGCCCTTCTCATTTTGGACCTGTACCAAGCCCACACCACCATGCCCATTTTACTGAAACTGTAAGAGATTGGTGTTATACTTGTTTACGTTCCAGCATCTTGCACTGACTCCCTACAACCACTGGATGTTTCAGTAAACATGGTTTTCAAGGGCTTGCTAAAAGTTCACTTCACTTCTTGGTATGCAGCACTCGTTTCAGACAAGTTTGCTTCTGGGGCTGGTAACGTAGAACTAAACACAGATCTTAAGACTGTTAACTTTAAAAGAGCATCACGCAAGGTGGTTGCAGGCTAGCTTTGAATCCCTCAAAGCCAGACCCGATGACATTATTTATGGATTCAGGCAAGTGGGGATTCTGGACACACATACCAACTGCCTGAACACGGTACTGTACTCTTTCATTTTGTTTGGTTTGTTTGCTATTTGATTTTTAATGTATACTGTTTGATTCTAAAAGCTGGTCTGCATTCTTATGTATTGCAGACACAGCAAAGGGAGCAAGATCAAGAGCAAGATCGAAAACCACTGGCTTAGGGAGACACTGCCTTAAACAACAAAGAAATTTGGTCTCAATACCAGTAATTAGGATGCTGGTGCCTTAGACATGAAGCAACTTTAATTTTTTAATTTTTACATTTTTCTTTGAGTATTAAAATACAATGCCTTTTATTGACTGATACTGAGTGAATAAAAACCGAATAACGGTATGAAACCCAGAATTGCTCAGTTTCTTCCACTCCCCCCCAACCTGTTTCTCAGAATATGTTACGCAATATAATCGCTATCAGTTTCTTTTCACTTATAAATCTAAGTAGCGATTATAGCGAAAATAAACAGATCGTGATTATAATCAGTTCTACAGTATCTTGATTCAGACTGCTTTAGGATGGCGCTACTGATTCTAAATTTGAATGTCTTTCTGAGAGGGTTAGTGACAATGGACATTCTTTTGACAGTGTTTCACTTACATATCCCATGAAAAGACTGTAATGAAAACCTTGACTAAAAAACAATCTGTTAAAACAGGTGAAACATATCTTCATAGTCAGGAAAGTCCACAGGCCAAAAGCCCCACATAAAACCTTGCAGTTATTCTCTTTTAACTCCTTGGATCTTGAACCTCTTTTGCGCAACTTTACCGTCTCTGACTGGTCACCCTAGCTTCCATTCCCTCGGCTGACCTGGCCCTTACATACTTTAAAGGCAAATTCCTAGATATTTGGGATATATTTGCCCCATTTAAATCAGCTTTCAAATAAAGGGGACACCATTATACTGGGTGATTTTAACCTTCCCAGCATTGACTGGACATCCTTATCAGGTACCAGCGGTCAAGACAAATTGTTCCTCACGTGCCTCCTAGAACATGGTCTCACACAGTTTATCACTTCTCCGACTAGAGGTCCCAACACTCTCGATCTTCTTATGTCTAACACTGACTCCATTTCAGATATACACATAAGGGCACCCCTTGGAACTAGTGATCACTCCACCATTCTGTTTTCTATTCTAACTGAGCAACCATGCCTACATAAACAAACAACATGTAAAAATTATGATAAAGCAAACTTCAATACCATAAACATATCACTTCTATCAAAACCCTGGGGAATTCTAATGAATCATCTTTCAACTAATGACGCTTGGGTTTTACTCAAATCATTAATTCATCAACTAGAGCTGTTATGGGTCCCATGAGTAGAAAAATACAATTCCAAAGGAAGGATACCAAGATGGTTTAATAAAAACATTAGTTCATTAATAAAGAAGAAATTGAAACTTAAAAAAAATACGAAAAAGTAAAAAAGCACATAACATTGCAATCACTTATTCAAAATATCAATCCACACTACGTCTCCTAAAACATACTATAAAACAAGCTAAAACTAAGCTTGAATTCAAAATAGCTCATACTAAGTATTCTCATAAATCACTGTATTCTTACTTAAATAATAAAAAGGGTAATACTAGAAAGGTTGGGCCGATATTTCATAACAATAACACTATTAGCTTAGACCAAGACACTGCAAACATATTCAACTTCTGCTTTGTTTCTGTTTTCTCACCCAAACCCAAACTCCAAGTTCTCAGGACCCACCCAATAAATTCACTAACTATATTACTGAGGATATGATATTAACAGCTCTATGTTCCTTAAAAAATCATCTAGCCCAGGCCCAGATAACATCACCCTAAGATTTTTATTAGAAACAGCCAAGGCAATAGCAGTCCCCTTAAAAATAATCTTCAATAAGTCTCTTGAAACTGGACATATTCCTTGCGATTGGCTAACAGCCACTGTAACACCGATCCACAAAAAGGTAGTAAAGCCAGTGTCCAGAACTATCGCCCCATAAGCCTCACATCTGTTGTCTGCAAAACTATGGAGAAGATCATCAAATCATTCATGGAAAAAGAAATGGATATCCTTAATCTAGTTGACAAGTCACAACACGGTTTCAAAACAGGGCATTCATGTACTACTAATCTAGTATCCTTCCATAATAATATAAACTTGGGGTTAGATAACAATACTCCATCGGATGTTATTATTTTAGATTTCAGTAAAGCATTTGACAAAGTACCACACAATAAATTGGTCTCTAAACTGGAGTCTATGGGTTTTTCATCTTACACTATTAATTGGGTTAAAAATTGGCTTACCAATAGAACTCAGAGGGTGAACATTAACAACTCATTGTCAAATCAATGTTTAGTGTGTAGCGGAGTGCCCCAGGGCTCTGTCCTGGGACCTACATTATTTAATCTGTACATCAGTGACATGAAAATTTAATTCCATAATTGGTTATCTAAATTTGCAGATGACTCCAAACTCGGTGGCTATGTAGATTCATCTGATAACTTAAAAGCCTAATTTCAGACTTAAGTTCTATCAAAAAGTGGGCATTGACAAATCACATGGAATTCAGTATCGATAAATGCGTAGTCCCCATCTAGGTGTCAAAAACCCAAGAAATATATACAAAATAAATAACACACCCTTAAAATCATCAGACACAGAAAGGGATTTGGAGATACTTGTAAACAGGAAACTTTCATCACAGGACCACTGTTTAAAAGTTACCAGAGTAGCACATTCACTTCTGAGCCAAATAAAATGCTCCTCTGTTACCAGGGCCAAGCAGTGTATTGTCCCTTTATACAGATCTCATATAAGACCCCATCTTGATTATAGATCTCCATTTTGGAACCCCTATTTAGCAGGTAACATAGCTCAATTGGAATGAGTCCAGAGAAGGGCTACGAAGATGGTCTCTGGGCTATCAAACAAAACTTACACCGAGAGTTTACAGGCTACTGGCCTCCAAACTAGAAGATGTAGGGGCGAAATCTTGTTCCTCTATAAAGTATTACAATCCTCTGAGTTATCTAGACAGTGTGAGCTCTTCACCTCTAACAAAAAAACAAAATTTAGGTCACACAACAAGCAGATTACATTAAAAGGGCAGATACAAATATAAGAAATAATGTTATGACAGTACGCGCAGCAATATTGTGGAACTTATTGCCACAAGCCTTGGTTGATATCAGTAATTTTGATACCTTCAAAAATCATCTTGGTACTTGGCTTACTATGAATCATTCCCACTCTTATTAACCCACATTGTGTGGGGGAAAAATCTTGATGGGCTTCGGCCTCTTTTTTTTTCCATACCAAACCTAGTAAACTAGATGGATTACTCCAGAACTTTTGGCCTGCCTCAGGGCTAGAGATCATGCCTAGAAGCTTCATAAATCAACCCAGTTTCCTAATGACTTCGCCACATACTGTATGCTCCAAAACGCCTGTACCAAGGCAACAAGATTAGCAAAATCTGAATACTTTAAAACAGCCTTCCTAACAAACATAAATACTCCATCAAAATTCTGTAGGGTGGTCCATGCCTCTTCACACCCCAGTCCCGCCTCCCTCCCTGTCCCTAAAATAACACCACTCTTGTGGCCGACCCGAGTGCGGTGGCCATGGAATTTAACTTCTACTATACCTCATGTGCCGCTGAACTTCTAAAGTCCCTCCCTTCCTACTCCCCACTCCAACCTCCTCCAATACCGTAACCCCTCCCTCATCCTCTTCCCCACCGTTCTTCTTCTCCACCATCACCACAGATGATACTTTAAATGCCCTGCTCGCTATCAACCCCTCAAAAAGTTCCTCCCCTGATGACCTTGACCCCAAACTCCTCTATTTCAGCCCCTGCCATCGCCTACCCGCTCTCTCTCATTCTAAACCTCACCTTCTCTACTGGCTCAGTCCCCACCTCATGGAAGCGTGCTATGGTCTCCCCTTACCTAAAGGTGGGGACCCCTCTTCCCCTAGCAACTATTGCCCCATCTCTCCCCTCGCTACATAGAAGTTGATGGTAGATAAGGACCGCAAGGCCCATCCAGTCTGCCCATTTTTTCTACCTTATGAATGTGTCATAGGCCTGTACTCTGTCAATGGCCTATCTATTCATATTCATCTGTATTGCTCCCTTATGCCTATCTCATGCCTATTTGAAGCCCTGCACTGTATTCATATCCACCACTTCCTGAGGTAGGCTGTTCCATGTATCCACCACCCGTTCTGTGAAAAAGAATTTCCTCACCTTACCCCTTAATCAACCTCCCTCTAATCTCATGCTTTGTCCTCTTGTCCTGTTATTTTTCTTATATTGAAACATGTTAGACTCTTTCACCTTGTTAATGCCTTTAAGATGTTTGAATGTTTCAATCATATCACCTCTCTCCCTCCTTTGCTCTAGGGTATACATATTGAGCTCTCTCTCACTAAACTCCAAGAACACCTGGTTCTCTCCCAACTTACCTCCTTTCTCTCTTAGATTCCTCCTTTTTCACCCCATTCCAATCTGGTTTCAGGAAAAAAAGACTCCACTACCACCTCCCTGCTCAGGCTCCCTGACTCCATCCTCACCAGGATGGACAATGGAATTATTACCTCAGCCATTTTTGTTGACCTTGCCAAGGCTTTTGACACTGTCTGCCACTCCCTTCTCCTAGACACTCTCTCATCAGCTGGCCTGCCTTCTTCAGCCATTAACTGGTTCAGGGCCTACATCACCGATAGAACTCAATCAGTTAGGATCTCTGGTATCACCCCCTCCCCAGTCGCACACGAGGAGTCCCACAGGGCTAGGCGCTTGGTCCTTTGTTATTTTCAATCAACCTAAATGACTTGCTATTAGTCTGCTCCCCTTCCTCCTCCATCCACATGTATGCCGATGATACAGTCTTGTATGCTTCTGACTCAAGTCCTGCTGAGGTAACATCCAGCTTGCAGCATGATTTCAACCAAGTTCAGTTCTGGTTTGCTAACCATCATCTCTTCCTCAATGCCAAGAATACTGTCTCCATGACCTTTGGCACTAGGCAGAGACTCTCTAAGCTCCCCAGCCTGCACTCTTTCCACATCCAGGATGAGGCTGTTTTAGAGGACACTTCCTCCTTCAGATACCTTGGGGTTTGGCTGGACCAACACCTTAACCTTTCTGGACATATTGATGTCATCCTGAAAAATTGTGCCCCAAGCTTGGTGCCCTGTCCAGGAACCATAGTTGTATCAACCCTGTGGCTAGGCGTGAACTTGTCCAGAAGATGATCGGTATGTGCATAGTTAATGTCCTACTTCCGGAGTATGCACTGGGCCCCCTCCACCCTAGATTATTTCTTCTCTGCCTACTTACAAGCTTTATTGAGTTGCTGCCTGACATGGCGGTCTCTGCCTATCCTGAGACTACTCTAATGTTATCCTACCTGCTGCCTGCACTGTAAAACCCTGTTGTATTCTTGTACTGACCTTGTTGTTTGATGCACTTTAAATGTAACCTCACTTGTTTTGCCTGTTGTTCATGAATGTACCTCGTAATCTCCCGGGTCGCACCTGAAAATAGGCACTTGGTTGTCTAGTGTGCTCACTCAGTTAACAAAAGCAAATAAATAAATGATCCTCCCGATTTTTTACTACTGCGATGTAGTCTATGGTGCTGCTCCCAAATTGTCCCTGGCCAGATTGGACACCCTATTCTAGCCACTCCTTCTGCCATTTTGCCCTTGATGCTCCTTCTTGCACTCATCATTGCGATCTCTATCAGGCCCTGTCCTTCCCCCCTCTCCTGCAAACAGACACCTCTCCAACTATGCTAAGTTTGCCTCCAAACACTGGTTGGGTGAACTCCCAACCTACCTCTCCTCCTCATGTATCACCTCTACCCCTCCCTCTCATTTCCTTAGATCTACCAACTCACATACTTTGGTGATCCCTCGGTGCTCCACCCTCATTGGTCAGTCAGGCTTCTCTTACTGCTTCCCCAAAATTTGGAACTCCCTCCCTCCTCAAGTTTGTTACTCCCCCCACTCCTCCTACTTCATCAGCTCTGCCCTTCACAACTATCTTTCATCTAGCTGCTCCTTCTATGACCCCTAAACCACATCCATGCATGTTTAGACTCACCTCTAACCTATATCTACACCTAGCCTTTTATTCTTTTTACTCAGTCTTCCTATTCATTCTAAGCCTCATCCTTTCTTGCTTCCCACAACCGTGTACCACCTTTCCTTCCCCCATCTCTTCTAGGCTCCCCTGCCACCTTGCAGGGTTCTCAGCATCCAGAAGGGATCCATTGGGCTTGGCTCTCCTTCCTCCTCCTCCCTCCTTTTACCCTTTGCACTTGATTTGCACTTGCCCAATTCCCCTCTCCCCTTGGTACTCCCCTAAATCCCTCCATCTCTTCTAGCCTTTCCTGCCACTTTGCAGGGTTCTTAACATCCTGGAGGAGTCCCTGGGTTCGGTTCTCCCTCCCTTCCTCTCAGCATCCTGAATAGGTCCCTTGAGGTTGGCTCTCCCTTCCCCTCCTCCTTCTCCCTCCTCCCCCCTTTCACTCATTGCACTTGATTGCCTATCTACCCAATTCCTCCTTCCCTCGACACTCCCCAAGATCCCCCCATCTCTTCTAGCCTTCCCTGCCTCCTTGCAGGGTTCTCGACATCCTGGAGGGGTCCCTAGGTTCGACTCTCCTTCCCCTCCTCCTCCTCCCTCCCCGCTTTCGCTCGTTGCACTTGATGCCTACCTGCCCAATTCCCCTCTCCTCTTGGCACTTTAAGATTTGTCTATACCTCATGCACTTGCTAATACTTTTGCACCTCTCTGTAATTGTCCCCTCTGCTTGCTGTATTTCTCTGTTCTTTCTATTCCCAAGTGAACCCTAACTACTAGTATTTATTTTCAGTATTAGGTACATGCCTGTGATGTACTCTTGTTCCCCTCCCCCATACACTAAATTGCCTACTTTGTGTTCACTCTATGTAACTGTTGTCTTACGCACCTTGTATGTATTGCTGTTCATCCTCTCTGTACCCTTTCCCCCAGGTTGCACCGGGAGATGAGCAACTTGTTCAGTGTGCTTTCCTGGTGAAACATTTCAATAAATAAATAAAATAGACAAAAAAATAATTGCAGCCATGGTAAAACAAAAATACATTACAAACCACTGTATGATGCAGTGAAAAGATGTATTTATTTGTGAAACCTTTATAACTAGGCATGTACAAAATGAAATTTCTGAATTTCTTTAATATTGAAGAATCCAGTTAGCACTGCATGAGGTTGATGTTTTTAAGCTTTAGAAGATATACAATATTGATACATTTCAACAACACTAAGCTTTCTTCAAGTTGTAAGTACTTACAAATGACAATATTCAACTATTTAAGCAGCTCAATATGTGCTTAAGAAAAAATAAACAATATACTGTGAAGCGATGGAGATCTATAGTATAGCCCTGCAGTTTCCCCTCGATTATTGCAAAAGAAATCTCTGCATTTTTGGGATGTTTCCCCCCACACACAATTTTTCAGTAGCACCAACAATAAAACATGAGAGGGTGTACATTGCTATGGGATAACAACACACCTCAGGTGTGTTATGAGGCTTGGGGCATCACAGAGGGCCTTCAACCACTCAAGAATCTCCCACAACTATGTACACCATTGAGTGTCTTATTGTGATTATAAAATGGGTCCAAATAAAACAAGTAAAAAAACCATTTTGGGATAAAATAATTTTTTATTGCAATTTTAAAATGTATCTGTACACCCCAGAGAAAATAACCCCTATAACATTCCATCAGTATAATTCACCCGGAATTGTGGATGCTATGGAGTACAAGAATTCAGAATTCGGCTTAGTGTTCCACTGCTGAAACACACACACACACACACACACACCTACCTTTGATTTTATCTGAGGCAGGTTAAGTAGAGAGTTTCCCTTGGCAAACATGTAAGAATGGCCGGGTTATTTGTCATGCTCACCAAAGGAAACACCAGAAATGAAAACTGAATATTATTTCATTTTTAAAATGTATTTGTATAAAGAGGGGATCATGATTGGAAAGAGCAATAATTATTAATATGTTTCCTAAATCTATAAGAAAACATAACGGGTTGCAGTGGAATAGTGTATTTATCTCCATGTGTAAGTGGGTAAGACACATAACTCAGGAGTGGTGAGATAGTGGGCCCAGTTGAAGGTTTTCAGTAAGTAACAGTGGCAGCCATATTTGCAATGCAATAATGGGCAAGTGAAGTGCTCATGAATTCTGTATGACAGATCCCATTGTCTGAACTTGTTGCAGCTGTGAAGTTTTATGGACTTGGCATATTGGTCTCAGAACTTACCAGGAAGCAGGACATTTCCAACCTATTTTATAACAAAAGAAAATATCTTTTTTTGTTTACAAAAAAAAACTTTGCATTGGTTTTAAGATTTCTCAATTTTCCCATTTTATAAGTGCAGTAAACTTCCAGGTGCTTCAGAAGATACTTGGCATGTCTCACAGTGCACCTGAGCATGCATTTATCACATAACTACCCACACACTGTATATACAGTGTGTTTTGAACTGATTGCATCATTTATATTTTTACTATATATTACATTTTTGGTTCTGTTCTGGCTCCAATTTGCTTGGCCCGACAAGGCTCAACCTTTCAGAATTAAAAAAGTTGATATTTCTGAGTTATTGTTATAAGAGTACCTGGAATGTTTAGAAATAAACAATCCTGATTAGCTTAGCATGATTTCATGATTTATTAAAAAAATATATATGTAAAACAAATCATAAAAATCTACTGTCAGTAAAATATATATTGAAGCAGCATTATTTGTTGGTCACCATATAGTTTTAATCAACAATAATGTTGTTTTTTTCTGGCAAAAATATAAAGAACCCCATTTTTCTTTTTATTTTCTTTCATTTCTGAACCAAGATACAACATTCTAAAGTTTTTAGAAGTTTCCAGTCCCCTGCCATGCCCACCATGAAAAAATAAACACACATCTTGGTACAGTGCTGTGCTGTACTGTGGACTGTTAGAAACATGTAGTAGCATCATCCTAATACATGCACATTATGAATTTAGCATGTACTTTCAACAGGTAATTGCAATAGAAGAAATTTCTTTTAAAATTGCAAATGGCGGCCATCTTTAATTACGTGAATCATTAATTACAAAATTGGCTATAAAATATGTTTTAAAAATATCAGAGAAGACTAAAAATGCACTAAGGATATCAGAAATTAATTTTTGCTAAAAAAAATATTTTTCCCACTAACAAATACTGCTGATTTAATACTTACAGTTACACTATATGTTGTCATATACTGAATATATTCAGTCCTGTTTTTAGTCCCCTCCCCCCACATAGGAAATGATATTTTTGCCCTTGATTTACACTAATCTTTATTTTGTTTTTTACTAGGTAAGCTCCAGTTGTCTGACTCAGCTTTTTGACATCATAAAAGGCTTCTGGACAAATGAGCATGCCTCTGTTCCAGTCCTTGTATCAGCACTTGTGCAGGTAATTAACCTGATATGCTTTATGTACTGTATATGTATGTGTAAAGTGAACAGTAGAAAAAGTATTATAAAGACAAACATGACTTAAGCTCCATCTTGTCCACCCCTGCCGCAAAATAGAGACTATACCCAATTTGAGTATTGATACATGTCCAGGTTTATCACATCTCATTCTACCACTACTCATGGGCCCACATTTTCAAAGGATATGCGCGGCCCAAAATAGAGATGAGCTGTACATCTCAGAAAATGCACAGAAGTGTGATATTCGAAAGAGAGAGATGCATCACCCATTTCCAAATGCACGATCACTCAGAAATAATGAATGCAGTGCAAAAAAGGGGGCGTGTACATTAATATGCTGTGCATCTGCATATTCTGCCAAAATGTGCGGCGTATCTGCCGCACCTCTCAGAAATGTGCCGCACAAAGTTAGGCAGACAAAAGGATGGCCTAAACTGGCCAGCCATCCACAGGCAGGGCACAGAACTGCAGGCAGGCCATCCTGAGACAGCCCTTGGAGGTGCACCAGGATGTGCCCCAGGCACCCACACACAGCAGTCCTGCCAGGATGGAAGTACCCAAAGCCACAGGTGCCAGGACACTAACAGCAGTACCCAGAGAGCCACCTACACACCACACCCAGGACGTGGACACCCAGCAGCCACATGCCAGTGCCATCGGGTGCCCCCCAGCACAAAGGCAGAGCAGACAACCACAGTGCAGCACGTGTACCAGGGGCCATGGTGTGCACCCATGTATCCTGCAGGGCACCACATGGTGGTGGCGTGTACCCATGTGACATCTGTGACAGTGGTGTCCAGGTAGCCTAGAGGGTACTAGTGGCAGCACAGCACAGGCCAGGGACTGGCCTGTGGCATACACCCATGGCAGTACACTATAGGTGCACACAGCACACCTATGCTAGGACCACACAACAGGGAGCCACATGTATCACCGATACTTACCATGCAGAGCGACACTGACACAGGGGCACTGCAGTGGGTCAATGTGATGTTCCTGTGGTGGACATAGCACAACTGTGGGCAGTGCGGAGCAGGGGTGGCACAACCTGTGGCCTGGGGTGGCATGGGCATGCCCCATGAACACCAGACCCCTCCAGTGTTGAGCATGGAGCCACCATGGGTATGTACATGGCCAGTGTCAGACTGGCCCACTGGGGTATTTGGAGTGGCCCAGGTGGGGCCCACACACTTGGGTACCTGGTCACCTTCGGAACACTGACAGTCCTTGCATTTCTCGCCATGGTGCTATCATAAGGGGGCATGTAGGCACAGCAGGTGACTGTAGGCTGAAAACGTTGCTAGTGTATCACAGTCATGTGGTATATTGATCAGAGTGTATCCCTCTGTGCCCTCCCCTGTTGCTTGTCGAGGAAGGCCCCTGTGGCCGCTGTCCAGGTGGGCCCCCTCTACCCAATCCAACTCTGTACATGGCCTTGGGTAATATCACTGTACTCAGGCCAATGCAGTCCACCCATCCACACACACACATTCCATCACACCTGCCTGCTAGGCTACAGCACTTCCTGTTCACCTTTGTGGAGTGGTGGGGCAGCCCTGTACTGCTGGAACTGCACATGCCTTGAGTATGCAAATGGACTGAATACATTCCAGTAATGAGATGCAACTGTGCTATTTGTGCACTGACTATGCAGTGAGGCCCTTTGCATATCCTGGCTGAATATTGCAAATTTGCACCATGCCCATCTCATGTGTTACAGTACATTTCAGTATGTCCCTGCCTTTGGTGGGTGGTTCCCCTGCCTCTGATGTGCCACGCATCTTCAGTTGCATGATCACACATGTTAGGATCTTCAGCCAGACATGTGCGATTGCATCTTATGGTGCATCTTCTGAACATACCAATATTTTGTGCTAGCGTATTTCAGTTGCGCAGTGCCAGCACTTGCACAATGTAGCCTGTGACTTTTGAATATGTGGCCCATGCTGTGTAAACCCTCATTGCAGTTCTCCTCAGCAATCTGTCTAGTCCTGATTTAAAAGCCTAAATAGTGCTGCCATTCACAACCTCACTGGGGAAGCTATTCCATATGTCAACTGCCCTTTGTGTGAAATAAAGCTCTATAATATTCCCCTCTGTTTGAGTGAATGTCCTCTATTTCTGCTTGCTTTCAGCTACTCAATGTTTTGTATTCTCCACCCTGTGTATCCCCCATAGTATTTAGAACACTGCGATGAGGTTCCCCTCATTCTTTTCTTAAATAGGGTGAATAATTTCAGTATGTACAAATTTTATTTATTTTATTTTATTTAGCTTTTGTTGACCGGGTAAGTGCACTAGACAAATCCTGCCTATTTTCAGGCACGACCCGGGGGAGGGGGATACAGATGAATGCCAACTGACTTTTTTGAACCAGATTAAGCTGTTGGTGGTATTTTTAGTGAATGAGGGAAATTTGGCCAGGACACCGGGGAAATTCCCCTACTCTTTTCGATAAGTGCCATGGGATCTTTAACATCCATCTGAACTACCACCAATCCAGGCAGATGGGACCTCGGTTTAACATCTCATCCGAAAGACGGCACCTCAGAATTGCAGCACCCCTCTCATGCTGCACTGCAGTGTCAGTACTGGGATATTAACCCAAGTGCCAGATGTGGGAACTGAACCCACAGCCCTCTGATCTCCCGGCCTCAAAGGCGAGTGTGCTACCTACTGAGCCACTGACACTACCTACTGAGCCCTCTTTGTAGCTTTGTAGCTCATAACCCAACCGGACACATCATGATTTTACAAAAGATAGAGCCTGCCAAGCCAACCTGATTGCTTTCTTCAAGGAGGTAACTAGACAGGTAGATGGGATCGGTGCTGGATGCACTCTATCTGGACTTCAGTAAAGCCTTTGCCACTGTACCAGGTGAAGAACTCATAAAAAAGAAGCATGGGGTATGAAGTCCACTAAGTGTATAGGTAGTAGTAGTATTGCAGTAGTAGGAAATTGACATCCAATTGGCCGGCAGGTAGTAAGCAGAGAATGCTGGTGGATGGACACCTTTTAGAGTGAAAGGATGCTTTGAGTGGAGTATTTCAGAGATCACTGCTAAGGATTTGAAGGAGGGGGTCAGCAGCTGATTGCTGAACTTTACTGCTGATTCTGAACTGGCACAAAGAGTAGCAGGCGTAAGGGGGAATGATTTACTAAAGAGGGCCTGCAGATATTAAAGATGTGAGCCACAAATGGGGGGCATAGATTTAATGTGGGGAAGTGCAATGTAAAAAGCAACACCCAGTGGGGGGGAATCTGGGCAACATACATATACATCCTTTATGGCAAAACAGTGGGCAGTAAAACCAAGGAAAGGGATCAGAGGCTAAGTGTGGACAGTAAGAAGAAGCCAGACATGCAATGTACTGTTGTAGTTATGAGTGCAGACACAATGCAAAGGGGTTGGGGAGGAGGCATAAGGAACAGGTCAAGAGGGTTATCCTTCCCTGGACAAGGCCTTGGCTAAAATACAACTGAAGTACGTTTTTCAGTTCTGGTCATTGCAGTACAGAAATAAAATTGATGTGAATGAGAGATTCCAACATGCAGAGTCACAAAGCTAATAAGTGGCTTAAGGAAAGGGGCTGCACGGAGGGACTAGAGACTATATTTAGTCCAGAAAAGAGAAGTGTAAAAGGGAGCATATTCACAGTGTTCTGAATACTAAAATATATTGGCAGGGTGGAGCATATGTAGAAACATAGAAAATGTCAGCAGATAAGGACCGCCAGGCTCATCCAGTCTGCCTGTACACAGTTGAGCTGGTAAGTGCAAGTGGAACCGGTGGGCATTTTGTCTAGTGTTGTCAGAACTAGCTCTAGAAAGATTTGAACCATGTTCGAGGTTTCACATAAGGGGTTGGATCACGGGTGTGTGTGTGTGTGTTTCAGCACCTTCTGGGAGCAGTATTGACATGACCGGCTGGCAGTAACCACTTCAGCTGATTTCCTACATTAGCTGAAGTGTAGCTGACGACCTGCATTGGTCCATCAGTCTTTTTGGGACCTCGTGTGTGTGCTCATTGCACAAAGTAATGTCATGGGACACAAGACATGCAAGTCGGGAGCTTAGATGGCAATGTGACATGCTAGCCATGAGGTTGTGCTGGGCTCCCACTTGCATGTCATCTGACCACCGAGTGGCTGGCAGGAATAGGGTACCTATCGGGAGCCAGACTAACTAACTGACAGATGGGACAGCCAACTGCAGCAGACATGAAAATGGTTAAGTTCTGTCCTTATCTGTCGCTGGCATCAGACACCATTGAGACTTTAGTGAAGCAGGAACTTCACAGCATTGCTACCATCTTTGGACTTGGTTGTTGTGGCCATACTTCTCAGCCTCCTTTCTTGCAAATCAGGGACAGTGCTGAAAATAATCAGGGTCAAATGACTACCATATATACTCACGTATACTCATGTATAGGTCAGTCCACCTAAAAGTCAGGGTACCGACTTTCACATTGCTAACACAACCTCAGCCATGGACCCGTGTATAAGTCGGCTGCATAATTTTAGCACTCGGTAAAGACTGTACATGTAGTTGTTAAGTTTTTAAAACCCTGCCACTGAGCACCTGCGATCCTTTATTAGGATACATGAGCACTACCACAAAGCTTCTTTTTTCTTTACGTATTTACTGTGTCTATTTGTATAACAAAAGTAATCAAAGCATCAAAGCATTAAAAACAGTAGCACATTGCACAAGTAAATTCAGGATGTGCTCATCAAGCATTAAAAAACGTCTTTCTGATGAGTTGTTAAACCGAGGTCCCATCTCCCTGTTCTGGTGGTAGTTCAGGTGGATGTTAAAGATCCCATGGCACTTCTCGAAAAGAGCAGGGGAATTTCCCCCATGCAATGGCCAAATTCCTCCATTCATGAATAATACCACCAACAGCTTAATCTGGTTCAAGGTCAGTTGGCATTCATCTGTATCCCTTCCCCCGGGTCATGCCTGAAAATAGGCAGGATTTGTCTAGTGCACTTACCCGGTCAACAAAAACTAAATAAATAAAATCAATTGAACATTTCACAAATGAATTCATGAATACATTTATCACATAGATACATATTGTATAAAAAAAACTGTAGAAAGAAACCTGTGGCACAGTTGATGCAGCCCTCAGGAGTCCGGGCGCGCACATGAAGTGTTTTGGTATTGCAAGGTGGGGAGTGTGGGGATTGTGTGCAACAGAGCTCTGTCAGATGAAGTATCATATATCCAAGTTAAGTGAAGCAACTCAAACCTCCCAAAACTCCTCATCCTTGCCTTCGTTACTGGAGTTGAGCATCCAGTGCAGCTGTAGCTCCAATAAAGGATGTCATCATACATCTCATCCAATTTAGGCACCAGTAAGTCATCCTCTGTGGTGTCACTTGAGGTAGGGGGGTTCCTGGAGGCACCATGCATTTCTACTGGTTAGTCATACAGCATGTCGTCCTCGGAGCCATCCATTCTATTTGATATGCCACATTTTGCAAAAGATTTTATAACTGCCGCAGTTGAGATTGCACCCCAGGCTTCCCATAACCACTGACAGACAAGGCTGTAGCTCGGCTTTTTTAAATTTCCCCTCATGGTGAACTCTTTTTGCCCCTCAATCATCCAATTGCACCATAGTTCCTGCATATTTGTTTTAAAGGGCTTATCTAAACTCCCATCCAGGGGCTGAAGGAGAGAGGTGTGCACCCGCCAGGCGTTACAGCTTGGTGAGTACATTTGCGGCACAAATTCTGTTTAACTGAGTCCACGAGATGGCAGTGAAACATGTCCCACACTAAAATAATTTTTTTGTGTAGCAGTGCACCGGGTCTGTTAGCCCATATGTCATTGACCCACTTATTTACAAGACTTTCGTCTATCCAGCCTTTGGAATGGACTTCAGCGAGTACATTGCACAGCATTTGTTCCTTGGGAAGCGTTTTCTGCTACCATTGGTTTTAATTTGCTTCCATCTGCCAGACGTGTGGGTACAACAGTGAAGTGCGACTTCTCAGCACCACTTGTACGCACTGTTACTGTTTTTTCTACCTTAAAGTGCACTGCGCGGTTGGAGGGCAAATCAAAACTCACCGGAGTTTCGTTCATATTGCCTGTGGCAATCATGGGTTAGCCATGTTGTTTTCTTTCATTTATCAGGAATGTATGGAAGCTATCAAGCTTTTTATGAATATCTGCAGGGAGTTTCTGGGCAATATGTGTTTTTTGTCTTAGTGTAAGACCATGTATCTGCATAAATCGGGTGCACCATCCAGCAGAGGCTTTGAATTGGGCAGTGTACGGATAGCCATGTTTTTTTAGCAAGTGTCAGGGCATGCAGCTGGATTGCCATACAAGTTATGATATAGCCCTGCTGCCTTAACTCTATGACCCACACACTTAGGTCATCTTCTGTGGGTGAAACCGGTGATGGATTTAAGTGAATGTGTTTGACATTCTTTTCTACACTGAGTAGGGCATCCTTCTTTCTTCTCCAGTCATGGATTAATTTCTCATCCACATTCAACTCCCGCTCAGCTGCATCATTTGAATTAACTTCGGCCAAACTTACTACTTTTAATTTAAAATCAGCTTGGTATACGCACTGCATTCTTTTTAGTGACTGCATCATGGAATCGGGCTTTGTAATGAATGAATGAATGGGGCACTATATTTATACAAAAAGGGTCTCTCAGTTGGTGATTTGATTTATTAATTTATTAACATTAGTGGCAGCACATGACACTTTGAGTTTATTGACTGAGGTAGAGCTTACGGTATTTGATTAACAGTGGAATCAGGCTAAAACAGAGCAGTGTGTGACAATGGGAGCGATTAGTGGTTAACAGTGAATGAATAAGAGACGTTATGAGATGTGTTGGGGAAGAGTAGTTGACTATGAGGTGTTAATAAATGTTGGGGCCATTCGTCAGTGTCTGGAAGAACAAGCGTGGTACTCTAATTGCAGTCACATTTACTGCTGTTGTGATGACTCACTTATAAGTCGGTAGCCGTCTTTGAAGGCTATTTTTAGTTCCCAAAAAACTGACTTCTACATGAGTATGTATGGTAATATCAGGGATATGTACTGCAAAAAGGAAATGTCTTCTCAAAAGTGTGGGGCTTGGTGTTAAAAGCATTTTCTGAAGTTGAAACGGACTGTAACATTAAATGCCTGCAATAATTTAAGCTTCAGATCCTCACTTTGGTATGTAACATCAAAAATGCCAGATTTAGGAGTCACCAAGGAAATCTTTGAGTCAAAATCAGGGATGTTCCTGAAAATCAGGGACATTTGCGAGGTATGGGTGTGGCCAGAATTTCACATACTGGATTTAAATGTTGTCTTTTCAAAGAATATAAGAAAGAGAGAATATCAATTATTGTGGCAGCAGGCACTTTGCAGTTTATAAGGAGGGGTGGGGGATCGGGTCAGAGAGTGAACTGTGCGTGCTCAAGAAATTCAGAGCTATCAGTTCGCCAGAAAAAACATTTCTAATCTGTACTTAGAAAGTGGAAGAGGGCTCCTAGTCAGAAAAGAAAGATAAAAAGCCTCCTGCATTACTTATTGAGCTGAGTCCTGTGAGGAGCCTGAGTAAATACAAAATACAATTTTGAAACCCATAATGGAGGATGGTGGGGTGGGGGGGACAGGATCCAGTCTGTTGTGAAGAGGACCAGGCCTGAGAAAGGGGTAGATGACGATATATAAACTGGGGCAGAAAGGAGGTAGAAATGTATTAACTAGGGCAGAAAGGAGTGGATAAATGGGAGAACTAGGACAGGGGATGATCTGAAATGTGAAATCTGGGACAGAAAGGGGGCAAAAATATAAAAAGTGGGGCAGTGAATCAACAAATACAGTATGTGAAAACTAGGGTGGGGCCATGTATGTGAGAGCTGGGGCTTGAAGGGTCAGAAATGTGTGCATTGGGGCACAGAGAAGGCAGTGATGTGAGAACTAGGGCAAGTAGGGTGGCAGCAAATTGTAGAATCAGATGATGTTCATACTGTACAGGGGCAGGGTGAGAAAATTCCTTTATTTAAAAATATCTGTGACTCCTGTGTGGTATACTTCTTACCATGTTTGCTGTGTCCTCTGGGACTGCATTGACTATACCCAATGTGTGCTTGTACCGCCCTGCACTAAGTGTGTAGTATTTTGCAAATAAATAAATCCTAGAAATATTTTAGGTAAGGCAAGGCAAGTATTAGCCATACAGCACCCTATCCTAAGGCCCAGAGCGCTTAACAAAGCAGCAGTAAAATGCAGAAATACAAGCACAAAATAAGTTAATTCAGAGCAAGTTAAATACCTTATCAAATAAATATGTTTTAAAAGAGATTTTAAAAGCTTCCATCGAGCTGACAGCTTTAATATATGGTGGAAAAGAATTCCACAGGAGTGTAGCAGCCACCCCCAAAGGCCCTGTCTCCTGATCTTTTTAAGTGGGAGGATGGTACTGTGTAGGGCCTTGTATGTTAACAAGCCTATCTTGAAGGTGATACATGCACTCACAGACAGCCAGTGCAGAGAGCACAGGACAAAAGTGACATGGTCCCTTATAGAGGTGCCAGTCAACATCCTGGCTGCAGCATTCTGCACTAGCTGCAGACGATACATCAAACCTCCAGAAATCCCTAGGTACAGAGTGTTACAGTAATCAAGTCAGCTAGTAACAAAGGCATGGATAACCATAGCCAGGTCAGTGGGAGTCAGAAATGGATAGATCCTGGCGATATTCTGGAGATAAAAAAAACGGCTCTAATGGCCAACGAGACCTGTTTTTCAAGGTCAAGTCGATCGTCAATAATAATGCCAAGATCCCTGACCACCTTTGTCACTGACAGGGGATGACCATCAACCACAAGGCCGGGCAGTCTCCCATCAGCAAAAATACCCCCACAACCTGGCTCGATGACCATAACCTCTGTCTTGCCAAGGTTGAGACATAGTCAGTTGGTGGACATCCAGTCATTTATCTCAGCTAAACAATGACTCACCATATCCAGGGCAGAAAGATCACCAAGGAGCACAGGACAGGTACAACTGGGTAGCATCTCCATAGCAGTGAAACCCCAGATTGTACCGCCTAATGATCTCTCCCAGCAGCATGTACATGGAGAACAACAGGGGCACCAAGATGAAACCCCGTGGAACACTGCAAGACAGTGTGAAAGAACCTGAGGAAACATTTCCCAGGACAACACACTGTGATCTTCCAATTAAATATGAGAGGAACCAGAGCAAAACTGCACCAGTAGCACCCACATAGTCCCACAGATGATCCAACATCACCCCATGATCAATCATGTCAAATGTTGAAGATAGGTCCAAGAGCACCAGAATGGTATAGTGCCCTCGGTCACTCACCATGAAGAGATCATGTGCCACCTGGACCAAAGTCATCTCAGTGCTATGCCGTAGCCAAAAACCCAACTGGAGCAGTTCATAGATGGATAATGTCCCCAGGCGCTCAACCAACTGGTCATCCACCACCTTCTCAATTAGCTTCTCCAAAAAGGGAAGATTAGAGATAGGCCTATAGTTTGTAAGAACATCAGGGTCAATAGAGTTTTTTTTCAAGGATGGGTCCACTGCAGCCTCTTTCAGAGATGCAGGAAAAATTCCCTCCCTTAATGACCCATTGATGATCTCAACAAACACTGGTCCCAGAAAATCCAAGCAGCTGATGACAAGCCACATTGGACCCAGGTCCAGGGCACAGGTGGTTGGACACGTGCTGGTGAGTACCGGAAAAACCTCATCCGCCAAAACTGGCTGGAACTCAGTCCAACACGGCAGACGATGATCACCAGCAAGCTGATCACCTCCAGTAAAAACTGGACTTGAAGAGGTAATACATGCCCTGATAGAGGCCACTTTTTCAGCAAAAAACTGCGCAAACTGCTCACACATTTCTACAGAAAATGCTGTCCAAGACCGGAGACAGGAGGGATTTAACCAAATGTCAACAGTACGGAACAGAGCAACTGGACAGTTTCTAGTCACAGAAATTGATCAAGACACAAATTTGGTTTTCTTAAGATCAATTGCCCTCTGATACTCCAGATAATGGAGTCGAAGCGCCAGCCTGTCCTCATCAGAGGTGACAGGAGAGGTGAGAAAAATACGGTATTCATTTAAAAATATCTGTGACTCCTGCATGGTGTACTTGCCATCTATGCTGCTGCTGTGCTCTGTTTGACTGCGTTGTACCCAATGTGTGACCATGTGCCAGCCGGCACTAAGTGCATGTTGTCTTATATGGGTATATGGGTGGGTCAGTGGTCTTGTAAGCACCCATAAGTGGTTAGCTTTTACTACTAGTAAAGGAGAAGAAACCACAGTTAACCCTAGCTAAAGTCATGTCAAAATCACACATGATCATCTCTCTCTCTCCCATTATAATGAACAGATGTATTTGTTCTTGCCCCCAGTTTCATAACATGCATTTCATTATCTTAATTTTGGCAGCATAATTAAAAACATAGGGTTCAAGTTCTAAAAAGTTCTAAAAACATTAGAACCCTAGAACTTTTTCAAAAGTTCTAGACTAGAACTAGAACCCAGAACTTCAGGGGGTTCTGACAACCTTTATTTTGTCACCACACTAATATGGCACCATATATGTTACTACAGTATGCAAGTTCCCATTAAGTAACAACTCCAAGAATGCCCCAAGTATCTGCAGCAGAAAGAATTGGAAACTTACCACTGTTAATGGTTATAACTTTTGACCCAACTACAGGCGCAAGAAATTTGCTTTGTTTACATGTAATGGGAATCGATTACTTTGTAATCAATTAGTTTCATTCAGATTGTAATCCTTTTTGGTTTACATGGTGTTGGATTTTTTTTTTAACTTGCCCGGCTCCCACGGCTTTCAGAGGAAGCCTCGTACCTCCTCCTACTCCATCCGCCAGGGCAATCCATGAGGCAACCCTGCCCTAGTTTCATTTCTGCTCGTGGAGCCAGGGTATTTATAATTTTTTCCCCATATTTCCTCCCCTTCCCCATGGGACGCTGGCACGAAGGACGTATGTCCAGACTGGTGACGTACTGATGCACGCTGTCTGCCAAGCGTCTAACAGCGACCCTGACTGCACTGAACAGAGCCACCAGAGTCCTTGAGAGCCCGTGCTTCCACTCGTTCTCTAGGGACGTTGGGTGCTTGAAACACCCCTGGTATCCCTCCCCAGAGGGAGGAGAGCATCCGTTGGGACACTCAGTCCTCCCTCACCCCACCAACCCCCGGCAACCCGAGTCCATTCCTGAACCCAGGTCGCCAGCATAGCGTGAGGTGTGGCATCCAGCGCCTCAACCCTCAGTGTCACCAGGCCAGCACCATGGTGTTGGATTGGTGAGGATGAACAACCAGATTCAGAATCCTCAACATGTAATAAGAATCAGTCACCTTGTAATCAATTTAAACTGAATTGATTACAAGGTAACTGATTCCCATTGCATGTAAACACACAGCAATTGAGGATTTTGAATCTGGTTGCATTCCTTTTGCAGCAGTTTCAACAGCAAGTATAGCAGAGTCAATTCATGCATCAGGTTTACATGTACAAAGTAACCAGGTTCAAAATAATCTATGCTTTTGAACCACTGCAGTTGAACCCAGTTCCAACTGAAACAGGAACCCAACTGAGAATGAGTTTACATGAGCTTCCAAATGAGGAGTGCAGAATTGATTCCACTGAAATTGGAGTTTGAACCCGGTTCCAGTGTGCACGTAAACAAGGCAATTGATCCATCAGTCCCACTGTAGTAGGCTTTCGATCTTATACCATTCCCACCATTAGGTCATTTTAACCGTGCCCTGATTTTGTGCCTCAGCATGAACTTAACTGGCTGTGCTCTCTGCATGCTTATTTCATGACACAAAGATATGACTGCTAAATAGAAGTGCAGTCTGTGATGTGCATCAGAGTCTTGCATTGTATAACAAAAGCTCATTTTAATTCTGTTTCACAGCATTTCAAAGAAATTGTGTGCCACAGTCACCAGAAATACTGTCTTCAGTACTCTGCTGCTCTCTTCTACCTTGAAAACCTAAAGCAACGAGAAGATTTTGAAATCTATCTAAAGGTAATATACAGTGCATATAACATGGTTCTAAGCATTCACAGATCGGACACCTGAGTATATATGTGAATTTGTCAATGAAGGTTTGTGGCAATGAAAATACAGCTATGTTAGTAGAGGACTAATTATAAAAAAAATCTAATAGATTTCTTACATTCATTTGTTTGCACTTCGTGGTAACTGTTGTCATTAAAATATGAGCCAACCAGACCCCTCCAGTCTGAGTGTTGCTTTGCAATTCAAGATTGGTCATGAATATAAAGGGTTATTATCTGGGATGTGTTTTCTGATTCACAGGCTGACCTAGTAGTATCACCTAGTATATCCTTTCCTTGATTTTTCCCAACGCATCCTGAATACCTCCAGGGCAGTAAATACTAAGCTTGGCGTGGCATACCAAGTCTAGCATATTCTGACATTTTCAGCCACCTAGACTGTGCCGAAGGAGTTGTTTTTCACACCCTAAATTGTGGTCTTATCTCCATCACCCACACATCTAATCCACTGTCGTCCAAGTAGGAGATGGTATATAACAACATACAGTATGTAGAGTTGCCCTGTCTTTGAGTCACCATCATTTTGAATTCTATAACAAACTTGGGTGGCTGTCTCCTTCATATAGCTGTCAGTTTGCGTTGGGATGCTTTACAGTTAAATTAATTAGGCATGGCCCCCTTGCTCCTCTTGCAGCTCTACTTAAATGATCCCACCTTTCATATCACCGTAGGTCCAATGACAAGTCCTTGCTTGTTGTTCCCAAAAACCAAATGCTGGTATGGCAGATCAGGCCTTTGCTGTCACAGCTGCAAGGCTGTTTAATTCTCTTCCATTGCTTATTTGTTGCTCCTCTTCTCACTCTCAGTTTCGAGACCCTTCTGGAATTAAAGACTAGTTCTTATTGTACTTGCACCTGATTTCATTATGTTAACATATTGTTTTCTCCCTGCCAACTGTTATTGCACTGCCTGTTGTCATTTACATTTGAGTGTCCTTTTTGTATTAGATTGTATTTCAAGTAATGATCATGTTTTGAACTATTTATGTTGTTTTTATAATGTCCTTGGATATTGCACTGGCTGTTATTTAACTTTGAATTCCATTATTCATTCACTTTTTCTCCTACTGATATGTCTTTCTCAGGCTCTAGTAAACATCATGGTACTGATACTGTCTTGGTTCACTTTACCACTGTTATCTTCAGTGCCATGGATCCAAGTCAAGCCACATTGACCTGATTAATTATGAACTCTTACAGTCCAAACCAACGAGGCTGGGTCTTGATCAGCTATCTTGCTTCTGGTTTGGAAATGTACTCACTGACTACAGTCAGATGGCTATATGATGGGAAGCCTACCCCTATGCATGAAATCATTGATGGTGTCCCTCAGGGCTCCAAGCTGAACCCTATGCTCTTTTATTTGTTTGTCAACAAATTACCTAACAATTGTGGTGGGGCTGAAGCACTGGTTTACACTGACAATGTGGTACTATACAGAAAACACTCAGATCTGGCACATATAGAATCGAATCTAAGGGCTGACTTTCATACACTTAACAACTGGGTCCTAGCTGGCCCAGTGGCATGGGGGAACTGAGGTGCTGGTGCCTTACCTGTAGCCATGCTGGTGACTCAGGTTCGGGAATGGATCAGTGTTGCTCGGGGGCTGGCGGGATGGGGGAGGATTGAGCCTCCCCCCCAAAAACTGGGTCCTGTCAAACAAGCCCATCTTCAACTCAAAGAAAGCTAAAGCTATGTTAATTAGGTACCAAAAAACAAGGCTTTGACAGGAACGAACTCTTGAAAATCTGTACCACTGGAGGTGTCCCTTTAGAAGTTGTGGACTCAACAAAATACCCCAGGTGTCCTACTGAATCAGAAACATTCTTTTAGATCTTACATCATGTGAGTAACAAAAATCCTCAACCGGAAGCTGGGCCTACTTTATAGATCCTGCTGTTTGTTGCACCTGTCCTTTCTTCATTGATGGAACCGAAACTTAATAAATGTAATTTGTTATATTATAGGATGTCAGTTTGCAACTGATGTTAATAGTATGGAACACCATTGTATTACCCTGGTTCTACCCGTGCCACACTTAACTGGTCCACTCTGCAAGGAAGGCTCAGTTACCCAATACCCATTTCTCTGCCTGGTCCACAAAATTATGAATGCTTCCCCTCCTAAAGTTGTGCATATCCTTGGGTGAAACCCTAGAGATGACTCCTTCGTTCCTGTTCACAGAAACTTCTTGCTGTTCCCAGAATGGTGACATCCTATGGCCAATGATCTGTCAACTGTTCGAGTCCCAAAAGCGTAGAGTGGGCTGCCATCCACAACCAAAGACTGTCCCATAATCATGGCTTTTAACAAGTTACTCAAGGGGCAGTTTCTCGTCCAACGGCAATGTAATTGTTTTCATTGAAACTCTTACATATTTATGTATTTATTTAATTGTTTGACTTTGTTAACTGGGTAATCCCACTGAGCCTAGAAGTCCCTTTTCAAGGGGCGACCAGGAGTTAATTACATACAGGAATATTGATTAATACAAGAATACAGTAAATTGATACATAGTGAGAATACAAATATAAAATAACCATCAAATACTGCACAGGGTACGAACAAAATTCCAAGAAGCACCATATACTGAGATATTGCATATGCAAAGATGGAATACATTAGACAAGTACACAATTGAGCATTATAATCATGGACATTTGGGTAAAATGTGTGCCAGGCACTAAGTAAAAAGGAAAGGGTTACCAGACAACAATAGGTAGCACAGTAGGCAGGGTGAGAATTCACATCAGAGACTGCAAAGGCACTAAGTAAACCATAGCAAGTGGGCCTTTAGGGTTTACTTAAATGAGGTAAGGGAGTAACTGTTTTGATCCTCTTGTGGGAGTTTATTCCAGAGGAATAGGGCTGAGATAACAAATGACCTTGATCCCGAGCCTATCCTGACCCGTGGAACAGCAGCATAGAAAAGTTTGATGAACAGAGGAGGCACCATTGGGATTTAAGATCAAGGACCCCCCTTAGACTAGGAGGAGTAGTGCTGTGCTGAGTGAGTTTAAAAGAGAGGCGGAGAAGTGGATAGGCTAGTCTCACCTCAAGAGAGGGCCAGTTCAGGGCAGATAGAACTGTGCGGCAGTGATCCCTAGGGTGGATACCAGTCGCAAAGCACGCTGCTGTATTGTACAGCACCCTCAACCTACCCACTACTCAGTTATGTTTCCCACAGGGAATGAAGTAAGGGAACACCATATGTTAGCATCGGCAGCAGCATGCTAGTGGCAATGGCTTGCTCTGCTTCTTTGGTAAGGCAGGTATTAAGCCTGTAGAAAAGACCAACCTTTTTGTGAATAGTTCTAGCAACAGCACTCACATGAGGTCTCAGGGTTAGTTGTTGGTCAAGGTGAACCCCTAGGTATTTTATAAAGTTAACCACATCTATATGAAGACAAGAGAGGGTGGATAGCTTGAGCAGTGCCTGTTTATCATTTCCTAAGTGTCTGAGGCCAAACAATAGAGCTTTGTTTGGGGGTTTTTTTTGTGTTTTGTTTTTGGTTTTTTACATTTAGGACGAGTTTATTGTTTAGCAGCCAGATTTCAAGGAGATTGAAGTCCCTGTCCAGGGCAAAGTTGATCTGGTTTAGGTCTGAAGAGCAATGGTATATGATAGCATCATCTGCATAGAGCCGAAATTTGGCTGTACCACAGTTTGCAGGCAGGTCATTAATAAATAGCGAGAAGAGCATAGGACTTAGACTGGAACCTTATGGCACACCAATTGTAATGTCATTGAGACAAGATAATCCACTTTGCCACTTGACAGGCTGTTTTCTATTGATTAGGTAGTGGCTAAACCAACTGCAAGCAAGATTGTCCAGACCGGTCTGTCTGAGTTTAAACAGCAGGAGGTTGTGGTTTACCAGGTCAGATGCTTTGGTAAGTTCCAGGAAAAGAGCTCCCATAGCTTGCCCACAATCCATTCATTACTCCCAGGATGTTGGTGGTTAGATGTACAGGTGCAGTGTCTGTGCCATAGTGTTTCCTGAAGTCATGCTGGGAATCAGATAGGATGTGGTAGAATTCTAGGTATTCCTGGAATTGGTTATAAACAGCCTATCCTGTGTCTTCGTCAGTGATCATAGGAGAGAAATTGGCCTGTAGTTCTCAGTTTGGTCTTTGAACCCCCCCTTTGTAGATAGGAACAACTGTGGCAGTTTCCTATTTATCATGTATGGTACCCAGGACTAGGGACTTATTAAATATGGTTGCAAGAGGCTTGGCTATAACTGGAATAGCAATTTTTAGGAATTTAGGTTCAAGTTTGTCATGGCCTGGGTACCATCAATTCTAATTTGCTTCAGTAGTGAGAGAACCTCCTTCATAGTGACCAGCCAGAAATGGAATTGCAAGGTGGAAGAGTCTATGTTAGGGAGACCAGGCAGTAGAGTACTTTGGGGAGCCACAAACTGATCAATATCAGTAAAATAATTAAGAAACACATTAGCAGATATGTTGGGATCAGTGATAATTTAATCATGTACAACAATAAAATGGACAGGGGCTCCAGAGTGACTTTTAAGAAGATAAACTTGTGTTCAGATTTTTTTGGATTGGATTGATTTTTGGTTTGTAGACTCTTTATGTAATGCTCTTAGCATTTTTTAGGTTTGATTTAGAGGAGTTTTTGAGATTTCTATAGCAGTGCCAATCAGCTGACTGACCAGTGAGCTTAAATTGGACTCAGGCTTTGTCCCTCTTCCTCATGCCATTCTGTAGGTCTCTGTCCAACCATTTGGAGCAGTGATGCATCACTCTTAGCTGTTTGAGAGGGGTATGTTTATTTAGTACACGAAGGGCTAGCTATTCAAAGGGGTTGCACCTTGCGCAACTGAGTTGCACCAGCACAACCCCAGAACTGTGCCCAGGGCAGTATTCAAATGTGGGAATTGCGCAGCACAATTCCCAATGCACCGGGGCGCAAGATAATGTATGCAGCACATCTCAAGGGGGCGTGCCCATGCATATGCGGCACATCCCGATATTCAGCCCAGGATGTGCGGTGCATATGCTGGCACAGCCCTGAGATGCGCCGCATACCGTGGCTTACAGTTGAGACCGTAAAAGATGTCTCAAGTGCAGTCCACCCACCAGCGGCCTGCTGTATTGCAGTGCTCAATACAGCAGCCACCGGCTGTGGGTGGCAACCCTCCCCCCCACAGCATGCACAAGCACACACAAAGGTAGTCCAGTGGTCCCCCTCCGCCCATACCACTGAGCGCTCGTAATTCCGAGACATAATGCCCTGGTAGTCTAGTGGATTCCCCCACCCCGCCGGTAACCGCGATCACTTGTAATTATAACTGAGGCAATGCCCTGGTGGCCCAGTGGTAGCCCCTCCCCATCCCAACCCACTGATCGCCAAGCTATAGGTTATACAGAACCCTGGTGGTCTAGTGGAACCCCCCACCCCTCCCATAGCAGCGATTGCCATGATACCTGTCAACTGAATATCCGTGGTGGTCCAGTGGTGCCCCCCCACCCACACAGGACCCCCAGCCCATCCAGCTCCCTTCTGTCATTGGCAGGCAGCATACCTGCCCTCATACCACTGTGGCTGCCTGCCGAATGACAGTTTACAGTGGCTGCTGCAAGCTCATTGGTCCACACTGTGGACCAATTGGCTTGTAGTGCATACTGTACTAGTGCACAACTTTGTAACTATATTTATCACTATTCAGCCAGTCTAGGTTGAAGTCACCAAGTAGTATCACTTCACCTAAGATCTTTTCGGATAGGAGGCTAAAGAAGGATGCCAGAGCAGGTTTAGCTACTTTAGGAGGATTATGAATACTACCAACACAAAGGGTTTTATACGCCTGAAACATTGGGAGCTGTTTGCATTTTTTGTCCAGTGTGTACTGAATGTATGTGAAAAAGCCACTGGCTATACTAGAGCTATGAGGCACTGCCAGTGGCTCACAACTGAGAAGGGAGCAGGCTGTGTGTGGCCATTCAGTAAAGGTATTTGCACTGCTGCCTTGTGAGTGCTTCAGAGCCCTGCTTCTTAGACAGGAAGCAGGAAGAGAGGCTGGGTAGTTCGGTTAGGCAGATTGAACTACCAGTGTGGGGGTCATCATTATTTTTATTTCTTTTTATTAGTTTTAAAAGGGCACTATAGATGTAGCAAACATGCCAGAGCTATGCATGAGTGGCTTTCGCCCGTGGTGCTGAATTAAAATCAAGGGTGATCTCTGCTGTGTGACCCGTGACTTTGAGAGCCACTTCCGGGTTGCCAGCTGTATAAATTCAAGCCGTACTGTGAGCAGCGCGAGCCAGGCAGGGCTCACACAGCATCATGGAGACGTGGAAGTGGGACAAGGTATTACAACCCCATTACTACCTGTCAGGGGTCAAATAAAATACATTCAGGACCAGTAAGATACCGCAGTCACAACTAATAAAATTAGACTGTACATTACAGTACCTAATTTTCAAACCATATCAGTGTTGTTATAAAGCAGATAGCTATTTGGGGTTTTACTTGTATAAACTGTGTAGTTGCAACACCTTGACATTAAACATGCCTAATACTATTATGACTTTGGAGGGTGAGGTGGGGATCAAATGCTCTGATTCTCATGTATACGTTAACAACTGAGACAGTTCCATATCACCTTTATATATGTCCCAAATCACCCAGAATTCAGAAATGCCTACTGAAATCTCTTTATTTAGCAGTAGACTTGCTGTCTTAGAAAAGAGTCAACAGAACATGATCAAGAGGTTAAAATAAGGGCCCCCCCCCACCGATAAATCTACTACACCCAGCCCTGCTACAGGAACATACTGAAGGTTGCCCAGGTACATCATATGAATCAGCACTGGGCCTTGCTAACCCACCCCAAGCAGTTATATCTGCAACCTTCAAGGATGTACCGAATGTTCCAACTACTGACCTAACAAACAAAAAGAGAGTGAGGTAAGAAGGAACCACAAAATTATGTTGGTGATGAGTGGTATAATATTCAGAGTTCAAGGGCAGCAAAAAAAGGGCGAAAGGCGGAGCACTTTATCCACCAAATTAATAATAGGTTAGAACCATTAGCTTCAGTTGCTTTGGAGAAGTTAATTAGCATTCCAGATACCCCTACACTGGGCACCTCAAATATATGCTCAAACAATAGTAAAAAAAAATGCCACCCGTAGCTCCCCCATGTATACTGAAGACCTACCACAGCAGCAAAAGGACAGTACCCCCACATATATCAGCACTAATACTGAAGAAGCAGGCAACATTAATGCTGGTAGCGAGGGAAATCAAACCAACATGGGGGAAGGCAGTGAAAATATGGATACCCAAGGGGAGGAAAGAGCAGAGTTGATAAATACTGAGCAGATATTTATATTAGGGGACTCCATTATTAAATATACCGATAGACTCTCTACAAGTGGTAATAAAGAAAACATAGCTAGCTGCAGCTACAGTGGAGCAACAATTAGAGATATGAATCAAATGTTACCAGGCATTTTGCAGAACATCACCAGCCCAAAAACAGTAATAGTACATGCAGGTACGAATGACTTAAATAACAGGGGGTAGATGAAGCCACCAAAGATATGGAACAGGCTGTCAAAACACTGAAGGAGCTTAATGCTAAGCCCGTATTATCTGAGGTTTTACCTGTACCCAGCGCAGGTATGAGAAAAAACAACAGTATAAAAGCTTACAATAACTGGTTATGTAGATGGTACCTTGCAAATGACATCCCCTGTATTAGAACATGGGAACATTTTGTAGACGACCATGCACTGTTCTGCCAAGACGGGTTACATTTAAGTAAGAAGGGAACGAGATTACTAGGCAGCACATTCTACCGTGCCCTCAAAGGCCACTCCCAGGCCTCAAAAATCCAGTAGGCTGTGGGGGGGGGGAGGGGCGGAGGGAAATAAGACAAATGCAAGTATAACTAAGGTGAAAGAAAAAAGTAAACAGGACTTATCCTTTCTGCTAATCAACGCTAGGAATCTAAACACCATCAAAAAGCATGAATTAGAACTAATCCTAAAACAAAAAAACATTGATGTAGCTACCATTACAGGAACCTGGTGGGATGAGACATCTGGGTGGAACAATATCCCTGGCTATAACATCTATTATAAAAATAGGAAAGGTAGGAAGTGTTGTCATCTACATAAAGAATGATATAAAATACAGACAGATCCCAAACTTAGAAAATAACCCTACAGAATTAATCTGGATAGAATTGCTCAGAGAAAAGCACAGCAAATTGTCAGTAGGGCTGTGCTATAGAGCTCCAGACATAAGTGCAATCGAACACCAACAGTTAGTTGACAACATTAAGAGTAAACTGGGTAACAAGGAAACTATAATCATAGGAGACCTCAATACCCCTGGGATTAACTGGGAAGCAGGAACAGCATCTAACAAACAGGAACAGATTTTCTTGTATTCATGTTCTGTGAATGGGCTACAACAAATGGTTAGGGAACAGACTAGGAATAATAACCTTCTGGACCTTGTACTAACTGACATATCCAATAACATACACAAATTGGAGATACGTGAACCCCTGATGAATGCTGACCATAATATGATTACCTTTTCCATCAATTCTAATATTCAAAAGGATGAGGGAATAACTGTAATAAAGAACTACTGTAGGGCTGACTTCAGCCATATAAAACAGGAACTTTATTTATGGGAATGGGATGATGCATTAGCATCGCCTGAACAATTGTGGACTAAAGTCAAAAATAAAATACTTGAATTAGAAACCAAATATATCCCAAACAAAACATTCATTATACAACAAAAAGGAAAAAGTCCAGTGGCCCAGTGGTGCTGAGGGTTGAGGCGCTGGACGCCACACCGGTGGCCCAAGTTCAGGAATGAGCTTGTATTGTCGGGGATCGGCAGGGGAGGACTAGGATCGTGCATCTGTAGGACAGCTTTCCTAGTCCTGGGGAGGGTTAGGGGCACCATCGCTGCACTGGTGACTCCAGGCAGAGGCTAGGGCATCTGCAGTGCACGGTAGCAGAGGCATGGGGATTGGAGCATCGGCAGACATCCTCCAGGTGCGTGCAGGAGCGCGACATCATTGCACGTCCGTGCTCTGGGGTGAAAATGAAGAAAAATCCCTCTGCATTCAAGTGAGGCGACGATGAACTGAAGCAGATCGGCCCACCACATGTCCAGAGTCGAATGACTCTCCTGTTCTCCGTGGGGTCTGGGGGGGGGTCTCTCCATGGGGCCAGGAGAGCCCCAGACCTCGCTTACCCGATGCAGCTCTGGAGCATTTGGTTCAGGCGGGTGGTTGAGTGAGGCTTCTGAGGATGGGACCCTGAGAGATGCCCTGAAGGTAGGGTATATAAATAAAGTGTCCAAAAAAAAGAAAGGAAAAGTTACCCCTGTGGTTTACCCCACGGATCAGAAAACTCTTAGCCACCAAAAGAAGAGCTTATGAGGTCCTAAAAAAGGAGAACGAGTATGATAAGTATAGATACAAAAATGCCCTAAGGAAATGTAAAGCCAACATCAGGAGAGAGAAAACATAAAATTAGAATTCAAGTTGGCCCATATAAAAGATGGCGGTAAAAGTTTTTACGCTTATGTTAATAACAAAAAAAGCATAGAAGGATTGATTGGTCCTCTAAAAATAAATAACACTGAGGTGTCTGGTCCACAAGGTATGGCCCAAGAATTTAATGGATATTTTTGTTCAGTTTATGGTGCAGGGCAACCAAGAACTACATCATCGGATATGGGTACCCAAACTGAGACTACACCTGAATTTACAAAAGAGGAAATATGGGAGAAATTAAACAACATAAAAACAAATAAATCCCCAGGGCCTGATAAATTACATCCCAGATTACTCATGGAAATAGGACCATGGTTAATAAACCCACTACATAAAATCTATGATATGTCTATCACCACAGGGGAAATTCCGTCAGACCGGAGATCAGCCATTATGGTACCATCGAGGAAGCATGGCAAATTATACACCGATCAGCTTAACAAGTATCCTGGGGAAAATTCTAGAATCATTGATCAAAGACAGGCTAGAAAAGGACATCATTACCAAAAAACTGGGAGATAATACCCAACATGGGTTTAAAAACCAGAGATCATGTCTTACCAGCAATGTAGTTTTCTACGAGAGAGTGAGTGCCTTACTTGAAAAACGATCACCAGTTGATATTATTTATCTAGACTTCTGTAAGGCATTTGATAAAGTTCCAGAACTCTACCTTGATAGACAAAATGTACCGTATGGGATTGAACAGTACCCTAGTAAAATAAGTGGAGGCATGGCTGGATAATAGAACACAAAGCGTCCAAATAAGAGACTACCTGTCAGATGAGGTATCCGTTACTACTGGGGTACCGCAGGGGTCGGTATTGGGTCCTGCCCTATTTTCCATATTCTCTCTAATATGGTGGTTAAAATCTCCAACTTCACTATTAATTTCACTGATGACACGTAAATAACAGCTGAGGTCAACGGTGACGTCAAAGTGGAATCACTGAAAAGGGACTTGACACTCTTAGAAGACTGGGCACAGGTCAACGGCATGACTTTTAACAGTGACAAATGTGTGGTCATGCACTTGGGAGAATCTAACAGGAAAATCAACTATTACCTAAACAATATACCATTAAAATTGGTAGACCATGAGAAAAATCTGGGTGTTATAATCTCCAGTGACCTAAAATTCAGCTCACAGTGCAGTGAGGTAATCATGGAATGCAATAAAATCATTGAATGCATAAAAAGGGCCTTCACATCCAGAAACAGGGCATGCATTCTGCCTCTTTATAGGGCATACATAAGGCCCCATCTGGATTACTGCTCACCACTTTGGAACCCATATCTATGAAGGAACATAATAATGGTGTAGGGTATTCAGAGAAGAATTACCAGACTGGTAGATGGACTACAGGGCATGCGCTATGAGCAGAGACTGACGGAATTAAATCTCTATCCACCGGAACTTAGAAGAACCAGGGGAGACCTGCTGCATATGTACCATAGTTCTAGAGATAGTCAGCTTATGGGAGATCTGGGACTAAAAAACTAACCCTAGACGTTTCACTAAGAAGTCATTCACAGCAGCTTATGTTGATCTTCCTCAAAGGAAATACAAGGTTCTTTTACACACAACAAAGTATTCCTATATGGAACTCCCCTCCCCAGGGACATATTTGAAGCCGAGTCCTTCCACACCTTCAGAACTAAACTAGACAAGTACCTTCTACCCAGCATGTGCAATGTGTAACCCGCCTCATGGGAGATGTATCACAATGGACTAACAGCCTTCTGTATATCTAGATCTTCCTAGTATAAAATACCTAGTGTAAAGTAATCTTAATGATTGTATTTGTTAATATTGTTGCATTATTTAGATACCTCCTTTTGTCTGTGTAATTTTCTCTGTAAACTTTGGATTACCGGTGTAACCCCCCTGCAAATGGGGGTTCCCAAAAGACTTCCAGGAGCTTGCTTGAATGCTCCAAGCCTGAATGGTGTTTGGCGTTTAAGCCATTTATCAGTGAGTGTTTTTAGAACCTCTGGTACTGTCTCTTTAAGAGCTGTCTGCTTGCAGACATAATTAGTTTGTATGGGGGACTGTGTGTTTCTTTGATTGAGTACCACTCAAGCTGCTGCCAATTCACTCCATTTTGCAGTCACTAGGAGTGCAAAGGAACCTATCTGAAAGATGTAACTGTTTGCCAGAAATCATTTACAGTAAAATGAAATTACAGTTTGTCTAACCTACTTTTTTGCAGTCAGAACAGTGTCTGCCTAGTTCCCCATTCTGGTTTTGAACTGCTGAACTGGACCAATCAGTGTGGGGTAAGCTAGCTCTAAAATGGTGCTGGGACGAATCAGAACTTGGACTCATAATCTGAGCCAGCCACAAGAGGATTGTATGGGCAGTGACTCTGGGAGATGTAGTTTAGACTTCAGTGCCTTTTGGACCAACAGCAGCAGTCTATTGTGAGTGACAGCCAATCCAGTCAAGAACTGGGAGGAACTCAAAGGAAGTGCCGGTTTTGTCGGTTGGAGTTTCAGTTGAGCTTTGGCAGTGAAGAAGGAAGGAGCCCTGTGCTTTTTCAGTGTGCAGTTTTAGTCCAAAAACGTGTGTAAGGCCCAGAGTTCCGGTCTGCAGCTTGTTAGGACTGAATCCATCCTGTGAAGAGAATCAAAGGATATCTGAAGAGTAGAAACCAGGCTCACCCTGTAGAAGACTGGAGGAATTGCTGAAAATTGCACTCGGTCTGTCAGGAACTGAATCTGCTGTGTGTTCTCCCGGGTATTGTGCAGTAATTGCGATCGGGATACAGATGCAGCCTGCCTGGTATAGTGCTTTCTTTTATATAAATGTGTGAAGAGGTTTGTGTACCTCAAGTGAGCCCTGCTGATATTGAAGGACCCTATCTTATTTGGAGGTCGGAGTACTAATTCAGGGTCGCTTCCCTGTTGAATTGCCACATTAAATCCAAATGGAATTACTGTACTGCTGACTGTTTAATTTTCCTTTTCTCTGTGTGAAAGGCCCCTACCAGCTGCCACGGTTTGGACTAGCCACTAGGGCTTGGGTACCCAGGGACAGTAACTGATAGGGCTAGGCCTGTGCACAGAGCCATAGGTAGATTATTAGAGTGATACGCTAATTAACCTGATTCCCCTGTCCTTGTTATATCCCCCTAAATAAATCAGAGCTGCTTGTTTCAGCAAAGTTATACTGCCTGAGGTATTTGTCTATGTTAAAGTACTGTACTGTGATTGTTGCACTGTATCTCATTTCACAGGAGGTCCCAGTGCGGAACCAGACCTGGGGTAAGTGTATACTGTGAAGGTAATTCTGATATATTGTGTGGGCCACTAGTGGGAAGAAAGGGGTTGCAGTGTCCCAGAGGGCTGTGACCAAGTTAGTTTAACTATTGCAAACCCTGACCTCTGGGTGGAGGCACCCGCCATTGGATCCAGGCCCCTCAACCTGTTAGTGGCAAATCAGGCAGGGGTAGTAGCCCCTGGGATAGCGCCATCTAGGGGTTACACCTGTATTTATCTCTGCATATGTAATTAATTCTGGTTGCTGTCGAAAAAGGGACAGCTTGTCTCACTGAGCCTACCAGTGAACAAAATCCAATAAATAAAATAATTTGCTTATGGAACCTCATCAAGCAGTACTGGAAAATAGGCATTAGGTTGTCTTGCATGCTTACCTGATTAATAAAAACTAAATAAATTAATCACAGAGACCTGGCTGGACGACTTGTTGGACCAGCATTAGTGGAAATGGTTCCTCTAGGTTACCACCAGAGACTGGAGCATAGGGTTTGTGGTGTTGGCATTTGTTCTAGTACTGAGCTGGGTTGTGAGGTGTTGCCCATCTAGTAGATGGAGTACTTTGAGTGGATGGCCCTTAAGTGTGTAGCTGGAGTGAGATGTAGGATTGTCCTCCTATACCACCCATCTGATGGTGGCAGGGACTTTCTTCAGGAATTTGCCAAGAGGTTGTAGGTTTTGGCCTGAAATCTCCAAGATTTCTTTTACTTGGTGATTTCAATGTCCATAACAACAGCCCCTCAGGTTCTCTTTTTTTTTTTTTTAACGAAAATGTTATTAAATCTTGAATAACAGTATGTAACACTACATATTCTCAGACTCTTTTGTTGTCAAATTCCTGTAGCTCATAGAAGAGCTAGGCCTCAAGCAAGAAATGTCAGTGGCCAGGTACTCAGGTGGCCATGCAGTGGACCTCCTGTCAGCAGGCTTGGAGATTAAAAATGTCTTAGTGAATCCAGTTATTTGGTTGGACCACTACACAATTACACTCAGTGTCGGGGACTTTAAGTTGCCACCTCTGACTGTGGAGGTAGTCCAAATCTGTGATAAACAAGACTTGGATCCAGTGAAGTTTCAACGTTTTTTTGGATGCCGTCAGCCTGCATGAGGCTTCTACCAGGGTTTGCAGCGTGAGTGTCGAATCCTATAATTAGGCTTTTGCCATTGCACTGCAAACACTGGCATCAATTCATACATGCTTATTGACCCCATGCCAAGTACTCCATGGTTTTCATCTGAGCTTTAGCAGTTAAAGGTCTCAGGAAGGACCTTAGATTGCAGGTGGCAGAGATCGCAGGTACATGGTGACTGGCTTGGAGGAACATTATAAGATCTAACAGGAGGCAAAATCAGAGCCGAGAAAAATAAATACTTATCTGCCCTGATTGCAGCTGAGTAGAACTGTCAAGCCACACCTTTCTGCACCATGGACTGTATTTTGCATCCTGACTGTCTACAGAGGAGGGAGCCTGTCTTCAGGGAGAGGGGCAACTAGTTTAATGAGTTCTTCAAGGCCAAGATTGTCAACATCAGGGATGGTATCTGCTAAAATACAGTTAGGCCCTGGGGGAATCCACCTACTACATGAGGAAGGTGTCTACAGGGTAGTTGGTGGTATGCTACATCACCTTTAGACTGGATCCTGCCCTGACCCAGCTGGAGATGTTGGCTCCTGTCATTTCAAGGAGCCCAGTGCCTCCTTGTGCCGAGATTTCTTACCGCTGCCCCTTAAGGAGGCAGTGATGAGACCCCTGCTTAAGAAGTCATCCTTGGAGCCTAAAGACCTCATAATTATAGATCAGCCTGTCGTAATTATAGACCAACCTATATAGAGTATTTGGGGGGATCAAGAGAGACCAGCTCCCAAGATGGGTAGTTGGGTTTTGTAGAGTCACTGTTTTATTACTTCAAAAATAAATGTGCGAATAAGTGTGAGTAAATTACTATACAACTTGGTACGAGAATGGGTGATTGTCCATTTCTGCAACAGGTTGTACGGTACTTTACTTGCACTTATAAAATTGGCTAAAAAAATCTAAGCCACTGATTGGCTGTTTCAGCTTCCCAGCCGTGTCCTTAATCCATGATATTTTAGCCAACCGGCACTAATGTCTGCCAGTCTGCCCCTTGACAACAAGAATCACTGAGCTGTGCCAAGCATAAACAAAAACACAGCCTGGCACAGTTCAGCAAGCGGCATCGGGAAATCAGTAGTCCGCGTAGAAGCAGTAGCGGGAACCTATCTCCTCTCATGGTACAGCATCAAACCTAAACTTCCTCAACAATTCCATCATTTTCCCCGCATAAAGTCTGTTAACCAGTACATAAAAACTGTCAGTCTCACCTTAATTTTGCTTTCCCAGCACAGGTTTCTGTGATGCCTGCAATTTCCCCCGATCTGCAACTCTGCCACCGATAGTTACACCACAGCACTATCTCTACATTCCTGGTGCATTCCTCACTTTCTTCAGTCATGACACCGAGGCAACAGCCCCCACCGTCCAACTCAGTCTGTTAATCTATAAAATGGGCATCATATTGTTCATAAAAAAAAAAAAATCTATGCTGAATTTCCTTTTTTAAATAAATAATGTGTGGTTTCTCAAACCAGAACCAGGAAATGGTCATGTACGGTGGTTGTTGATGGACACGCTAGCTCAGAGTCTAAATCTTTAAAAACGGTCACCGCAGTCTACTAAAATAAAAGTAAAATGAGTTTTCTTTTTAAATAGATAACTTGTTGTTTCTGAAACCAGAACCAGGAAATGGCCATCTATGTCTTTTATTTAGGGACACGCTCACTCTCAGTCAGCCTGCTAGCTACATGTAACTACAACTCTGTTTTCAAACTAATGAATACTAAAATGAAAGAAACTCGCTTTTGGGTGTTTCTGTGTCTATCTGTGTTTCTGTGGACAGTAGAAACACAGACAAACACTGGTCACCACTACAATACAAAACCTTCATTGAAACACATAAAGAGGGACTATTTTTTTTTCAAATAACAAAATCATATTTCTTTATTTTTTTCTTATACATCCTCATCTGATTTTTTTTTTATAAACTTCTTTACCAAAGCCCATTTTATAAGCGCAATAACACACTCCGAGGTGTGATTTGTCACCTGATAAGAACACGCCCAGTGGCATAAGGCACTCGGCACAAGCGCCTCGTGCCTTAGTACACCACTGGGCGTGCTCTTATCAGGCGATAAACCACACCTCGTCGTGTGTTATTGCTTGCTTATTTGCACATTTATTTTGAAGTACTAAACAGTGCTACCATTGCTCTTGAGTGCAGGCTCTTTTTGTGTTTCACAATATTGCTTTTGAGCATTGTATCTTCACCACCTTAAAGAGCACCTTTCTCGATAATTTTCAATTGTAAAACCATTAAACAGGGAGCTCCCTTACTTCATCAAAAACTCCTCTGAGCTATTTTTGCTTTTTTTAATACATCTTCAAAAGGAAAGGAAGGGATCAGCTGGCCACACAATCCCTCTCCACTTCCTGACTCTCAAATGCTGCCCCTCGCTCCAACATTTTGGGATGTCATTGCGGTCGGCGTGGGGTGTGCTCCATTCACTTGAATGAGTTTTTCAAATGTAATTTCCTAACTGTAATTGAGTTTGGTTTACTGAGTTAGGTTCAACTAACAAGGCTCTTGTTAGCTGTACCATGGCATCAATAGTACCAAAACCCAATTTACAATCGGGAAATTACATTTGAAAAAGACACTCCATTCAAGTGAATGGAGCACACCCCTATGCTTGACATCACAAAACGTGGGAGTCTGGGGGTGGATCGGTGAGTCAGAAAGTAGAGAGGAATCATGCCGCCAGCCTCTCAGGGGAAAATTACAATCCCTTCTCTTCCCTTTGGGGCTGTATTTTAAAAAGCAAAAATAGCCTGGAGGCACTCCTGATGAAGTAAGGGAGCTCCCTGTTTAATGGTCTTACACTTGGGAAAGGTGCTTTTTAAGAGTGCTGCTGTGCCAGAGTTTCTTGTTTTTCATTGTACAGTAATGTCCCCCCCACCCCCCACCTTTGTGCAAAGAAATGTCACAAGCAATCTTCCCAATCTGGGAACTGTGAAAGGGGACAGGGAGATTTCAGAAGAAAGAGTGGCAATAGCTGTTGCTGACAGAAAATAGAGTGCCTGTTCAAGGTCCTCAGGGCTGCTGTATTTGAAGTGTTCTCTCATTCTCCTGCTTTCCCCTCACAGTCCTCAGTTTCTAATATGATAAACCTTTCCACAACAGCAGATTGTCATATCACAAATGGAAGATTACAATATGAGGATAAAGTAGGAGGATGAGATGAAGCCTGAGAGACGCATATTGTGTACATGTAAAAGACCTCCACAATAAAGAATGTGAGACATAAAGGCAGACAATATGAAGTAGAATCTGATACTGAATTGTGTCTGTTATATTTTTTTTTTACTTTTTATTTACAGATTTGCATGGCAAAAATACACAGAAAAATGCATTAGAACAGACAAGTATTCTCATTATAAGGAGCTACTTATACAGTATATCATTACAGGCATATCGTGTTCTGCCAGTGTTATGACCTGCAGTGGTCAAATCAAAATATTGTGAATTCTAAAGATTTAATCATAGACAAGCTGCTGTACACAGCCTAATCTATTAAAATCTGTTTTCTTCAAGAGCCACTGAAGTCAAAAGTGCTACATTGCAGAATCCAAATAGGCATACTCCCACTAAATCTCATACCAAAAACTAGATTTTTACGTTACTTTGTTTTAAAGTTATTAGCCATTTTGTAACTCTGATTGCACTACCTGTGCAATGAAAGCAAGTGTCAGTAAATAGCTGCTGATGATGTCATGTAGGAACCTCAAAGTCTAATAATCCCTGTCAGCAAGCTTATAGGACCCATTTCTCCAAAGTTGTAAAGATCATGTGCAGTGGTTTTCATGAGTAAAACAGACAGTACCAGTCAGTAAACATTGCTATAAATACTATTTCTAGGAGCATGGATATTTTGTTCATCCACACTCATAGGCATGTCCCCTTCCGCTTTAAATCTCACCGGAAGTCTTCAACTGGCTCCTCTCACCACCCAGGTGGTATATATCTCGGCTCCACCCCATGACACCAGATCTTCCTTTCCACTGGAAGATTCAGGTTGCCTCCCTCGTGCTCTCGCATCTAGTAGGCCCTGGCTTTCAAACCTTCGGTTATTCCGAAAATTCACATTGTTCGCGTTAGCGATTGCAAGTTCGCTGCTTCAATTATGGAAGACAAGTCTTCCCCCAGATTTCATTGTTGTCCTTGCAGCCAGAAAATGTCACACAGCGATCCCCACACTGCATGCGTCTATAGCCTCGGTGTCGACCATGACACCTCGAAATGCGATATGTGTTTCGCCTTTCATCCCAATGTTATCGACGACTATCTCGCATGCCTGAAGCTGGGGAGGCCGGTGAAGAGGAACCCTCCGGTGAAATCCAAGGAGACTCAGTGGGCAGTTAAGGTTACCACCTACTCGGTTTTTGACCGAATGATTCGGTTTTCTAGGTCCAGATTCGGTCCTCCTGTTTTCACCATTGCAAATTCGGTTTTTATGGTGGATCAAGCAGCACCTGTGAGATTCCCCACTAACTGTTTCATTTTCTTCTCATCTGACTGCAAACAAGTGTCTGACATGTCACTGTGCTTGTTTGCTTGCAGTGCATGCTAATCAGGAAGTGCCTTCAAGTGCAGGGCACTTAAAGAGCCAAATGTGTCCCTGTCTGCTCAGTTGTCACCTCTAACTTCACACCAGCAAATTGGAAGATTATTTATGGGAAGGGTAAACAATACCACCTTAATTAACACCTTCATTTTTCTGAAACCCTTAGACATTCAGACAGGTACCACATTAGGGTAGCCTCTTGTCCAGTGTGGACTGTACAATTAGGGTTACCACCTGTCCCTATTTTTGTAGGAAAGTCCTGATTTGGGCAGCTGTGTCCTGCAGAAAAACATGAAAAATATTAAATGTCCTGACATTATAGTAGAAAAAATATTTTCTGATTTTCCTCTAAATGTTGTAAAAAAACTGTAATACCTTAACTAAAATACCTTAAAATAATTAAAAAAAACACAAGAAACAACTAAAACAATACAACACTTAGTCTTAACTCTGATTATTTAGAGAAAACATGTTTGTTGCATTGGTCGAGATGACATATTGTCCTGCGAAAAATCCAGTTTCAGTAAGAAATGTCCCACTTTGGGCTTCTGAAAAGGTGGTAACCCTATGTACAATGTGTTTCAGAAACTTTACCTGCTAATCCAGTTTTATTCAGAGGTAGTACTTTTTCAGTCATTTTGAATGCTCACATACTTGTAAAACAGATTCTGTTAAATCCTTCACCATTTTACTTGCATGTTCATATTACAAACAAAGTCTGATGTCATGTAAACCGTTGTTTGTATACCAGTAAATCTAAGAGTTGTAAAGTAGGGCTATTAAGACCATTAGCAGCAAATCAACCTAATCCTTTCTAGGCTGCATTGTGAGTACGGTATTTGACTGCTGTGATAAGGAATACTTTTATACCTTTAAATGCTCACCATTTTTTCTTTTAGGGTCTGTCCTATGTTTTAATATTTGTTACCCCATTTGTTGTTAAATGAATAATCTAATATCTTATTTCATTTCTAGCAGTACTACATCTCTTTGTCCTCAGTAGTTATTGCTGTCAATTTTCATACTACCTGGATATTCCAGGAAGACCATTCCAGGCATATCAGATGAACAGCACAGAATAGTGTGGCTAATGTCATGCTAAGCCACAGAAGTGAGAAAAGAAAGACAGAGAGAGCAGTAGCTGGTGAGGAGAAAGGAACACAATTTAGATTTGATGGCACTGCAAATTTAGGTAATTTATCAAACAATATTATTTTTTGTTACCAGAAGAGACACACTAAGCTGAAGCTTGTTTACAGGTGCAACCTGGGAGCACAAGGGAGTGAAATGATTTGTGCAGGGTCACACAGTATGCAAGTCTGGGCTGTGGGATTCAAACCCTGGTCTCCAGAATTGCAGCTCAGAGCCTTAAAACATTGCACTATACTGCCTCCACGCTACATATCACATATCATGCTATCTGGTATGTATGACTGATATGGAAATAAAATAGGGTATTTAACAGCATAGAATAGTTCCTACCACTTTTAAAAACGTCTGTGACATTACAAATAGCTTTAGAGTAGGAGCAATGGGAGGGACAGTAGCACATCTTAAAATGGCAGATGATATTTGTAATTACATCTCATCCACCATTACTGGTGTAGTTTATGTATTTATTTATTGAAAGAGTTTTACCAGAAAAGGCCACCTGTTCCAAAATAGCTGGTTGTCAGAGGTGTCCTTGTAGTCACTCGATGTGTCAGCTAAGCAGTGTACACAGGATGGAAAGTCCCCTGAACCCCATCTCTAACCCCACCAAATGTTAACACACACTGAAATTTAAAATATTTAAATCTAAATCAAACAAACCAAAAATAATGTATTTATTTATTTAGTTTTTGTTAATAATCATGATGTACTTTAATCAAACAAACCAAAAATAATAATCATCATGTACTTTAAAGTTGTACACAATGCAATATCAGCAGCAAGTCTGAATAAATCAAGCAAATCAGAGTCCAGGCAATGCACTCATAAGTCATAAAAGGGGCGGAGTTAGGGATGGAGTTTGGGGGTGTGGTTTAGTATTCGGTTTTCATCTCATCCAAAGGTGGCAACCCTATGGGCAGTTTCCACAGCTTTGGGATCCGCCGAGCAATTGGAATGCATGCAAGCGTTAGAGGGGAGGCGGCTCGTGCTGCAGAGACTTCTCAGAGGAACATGTGGTCTCGACCTCGGTTGAGATCGCTTCTTTGGTCGCTGGCTTTTCGGCTGTGCCGTCAGGTCAGTCGACTGAATTATCAATCAATGATGTTGAAATCATGATCAATCCTATTTTGCCAACTCTGGTCGTCGAAGCCCTCGAACAAACCCCTAATCTGGTCTTTCCAGATGACGAAACCCAGCCTGCTTGGACTCTCATTAAAGAAGTGGTCCCATATCCTGGGAAATCACTGGTCCCGCCAGAGCCTCCTGAGCGTCCGAGTTGGCCATCCAGTCTCGATCGAGGTCTAGGACACCCTCGACTGACAAGCTGAGGAAGAGCTATAAACGCTCTAAAAAGAGGCGACGCCATCAGTTGTCCTCATCCTCCTCGGATTAGGAGAGGCTCTGGCGGAAACTCCGTCAGCGCTACGAGGACCTCATGTAGCAACAGCTAATTTTGACAGGGCACAAGCCAACTCTGGCTTCTACTCTGGCCATTACTTGACTTTTACCTCCTAGGCCAAAGCCTACTCCTCCGGAGCCGATTAAATAGGTTCCTCAGCCTGCGGAGCTGGCAAAACCTCCAGCTCTGCCCAAAATGGTCTCTCCACCGATTGTGGTGGAACCACCACCCAAACGGCCTGTGGGAGGGGCTCCTTCCAAGGAAGCTAGACCAGACACCGGGCTTCCCCGGTGGTTGTTGGTCACAGTCACCCCAGACCACCCCCGGCGGGTCGACGGTGACGTGGGTGGTCGGCCATTGTGTCCGGATTCCTCGGATTTAGACGTTACTGGCTTGCATTCTCATCCAGGGGATGATGAATCTACCACTGGCTTGGAGATGGAGGAAGGTCCCTCATCTTTCCAAGGGATCCTTCGCCTCATCTCTGAATCTGCAGGGATGCCCCTGGAGCCAATCCAGAAAAAGGCAGAGTGCCCTCTTACATACATCCTTAAGAGAGGGGATACTCCAACGGAGGCCTTTCTGTGGCCGAGGCCATTGTTGGCCCAGCCTTAGAACTCTGGCAGTGCCCTGCCTTTTGTCCAGCTCCATCTGCCCACATGGTCCATAAGTATGCGGTGCCCATGGGGTCCCTTTCGGGGTTCACAGAGCACCCTTCGACCGAGAGCCTGGCGATCACCTCTGTGTTCCGGCATACTGGCAGTTCTACCGACACTGAATGACCTCCTGATAAAGAGTCCAAGCTTTTGGACCATTCAGGTCTATGTGGCTTCCTCCTTGGACCTTCGTCAGGCAAGTTTGGCCGTCATCATGGCACACTTCTCTCACGCCCTTTTAGGGTCACTGGATGAAGCCCTCCCACATCTAACCACAGACATACAGACCACGGTCAAGCAGCAAGCAGGTCCAGAATCAGGGCCAAGCTGTTGCCAAACAGCAGCTACAGATGGCCCTGGACATTGGGGATTCTTGTGCCCGCTCGATGGCTGCCGCAGTTGCCTCTACTCCTTTCTGGATACCCAGCACAAACTAGCTGATGTGCCCTTCCTCAGGACTGACTTGTTTGGCCCAGGAGTGACCGGTCACCTACAGTGCATTGAGCAGTCTAACGCCACCTTGGACGCCACTTCTGCCAAGGATTCCTCGGGCAAGAACCAGCAGAAGAAAAAGAAGAAGCATTTTCGGCATTCTTCCCCTGTAGCTCAGCAGTCCTCCTTTCAAGGTGGACAGCAGCAACAGCAGCAGGTTCAGACTTGGTGCCCCTGACCCAAGCTTGGACCCCAACAGGCCAGTAAAGGAGGCCGAGGTTCAGGTCCTGGAGACTGTTCCTCCAAGCCTGCTCAGTGACGGGACGGGGGCTGTCAACCCCTCACCCGTCATCTCAGCTCTGGGTCCTAATTTGGGGGGCCGGCTCCACCACTTCCTTTCTGCCTGGTCTGTTGCCACTTTGGACAGGAGGGTTCTAGAAGTGGTCAGTCAGAGACTACCTCTGGAGTTCGAGCAGTATCCCCCCAAGCTGTGCCCATGCTTCTCGGGAGGAAAGAGTATCCACACAGACCCAGTTGTCTCTCCCAGATGACATCGCTCAGCTTCTCCTCAAGGAGGTAGTAGCTCCAGTGGTGGATCCTCCAGCAGACCCAGGCTTTGTCTCCAGGTACTTCCTGGTGCCCAAGCGGATGGGGGGGGCTGGTGCCCCATTCTAGATCTGCACAACCCGAATCAATATCTCAGGTCACGCACCTTTCGGATGATCACTCTGTTCCAGATCATACCATCCTTGGAGCAAAACGTAGTTCTGTTCACTGGATCTGCAGGACGCTTACTTTCATGTCCCAGTCCATCCATCCCATCAGTGGTTCCTCCTCTTCAGGGTTGAAAGGACCCTGTATGAGTTCTGAGCCATGCTGTTTGGCCTGTCATCGGCCCCACGGATCTTCACCAAATGCATTGCAGTGGTGGCAGCCCATCTCAGGCGTCGGAGGGTCAGGATTTATCCTTACCTCAACGATTGGTTCCTAGCAGGTTCCGCCCAACAGGAGGTGGAGAGGTCCAGGGACCTGGCCCTCCAGACCTGCTCCCAACTCGGCCTCCTGATCAACGAGGCCAAGTCAGAACCTGTCCCTTCTCAGGTGATGGGCTTCATCGGGGCAGAGCTCGATTCTTGTCAAGCCAGAGCTCGGCTCCTGGTGGACAGGGCAGAGGTTCTTTCCTGCTTTGCCCAGTCATTTCTGGTTGGGCAATTGCACCCTGCACGGGACATTGTGCGCCTTCTGGGTTACATGGCAGTGTGCACCTCAGTGGTCCATTGGGCCTGGTTGCACATGCGCCCCCTCCAGTGGGAGCTGGCCGCCCAGTGGACTCAGCACCATGGTCAATTTGACCAGTTGATCACTGTAACCCAGAAGATGTGGGATGCTCTCCAGTGGTAGATCGCCCCAAAATGTTTGCAGGAAGGGATCCAGTTTGTCCGCCCCAAGCCAACAGTTGTCCTCATGACCGGTGCCTCTCTGATGGGCTGGGGAGCCCACATGGGGGACAAAAGGGCCAACGGGCTCTGAACCCCTGAGGAGTCCTGATGCCACATCAGCCTGTTGAAGCTCTGATCAGTCAGACTGGCACTTTCAGCTTTCGCTCCTCAGCTCTGGGGTCAAGTGGTTCAAGTCCAGATGGACAATACCACGACCCTATACTACCTCCACAAACAGGGTAGCATGCATTCCCATCTGTTGTGCAAGGAGGCGCTCTGCATCTGAACCCTCATGAGCCAATTGGAGGCAGATTTCCTAGCCATCATTGTGGCAGGAGCCTTAAACCATCTGGCAGATGCTCTCAGCCGCTTAGGCCATACATCCCACGAATGGTCTCTCCATCCAGAGGTAGCTTACAGCCTGTTCTCCCTTTGGGGCAAACCAATGGTGGACCTGTTTGCTTCAAGGGAAAACACCAAGCTGAAGCTGTTTCGTGCCCGCCACCCCCCCCCAGCAGGGCTCACTGCAGGGGTGGGGATACCTTCTTGAGGCCATGCCCCCAGGCCTCCTCTATGCCTTCCTTCCATTTCCCTTGATCCACAAGGTGCTCCTCAAGGTGAGGAGGGACAAGGCAAAGGTGATCCTGGTAGCCCCAGACTGGCCACGCCAGTTCTGGTATCCAGATCTCCTCAGCCTCAGCTGCAGGCCCCCGGAGCAACTTTGCACATGCCCGGACCTGATCTCTCTCAATCGGGGAAGGTATTCCATCTGGACCTTCAATCCCTGCACCTCACAGCCTGGTACCTGAGCGGCTAAATTTCTAGACTCTGGGACTTTCCAAAGATGTCTACACCATGGAGGAGACATCCAGAAAGGAAACATTATGCTTTCAAATGGAAACGGTTTTCCATTTAGTATCAGGGCAAGGGCCTGGACCCTCTGTCCTGTCCAGTGGCTAACATTCTCGACTACCTTTGGTCTCCCTCCAAAGGGGGTCTACAGTCATTGACCCTTAGGGTGCATCTGGCAGCCATCTCTGCTTACCAGGCATGGGCCGGTCTGCCGACAGTGGTGCAGGAGACAGTGGTCGGGTGCTTTTTCAAAGGCCTGGATCACATATCCCCGCTGGTGCATGAACCTCCACCTCCATGGGATCTACTGCTGGTACTGTCAAAGCTCATGGGCAAGCCATTCGAACCAATGCACAAGTGTGTCTTGTCACACTTGTCATGGAAGATGGCCTTCCTGGTGGCTACCATGTCTGCCAGAAGGACAGGGGAACTCCAGGCACTTTTGGTGGACTCCCCTTATCTGGTCTTCCACAGGGGCAAGGTTGTCCTGCGCCCTCACCCAAAATTCCTTCCGAAGGTGGTGTTAGACTTTCACCTTAACCAGGTGTTAACTCTGCCGATATACTACCCTTATTATACCTCGGAGGCCAAGTATAGGCTCCATACTTTGGACCTGAGACATGCTCTCTCCTACTATAGAGAGACAATGGAGGTTCGCCAGCAGTTTGTCACCTACGCTAAAGCCGTTTCTGGCAGACCTATAGCAAAGCAAACCATTGCAAGGTGGATTACATCATGCATAGGTCTGTGCTAAGAGTTGGCGGGCAAGGAGCCTCCCAGAGGGATAAAAGCTCATTCTACCTGCCATACCGCTGCATCGGTGGCTGCTTCCAGGGACATCTCTATCCAGGAAATCTGCTGGTCTGCTACCTGGAAGTCAGCAAACACCTTTATCACCCATTACCACATCAACCTTGAGTCACGCCAGGATGCTGGTTTTGGGGCCTCAGTTCTCCATTCCCTAAGTAGGGGGTGTGCGCCTTGCCTCCCTCCTCCCAGAGAACTGCTAGGAGTCTGCCTATGAGTGTGGATGAACAACATATCCACGCTCCAGAAGAACAGGTTACTCACCTGTAACAGTAGTTCTAGGAGTGGTATATGTTGTTTATCAACACGGACCCACCCGACCTCCCCGGCTGCAGACGCACAACACCTGGCTTCCAGCGGGCTAAGATCTGGCATCATGGGGCAGAGCCGAGGTATGTACCACCCGGGTGGGTGGGAGGAGCCAGCTTGAAGACTGCTGGTGAGATTTAAAGTGGAAGGGGACATGCCTATGAGCAGGTCTCTAGAATTCTGCGGCCGAGAATTCTTGCGCAGAACTTGCATCTATCAGAGAACTTTCATGTGCCGCAGAATTCACTCTCTTTTCTTGTTGATTTTTATTAATATTTCTGTTTTTCCATAGAATCTGGTTCCCTTCCCCTCTTTTTATATCCTAAACCCCCTATATGCTCAGAATGTTATGTTATCATTGCTATAACATCATACATTAGCTAATGAAATGGTTGCAATCTGCAACAGAAATGAACAGTCACTTATCTACCACAGCTCCCACTGCCAGAGATGGTGGCACAGCACATCAGGCATGGTGATATTTCCTCAACCTGCACTACAGCCTAATACAATTTTCAGTCTTACATTATTGCACTAGGGCCAGTTTAAACAAAACCTTGCCAATAGCACAGACCTGTTAAGTCCATACCTCACTTTGTACAGACTGAAATGAATAACTGGTAAAATGAATTTAACTGTCATTTTTAAGAAAATTAAAGTAATTATGCCCAGAAAAGTGGAATATAATAATGTGTAGACCTGTTGAAAGAATAGACCTGTTAAATAAATAATTGCACTGTATGCATTTTTGCCAGGGTTATTGATTACATGTTGTCATTGGTTGATAGAATCACCTAAAAGTTATGGAGAAATGTGTGCAAGGACAGCTGTTGGGCCAGAGGGTAGCACGCTGTGTTTCCGTGCCGGCAACTCAGGTTCGGAGATTAGCTCTGGGAGCTGGCTGGGCAGCACAAGGATTGGTGGAACACATCATTGCTCAGAGCCTGGGAAGGTATGGTGCAATGTTCTGTCACATGGTGGACACATTGTGCTGGTCTGGAGAGCTCTATCTCACAATCAGTTCACATGCATGTCATGGCCTGATGGTGTTATGCAGTGTGTCAGGGAAAGCAGGTTGACATCAAAAATGAGTTTTGCAATAACTCCTCTATTCCATTTCTAATGAGACCTGTATGAATTAGGATGCAGGTTCATGGAAATTAAAAAAATATATATATACACACACACACACACAGTATCTCTGTCTCTCTCTCTCCACACACACACACACACACATTTGTATGTATGTTACAGATTGCATATAAATATATAAGTGATACACAGTGGGAACCTCATGAGTGGTGTAGAAAGCACATACAAATATATAAGGGATAGACAGTGGAAACCTCATTAGTGGGATAGATAGCATGCATATAGAAATACCTTATTTATCACATAAGATTCCCTCTGCATATGTCATTTATTTAACAGGCTAGGACTTTAAGGGAGAGACATTTGTTTTGCTTTTTAAGGCATAAAATTATTTTTATAATTCTGTTATTTTTTGAACTAGTGTTACTGTGCTTTCCACCATCCTGATTGCTATAACCACTGCCATGAAAGTGAAGTCAGGATGACAAGCTGTCACTGTGATGTGGTAGATTGTTAGTGCCACAGAACTTCCACAGAAATTACAAAGCACCGCCTCAGAAGTTCTGCGGCAAATGGTAGTCTTGCCGCAGAACTTGGTCCCACTGTGCCGTAGAAAAGTAGGAGTCCTGCCTATGAGTGTGGATGAACAACATATACCATTCCTAGAACTGCTGTTACTGGTGAGTAATCTGTTCATATGTTCCAGGTTTTGTAACACAGTTGATAAGACTGTATTATTTAATGCTTTTTTTGTGTGGTCCATTTCTCCAGGGTTGCGGGATACTAAGTCAGCATGCCTCCAGACTGCTGACGCCAATTAGAGTGCTACTAATTTTACTGCTGTTTGTCATTGTCTGCTTTACAATGTGTTTTAATAGGGGCCTTATATGTGTTAATTCCTACTAGGGGTGGAAGTGTTAGCTCTGGTAAAATAATCGTTGTAATTTAGAGTAGAACATAGATGAGTCTGCCCCACTCCCATTAACAAGGAGATGGGATACTTGTTTTAAATTGCTTTTCTTAGAAGTTGCCTTGGTTGACTGATAGGAATGAATGAGCTCAGCCTTTCATCAGAAACTTAGTCTGCAAACCTTACAGTGTGCTATGATCTAGCATTCAGCAAAAGGACCGCAATAAAAAGACACCCAGGCAGAATATTGTCAGTTTTGTTACAAAGCCTGAAACACAAAGTTTTTAAAGCGATATTTACTAATTCATGCTGCCTGTTTTACTTATGAAAACCATTGCACACAATCTTTACAACTTCAGAGAAACAGGTCCTATAAGCTTGCTGACAGGGAAACTAGACTGTAAGGTCCCTAGATGACATCAGCAGCAGCTCTTCACTGGAACAGGTTTTCTTTGAACAGGTAGTGAAATCAGGGTTACAAAATGGCTAATAACTTTAAAATGAAGTAACATAGAAATCTACTTTTTGGTATGAGATTTACTGTGGATATGCTTATTCTAATTCTGCAGTGTAGCACTTTTGGCCAGATGGCGTCAACAGCTCTTTAAAGAACAAAAAATGTCCCAGATTTGAAACAGCTTGTTGTAGCTGTATTAATTAGATATAATCCATTTAAACTATTAGGATTTTACTGGGCTCTAAGAGCTCTCTTGCCAGCCAGCTCCATACTACCATTAAATAAACAGGATTACAGGCAAACCCACTTTGTACTGCAACAGTAGATTATTACTAAGAACATAATAAACTGAAATTGCCTCTGCCACAAGACAAAAGTCGTTTAAAATGTTTTCTTAGATATGGGAAAATTAATTTAAAGAGCAAGGGTAGGACGTTTAAAAGGATTTGCCCAAGATATACCTGCTGCTATTTTCAAACCATAAATATGTCCAAACCTGCTAGACTGTCCATTAAATGGTCTAACAGCATCCAAAGATCACATCCAAAAACAAATGCAGTTCCATCCACATTAGATGCAACTCATAGTTGTGTCCATTTTCTGCCTCAGATTGTGACTTTATGTCATAAACGAATGCAACTTCTACAAATAGGGCTGCCTGGACATGGACACAAGTGAATGGACACAGACGCAGCATGCATTTGCCACTGCATCAACCCTTTTGGAAATCCGGCCCCCCCCCCAGCTGTTTTTATGTGTAAGTAATTTGTTGCTCATCTTAAAATGGTGTGATTGGCATGTTCAACTCTTGCACCACAAGGGACTGTTTGCTTCATTTTTCTAAAGGTGTGGGGGCTTGAAGTTGAGCTTGGCGAAATGCAAAGCTTGGTGTGTGTGTGTGTGTGTATGTGTGTGCGCACGCGCATATTAAGCTCAGTGGTAATGTGTTGAGGTTGTCTGTATCTTATGGTAGTCATTTATTTTGTTGAGTCAGTCCTCAGTATCACCTGATACAGTCTGCTGAATTGTTTTAAAGGCACAGTGGGCTTAAGATGGGGGACTTGCTAAACTGGTATGTGTGCGTGTGTGTGTATGCATGCTGTGTGTGTGTGTTGCAAACGCTGCTGGGGAGCATCTCTGGGAGGTGCTGGGTAACAATGTATGCTTTATTTAAGTAGCAAAACAGCAGCCTTTTGAGGCATCAAAGCAGAAGCTATGATTCTTCTGTCATCATGAGTGCTCTTTTATAAGTTTATGTGCCCAGCTGGAGGGCCTCTTATAGATGTAATAGTGTCAGCTTGTGGGTTCCTAGGAAGAGAGGATGTGAACCAGAGGTGAGCAGTTCTGTCATCCCAAGTATGCAGGAGGCAGTACTCTCAGATCCATAAGAGGCACACCAAGTGGACCCATAAAATTATTATATATCATGCAGGTAACTTTTTTTTTTTAATTACATTTTTTCCTCTCAATGGTGATGGTGCAGGTGATCAGCAACAAGCCTATTACTGCATCTCAACCCATGAAGGAATCTTACGGAAATAAGAGTACCTCATGCGCAACTGAAGAAAGTACTGTGATTGGCTGAGAGTATCATATGACACTCCTGCAGTCTATAGTAACATTTGTGTGCATGATATTACTGTGCATCAGGTTTGACAGGCAAACTGGCTGGGGAGGGTTGATTGACAGCTTGTCTTCCCTAGTCTGGCCAAAGAGTGATGTATTGTTCAGGACATTCCTGTACTGTATTTTTCTTCTGCATTGTGCCTCCTCTGTCTCAAATTGGTGGAAGGGATGCTGGTAGGCAGTTGATTAGGTAGTGTAGCAGTTGATCTATGCCATTAGGTCACATGGCAAAGGGCTGAATTATTGTACAGGAAGAGTACATACACACGAACATATGAATGTGACTGCAGATAAAAGGCCTTATGGTCTATCTAGTCTGCTCAAGTATTCAGTTCTCACTGTGTTTGCAGAAGGAAATGCCCCACCCCCATATCCCCTGGGCCCCTCTCAAATACCCCCTTCACCGTTCTTTGCCTCCCTTCTGCACCTTTCCCCATCAGCGCACTCACCAAAGTCCAGGAGATTAAAACAGATAGTCCAGATGACTCCAAAAGATGCAAAGAATCTGCCACAATAAATTTATTGCTGAGAGAGCCCAGGGGCCTCCCAGCAATAAATTTATTTTGGCAGATTTTTTTCGGTCATTTGGACTATCTTTTTTAAACTCCTGGACTTTGGTGAGTATGCTGTGGTGTTTGCTACAAATTTGTTTGTTATAAGTGCACCTCTCCTTGTACCTTAAGTGCGTGGCATCTTTTTGTGCTGAGCTGCTTCCCCCATCATCCCATCTCAAACTGTCTTGAAGTTGTTCACCATTTTTAGGGATACCACCTCCTCCAAGCAACTCATTCAACTTAACTACCACCCTCTTGGTGAAAAAGTGCCTCCTCAGCTCCCTCCTGAACCCCCCCCACCAGCTTTAGGCTGTTACTCCTAGTGGTCATGTTTCCACTAAGGCTGAAGAGGCCCTCAGTGCTAACCCTGTTTATACCTTTAAGGTACTTGAAGGTCTTAGTCATGTCCTCCCTCCCTTCTGTCCTCAAGAGAGTACATGTTGAGTACCCTGAGCCTCTCCTCATAGGTGTTGCCTTGCTGGCCTTGGATCAATCTTTGTTGTCCTTCTCTGGACCATTTCCAGCAAGTTGATGTCCTTCTTAAGATATGGGCACCAATATTGCACACTGTACTCTAGGTACAGTGTAACTAGAGACCTCTACAGCAGCAGAATGACTTCCACCTTCCTGCTGGTAATTCTCCTGGCTATGCAGCCCAGCATCCAGTTTGTTTTGGCCATAGCTTTCCTGCAGTGTGCGGAATGTTTCAGGTCACTTGTGATAATTACGCCCAGGTCCTTTTCTTCCTCTGACCTGATTACTTGCATGCCACACAGCCAGTATTTGGTCCCTAGGGTTTTTTCTACTAAGTGCATCATTTTACACTTTTTATCACTGATCCCCAGTTGCAAATGCCAGCAGTAGCAGTGAGAATACTTTTCTCATCTTGTCAGCACTGGCCTGGTAAGTCTGTCTGGTTTTTTTTTTTCACATATTAGGGCTCAGCCTTGCAGGTTTTGGCAAGAAGAGAAGAAACAAAAGTACTCCTGGGGTCCAGCTTTTCCTGCTGATCGAGGACAAGGAAGGTGTTAGTATACACATCTGTGCTTAGTTCTGACAAGATGAGCTCTTGTTTTTGCTTTCTGCTGTCAAGTAAAGACACTACCTTATGTGTAGATGGACTCAGGAGATTAACATGTATTAAATGTTGGCATAAACAGTTCTGGAATACAATTGTGTCTCCATTTGGATTGCTTGCATAAAGAAATGCATTAGTGTTGCATTTCTAGGCAGTTTGTCTATTCTTTTTCATGCATGTGCTGCACAGCAGTATTCTTATTTTGAACATTTTTTTTCAGTTCAGCAATATGTACTCATGGCTCATAAAATAGAGTAGGAGGCACCAGTGGCATGGCAGACCATTGTCTAGTGACTAGATTTAGAAAAAGTTTTTTTGTTCATCAGTATGGCTCATACAACACAGATGAAGACTAGCAGTAATCTAACCTGATTAGAGTATCAGTTGGACTAGATTCTAGTCCAACTGATCTGTGTTGTATGAGCAATACTTATGAACAAAAACACTTTTTCTAAATAAGTATACCATTGAGTGCAGTGTGTTTGTCAATGGAGCATTGTGACAGATTGTCTAAAATACAACACTAACGATTTCTCCATGTGAACAATCAATTAGGAGTTACAGTTGGGCTCCAGAACAAATGTACATGCTGGTGACTGCATATACATATCATATGGCCTGCCTATACTCTTACAGTGTGGCAGGATAAGGATGAGAGGATCTGTACTTTTGTTTCCCAATGGTGAGGGACAGTTGGATTTTAAATGCCCCTCTCCCCCCCATACACATTATGGGAGAAGTGCCAAACAGTAAAGTAAAACTGTAAATGTTCCCATCTCCTGAGAAAATGTCACGCTCTCAGTTACTGAACATACTGTATGAAAGTCATCCAGCTTCTGTGTGATATAAAAGAACTCTCCCAGTGGAACAGGACAGATGTAATTTAATAGGCCACTGCCAGAACAGAGGTGATTTAATAGACTCTTGCCTGTAACATGATTAGCTGCTGCTACGCAAATTCTTTCATTAGGTATTTTTATCTATTAGATTTTGGTAACCAGGTAGACTCTGGAGGGACCTGGAATTAATAACAAACATTATAACAAGCAAATATCATACAGTGAATACACAGGACTTACAATAAACAAGAACATGTGCATAGGTCAGATATTAGTTACAAGCAGAATATACAATTGCCATATTGACTAGCTAGATGATGGACAGAAGCAGTAGGAGGAAAAAATAGGATGAACAGTGTATTACTAAGTGTAGCAGTCACAAGAACTACTCCTGTAAATAAGCTCTTTAAGGGTGGATATGAAGGATAATAAGGTAGAGAATTCCTGGACTTTGAGAGGGAGATCATTCTGCAGGCTTGACACCCTTGCAGCAAAGGATCACTGACCAGGAGCAGTGAGTGACCTGGTCACCATAGCTAGCTTTAGTGCAGAGGATCAAAGAGTCCTTCTCTGCAGTTTGAAGCACATTAACCCACACAGATTCTGTGGAGGCAAGTGCAGACGTTTATAGGCCATGCACAGCACGGGGTGGTGTATCCTCCTCTCCAAAGAGGGCCAGTTCAACCTGACAAGTGCCCTGCAGTGATGTTCCCCATTGCTGGTGCCAGCTGCAGAGCAAGAGATGCAGTGATAAGCAAAGTTTAGCTTGGATTAATTCAGACTCCTTGACCAGTGAGAGCAGCAATACTCCATAGGTAATGGTTGGCATGAAGATACTATTGGCAGTGGACATACTGGGCTCCTTGGTGAAGCAGAAATGCAGCCTATGCAACAGGCCCAGTTTCTGATTAAGGGTTTTGACCACACCTTCATTATGTGACTTGGGGGAAAGATCCTGATCCAACTGGATTCCCAAGTATTTTACTGTGGCCACCATTTCAACACATGCACCTGATGCAGTGTGGATGTTGAGTAGTCTTTGTCTGCCACGACCCAGTCTGTGAGACCCAAAGAGAACAGCCTTAGTTTTATTGGTATTCAGAATAAGTAAAATGGACTTGAACCAGGATTCCAGTGTTAGAAAGTCCCCCTGAAGACCACACTGAATCAGGTGAGGGTTGGGATCAGACCTATACATCACCGCTTCATCAGCATACAAGATTTTTGCATCACTACAATTATTAGGGAGATTATTGATAAACAGTAAGAACAACATGGGACCCAAAATTGAGCCCTGAGGTACACTAGCAGTGATCGGCCACAGGGAGGACCTACTGCTCCCCATTTCATGAGTTGTTTTTGCCCTGTAAGGTCATTTTTAAACCACAGACAACAGTGGCAATCAAAACCCAAAACCCTTAATTTATCCAACCAGAGGTCATGATTTTCAAGTTGAACCCCTTAGTGAGATCCACAAAAACAACACCTGTGGCTTGCCCAGCCTCCATAGCAGTGAAGAGATCAGATGTAAGATGAACAAGTGCAGTGTTGGTTCCATTCTGTTTTCCTGAAACCATGCTGGACCTCAGGGCGGTGTGCATCTCTGGGTACTTCTGCAGCTGACTGTACAACAGTCTTTCCTGTATTTTGACTAGGGCACACAGCAAATATATAGGCCTATAGTTTTCAGTGTGTTCCTTTGCCCCACCTTTGTTTACTGGGACCAGCTGTGCAATTTTCCAGATATCAGGTAGGTACCCCTGCAGGAGGGACGTATTGAATAGAGATGCAGTAGGACCAGCAAGTACTGGGGCACCAAGCCTAAGTAGCCTGGCTTCCAGATAATCATGGCCAGGGGAGCAATCATCTATTAAGCTCAATAAGAGGTCTGGGATCTCCTTCTTGGTGAGCAGTTTGAGATGGAATCCTGGGCAGTTTAGCAGGGGGGCCACAGAGGCAAAATGGGTGAACCACTGTAAAGGACTGCCCAGAGTGGAGATAAAACTATCCAGGTACATGATGAATTTGGAAAAGGTTTCTGCAGCAGTAGTGGGGACACTTACCGTTTTGCCATTAGAGCAAGTATCACCTGAGGATGCACTGGTCTACCCTTTAAGAGGCAACTGACTTGCAACAGAACCTCTTTGAGTCATTAATGCTTTTGGATTGCAAACTTTTGATATAGTGTACCTTAGCACATTTAAGACTGCTTTTGCCGGAGTTTCTCAGGACATGGCACTTTTGCCAATCCTGTGTCAGATCAGTAGATTTATACCTGGCCCATGCTGAGACTTGATATTTCATTAACTGACAGAGGGCAGGGGTAAGCCACTTAGAACAGAGGGCAGGGGTAAGCCACTTAGAACACAGGCCCTTGACTCACCTTTGGACCAAAGGTGCATGAATGTTTACTACACTCAGGAAGCTGTTTACAAGAAAATCTGGTGCCAAATTTACATTTACACACCTACGCAGATCATCCCATTGTACTGAGGCAAAGTCTCTAGGGAAGTCATCAGCGTCAAGTCGAGAGTAATCCCAAGCCATGATAGAACTTGGGGGAGGTCTAGGAAAACAGTTGCTCCAAACACAGTAAGTGGGTGACTAGTCACTGAGTGCAACAGCCATAGTGCCCACTGCCTTGAGTCTATCACACCTACTGACTAGGACCCAATCTAGTAGGGAGTGATTACTTGATTTCATATTGAGGTGAGTTGGCTCATTAACAATCTGGTTAAGGTTGACCTCTGCCAGAGCGGACTTGAATTTATTTTCACCTCTATCAAACCAATTAAGGTTGGAAGTCCCCAACCACAATCACCTCCCTATTTTCAATATTCTGTGGACACAGGAGTTTATCAAATGCAGCCCATGCCATAGAGAGCAGGTTGTAAACACAGTCAACTGTAAGGGGTTTAGTACCTCCCAGGAGCAGCTTCACAAATATACACTCGCATAGTACGTTAACTGGGGACAGCACTGGGATATCAGTCATACTGAGTGAGTCCCTTGCATATATCAGAACACCCCCACCTTTACAGTTTGCACAGACCCTTCTAAAAGAAGAGTACCCTGGGATGGCCATTTCATGAGGAAGGATGCTAGGTTTCATCAGGTTTCCGAGATAGCTGGGATGTCAGGTTTGTAGAGAGCACACCAAGTTTCTAGTTCAGGAAACTTATTCCTGATACCCCTGACATTCATGTGGGCAACCTTCCGTCCCTGATTGCTAGACCAAATGAGATCAGTGTGGGAGAGTAAAGGAGGGTTGGGATTGGATTCAGTGTCTCCCGCTAACAGAAGGATTAACAACAGTACTGCCCTAGATATGCAATAGCTAACAGGAGGATAGTTGCACCGTAGGGGTCTTAGATAGTGGTAGAAGACCAGGTAGAGGCAACCTCTGTGGTATAATTCATATGGGGCCAAAAATGGGATCTGTATGCAGCCAGGGCCCCAACAGGATTAGAAATTGGGCTATGGTATCCTGTTGCCATGGGAGTGTAGAGCAGAGAGGTGATTAGGGAGTCAACCAGGGAGAGTGAACATAAGCACAGGAGTGCACAAAAAGTCCTTTGAACCCCATCCTATCTAGGATACTGCTCTTAACCTGAATAGGGTGACCAGGGCCAGCAACAGCAAGTATGAAAAATTCAGTGTCACCAGAATTAGGGTGCAGTCTAAGCTACACAGGTCAGCAAACATCAACTGAGAAGATAAACCATCAGTGTTAGAGGGAAGAAGTACAGGTCACTAATATAGATACATGGGCTATGTTCTACCCAAAATGTGGAATTTAAGGGCTTCCAATATAGGAAGTTGCAACAGAGTATGAATAAAATAAGGAATTAAGTATGGGTGCCCATACACAGCGAGCCTGTGTTTCCTTCGAGGGGTTGCGATACCAGCATATGGACTTCAAGAGCAAAGCTCAGGAGGTTCATATTGGTATCTCAGCCTCAAGATGGAAACAAAGGGGAAGTTGTCTATGGGCACCCATACTTAGTTATAGCATGTGGTTCCCCAGTATAGAAAAAAAAGTAAAATTTGTCATAATTTAAACTTTCACAAGGTTTCATACCTTATGTTTGTGCTCCTGCTTGCCGTTGGCAGCTCACTTAGTTGTGAAGCCCCTGTCGGTGCGGTCTCATTCCAGTTCTGACTCTCCAATGATTCACAGTATTAGTTAATAAAAAAAAAAAAAAATTTAAACTATGAACTTAGTACAGTTTAGGAATATGGAGCCGACTATGGCAGTCTGTGTCCAAACCATCTCGATGAAGCCGGGTTGTAGAGCAGAAAGCAGCTAACTAAAAGAAGCTACATTTTCTTATTAATTTAAAACTTATATCTCAGCAGGAGTCAGTGTCTGTTAAGATTAAGTAGACAGATAACTTTATTAGAAGTAGAAGGGGTCTTATTTAGGGTTAAAAAAGAAAAGAAAGAAAGAAAGTCAGTGTGTGTGTTCTGTGCAGGGAAGGGTACTGTATCAGCTGACTTTGCTAAACCAGTAGGAGGAAAGAGAGCTTACCTGGGGGTGTGGTTTAGACACTATAAAAGCAGGTGAGTCAAATTACAACTTCCTGTTGCTAGTCTTGCTTGTAGAGCAGAAAGCAGCTAACTAAAAGAAGCTACATTTTCTTATTAATTTAAAACTTATATCTCAGCAGGAGTCAGTGTCTGTTAAGATTAAGTAGACAGATAACTTTATTAGAAGTAGAAGGGTCTTATTTAGGGTTAAAAAGAAAGAAAAGAAAGAAAGTCATTGTGTGTTCTGTGCAGCGAAGGGTACTATATCAGCTGACTTTGCTAAACCAGTAGGAGGAAAGAGAGCTTACCTGGGGGTGTGGTTTAGACACTATAAAAGCAGGTGAGTCAAATTACAACTTCCTGTTGCTAGCCTTGCTTGTAGAGCAGAAAGCAGCTAACTAAAAGAAGCTACATTTTCTTATTAATTTAAAACTTATATCTCAGCAGGAGTCAGTGTCTGTTAAGATTAAGTAGACAGATAACTTTATTAGAAGTAGAGGGTCTTATTTAGGGTTAAAAAAAGAAAGAAAAGAAAGAAAGTCAGTGTGTGTTCTGTGCAGGGAAGGGTACTATATCAGCTGACTTTGCTAAACCAGTAGGAGGAAAGAGAGCTTACCTGGGGGTGTGGTTTAGACACTATAAAAGCAGGTGAGTCAAATTACAACTTCCTGTTGCTAGCCTTGCTTGTAGAGCAGAAAGCAGCTAACTAAAAGAAGCTACATTTTCTTATTAATTTAAAACTTATATCTCAGCAGGAGTCAGTGTCTGTTAAGATTAAGTAGACAAATAACTTTATTAGAAGTAGAAGGGGTCTTATTTAGGGTTAAAAAAAGAAAGAAAAGAAAGAAAGTCAGTGTGTGTTCTGTGCAGGGAAGGGTACTGTATCAGCTGACTTTGCTAAACCAGTAGGAGGAAAGAGAGCTTACCTGGGGGTGTGGTTTAGACACTATAAAAGCAGGTAAGTCAAATTACAACTTCCTGTTGCTAGCCTTGCTTGTAGAGCAGAAAGCAGCTAACTAAAAGAAGCTACATTTTCTTATTAATTTAAAACTTATATCTCAGCAGGAGTCAGTGTCTGTTAAGATTAAGTAGACAAATAACTTTATTAGAAGTAGAAGGGGTCTTATTTAGGGTTAAAAAGAAAGAAAAAGAAGCATTGTGTGTGTTCTGTGCAGGGAAGGGTACTGTATCAGCTGACTTTGCTAAACCAGTAGGAGGAAAGAGAGCTTACCTGGGGGTGTGGTTTAGACACTATAAAAGCAGGTGAGTCAAATTACAACTTCCTGTTGCTAGCCTTGCTTGTAGAGCAGAAAGCAGCTAACTATAAGAAGCTACATTTACAACTATAAGAAGCTACAAGAGCTTACCTGGGGGTGTGGTTTAGACACTATAAAAGCAGGTGAGTAAAATTACAACTTCCTGTTGCTAGCTTTTTCTTACTAATTGCCCTCCATCCCACCCCTCCACCCAAAGCCAGTTCTACTTTTATAGCCACTGGATTTGACTCTCAACAGGAACTTCCTGTTTGGCAGTAGGAAGGAAAGGATCATAGAGAAACATTGGTTTTCTCAACCCTAAAGGAAAAAAGTAGCTCATTCTCCTCCCCTAGCTGCTGGTGGTCTGATATTGAGCAAGGAAGAAGGAGGCTACTGAAGAAGATGAGAAGTTGCTGTCCCAGAACAGGAAGGGTGAGAGTTGTAAGGAGAGAGAGAATAAGCATCCAGAGAAACAGTAGAGAGGACACAAAATAAGACATGATAGGAGTGGTGCAGTGCAATGGCTGTGGGGCAGCAGTGTTCCGGGAGACATTCTGGAGGCTGCGATGCTGCCCTATTTGCAGGCACCTCTCTGGTCTGAGAGAGGAGGTTGCCCGTCTCCAGGCTGACCTGGCTAGGATTCGTGAAACCTTCTCCCCCACCCAGGGACCACCAGGGCCAATGCCACTACCTCAGAGGTTGCCAAGAAAGAGGAGAGGCTGGACCAGGGTGGGCTCAGGAGGGAGAGGGTGGTGGAACAGAGTTGCATCCCTCCAGCTGTACCTCTCCACAATTCATTCGCTCTTCTGGTGGATAGTGGTTCCTCTATGGAGGCACCTGCAGTGGAGACCAAGGAGGATGCTGGGAACCTTCACAAAGGAGACCCACAGAAGGGTGGCCGGGACCCGGGGGTAAGTAAACAACTCCTGGTGGGGGACCCAATCAATAGGGGGCAGAAATGGGAGGAAGGGAGAGGGAGGTAAGGTGCCTTCTTGCGCCCACGGCTTGGAGGGACAGGAAGATCCTCAGGATCGTGGGAGGAACTGCGAGGGAGGAAGCTGGATGTCATTGTCCACCTAGGGACAAATGACCTGGCTAGGAATGGGATCAGAGCAGTGCAAGAGGAGTTTGTAGAGTTGGGAAGGGGCCTTAGACAAGTAGCGCATACGGTAACCTTCTCGGAGGTGCTGCCTGTCTATGGCAAGGGAGATGCTAGGGCACTTCTCACCAGGGAATTCAATGAGTGGTTGAAAAACTGGTGTGGAGCACAGGGTTTTTGCTTCATTGGGGCTGGGGAGCCACCTGGAGGGATGCAAACCTATACTGGTGCGATGGTCTGCATCTGTCCAGGGGGGGAACCAGGATCCTAGGTGAGAGGTTTAAATGCTTCATTGGCAAGCATTTAAACTAGCCAAGGGGGGAGGCACTGAAAAGGAGCAGGGAAATCCGAGCCTCCCCCCACAAAACATGGTGATTAGTGAGGTAAGCACCAAGGTACAGAAGTTATTAGGGAGCAGAACAGATTTAAATGTAAAAAAAGGCAAAGGCAGTAAGGACAGAAATGGGGCTAAAAGGGGTAAGGCTATCAAAAAGTGGAGGGTGATGAGTACCAATGCCCGTAGTCTGTGTAACAAGCTCCCTGAACAGTGGCCTTGATGGAAGAGGGTTGTCTGCATATTGTGGCAGTCACAGAAACATGGTACACAGAGAACCATGACTGGGATGTCAACATACCAGGATACACAATCTACAGGAGGGACAGGGGCGGTAAAGAGGAGGAGGGTAGCTCTCTATGTAAAGGAAGGGATCAAAGCAACAGAACTAAAGAGTAAACAGGGAGCAGATGAGGCACTTTGGATCACCCTGGAGACAGGAAATGGCACCACAATCCACATGGGGGTTGTATACAGACCCCCATTTCAGGGGAAGGGAAAGGACAAGGAAATGATAGAAGGCTTTCTTAGAATGGTAGAAAAAGGGGAGATATTGTTGATGGGGGATCTGAATATGCCAGATGTTAACTGGAGCACCTTTGCTGCAGGCACATCCAAGAGCAGGGTCATTCTTGATGCCCTACAGGGGGCATGCCTCAGACAGCTAGCATTGGAACCCACTTGGGAGGGAGCAGTCTTAGACCTGGTACTCTCAAATGGGGATGGAGAAAGAATCTCAGGTTTAGAAGTGGGTAGCCATCTGGGAACAAGTGACCACCAAACAGTGTGGTTCACGATAAACAGCCATAAAATCAAGCCATACAAAAGCAAGAGTACTGGACTTTAGGAGGGCTGACTTTGGGAAAATGAGAGAGTGCCTCAGAAAAGCACTAGCGAACAGGCAAGAAGGAGGGGTGGAGGAACAATGGGGAATGATCAAAACAGCCATCACAGAGGCAACAAGCCTTTGTGTAAAGCAAATCAATAAAACACAACGAAGGAAAAAACTGCCATGGTTCTCAAAGAGGTGGCAGGGAAGGTTAAAGAGAAAAGGACAGCATTCAGGAAATATAAGAAACACAGAAGGAGCAGGACAGAGGACTTTATCAGTTAAAGCAGAAAGAGGCTGGAAGGCAGTCAGAATAGCAAAAGCCCAAACCGAGAAAAGGATAGCCAATTCTGTTAGAAGGGGGATAAGACCTTTTATAGGTACATTAGGGGCGAAGAAAAGACCAAGGAGGATACTGAAGCTTAATAAAGGGGAGGGAATGTGGGTAGAGGGTGACAGTGAAAAAGCAGGGATACTGAACGAATATTTCTGCTCAGTATTCACAAAGGAAGAGGAGGGGTTACCTAAACCAAACAAGAGAAACACTCTGAAGATAGGGGTCAATACCAGTCCATTTACAGAAGAAAGGGTTCTGAAAGAACTAATAAAATTGAAGGTGGACAAAGCAATGGGGCCTGATGGGATTCACCCAAGAATTCTAAAAGAACTAAGGGTAGAACTAGTGACACCTTGACTTCTCTCTTTAACAAATCATGGGAGGATGGGTGGTACCCAGTACTGGAGGAGGGCAGATGTGATTCCTCTTCACAAAAGTGGGACCAAGACAGAGGCAGAAAACTACAGACCAGTTAGTTTGACCTCAGTGATAGGAAAATGATGGAATCACTCTGAAGGAAAAATTGTTGAGTACCTAGAGGCCCATGGGGCTGAGGACCCAAGGCAGCATGAGTTCACAGCGGGAAGGTCATGTCAGACAGATCTAATAGATTTCTTTGACTGGGTGACCAAAGCAGTAGACCAGGGAGGGGCTGTGGACATGGCCTACCTAGACTTTAGCAAGGCATTTGGCACAATCCCACACAAAAGATTAATAATCAAATTAACCAGCCTGGGAGTGGGTCCCAAGGTGGTAGCCTGGGTAAAATATTGGCTGGACAACAGAACACAGAAGGTAATTGTAAATGGAGTCCACTCTGAAGAAAGAGGGGTTACTAGTGGGGTACCGCAGGGTTCAGTGCCTGGTCCAGTCCTTTTTAATATCTTTATAAGTGACATTGCAGAGGGACTGGAAGGAAAAGTATGCCTTTTTGCAGATGACACAAAGATCTGCAACAGGGTTGATACACAAGGAGGCGTGGAAAGGATGAGAAGGGACTTGGCAAGGTTGGAGGAATGGTCAGAAGTATGGCAGCTAGGATTCAATGCAAAGAAGTGCAAAATAATGCACCTGGGAAACAAGAACCCAGGGGAATAATACACAATGGGGGGAGGTAGTAACAACAACAAAAAAGGAAAGGGACCTGGGGGTAATCATATCAGATGACCTTAAGGTTAGCAAGCAATGTGAGAAGGCAGTAGGGAGGGCTGGGGGTATACTGGGATGCATAGGGAGAGGCATCACCGGCAGAAAATAGGAGGTTGTTATCCCGCTGTACAGACAGTTGGTGAGACCCCATCTGGAGCACTGCGTCCAGTTCTTGAGACTCCATCTCCACAAGGACATAGACAGGACAGAGGCAGTCCAGAGGAGGGCAACTAAAATGGTGCAGGGTCTGCAAGAGAAGCCGCATGAGGAGAGACTTAAGGAGCTTAATATGTATACCCTTGAGGAAAGAAGGGAGAGGGGGGACATGATAGAAACTTTTAAGTACCTCAGTGGAATCAACAAAGTCCAAGAGGGTAGCATCTTTCAGAAAAAGAGACGTGCAAGAACAAGGGGACACAATTTAAAGATGGCGCGGTTCAGGGGCAATGTGAGGAAGTATTTTTTCACAGAGAGGGTAGTGGATACATGAAACTTTAATTCCTGAAGAGCTTTGTGAATATTTTATGTGCAAATAGCTCTTATAGGGCATATTTGGTGAAAGTTGAATATACTTTTAAAGTTTGGAGCCCTGGGACCTAACCGGAAACAGGCAGAGAGGCTGTAGTTCGTTGGCTGGAATCACGAACTACAAACTATTGGTTTCCAGCTTATTTAATATCTTTTAATACTGTGAGGCAGTTTTAGAAGTTTACAAAGTTGCTGGGATACTTTTGGGCTAAATTTTTTGACATTTCTGCACAAAAGTGTCACAAGTGGCACGGGGGGCTACTTCTGGGTCTTGCACCTTAAAACCAGCTCCACCGCTGAGCGGAGCAAGTCGAGAAGTGCGCGCCTTCGTGCACGTGAGATGCCAGAGACACTGCTATGCGGTCTGCTGTGTCCGCTAGGGACACTGGGAACCACTGGGGGACTAGCCACTTCATTAAACAGGAGATAGGTTAAACCAACATCTGTAGAGGCATATTGGAAAATCGGGTTGGTGAGTAATTATAGCTTGGATATGGCTCAAACTAGACAAAAAAAATTGAAGGGTAGAAAAACATGTCGGGAATGCCTTATGTTCACGGAAGAAGTTACAAATCTTGACTTCACATGTGACAAATGTATAAAAAATTCTGCTTTACTAAAGGAGGTACAAGATTTAGAACTAAGACTACAAACACATAAAGATATCTCCAGGTTGGAGGAATACATTAATGAGGCAGTGTGTGACATTAGTAATAGACAGTCTATGGTTTTAAATAAAACTGAGCACCAAGAATATTTAAACGGTTCAAATGAAAATATTGATGCAACATTTCATGATATGGATATAGTTATACAGCCTAATCCACCATTGGAATTAACCAACAGATTTGAGTGCCTTAATACTGCTACACCTGATACCTTGGCTGTATTAAATAATTGTGAGTTAATTGATGGCCCCCATACATCACCTAATAAACTTGTAAAACATAATAAATGGGAACAAACACATGACCCCCCCCCCAAGACACCTGATAATAATGGGGTAGTAAGTAAAAATATCAGCATTCCCACAATAGGATTTGAAGTACACAAGAAACAAGGGGATTCTAATAATTTAAATGTTATTAATTCAATCAGTACCACTAGCTCTGATAAATTAAAGGCACACATGATAATTAAACCTATGGAAAGGGACATCCTGATTATTGGAGACTCAGTAATTAGAGGTATTGATACCCAAGTGTGCTTTAATTGTAAAGAGCACACTACGGTTAGCTCTCTACCTGGAGCTAAATTACAGGATATAGTGGGTCTATTGGATGGACTGTTTGAAAATATGGTTACCCCCTTGGTTCTCCTACATGTGGGAGCCAATGATGTGGGAAAAACAAATTGAAATTATATGCAAAGGGATTATAAGTATATTGCTGATACAGTTAGAAATTATGGAGGGGAAATCATCATATCTGGTATACTTCCTATGCAGGGACATAAAGCTTATAGAAACAAACAAATAACAATCGATAGCAAGCTTAGACAATTCTGTGTTGAAGAAGGGATTGGCTTTATGGACAATGCAAGGACATTTAACATAATATCTTTATATAGAAATGATAGTATCCATTTAAATCATGCTGGTGCAAGGGTTTTGGGTAAAAAAGTTTTGGAGGTTATTACGTTCCATTTAAGCTGGCTTGGGGGGGGGCACAGTCAGCAATAACTTAAATAGATCCTCATCTTCCCCTCAAAATACTTTGGGATGGAATGCAATTCTTCTTAATGCCCGTAGTTTGCAGAACAAATTTGATGAGCTCAACATTATATTTTATAAGAACAAAATACATATCGCTCTAATCACAGAAACATGGTGGAATGAAGATGATCAATGGGAAAAAGAAACTGAGGGGTACAAACTATTTTCCCATTGTAGAAAATAAAGAAAGGGTGGAGGGTGGCAATATATATTCAGGAAGATATTGCTTCTGAAGAAATTATATGGGATACCGGTTCACTTGAACTCCTATGGGTTAAATTGCTTCCCATTAATAGTCCCAAAATTATTCTGGGACTCTTATATAGGCCCCCCTCTATGTCATGAGAAGACGATAAGGCCTTATTGCGTATTCTTGGAGATCTGGAACCTACTAATAGGCTATTAATAACTGGGGATTTCAACTTACCCAATATAGAGTGGGGTAAGGGTACAGGTACTTGTCCCCTTGAGAGACAGTATATTGATGTCATTGATCATGGGGGACTAGAGCAGTTGGTACTAGAAAATACAAGGGGTAATAATACTCTGGATTTAATATTCACTAATATGGGGGACGCAGTTAATTCAGTGGAAATAAGTACTCCCTTGGGAAATAGCGACCACAGTTCTGTTTTATTTAATATAAGTGAAACACAATCTTCTAAACCCACTGGAACAACTACTAAGCTAAATTTTCAGAAAGCTGAGTTTCATAAAATGAAAACTAAATTAGGCTGTTAGGACTGGAGATCAGAATTTGTTAATAAGCCTTTACAGGCTATGTGAGATTCCCTAAAAACCAAGATTGAGAACTTAACCACTGAGTATATTCCTATTACCATAAAATATCATAGTGCTAGGACTAAGAAACCTGTCTGGCTTTCTGCCACGATCAAAAAATTAACAAAAAAAACAGATTATATAAGAAATTAAAAGTATCCAAATCAGCAAAAACATATACTGACTATAAAGAATGTCTCAAGAAAGTAAAAGTGAATATTAGGAAAGCCAAAGCTCAGTGTGAGGTAAACCTTGCCGATAGGGTACAGGACAATAAAAAAGCTTTTTTTTCATACATTAATAATCAGAGGAAGGTCCCAAGTAGTATTGGGCCTTTTACTACCGAGGCAGGACTTACTTCTACTAACCAACAAATGGCCAATATTCAGAATAAATATTTTTGATCGGTATATAATGCAAATGGTGCTGATTCATACAATATTAGTAGACCTTCTGTACCTGGTACAATAATATTAAATTCTGATACTATATATAAACAACTAGCCGGCCTTAATGTTAACAAGTCCCCCGGTCCAGATGGAATGCACCCTAGGGTTCTGCAGGAATTGGCAGATGGGTTGGTACAACCAATAACTTATATCTTTCAAGCATCTATTAATATGGGTTTGGTCCCTAATGATTGGAAATTAGCTGACATTGTGCCTATCCTAAAAAAAGGGCCCAGAACTCTACCTGAAAACTTTAGACCCATTAGTTTGACTTCAACAATAGGAAAGATAATGGAGGGACTAATTAAAGATATCCTAATAGAACATCTGGAGGGACAGGATATGATTGATCTCCTACAACATGGATTCACAAAAAACAGATCGTGCCAGACCAACCTACTGGCTTTTTATGAAAAAGTGAATTGGGAGATGGATGTGGGTAATTCTGTGGATGTGATTTTCCTTGATTTTGCAAAAGCATTTGATAAACTGCCTCATAAGGAATTATTGTCAGTACTAGAAGGCATAAACCTGTCTAGTAATATTTGTAAATGGGTCTCGAACTGGCTCCAGGATAGAAGGCAGAGAGTGGTCATCAATGGGGAATACTCTGCTTGGGCTCCTATTACCAGTGGAGTCCCCCAGGGTTCAGTACTGGGACCTAGTTTATTCAATATATACATCGCTTCATTAAAAATTAGAAATAATAATATCTGGATGTATAAATTTGCAGATGATTGTTGGCTGGGGTTAGTAGTTAATGATGTTGAACAAAAAGCTACCCTACAGCATGCCCTGGATTCAATATATGAATGGACCAACTTAAACAAACTAGTATTAAATAAAACCAAATGCAAGGTTATGCACCTTGGTAAGAACAATAAGGAAGAAATATGCCTATTGGATAATACCCCCTTGGGGGTAGTAAAAGAGGAAAGAGATTTAGGGATTACAGTTACGAACGATTTAAAATTTAGATCACATTGCAGGATTCAACTCAAAAAAGCAATCCAAAACTTAAACTGTATACTCAAACATATAGCAAGCAGAGATAGGAAAGTGTCGATTCCTCTCTATGGTGCATTGGTAAGGCCTCACTTGGAGTATTGTGTTCAGGTTTGGTCACCTCAAAATAGGGAAGACATTCTATCGATTGAGGGGGTTCAGAGAAAGTTAACAAAACAAATAAAAGGTTTAAAGAATAAAAGTTATCATGATAGACTAGTCAGCCTGAACCTTTATTTCTTATATTATCGCAGATTAAGGGGAGATCTGTGTTTCCTATATAAAAACATGAATGATGAAGTTTTACTTGAGGAATTGGGACTTATACACAATCTTGGTAGAACTAGTACAAGAAAGCATAAGAAACAACTTTATCAACAAGCCTGGGATCATAATTTTCGTAAACATTGGTACAGTTGTAGAGTAGTTGGAGTTTGGAACAATCTACCGGCGAAACTTGTGAACAGTACTACCATGAACGAGTTTAAGAAAGGGATGGATCATCATTTTGGAAACAACAAATTTACATTTTAAAATATGGTTGGCAAGCCTTATAGGGTAGAATTCTATCTTCTGGCTTGAATACACCTATGATACCTATGATAGGTTGTGGGATCTAAAACTGTGGGAGAATTCAAGAATGCATGGGACAGACATAAGGCAATTCTTGTGGGGGGTAGGAAGAAATAGGCTGTTGGTTAACTAGGATCTACGGCCTATCCTGTAGGTAGGGAAATGGGCAGATTAGATGGGCCAAGCGGTCCTTATCTGCCGTCAAAGTCTATGTTTCTATGTTTCTAAGAACACTATGAAAATTCTTCAAACCCCTACTTCTCCCCCAGGTGTTGGAAAAAAAGAGCTGACAAGAAATATCAGTTTTCAAAAACTGATACAGATTTGTTGTTTGTTCACCCAAGTCATGAAGGAGTGGTGCAGCAAGCAGCTTGTGATAAGGCTGGGTTCCTCTTTCCTCCCAGCCCCCAGAAAAAAACTCTAAGAGGCTGGATTCTATGGCCAGAAAAACATACAGTTCAGCCTCTCTCCTTAATTGCCTGGCCTCTTATATGGCTTATACAGCAAAATATCAAAAGGCCTTGTGGAACTCTGTTAGCCATTGCAAACATGGGTCAGACTCCATAGCTAAGGATTTAGAGGAGACAGCTAAAACAGCTTTGGAAGCCACTAAATACCAGTTTCACATGGCGGATGATAACAATGATGCAGCCTCAAGGATAATGGCTCAGGCTATTTCCCTGAGGTGCTTTACGTGGCTTTGCTCAATAAACCTGTCACAGGACACTCAGTCTAAAGTAATGGATTTTCCCTGTGACAGAAATCTTCTTTTGATTCCAGGACTGAGAAGTACATGAAAAAGGTTGATGAATACAAATCAACCTATTAGAGTAACACAGCTAAGTCTATGGCTCAAGGAACCCACAAGTCTCATCACAGGGGGAACAGAGGCAGGAGCTATTATCCCAAACCTTTTTGCTCTCTCCCTCCTCAGTTTGACCTCTCACAGTTCTGGGGTTACTACAGAGGAAGAGGCAGAAGGGGTCAGGAAATCATCTTCTTCTTCCCCTGCACCTGCCACTCAACAGAAGCCCTGACTCCTCAACCCAGGTTACCTCCCCCCTGTCTGTAGGGGGCAGGCTATCCCACTACTTCCAATCTTGGACCCTTATTACCACAGACAGGTGGGTCCTGGAGGTAGTGGAAAAGGGTCTGTCTCTTCAGTTCAAAAAGATGCCAGCCCTGAAAAGAACTAGATTTCCAAGCCTCTAACTTCAACAGAAAAAATTCTGTTGGAATTGGAGGTAAAGCATCTTTTGGAAGCAAACGGAGTAGAGAGAGTGCCTGTCCATCAAAGGGACAAGGGTCTCTACTCCAGGTACTTCCTGACTCAGAAGAAAACAGGGGAGTGGTGGCCTATTTTAGACCCGAGGTACCTAAACAGGCATCTTCTAAAGCCAAAATTCAAGATGGTCACTCTGAATCTTGTAATTCAGGCCTTACAGCAGGGACACTGGCTAACCTCCCTAGATCCAAAAGACATTTGCTTTCATACCCCCATCAGGCTGACCCACAAGAAGTTTCTCAGGTTCAAACTTCCTTCAGGGCACCACCAGTCTGCAGCCATGCCGTTTGGCCTGACATCTGCTCCAAGGGTGTTTACCAAGTGTCTAGCCGTAGTGGCAGTCCACTTAGAAAAAAGGGGATATCTGTATACCCATACTGGGATGACTTGCTCATAGTAGCAAAGTCTCCTTCTCTTTTGGAACAGGCTCTGTCCTTAACAAGAGAACCACTATAAGGACTGGGGTTCATTATAAATCTGAAGAAATCCCACTTAGCACTAACTCAGCTCCCCACATTCATAGGCGCTCAGCTGGACACTGTACACAGCAAGGCCTTTCTCCCTGGAGAAAGAATAAAGAATTTTCTAACAGTGGCAAACTCCTTTGCCCTGGGTCAGCCCAGGCCAGCCAGACATTTTTTACAGCTCCTGAGCCACATGGCATCCATGTCAGTCATGGTCCCAGGAGTCATGTTCAGAATGAGGGACATTCAGCACTATTTAAGATCTCGCTGGTCTCAAAGAAAAGATTCTCTGCCCAAGTTGATTCCAGTTACAAAAAACCTACTTCAGTTTTTGGACTAGTGGAAGGACTCCAACAACCTGTCAGTGGGGGTCCTCTTCCAGGTTTCTGCCCCTTCAGAAATCATCACTACAGATGCTTCTTTGCTTTATGGGGAGCTCACATGGACAACTGTTCTATCAGTGGCTCCTGGCCTCCACAGGAGTCACAGGCTCACATCACTTTACTGGAACTCAAAGCCATATCCCTGGCTTTCAAAGCATTTGCTCCTCAGATGAAAGGACTAAACGTTCATATCAGAACAGACAACACCACTGTTATGTTCTGCATAAGCAAGCAGAGAGGCACAAAGTCTGTTGTCCTGTGCTTAGAGGCCATGAAGATTTGGAGCATATGGCCTTCTCCCTGGGAGTCAGCCTGTCAGCCATACACCTCCCAGGAAAGGACAACATCCTGGTGGATGCTGTCAGTCACATCAACCAGGGACACAGTGAATGGCGTCTGAACAAACAAAGGTTAGCCACAGTGTTCAGGAGATGGGGCACACCAGAAGTGGATCTGTTTGCCTCTCCCCTAAACCATTAACTTCCTCTGCTTTGTTGCAGGCTCCCAGTTCTGTGAACCCTTCCAACAGATGCCTTAACTCTGGAATGGATAGGAAAGTTTCTGTATGCTTTTCCCCTTTTTCTCTGCTTTTCAGAACTTTGTTAAAGCTCAGAAATCAGCCTCAACAATGATTCTGGTGGCACCAGATTTGCCGAGACAGGCATGGTATCCTCTTTTGATGTCCATGTCCCGCAACAAGCCTATTCGTTTCCCCCTAAGCCATTCCCTTCTGTCTCTTTCCCAGACAGGGGTGGCTTATCCAGACCTGAAACCCCTTCACCTCAAAGCCTGGCTCTTGAGGAGTTAAGAGTTTCCAGACTGTCAGTACTCGGAGCAGGTACTGAAGATCCTGAGGATGTCCAAAAAGCCTAGTACAAAGAAGACTTATGCAGCCAAGTGGAAAGATTTTCCATTTGGTGTAAGCTGAATCATTTCAATCCCTTTAAGTCTTGTATTCCTAATATGCTGGATTATTTTGTACGCCTACAGGACTCAGGGCTAAGGCCTTCCTCCTTGAAGCTTCATTTGGCTGCTATTTCAGCTTATCTTTCTGTGAGAAAGACTAAGTTGATTTTCTCACAGCCAGTATTCAGACAGTTTTTCTGAGGTCTCCTCCATGTTCAGCCCCCACTCAGGGAGCCTGTTCCTCCTTGGAGCCTTAATCTCTATATTGCTGAGCTTATGGAGCCTCCTTTCGAGCCCATGGCTACAGCACATATTAAGTATGTGACCTGGAAAACTGTGTTTTTCATGGTCATTACCTCTGCTTGAAGGATTTCAGAGTTGCAGGCCCTCTGCACCAAGCCCAACTACTTCATACCACACAGGGACAAGACTGAGCTCAGGATTAACAGATGGTTCTTGCCCAAGGTGGTTTCCGAATTCCACCTTAATCAATCGGTCACTTTACCTGTGTTCTTCACAGAAAAGTCCACTCCAGGGGAGCAGAAGCCTCCATAGCCTGGATGTCAAAAGGGCCCTACTTTACTATCTGGAGCACACTAAACAGGCTGGGGGCTTCTCCACACAGCAGTTCCTCACCTATGGGAAAGTAGATAGGGGAAGACCAGCTACTAAGAGAATTATCTCTCGCTGGATAGTTTCCTGTATTAGATTCTGTTATGACAAGGCTGGCAAGCAACCCCCGAGGGGCTCAGAGTCCATTCTACCAGGGGTACTGCTGTGTCAATGGCAGCTGCAAGAGACATTCCTCTGTTGGAAGTTGCAGAGCAGCAACTTGAAAGACTGTGCACACCTTCACTAAATATTATTGCTTAGATGTGCAGTCCAGATCTGATGCCAGTTTTGGTAGAGCGGTTTTGCAGAATGTTTTTCCTAAATAGGTTCTCTACCCTTCGCCCATTATACTGCTTTGTAGTCTGCTATAATTACTGATGCTAAAGGACCCCTGGGGTAAGAAGAAAAAATTACTCACCGTGGTAATCTTCTTTCTTCCAAGGTGTCCTTTAGCATCAGTAAGCTCCCACCCATCCTCCCCACTCTTCACCCTTTCCCCTCCTACCCCGCGTGAGCCCTGTGTTCTAGGAGCATGGATATGTTGTTCATACACACTCTCTGGCATGTCCCTTTCCCCTTTAAATCTGGCCAGAAGTCTTCAAGCTAGCTCCTCCCACCCACCCGGGTGGTAAATACCTCAGCTCCTCCCCATGACACCAGATCTTCTTTCCGCTGGAAGATTCAGGTTCCCTCGTGCTACTTTAGCAATTCGCAGGCCCTGGATTTGCAACGTCGGTTTTCACCGCAAATTACCTTGAAACTCATCAGAGTTTATGACTCTGATTACAGCGCATTGGACATAGAGGACAAATCGTCCCCTGGATTTCGCTGGTGTCCCTGCAGCCAAAAAATGTCGCGCACCGATCCCCACCTCTCGTGTGTCTATTACCTAGGTGTCAGTCATGACACCACGTCTTGTACCTTCTGTTTGGCCTTCCATCCCAACGTTCTGGATGAGTGCAAGGCATGCCTAAAATTGGGTAGACCGGAACTAAGAAATCCACCGGTGAAATCTAAGGAGGCAAGGTGGGCAGTTTCCACAGCCGCGGGTTCTGCCGAGCAGCTAGAGCAGATGGCTGCTTTTGAGGAGGAAACGGCTCAGGTTTCGGCCAGTCGCAGTTTTTTCATTCCTCTAAACCTTGGCTCAACCTTTTCATCCTTAAGGGAGTTGTGCCAGTCTCTCCCCACCAGGGGTGAGGCGACCTCGGGTTCGCAGTCCTCCTGCCCTCAGAAGAGGGATAAGGACCCCAAGTCGTCTTCTTCTAGAAGGAGACGCTCCTGGGACTGAGAGAGATCTGAGTCCCAGGAACATATGGTCTCGACTTCGGTCTAGATTGCTTCCTCGGCCGCTGGCTTTTCGGACCTTCCGTCTGGCCAAGGCACCGAGACTGCGGAAATGGCTGAACCGGCCGAGATTACTCTTGACCCAATCGAGCCTTTGTCGCCGACTACAGTCGACGATTCCTTAGAAAGGACGCCTGTCCTTTCCTTTCCTGATGAGGAGACACTGCCCTCGGGTGTCCCAATCAAGGAAAAGGTGCCGGAACCTCAGTTCTCACTGACTCCAGTGTCCCCCAATCAAACGAACTGACCCAGTCCGTCTCGATCGAGGACCAGGACCCCTTCAGTCGAACGGCCGAAAAAGGGCCACAAACATTCAAAAAAGAGGCACTGCTGCTGGTCCTCATCCTCCTTGGACGAGGAGAGGCTTCGATGGAAACTCTGTCGACACTATGAGGACTTGATGTGGCAACAGCTGATTCTGACCGGGCAGAAGCCGGCTCCGCTGGCCACCCTGGCCTTTACTTGGCTCCCGCCTCCTAAGCTGACGCTGACCCCTCCGGAACCGAAGACCTTGGTTCCACCTCCCATGGGGCTAGCGCGTATCCCAGCTCAGCCTATTCCGGTTTCTCCACCGATTTTTGGTGGAGCCACCACCTAAGCAGCCTCAGGGAGGGGCTCCCTCGAAAGAGAACCGTACAGACACCGGGCTTCCCCGACGTCTGTTCATTACAGCAGTCACCCGAGGCGGATCGAAGGGACGTAGGCGGTAGGCCATTGTACCCCAACCCTTCGGACTCCGATGACACGGTGTTACACTCTTATCCAGGAGATGATGAGTCATCCATGGCCGGACTGGAGGAAGGCCCTTCCTCCTTTCAGGGCATTCTCCGCCTGATCTCCAAGTCCACTGGAATGCCCCTGGAACCCATACAGAAAAAGGTGGAGTACCCCCTTACGGATATCCTCAAAAGGGGGAATACCTCGAGGGAAGCCTTTCCACTGGCCAAAGCCATCGAGCTTTGACAGCATCCTGCTTCCTGCCCAGCCCCATCTGCCCGCATGGCCAGCAAGTATACGGTGCCTGTGGGGTCCCTGGTGGGGTTCACAGAGCATCCTTCGGCCGAAAGCCTAGTGACTGCTTCTGTGGTCAGACGTACTGGTAGCTCAGCCAACACTGACCGACCCCTGGACAAGGAGTCCGAGAATATGGACCATTCTACCCGTAAGGTCTATGCGGCCTCCTCCTTAGGCCTTCGTCAGGCCAGCTCGGCTGTCATCATGGCACACTTCTTTCATGCCCTTCTTGGGTCATTGGATGAAGTCCTCCCTCATCTCTCGGTGGACATGCAGACCACAGTGAAGCAGTTCCGTGATCAGGGCCGTGTTGTTGCAAAACAGCAGCTCCAGATGACCCTGGACATTGGAGATTCCTGTGCCCGCTCTTTGGCAGCCACAGTGGCCACTTGCTGCAGGGCTTGGCTGAGGCTATCCTCCTTCCTGGTGGATACCCAGCACAAGTTAGCTGACATGCCCTTCCTAGGCACCGACCTCTTTGGTCCAGGAGTGGCTGGTCATCTCCAGTGCATTGAGCAGTCCAGTGCCACCTTGGATGCTACCTTGGCGAAGGGTTCTTCGGGCAAGAATCAGCAGAAGCGCAAGAAGAATCCTTTTCTGCACTCCTCCCCTGCGGGTTAGGCAGCCCTCCGATCAAGGAGGCCTGCAGCAACAGAAGGCTCAAGCTTGGCACTCCAGGCCCAAGCAGGGTCCTCAACAGCCCCGTAAAGGAGGCCGAGGTGCTGGTCCAGGAGCCTCCTCCTCCTCTAAGCCTGCCCAGTGACGGGTTGGGAGTTGCCACCCCTACACCCATCACACCAGCTCTGGGTCCTCCTGTGGGGGGCTGGCTCTGTCACTTTCTTTCTGCCTGGTCCAATATCACCTTGGACAGGTGGGTCCTAGAAGTGGTCGGCCAGGGACTGCCTCTGGAATTCGAACAGTACCCTCCCAGCCAAGCCAAGCCCCTCAAGAGGAAAGGATCTCAGTTCGAACTCAGTTGGCTCTTCGAGAAGACATTGCTCAGCTCCTCCGCAAAGGTGGTAGCTCCAGTGCTGGATCCTCCTACAGACCCAGACTTCGTGTCCAGGTACTTCCTGGTGCCCAAGCGGGTGGGGGGTTGGCGCCCCATCCTAGATTTCCATGACCTGAATCAATATCTCAGGTCTCGCACCTTCTGGATGGTAACTGAACCAGATCATACCATCCCTGGACTGAAACATGTGGTTCTGTTCACTGAATCTGCAGGACACGTTCTTCCACATCCCAATCCGTCTGTCCCATCAGCAGTTCTGCTGCTTCAGGGTCGAAGGGACCCTGTATGAGTTCCGAGCCATGCCATTCGGTCTGTCATCAGCCCCGAGGGTCTTCACCAAGTGCATCACAGTGGTGGCAGCCCATCTCTGGCATTGAGGAGTTTGAATTTACCGTTATCTCGACCACTGGCTCTTGGCAGGTTCCTCCCTCCAGGAGGTAGAGAGATCCAGGGATCTGGCTCTTCGAACTTGCTCCCAACTAGGCCTCCTGATCAATGAGGCCAAGTCAGAACTCATGCCCTCTCAGGTGATGGGCTTCATCAGGGCAGAGCTTGACTCTTGTCAAGCCAGAGCTTGGCTCCTGGCGGACAGGGCAGAGGTTCTTTCCTCTTTTGTCCAGTCATTTCTGGTTGGGCACTTGCTTCCTCCCTGGGACTTCCTGTGCCTTCTGGGTTACATGGCGGCGTACACCTCAGTGGTCCTTTGGGCCAGATGGCACATGGGCCCCCTCCAATGGGAGCTGGCCACTCAGTGGACTCAATGCCATGGTCACTTCGACCAACTGATCACTGTGACCCAGAAGATGTGAGAGGAAGGGATCCCATTTGCCTGCCCCGAGCCGACGGTCGTTCTCATAACCGATGCCTCTCTCATGGGCTGGGGAGCCCACATGGGGGACAACAGAGCCCATGGGTTCTGGACCCCTGAGGAGTCCCGATACCACATCAACCTGTTGGAGCTCAGAGCAGTCAGACTGGCACTGTCCACTTTCGCTCCTCAGCTCCGGGGTCAAGTGGTTCAAGTCCAGACGGACTATACCACGACCATGTACTACCTCAACAAACAGGGCAGCATGCACTCTCGTCTGCTTTGCAAGGAGGCGCTCCGCATCTGGACCCTCGTCAGCCAGTTGGAGGTGGATCTCCTAGCCATTCATGTGTCAGGAGTCTCGAACCAGCTGGCGGATGCTCTCAGCCACATAGGCCCAATATCCCACGAGTGGTCTCTCCATCCAGTGGTAGCTCACAACTTGTTCTCCCACTGGGGCAAAGTGTTGGTGGACCTGTTTGCCTCCAGGGAGAACATCAAGCTAAGGCTGTTCCATGCCTTCCCCCCTCAGCAGGGCTTGCTGCAGGGGGATGCCTTCTGAAGGCTGTGGACCCCAGGCCTCCTCTACGCCTTCCCTCCATTTCCCTTGATCCAGAAGGTGTTACTCAATGTGAGGAGGGACAAGGCAAAGGTGATTCTGGTAGCCCCAGACTGGCCACGCCAGTTCTGGTACCCAGATCGCCTCAGCTTCAGCTGCAGGCCCCTGGAGCAGCTTTGTACACGCCCAGACCTGATATCTCTGAACCAGGGGAAGGTATTCCATCCAGACCTTCAGTCCCTGCACCTCACAGCCTGGTACCTGAGTGGCTAGAGTTCCAGGCTCTGGGTCTTTCTGAGGATGTCTACACTGTGGTGGAGGCATCTTGTAAGGAATCGACCAGGAAATGTTATGTCTTCAAATGGAAGAGATTTTCCATTTGGTGTCAGGGTAAGAGTCTGGACCCCTTATCCTGCTCTGTGGCTAACATTCTCAACTACCTTTGGTCTCTCTCTCCAAAGGGGGTCTGCAGTCATCGACCCTTAGGGTGCACCTGGCAGCCATTTCTGCTTACTGGGCTCAGGCCGGTCAGCTGACATTGGCACAGGAGACAGTGGTCGGGCACTTCTTCAAAGGTCTGGATCACATATCCCCTATGGTGCGAGAACCTCCACCTCAGTGGGATCTGTTGCTGGTTTTGGCAAAGCTCATGGGCAAGCCATTCGAACCCATTCACAAGTGTGAGCTCTCACACTTGTCATGGAAGACGGCCTTCCTGGTGGCTGTCACGTCAGCCGGAAGGACAGGAGAGCTCCAGGCGCTTTCGGTGGAATCCCCTTATCTGGTCTTTCACAGGGACAAAGTTGTCCTGTGCCCCCACCTGAAATTCCTTCCGAAGGTGGTATCAGAGTTTCATCTTAACTAGGTGTTAACTCTGCCAGTATACTACCCTAATTACACCTCGGACGCCGAGTACAGTCTCCATACTTTGGACCTGAGACGTGCTCTCTCCTATTATAAAGAGAGAACAGCGGAAATTCTGGGAGAGGTTCACCAGCTGTTTGTTACCTACGCTGAAGCCGCTTCTGGCAGACCTACAGCCAAGCGGACCATTGCAAGGTGGATTATATCATGCATAGGTCTGTGCTATCAGTCGGCAGGCAAAGAGCCTCCCAGAGGGATAAGAGCTCATTCTACCTGCTATACTGCTGCATCGGTGGCTGCTTCTAGGGACATCCCTATCCAGGAAATCTGTTGGGCTGCTACCTGGAAGTCAGCAAACGCCTTCATTACCCACTACCACATCGACCTTGAGTCACGCCGGAATGCTGGTTTTGGGGCCTCGCTTCTCCAATTTCTGTTTCCCAAGTAAGGGGTAAGCACATTGCCTCCCTCCTCCCAGAGAACTGCTTGGAGTCTGCCAGAGAGTGTGGATGAACAACATGTCCACGCTCCTAGAAGAACAGATTACTCACCTGTAACAGTAGTTCTAGAAGTGGTATATGTTCGTCCACACGCACCCACCCAACCTCCCCGGCTTTAAGCGCACAACTTTGCTTCCAGCGGGCTAAGATCTGGCATCATGGGGTGGAGCCGAGGTATTTACCACCTGGGTGGGTGGGAGGAGCCAGCTTGAAGACTTCCAGCCAGATTTGGGGAAAGGGACATGCTAGAGAGTGTGGATGAACAACATATACCACTTCTAGAACTACTGTTAAAGGTGAGTAACCTGTTCTTATCCCCCACCTGATCTCCTCCTCATACGTGTCTTCTAATTTACTCCTTGATGCGCTTATTTCCATTCCTACATCTTTCTTCCCTCGCTCTCCCTCCCTATACTTTGACAATGAAATGTTATTCTGATTAATAGTTCAAGTATTACAGCTCTGTTCTCGCATTGTATGCAACCCTGTATTCACTTGTATTATTAACTGTTTAAGATTGCCACTGCACTTATATTTTTGTATGGTCCCATTTTTTGAAAGTCTTGTACTGTCATATGTTTCTGTTTGAATTGTCTGTCATTGTTATTTTCTACTGATGTGGAACCTTTGTAAATGAGCTTCCAGCTCAAAGGTGTAATCCTAGATCTCAATAAATCAATTCACATGACATAATATCCCTGTTGGCTCAATATTTCTGTTTCACTGCCAGAGTTTGGTAGTTCCCTAAATATTACTGTCGAGACATCACTCTCATCCAGGGACTGCTGGGGAAAACAATATCTTCCCAGGAGTCATAAACATTAATAATGCAACTGCCCCTCAGCATCAGGACACTACTCCTGTCCAGGTAGCAATTGAGAAGCACAAGATTTCACAGGAGCAGAGAAAATGGAACAGCCCTTTACCTTTGGGGCACTATTCCTATATCATGGAGCAACTGCCCTTTGGCAATGTTTTGCACAGTATGTAAGTATAAGAGCTTAATAAATTTGTCTCAGTTTAGATGCTTTTTTTGCCTCTTCTTCCTTGCCATGTGCAGAGCCATAGGGGTGAGTTGCAAGGCTTTTCTGGTTTGCCAAAAAATAGTTGCAACCTAAACATCTTAGATGTAGGAATCCATACTCCACGTTATCCAGAGCTTACAAGTTTATTGGAAAGACAATGGTATTCTGGATCCTGACAAATCATTTTGGTTACTGCTACCATTTGATATCCACTCCTACTGGTGTTTTAATATAAATGTGCTCTGTTTGAATTACACATAATGCTATATACATAAAATTAAATAATACGAGGTGTACAAGGGGTCTGGGTAACAAATATGGATATGTCTGCAATGGAGAGTGGGCATCAAAGAGGCATCAAAAGGTTCTGGCCTACAATTTTTTTTTGTAGTAACACCATGGCTAAGCATTATGATAATATAAGAGTAGTAGGCATACCAATTTGATATGGCAGGTTTTCTGGCTTTCTTATAATGGAAGGAAAAGGGTCAGTCTCCTCCAATGATGAAAAATAAATGGAATTACTATTCCTTCTTCATTTCATAACACCAATCTCAGTGACGTAATCTGCTTTTGAAATGGTCTGATCCTGTCATTGTTTGGCAACAGCTCATGCCTGCTCAGTAGGCACCAGTGACTCTTTGCCAGCAAGCTGTCTGCATTGGTGTCTGAATGTCACATAGTACGTTCTGTGATCAGTGTCACTGAACAACCAGCTAGTGATTAGAAGCAGCAATGCAGTGGCTGAGGTGAACTAGTGAAAGGCCCCTTCAGCTGGGCTAACAGTGATAAGTAATTTCTCTCCAAGGCAGAGAAGTAAAGTTAAAAACATATCAGAACAGACAGAATCAGATTAACATTTCTAGTGGGCATAAATGTGCATATAGGATCCATCTTCTATCTTATCTTATGGTGCTCCGCTTCTGCTCACAACTAACACTACTACCTTATTGCTCCTCAAACAGGCTTACCATAGGGTGGGTAGGTTTGTCCTGGGGTCTGCGCCCGTCATCACCACCACTGTGATGTCCTCTCTTCCCTGGGTTGATTATCGTATGAATCTAAACTAACGTGTGCCACTCTGAGTTTTCTGCACAAGCTGGTCCACAAACATACTCCTCCTTGCCTCGGTGAGTCTATTTGTCTAAGACAACCTCAATGAACCCTGAGATCTGCCTCCCTCACCTTCTCATAATGCCCAAACCTTGGTTAGCTGTGGCCCGTAAATTATTCACCTACACAGCTGTGTCTGACTGGAATGCCCTTCCTCCCTCCATTCTGTCATGCTCCACCCTCCCTGAGTTCCAATCCAACTTGCTTTCTTTTCTTTCTGCCTTTATACCTTGCTCCTGCTACCGGAGATATTAAACCCTAACCCCAACAGCTCTGTCTGTTTCTTGTCCTTGCTCTTCCCTTAACCCTGGCTTCTTACCTTGCCCTCTATGCCTCACCTTTAAACATAACTGCTATTGGTTAGCCCTCTTGTATCTGATATTATTAGCTAACAGTATGTTGTAGTGTACTCTCTTGAATGTGTCAAGCATTTGCCGCACTACTGTGTAACCTACCTGCTTGTTATTTCATATACCTGTGGTTGTATCTGTCTGGTATCATAATCCTGTGGATCATTGAATGCTGTATATCAATTTTTCCATTGTAACTGACATTGCTGTGTTAAAGCACTGTACTGTATACATACTGCACTTCCGGGTCTCCCCTGAAAAAGGGACTGCAATCGTCTTAGTAGACTTACCCAGTTACCAAAACTCAAATAAATAAATCTCTTACCCCTCGCTGCTCTCTTTATGCAAATCTCTCAGTCCTCTCCATAAAGGTCCAGTGTCTCTTGCACCGTCCCTCCTTCCAGGACAAATTCTGACTTGAAAGAAACCAGAAAGTGGCAGCACTCTGACTGGAACACAGTGAGACTATGCACACAAAAGTCATAGAGCGAAAGCATGATTTTTGATGTATTTTATTTTAACAAATTGGAGGACACTATGAACAAACTATTCACCAGCACCCATGGGCCAGGTGCCGCAGTGCTTCACTTAGTGGAGCTTCATCAGGGGGCAGGCATGTGGTATTGGAACACCCCTTAAAGAGGACAGGAAATGATTTCTAATTGGTAGCTGTTTATAATGTTCCAGTTTACAGAAATGATATCCATAAGCCTAAAATATCCATATGTAACTGTACCTGAATAAAAAGTGATATGAAAACTGTATTTTGCATTGTTTTCTTTTTATGGGCAGCATTCTGTTGCAACTCTGTTCACAGAACAAGTGAGCTGGAGTTTTAACTATGTCACGGTTTGAGGAAAGAACTCTTAAGCATGGTTCTGATAGGACAATAGCTCATGCGTAGCATTCTGTACTCAAACCATGACATAGTAAACTCTGCAAATTACTGGTTCCAGAAAAGAACTGTTCAGGATGTTGTTCATAAAAAGAAAACAATTGAAAACACAGTTTTTCACATAAGTGTTTATCCAGGTACAGCTAAATATGATTCATTTGGAAGTAAGTTTATCATTTCTCTTACTAGGAACCTTGCTAACTGCTGCCAATTAGCATTGATTTCCTGTCCCCTTTAAGTACTCAGCCACTCATTAAGCCCACCAGTCAATAATAAGATAGGGCTTTTACAGAAAAAAAAGTGTGGTGGTTAAGTGGTACTGGGGTGATTCGAACCTTCACACCTCAAGTGCAGACAGTGATTGCAACAAAGAAATAACACAACACTGGTTAGAAATATTTCCAGAGGTATTTTAGCACATTATGTTTTTTCTACTTTTGGCAGAAAAATTATGCATAACAGAAATTATCACAAAATGAAACAGCCTAAGACTAAGAAAGTCAGTTCATTGCATTCTGCCTATTCAGGTCCATTTATGACCAGTTACAGTAACATTAAAATGGAATGCATGAAGTTGGAAAGATAGAAGGTAAGAACGTTAAAGCATTGGAGCTGGAAGCTCACAAGGGGTAGAGGAAATGTCCAGTGGTGTGGAATTGTCACACTGTTCTGTTCACTGCTCCAGTATGCCTTCCAGGTGCAGAAAGATCCAAATGACAGGCCTGTGGGTAAAAAAAAGATACATTTTTGAGTAATTATATTTTCACATTTTTTCACAACAGTAAAGAAGCAATATAGCAGAGCTATGTAAATAAACCAAATTTCTGAACACCTGAGAGTTGGGGGGGAGGGGCCGGAATGGGGAATAAATAAGTTCGACAACAGTATGGCCATTCTTATGATGCCAAGATTGGTTTCAAGTCCCAATTAATATTCAGCCCCCTCAGGCTAAGGCTTCCCAGTATAAAGATCCAGAAACTCTCTCCTTGTAGTAGTTTGGTGAAGCTGTTCTCACCTCTTCTACCACGTCACCATGGCAAATCCCATAACTTTCATTTTCTTTTTTTTTTTTTCCACTTTATTTCCCTCCGGTCACAGCCCATGTAACCTCTCTCAGGCATCCTGCCCGCCTGAGGTCCCCTCGGACTGTGCCTCCTCGTTCCCCCCCTCCCTGCAGCCAGCACCCCTGGTTTAACCCATCCGGGGTGGGTCACCCCCTCCTCTTTGGGCGTTCTTCTAAGTCAGTCTCTGGCTGCAAGTGAGGGCCCCGACGGAAGAACTGGAAGGCCAGTCCAGGTGAACCCGGCAGAGGGCATGGGGGACAGGTGCCGTTGCTTGCTCCACGGAGCCGGTGTTATCCCTGTTCTGGTGGTGGCCTCCCCCCTTGCTTGGGCATGCCTGACGCATCTGTGCATGGCAACCCTGCTTGCGTCAGCCACGTTGTACAGTGTGCAGCCCATGCACTGCAGCACTTCTGATCTCCACCGGGAGCCGCTGGTGCACCGGGCTGTCCTCTGCCTTCTCCCCCCGGGGAGGAAAGCTGCCCTGCGGGTGCTCAATCCTCTACCCACCCCTGCCAACCCTCAGCACCTGAGCTCGCTCCCAAACTTGGGTTGCTGGCGTGTGAAGTGTGGCGTCCAGCGCCTCAACCCTCAGCACCACCGGGCTGGCCCACTTTCTTTTTCTTGAGGTCATGGTTATGTTATTCTACAAAATGTTCTGCCACTGGGGTGTCATTTTTGGAGTTTCTGATGTTCCTTACACTGTCCCGCAGTTGTTGCCTCACTGGTTGAATTGTTCTCCCTATACAGACTTGGGAGCACTTTCACCACAGAATATAGACTACAAAGCTGATCCCATGTGAAATAAATTCCCTAACATCAACTATTCTGTTATACCCCTCCAAAACTAGCTTGCTTTATTGGTGACAGAACTGAGAAACATTACATTGCCAACATTTATGCATACCCTTGGGGCATATGAGTAACCATGTGGATGTAGTGGGGTTTGTGCTGTCATTTTTATGTTTGCATGCATGTGCAGCGCACAAGAAACATATTGAGGTAGTTGAGTATTGCAGAGGTGTGGCAGTGTTGTGGCCAGTCCAGCAAATGCTTTAGTGGGCGCATCTGTCGGCCACCAATTAATGCTGAAGCTGCCGATGACAGCAGTTTCAGAGTGAGCGCCGCACTTGAAAGAAGTCTGCCACGGCAGTCGGGGCTGTTTTGCTGTTGCAGCGGCAGTCCCCCCCAACCAGTTACATAGCAGTACAGCAATTTAGCTCCCTCCCACTGCTGCTTCCCACCCCGCACCCTCCGTGAAATCTGCCGCTGCAATCAAGGGCAGTTTCATCATTGCAGCAGCAGTCCCCCCTCCCTCTCAACAAGTCACACAGCAGGACAACAAATTAGCTCCTTTCCACTGCTGCTACCCACCCCACACCCTCCATTCTCCATCTCCTGCTGACATTAGTGTGCTCAATCCCAATGTCAGCATGTATTCCCCTTCCCCCCATTAATGTGGCACACTGGGAGCCCACCCCAGTGTGCCATAAAATACTTCTTTGATGTTTCCAACACCAGGATGCCCACTCCTGGTGTCAGATGCACACCTCCCCCCATGCCCCTATGTTCTCAGGTGACCTCGGGGTGCCAATCCTCAGGTTGGCATTTAACCCCCCCCAGTACTCTGACACACTGGGAGCCCACCCCAGTGTGCCGAAATCTGTTTTGTAATATTTCACTTTAAAAAAAGAAAACAGTCCCATGACATATATTTTTTTAAACCAGAAAAAGAAGAAAATGGTCCCTCGTTGTTCCTGCCGGGCCCTGTCCCCCAACCCACACACTCCCTCTGTGCACCCTACCTCCATGCACCCCCATCACCCATCGGGAACATGTCTGCACTCTTCAAAGACCAACCAAGAACTGAAGAAATGATGGTAAGCCCTATAATGGCAGTTGGGGGGAGGTTCAATTTAGGTTTATATCTCAGCCAATTTTTGGAGTTTTGGTCCCACATTTTCAACATGAGGTTCTTGTAGCTGCCGGCCCATCAGTGCAGTGGTTAGATTTCTGCTTGTGATGCCAGCGACCTGGGTTCGGGAATGGACCCGGGGAGCCAGAGGGCCAGCCAGGGGGAGAACGATCGAGCACCCCTAGGGCTGCTCTCCTTCTCAGGGGGGAGGGTGGGATGCATGTCCGGCACATGTATGACTCCTAGCAGAGGTTGGGGGAAAATGCAAGCACTGGAGCCAAATCTAAGAGGGGTGGGGTGGAAGCAGGACATCATTGCACATCCCCGCCCCTGGGGCAGTCCTAGAAAATCGCATCGGCTGCCACGAATGACGCACACCTGACACCACAGCCTTCATGGCTCCAATTCCCCTCCAACCAGTCATGGCTCTGATGTACCATTTGAGCCCCAAACCCTGCCCTAGGGGGAAGCCAAGGAGGCAATGCTGGTCATCACCAACACTTTTCCCGTTGGAGATGGGCTGGATACAGGCATCGGCCCCACCCTGGAGGGGTAAGTCAGGGGGTATCGGTGGGGAAGAAGTGCGAGGTAGTGGTGTGCAGGAAAGGGCCGAGTATAAAGGTGGCTGATGGCAGAAAAAGAATAGAAAATTTTAAAAAATAAATAAATAAATGGGGTTCTTGGGACCCCACCTCGTGAACACTGTCATTTTGTTTCTTGGTCCCAAAAGGTGATTTCACGGTCGCTGCACTGGCCCAATTAACAAAATGACAATGCCACTGTTCATGAGGTAGGGTCCCAAAAAGCCCTTGCTGGAAATTTGGTGAAAAATCTCCAAAAAATGTCTGCGTTATGAGCGTCCATTGAGCAGTTTCTACGCATGCTCGTAACTTCATCAATTTTTAATATTTTCTCTCCAAATTTCCAACATTGCCATTTTTGCATACCCCCTTATGAACAGTACAGCTTTAATTTTTTGCATCCTTCCTGAAATGTGTTTTTGCACCTGTGGCACAGAATGGCGCAGTTGCTGTGCAAAATCAACTTTCAGGACAGATTAACAAAATCCCAGTGCCACTGTTCATGAGGGGAGGTCCCAAAAGGCCAGGTTGAAAATTTGGAGAAAACATTCCAGAAAATGACTGTGTTACGAGCGTGTGTTAAACAGTTTCTACGCACATTCGTAACTTCGCCACTTTTTCATATTTTTACTCCAGTATTTTCAACATTATCATTTCTTCACACCTCCTCATGAACAGTATGGCTGTCATTTTTAACCTACTGCCTGAAATTTTTGCACCTGTGGCACTGAATGGCACACTCGCTGTGCGAAATCACCTTTTGGGATTGAGTAACAAAATGATACTGCCACTGTTCATGAGATGGGGTCCCAGAAAGCCCATGTTGAAAATTTGGAACAAAAATATCAACAAACACCCGTGGCGTTAGGGCTTTCCAACCATAATACCCACCCTGTACAGACTGACAGTCATCGGGGTGGGTCATCGGCCGTAATGCTCACCCCATTCCACCGCCACCCTGCAGCCACTGACAGGCATCAAGGTGTGCCTTGGGGCCTTCAGCCCTAATGTTCTCCCCATTCTCCTATACTGTACCCATCTTAGCTTATTTCATTATGGAATGAGGTGAGCGTAAGGGCTGAAGACCTCAAGGCACACTGCGACACATGTCAGTCTCTGCAGGGTAGGGGTGGGAGTTGGCGTTACTTCAATACTTCACTGACATTCCTATTATGCATCTCTCTAACCCCTGCACTACCAATGCCAATACTAGCAAGAAAACATTTGGCATTGACAAATGCTTGTTAAACTGTGCACCAGCTTATCTTTCATGTTAGGTGCTCCTCTAAAGGTTGCTCGAATGTTACCTCCAAGTTCAACTGCAAAGTTAGATTGACCATTAAAACTGGCCAGAACTGTCATACTACACTTCTTATTTTCCCAGAGACCATATCAAACTCAGTTACGACATTAACTGGGCCATACACCAATTTTGCTTTGGGTTTTGGTTATAGGAGTTGGTTGCTGTCTAATGTTTGCAGAAAGTCCAGGAAAAGACCTGCACCTGCCTAGCTGGTGAATACCAAACATTGCATTACTCCCAAAAAGACTACTGAGAACTATTTAGAATTCTGAATAAAAAACTTTGTTTTATTCATCAAGTCTTTAAAAAGCTTGATTGAAGAAACTGCAACAACATAGCTCATACAACATTATATTTCAGTGCCATTCATAAAACAAGAAAACAGTTAAAAAGTCCTTACAGTGTGAGAAGGCTCCCAGCTTCTAATTCCCCTTCAGAGGGGGAGAACCACCTGCTCCTAACACAGTTCACTCAAGAATGAGCTTTCTCAAAGATGGCAAGTGTATTCAGTCACAGCCCTTTTCAATGCCACATTTAAAGACACAGTAACAAAATAGAACACACATGCACTGAGTTCAGTTCTCAAGTTAAAAAGACAAGTAAATATTTCAAAAGACAAATACAGTGTGTGACAAACGTTAAAAGCAAGCTGTGCTCCGTTTCATAGGGCACCAAGAATACTTAGCATATTGAAAAATAACATTTTATGAGACCAGTGTGCACTATAACAAGTGAAGTGATGCTGCCTAAGAATGTCAGTTTAACACTTGGAAGCAGCTTCCAAAAAAACTTAATTATGAACTTCCTAAAAAGGGTAAGTCACACTGTGCAGCACCTAGTAAGGGAAGAAAGAAACAGCATTAGACCACATGAGTAACAGACATACAATAGCAGATATACAGTAGGGGAATTAAAAGTTGGGAGCTGGGAACCTTTTGACGCTGTAAGGACTTTGGAATTGTTTGCTTGTTTTATGAATTGCACTGAAGTATTATGCTGTATGAGCTACATTTTTGCACTTTCTTCAATCAAGCTTTTTAAATATTTGATGAATAAAACAAAGTTTTTATTGAGAACTCTAAATAGTTCTCAGTAGTCTTTTTCAGAGTAATACAATGTTTGGTATTCACTAGCTGAGCAGGGGCCAGTCTTTTTCTGGACTTTCTGCATATACTGTTTTTGACCAGACACTCCACATCCAAGGTCATGGTCCATTACCCACTTTTCTACATTCCTGTCTAATGTTCTTGCCTTGTTAAAGGACATTTCTTAAGTTTCTACACTGTACCCCCTCTCAAGGAACCTCAGTTTGAGCTTGTAGACCTCTTCCTCAAAGTCACTGTCCAGAGAGCAATTTCTCCTAATGGGTGTGAATTGAAAATATGGTATGGATTCTTTAAGTGACTTTGGGTGGTCACTGTCTGCCCTATGCAAATTGTTACATGAGCTTGGTTTTCTGTACCCCTAGGTAATACAACATTGTTTTCACCAACCTCTAATATTGTATCTGGAAAGTTCAGATGTTTTTCATCAGTGGTACTCATGAACCTGAGATTGACAGAGTCCTTAGCAAATTAATGAATCCGGTTGCTGCTTCTTTTCTACCTTTCCACATGCAAACCACTTCATCGATATATCTGAGCCCTTTCATTGTGGGGTCTGGGTGTGGATTGGTTGTTGCGTTCAGGGCCCATACCATCTCAAAGTAGCCCAGGAACAAATTAACAAATGAAAAGGCCATAGCTGCCCTCAATGCCATGCCATGTACCTGCAAGAAGAATTCACTGTTGAATTCAAAATAACTGTGTGTAAGTACAAACATTAATGCCTTAGTAATAAAGTCAAACAGCACGTACTAACTTGCCACTGTTCTAACTTACTTTTCCTCTCCTCTGAACTTACCCCTATCATCCCGTCTTACTACTTCCTCTGATAATCTGGAGCATGCCAGTCAGCTTTCTCAACCTGCCTTACAACACTGTGAAACAACCTCCCTCTCCTTATCCATCTCTCATCTTCCATACACTCTCTCAAACCACGCCTACTATCACAATTCTCAAAAGTGTGCACCTGCAACTAGCATTCGTCCTCTTTTCTCCAGCATTATAACAACCCCTGCCCTCTTTACTCCTCTCCCTTCTTACCCATTTTGACACTTACCCCATTCTTTAAAAAACTACTCTGTGAACTCTGCATGGTTTCGTTATGTGCATCTTGCATATTGTAGGCTGCACGCTCCCATCCTTAAATATTTGCACACTTTCTGCATTGTTTTTATATTTCTGGAACTTATGGCTTATACTTTGCAGTGTATTGTTACTCTATTACTCTACATGTACCTGTTATCACTGTGTTTGTTGCTGCAGTATCATACTTTCTTGTAACCACTCCTCCGGGTCACACCTGGAAACAAATGCCAGCTCAGCGCACCTATCACAGTGACCATTTCAACTAAGCTTTATCTCGTTCCCCAACTTGTCCGATGACACTTCCCCAGCCCCATCACCAACCTTTTCATGGACTTATCATTTATCCACCACCCAAGATAATGACAGCGGTGGTTGGCCTGCCAGGGGTTTCGGCACATAAGGGGACAAAGGTTTTTTCCTCCAGCTCCTGTATTTTCTTTCCAGGGGTGCCAGCATGCATTGATGTGCATGCCTGCATGCCAGCATTTAGCATATTCCCCTCCCCTTGCTGCATTTCCCGTTATGCTGTTTCCTGGCTTCTTCCAGGTGGCAGACCGACAGCAGAATGTTTTGCATCTCCTCCCTGAGGGGGAGGAGGGTAGTCACTGGGCTGCCCACTCCTCCCTTCCCCGTTGTTCCCTATGTAACCCAAATCTTTTCCTGAACCTGGGTTTCTGGCATAGCAAGTGATGGCACTACTGTTGAGCTATCAGGCCAGCACCAAATTTTAAATAAGTGATTTTACTGGGTTGCAATAAAAATATGTATCATTGCCAGCTGCACACTGGCCTTAGCCTCCTTTCACCAGAAAAGATGCAAGACCTGCCTTGGGCTATATAGATATACAGATGCATGCCGCATCTCTACCCAACATAAAGTGATCTACTAATCAAACCTACCCAGTTCTTCTTGCTGAGATTGCAGTGTCACAACCACCTACATGTACCTAGGGCATGCAAATTCATAGAGTACAAAGCCTTTGTTTTGGCTGTACCTACCACCTGGAATATGCTCCTTGACAATGTCAAGGATGCCACAAATGACTGCACCTTCAAAGCTCTGTGTTCCATTACTTACAAAGGCCTTGCGTTGCACCCAATCCTTGCTAATTAGCCAACTCACTGACTATCCTGCCAAGGTCCTTAGGTAGTGTATCCTTGCCCATGCACCTACCATCCCAGAACTAACATCTATAGGTTGTATCTTGTTTGGTACTGGTTTTCTATTACCTTATGATGTTGTATACAGTTATACAGTGTCAGTGGCTCAGTAGGTAGCACACTGTCCTCTGAGGCCGGGAGATCAAAGGGCTGTGGGTTCAGTTCCCACATCTGGCACTTGGGTTAATATCCCAGTAGTGACACTGTAATGCAGCATGAAAGGGGTGCTGCACTTTTGAAGTGCCATCTTTCGGATGAGACGTTAAAACGAGGTGCCACCTGGCTGGATTGGTGGTAGTTCAGGTGGATGTTAAAGATCCCATGGCACTTATCGAAATGAGTATGGGAATTTCCCCGGTGTCCTGGCCAAATTTCCCTCATTCACTAAAATATACCACCAACAGCTTAATCTGGTTTAAGGTCAGTTGGCATTCATCTGTATCCCCCCTCCCCTGGGTCGTGCCTGAAAATAGGCAGAATTTGTCTAGTGCACTTACCCGGTCAACAAAAAATAAATAAATAATAAATACAGATCTTGTTATGTTTATTATTGCACTTGTGTTGCTTGTACTTGGCCATTAATAGTCTATACTACTGCTTCTGCTTAACTATTCCCCAGGACTCACTTGAAAATTAGGCACTAGCCAAAAGGGGATAACCTGGTGTGCAGAATTCTAAATAAATAACTACTATGCAGTGGTTGGCAAATATCAAAACATTTAAGCTAGTTCCCTCTGCAGAGCACCTTGCTAGTGACTGTATATTGATCAACAAACAGAGCATGTTCAATGAGCCATGCTGGTACTATTATTTTATTATTTACATATTGCAATATGATTTTTGCAACTGTATAATTTTAGCCTTGTTTGATCTTTTATTATAACGCATGTTCCAAGTTATTGTGACCTTAATCCTCTTTCTTTGTTGATCAGCAGTGGTGTGAACAAAATGAGCATTGTAAACGGCTGCATTTGCCAGACCTGCTGGTGGCTCCCCTACAAAGGTTCACTCGCTACCCTTTACTTTTGAAAAACATCTGGAAGAGAAGTACAGATTCAAATGAGAAAGCGACCATCAGCAGTATTGTGGAACATGTGGAAAAATCGATACGTAAGTAACTACTCTTTGGATATGAGCACATCTTTGCACAATATACACTGTATGGGTGTGACCAATTTATGTTCATTCAAAGTAAATCACACACACATGCAATATGTTGATATGCTGTCAGAGCAAAAGGACAACATTAACATTTATTTGACCAGCACGAATTTTTTTCATAATCTCTCTAGTATTCAGATTTGGTTGCCGACATTTTTTTATTTTAGTCTTTGGTAACTGGGTAGGGCCCCCTAGGCACAAGTGCCTGTTTTCAGGGGTGACCTGGGAGCACTGGGTGGTTAAGTGACTTGCTCAGAGTCACACAGTATGCAAGTGGAGGTTGTGAGAATCAAACTCAGGTCTGGTCTGTTGGATGTATCAAGCTTGTTCACACCTTGTTCCTCTAACCTCTAGGCTATACTGCCAGCCAACCATATACTGCTGACTGAACTGCTGCTCTGACACTGCTGGGTCCCTTCCTGCCACCATTCTGATGCCATCACCACATGCTATCTGTGCCCACCCCTCATGAAAGACAACTTCCTTCTCATCTTCAAGGATCTAATCTGTAGCCTGGAGCTGGAGAGACAACCCAGCAGGCCACTGGCAAGTGGGTGGTGGTATGTGTATTATCCTGGCATGCCTTCATGTTTTTTACCTTTGAAAGGTCCCTCCTAGCTTCCTCAATGTGCTCCAGCCAACATTGGCCCAACTTTGGTCACCCACAATATCCCATGCAGCTCATGATTCATCCATAGGAGGTGCTCAAGTAGTGGGGTGACTGCCATGCCCCACCTCCCCAGTGTCAGAGCTTGCTGCCTCCTCAACATTCCTGTGACTTCTCCATCATGAATGGCTCAAATCTGCCACACCAACCTAGCAGCACCACCTGTCTCAATTTGGTTGAAATAATAAAATTATGAACTCTTAAAAGCAGTTTTTCCTGTAATTCATTAATATTTTCTTGCAAACAATAGGAAGCCATTTTGAACATGTGCACCTTTAAAGAGCTACCAATACCTCAAAGAAAACTTTATAAAGCATAATAATTAGTTACAATTCTGCCTGCATTCCATGTATATTTTATATATTTCTCCTCCACATTATTTATTACTGAGGAAATTTGCATGAATATATGATCTTTATCCCTTAGAGTTTCTTTAGCGTCCATCTGCCTCTATAGCTTATTCCCTACTTCAAGTCATAATCCTGTGCTGTGACATCACAATCTGTTGCCATGGGAGTAACTGTGATGTAACAAGCAGCAGGAATAGACAAACTCTTCAGGAGCAAAGATCCTGTTTTCATACAAATTACCTCAGTAATAAATAATGGGGAGGAAGAATACAGCACTAATGGGAAATACAAGATGGACTGTGTCTAAATATTAGGTTTTGTGAAAGTTGTCCTGAATGTGTCACCAGCTCTTTAAATACCCTCTTGTTTCTTCCTTAGAACTGGATCCAGATTGTTTTTTTCTTCTTTGGTAACTGGGTAAGGCCTACTAGGTACTAGTGCCTGTTTTTAGGGGCAACCTCGGAGCACTGGGGTGGTTAAGTGACTTGTTCAGAGTCACTCAGTATGCAGTGGGAATCAAACCCAAGTCTGTTGAATGTACCAAGCTCATTCACAGCTCATTACTCTAGCATCTAGGCTACACTGCCAACCACAAAAAAAAAAAACATTGTTATGATTTGGCTCCTCTTTGTCAAATGAATTATTTTTATTACTTTTTTAGTGCCACCTAGCCTGCATTGCATACTTCTTTTCATTGTGTATTGCTGTCTGTTTTTTTGGTTTTCTGGACATTACATAAGGTCAGTTCCACTTTTCAGTGATATTCACTCAGCAGTGTGGTATGGTGAAATGGACATTATAGAACAATAAAAAAGCATAAAATCAGTCCACAGTAAACAGCAAAGAGGGACACTATAAGGTAGACTTGACTGCAGGAGAAAAGTAACAAAAATCTTTACTGCTGTATAAAAAAAAAAATGCCACAGCATAACTGACAAGAACATATATCATTGAAAGCAAGAGGGTGCTTAAAGGAGAACTACCAACAGATGTGAAGCCCCGACTGCTGTACAGATCAGGGCTTCACCTCACAGCCCCTTGCAGACACCATATTAAATACATGGATGGGTGTAACATGGATGTGTATACACATGGCATTTAGGCAAATTCTTTAAAAATAGTGCCGGACATGGGAGATACAGAGATTATTAAATCTCCGTACAATAAGGGCACCAGTAAGTAAAGGGCAGTGCCATGTCATTACATCATTGTGTTTCCAGCACTGTCGTGGAGGGTGAGGAGCATCATATTTAAACATGCTGGCTGCACGGGGGGAGGGGGTTTACATAGTTTTTATGAGTATTCACATAAAAAAACTTTTAATTTAATATGGTGCCTGCAGTAGGGATCTGTGATGTAATGCCCAGATCTGTGCAGTGGACAGGGCTTCACATCTGCCAGTAGATCTCCATTAAGGTATTTTTTTACAAACTGATTTGTATAATCAATTTTCAAGTATATATTTTTTTAATTTCTTATTCACTTATGCATTTAATTACCCCACTTCAGCTAAATGCATTATGTAAGGCATGTATCACATGCTTCAAAAATAATTTGGGATATTAAGCTAGAGAACTTAAGAGCCCCTTAAACATCTTAATTGTTACAAATCTTCCAATTACAATGTAAATGCAGTCCTGACTTGGTCTTTAGAGCGATGTATCTCATTAACATTCCCAGATTATATTTAGCACATTGATTATATTGATTGTCAGAGATTTATTAGTCTTTCTGATCTGAGTAACTGTGATAGGGAATACTTTATCAATATTTGCAGTTTTAGTCCATTCTTTCTGTAACTTTACGGCAAGTCAAATCACGTTTCATATGATGTTTTTCAAACTTAAAAACCAAAATGAAAAAGGGCTAGTAATGACGTTGCTGTATTTCAGAATTAACCTAATCATATCACAATCTTTGTTTCCTATTAGGTCATTCTTTGTAATGTTTATCCACAGTATCTCAACACTAATTAAGGTTTTCTCTCCTGGGCTTCTTTCGTGGGCTTCTTTCCAGCTTCCGTGTAATTAATCATTACTACTGTATTTCCTAATTGTTTTTGTGTGATCCCAAGATTTTATCACATAGTAAACTGCTGTACTCTACTAATAGTGTTCCTCATACATACCCACTCCTAATCACTTTATGTCCCAAGGTGTTATTAATGGGATCTTAATCATTTCACTTGAATATTCGGTAGAAGATGACAGCTAACTATATTTTGGTACCATGACTTGAGAACATTCTGTAGAAAATGATGTAAAATAAACTTGCATGTGGTAAAATACTGGAGAAACAAATTGGTCTAATGCTTCTAATTATGGGAGAATCCAATAAAACTTTGATCAAACTGAATGTGAAGAGTCAAAGTCAGTTTGAATACAGTAAAGAAAAAGTAGAGACGCATATTTGTTAAGCAAACCTGGAAACTCTCAATGGGAATTTGCATGAACATGAGGAAATAAAACAGATTAAAAAATGCAACAGTGATACTACAGATAATGTGAAAAATGCAGTGTATGATTGGTTAACGAAAGTGGTAATATAATTCTGAAAATCTAGCAAGAAAGGCAGACAGCAGACTCCAATAGTGACTATCAGTGATGTAACCAATAATATTTTGGAAACATTGGTGGATACTTCAGACATTCCACACAGGATAGCATACATTTATCTAGATGCAAAGAAATAAACAGAAGGGAAAGCTGAGACGGAAAAGGTGTAAAAACAAGCAGATGCAATAATGTCACAGAGTAGTCTTTATCCTTCCATCAACATTATTGGATTTAACACTGCAGTTGTGTAACTTATGGAGTGGTTACATCTCTGGACCCCTGCTGAACAGGGTAAGCGTGTGGGTCAAATGAAATTTCTGTGGGGACCAAAGCACCGAGCAGCAAAGTACCATTACCCCCTAAGGGATTGAATTCCTTCTATACCTGTAATAATTCAATGCCCCCATTAATATCAGGAGCAGGGATAGGGAGGTGGTACTTCCCCTTTATGTATCGTTGGTTCAGCCACACCTATAATACTGTTGCTAGTTCTGGGCGCCATCGAATAAGGCTGACATATGAAGACTGGAGGGCATTCAAAGAAGGTCAACAAAACTAGTATATGACCAAAAAAATTGCTCATATGAGGAGAGATTAAAGGATCTGGGTCTCTATTCATTGCAGTACAGAAGACTGCATGGCGATATGTGCCTGGCTTACATGGCATTTAACAGTAACAATCTATGGGAATGTGTGGGACTCACCCTAAGACCCAAGTCAATAGCAATTAGAGGGCATGAAAAGATTCTGAAAGGAGAATTTTATAGGAAAAATCCAAGAGGGTCATGGTTTTCAGAGAGGGTGGTATCCACATGGAATGCACTTCTAGACAGTGTTGTGACTAGCACCAGTACAGATAATTTTAAAATATCCTTCGATGAAGCATTAATTGATCAAACCCAAATAGTCAGGTATAAATAATTGGTTCAGGTTAATAAAGGCTAATGCTATAAGACCTGTATTTAATCCTATGAATCCTATCCTATGAATCCACATATTGGCAGGGAAAATGTGAACATTTACTTAAGCAATTAATTCAGTTTGCACACACTATGCGAGGGAGCTGCCATCAGAACTAGTTACATGGGAAATGCATTTCCACACTTCTGCAATCTCCTTTCCTTCCTTCCTTCCCACTCCACAAACATTTGGATTCAGGTGCTGGTACCTGTCTAAATGTCCCGACCCGTGGGATGGGCTACATGAAGCAGGGCACAGGCACCCATGTCCTTTGGCAAAGTCTATACTCCGAGGTCAGGATTATGCTTCTCCATTTGGTGACCAGACATAGTCCCAGGGACAGGCAGCAACAACATCTTCCCAATTTATAGTACTTCAGCCACCCTGAACAGACTTCTGACAGCACCAAGTGTCACCCTTCTGCTCTTTTTGAGCTATTTGGGTCCATCTTCTCCCTTCTGAGGTCCCCATCATGTGACAGATGGCCCTGGGTCAGCTCCAATCCTGGCTGATACCCAGGCCCTGAAGTGCCATCAGGACATGCCCTTTATGGGGGCACCTCCTCAGCCACTCCTTCTTTGAACTTTTGCCTCCAACTACCAGAGATGAGTGTATTTTATGCTGTTGCAGAAAGCCCCACCCCTTGGTAGTGGCACCAGCCTAACTCTGAGGGTTAATCCTGTGGCAACCACCCATGTCATGATACATAGAACTTATATAAACTGCCAAGATGTGACCATAGAGAAGTTATTTGAATCTGACATAAGAACATGACTACAGGTGGGGACAGTGTGATCCATCTAGTCTGCCCATTATTTGACCTACCCCCCCACAAGTATATTCCCTTATTTCAGTATTCTGCTATGTCTGTCACAAGATATTTTATCTCCTTAACTGTATTGGTGCCCATTACCTCCTGACAGTAGTTTCTGTCCGCTGTGGGATTGGAAAATGTTCCCCAGAGCTGAACAGAGTGCTGCTCCCAGATGATAAGGATGTGGGACTGAGGAAGTTAGTCTCCTGATTTATAGTGGTAGTATTTTTCTTTATTAGGTGCCTCATCCTGCAGGCTTAGGATGTCTCACAAATCACATGATTAAACAGCAACCATACAGTATATATAGTAAGCCCTACTTCATAAAAGTGGTAGCAGGGAAGAGGCTGGCAATTATAGGCCAATCAGCCTGACATCAGTGCTGGGAATGTTAATGGAAACACTGTTGAAGGTAAGGATTGGGGAATATGTTGAATCTAACAGGATACAAGGAGAGTAGATGGGAGAGCACCTGTGATGAACATCTCCATGTTATTACGTGGTGAATTCCAAGATGGCCAGGTGAAGAACACACCGTAGCACCTGGCTGGAGCACCTCTGTTCGAGCTGAGAAAGAACACAGAAATGAAAAGCTCCTGTTTCTAAGTTTAACTGCAAACAGAATTGGGCAGCATATCAGTTAAAAGTGTTTTTATTATCTTTTTGTCCTGTGTCTTTCTCCCCTATATGCTAATTGTGAGGTATGTCTAAGGTGATCTGTCCAGTAAAAGAACTATCAGACAACCTTTTTCAGGACAAGTAGTAAAAACAAAGTTAGTAACATGGCGGCAAAAAACTTTACACTCACCGAGTCTACCTGACCTAAGAGACTTCATGGAGACACAGCAGATGCTTCTTTCCCCTGCCAACTTCTCTGGCCTGACTGATTCCTCAATGAGTAACATCACTGCTTATTCTGAAATTAAAAGGCCAGCAAGTAAAGGGTCAGCAGAGTGCAGTACAAAAGGGTGCAATCCTGAAGTACAAAACACAGTAGATCAAACAGATTTTAAAAGGGGCGTAGTCCCAAAGCAGGCAGGAGACTTTGTAACATTTTCTGACACACAGTCTAGCAAAGAAAAGTGCACAGAATTGCCCCTAAGGGAGGCAGGGGGCACAACAGATTTAAATAATATAGGAAAAAAACCTACTCCTCAGGTGAATCTAAATAAGGTCAGTGCAAACCAGGAAATGGAAGAAACAAACTCAGCAGGTATACAAGAAAGCAAGGGGACAGAGCCACAAAAAATAAAGGAGTTGCTTAATTTAAACAAAACCACCATATCTATAACTAAAGGTACAACTGAGGTAACAAATAATTCTCCTGATACTGTAGAGAACAACCCTCATAATCTGGAAGTGATCACTGCAGCAGCTAATTTGAAATTGGAAATGCTAAATGGATTAAGTGACATAAAAGGCTCCCTCAATACTGTGACAGGATCATTAAAGGAATTAAACTGTAAATTCAAAAACCTCATGCTAAGAACAAATGAGATTAAAGAACTGATTTCTAGAGAAGAAGACAATATTAATCAAACTCCTGAAAACGTATGCTGTTAGAGAGACAAGTTCAGCTGCTGCAAAAGAAAATGGCGGAACAAGAATACCGTGCTAGAAGAGATAATATCAGATTGTGTAAAATTCCAGAAGGGGTGGAAGGGACCAGGGTTCTGATCCCATTCTTTGAGAAAAGTGTCACAGAAGCATTAAATAGAAAGTACCCTGAGGACAAAATCATTTTGGATAGGACCCACCAGTCAGGGTCCAGATTCTCTAGGAACTCTAATTACCCCAGGACAATTTTTATAAAACCATTGAAATTTCAAGACTGGGAAGTTATCTTACAAAGAGCCAGAGTTTCAAAAGGGCTGGTATATGCGCAGGTCAAGTTCAATGCATATCCAGATATGTCCATTGAAACTACAGAAAGAAGAAAGGTATTTAACCCTTTAAAACAACTGCTTTATAACAAAGGAATCAGATTCTCTTTATCGTACCCCGCAAAGGTTTGATTTCCACTAAATGGAAGATTGCATAAGTTTGATTCTCCAGAGGATGCTGTGGATGCATTTAAGCCAGTATTGGGAAATGAACTTACAATTAGTAGGGATTACAGAGGGCAAACAAATCCTTACCCATACCCTTCTAATTCCACAGAGTCTGCCCCAGCAACAAACTTAGGGGAACATAATGGTCAAAATAAAGACAAGGTAGAAAACCAATCAAGCTCAAGCCCCCCAAAAATGAATCTTAGCTGATAAGATTGCAAAACTGTAAATGAAGAAAAGTGAGCAGAGCGAGCACAAGAGAGAACAAAACAAATGCACATTTCTGATCCACTTTTTATTATTTAGTATATACAGGAGATTACTCAGGTGTGGGATCTGAATAAGTGTAGTAGTATGGTGTAGACATGGATAAGATTAGTGGTAGTAATGAAAAGAGTCTCACCGATTTATAGCTTAATAACTAGGATGATATAAAGCTTATCTGGGCAGTTCTCATTGTTACAGAAAGCAGGATATCATTTGAACCCAGATAAATGAAACAAAGACCAGATAGCCAATTTTTGTCATCTTGTTTTTTTTCTTCTTTTTAGATTATATGTATGGAAGGTGCACGCCAAGCCAGGGTGCTCATAGAGGTGTACGAAGATGGTTACCCAACCATCTCAGCTTTTTTGGGGGAGGTTGACTAGATGCTGTGGGAGATAAGGAAGCAGTTGGTGTTGCTTGCTTTTGGTTTTTTTTTCATGAGAAAGAGGTTTAGGGTTTTACTAGGGGAGGACAGGTGGGGGATAAAAGAAAACTTTTTTTGAAGAATAATACAGAGACACAACACTACAAAATAGGAAATATTAATATGTGGCTATAAATATTGGAAAATTTGGCAAAGGGGTCCAGGAAAACTAGTTATAAGTAAAGTATGGCCTAATATATTGACTCAAGGTAGGCAAAAGAGTGGGGAGGTGGGGGAAGCAGTGAGATGACAAAGGGGAGGGGGTGGGGAAGCTGCAAACTAGGGGTGCTAGCTGCACACTTGAGCAGACGTAGATAGACCGGGTGGTCTGTTTCTGCTGGCACATTCGTCTGTTCGTAAAACTAAGAGACACATAAAATACAAAATGGGAAGTCTTTAAAATCACAACCTTGAATGTAAAAGGGATACCGAACAGATCAAAAATGTTGAAAGTTATAAATTATTTAGAGGAAAAAAATGCTGATATGACAATGCTACAATAAACTCATCTGACAGCTAAAGAAGCAACGTGGTTTATGAACCGGTGGGGCCCTGCCCCAACATCAGAATTTTCTAGAAATTCAAGGGGAGCTCTAATAACATTACATAAGAAAGGAATTTTACCAACTATAATAAAACATATGATCAATAAACTAGAGAGATATGTAATTAATCAAATACAACTGTATGACTTGAAAATAACTTGTGCAAAAGTATATGCTCCTAACATTAACAATCCTAAATTCTTTGCAGTCTTTTTCTTAATTTTGTCAATTTTTGATGCACTATACATAATCTGAGGTGATTTTAATATCGCCATGCAACAGAGTGACAAAACAACTACATTAGATAAAGCACATAACTCAGCTGGAAAAAATAATGAATTTGCTTTAGATTTGGGATTGGTAGATCCATGAAGGGTATTATATTCAGGCAAAAAAATGTATTCTTGCTGCTCCTTGGTACATCAGTGTTATTCCAGAATTGATTTTTTATTTAGTTTCTGAGACACTGATGTACACTATAACAGATATGGAATATCCAGTCGTTATTTTATCTGATCACTTTCCGTATAGTCTGTCCATTAAAATAACACAGGAACATGAAGTAATTAAGTTCTGGCGGTTGAACCCAGTGATAATATTTAAACCTAATGTACAGGAAAAAATAATTAATGCCTGTCAGGAATATTTTAGGAATAACACAATCAATGATACCTTAGTAATAAACATTTGGGAAGTCTTTAAACTATACATAAGAGGGGTTATAATTAGTATTGAAGTAGCTGATAAAAAAGTAGAGAAAGAACACTGAGTGAATTAGAAAAAGAAATACATCATTTATCAGGGGTCTGGTACATTAGCCCGACTCTTATAATACCGATGCTGATTTTCCCATCTCCTAATTCCCGACTGAATCAATATACCAACGCTTATGTTACCAACTGTTGTAATCCCAATTGTAAGAAGACCGACTTACTGACTGATCAATTTCGAAAAACATTTGCTCACATTTCACTAACAGATAACCCACAGATATCAAAAGAAGTAAACTATTGCTGTAATTTAATTGATATTTGCTGATCTCTGACAGACAGATGCATGCCAGGGAGTAGAAAGAGCAGCCGGGATGCTCACCTACTGGCAATCTTCTTTGAACTCCTCTTGTCTGTGGCAGATAGTTACTGGTGGTCTTTGCTCCCCTGCAAATATAACAACTACCATGACTCAAAGCAGCCCTGGTTAAAGAGCAAGTGGGATGGGGTGGGTAGTGTGTGAGCAGAGCATGTATTTTTCAGTATTTACTGTTTTTTTACTCATGATCACAAGTAGTGTTCCTTGACCATGCATCTGCAGGGCCAACAGTAAGCTAACAAAAAAGACCCAAAAAAAAATCAAAGAAGACGGGAGGTTTTTTTTTTTACTAAGGACTGGTATGGCCAGTTTCAGTGGCGCAGTGCTAATGAATTCCCTCCTCCTAAGCATCCCCTTTTTGCAGTCCAGGAATGTGCACAGTACAACAGATCAGAAGCTGAATCAGGAGTCAGTGACATGCCAGAGCAGTTCCACGCGCTGACTCCCGATTGAAAAAAAAGCTTGTTTGTCAAGTTGTTCCTACTCTGAACTACAACAGCAACTTGAGCAAAGAAAATATGCATTTTGCACAGTAATAGTAAAGAAAAAAAGACACTGAGGCCATAGTTTTGTCTGTATACTTATTTTAGCAGAGAGGAACAACACTGAATCATTTTTAAAGCCTGATATGCTGTATGCTCGCTGTCACACGTGCTACTAAAGTGTTATTTCATTAGTGAGGTGCAGTCAAACATTGATGAAAAGTAATCATTTTGGGTGCATGGTGATACATTTGCCCTACTCTTTATATCCACTGCATTTTGAAGGAGAACATCAGTTGTCTGGATTTCTGCATTCGGTCTATTGTGCCCCGGGATTTTGAGCAAGACTGTATTCTGGAGTCGGGCAAATGGATGTTGGGCTTTTCAGAGTCTGGCAAACATACAGATCCCATTTATCAGTACTGCATAGTACTTCCTTCGATAACAATATGTATAATAGATTAGTTCAGAAAAGAGAACAATAATATATAATATAGTCAAATAACAGATATTACAGAAAGACAAATACTCAACACAAGATCAAATTATTACATTTCTACTGATGAACCACTTAAATTGCTAGCATGACAAACAAAAAAAGTACAAAAAGAACACGCTATAATAAAGATTAAAAATCATAATGGTAAAGAAGTCAACATGCCATCTGAAATCAACACATTTTGTTAAATTCTATCAAGACTTACACACTTCACAAATAGATAAGGAAACACAGGGGCTAATGAGATTTTAGAACCATTAAATATTCCAGAAATTAATGAAGAAACAAGATTAAAATTAGATCAGCCAATCACACAGGCAGAAATTATTAAGACAGTTCAAGCTCTCCCCTCCAGCAAAGCTCCAGGCCCAGATGGTCTGGGGGTAGAGTTCTATAAAAATGTAATACACAGTTAATTGCCACTCTGGAAACATTATTTAATTCATTTAACAATTTACAACAAATTCTGGGTAAGTTTAAACAAGCTATCATTCGGGTATTTATAAAGAAAGGGAAAGATCCACTGAGCTGTGCATCGTACTACCCCATATCACTCCTTAATACAGATTACAAACTTTTTACAAAGATTATTGCTAACAGATTTGAGGCTATTTTATCCACCATTATAAATCAAGATCAAAATGGATTTATTAAGGGAAGAACTACGACAGAAAACATAAGACGCACAATAAATGTGATTTCCCCTAAATAAATGAACTGATGCTGTACTAATGGCAATTGATGCAGAAAAGGCATTCAACTGAATAGAATGGCCTTATATTTTCACAACAGTACAGAAAATGGGATTCGCTGCATAGCTCAGCGGATAGATTAGGTTATTATATGACTTCCCTAGTGCTTATATTAGGACAAACAATGTATCTAAATTCAGATTATATATTGGGACAAGACAAGGATGTCCATCATCCCCCTTTCATATTTGCTCTTATTGTGGTGCCATTTGTGTTGGCCATTAGGGGGAATGATAAAATCTCAGGTATTAACATTAATAATAGCATTCAAAAACTAGGACTGTATGCGATGATGCATTGTTATATTTAACACAACTCGAAAATTCAATAAAAGAATGTATGCCTTTAGCAGAACAGTTTGGTATTACCTCTGGTTATAAAATAAACAGGAAAATCAATATTATTAAAATTTAATAAAAATCTCACAGTTAATATGCCATTACATTATCTAATATTACAGACAACCACTCAAATACAATACTTCAGGGTCAACATTACAGCTAATATAACAGACTTATTTAAAGCAAACTTTGATTTATGAGATGATATACAACAAGTTTTAAAAAGGATTCTCTATTACTAACACTAATAGGAATGATAAATATTATAAAAATGCAGATATTGCCTAGAGTCCTGTTTTTATTTCAGACGTTGACTATCCCAATACCTCAGATTTTTTTTTATCTGCATTAAAAATACACATAAGACACGTCCTATGGAAACATACTAATGCTAGGATATCATGGAATACCTTAACTCTCCCGAAAGATAAAGGAGGCCAGGCACTCCCAGACCCAAATTGTATAGGTTTGGCACTGGATGGAAGAAGATAGAACATTGTTAATTTAACCCTAATAGAAAAGGAAACACAACCATACCCCTCTTTAATGAATGTATTATTCTCAGCATACTCTCAGAAAAAGAACAACAAACTTAACTTCATAACTACAGAGACTACACACTTTTGTTGGAACAAAATGTTGGCTTTAATGGGGGAAGATGGCTGCATTACAAAATTTACTCTGATTTTTAAAAAGTATAACTTCCCACAATCCAATATAGATAACAATTTCAAAATCTGGCAGGAAAAAGGGATCACACAGTGGGATAACTTATGGCAGGTAAATGCTATAAAACCTTGCGTTAACTCACTTGCTCCAGTGGCCATTCTGGGTCCATTACAGCAATGAGAGATGGTTCCAAGCATCATATAGCATCTATAGGAATGAATGAAGTTTGATTTTCTAAATGTATATAAATTTCAATATATACAGGTTAAAAACTATCTTAATAAAAACAAATGTCAACTAAAAATAGAGGAACCTCCAATGTTAATTAAGCTATTACAAGATAATAAGGACAGTAAGAAGTTCATATCTGCAGTTTATCAGATAATCATGAGTAAAAGGGATCATAATATAAGCAAACTAAAAAATAAAAGGGATACCGATTTAGGGATTAATATAACAGAGGAAATGTGGCAACAAATCCTAAATGCTTATACTATAAATGTTCAGGCAACAACATTACAACAGATACAAATAAATTCAACCCATAGAACATACCGTAAATTACCCAATTCAATAACACCATTACAGACAAATGCCCCAGATGTACATAAATGGATGGTACTTTGATACACTTGATACATCCTTTCCCTTTCTTAACAAATTTCTGGAGCAAAACAGGCAATGTATTATCAAGGATATTTAAGAAAACAGTAACCCTAAACCCTATGATAACTATTTTAGGGATATTCCCCTTGAAAGACTATCTAGATGCTTATGAAATTAGGTTTCTTACCATGGCATTTATTATTGCCAAAAAATCCTTCTCAGGTGGAAGGACAGTGCTCCACCGGTCTATGAAATTTGGGTGAATATGATGTTAGATACTTTGAAATTGGAACAGATTTAGTACCTTAAAAATAATCCAAGGGAAATCTATGAAAAAATCTGGTCCCCATTCCGGTTGATAATTCAAAAGGGAATAGGTTAGAAAGGTTACCTCACACCAATAATAGATGCCATGGTAAGAAACCTAATTTCATAAGCATCTAGATAGTCTTTCAAGGGGAATATCCCTAAAATAGTTATCATAGGGTTTAGGGTTACTGTTTTCTTAAATATCCTTGATAATACATTGCCTGTTTTGCTCCAGAAATTTGTTAAGAAAGGGAAAGGATGTATCAAGTGTATCAAAGTACCATCCATTTATGTACATCTGGGGCATTTGTCTGTAATGGTGTTATTGAATTGATGTAATTTAGTTGGGGTACACTATGTTCTATGGGTTGAATTTATTTGTATCTGTTGTAATGTTGTTGCCTGAACATTTATAGTATAAGCATTTAGGATTTGTTGCCACATTTCCTCTGTTATATTAATCCCTAAATCGGTATCCCTTTTATTTTTTAGTTTGCTTATATTATGATCCCTTTTACTCATGATTATCTGATAAACTGCAGATATGAACTTCTTACTGTCCTTATTATCTTGTAATAGCTTAATTAACATTGGAGGTTCCTCTATTTTTAGTTGACATTTGTTTTTATTAAGATAGTTTTTAACCTGTATATATTGAAATTTATATACATTTAGAAAATCAAACTTCATTCGTTCCCATAGATGCCATATGGCGTTGGAACCATCTCATTGCTGTAATGGACCCAGAATGGCCACTGGGAGCAAGTGAGTTAACGTGTAAGGTTTTATAGCATTTACCTGCCATAAGTTATCCCACTGTGTGATCCCTTTTTCCTGCCAGATTTTGAAATTGTTATCTATATTGGATTGTGGGAAGTTATACTTTTTAAAAATCAGAGTAAATTTTGTAATGCAGCCATCTTCCCTCATTAAAGCCAACATTTTGTTCCAACAAAAGTGTGTAGTCTCTGTAGTTATGAAGTTAAGTTTGTTGTTCTTTTCTGAGAGTATGCTGAGAATAATACATTCATTAAAGAGGGTATGGTTGTGTTTCCTTTCTATTAGGGTTAAATTAACAATGTTCTATCTTCTTCCATCCAGTGCCAAACCTATACAATTGGGTCTGGGAGTGCCTCCTTTATCTTTCGGGAGAGTTAAGGTATTCCATGATATCCTAGCATTAGTATGTTTCAGGACGGTCTTATGTGTATTTTAATGCAGATAAAAAATCTGAGGTATTGGGATAGTCAACGCCTGAAATAAAACAGGACTCTAGGCAATATCTGCATTTTTATAATATTTATCATTCCTATTAGTGTTAGTAATAGAGAATCCTTTTTAAAACTTGTTGTATATCATCTCATAAATCAAAGTTTGCTTTAAATAAGTCTGTTATATTAGCTGTAATGTTGACCCTGAAGTATTGTATTTGAGTGGTTGTCTGTAATATTAGATAATGTAATGGCATATTAACTGTGAGATTTTTATTAAATTTTAATAATATTGATTTTCCTGTTTATTTTATAACCAGAGGTAATACCAAACTGTTCTGCTAAAGGCATACATTCTTTTATTGAATTTTCGAGTTGTGTTAAATATAACAATGCATCATCGCATACAGTCCTAGTTTTTGAATGCTATTATTAATGTTAATACCTGAGATTTTATCATTCCCCCTAATGGCCAACACAAATGGCACCACAATAAGAGCAAATATGAAAGGGGATGATGGACATCCTTGTCTTGTCCCAATATATAATCTGAATTTAGATAAATTGTTTGTCCTCCGACCAAATCCTTGTGGGGGACTTGAACATCAATTGGCTTAGCCCTTCATCCACTTCCTCCCGTGACGCCTTTGCAGCCATCGACCTAACCCAACTAGTCTCCCAACCCACTAGAGTGAATCCTAGAATGGGCTCTAGCACACTCCTGGATGTGGTCCTCACAAACCACCCTAACCGCATCCGCAATATCCAAATCCTCCCGGACTGCCTTATCGACCACTCCCCAGTTCTCTTCTATTGGTCAACCTCCCTGCCCAAACCCACAGCACAAACTACCCTTCGGCGACGTCTTAGACCTGGTGGGCTGAAAGGCCTTAAGCAACTCCTAGCCCTCATAGACTGGTCCCCTATACTAAACACCCCGGATATTGACACGGCCCTTACCTTCTTTATTCACACCTTCAACTCTGCTTGTGACATTTTTGCACCCATAACTGCACGCCGGTCCAAAGTAAGGCATGCCCCCTGGATTACCCCACCCTGCGCCAACTTCTTAAGCACAGGGACAATCTATGGCACATTGCCACGGAAATGGGCCGCCCAGCTGACAGGCTGGCCTATGCTGCTGCCCGGAACAAATGTACATGGGCCACTCACAAAGCAAGGCTGAGCACTATCAAGCCTCCCTCACTTCTTCATGGGGAATTTAGGGACTTTCTGACAACATTAAGCAGCATGAATGGTGGCAATGCCTCCCCCACCTTCGCTTATCAACATTAATGGTTTGGTCTCCTCAGACCCTGTCCTTATTGCCAACCACCTCAACAATTCTTTCACAGACCTTAGCCAGTGCTCCTGATAATTTCTTCACTCACCCTCCCTCCAGGTCTGTCCCTATTCTCCCACACCCCTTGTTCTACTTGCGCAGAGTCACTGCCCAGGAAGTCAGACCTTACTTACTCAAAGCCTTAAAGAGTAACACAATTGGCAATGACTCCCTTGATCCCAGTCTTCTCCGTCAGGTTCTGGATCTGGTTCTCTCACCAGTCACCAGCCTTTTTAACAAATCCCTCTGCCTAGGGCAATTCCCCTCTGCCTGGAAGATAGCTGCTGTCACCCCAATACACAAGGGTGGTGACAGGACCCTCCCTAGCAATTATCGACCTATCTCAATCCTCTCTCCTCTCTCTAAGGCCTTAGAAAAAATTGTGGCCACCCAAATCTCTGAATACCTCGATAAATATAGCATCCTCTGCCCAGCACAACATGGTTTCAGAGCAGGCCACAACACCAATACTGCCCTCCTGAAGTTCTCTAACTTTCTTCACACCTCACTGGACTCTGGCTCCCTAGCAGGTGCAGTTTTCATTGACTTATCAAAAGCCTTTGATACTGTCTACCACCCCCTGCTGCTAGCTACCCTTAGTCACTTAGGCTTTGACACTGGGCCTGTTTCCTGGTGCTCCAGCTACTTGTCAGCCCGCTCACAACGTGTGAAAATCAACAGGAAACTTTCCAGCACCTGCCCTATCCATCTGGAGTCCTCCGGCTCCATTCTTGGCCCTTGCTCTTTCCCTTTTTCAACTCCTGCCCAGTGTATGTACTGGAAAAATCCTTCTTCACGCAGATGATGCTGTACTCTTTGCCTCCGACCGTAATCCCATCTCACTTCAGGATTCTCTGCAGGAATCCTAAAATGGCCTTAAGAAGCCTGGTTTACTGAGCACAGGCTCATAATTAATCTAAAGAAAACCAAAACCATGCTCTTTGCCCACCCCAAAATAAATCCAGTAACTATCCTCTCGAGTCCACTCCACCTCTAAACTCCCTATTGAGCTAGTTCACTCTTATAAATACCTAGGTATAACCTTTGACCCTCCCTCTCTTTTCATGCCCACATCTGCCTTGCCTCAGCCTCTAACACTTTCATTGGTATCCTCTATCGTCACAAAACTGCCTCCCCACAGATGCCCTCTGACTTGCAGTCACATCCTCTGTTCTGTCTCTGGTAGACTATGGCCTACCTGTGTATGGTGCAGCAGACCAGACTGCCCTGCACAAGATCCGCCTCACCTTAAACAAGGCCTGCAGGCTCATAACTGGGGCTCCTAGTCTAACCCACACTTGTCATCTTTACACCATGGCTAATCTACTCAACCTAGATGAGCGCCTCAAATACCAAACCTGCCTCCTAACAAAAAATCACTCCTTGGGCTATCCCCACCGGGTCTGTCAACCACTATCCACCATGCTAACCCTACAGTGCATACCCGCATATCCCTAGAAACTGCACTGGTTATACCGAGGGCGAGAACCTCGCAAGGTCAAAGGGCTTACTCCTACAGAGCCCCCTGTTGGTATAACGCCCTCCCCGCCGGAGTCACTGATGCCGCCTCGTTATCGTACTTCAAAACTAGTCTTAGAAATCACCTGCTCTCAACACACAGCTGTACTTGCCTCTAGGCCTCCTCCTATCCTCCCAGACAAGGCTCACTGAGCCGCTCTCTGACCTTCTGTCCAGCTCTACCTTTACTTGCTACTATCTTCCCCACACTCCTCTTCTGATACCTCCCACCCAGCCTTACCTTTATTCTTCCCACTGACTCAATCTCCATGTAACTACTGTATATTGTCTACTCTGTAAAGTGCACATGTAAGCCTGTTTGTATACTGTGTTTGACAAATGCCTGTATTTTTTGGCTGCTTCCTAAATGTTCTCAGATTTTTTGTCAGCCTTGATGTTTGTTTCCTGCACTGTTTTGTCCTCACTGTGACGAGGTATTTTTGTAAATGAGCCTCTGGCTCAAAGGTTGTTAAACTGATGTTCTAATAAATAAATAAATAAATTTTGTCATGGAGCGTGTGTAAATGCATGGCACAGAATGAGAATGTGTGATATACTGTAGTTGTTTCTCGCACTACTTTTGTAAATATCTTGTTTTGTGGATAATATCAGTACAGATATAAACTGCATAGTATAATTGTGGTTACTTAAATTGCAGGATTGTAATTCTATCAAGTGAATTATTTTTCTAAAACACATGAGCATATCAGTCCCCCTCTGACCTTCTTGGCCTCCCAGTGTGAGGATACTGTCAAGCTGTGAATTATGCAGCTCAAATTAACACACACCACTACAAGCTATAGTGGTAGAGATCAGAGAGAGAGTGATAAATGTAAAAAGAAAAAGTAAAACATGATTAATTATATTCACTGCCCAACTTATCTAGTCCATTGCAATTGCTTATGTGCTCTTGATTGTTGATATAATTAAATTACAGTCCGGTAAAGAAATAAGATTAGTGACATGAGTGGGGAATCCAATCCTTGAATAAATATATAGACTGAGGTTATGATGCAAGGGCAAAAATATATATAGAAAAGGGGAAAAGGTTTGAATGTGTACATCAATCACATGACAAAAATCGAATTTCTTTATAATACCGCTAGGAGAACAGGCAGACGGAACTGGAATGTAAAGGAATGCTTGACTATGTCAGTCTGTGGTAGCAAAGGAAGGCTAACACACAGTGGTGTGTGTGTGTGTGTGTGTGTGTGTGTGTGTGTGTGTGTGTGTGTGTGTGATTTAAAACCTAGGAGGAAACAGCATGGCAGTGATTAATTCAGCGCAGCACTGTTAACCCTTACAGCATACAGACAGAACTGAAATGTTATGTAAATGAATTCTGGACTAATGACTGATATGTGACTCTGGCAAAGTAGGAAAGGTACTGCACCTACAAAGGAAACACACTTTGTTATTTAGGAAGGGACTTTGTTATCTGGTGTAGTTTTCTTTCGTAGGAGACTATGCTGCAAGTCCAACATGTTCTTTGGTGGGAAAAGATGCTTTGAAGTAATGCCAGTTCCCTTTTTGAAGCACGATGTCTGCAGGGCTTTGTCCACTGCAGCCATAAAAAGGATACACCATTAGGGGCACATTTTTTTTCAGTCAAGGTTTTTTTCTGCCCAGAGCATGTCACAGGTGGCTGCTTCATCCTGTTCCTGTCTCCCCCACCAGGCAACCTCCTCCTTGACTTACCAAGCCCCATATCCCCCATGGATTCCCCTCATGGTGGGGCTGGAAAGGGGAGGGCCCTCCTTCCCCCACCTGAAAACCCAGCGTCCAGATTCACGGGTCAGTGAACCAGTGGCAGCGTGGAGCGATGGTGGAGGACAGGACTTCATGGAACCTGGGACCATAATTTTCTTGTTTTCTCCCCGTTCCCCTACTGCACTGAGAGTGTGCGCATGTGGAGCATGCACATGCTACGACTGCCGCGCTTCCTTTCGTGTCACTCGAGCTGCTGGCACTACCTCCAAGCTCCACCTGGGGCAGTCAAGGGGAGAGATGGCAAGGATACCCCCCGCCCCGGGAGAGGAGAGCTGTCCGGACACTCCATGCTCTCTCTCTTCTGCCAACCCCAGTGATCTGAGCTCATTTCAGACCACAGGTTGCTGGTGTGGTGTGAGGTAAGGCACATAACACCTCAGCCCTCAGTGCCACTCGGCCAGTGTTCATTAGGGGCACATTTTAAGGAAAAACATAACTCTGACCCATTTTGTTTGAAACTCCTTGGGTTAGAGTGGGCACCCTGACCAGTCAGGGAGGGGTAATAGATTGATCATGTTGCTGAAATTTATACATGATTTGTAAATTTATGTCTTCAGAAAACTTTGTATTTTTTGATTGCAGAACCCCATTTTCTTAGTATACTAAGACCAAGGCTCCTGGAATTCTGCGATTCTGCAGTTGTGGAATTTTCCACAGAATTTGCATCATGCCGCAGAATGTATATAGTGCTGCAGAATTCACTGCTTTTGGTGAATTTTTATTCAAATATACTGTTTTTCCATAGTGTCGGGCTTTCTTTCCCGTCTTGTTTATCCTAAAGCCCCTCCTCTGTGCTCAGAATATGATGTCATTGATGATATCACATCATATTTAACCAATGGCAGGACTGCATTCTGCCAGAAAAGTGAATAAATCATGCCGCAGAAATCAGAAAATGCTGCCACAGAACACTAGGGGCCCTGCCTAAGACACTCCAGAAGTATGTATTGTGCTGAAATAAACATACTTCCAAAAACTGAAGGCACACTGCTGCTTTCTACCCCCAGGGAGTGCATTTATCTCAGCACTGTGCAAGCCCTGTCTTTGTCTTATTGCTTACATAGGAGGCACTGTAGTGGGGAGGGGAAGGTGGAAAAGGTGGTACTGGTGGGGAAGGGCAACCTGGTGTAAAAACTAGTAACAAATTTGAGCCCTTAGCTAAATTGGTTATCACTGCTGACTGAATTGAGGATGCAGTAGTAGTAACTCAGGAGGATAAGGCTACAACAAGCAGTGATCTATCAGAAGATCTGGAAGAAGGTATGGTAATAAGGATAAGAAGAAAAGGCATATTATTGAATTGGGGAGTTCTATAGTTAGAAGAACAGAGAGGAGTGTCGGGGGGGGGGGGCAGGCAAAAAGCCAGGAAGGATGAGTGGTAGTATAGGGGGGTTGTTAATGATGGGTCATGGTGGCCGGCCCGTTGGCACAGCGGTTGGATTTCCGCATGCGACGCCGGCGACCCGGGTTTGGGAACGGACCAGGGTCGCTGGAGGGCTGGCTGGGGGGAGAAGGATGGAGTGTCCTAGGGACTGCTCTCCTTCTCCGGGGGGTGGGAGAGGTAGTGTCCAGAGCTTTGCTGACCCCTGGCGGAGGCCAGGAGTTGCATAGCTGCCGGCACTCGGCAATGCATTGGAGGCGGGGCAGACGCCGGCGTCATTGCATGACCCCGCCTCCCCAGAAAATGGAAAAAGGGGAAAGCTGCCTGCCGCCATGAATGAAGCTCGCCGCGGCTTCGATATGCTCCCCAGGCTAGCCCTCTGACCTATTCCGAACGCTGCAGCATGCACGGGGGAGTGCCACAGCCCCGCCATGGGGGGTAAGCCACGGGGTATCGGAGGGTTCGTGGCCGATTTGGGGTTGCAGAAGCCGGCGGCCCGTGACTGGGCTGATATGAATATCAGGCGGCCGGCAGCTCGGTGGAAAAAGAATAAAATAGAAAAAAAAAAAATGATGGGTCATGGTGGGGGAGGGGTTTTGGGTATTTGTGTTTATAGGGGAGGGTGTGGAATAGGGGAAAAGTAGAAAGACACAGACATGCATTTTGTCTTACAGAGGTCTCATCAGTGTGCCTGGTTTGTATCACACCCCAGGGAAAATGAACCAGCTCTGATATTTTTTCTACTTTTTGCTGTCAATGTGCCATTTAAATATTATATTAAAAAATATCAAAAGGTAAGAAAGTTATGCCCAGGAGAAAAAAATGCCATTGAAATGAATGGAGACCCATACATTTCAATGGTGTTTTTTTTCTCATGAGCATAACTTTCTCACTTTTAGATATTTTTTAATGACAACACTTGTGTTTGTGAGAGGGGATCTAAAAGCCACCTCAGCAGCAAAAAGTAGAAAAAAACAGCACATGATAAGAAAGTTATGCACATGAGAAAAAAAATGCCATTGAAATGAATGAGCATATTCATTTCAATGGCATTTTTTCTCATGTGCATAACTTTCTTACCTTTTGATATTTTTTCTACTTTTGCTGTCAGTGTCTTATTTAGATTGTCTCTCACAAACACAAATGTTATCATTCAAAAATATCTAAAGGTGAGAAAGTTATGCCCATGAGAAAAAAAACAATATTGAAATTAATGGGCCCATTCATTTTTATGGTGTTTTTTCTTATGGTCATGGTATCCACTTGGTACTGAGCACTTCATACTGACTGCTTCAGTGTTGTTTTTAATTAGTCTGTCTTTTGGAGGTGGACAAGTAAAAAAACAAAATTTTCAGGCAATTCATTTGTATACCACCACTTGCACTGGGGCAAGTATTAAAAAAATGATTTGCACACTCTTGCTTCAAGCCTCAGCTGTGATGCTTCTATCAGGGGTCAATCATGCACTGAGGAGGAGAGTAGGCCATTGGATGCTTCATCCTCCTCCCCCTGGCTGGCCCTCCAACTCCCCGAGTTCGCATCTGAACCCAGGTTGTCGGCATCGCAGATGGAAATCCAAATGTACTTACTTGGTTGCAGGAACTAATCTGTGTAGAGGAGAATAATAATGATATAATGTATGGTAGAACATCATTATTCATGGAAATCGGACAAGTGATAGTGTTGTTATACTATCAACTTATTATCACGATGTTGTTATGCCATCGTGATTACATCACATTGATGGTATAACAACATAGACCGTATTTGCACTTGCACATCCTGTAGTCTGTAGGGTGTTTGCACATGTGCGATCCATGAATGCGAATCCAAAACTGCCATGGCAGTGATAAAGAAGCACCTCAAAGAGGGGCGATGATATTGAGTGCAATTTCCTGACTAGATGTCTGGAAAAAAGGGACCATACACTATAAAAGATAATGTATGGTTCATCTATTGGCAATCAGTTTGTGTAACCATCTCAAGGTTGTCATGGCAACTTAAACCTCTTGAGCTTGGGTACAAATGATTTGTCAAACTGTATCATAGATAAAGTTAAGGAAAGTTTCCAAGAACTAGCTGATACATTGCAATTAACAGCAGGCAAGATAAATTTTTTTCTGAGGTTCTACTGGTGCCATTTGGGGGTAGTTTAGACAAGAGAAAATTAAGGAATCCAATATGTGGCTTTAGATTTGGTGTAAGGAGGAGGATGGCTTTTATTTGACTTGGAACTGAGGATCCTACTGGGGGGTGAGTTATTCAAAAAGGATGGTCTGCATTTGACTATAGAGGACACTAGTGCATTAGGGCAGAAGATAGTTGTGGCAATTGAAAAAAATATTTAAACTAGAAGTGTGGGAGAGCAGAGCCTATTGACAATTACATACTCATATCAGAGACATCCAAATAGAAATACAAATATCACACATACACCCATAATGCAAAGCATCATGGAATGTATATGCAAATCACCATGAAAATTCTGGCTGGTTCTGCTTTAAGCAGAAATGCATGTGGCCAAAGAGCCTCTCACACAATCTACAAAGGATGCAAACAGAAGACACATACACGTGTTTTGTCCTACACAGGACTCATCAGTATGCTTCATCTGTATCACACCCAAGGGGAAATGAATCAGCCCTAAGTTGGTCTTATGAGTTAGGGTAAGGGTTACCCAAAGAGCATTGGAAACAAAGCCATACCTCCATAATGTGAAGCATCATGGGATGTATGTGCAGATCACTATGAAAATTCAGGCTGATTCTGCTTTTAGCAGAAATGCATGGTGCCAAAGAGCCTCTCACACAACCTGCAAAGGGTACAAACAAAGGACACAGACATGCATTTTGTCCTACACAGGACTCATCAGTGTGCCTGGTTTGTATCACACCCCAGGGAAAATGAACTAGCCCTAAGTTGATGTTACAGGTTTGGGTCATGGTGGGCCTAAAATAAGAAAGCAAGCTATAACACAAAGAGCCTCAGTAGAAAAGCACTGAGGCAAGGGTTACCCAAAAGGCATTGAAAACAAAGCCAAGTTTCAGAGAACTACAAGATCACACATACCCACATACTGCAAAGCATCATGAAAATTCAAGCAGGAATGCATTTGCCAAACTGCCGCTCATACAGTATATACAAAGGATGCAAACAAAATACACACACGTTTCTTCCTACACAGAATTCATCAGTGTGCCTTGTCTGTATCACACCCCAGGGGAAAGGAACCGGCCCTAAGTTGGTCTTACAGATTTTGGTAATGGTGAGCCCAAAATAAGAAAACAAGCTAAAAGACAAAGAACCTCAGTGCAAAAGCACTGAGGCAGGGGTTACCCAAAAGGGCACTGGCAAAAAAAATCTAATTTCAAAGAAATACAAAATCACACATATCCCCATAATGCAAAGTATCATGGGATGTATATGCAGATCACCATGACAATTAAGGCTGGTTCTGCAAATAGATCCAAATTAGGCTTTTCCGAACAAAGTTAGGACATGATAAAGGGGAACAGAAAAGTAAAATATAGGAGAGTTCTGTTTTTGAATACAAGGGGCCCAATTCCAGAACAGGTTATGCATGTCACAAGGTGACTTGCACCAAACCAAATGATGCAAGTAGCACTTTGCACCATGTGTTACGCCTACCAGAATTTCAGAAGGCAGCCTGCAACATGACGCAGGCTGCCTGCACCAAAGGTGGGCTACGCCACCGGCTATGCCAGAAACCCCCTGCGACATGGCGCAAGGGGGTTTAAGCCAGCCAGTACTCCCGATTCCAGGAGGGATGCTGATGGAATAGCAAATGTGCTATTCCAAGTTGGCCCCAGAAGACAGTGGTCTAAGTACAGTTAGACCAGCTATTAGCTGGTCTAACTGTACTCTACATCCACCATGGGTGCACCTGTGTGCCTGGTGCCCCAATGGCCACACACCCCCACGGTACCTCAGAAGCCCTCACCCATCCCCCAATGGCAGGATAGCCCTCTGCATGCTGCCGTCACCTCCAGGCCTTGCAGGGAACTGCATGCCCACGCCCTGCCCCTGACACCATGTCATGACCCACAGGGCTATGCTGACACCCCCCAACCCCCAATGGCAGCCACCCAGAATCCAGACTGTACCCCAATATCCCTGGTGGCCTAGTGGCTCCCCACCCGGCAGTGCCAGTCCACCCCAACCCCACCCAGTCCCGGTTGGCACTGGCACAACCCTCCTCTCACCTCCATGGCCAGCTGCCGACAGTTGCCCTGAGCATGTACTACTGTATACAGTACACACTCAATGAATGGGCTATCATACATTGACCGCATACTATACTGTAGTACACGCTAAGAACAGCTCTGTCGACATCTGGCTGTGGAGAGTGAAGGAAAGGCTCTCAGTCGCCAGCTGGGATTGGGTGTGGGGTATGGGGTGGACTGGCACTGCTTGGTGGGGGTGGGGGCCACTGACTACCAGGGCTATCAGGGTACAGTCAGGGGTCTGGGTGGCTGCCATTGGGGTGGGGGACGGGGGGGTGCCTTGCCATTGTGACTCGCGCCCTGTTGGAGGGCATTGATGTGGCTTGCGGCACCCTGTGTAGGTGCACCCTTCCTTTGGTGCACCGCTGGAAGTACCACAAGTCACATGATGTAGTCGCTGGGGACCTTGCCTCTTCTGGAATAGGGTGCAGGGTCCCCGGCATATCAGTAATTGGCGCAAGTTGCATTCATCGGTGACTTATGCCATTCTTTTTGGAATCTGGCCCAAGGAACTTAGAAAACAAAATAGATGGCATGCAGGCAATTATGGCATATGAAGAACTAGATATATTGGCAGTTACTGAAACATGTGCAAATCAAAATAACAACTGGGATAGTCATGTCCCAGGTTATTCTTTATTTAGGAAGGAGTTAAGAAAATAAGACCTTCTTCCAGTATAGCAGAGAAAAGAGACAGGTAAAGGACAGCACTGAAAAAATAATGCTGGATGGAATAAAGGTGGAAGATGGTATAGGGAAGACAAATATATTAAATGAGTACTTTAGTTCAGTGTCTGTGACTTAGGCTTTGAGTCCATTACCTGATAGTGAAATTAAATTTGAGGGACCTGAAGGACAGAAGCTAAAGATAGACAGAATGCCAGTAAAGAGGGATCTTACTTCGAGACACAGCTCTTGCAGCAGGTTACACCTTTAGGACTGAAGCCGTCAGGCGCCAGGACCCCTCGGAAATCTTTCTAGCTAGCTATCTTCTGCTCCCTGTGCCAGGGGTTCAACAGTCGCACCAGGATCCGCCGGCAGAAGGCCCTCCAGGCATTTTTACTAGAGGAACAGCTCCGGGCCATGTCATCCACAGGGGAATAGATCTCACAGACGGGAAAAGAAAGAGAAGAAGGAGAGGATGGTCGGTGGCCCGTGAGGGCCTCAGTCCCGCAGCTCCGGTTCACGGTCAGGCGGTCCCCGTCCTAGGGCCTCGTCTCTTCCCCAGCTGCGGCTCCAGTTCTGAAGCCTGCTCAGGCCTCTTCAGCGGGCGTCGTCCTCTTCAGCCCAAAAGGCCGTGGTGAAGTCAGGGGAACGTCACCACCATCATCACAAGTCGGGCTCCTGCTCCTCGGTCCCCGACGCCCGGTCTTCCTCAGTCCCCCCCGGAAGACCTTGGACCTGACACTGCTGAGGAAGCCAGTGGATCCGGCGTTGGCCAGACCATCGTCGGCCGCACGCCACCGTTCCTCTGAGCCAGCGTCGGCCGACCGGCCGTCGTCGGCCTCATCAGTGCATCGGACGTCGGTGGGGGGTCCGACGTCCGTGCTGCCTGAGCCGAGGGCTCCTGCGCCTCGGACGGCCGTCGGTCAGGAGTCCCTCACGGAGGAGGAATTGGTCCAGCCCGAAGACCAGACGGGCACTCCCGGCCGCGAGCAGTCTCCCAGGGGTCCCTCGCCACCACCCGAGGCCCCCGCGGAGCCGTCGCTGGGACCCGACGACCGGCCCTCGCCCTCGGAGCCGACGTCGGGATTGTCATTGGCCAAGGTGAAGGACCTGTTTACGTATTGGTGGGACACCATTAGGAAGGACGTGGTACCCCCAGTCCCTCCTCCTCCACCTCCTCCTCCTCCTCCTGTACCTACTCCGGCCCTGGCCCCACCTTCACCTGTGAGGTCAGCCGGCCGTTCCGTCCCCAGGGAGCCTGAGACTCCTCCCAGGGGCCGTCATTCCAAAAGGAGACCTCCGTCCAGATCTTCATCTTCTGGATCGCCTTGTCCCAAGAGATCCAGAAGACGCCGTCGGTCACCGTCGACGGAGGGCACGGGATCATCCTTCTCTACTTCTAGATCCCTGTCTCCAGTCTAGCTTCCCTCGCCGGACCCACGTGAGACTCCACGGTCTCCTCCGGACGACCCTTCCTTCATGGATATTTTACATCATATCCAAGAGAATATGGGGTGGGAAGCTGAAGAGTTGGACCTCGAGAGGTTACGCCTGGCCAAGTACCTTCGGCAGAAGGACCCTAAGCCTGTGGTGGTGCCACCCTTGGTGGACACTTTTGTGGACGTCACCAAGGCTGCGTGGAAGTGTCCGCTCTCGCTCCCGGCAGTGCTGAAGAAGGCTGACCGGTTGTACAGGGCTCCTAAGGGGGACCAGTACCTGTCACAGCACCCTCTGGCTGATTCTCTGTTGATCACAGCCTCACATGACCGGTCTCAGAGGCCGCAGCATCTGAGCACCCTGCCACCGGACCCTGAGTCCAAGCAGTTGGACTCCTTGGGTAGGCGCACGTACGCTTCCGCGACGTGCGCCATCAGGTCCCTGAACTACCTTACCCACATGGTGCAGTTTCAGAACGCCCTGTGGGAACAGGGCCTAGAGGCGGCCGAGAGGCTGCCAGATGGTGAGCAGAAAGAGGAGATGCTTCAGCTTCTCTGAACGGGTTCAGACGTGGGGACCCAAGTTCTGAGAGCCGCGTATGACTCTACGGACTCTTCAGCCAGAGCGGCTGCATCAGGCGTTTGCCTCCGGAGGCACTCATGGCTCCGTGCCTCCGGTTTCACCCCGGACATCCAGAAAAACATCCTGTACGCATCCTTTGAAGGTGAGGTGTTGTTTGGTAATCCATCCGAAAGGATCATTACCAAACTCCAAGAGGCCGGAAAGGCGGTCCGGTCAGTCCAGGCGATGTACTGGCCGAGGCTTGGTTCCTTTCGTAGGAACCAAGGCCGTTTTAGTGGGCGGACTCAGAGGCAACAGCCCCGTTCCGCCACACAACACAGGGGCTCTGGGTTTAGGAGGACCCAGGGGAAGCAGTCCTCCAGCAGGGGTCAGCGCACTCCCAAGGCCACCCAGCCGGCGGGTCCTTCAGCCGCCACAGCATGACTCCTTTCCGGCCCCCGCCCCTCAGGATCAACGGGAAGTTTCGGTCGGGGGTCACATTGCGAACTTCCTGTCGGGATGGCAGGCAATAACCACCGACTAGGTGGGTGCTTCAGTTGGTCGGCATCGGCCACTTTTTAGAGTTCGCAGAGCAGCCACCCTCGAGGCCTCCTCTGCTCTCCCGGTATTCGGGTCAGCACCGCACCTTAATTTGGCAAGAGATAATCGCACTCCTGAGCAAGGGAGCGATTCAGCATGTCCCAGGAAACCAGAGAGGACTAGGGTACTATTCTCACTTCTTCCTGGTTCCCAAAAAGACAGGGGACCTCCGTCCTATTCTGGACCTAAGCGACCTCAACTTATCAGTTGCATACAAAAGATTTCACATGGTGACCCTTCCGGGCCTAATTCCCATGCTAAAACAAGGCGCCTATTTAGCGTCCCTAGACATGCAGGATGCCTACCTGCACATCCCCATAGCTCGGGCGCATCAGAGGTTCCTGCGCTTCGAGTTCCTAGGCCACCACTTTCAGTTCCGGGCTCTCCCTTTCGGACTGTCATCCGCTCCAAGGGTCTTTACCAAATGCATGACAGTCGTGGCAGCTGCTCTAAGGAGAAAGGGCCACTATGTGTTCCCGTACCTCGCGATTGGCTTCTCATGGCGCCTCCAGGGGCGCTCACCTAGCGATCCAGGACACCCAGGTCCTGTTTGGATCGCTGAGGGATTCTCATAAACCAGGAGAAGTCGGTCTTGGTACATCATAAAGCCTGCAATTTATAGGTGCAGTACTGGACACGGTCCAGGGGAGGGCTTTCCTCCCAGTCAACAGGGGGAGCATCAGGTCTCTCATAGAGGACCTTTCAACGAATCAGACTGCTTCGCCAGGTTGGTCCTTCGTCCTGCCGGACACATGGCTGCGGCCATTCCCACGGTACCCCTGGCAACTCCACATGCGGATAGCGCGAGTGGATGCTCAAGGCGCAGTGGGACCAGAGGCAAGACCATTTGCAGCACCCAGTCAGAATCACGAAATGGGTGGTTCAGGACTGGCAATAGTGGTTAGCCCCCGGGTCACTTTCCAAGGGCGTCCCTTTTGCAGCGCCGTCCCCGGAGATAACCCTCACCAAAGACGCCTCAGGTCTCGGGTGGGGAGCTCACCTGGATGGGGTGAAGTCTCAAGGTGTATGGAGTCCACTGGAAGCTCATCTTCACATCAATATTCTAGAGATGAGAGCGGTCCTCTATGCACTCCAGGCTTTCCAGTCCATGATCCCACCGTGTACCATCCTGCTTCAGATGGACAACACGGCGGTGATGTATTACCTCAACAAACAAGGAGGCGCACCTTACCCCTTTGCAGGAGGCCATGAGAGTGTGGGGTGGGTAATCGGACAGGGCAAGTTTGATTGCGTACATGTTCCCGTGTGGACAACACGATCGCAGACGGTCTGAGTCGCACTCAGGCCAGAGTCCACGAGTGGGAACTTCTTCAGAAGGTGGCAGAGATCTGTTCATTCGATGGGGAACCCCAGAGCTAGATTTATTCAGCGTCCCAATCAATACAAAACTGCCCAATTTTTGCTCGCTAGATCCGGGGCCTGGAATTTTCTGGCAAGACGCGTTGTCTCTCTCCTGGGAGAACAGATTCCTCTATGCCTTTCCTCCCTTCCCGTTGATCCAGAGAGTTCTTCTCAAACTGCGCAGGGAGCATGCACGTCTAATTCTGGTGGCACCCCTTTTGGCCCAGACAGATCTGGTTCCCATTGCTGGCACAGCTATCCCGGGAACCTCCGCTCCCACTGCCGCTCAGTTCACACCTTCTGTCTCAGGAGTGAGGTTTATTGCTGCATCCGGATCTTCGCTCTTTGAACCTGCACGCGTGGCTCCTAGAGACGTAGCCATTTTGCGACACGGGGTCTCGCAAGAGGTTGCGGAGGTCCTCTCTGCAGCCAGAAAGCCGGCTACACATGCTACATATGCCATGAAATGGCATCGGTTTTGTTTGTGGTCACGGGCTCGTGACCTCTCCCCTTTAGGTTGCCCTGTGGGGGCAGTCTTGGACTACCTCCTTTCCCTTTTCCACTCAGGATTGACCTACTCCTCTATTAAGGTGCACCTGTGCGCTATTTCGGCTTATCATCTGCCGGTGGGATAGCGCACTATTGCTCAGCTTGATGCTTCTCGGGAGTTTTTGAGAGGGGTGTTACACCTTAGGCCTCCTATCAAGGACCCAGTTCCTCCATGGGATCTCCTTTTTGTCCTGGAGCAGCTCACTCTTCCTCCCTTTGAACCAGCCGCGGATTGTGAGCTACGTTTTCTGTCATGAAAGACGTTGTTTTTAGTTGCCGTTACTTCAGCCAGAAGGATTTCTGAGCTTCATGCCCTCATCTGTAAAGAGCCTTATTTGGTTTTTCACCGGGACAGAGTATCTCTGAGGACAAACCCGAAGTTTTTGCCTAAGGTGGTTTCAGCTCTCACTCTAAATCAGGACATCGACCTTCCGGTCTATTTCCCGAGTTATTCGAATAGAGGAGAGGCTTTGCTCCACACTCTGGATGTTCACCGCAGCCTGAGGTATTACCTCAATAGAACTAAGCCCTTTCGGGCTTCTGATCAGCTCTTTGTCTCCTTCGCACAGAAGGTAAGAAGAACAGCCGTGTCGAAGCAGTCCTTATCCGCTGGCTCGTGCAATGTATTTCTCATTGCTATCAAGCTAGGCATAAGCCCCTCCCAGGTTCCATCCGGGGTCATTCCACTAGGGGTGTGGCCACCTCCTTTGCTGCTCTCAAAAATGTCTCAATCTCAGCCATTTGCGCTGCGGCTACTTGGAGCTCTGTGCATACCTTTATCAGGCATTATAGTCTGGACATAGCTTCTAGGCGAAGGGCCGGCTTCGGCCTGGCCATGTTGCAGGGCCTCTTGTCCTGAGTCGGGATTTGGTTTGAATTTCTCCGCTTCTTCCTCTTCCTCCTCCCAATGTTTGTGGGACAAGCATTATTGCTTGGGAATCAGTCCTAATGGTGTAACCTGCTGCAAGAGCTGTGTCTCAAAGTAAGATAGTACAGTTACGTAAGAACTTCCGTAACAGTAGATCTTCGAGAACAGCTCTTGCAGCAGGTACCTTCCCGCCCTCCGTGTCCCCCTTGGAGGAAGTATGGCTCGTGGCTGTTTTTAAAAAAAAAACAACAACAACAAGAACAAACAACATATCAGGGAGAAAGTAAAGAAAAAAGGGGGAGGGAACCCTTTTTCCTCCGAGCAGCTGACGGCGTAGAAGTGGATATTCACTTGGGAAGAGTGAATTGAGTTTGGTTGCCTTCTGACGATGGATCCTCGGTCTCCCTTTCTGATGTCATCCTGCGGCCGGGAGTCTCCGGCGGGAGAACTGGGGATTCTGGCGGGACCGCCCCCTTTTGTACCACGCCTGACGTCGGAGGCGGGACCGACGTCGGGGGCGGTCCCCGCTGAAGATAGCTAGCTAGAAAGATTTCCGAGGGGTCCTGGCGCCTGACGGCTTCAGTCCTAAAGGTGTAACCTGCTGCAAGAGCTGTTCTCGAAGATCTACTGTTACGGTAAGTTCTTACGTAACTGTACTTTCTCAAAGGATTCTTAATGTTAATAAGTATTCAGGGCTAAATGGGATTCACCCTAGGGTATTTAGGGAGATGGGCCATGCACTGGTGGCACCCTTGGCAGCACTTTTTATTGAGTCCCACTTTTAAATGGGGGGGGTGCCAATGGATTGCAGGGTGGAAGTCGTGATTCCCCTGCACAAGTTTGGGAGCAGGGAGGGTCCTGGGAAGTACAGATCGGTAAGTCTGACATTTATTGTGTGTACATTATTGGAGGCAGTAATTAAGGAACACACTGTTGAATTTCTAGAGGAAAATGAACTTGCACATAGCAACTAACATGGGTTCACAAGAGGTGGATCATATCAGACTTACAGATTTTTCAACACAGTGACAAAATCGGTTGACAGAGGACACGTGGTTAATATCTTGCATCCGAATTTTAGTAAAGCTTTCAACTCAGTACCACATGGGAGACTGGTGAAGAAAGTGGGTGACCTGTACTTAGGAAAAGGACTGTTTGGACTGTGAACTGATTCTTAGGAAGAAACCAGTTGGTGGTTCTTAATGGCAGGTACTCTGAGATGAAGGATGCCACCAGTGGGATGTCTCTGGGGTCAATTGTGGGACAACATTTTTTTTATACTGTGTTATTGAAAATTCATTAGCAAGGTAGCAGTTCTTATTGTACATAGTAACAGTTTCACTGTACTTACTGTATACACCAGTTGAAGTCTGTATACAAGAAGAGGATCAGATACTACTAAGAAACCATAACAATATCTCACAGGCATACAGTGGAACAGAGCAACAACTGGTCACCCGGAATAAAACTAAAACGCACTGGTACACAAAACAGAAATACTCTGCAGGGTGGCCATACAGTGCTGATTCATAGTTGTAAACTTTAGTTCATAGAGACCCATTTGTTGTCCACAGGGGATGGGTTCATCTATATAAGTAGAAAGAATGTCCTGAATGAACTATTGACATGAAGGTCAGAACCTGAATCATCCTCCTGGTGTACCAAGTCCCATGTTGTCCAATGCTAGTATAGGCTTCTAGCCTGTGTTCTACAGCAAATGTCACCCTTTCCAGGGACAACTTTTTTTTAATGTGTATATTAGTGATATTGGGGTCAGGATACAGGGGAAAATGATTTTATTTGTTGATGATATAAAACATGCATGGAAGCCAATATTTTGAAGAGCAAACCGAAAACATTTTTTATCACCATATCTATGAAATCGCCTGGACCGATATATTTCATACTTTTACTATTCGTCTATTATATGCATAACTTATTTGTGCATGTTGCCATGAAATTTATGTAAGGGACTTTGTAACTAGATTATTATATTATTATTATTAAAGTAAACATGTCCCCAGTCCAGAGCATCTTGGGTAGGAGTATACAGACCAGTGGAATGGGATAGGTAAATTAAGGTTTTTGTTGGACTAAAAGCCATCAAAGTCTTTAATACCTAGTTCATAATGGCTTTTGCTTAAGAAGAATGTTGTTTTAAAGGGGAAAAAACTTCAGTTGCACAGTAACAATATTTACCTGCATCAATGAAGAAAATTAGCCATAAAGCCTTGCTCGCATTGGAAGGCTGTATCTTTCCTGTTTGAAATCCAAACATTAACACTTTTGGGTGAAAGAGGAGTCTTTAACCAGGATATGTTGCTGGAATATAACCCAGTGTGATATTACATGTATACACACACCTGTATCGGTATCTGTACAAATAGCATATCTGGAAATGAGAGTCCTGCTACATCTCTGTATGTTTACCTGGTGAAACAATTTCAAATAAATAAATGACCATGTATTCTTTATTCTGCACATTGCTGTTAGTTCTGGTAGAACTGAATAGGGCATTCCAGAATGTGTTATATCATACATTAAAGGCTGAGAGTCTTTCCTGTAATTTTCTGTTATTTTTCCTATCCAAATCACGAACAAGAAAAACATTTGTCTGTTTTGTTTTCTAGGAGATCTGGAGGGTAATGTTAAATGGCTGGATAGATTTCAGAAATCAAGACAACTTCAGGAGATAATCATTTGGCCTCCAGTTTGGGAGCGTGATAAGAAACTCTTTATTCCAGAGGTACAGTTATATTATTCAGTGCTGACTTTGTTATCTTGGGAAGACAGTAAGTTGCTACTGTTGTGTATGTGCACCTATCCACTTCTGAAGGGCACAGCACTGGGGTGTCCGTTTCCCAGGGCTGGAGCAGCAAATTCCTCTGTACCTCCTTTCCCTTGGTGCACAAGATCTGTCTACCATTTTACTAAAAATATAGTTCCAAAATCGCTATATGGATCCATCAGGGGAGGAAATGGGGAAACAGAATCACTGTGGGTTCAGCTCATGGCATAATCACATAAGAAATTGCATTATGGGGTGGTCTATAGACCACCAGGACAGGGGGATGAACATGATAGGAAACTAGGGGCAGAAGTAGAGAGGGGTCATGAAGGGGGAGGTAGTAGTAGTAGTAGTAGTGGGAGATCTCAACTGGTCAGGCATTGATTGGGACATTCCACCAGCTTAGAGCACCAGAAGTCAGGCCCTGCTAGATACATTGTAGGACTGCATGCTGGCGTAGCAGGTCAAGGAACTTACAAGGCAGGCTGCCCTTCTCAATGTGCCACTCACTAACTCAGAAAGGGAACATTGTTTAACCAGGAGTAGCACACTAAGTCGAAGCTTGTTTCCAGATGTGGCCTGGGAGCACAAGGAAGTTAAGGGACTTGCTCAGGATCACACAATATGCACCTAGGCAGTGGTGGGATTCAAACCCAGGTCTCCAGATTTGCAGCTCAGAGCCTTAACCCACTGTGCTATATTGCCTCCTAGGGTAGGCAGAGTGTGGGTTGAGGAACCACTGGGGTCCAGTGACCATAACATCATAGGATTCATGCTGCCCCTTTGTACCAGTAAGACCTCGTCAAAGGTTGAAGTTCAGGATGAAGTGCAGACTTAAACAGATGAGGGAATTAGTATAGGACAGATTAATTGGAGCGGACAGTATCACGGGGTGGGGGAAAGATGGGGGAAATAAAAAGAGCCATTCTCAAGGCAACAGAATCATGCTTGAGAATGGTTATTAAGAGAAACAGGTACAATAGACCAATACGGTTCCCTGAAAAGATCAGGGAGGCAGTGAGGGCCAGAAAGAAGGCCATCGTCCGGTACAAGGTAAAGCGGGGGGGGGGTGAAGAATGGAGGAGTACCAGCCAAGAACTAAAGAGGCCAAGAGGGCAGTCAGGCCAGCCAGTGTAGGTCAAGCTGCCCTTTTCTGCTGACAAATTCTATGTTTCTATGACACAAAAGCAGACACCGAGTTGCATATTGTGGAGAGGACCAAGGGAATACAGTTTTTCAGGTATATAAGGGTAAAAAGAAAGCAGGAAGGGGGAATTATTAGGCTAACAGAGCGAGGCACGCTAATAGAGGAGGACTAGCAGAAAGCAGCCATTCTGAATGACTACTTCTGATAAGTACTCACGAGGGAGTGGCATAAAGGCTGCTGAAAGGGGGGGGTCCTGGAAAGGGTGCATCAAATATTTACAAATGAAAAAGTCAGAAAAGGGCTAGCAGCCCTGAAAATAGATAGAGCTCTGGTGCCAGGTAGGATACATCCAAGAGTACTCAGGGACCTGGCATCGGAATTAGTTGAACCACTGGTAGGTCTGTCCAGTAAATTCAGACAGCTGGTTCCAAAAAACTGGAGGGTAGTGATTATGGTTCCGCTTCACAAGGGTGGGGGACAGTGAGCATCCAGGTAACAACAGACCTGTCAGTACTTCCACTGTGGGTAACCTGACGAAGACACTGGTCAAAGAGGACCTAGTGGACTACCTGGAAAAAACAAGCTCCAGGATGGTAAACAGCATAGGTTCATGACAGGGAGATCATGTCAGACCAACCTGATAGTATTCTTTTACAGGGTAACTAGGACAATGAATAAGGTTCATGCAGGGGATTACTCTACTTCAAATTCAGCAAGGCATTCAACTCAGTGTCTCACAGAAGGTTGCTGAAGAAGCTAGGGGATCTAGGTACAGTGAACAACATTGTGAGAGGTGGCTGGAAAGTTGATTGAAAAAAAGACAGTAGAAAGTAGTGATAAACTGAGTCACATCTGAGGAGAGGGAGGTCACCAGTGGGGTACCATAGGGTACAGTCTGGGGTTCAGTCCTTTTCAATATGTTCATCAGTGACATACAGTAGGAGAAAGAATTCAGGGCAAGATATGTCTCTTCGCAGATAACACTAAGCTCTGTGGTAGGGTATACCACGAGGTGGGGGTAAAGGGAGATGCAGAAGGACCTGCAAATGCTGGAAAGGTGGGATAGAGTTAAGGGTTTAGTAGTGACTCGGGGTGGGGGGGTAGTATGGAGCAAGGGGTGGATAGTGCAGATGGAAACCCTGCATTTACAAAAGGTCTCGGGATATAATAGGGTGTTACTGGCAGACTTGATGAACCATTGGTCTTTTTCTGCTGTGATTATCTGATTGTTTCTATGAAGCTGTTCATGTGAGTGGAGTAGCTTTTGTCTTTTAGTGTGTGTGTGTGAGAGATATAAATAGATGGATTACTATGTATGTAAGGCCATTAGCAGCCATTGTTAGCCTTGTTAAGAGGCGAAGCACAAGAGGCTTTGAAAGCTCAACTACCCTTTGAAGTGTCAAGACAGCATGACAATAAATGCACTTTGTATTCAGTCAGGCTAAAATAGCCCTTGACATGGCATAGGACACTTTGAAAAAAAATAGCTTTAAGATACCGTATGTATCATCCACACAGTTAATACTTGTTGGGGGGGGGGTGAAGTTAGCAGAGATAAGGGAAGAGGAAAAGGTCTGGGGGTTATTATTAGTGACAGCCTCAAAGGTCTCTGGACAATGCAACAGGTCATACAGCACAGCAAACTGAATATTGGTGGGGAAGGGGGTGGCTTAGGAAGAGGCTTTGATAGTTGAAGGGAGGAGGTGATCTTACCCCTGTGCAAGACCCTGGTGAGGCTTCATCTCAAGTACTGTGCCTGCTTCTGGAACCTGCACCTGAAAAAGAAAGGAAAAGGCTGGAGGTGGTATAGTGAAGGCCCACCAGGAGCAAGGCTGGACATATGAAAGAAAGGCTTGAGCATGTCAGTATGTACATGCTGGAGGCCAGGAGGGAAAGGGGTGATATGATAGAGACTTACAAGTTTCTAAGCCATATAAATTGGGTGGATAGTACAAATCTGTTTTCCAGGAATGAATGAAAATGCATGTTTGGAAACTCAAGGAAGGAAGGTTTAAGGAGGATAACAAGTAATTAATGTCCATCGATGAGAGGCTTCTACTGGGAATTAATGCATGGTTGAGGGGGGGGCGAGTGCCTACAACCACCCAGCCATGCATTAATTCCCTAGTAGAAGCCGAATCCGGAGGACATTAATGCGTTTGTAACACGGCAATACTTGCATTGTTGTTGTGTCCATTCTTACAGTTCTGTTCAGCTTTGTGTCAGCGCATTGAGATGTTCAGAAATCACCGCGATGTGTGTTCTGGTTGTTGCTGTGACAGCTAGTGGTGCTGGAACTTGACCCGGTGACCCCGTGAATAATAGTTGGACCGGTCCTTGCTGGGGAATTAATCACCGCTCCAGCTTTGGTCACATGTTGTATTTTGTCCAATGAAACTGCTTTATTTGCAGTTTCTGTTTGATGCCATGTTGCAAGAAGTATTTCTTCACTGGGAGATGCAGAACAGTGGAATAAGTTGCCTAAGGGGGTGCTGGAGGCAGAGTCAGTGAAAGGGTTCAAGGTCAAGTGGGACAGATTAAGGGGGTTGCTGAGGACCAAAGTGGCAGTGGAAGGGGGGTAGGGTGGTGAAATGCTAGTCCTGTAAGGCAGTAGGTATGCAGGATGAGACATACATAATAGCAATTGGACTGCAAGAATTTTTCTGCAGTTACTTTCTATGCATCTATGTATCTTAAATTTCATTTAATTTCAAAGTTCATTTTTTAAAATAACAGTTTCATGTTTCCTTTTCTATACTAAATACCATAACGTATAAACATTATTAGTGTCCCCTAGATTGCATCTTCTTTGGCCACATGTCTACACCTGGCATCACCCCCTCTGCTTATCATATCATAGTACATTATGTTGCTGGGAAAATGGCTGTGATGCCAGGTGTAGACAAGCAGCCACAGCAGATGAAGTTCACAGGACTGTGGTCTTCTTGTCATGCTAATGAACATCATTTTAAATACGGAAAATATATATGAAATGTAAGCTGAATTGTGAATAAGAAAACATGTTATTCAATGTTTTCCCCAGATGTAGAGGGCTGTTTAAGATACATACACATTACAATTACTTTTTATGCCATAAATCTGTCTACATTACAGTTTTCAAACTCAGTTAACACAACATCTGATTGGAGGACTGCATGGGAACCCATAACAAACAAAACTTAAATTATAATCTATAAAGAGAATAATAGTCTATAATGTATGGTAGAATGTTGTTATTAGGGGAAATTCATCTTTTCCCAATGTTGTTATACCATCAATGTGACGCAACTTTGTTGTTAACCCATCGATGTTATGTCACATCAGTGGCATAACAAAATGGAACTGTCATGTGTGGCGGTTCCCTAGGCAGCACAGCCACTCGAACGCCAAGAATTCGGTTTGAAGTCTGTGTTTTTCCTTTTTATTTCTGCACCCGTTTCCTAACCCCATCCCTGCTGAAAACTCTTCAAGCCCACTTTCACTCACCCTCTTAAGCGTCATACAGAAGGCTGATTTTTTTTTTTACAGGCTAAAGACTAAATCTATATTTGTCACTCGTGTGTCTCTTTTACAGGTCTGACACCCAAAGAGCTGTAAAGTTTAATGCTTCACTTCTTTATCCCATCTCCTGTTTACGACCATCGCCATTTAGAGTCAAGTGATTTGTTTCCGTGACCAAGTTTCATTATCTGTTACCCTTTGATGTTGTTTTACAGTTTTTATTAAACAGACCATGCTTCAGTTCAGTCCAAGTTTGGTTAGCTTTTTTTTTTTTAAGTTTACTGTTGGCAATATGAATGACAGACCGTGAACTGCAATGTAAGTTTTTCAGTTATTCACTGTGACCACGGGGTGTTTTGAAAACAAACAAACAAAAATCATTGCAGATGCTGTTTGCTCAAATTGGAGTTAACACTGATGCCCATACACTATAAAAGACAGTGTATGGGCATCGATAAACAAACGTGCAATGTTAGCACCTCGTGATTCCCTAGGCAACTTTAATAAACCTCTTGAGCTGTGCTTTCGAGGTTTACATGAGTTGCCTAGGGAATCACTCAATGCAAGCATAGTGTGGTTGTTCATCACTGCCCATAGATTATCCTCTATGTTACTAATTGATCAGGATTTGTATTCCGCTTGGGATACAGCAAACAAAAGGCATTTGTGGTTGCACTGGTTGTTCCATTAAGCAGTCATTGTCCGAAAACAAAAAACAGTTAAAAAGAATGTTTGAGAGGCCAGCCCAGTGGTGTAAAGGGCTGAGGCGCTGGATGCCTTACCTCTCACCATGCTGGCAACCCATGTTTGAGAATGAGCATGGGACATTGGGGGTCTGACCAGGTGAGGATCAAGCAGCTGCTTGCAGCTTTCCTTTCCTGGATAGGAGAGGTTGGGTCTCCTGGCCTTTGACCACCACTGCGTGGAGGCATGAATGGTGGTGCAGGCAGGGTTTGGAGCTGGGTGCTAGGGGGAGCAGAGTCAGTCCGGACCAAGGCGAGTGTGTGCGCCTCCACATGCATGCCGACTTTGTCTGAGGGCTCGGGAGTTAAAACTTTGGGGAGAAATTTGGGCGAAAATGTGGAAAAATCAGGGGCAGTGGTTGGATGAAGCCGCCCTGCAATGGCTCCAGTGGTTCCACTGGGGTAGAGGAGGAGGTGCCCCAAATGACCGTAGAAGACCGGAATGGATGGCTGACACGAGCTGCCAGCCCACCTGGAGGATAAATACCATATGGAAGAAAAACAAATGTCTGAGTGTTTGTGAAATCGACTAGTTTAAGCAATAATGACTGAGAAGCTGGTAATTTTCGATGGATTAATGACCAACTGCTTCAAGGTTGTTATTGCAATTATAAGTGGTAAATCCCCCTATAACCCACATCCTCCGAGTGGCTTATTAAGCAGTTTATCCCTCCAGGGTGTGGGTATACTGGAGGATTTACCACGGCTGGTGTGGTTTGGTCATGAGGCGTAGCAGAGTGACCAAACCACACCAGTCGTGTTAAGTCCTCCAGTATACCCACACCCTGGAGGGATAAACTGCTTTTATACAATGACAAATGTTATTGATTTAATGTTTTTTAACTATTTTCTAACTCACCGAGGTCCCTATAGCTTGAAAGTGGATGTCATTTTTTTTAAATTTACCACGGTGTTTTAGCGAAGTGGCGACAGGACAAATGGCGCAGTTTTCATTTGAAGTGAAAACATCAGATTGGCATGAGATAAGGTTGGCCGGCACCTTTTCCCATGAGTACACTGGAGGATTTACCATGCTGAAAAGGTGCCAGCCAACCAATCAGGATGCGCGATTTGGCATATTCGATTTCCCACATTGTATAATTAAGCAATAAGCCCCGAGGGAGTGTGGGTTATCGGAGGATTTACTACGGCTGGAGTGGGTAAATCCTCGTCAGCTGTGGTAATTCCCCCGATAACCCACATCCTCCGAGTGGCTTATTGCAATTATACCCTGGTCCCTTGTATTTTTTTTTGTAACAAAAAGTAAGGCAAAACATAGTTTTTTTACAGTTTAAATCATTTTTTTAGTTTATTCTTCCACCAGAAAATATAGTTCCTTGCTGCTTAAGGCAGAATATTTAGGAAATTCCCAAGCTGAGACATACTGTATGCTGGCATGAATGTTACTTTCCTGGAGTTACTTTATTAGGTTTTATGTGGTACTCTATTTAAGTATGTGGAAGGGAGAAGTAGTGGAAGAGCGAAGGGAGACGGACGATCAGTTTGGCTGTCAGTTCTATACAAATGCAGCTCGTTACTGCTCAGTGAGAGAAAGTGGACAGTGCTGCCAAGAGAGAATGAGCAGTAGAAGCGGTTGGGAGCCAGTTGAACATGTTGAGGGGAAATAACAGCATTTTTTGAGAAAGGGGGTACTGGGGAATGTATGGGGAAGACCTGCAAGGGGTTTTGTAGGAATCAGGAGTGAGAAACAGAGTGAGTGAGCTGTGCTGCGCAGCAAAGGGGAAGATCAATGTTGGGAGTTTAAAAACCAAAAAACTAGCAGGATAGCTGTTAGTGAACCCAAGAAAGGAGGAGCTGTGTGTCTGAAGAGTCTTTCTCCATGCTGCTTGGTACTGAATATCATTTATATGCGAGTAAGGAGGCTGTTAGGAATGCTTATGGGAGAAACTGGTTATCGCTGAAAAACAACAGGTAAAACTTGTATCATGGATGAAAAGCTGTGCCGTGATGCTTGTCATGCGCTTATGAATATGCATAGGCACATGCACTGTTTCACAGCTTCAGTTTTCGGCTCTGATAACAAGTTTTACTGTTCAGTATTATTGAGATGGAAATGATAACGAGTTGTCGAGGCTGTGAGCGGCAAGAGGGAGCATATGTGCAGGAGCGAGGTGTCGGCTAATATTGAGGTGGAAGCTGTTTTTATTTTTGTTTAAATGAGGGTTACTAGCACAGTTGAACTGTGAGGCAGTGGCATAGATTGGATGAAGGACTCACCAAACAAAAAGGTTGTATACACAGTGGCAATGGGGGAGTGTTGTGGGTTGTTCATTCAGTAACTTTTTTGAAACTCCTGCTTTACCATTGTGGTTTAGTGAGAGCCAATATGGTGAATTTTCAGGGCTGATCTTTGGGGGTCGGATGGATTCACGTACTGCAGCTGACTGGCATCTTTGCCGTGTGTATGTCATAGGATTTACCACAGCAGAACGGTGCCAGACAGCCAATCACAGTACGGGATTTTTCCTTTCTTTTTATGTCCATGGTATAATCTGGAATTTTTATCTTTCATCTGGTTAAGCCAACAGAGTGGATTGTGATCAGTTATAAGAACAAAATCAGTTCCTAGTAAATACAATTTGAGGGACTTCATGGACCACTTTGCTGCTAAGCACTCCTTTTCGATAGTGGAGTACCTTTTCTCTCTGTCATGCAACTTCCTGCTTATATACTGAATAGGATGTTCCTTCCCGTCTATATTTTGAATTAGGACAGCACCTAGGCTTACCTCAGATGCATGTTTGTAGCAGAAATGGTTTCTCAAAGTCTGGTTTTCCTAAAACAGGTGCTGAACATAATGCAGCCTTTATGGCTTGAAAAGCTTCATCACACTCTGGAGTACATTTCATATTATTTGGGTACCGTTTCTTTGTGAGTTCAGTCAGGGGAGTAGCTAATTCAGCCAAGTTTGGAACAAATCTCCGATAATAACCAGCCAGCCCTAAAAATGACCTGACATGTTTCTATTTCAAGTACAGGGCTGTTAACTACAGCTTCTATTTTAGAAATCTCTGGTTTGACTTCTCCGTTTCCCAACACATAGCCCAAATATCTGGTTTCCTGCATGCCCAATGCACGTTTAGTAGGATTAATAGTCAGACCTGCATTTCTGATAGCTTGGATAACTGCTCGTAGATGTTCCAGGTGACTTTTCAATTTGGGACTATACGCCATGACATCATCCAGGCTCGCAGCACAATAACCAGCATGAGGGGATAAAATTACATCTATGCACTGCTGAAATTTAGCTGGTGCACCATGTAAACCAAAGGGCATGGTGGTGAACTGATAGAATCCTATAGGGGTAGCAAATGCAGTTTTATCTCTGGATTCTTTAGCGAAAGGTATTTGCCAGTAACCCTTGATGAGATTGAGGGTACTGATATACTTTGCACTCCCCAGTCTGTCTACCAAATCATCTATTCTGGGCATAGGATAACTGTCAAATTCTGACACTTGACCAAGTTTCCTGTAATCAAGGCAGATTCTAACACCCCCTTCTTTTTTGTTTACAATTACCATGGGAGATAACCAAGCACTTCTCGACTCCTCAATGATACCCAGTTCCTTCATTTTTTGTATTTCCTTAACCACCTCAGCTCTTAACTGCTCTGGCAACCTGTATGACTTTTGTCTAATAGGACAAGCATTCTTTGTTACTATTACATGCTCAACCCCTTTTGCTTGGCCTGGTACCGTGGTAAAAGTAGTGTTAAATGTCTGTAGCACATTACGAATGTCTGCAGTTTGTTCTGAGGTAAGGAAACATTCACCTTTACAGCATCATCCATTTATAGTTTTTTCCAGTCTATCATAAGCCACATCAGTATCTTCCTTATCAGTTTTTTGGTAAAACTAGCAAGGCAGCTTTTCACATTTTTTCAACCCATTTCTTGAGGAGGTTAGCATGGTATATCTTAGAAGGATTTTTCTTGTCAGGGTTTTCAGTCTCATAGTTAACACTGCCAGTACATCTAAGAACCTTATATGGCCCTTGCCACTTTATTAACAACTTATTTTCTGTTGTGGGTAACAGTAGCAAAACCTTTTCACCTGGCTCGAAAACTTTTTCATTTACCCCATGGTCATAATATACCTTCTGCTGATTTGAGCCTCTTCCTGATTACTATGGGAAATTTCAACATATTTAGCCAGTTTCTTTCTTAGGGCACACATATAAGAAGATATAGATTGTTTCTGAGTGGGGTATCTTCACGCATTTCTTTTATCACATCCAGTGGCCCTCTTGGCTGCCTACCATACAGCATTTCAAATGGTGAAAACCCTGTTGATGCCCGTGGCACTTCTTTGTAAGCAAAAAGTAGGTAAGGCAAGTATTGGTTATAGTATTTCCCTTCCCCCTTTACAAACCTTTTTAACATGCATTTTAGGGTTTGGTTAAAACGCTCAACAAGACCATCTATCTGAGGGTGATAGGGCAGGTTCTTATGGCAGTGATACCTAGCAGTCTATACAGCTCTTTAAGCAGTGCAGCACCAAAATTACTACTCTGATCAGTAATAATTTCTTTAGGTATGACCATTCTGCTGAAAATTTTGGCTAGCTCTGCTGCAACGTATGGGGCTGTAACAGTACGCATTGGAACTGCTTCTGCGTATCGAGTAGCATAGTCACATACTACCAGGATAAATATGTTACCCTTTATTTTGTCTAAAGGATCAAATACATCCATTGCAATGTTCTCAAAAGACACATCTATTAAGGGTAGTGGTACCAGGGGCACCTTGTCTTTTCTAGTCATTAGGGCTACTTTCTGACACTCAGCATATGAATTACAATAGGTAGCAACATCTTCATGAATTCCCGGCCAGTAAAATCCATACAGCAATCTAGCAAGGGTGCAATCCCTCCCTGAGTGACCAGTCATAGGATTATCATGTGCTATCTGTAACAATTCTGTTCTATACTTCTATGGCATAACCAATTGTTCTGTCTGTTCCTGTGTCTGAGGTTTAATCCAAACTCTGTACAGTAACCCATTACATTTTTGAAACATTGGTCCACCTTGTTTTGGTTTCACCCCCAGCTGCTTAAAATAACCCTGGAGAGAAACATTGTTCGCTTGCTCTGAAAGAAAATCACAGTCAGTTATCCAAACTCTGTACGGTAACCCATTACATTTTTGAAACAATGGTCCACCCTGTTTTGGTTTCACCCCCAGCTGCTTAAAATAATCCTGGAGAGAAACATTGTTCGCTTGCTCTGAAAGAAAATCACAGTCAGTTATCAATTTAGTTTCAGCATTTTCATATTTTAACCCTTCATGTCCATCAGTCATTTGTTGCCACAGTTTTTTCAGGCTTTGTCTTTCTTTTCTGGATTTCCGGATCTTGGAGCTGTGCCCGAACAAGTCAGAGTCAAAATCACTGAAAGGAAAAGTGTCCCTACCATCTGAAATTTTCTTTGCCTGAGCTCTTGTAATCACAGCTGCTGAAACATCAGGATTTACTCCCTCGTTGATCAACTTAGTAAATCCTGGAAAGTTATTTCCAATAATCACAGGTATAGGTAACTTTGATACTACCCCCACTTTCATTTGGTATGACACACCCTTAACAGTCAGAGTCACTTGGGTGGTAGTATAGTATCGAGTGTCCCTGAGGATGCAGATGACATCAGTACCTGGTCCCTTTGCACAGTGTTTTCCCAGCACTTTAACATGCACTGAGGTCTGTCTGTTTCCCGAATCAATGAGTCCCTTTACAGCCTTATTCCCCACCTTTATATCTGTTAGATACTTGCCCCAGTTTGCCAAGGACAAATCTGCTTCAGTGCCACTCTCTTTATTACGGCAGTTTCTTGCAAAATGGCCTGGCTTATTACAGTTATAGCAGATAATGTCTTTTGGCACAGATTTGTTGCCCCCACCAGACTTCTTATCAGGCTTGGAGATTAAATGGTTAAAAGAGTGTCTGTTACTTTGCTGCTGTGGCGTCTGTCTGGCCATTTGGTAGTCCTTAGCCAAGGAAACAGCTTTTTCCCCATTCTCTGGTTGGTGTTCCTTTACCCACAGCTGCACATCTGTGGGCAAGATGTTGAGGAATTGCTCCATGGCAACTGCGTCGATGATCTATGGTTCTGTTTAGCTCTCTGGTTGGATCCAATTCATCAGGAGTTCTCTGAGTCGGGTGAAGGCTTCTTAAGGATTGTCAACTGAGTTGTACCTCAGAGATTGAAATCTCTGCCCTGTAGGTCTCTCTTGAGATGTACCTTTTCAGGATTTCGCTTTTCACCAGGTCATAGTTTTCAGACTGTGCAATGTCCATACTACTGTAGGCAAGCTGGGCTTTCCCTGTCAGGTGGGGTACCAGTCTAACTGTCCATTGCTGCTTTGGCCACTGGCAGGTTGTGGCAACTCTTTCAAAGGTTGTCAGATATGCCTCAATATCATCTGATGGACACAACTTAGTAAGTTTAATGGCATTTATGTTGCTTTCATTATGTTGCTCCTCTGGATCTGTGCCAGATCCTCTGCCTTCGATAGCTTGTAAGGCATCCAACCATCGCTGCTCCTGTCGTTGCATCTCTTCTCTCATCTATTGCTTCTGTCACTGCATTTCTTCTCTCCTTTGTGCTTCTAAATGCTGAATGTCTTTTTCTGTCTGTGTCTCAGTCTCTTTTTGTTGTATAGCCCACCATTTGAAAAAGTTCATCAGGCTTTCAGGTTCTTTCACTGCCTGTTCTTTTTCCATGACTTCTGCTGGCTGTACATTTTCAGACTGGACTTCCGTTGCAGATAGTTTGGCTGCCATTCTTCTGGTAACCACTTTTTTTTTTCAATTCTTTTTCCCTCCGGTCACGGTTCTAGGAGCCTCTCTCAGGCATTCAACCTTGTCCTGCCCTGCCTGAAGTCTCCCCGACCGAACCCTCCCCTCCTCTGCCCCCGCCTCACAGCTGGCACCCCCAGCTTAACCCCTCCGGGGTGGGGCCACCTCTCCTACCTTGGGCACTCTTAACTTTTGTAGACTCCAGCTGCTGATGTGGGCCCCGGGCGGAGGATCTGTGAAGGCTGGCTGAGTTAGACCCGGTCGTGGGCATGGGGATCGGTGCTGTCGCCTACCCCTAGAACTGGGGTTTTCCTGTGTTCTGTTCCACCCGCCCCCTTCCCCTGCGTGTGCACTCCCTGACGCAATGGTGCACGTCTACCCTGTCAGTGTCAGGCATGCTATTATGTGCCGCTCTGCACTACTGCAGCACCCCCAGTCTCCACCAGGGGCCACCGGAGTGCTAAGCTCCCTGATGCCTTCCCCCCAGGACAGGAGAGCAGCCCTGCCTGTGTTAAATCAAGTTCCTCCCCGCCAACCCCCGGCACCTGAGCTCGCTCCTGAACTCGGGTCACCGGCGTGGCACAAGGTGTGGCGTCCAGCACCACAACCCTCAGTGCCACCGGGCCGGCCTGGTAACCACTCTTGGACTTGCTGCTTCAGAATCCATACCTTCCTCTGTGCTTCCTTGGCACTACTGTAGATCCAGTACCCACGCACAAATCTCCTGTCTTAGGGTATGCACAGCTTAAATCCCACTTAGGCTGACACCATCTGTCGTCGAGGCACAGGTCAGGAATTATAGAGAAAACCCAGGAGCAGTTGTAAAATTCCACAAAACTGTTTATTTGTAGCAGTAACATAAAATAAAATAAACCTGTTCAGAATAACTATGTACAGAAGCAAAAATAAAATCTTTCTTGTAAAAACAATCTCCCTTACAGCTCAGCTTAGCTGTTTTTATGTCTTTTTCAACCCCCATCCTTTGCTAGCATCCTGTTCTTTGTAAATTTCAGGAACTGCTAGAACATTGAGAACTTCCTGAGGTCCCCACAGCAGCTGCAAAAGGCTGAGACATTTGTACTCAAGTAACCTCCAGTTTTCTACAATTATCTCAAATTATAAATATAAACACATTTCAACAGTAATACCATATTTTTTAAGCAAAAGTGATCCCATTATCACTTTCATTTCCATGTATTTATTTGCACATATTCTTATATTACCAGATGTAGATATGCAAGGGAGGAAAAACAGAAAGCAAGAGAAGACAGAGAGACAGTGAGAGACAAAGGATTGCGAGACTGGGTTGATCAAGTCTGAAGTCTCACAGGAAAATTTGGTTGTGCAACCAGACAGAAGAAACAGAAAAGGAAAGAATACAGATCCTTGAATTTACACACTTTCTCCAAAACAAATGGGACAGGGTCCTATTCTACCCTGTCACACTCCTGCAACACCTGCTTTTTGTTCATCCATATCTGAAGCTGGCCCACCTGGTCCCAGCCTTCCAAGGTAGTTGTCAAACCAAGAGGACTCTAGATAGAACACAGGACCATCCCACAACGTCCACTCTTCACTCTTTGGAGATGGCTGAGGCATGGAGTTCTTTTCACACACCCCCACTGTGCTGGGGCTGTGTTGGAGTCACTGGTGGTGTAGTCTGTTGGACCATCAGCTCCTTCTGGGTGGCCAGTGGAGAACCTACCATGCCCTGTACACCAGTGACAACAGGCCACCCCATATGAACATACGAATCTGCCAGCACAACAGACCAATTGGTCTGTCCAAGTTTGCCAGAGTCTGCAGCTAACACCCCAGATTGCAGCTGCCCCAGCCTCCTCCCCCACCGTTCCTCCCATACCAGCCACAGCCCCTGCTCCCCAAACCCTTTCTCTTGCTTTGTCCCACTCCTCCTTAAAGCTTCTGACTGTCTTACATGTTACTACCCCCGCTGGTAGCACATTCCAGTTAGACACCACCCTCTCAGTGAAGTAGTGCCTCTTCATCTCTCTCTCTTAAAACGTCCCCCCCTCCAACCTTAGTCTGTGCCCCCTCGTGTCCCATCTTTCCTCAGCTTAAACACTCCCTCGGTGCTGGGTTTATTAACCCCCCTCAAGTATCTGAATGTTTCAATCATGTCCCTCCATCCCTCCTCTCCTCCAGTGTATACATATTCAGCTCCTGCAGCCTGACTTCATAGTCCTTTACTTCCATCCCCTTTAACATTTTTGTTGCCCTCCTTTGTCCCCCCACCAGTAATTTTATATCTCTCTTCAGATGTGGCCTCCAGTACTGCACACAGTACTCCAAATGTGGTCTGATCAAGGACCTGTAGAGAGGCAGGATCACATTCCTATGCCTGGATGAGAAACCCCTTGCGATACAACCCAGAATCCTGTTTTCCTTAGCCGCTGCTTTCCTGCATTGGGCCGAGTTCATGCACCCTGTTACCAATGCCCCAAGGTCCTTCTCCTCCTCAGTGATCCCTAGTCTCACCCCACCCAACCAGTATTGCCTCCTATGGTTTTTTGCCCCGAAATGCATCACCTTACACTTCTTTGCGTTGAATCCCAGCTGCCGCTTCTCCGACCATGCCTCTAGTTTGGTTAGGTCCTCCTACAGTTGTTTCCATCCATCCTCTTCATCCACCACCACCCCATTTTGGTATAATCTGCGAACAGACTAACCCTGCTCCCAGCTCTGTGTGCTATATCAGAGATAAAGAGCCCAAATAGCACCGGGCCCAGCACTGAACCCTGCTGCACCCCACTTGTCACTGCTCTGGGTATCAAGAGCTCCCCCCCACAACCACCCTCTGCACTCTCCCCCATAACCAGTTCTCTATCCATTTTGCCAGCTTTTTCCCCACCCCCACGGCAGTCAGCTTCCCCCCAAGTCTCCATGAGGCACTGTATCAAAGGCCTTGCTAAAGTCCAAGTACAGGACATCTACCGCATGACCCCCATCTAGCTTCCTAGTTACCCAGTCATAATACTATATTCAAACAACATGAAGTCTTGCTATATTATGACATATGCAGTGAGTCCCAACCTTCGAACTGTTCCGGAGGTGAAAGAGTTAACTTTCCATGCCAGGCATGGAACTTTGAGCTCGAGCTCGGTTGAAAACTCTGTCTGTTGTTAATCAAACTCAAACTGTCAGATTCTTTACTCTGCCTCACTGAACAGTCGCTCCAGAGATTTCTCCTTCAGCTCGGTTCGTTTGTCAGTTAAAAAGTATTATTTTTCGTTTTTTTGACCGAAATTAAACCGCAACCTGTTGGTTCAAGCTCTGTCTGTGGTATTGTAAGTAATAGATAGGCTTACATTTATTTTATTCTGTGTGGAACTTGTAAACGCTTTTCGGTTCGGTTTGAACCAATCAGGTTATTCCCAGACTTTACTAGTCCTTATTTAGAGTGCGGTTCCCGGTTCTTATCGGTTCTAAAAAGAACGGATTTCATTACATTTTTTCTACGGCCCGTGACACGGTTGGGAACCGATAAGAGAGTCTTGCTTGGCGGATTGCCATAAACGGGCAAGTTTGGTTAGGCTGGCACTATGTCTGAGAAACCCAAAAGAAAAACCGGGCCCACTGGGTTTCAGCACTGTAGTGTTTGTGGGGAAGCCTTTGCTAAGGCTGACCCACACACCACCTGTGCATATTGTCTGGGGTTTGACCACCTCAATGCAGACTGCCAGATTTGTAAGAATTTTCCTGCTGCCACCATAGAAAAGAGAGTTGGTAGGCTCAGGGAAAGGGAGGTCAAAAAGTCCGCTGACCCGGATGGCCAGCCCGGTTCGGTTCCAACCGAACCGGAGGGAGTGCCCTCTGACCAGGGCGATACTTCCTCGGGCAAACGAAGAGCCAGCTCCAAGGAGCCGGTTCCAACTAAAAGGACTAGAAAGTCAGCTAGTGTGGTTCTTTCTCCAACCGCTGAAGAAATAGCTAAAGCAATTCAAATTGTCCAGTCACTTTCCCCGGTTCCGACCAAACCGACACCATCAGGGAAGCGCTGGTTTCGGTTCCACCGGTTCAAGATTATGATTTTGAGGATTTTATGAACCGGAGGAGGGGAAGAGGACTATGAGGAGAGTGAATGGTTTTGAAGGTCTGATGCCCATTGAACCGGACATCTCTCCAGACAGACCGTCAGAGGTTTCTCCCCCCAGGCTATCTGAGTCCCCTTCTCATTTTATGTTCTATAAGAAAGTTGCTGAAACTCTCCAGCTCCCTGTTGAGGAAGCTGTTGATGACCAAGAGGAGCCTGATTATGTAGAAATGATGGATATTCCAGAGTCTAGGAGACTGTCTATTCCTTTGCATAAATCTTTTAGGAAACAGACAGTAAAAATTCTAAAAACTCCTCACACTATACCTCCTGTTGATAAAAGGATGGACAAGAGGTATACATTATCAGGCTCTGATACGGAGTTCCTCACACAGCAATGCAGCCATGTGGGGGTAGTGCAGGCTGCAGCCTGTGACAAGGCAAATATTCCTCTAGCTTCGCACCCTCCTGAAAAGGACTCCAGGAGGATTGATGCCATGGCAAAGAAACAGTACATGGCAGCATCTTTGGGACTCAGACAGGAAAATTATATGGCTTATGCTGCTAGGTACCAGAAATCCAGATGGGATACTGTGCTGGCCCTGGCAAAACAGGTCCCTGACCAGCTTGCCAGGGAGCTGGAACAGGTGGCTGCGGATGGGATTGAGGCAGCCAAGGTGCAATTTCATGCTGCAGTTGACTCTAATGATGTGTCATCAAGGGTCATGGCTACATCTGTGGCACTTCGCAGAATGGCTTGGCTCAGATGTACTGCCCTGTCACAGGATACCCAGTCTAAGGCCATGGATTTTCCTGTTGTGGGCAATTCTCTGCTTGGGGAACAGACAGAGAATTACATGAAGAAAATGGATGAATATAGGACCACCTATAGGAGTGCACAGGCCAAGGAAAGGCAGGCCACTCCTCAAAGGCAGCATCCCAGGGGCAGGGGCAGGCCTTTTCATAGGCCTTTTTACCAAGTCCAGGCCTCCTCTTCTGCTTATGCCCAGAGGGGGTTCTTTAGAGGGAGAGGCAGACAGGGTACAAGCAAGCCTGCTTCTACCCCTCAGCCCAAAGCCCCTGCCAAGCAGGCACCCTGATGGGGTGGCCAGGGCCGATTCTCCACTACCTGTAGGGGGCAGGCTGGCTTACTTTGTCCAGGACTGGAAGTCTTTAACATCAGACAAGTGGGTCCTGGAAGTAGTAAGCCAGGGACTGGTTCTCAGCTTCAAAAAATTTCCAAAGATGAGAACCAGGTCCTTTCCACCTGCAAATCCATCAGAGGCACTTGCCCTAGAAACAGAAGTTTCTACCCTCCTGGCTCTCAGAGCTGTGTAAAGGGTTCCACCCCTACACCAGGGCAAAGGGTTGTACTCCAGGTACTTCCTTACACCAAAAAAGACAGGAGAATGGGGCCCATCCTGGATCTCAGATACCTAAACAAGCACCTTTTAAAACCAAAATTCAAAATGGTGACTCTGGGAATTATTTTACCCTCTCTAAGGCCAGGGGACTGGCTAGCGTCCCTAGACCTCAAGGATGCCTACTTCCATGTTCTTATCAGAAGCTCCCATCGAAAGTACCTCAGATTCGAACTGCCCTCAGGCCATTACCAGTTCAGAGCAATGCCCTTCGGCCTCACCTCTGCCCCGAGGGTATTCACAAAATGCCTGGCAGTAGCAGTTGCCCATTTAAGAAGGCAAAAAATTGCCATCTTTCCTTACCTGGACGACTGGCTCAGAACTGGAACTCAGAGCAGTTTTTCTAGCACTTCAAGCTTTTTCCACCTCTGTTCAGAACGAAGTTGTACAGATCAGAACAGACAACACCACTACAATGTGGTACATCAACAAGCAAGGAGGCACTCGGTCTACGGCCTTGTGCACCGAAGCAATGAAGTTGTGGTCTCTGGCGTACTCCCTGAACACCTCCCTTACGGCAGTTCACCTCCCAGGCAAGAACAATGTCCTGGCAGATGCTCTCAGCAGGATTTCCCAGGGCCATCACGAATGGTCACTGGATCCCCTAGTATTGGAGGTAGTATTTGCCAGATGGGGCACCCTGCAGATAGATCTTTTTGCAGCCCCAGACAATCACCAACTTCCTCTTTTTTGCTGCAGGCCCCCAGTGTTGGGCTCAGTCCCTCTGGATGCCTTCCTTCTCAGTTGGGAAGGGAAGTTTCTCTATGCTTTCCCTTCCCTCTTCTGTTCAAGGTGCTAGTCAAAATCAGATCTCAACCCTGCAAGATGATCCTGATTGCTCCAGATTGGGCCAGACAGCCCTGGTACCCACTCCTTATGTCCTTAGCAGTCCATCTTCCCCTGTGTCTTCCCAGGAATCACAACCTGTTAACCTGTGCGCAGGGGAGGGTTTGGTACCCGAATCTCAAATCTCTCAATCTCAAGGCCTGGCTCTTGAAGAGTTAGAGTTTGCTGACCTACACCTCTCCCAAGGTGTATTGGATATATTGAAGGCTTCTAGGAAGCCATCCACCAGAGCTACTTATAATTCCAAATGGAAGAGATTTTCCATTTGGTGCTCTAGCAGGCATATTTCCCCAGAATCTGCTGACTTACCCACAGTCCTGAATTATATGGTGCATTTGAATACTCTGGGGCTGAGACCAGCTACCCTAAAAGTGCACCTGGCAGCCGTGTCTGCTTTCTTATCAGCAGGTAAACCCTCTTCTCTTTCAGCTCACCCTGTATTCTCCAAGTTTTCAAGGTTTGCTTGTTCACACCAACCCTTTCAGGGATCCTGCCCTGCCTGGGATCTTAATATTTGCATTGCCCAGCTTATGCAACCCCTTGAGCCCTTGTCTTCAGCAGAGCTTAAGTACTTGACCTGGAAAACTGTGTTTTGTAGCCATCACTTCTGCCAGGCGCATAAGTGAATTACAAGCATTGTCAGTGGAGCCTGATTTTTCTCCTTTCATAGAGATAAGGTGGTCCTCAGGACTAACAGAAAGTTCTTGCCTAAGGTGGTTTCAGACTTCCACCTTAATCAATCTATGTCTCTTCCTGTGTACTTCACTGACCATTCCTCCTCTGGCGAGAGGAGACTGCACAGTTTAGATGTCAAAAGAGCCCTTAGTTACTACATAGAACGTACCAAGGGTCACAGGTTTGACTCCCTCCAACTGTTCCTCACTTATGGTGAGGTTGGTAAAGGGAAACCTGCCACTAAAAGATCCATTGCCAGGTGGATTGTCTCTTGTATCCAATTTTGCTATGAAAAACTGGGTAAGGTTCTTCCCTCAGGCCTGAGGGCTCACTCTACCAGAGGTACAGCTGCATCTCTGGCTGCTGCCAGGAACATCCCTATCCTAGAGATATGTCAAGCAGCTACCTGGAAAACAGTTCACACTTTTACCAAGCATTACTCCCTGGACATCCAGGCTAGGAGTGATGCTCGGTTTGGCACAGCTGTGCTTCAGAGCCTATTTCCAAAGTAGGTTGTGTCCCTCCTCCATGGAGGTACTGCTGTGTAGTCTGCATACGTCATAATATAGCAAGACTTCATGTTGTTTGAAGAAAAAATTACTCCCCTTAGGAATGTTGTTTCTTCTAATGGAGTCTTACTATATTATGACCTCCCTCCCTGCCTGCCCCTCTCAGAACCTCTATTTTTGGGATGTGGGTGGGCAGTGTAGTGTTGGCACTTAGTAGATGCCCACCTTATTTTTTTCACCCCTCCTTTTTGGGGTGTTTGGGTGTTATGTTTTTAATTTTTTGGATCCCCTGACTTGAGTCTTTGTTTTTGGGACCAAGAAAAATGTGTTCTTATATTTAGTAGCCAGTTGGCTAGTGTAGGTTTATGGCTTCCCACAGAACCTTAGTGAGTTTTGCTTGTAAAGATCTGACAGTTTGAGTTTGATTAACAACAGACAGAGTTTTCAACCGAGGCATGCTCAAAGTTCCATGCCTGGCATGGAAAGTTAACTCTTTCACCTCCGGAGCAGTTCGAAGGTTGGGACTCACTGCATATGTCATAATATAGCAAGACTCCATTAGAAGAAACAACATTACTAAGGTGAGTAATTTTTTCTTAGGTTTGTTTGACAAGACCTCCCAGAGATGAACCCGTGTTGCCGCACTTCCTGGAGGCCATTACCCTCGAAGACTGCCACCAGCCTCTCCTTCAAAATCATCTCCATAAGCTTCCCCACTATGGAAGTGAGACTGACCAACCGATAATTTTCTGGCTCATCCCTAGGCCCACTCTTGTGTATGGGCATCAGGTGGGCCACTCTCCAGTCCTGGGGCACACACCGCGTTTCCCGGGAGGTACTGAACAGATCTGCCAGTGGCTTGGCCAACACTTCCGTCATCTCCCTCAGCACCCTGGGGTGGATTCCATCAGGACCAGAGACCTGTCTACCTATAGTACCCTCAGCCCCTCTAGCCCTCTACTGCCTATGATCATTTTGTCTGTCACTCCCTTCCCCCACTCCCCCAGCCATACTTGTAGTGGTCCATCCCTCTTCTTAGTGAAAACAGAGCAGAAGTACTCATTCAGTGTTTCCGCTTGTTCCTCTCCCTTTTCCATCCATTCCTCTCCCCTCCTTATCCTCATTCTCACTATATGTTCCTTGCACTTCCTCTTTTCCCTGACATATCTAAAAAAAGTCCTTCTCTCATCCCTTTATGCTCTGTGCTAGTCTTAATTCCCTGGAGGCCTTGGCTCTTTTTACCTGCTTGGCCACCTCCTTGGACCAACTCCCGTAAGACTCCTTTTCCTCTTCCTTCGTAGTTCTCCTGTACTTCCAATATGCAGCCCTCTTTGCTCTCACCCCCTGCTGCACTTCACTGTTCAGTCAGCAGGGTTTTCTGGCTCTGTCCTTCTTACTCTCAGCCCTGGTGTAGGCTGCTGTGGCCTCTGCGAGCCCAGCTTTAATAACTTCCCACTTTTGCTCTGCATCCATCCCCGGCCTAATATCTTGGAGTCTCCCTTGCAGTATTTCACCCATCCTTCCAAAGTTCACCCTCCTAAAGTCCACCACTTTAGTGCCCGTGCTTTCAGTTTCCCTGCCCAATTTGAGAGTGAACCACACTGTTTGGTGGTCACTACCAGCTAGTGGGTCCTCCCCCCTTACCTCCCTCACTGCCTCCCCATTTGCCAGTACCAGGTCTAGTCTGTTCCCACACCTTGTAGGCCCACTTAACATTTGTATCAGGAGGCCATCCTGGATCGCATCCAGGAGCACCTGCTCCCTGGCACTGTTAGTGGTAGGGGTGCGCCAATCAATCTCTGGCAGGTTAAAATCCCCCGCTATCATCACACTCCCCTCCTACATGCCCTCTTTATCTGCTCTGCCAACTTCCCATCCAGTTCCCCCAATTGGGCTGGTGGTCTGTACACCACTCTCAGCCTCAAATTTCTACTCTTGGGGTCTAGAAGCTGCACCCAAAGAGCCTCCGTCCTTCCCTCTTCCCCCTCATCCCTCACGCAATTGATCCCTTCTCTCACATATAGCGCTAACCCCCCCCCCTTTCCAACTCCCCAGTCTCTCCTGTATATGCTGTACTCTGGGATTGCCAGATCCCAGTCATGGAACTCAGTGGTCCCAGAATCAGGTTTAAGGTCTCTATTCTTGTCCAACACTTTGGTGACATCAACACAAGTGCCGACTGTAGCTCTGGCACCATTTGTGGAGTCAGTGCCAGGGTTAGTGTTGCAGTCAGTGCCGAAGTCTGTGTAGGCTCTGATGTTGGCCTGGAACTCCGTGTCACTAGCAGCACTGAGGAGTAGATCGATGTCAGGTATGATGCCAGTGTTGAAGTCAGCGTCAGGGATGACTTTGGTGCCAAGACTATTGAAGCATCTGGCATCGGTGATGCTAGCAGTGATAACTCAGATAGCAATGATGGTTTCAGTGCCAAATTCTCCCTTGGCTCTGGCATTGCCACTGGTGCCAGGTTGGGGTCAAGCATCTCAGTGGGGCCAAGTCCACCACAGACCATCAGCTTAGCTACTCACTGTCAATGCCAGGCCTTCTTTCTGGGCCACCACCTTGCCACCTCCTCCATTGTAGGAGTGTCATCAGCAGGAGTCTCGACTCAATCCTCCCCTAGGGTGAGGGTGTCGCCAAAGCCTCAGGGTCCATCTCAAGACATGGGTGGTGCGGTGCAGCAGGCTGTCCCACTCCTTAGACATTTAATTCCAGTGTCTCAGGACTTGATTGATAAGATGCCAGAGTTCCTTAAGCCACCAGGGTCTTTAACATAGGATTAAAACTGTGTTTGAGTGAACACAGTAGAGGCCTGGTATAGGGAGTCCAATAAGGCCCAGTGCAGGGCCCCTTCCCCAGTGCCTCACCCAGCTGTTTTCCACATCTCTTCTTTCTCTAGTGGCATGGAGTATACCTGAGGTAGTGCTTAGCGAAATTCTGAGGGGTGAAAGTCCCACCACCGAGCAAGTAAGTAAAGGAAATAGGGAATTCTAAGAAGTGCAAGGTAATGCACCTGGGAAACAAAAACCCAGGGGAAGAGTACACAATGGGGGGTGAGATACTAACAACAACAAAAATGGAGAGGGACCTGGGGGTAGTCATATCAGATGACCTAAAGATGGGCAAGCAATGTGAGAGGGCAGCAAGGAGGGCTGGGGGGATACTGGGATGCATAGGGAGAGGCATCACCAGTAGAAAACAGGAAGTTATTATCCTCTGTACAGACAGCTGGTGAGACCCCATCTGAGTACTGTGTGCAGTTCTGAGACCCAATCTCCGAAAGACATAGACAGGATGGAAGCTGTCCAGAGGAGGGCAACTAAAATGGTGCAGGGTCTGCACCAGAAGACATATGAAGAGAGACTTAAGGAGCTTAATATGTATAGCCTCGAGGAAAGGAGGGAGAGGGGGGACATGATAGAAACTTTAAAGTACCTCAAGGGAATCAACAAAGTCCAAGAGGGTAGCATCTTTCAAAAAAAGAGGTGTGCAAGAACAAGAGGGCACAATTTGAAGATAGAGGGGGGCGGCTCAGAGGTAATTTAAGGAAGTATTTTTTCACAGAGAGGGTTGTGGATGCATGGAACGGCCTTCCGGAGGAGGTTGTGGAGTCAAAATCAGTGGTGGAATTCAAGCATGCATGGGATAGTCATAAGGCAGTTCTGGGGGGTGGGGGTAGGAAGAAGTAGGCTGCTGATTAACTAGGATCTGCAGCTTATCCAGTAGGTAGGGAAATGGGCAGACTGGGTGGTCCAAGCGGTCCTTATCTGCCGTCAAATTCTATGTTTCTATGTTTCTATAATTAGCAACGGGGAAGGGGTCAGAATAGTAGGATGGAAAAGGGGGCACAGAAAGAAAAAGAGGAAAGAAACAATTGGAGAGCTGACAAAATCTGGAATGCCATGTGTGGTAATGATAGAAGTCTGGGAAATAAGACCTCAGACTTGGAGGCCATCAGCAGAATCTGACCTGAATATAGTGGTCATTACCTAGTCATGGTGCATGGACAACCATGACTGGGACATCGTCATACCAGGCTACACAATGTTCAGGAAGGATGGTGTAGGAAGGAAAGGAGGGGGAGTGGTGCTTTATGTGAAGGAAAGCATAAGGGTGACAGAAATACAAGGAACTCGGGAGGGCTGAGGTGCTGTGGGTAACCCTCGAATTGGGTAATGGAGCCACTATTCAGACAGGTGTGATCTACAGACCTCCAACACAGGGGAAGGATTTGGATAGAGAAATGTTAGCGGAAATTAGCAAAATGGCTGAAAAGGGGAAGGTGTTGCTGGTGGGGGACTTCAGTCTGCCAGACGTAGATTGGAGCTGCCCTGCGGCGGCTTCAGCTAGGAGCAGGGAAATCCTGGACTCCGTGCAGGGAGTGTTCTTCAGGCAACTAATCAGTGAACCCATTCATAATGGGGCAGCACAGGACCTGGTGCTCATAGACAGTGTTGCAGATGTCAGGTTGGAAGCCATCTGGGGACCAGTGATCATCGTACAAATGTGGTTCAACGTAAGAACTGCTGCGGAATCAAACTGCACAGTGGCGAGGGTCCGGGACTTCAGAGGGATTCATTTTATAAAGATTGGAGAGTGCCTCAGGAATGATCTGGTGGGGGGGAGGACCTAGAGGGGGTGGAGGAAAAGTGGGACATACTAAAAGAGGGCATAGTGAAGACAACAAACCTCTGTGTCAAGCAGATAAGCAAAAGTAAAAGGATGAGGAGACCTTTGTAGTTCTCAAAAGATGTAGCAGAAAAAGTAAAGGCTAAAAAAAAAAAAAAAAAAAAAGCATTCAGAAGGTATAAGGGGATCCAGAGGGAAGAGGATAGGGAAGTGTATCTAGTAAAACAATGGGAGGCAGGCAAAGCAGTAAGCAGCACAAAAGTGCAAATTGAGGAAAAAATAGCTTAGGGAATAGCAAAAAGGGACATGTTTTAGGTATGTTAGTGAAAAAAGGAAGACCAAGGGAGGGATTGTAAGGTTAAGATGGGAGGGGGTGTCTGTACAGAAGGGAATCAGGAAAAGGCAAAAATCTTGAACAAATATTTCTCCTCAGTAGTCACGAAAGAAGGGGAGGGGGAAGGACCTCGAAAAGGCACCTGGAGCTTTGAGTGGAGGAAAGTGGACACCAGTCCATTTTCTGAGAAGAAGATGCAGAAAGCACTCTCTAACTGAAGGTGTACAAAGCTATGGGGCCAGATGGGATACATCCAAGAGTGCTGAGGGAGCTCAGGGAGATACTGGCTGCACTCTGACAGACCTATTTAACAGATCACTGGAGACTGACTTGGTCCCAGGGGACTGGAGAGGGGCAGAGGTAGTCCCACTTCACAAAAGTGGTAGCAGGGAGGAGGGCGGGCAGCCTGATGTCGGCGGTGCGTAAGCTAATGGAAATGCTACTAAAGAAAAGGATTGTGGAACACCTTGAATGCAATGGATTACAAAATCCAAGGCAGCATGGGTTCAACTGGGTGACCAAGGAGTTGGATCAGGGAGGGGCAGTATGGATTACAGCAAGGCTTTTGACACTGTTCTCTTATGATACTGGTAAGTAAGTTAGAGAGCTTGGGGGTGGGTAATAAGATGGTAATCTGGGTAAAAAACAGGCTAGTGGACAGGACACAGAGGGTAGTCATGAACAGAGTTCAGTGGCCCACTCTAGTGCAACACCCCAACAGCAAAACCCCAAAACAGACCATTACAGCGACAGTTGGTGTAATGGTCTGTTTTCATTGATGCGGCTTCTCTCTCCTGGTGTTCTGCCCCCTCCCCAGAACAACTCCAACCTGGAGTTCATTATAAATAAAATGGAGTGGGCATAGCCCCCCCCCCCCGCAAAAAACACTGTCTTTTGGAATGGCACAGTACCGGTGTCAGTATTGTGCTGTCACTGTGCAGGATGTCGAGAATTTTGTGTCAAACACAAGTGGTGCTTCCAACGGAGTTCACTCTGAGAAAGAGAGGGTGACCAGCAGGATACCTCAGTGATCAGTGCTGGAACTGGTTCTCTTCAGTGCCTTTATAAGTGATGTAGTGGAGGAATTGGAAGGAAAGATCTGCCTCTTTGCAAATCATACCAAGATCTGCAACAGAGTGGGCACTCGGGGTTGTGGAATGGATGAGTAAGAATCTGAAAAGACTGGAGGAGTGGTCTAGGGTATGGCAGCTAGGCTTTAATGCAAAAAAAGTGCAAAATAATGCACTTGGGCCATAAAAATCCAGAAGCAGAATACAAAATGGGTGGAGGGATACTGATAAAGACCAAGCAGGAAAGGGACCTAGGACTAATCATATAAGATGACCTAATGGTGGCCAGACAGTGTGAGAAACCAGTCAGAAGGGTGAGTGGGATGCTGGAGTGCGTAGGAATGGGTATTGCCAGCAGGAAGTGGGAGAAGGTGCTGTCACGATACAGATCACTGGTGAGTCCTCACCTGGAATACTGTGTCCGGTATTGCAGACCACATCTCAGGAAGGACATAGACAAAGTGGAGGTGGTCCAGAGAAGGGCTGCCAAAATGGTGCAGGGTCTGCATCAAAAGCCCTACAAGGAGAGACTGAAAGAGCTAAACATTTACACCCTGGAGGAGATGAGGGAGGGGGGATATGATAGAGACCTTTAAATACCTAACAGGAGTTAAGAAAGTACAAGAGGGAAGTATTTTTCAGAGAAAAAGGTGCTCAAGAACCAGGGGCCATGATATGAAGCTGGAGGAGGGTAAATTCAAAAGGGATGTGAGGAGGTACTTCTTCACAGAAAGGGTGGTGGATCCCTGGAACAGCCTTCCAGCAGAAGTAGTGGGGAGCAAAAACAGGGGAAGGGTTCAAAAATGCCTGGGACAAGCACAAATGAATTGCAGTGATAAGGAAGGGAGGCAAAGGATTGGCGCTGTAGATCAAGTATGGTCTACAGCAAAAAAATAAAAAACAAAAATTTAAAAAAGCAAGACAATATGGGCAGAATGGCTGGATCAAGCAGCCTTTATCTGCCATCACATGCTATGTTTCTGTGTTTTCTTAATGTCCTCTACTGAGGACAAGGCTTTTCTACACCTGGTCTCCTCTGCTGAGTATGTTCTTTAGCAGGGATTCATGGAGGAGATGCTGCAGGCATTGGACATTCCTATTTATACTAGCCACCATCCTGTCACCCTGCCATTGGGACTCCTCAAGGTTCCTAATATTGACATCTTTGTCATTCCTCCCTGGCACAGGGTCATGGAGGAGACGACACGAAAGCTATGGAGGCAACCCTACACCACACCTCCCACATCCCGGAACCTCATAGTTAGGTATTGTGCTCTCTCTGGGTCTACCAGAGCTATACTCACACCACTTCATGGGCTCAGGTCCTCCAGACCCAGACTGGGCCACAGCACCCAGTCTATGCTGTGCTCCCTATCAGGACCCCAGAGAGTCTGATGCACTGGGTGGGAAAGTTCTTTCTTCAGCCAGATCACTGCTACCAATTTCTTCACACATGGTGGCTTACTAGTGCCGCCTGTGGTTGCTGGTGCACAGCCTGCTTGGTAAAATGCCTGCATGTGGAGCCACTAGGCTGGCCATGGAGGTTTCCATCTGAGACCCAGAGGCAGCACAGCATTAGTTGAGGTCATCGTATGATGCCAGTGAGATGGTCTCCTGGATTGGAAGCTCAGCTGTCTACATTAGATTGATGTCCTTAGAAACAAAGAAATTTGCCAGCAGAAAAGGACCCCTTGGCCCATCTAGTCTGCCCATTTCCCCCTTCTTGTCTGACTCATCTTACTCCTTTTATTCCCCGTCATTGTTCCTTCTGTTTAGCCCCATGTGTTTGTCCCAAGCCCGCTTGAATTTGCTCACCGAATCTACCCCCACCACCCATTCTGGCAGCGTATTCCAAGGGCCCATCACTCTCTCAGTGAAGAACTGCCCCCTCATACTTTCTCTAAATCTGCCCCCCCCAGCTTGAGTGCATGTCCCCTAGTTAATTTGTTCTCACTCATCCTGAATATGCTTCCTTCCCTCACCTTGTTTATCCCTTCAGACATTTGAAGGTCTCTACCATATCCCATATCTATATGAGGGGGGTCTACATGCAGACTGGATGGGCCATGGGGGTCCTTTTCTGCTGGCAGATGTCTATGATTCTATGATAAACGCCCTCTCCCTCCTCATCTCCAGTGTGTACAAGTTTAGTTCCTCCAGTCTTCTTCATAAGACCTCCCGTGTAGTCCTTAAACCATCTTGGTTGCCTTCCCTGGACCTTCTCCATCCTGTTTCTGTCACCCTGTAAGTGTGGCCTCCAGAACTGTACCCCGTATTCCAGATGTGGTGTGACCATCGTTTCGTATAATGGCATAATCACCTCCCTCCTCCTACTTACAATTCCCTTCCCTATGCATGCCAACATTCTGCTTGCACTCCCCACCGCCTTGTTGCATTGGTTCCCAACCTTCAAGTTATTCAAAATGATGATCCCCAGGTCCCTTTCTTGCTCCGTTTCCTCAAATTCCTCCCTTCCCAGCCAGTATTTTGCTCATGGGTTCTTACACCCTATGTACATAATTTTGCACTTTTTTGTGTGGAATTGCAGTTGCCACTTCCCTGACCACTCCTCCAACCTGTACAGATCCTCCCTCATTCTTTCCACCCTTCTCAGCATGTCCACCCTGCTACAGACCTTCGTATCATCTGCAAATAAATGCACCTTCCCATTCAGACCCTCTGAAATGGCCCCAATGTATATGTTAAACTGTAAGGGACCCAACACTGACCCCTGGAGAACACCACTCATCACCCCCTCTTCCTTGGAGTGCACGCCATTAACCACCACCCTCTGAGTTCTACCTACCAGCCAGTTCTCCAGCTAGTTTTAGTTTACTCCCTACCCCAAAGCTTCCCAACTTGCTTATTAGTCATCTGTGAGGGACGGTGTCGAAGGCTTTTCTGAAGTCTAGATAGGCCACCTCCACCGCCCCTCCCTGATCACATATTTCCATTACCCCATCAAAGAATTCTGTCAGGTTGGTCTGACATGACCTTCCACCTGTGAACCCATGCTGGTTGTCATCTGTGAGCCCCCCCTTCTCCAGATATTGTACCAGCCTTTTCTTTATAAGTGCCTCCATCAGCTTACCCACCACAGAGGTAAGGCTGACTGGATAGTTGCCTAGCTCTTCCTTCCCTTCCCCTTTGTGCATTGGCACCACATCAGCCCTTTTCCAATCCCCATGACCCTCCTTTTGTCTAGGGGCAGGTTAAATAACTTGTGAGTTGTGCCGTAAGTTCCTCTCATAACTCCTTGGGCACCCTGGGGTGAATTGCATCGGGGCCCATTGCCTTGTCCGTCTGCAGTTTTCCCAGTTCCTCTAATACCCTGCCATCTGAAAAGGGGCTTGTGTCTGTCTCTCTGCCCACTCTTCCCCTGTTTCTTAGTTGTGGCCCCTTCCCTTCTTCCTCAACCATGAAGACTGAGGTAAAGTATTCATTCAGCAGATTTGCCTTATCCTCATCCCCTCCATCAGAGCTCCCCCTTCCCCCTCATAATCTCCTGCCTTCTTTTCCTTCTCTCTTACATACTGGAGGCTTTTCTTGTTCCCCCCTTTTGGCCTTCCTGCTATTTTCTCCTCTGTGTCTGCCTTAGCCCATTTCTCCCTGAGTCTTTTAGCTTTGTCCTGTGCGCTTCCTTTTCTGCCATCCCCTGTTAAGATTTGTAGGTCTTGAATGCTTTCTTTTTTTCCTGACTGCTTTCCCCACCTCTTTTGTAAACCAAAATGGTTTCCTCCCTCATTTGTGTTTGCTCACCCTCCTGATGCATTGTTCTTTTGACAGCAGAATTCCCCCCTTTATTGCCCCTATATCTCTTCAATGCCCTTAGGTTCTCCTTCCCCTTTCACTCCTTTTTGAGAATTTCTTTCTTTTTCCTAAAGTCCATACCCTAGTTGTCCTGTTCTGACCCTGTCCAAAGATTAAACCATCACCATTTTGTTGTTGCTAGCCCCCAGACTTTCCCCAACCTCAATGTCCTCAATACTGTCCCCATTTGCCATCACCAGGTCCAGTATGGCCTCTCCCCTAGTTGGTTCCTTGACCAGCTATCGAGAAGTGCCTGCTGTGTAGACTTCAACAGCTCCCTACTCATTTCTGGTGTTGCTGTTGGAATCCCTCAGTCCACATCAGGGAGATTTAGATCCCATACCACCAGAATGTCTCTCTTGCCAGCCATCCTTTGTATTTCACTAGCCATTTCCCTATCCGCCTCCTCCCCCTGACTTGGTGGCCTGTGTACCACCCCTACCCTTACTGCCTTCCCTGTCCTCTTGGTTAACATGACCCAAAGGATCTCTGCTGAGCCCTGTCCTTTACTACTCACTTTGCTCTTATCCTGTCCCTTAAGTATAGAGCCACCCTGCCCACTTTTCTTTCTCTCCTGTCCCTCCTATAGAGACTATACCCCGGTATTTCCACTTCCCAACTGTGGTTTTCTGTCCACCATGTCTCAGTTACTTCTATCAGGTCTAGGTCATCTGTCCTCACCACTGCCTCCAGGTCCCCCATCTTATTCCCCAGGCTCCTAGCATTTGCCAGTAGACCTTTCCATCTATCCCTACTCTTCTGTTCTCCTTCCTCCTAGTGTTCCCTGGCCCCTTTTGTGGGGGAGTGTGAGTTGGGTACCCGCTCATTACTTTTTCTAGTCCTCCCTTAGCTTCGTACTCCCCCTCCTTAGTTTAAATCCTTCCCCAGGATTTCATCTGTATACCCCTCTAGCTTCCCCCTTAGCAGTTTAGCTCCCCATCATTTATATGTAGCCTGTCCCTTACATACAGGTGTTCATCTACCCACATGTCCCCCCATTCCCGTATGCATGCATATCCCTCCCTTCTGCACCACTGCCTTGGCCAGTGGTTAAAATCTTTGAGTCTTGGAGCTGGCCCAGTGGCACTGAGGGCTGAGGCATTGGACACCTTAACTTGTGCTATGCTGGCGACCTGGGTTCAGGAATAGACTTGGGTCATCAGGGAGCCAGCATGGGGGGAGAGGGTCTGAGCAGGATTGAGCAGCCGGAAGGCAGCTCTCCTCTCCTGGTGGTGGCTTTCACCTCCCCCATAGTCCTGCCGCCACTGGGTGGAAGTCCAGTGGTCAGCGTAGGCAGCTGGGGAGACACGTCAGGAGGGTGCCTCAAGATGCAGTGTGCTCATGCCCATATCTTTGAGTCTTAGCTGCCTGTCCCTACTTGTGCAGTGTACTGGCAGGACTTCCAGAAATGCCAGTGAACTGACTTTTCCCTTACATCCTTTGGCTAACTCCTCCTTTCTAATGTCCTGCATATGTCTATAATGGTTTGACCTTAACATGAGAATGCATAACTGTAATGTTTTTAATCTGCCTTGCCTGTTAATTGTTATGTTATGTTGATTCCTTTACTGTATATTTACTGCACTTGATGACAATTGTTCTTTTACTATGATTTGTACTGTCGCTGTAGTTATCTTTCTCTTGAGTTTATACTGTATTGGAACTATCCTCTTGTGGAATTGTTGTAATTGTTCTTTATTGTACTTCCTTTGTTGCTCTCCTGGGTCATCCTGAAAAAGGGACTGCTGTTGTCTCAGTGGACTTACCTGGTTACCAAAATTCAAATAAATAAATAACTCCCTGAATCTCCTTTGCACCTCCTCCACCTCCTCCCCTGCCAGGTCAATTGTTCTGAGGTGCAGGACAAGCTGTGGTTCACCTCCAAGTAACCTAATGCTTTCTTTGATTCTTGGCAGTGTCCTACTTTCCTCCATCCCTGGGTCACAAAAAAATGATTTCCCCTTATATGCTACCCCCTTCCTCAAACAGTGGATCCCTTTTATGACTGTCCCCATAGACCATTACTGATTCTGTATTTCGTATCCCTGAGGATACCTCAGTATCCCTACCCCGGTTATTTTTTCTTGACTTCCCTGCATTTTTATCCTGGCTCCCCTGTTCTTTGCCCCTTGCAGTTGCCATCTCTGATTCTCCCTGCCCTCTTTTTTGCTGTCCTGTGCCATCTCCTTCTTTCCTGTCTTCCCTGCTACTACCATTTACTCTTCCCTTCCTACCTGTGTTTCCGTTACTTTCACTGTCCCCAGTGCTGTTTCTCTTTTCCTGTCTCCCAGCTCCCTTTGCATCTTACTCCTCTTCCCTGCTCCCGTTTCCCCTCCCATCCTTGGCTGCCTCCCCCATCCCTTTTTGTCCTCCCCTCTACTGCTTTGCCATTCTTGCCTCTCTTGCTGCACCTCTCCTGGTTAGCGCCATAAGCCCAGCAGAATGTGCTGAACTTGCAGTTCTGGGAGTTAACTTCTTCTCCATGCAAGTTAGGTGACCATTATCAGGGGACTTTCCTGCTCCTGGTCCTCAGGAGCCAAAGTTTATACCCGACCAGTCTTTGGTCCATTCGAATACCCGACCAGTCCTTGGTCCATTCGAATACCCGACCAGTCCTTGGTCCATTCGAATACATGATAGCCCCCTTCTCTCAGGTGTTCTCCCTCATGCAGATGGCTGAGGTAGTATTAACTTCAGTGTGAGCAGGCTTCTTCCTCATAAAGGGGACAGCTTGGTACTCAGACCCACAACTGAGACTCTGTGGAGAAGATTAATTTAAGAAGGCTAGGAAATGTTATGTACTTATGGTAAATGACGATCTTCCTGAATATCTTCCCCAGAGTACCACTCAGCTGTCCACCATCCCCCTTTCTGTATGGAGTCAGGACTACTGCACAGCTCACCTCTTTAGTGAATATCCAGCCTTGCTAGCAACCTTTCTTCTCTTTTCTGTGTCTTTCTCTGTGCCCATGGTTTTCAAACTAAAACGTGAAATTGTTTATGTAAAATTGAATGCAGAAAACTGTGAGAAAAGAAATGCTTTTGCCATCTGTTACCCCCCCCCACCTCCATTGAATATTCACTTGATCTCAGGTAAGTTCCTATTAGTTGCTATATGCAACATGGCACCTTTGTGATGTCCTGACTCCTATCCTAATTCTATTTGATACTAGCCCTATCAGTGTCAGCAAATTGTAATTTGCTCTGTTCTTATTGCACAGTCTGGTTGTGTCAGGTCACTGGGTGTTCAGCTTCTCTACTGGGGTAAATCCCCATGTTTCAATTACTGTTGCAGAGAGGGGCAACTGTAACCAGTTCTACAAACTAGCATTGTTAGTGAAGTGACATGATTCTGCACTATTTGCTAGCCATCCATTCTTATAAAGCTTACTTATCAGTGGGTTTTCCAGCTGACAGCAGAGAGAGAGTGGGTCTAGTGTCCTTTCTGTAGTCTCATCTTGCAATAAACCTCTTATATAGAGAGTGCCTAGTTATGGGCAATCATCTCTCATGTGGTTGCACTGAATTTTCCTTTTCTCCTAATAGGGGAAAAGATCAGTGGATGCACTTCTCATTCCATTAGACACTGAATTGTATTTAGCACTACTTGAGAGCATTTTAGGCGAGAAGCAATTTTTTTTGAGAAAACCACTAGATTCTAATTAAATCCATGTCTTTAGGTCTGGCCAGAGTTTAGGCTGGCACTACTTTGGGCTGCTGCCCATGTTACCCCCTTTTTCCATTTATGTTTATACAAGACTAAATGGTTCTCTTTCTTTTTGAAACAGTATCCCCAACACACACACACTCATTTGTTTTACCAGGTTAAACTCCATTGAGCAGTTTATTTTCAAAGAAGTCCTGCGAGAAGAGCAGTACACCCTAGTGAGTCAAGGGTACACACAATATTCAGATTCGGTAGATGCAGCAATCATGCCTTCAACTTGGGAACAGCATTTTTATTCTCTGTATTTCTCACAAGCAGAGACAACAACAGACATATTAATAGAGGATTTAATATATGCTCCAAAACCTCTTAATTTTATAGTAGAAGAAATATTGGATACTCTAACATGGATAAAAAACAACAAAGCTCCAGGACCTGACCTTATAATATCGGAGGTTCATAAATACTATTCAGAATGGTGGGTTCCAATATTTCATATTGTTTTTAATGAAATTATACAAGGGTTGGCGATACCACACAGCTGGAAAAGCAGTATTATCTGCCTTATGTTTAAGAGGAAGGGAAACCCAGCAGATCCCCTAATGTAAAGACCAATAAGTCTTTTGGACAACTCACAAAAGATCTTTTGTAAACATTTTATTGAATAGACTTCAGTCTTGGATAGAAAAAAATAAAATCCTCAGTGAATTTCAAAATGGATTCAGATCCAACTTGTCAATGGTACAACACTGTTCTCCTCTTACCTATTTAATCTGGAAATGTGTAACAGTTAAGGGAAAATTGTACTGTTATTTTTTTCAATCTAAAATCAGCTTTTGACACTATCAGTCATTTACATTTATGGTATAAATTGCAATCTTATAACCTTAACCCAGTATTATTAGATTGCATACAGACACTTGGTTAAAGGTTAAATTTAATCAACGTGGTGACCTATCGACCCCAATAAATACTAACCTCGGAGTACACCAAGGGTGCTTGCTTGCCCCTACATTGTTTAATCTTTACATAAATTCCATCATACAAGAAATGAATGCAGAAAATGTTCATTCTCCAAAAATATTAAATAAAAGAATACCAATCTTGGCATACACCGATGATTTAGTATTAATATCTGCCTCTTTATTAAGCCTACAAAGAAAGGTAAATCATTTATACAATTTATGTAAAAGCCATAATTTGGTTATAAATTGTTCAAAGACAAATACAGTGATTTTAGGGGAAAAAAGACAAAAGAAAACAACTTTATATTTAGGGGAAACAAGAATGCAAAAACTTATTCTTATCTAGGAGTACAAATTTCCCAGAATCTAACATGGGTTAAACTCATGAAGCTAGTGAAACTTAGAGCTAATATGGCTTTTAACGCTTTTAAGACATTTTCCACGCGAATAGGGGATTACTGTATACATGCCTCTCTTAGAATCATAAATGCTAAAATTAGAGCAAGTTTAATGTATGCATCTGAAATTTTGGCCCCAAACCAAGCTAAAGATTTACAAATACAATTAAACAAGTTACTGCATTATATTCTTCAGGTCCCTCAGTCAGTCCCTTCAGAAATCCTAAGAATGTAATTAGGTCAGTTACCACTATCTGCTATAGTTCTTGAGAGGAAATTAATATTTCTCTTAAAACTTTATCTTCTTCCAGAGCATAGGCTCCCAAGATATTGCCTTGAAGAGGAAATAAAATACAGTGCTCAGGGATTTATCTCTCCCATGATGGAAATTATAACAAACACCGGCTATCCCATGGGTTGGGTTCATCTCCTTCATCAAATATATCATAGACCATTTTAAAAAAAAGAAATAGTTATATAATTAAAACACAGAATAAGGGACATAGCTATCACTAAGGATCTAGAGACCATACAAACTAGGAAATTATACAAATGGTATAAAGTACTGAAAACAGAGCATAAATTGGAAACGTATCTCAGAATTCTTACTGAACCAAGGAAAGTAGAGTTATTACAAGATTCAGACTAGAAATATGTTAAGCAAATTACACATGCTTTATCCAAAAACGCTCTGATGTTGTATACTGTAAGCACAGTGGTTTAAGGCTCTGAGCTGCAAACCTGGAGACCTGGGTTTGAATCCCACAGCCCCCACTTGCATACTGTGTGACCCTGAGCAAGTCACTTAACTTCCTTGTGCTCACAGGTCACACCTGTAAACAAGCTTTCAGCTTAGTGTGTCTCTCCTGATTAAAAAAAAATAATATGAAGGTGCATGATGATCTAAAACGTGATTCTACTATGTCCATTATATGGAAAAAGACATAGATTCTGGTTGGGCCCAATAATTTCTGAACTCGGTCTCTCTCCTGGTCAGATGCTTACTGAGTTATTTAAAACAAATAACTATGAAATCTTAAATGCATTAGCACATTACTTACTCTCACTCAAGCTGTGATGTCATGAGGTTATGATAACCTCAGAGTTGGTATGGAGACCTCTAGTGACATAAGACCTATTAACTGTCTTTGTTAATGACCTTGTATAATGACTGTTAGGCCTTTATGTATACTAATGTGAGCACTGATGAGTTATTCAAAACAAATAATTATGAGATTTTAAGTGTATTAGCTCACCACTTATTATGACCTTATGACATATCTAGAGTTTGTACACTGAACTTTAATGATATAAGTGTGAACAACTTTTATCTTTGATGACCTTGTTAAACATGTATGTATCAATATGCTGACTGATGTAACTACTATATGAACAGTTTTTATGTAAACATGTTACTTGTATCTATTTGTAATGGCTTTGTGCCGAGCAATAAATATTTATTCACTGAACAGTACACAGTGATAATGTGATATGGTACAAGTGATACAAATCTGCCAGTAAATAACAGTATAATCATTGGCTAGCTCCTGGACACAGATCTCTTAACCAGTAAACCAGTAATTATAAAAAATGAAGAGTGAACAGCAGTGAAAGCACAGTCATTTTACATACCCTTGGTGTGCAAGCAAAAAAATACTCATTGTAGTAATGATATTTCTTCTGAGGGGTCCAATAGTGAGCCAGTCAAAAACTTTATATTAATCTCCACTTGGAGATGTTGCATCAGAGAATTGGAATGGTGTGGAGTGCTGTGGAATCAGAACTCTATTCAAATGTTGCTTGTGTGCTGATGCTCCCTCTAGTGTTTTAAGGTCAGAATTGTGCTGAAGAATAGAAGACATTGCTTATAATATAGCTAACTAGCAAAAATAAGCAGACTTATATTGAAAAAGTTTTAAGTAAACATACACAAATATTTTTAAAACAGCAAAATTGGAAATGTATAAAACATATGTAAATGCTCAGGCAGAAAAATAGTATTTAAACTATTCAGATGTGAACCTTTTTCCGATTAGATTCTAGAAGGGGGTAGGTATGGGATTGTATTAGCTCACTATTTGACCAAGTAGAAGAAATATCATTACTACAGTGAGTAATGTTTTCTTCTAACAACATGACTCCAATAGTGACATCACACAAAAACTCCAGACTACACCCTGCGAGGATGAGAAGTCTGGAACCTACAGTATTTAAGAAAAAGGTTGTATAAGACTGCAAGTCCCAAACTTTGCATCTCTTCTGGAAATGATGTTCAGACAGTTGTGCTTTGTGAAAATGTGAACAATTTTCTAGGTAGCTGCTTTGTAGATGTCTACAAAAGGTATGCCCCTGAAGTGTACTACTGAAGCTGCAGTGCCTCATGTGGAATGTGCTCTGAGACCTAAGAGGGGCTGCTTACCTTCTTTTCATAACAAAAAAGAACATAAGAGACCAATCTTCTTGAAATGGTTTTCCTTGCTGTAGTTTTGCTCTTAGCAGCATCCCCATAGGTGACAAACAGTAGGCTGCTGCCAGCCCTGATATCTTTAGTTCAGAAAGGATAGGTGCTAAGGGCTCTCTTGACATAACAGTGCAATTTTTGTTCACCTAAACTAGAATGTGCTGGAAATATAGTACAGGTACAGTAACTGCCTGATTAAGGTGACATTCTGACACCGGCTTTGGGAGGAATTTTCTGTTTGTCTTGAGGATCACTTTGCCCCAGTGCATAATTATGTATTTAGGCTTTGTGCACAGGGCTCTGACTCTTCTAACAGAGCCCATAGCTTTGTTGAGGAAGTGTGTTTTCCATGTTAACAAATTTTAGGTCCACAGAGGCCATTGTTTCAAAAGGGGCCTGTACCAGTTGTGCTAAACAAACTTTCAAGTCCCAGGGAGGTATAGAATCCCTAAATGGGGGTTGCAGTTGAAACAGGCATTTGAAGAATCTATTGAACACAGGGTGTGAAGCTAGAGATTTTGGTTTTCTTGCAGAGAAGAAAATTAATAGTGATGCTTGGTGGACTTTCAGTGAAGAATTCCTTAATCCAATTGAGTTCAAGTGTTCTGGGTAATCCAGAACCAAAGGCAAATCTGCTTATAGGGAAAATACACCTCCACCTGAGCATCAGCTAGAGAATCTTTTCCATTTTGAGAAATAACATTTTCTTGTAGAATGTTTTCTTGTAACTTTAACAATACTTGAGACCTTGCCTGAAAAGTTTATGCCTGAGTATTCTGTGTCCTCAACAACCATGCCTTCAGTTTCAAGGTTCTGAGGTTTGGGAAAGTCACCCTGCCATGAGATAGAGTCATGAAGGTTGTGTCTCATGGAAGAGAGATAGGGTTATTGCATGACAGGGACAGTAGGAGAGAATACCATGGCTGTCCCACCCAGTCTGTAGCCACCAGTATAATTGTTGATGACTCCCTCCTCAGTTTCCAAAGTACTGTGTGAATCAGAGGGAATGGAGGGAATGCATAAAGGAACTTCCTTTCTCATTTGATGGTTAGTGTATCCTGGGATAGAGTCCCCTGGGGTAGTCTCTAGCAGAACAGTGGTAGTTTGTGATTTTCCCATGAGATGAACAACTCCATCTCTGGTGTACCCCATCTCCTGAACAGGATCTGAAGCAACTGTTGGTCTACTGACCATTCGTAGTTTCCCTGACTTATCTTGCTTAGTGAGTCTGCCAGAACTGTACCACAAGAATTCCTTTGCCATATTGGCAGGATGGGGCAGCCAGGAGGAGGCATCCATAGCAGTGGGAAGGAGGAGGAAGAAGTGTAGGTCCTCAGAAGAGGAGGCTCCAAGGAGGGAGGAAGAAGCCCCCAGCCAAGGAGGAAGCAGGTGCTGGTTTAGGACTGCATTGTTCGGGTGGATAGGCTTGGGAGCAGAGGGAGGAAGGGACAGTGAGGTGAAGTGTCTGGGAGGTGCTTCAACTTGGAGAGATGGAGAGAAGATCATTAGTGCAGCAGGAAATGAAAGGGAGCTAGATGTTATTGTCCACCTGGGACAAATGATTTGCCAAGGAACAAGGCGGGGTAGTGCAGGGAAAGTTAAGAGACTTGGGGAGGGGACCTCAAGCAGGTGGCAAGCCTGGTGGCTTTTGTTGAGGTGTTACTTGTGTACAGCTGGGGAGAGGAAAGGGCACTCCGTAGCAGAGCTTTTAACAATTGGTTGAAGGCATGGTGTATAGAGGAGGGCTTTAGCTACACTGGGGACCAGGAACCAACCAGGGGGGATGTGGCCCTCTATAGAGGAGACAGCCTTTCATCCTTCAAGGAAGGGGACCACAGTCCTTAGTGGGAGGTTGAAATGCGACTTGGATGAGTATTTAAATTAGCCTGGGGGGAGGCAGTAAAAAATAAAGGCAGGCAACAATTACCCCCCCCCAAAAAAAATAATGAAGCTGGAGGGAGAGAGGGCCCAAGGTGAGTACGCTCCCCGAGGGCAGAGGCACAAGGGGATGGGGTGGATATAAGGCAGAGAACAAGGGGGGTATAATCAGAAAAGCAAGAAGGGTGTAAAGGAGACTGGTAATGGAGACAGTAACAAGGAAAGCTGTGGGTCGGGGGGGCTTTAGGGAACAGCATAGGCATGAGGGAGAAAGTAGGAAAACAGGTGGGGAGGAAGTGAGTTATGGTATGGTATGGAGAGCCATGTGCGCCAGTGCAAGGAGTCCGGGAAATAACATTTCAGACCTGGAGGCAATCATGATGGATGCAAGCTTGGATTTTGTGGCCATAACAGTCATAGTGCACAGACAGACATGATTAGGACATGACAATATTGTGCTAATCTTTATTCAGGAGAGACAGGGAAGGGAGGAATAGGAGTGTACAGACCTCCAGCTCTGTACACTACTCCAGTACATACAGTGGCTCCATAGCCTACCTCCAGATTGGCCCACAGTAATGCCAACCCCTCATTTTTCTCATTGTGCCCCTGTACGTCCGTGGCCTTGACACCCTCCCTCACATATAATGTAACCTCTTCTCCTCCTCCTTTCCTCCCTGCTCTGTCTCACCTGAACAGAATGTAGCCCAGTATGTTCATTTCCCAGTTGTGGTGCACAATGCATCATGACACCATTATAGCCACTAAATCTAGATTAGCCTCTGCCATGATGTCTTCCAGGTCTGGAATTTTGTTACCAAGGCTCCTTGTGTCAGTGCACATCACTTTCCAAGTCCCCCACCCCCACTCCGTGTACTACCATGCTTCTCGCTCCCATTTCTTCCTGTTCTGTTCCCTGGCTTACCCCTTGACTCATCCCTTCCCTTTTTACTTCACCATAGCTGGACCCTACCTGTGCTATATTCCCATTTTCATCTTGTCCTTCTCTGTCTTTTTGTGCATCTGTGCTAGGGGAGTTTTGTCCACTATAGTTGTCTATCACTAACACTTATCTCTCTATCACTTTACCCTCCAGGGGAGGAAGTTGCCTTCTTTGGTTTCACCACCTCCCTGTGATCTAGTTTAAATGCTTATCCATGTAGCATTTAAACCTGTCATCAAGGACTGTGGACCCCTTCCTAAAAGAATTCAGACCATCTCTCCCATAGAGGCCCATCCCAGTTTGGTCTCCAGTCCCCAATGCATCCAAAACCTTCCATAATGCACCACGTCTTCAACCATTTGTTAAAAGCCCTGGTGTGGAGATTCCTTGCCTCTCCCCAGCTGTACACAGATAGCACCTTGGGAAAAGCCAGCAGGCATTCTACTTGTTTGAGGCTCCTCCCCTAGCTCTCTGAAATTTCCCTTCACTACTTCTACCTTCTCCTGCGCTATATCATTTGTCACAGTGTGGACAGTGATATCCAGCTCCCACTGCCCATGTAAGCCATAGGATCCACTTTCCATCTGTCCCAGCCAAGGCACCACTCATGCACCTCACCTCCCTATCCCCCCCCCCCATAAGCTCCTTAGTCTATTTCTTTCACAATTGAGTCCCTCACCAGCAGCTGTTTCCTCTTTGGCTGGAGGATTCTCCCTCCTTGGGGTATCCACTTCTGAGAACCCTCACCTCTTCCTTCTCACTGTGATGGGTACCTCCTCTCAGTTGCCCCTTTCCACCAGTAAGGCACTGGTGTTATGCAGTGGTATAGGTGGAGGAGAGTGCACCCTACACAGTCCCCAGAGCCCATAATTGTCTAGCCTCTCTGCCTCTGTATAGGCATCCCTTGGGGGAGTGGTGGCAGGGAACTTAGCGGCCTCTGGGTGGGCCAGAAGGTCCACTATACCCATGCCACTTCAGCCCAGAGTCCATCAATTTGAAATACTATAGTTATGATAGATTACATTTCAATAACTTAGACAGCAGAAGATTGGGAACCAAAATTAAACAGGTTATTGACTCAACTTTAAACTAGAAGGTATGGGAAGATGTGGGAATGCTTTCATACAGACAACAGAAATAGGTCATATACCCTCTAATAAGAAAAAAAACAAACACAACTTTACAGGTTTAAAATTCCTTGCAATTAATGCAAGGAGTTTAAACATTAACAAAACATCAGAACTGGAACTGATTTTAGCTCAGGAACAGAGTGACATATGTACTGTAGGGGAAACATGGTGGGACAAAAACACTACCTGGAATAAAAACATAAAGGGTATACACTGTATAATAAGGACATACCTATTAGAAAAGGTGTGTGTATGTGTGTGTGTGTGTGGGAGGGGGGGGCTGTATATATTAGGAATACAATTGTTAGCTCATTATGTGAGGCCCAGGAAGAATATCAGAAAATTGAATCATTATGGATCAAAATTGATACACTAAGCAATAAAACAAAAATTATACTATGAAACTTCTATAGACTGCCTAATCAGCAAGGAGTAGAGAATCATGAAATTAACTGGGAGATGGAATTAATGGCAAAAAAAGGGGATGTAATTATTGTTGGTGATCTAAACCTTCCCAATATTGACTGGTCAAATATGACAACTAAGACAACTGTGGCAAAACTTTTCTTGGATTCAGTAATAACTTCAGGACTACAACAACTTGTCAATAAACCTGCCAGGGGACATAACACATTAGATATTTTACTTACTAACATACCAGATTATGTAACAAATGTAAAAGTGGAGGAAAATCTGAGGAACAGTGAACACTTGATGATATAATTCTTTCTTAACATTACTGCTAAAAAATATACTGGCAAAACAATAATCAAAAATTATAGCAGAGCTAATTTTCATAAGATTAATAAGGAATTAAAAAATGAAATTGAGAACAAGATTTCTTCAACAAAGATGTGCAACAAATGTGGTATACTTTTAAAAACAAATTATTACAGTTGGAGAAAGAGTTTGTTCCCAATAAGCACATGTACAACAAAAAAGGTAAGATTCTAATGTGGTGTACCCGTAAAGTAATTAAACAATGTAATAAAAAGAAAAAGGCTTATAAAATATGAAAAGAAATGAGTCTGCAGTTACAATAGATAGATACAAACTAAAGTAAAAAACATTGAAGAAGCTTATTAGAAGCAAAAAAAAAAAATAAGTTAGAACTCTGTATCATATACACCCAGGACAATGGAAAAAGCATAACTCAAAAGGGTACTAATACCACCATTGGTCCTATTATTATACAGAATAAAGAGACCACAAATCCATATACATTGGTCAATGAGTTTAATAAATACTTTTGTTCAGTCTTTAATTCAGGTGACCCCTTATTAAGTGGTCACCTGAACTAAAGACTGAACAAAAGTATTATTCTTAAAATGTGATAGTACAGGATTGTGAAGTGTTTAGCACTGTTGAAGTCATTGATCTACTATCAAAACTAAAGCCCAGCAAGTCTGCAGGACCAGATTCTCTCCATCCCAGGTTATTGAAGGAAGTTAAACATTCTATTGCTGAACCCCTGAACCAAATTTATAGTTCATCCTTTACCACAGGTGAGAGTTCATCAGAATGGACTACAGCAGAGGTAGTACTGATAGTTAAACAAGGGGGAAAGATCTAAACTGAGTAATTATTGCCCAGTTAGTCTGACCTCAATATTGAGCAAACTTGCAGAAAGTCTAATAGAAAACAAATTGGAGAAAAACTTAAAAAATATTGATTATAATGATCCTAAACAACATGGGTTTAAAAAGAATCACTCGTGTATTGCTAACCAGTTGTGCGTCTTTGAGGAAGTTAAAGAGGACAGGAAATAATCATATGGCAAAAGTCAAATAATTCAGGTGTTTCTGTTCAGTTACATAATTGTGTCCCTCTGTACAGATTTATAGTTTTAATTTTATTTTTATTTTTTAAAACTTTTTATCTTTTTTTGTGAATTTTTCAATATGGTGGTTGCTGTGTCTGGCTTAAGTTAGCCTCCCCATTGCTGTTGCTGAAAAGTGAGCATGCCAGGTGTTAAGTGGTGATGTTACATTCAAATTATTTTTTTGTTTAACAATAAGATGGTTAACAATTGGGAAATTCCTTCCTGTTCAGATCCTACAACTTAATTCTGCAGCTACAACTGCCGCTCTTTATCACCAAGTTTTAAAAAAAATAACGTAAATATATCAATTCGACATGCATCATGCAGTGTTTCACTTAGCTATTTGTCAGCTTCTCCATTTTTGGATAAGTATCGCATACACGTACTGTACTTAGTCTAGTGAAACATAATGTTATAATTTCTTTGGTAAAGGATTGGTTTATGTTGGTAACTGTAGCAAAAAATGTATGCTTTACCAATTAGTGTTTAATTAGTTTGAAGAATGTCTCACCTGTCCATAAATGTACCTGTTTAACAAATGCATGATGCCTATCTTGTGATTTTTGTTGGGGGTCTGTGTAATAAATTTGATAATTAAAAAAAGATTCTTTAAAAAATAAACAATAAAGAAAGCTGCAAATAGCTGCGTATTTCATTACTGGTAACTGCATCCTTGTTGGTGCCCTGTTACTAACTATATTTCTATAATATATAGTCTGTTTGAGTTAACATTTAAGGAAATGTTGTAGGTTTACAGAAGCTGATCATTAGTTCAGAAGTCAGCATTTTATTTATGTGACATAGACTTAATCTGTGTGCAGACTTCATGATCATAGACTGCAGTGCAAGGTCATAATCAGTAATGGCAAACTTTGCTGTTTTGAACATTAGTGGGGGCAATGGGATGTTGGCACACTGCGAGGCTGATCTGCAGAGCTGTGGGTCAAATACTGTAGGAGGACTGTATGACACTACTATCATCAACTTGACGACTCCCCCCCCGCCCCCGCAGTCAAAACCATTCCCAAAGATAAGCAGTGCCATTCCACAAACTTTCTCAGTATATGCAGAAATGTCCAACCCTACCACCAATGACCCTGAGGTCAGCCCTCAAAGAAAATCAACCACCGTTACTGGGCTGGCAACTGTCTCACACATTCACACAATCATTATTCAAATGCAATCAGGATATTAAGTGCCAATTCTTAATTGCCCAACTGCTGTGAATTAATACAAAAACTGCAATACACATACAGTACAGTGCTGGTTAATGGCAAGCATGATATATGCAGCTTCTCATAATACCCTTCACCTTATTTTTAAATAGCATAAGGTGTTCAAAACATGTGCAGAAACAGACAATGGTAGGTTTGATAGTAACTGCAGTCCATCAGACAGACTTTTTTTGTATGTGAGCAGCAGATACAGCATTAGATCAGCTGTGGCTAAATAAATAATACAACACCTAACGAACAGTTTTCTATCAAGTATACCTTGCTGTACAGTTGAGCATGGTCGAATACCTTGCCACCAGCTCCAGAAAAGACATAAATTAGAACGCAATCTCTCACCAACTGCTGTTGTGCCATAAAAGAATTCTGACTCACTGAGTAGCAGCCTTATCCATAATAAACAGCAAATCTCAAAAAAAAAGACCAGAGACATATTTGCTTAGATGAAGTAATGTTTATTACCTATTAGGCAATATTAAGACCTGTGAACTAAACAACCTGGTTTTATGTCCCCTTTAATAGCACAGTGGAGGGTTTTAAACATGCATGGGACAGACACAGTGGAACCTTGAGAGGGAAGGGAGTGATGAAAAGCCATTGATTACTTAGGGTCAGTGGACACATGCATGTATAGGACATAATAAATATATGGGCAGACTGGATCGCCTAGCGGTCTTTAGCTGCCAACAATTTCTATGTATCTATATAATAGAAATCTAAACAAAAATCTCCCCTTTGATATCATTCTGCTAGCTTTCCAAAAGCCTCTGATAAGTTACCAAATAATATATTATTAAGCAAGCTATGCTTGCTACAAATTGATAAATGGGTAACCAATTGGATACAAAATTGGTTACAGTATGTAGTAGAAAACGAGTGCATATCGGAGACTTTTAGTTCTGATGAGGTATATGTTACTAGGTGGGTATCACAGGGCTCTATATTGGGCCCTGTATTGTTTTGGTTATACGAACATATGAACATGCAAAACTACCAGCAGGTACAGGCCATACGTCTATCAAGTCTGCTTGAATGTACAGTTAGCAAGCCATTACATTGCAACTGCCCCTCCCTCCACACTCCCATCACGGTGATCCTCCCCCTCATTTTATCCCATCCCCCTTTAAAGCTTCCCACTGTTTTACAGGACACCACCACCTCAGGCAACGTGTTCTAATTAGACACCACCCTTTCCGTGAAATAGTGCCTCCTCATTTCTCTCCTGAATCTCCCTCCCTCCCTCTAATCTCAGCCCATGTTCTCTCATGCCCCTTCCTCCCCTCAACTTAAAATTCCCCTCCATACCAGCCTTGTTTATACCCTTCATGTATTTAAAGGTCTCAATCACATCCCCCCATCCCTCCTCTCCTCCAGGGAGTACATATTCAGCTCCCTCAGCCTCCCCTCATAGGGCTTGTCCTCCAGTCCCTGGATCATCCTTGTTGCCCTGTGCTGGACCCCTTCCAGTAATCTAATATCCTTCCTCAAATATGGGCACCAGTACTTCACACAGTACTCCAGGTGCGGTCTCACCAATGGCCCATAGAGGGGCAGGTTCACCTCCCTCCTCCTGAAGGTAATACCCCTAGCAATATACCCCAGCATCTTGTTGGCCTTAGCTGCTGCTTTTTTGCACTGTACTGAGTGGTTCATTTGCCCTGCTATCATCACCCTAATATCTTTCTCCTCCTCTGTAGTGGCTATCTGTCCCCCCCCCCCCAACTGATAACTCTTCCTCGGATTCCTTGCTCTGAAGTGCATGACCTTGCACTTCTTAGTATTGAACCCCAGCTGCCATGCATCTGACCAATCCTCGAGTTTAGCCAGATCATCCTGTAGCCCTTGCCACCCTTCTATGTCATCTACCACTGCACTGATCTTGATATCATCTACAAAAAGAGTAATCTTGTTCTTAATACCATGTGAGATGTCGGTGATGAATATGCCGAACAACATCAGGCTCAATATCAAGCCCTGCGGTAACCCACTTGCAATAGCCCTTGGTGATGAGAGAATTCCCCCCCACCACCACTACCCTTTGTTACCTCCCCTGCAGCCAGTTTCTGATCCAGTTCACCATCTTTTTTCCTGCTCCTTGGTGTTTTACCTTACTAACCAGCCTCCCATGTGGCACCGAATTGAATGCCTTGCTGAAATTGAGATACAGAACATCTACTGCATGGCCCTTGTCCAGTTCTCTAGTCACCCAGTCATAGTAGTCAGCCAGATTTGTCTGGCAGGATCTGTCAGAGACAAACCCATGCTGTTTTCCATCCTGGAGTCCATCACCTTCCAGAAACGTTACCAACCTCTACTTCAAGACTGTCTCCATTAACTTTCCTACAATGGATGTGAGGCTTACCAGTCTATAGTTGCCTGGCTCATCCTTGGGTCCACTTTTGTGCAGGGGAACCACATGAGCTATCCTCCAATTGAGTGGTACATCCCCTGTTTCCAGAGATGTATTAAACAAATCTGCTAGTGGCTCCACCAGGACCTCTGCCAATTCCTTTAGTACCCGGGGATGTACGCCGTCTGGTCCTGGCGCCTTATCCACCTTCAGTGCCCTTAACCCTTCTAGCACTCTGTCTGCTGTGATCACCTTATCTGTCATCCCACCCTCCCTGTGCCTACTCTTTCTAACCCCTGGGGCAGTGACCCATTCTTTTCCTTTGTAAATACAGAGCAGAAGTACTCATTCAGGGCTTCTGCCTTCTCAGCTCCTTTTTCTGTCCACCCCATCTTTCCTGATCCTTACTATCTGATCTTTGCAGAGCCTCCTCTCCCTTATATACCTGAAGAAGTCCTTCTCTCCACCCCTGTTGCCCTGCACCAACCTGAATTCTCTGGAAGCCTTGGCTTCCCTGACTGCTCTGGTCACCTCCCTTGATTTCTTCAGGTACGCCTCTCAATCCTCCTCCCACCTTGGTTATTTATCGGTGATATACACATCAATATAAACAGTACTATTGTTAAGTTTGCAGATGATATTAAATAAGGGGGTCCTGTCTATACAGACCAAGATAGAAACATACTACTGGAAGACCTGAGGGAAAATTAGTAAGTGGGTGAGCAAAAATGACATGGCATTTAACGTTGATAAATGCTCTGTTATCCATGTGGGTAAAGATAATAAAATGCAGGCCCACCATATAGATAAAATAATGAAAAAAGTCACATCATATAAAAACCCTAGGTATACCTATTGATCATGAACTAAACTTCAGTGTTCATTACACTGAAATTATAAAAAAGACCAATTACATTATAAATGGAATTAGAACATTTATAAGTAGAGATGCAAATTGTCTGCTGCCATTATATAAAACATTAATTTGCCCTCATATGAATTATGGTTCACCACTATGGAATCCCTACTTACAGAGGGATGTGGATAGATTAGAGAAGGTCCAGCATAGAATAACAAAACTGATTAGAGGCATGGGACACCAGATATATGAAGATAGATTAACCAAGTTGGGACTAAATAGCTTGGAGGAGAGAAGAATGAGGTGAGATCTGTTAATCATGTTTAAGATAATTAAAGATAGCAAATTGATGACTGAGATAGGAATAACAACACAAAACCTGTAGGGCTAAGATCACATAACCATCAATTAAGATTGGAATAATATACAAACAAAAAAATATTCAATAGTTATACAGAATGTACTGGCAGGGTGTAGAATATTTTGATGAAATACTTCATAGAGAATAAGAACTTTGATACATTTAAAAACAAACTGGGTGAATTTCTGTTTAGATAAGAGTAAAAAATTGGATCTGCTATGCGGATGGACAGACTCGATGAGCACTAGCCTTCTCCTGTCCAGTACCTAGTATAAATGCCCAGTATAAAACCTGTGCCTGCAACCCAGAGAGTGAGTACAAATAGGGCTGCATCTCAGTCTCCAGAAGGTTTCCCTAAAGACTGCTGCACCACAGCAATTGCACTGCACCACTCCCATAACCCTTACTGTCCTTCACTTGGTATCTCTGCAAGTTTGGTCTACTCTGCTACCTCCTTACTGCCCCAGTGTTTTGACCTCCTCATCCTTTTTTACCCTGAAACCGTTTTGTAATCTTACCCTAGATAAGGTGTGTCCATTTTCCCCTTTTTCAACCCTCTTTCCTGTTCCTATTTATGTCTGATCCTAGCTCATACATTTTAATCCTGACCTCATTGTTTTACCCACTTTACCTAGGGAACCTGTGGGCCTATCCCACTTGATTGTCATCCCCACTGTAACTAAGTAATGGCTTCTTGTTACCCCTTAATATGTTACATTAAGCAATAATAACTTTCACACAATGTTACTTGGTTTACAATATGTAAAAGACAGCGAACGTGAACTAATTCTTCTTGCGTATTTAAGTTGGTTAGTGCATCCCAGCATCAATGCATATTTATGCGTTTAGAATAAAGAACTAACAGCAGTGTATATTAAATATATACAGTAACATAATATGCACCTTCTAGACCCTTTTTTAATAATTTATAATACAGTACTTATTACCCACCCTCAGCATAATCTGCTTCTGTCTAGTATTATTTAACCCCTGTTTACTTATAATATTCGATTCCTTGAAGCTGGATGCTGCACACTTACAGTTGAACAAACCTCATTACTTCACTTGTACCTAAATTAAATATCAGGGCTGCTTTGAGGGTCACACTTGGTGTTCAGCATCTCTTGCCCACTGCAGCCCCATGCTGATGCCCACAGTGTGATGCCCTTTAGCTGTGGCCTTTCAGCTTAAGGACTGAAATGAAGGCTGATAGGAAATGGACCCAGAAATACCATGAGTAAGTCCCTCCCTCAGCACCAGACATCTCTCGATTGGAGGACTGTAGTGGGCTACAGCAGCGTTAAGTCCAAAAAATGACCACCACAGTCCTGCAGAGAAAGTCTTGAGCCTGACTCGCTCACAGTTCCTTGACTGCCACAAAGCTCAGAACACCAGCAATCAGCTGGCAACATGAGCAGCAGTTCAAAACAAGCTGCTCCCTCACTTAGTGACTAAGTCTTGCCCACCACACTAGACACATCCTGACTGAAGGACTCTGGAGACTATAGCAGGGTTAAGTCAAGAAAATTTTCCCCCTGGTTTTGGCGTAATATTGCTATTGGCATATACCATGTTATAGTTTATTACATATTTAGATTGCATTCAAAGCATACAATGGGTGGGGGTCTTCTAAAATGTAAGCTATTAGTGTAATTCAGAATTATAAAAATATATATATATTTATTTACTTATTTAGTTAAACATCAGTTTAGAAACCTTTGAGCCAGAGGCTCATTTACAAAGGTACCTCGTCACAAAGAGGACATCAGAACAGTAGTACAAGGGACACAGTACTTACAAACAAAAAAATTACAGTTCAATTACAATTTTGTTACAATAGAATACAATCTCCAACGAAGCAAAAGATAACAAAAGGTGCAAAACTTATGGTCGGGAGAGCTGGTGGGGAGTAGAAGGGAGGGAGATAGGGAGGAGGAATTAGTAGGGAAAGGAAGGGGGGCAGCTCAGTGAGCATTGTCAAACAGAGTATATATATATTTTTTTACACCTAGGCTAGCGGCAGTTGCATTTGAGAGCTAAGCAGGAAGTTTCTGAGCCTGGGCTTAAAGCAAGCTAAGGTTAGTGAGTTTGAGACACTGGCAGGAGGAGTTATACCAGTGGGGCGCACGGTGGGGGATGCCCTCTGACCTTGAGAGGTCCTGGCTCTCGGAATAACTAGGGTAGCTCTTGGACGAGCTGCGTGATCAGGAGTCGGTGCAGTACGTGAATGGAGTAGGATAGGCCTATGGGGGCTAGGGCCAGGAGGCTTTAAAGGTGAGCTGGCATGTCTGATACATGAGTCGCTCTTCCAGGTTGAGTAGGGTAGCCAGGGTGTGCGCACATGTGTGAGTGAGTCTGGGAGCACCAGTGATAAGTCTGCAGGCCTTATTAACTGTGAGGCGAACCTTGTTGAGGGCAGTCTGATCTGCTGAGCCATAGACCGAAGGCCATAGTCAATGAGAGACATGACAGAGGAGGTGACAGCCAGGCGGAGGGCATCAGGAGGGAGGCATTTCTTGTGCGGTAAAGAATGCCTAGCCGTGAGTTGGCGACAGAATTTAGGGCAGATATATGTCCATGGAATGAAAGTGCAGGGTCAAGGTTATACCAAGATATTTATAGGACTGCACCTGGTCAATGACCGAGATTGGTGTGGAGTGGACAGCTAAGGAAACTTGCTGTACTTATTTGGGGGTGGAAGAAGAGCATCGTTTTGTTTTCTTAAGGTTGATAACAAGTCGGTGCTCAGTGAACCAGGTAGCTGCAGAGTCAAAGACTAGTTGGAGGGTTCTGTAGCAGCATGGGGTCATTGTGGGAGGCAACGAGAACAGCATCATCAGCATAGAGAAGCATCTTACCCGTACAACTGCTGGGTAGGGAGTTAAGAAGAGTGAGAATAGTAGGGGTCCAAGAATTGAGCCTCACGGCACCCCAGAGCGAATGGGGCATGTTTCAGAGAGAGTACCGTTGACTTTCACACATTGGGAGCAGGCGGAGAGATAGCTGGTGCACCAGGAACAGGTCCTGAGGCAAAGCCTATTAGGTCGAGGGTGGAGAGCAAAGAGGATGTGAAACGGTATCGAAGTGCTTTAGACAGGTCAATGAATATAGCACCAGCCATTGCACCAGAGTCCAGGAGGCATGGAGGAAGTTGGAAAATTCCAGGAGTGCTGTATTGGTACTATGACCTGCTCTGAACCACGTGTTGTTCAGGGCAGAGAACATTGTACCTTACAGAGGTAGTCAGAGACTTGGGACACCACAATTTTCTCTAACACCTTAGAGAGGGGAGAGGATTGAGATGGGTCGGTAGTACCGGAAGAGTCCTGTCACCACCTTTATGGACAGGGTAACTGTGGCAATCTTCCAGGCAGAGGGATTGTCGAGACAGAGTGATTTGTTGAAAATGCGTAACAGGTGAGAGGACCTGATCCAGGACCTGACGAAAAAGGCAGGGATCAAGTGAGTCATTACCGATGGTGTTACCTTTTAGGGCTTTTGGCAAGTAAGGCCTAGCTTCTTGCATGGTGACACGACGCAGGTGGAAAGAGGGGCGGGCAATGGGTGGTGGTACAGATGGAGGAGGTGGACTGAAAGAGTTACCAGGAAGTACTGAGCTAAGGTCGGTAAGGAGTTATTGAGGTGGGTGGCAATGAGGGCAGGGTCAGAGGAGGCGGTACCATTGATGTTGAGAAGAGAAGGAGGGGACTGGGAGTGACCATTCAGTTGTTGATTTTGTCCCAGAAGCACCTGGGGTTCCCCCAGGAGGAGGTAAGAGAGGCTTGGTAGTATTCCGCCTTTGCTTTGCGGATGGCCCAGGTGCACTGGTTGCGGGCGGCAGCATAGGACTGCCTGTCAGCTGAACGGCCAGTAGCAACAGCAAGGTGCCAAAGATTGTCAGGTTGTTTAAGTTGCCACAGTAGGGCAGGGGTGATCCAAGGGGCATGTTTCACTTTGGACCTCCTAGCAGTTATGGGAGCAAAGATATCACAGGCAAAGTTGAAAGTGCTTACAAAGAAGGCCAGGGCCAAGTCAATGTTGGTTGCCCTCGTCAGAGGGGACCAATCAGTGTGCGCAAGGAAGCGCTTAAGCCTATGAGTCCCCCAGGCCTAAGCCGCCTTCTGAGGTGGTTTTGACCGGGATGAGGGCAGGGTTTCCCAGTTGAAAAGCACAGGGGAGTGGTCACTGAGGCAGTCAGGGAGGATTTGGATGTTGTGGATGCGGATTGGCCTGTTGGTGAGGACCACATCCAGGAGGGTGCTTGTCCCCCCTAGGGTTTTTTCTAGTAGGCTGTGTGACCAGTTGAGTTAGGTCAATTGAATCGAAAGCCTCACGGTGGGAGGAGGACGAGGGGCAGAGCCAGTTTATATTCAAGTCGCCCACCAAGATTTGGTCCGACGAGTTGGGTAGGGAGGTGAGGTAGTCAATTAGTGGGCCCAGGGCCTGGGATTGGTTCTTGGGGGTATGTAGGCTGTTTAGGAATAATGGGCCTCTAGCTGGGTCAGGGGCAGCTTTAGAGTAAGTGCCTGGGCCTTATGGTCGAGGTCAGGCGGGGGGAGTGGTAGCCCCATGAGAGAATCCTTCAAATAGAAGACACAGCCCCCACCTCTCCTGCCGACATGGTCCAACCGGTGGAGAGTGTAGCCGGGGAGAGAGACATGAGAGTTAGGAGTGGAGGGAGACAGCCAGGTTTCAACCAGGGCAACAACATCAGGTTTATGAAGCGTCACCCAGCAGTGTAGAGTCCAGTTTTTTCAGGAGGCTACAGATGTTCATAGAAGCAATGCGCAGCCCAGGAGATTTCAGGGGGAGGACCAGTGCTGCCAGGCCGGGATTGGGGTGGACATTGCCTGACAGGAACAGGAGGGAGGAGGGCTGATCTGGGAGTGCACAAAGGCGGGATAGCTTCCGGCGATTGGAGAGGGGTGATGAGGGGTGATCACCAAGGAAAACAGCTACTAGAGAGCAGTAAAATGTGACAAGTGAGGTATTGGGAGCAAATTGTTCAAACTTAATCAGGCTCCCTCTAGTGGCAAAACAATATAAGGAGCTAATGGAGAAGTTGGGTGTTTAAAAAAAAAAAAAAAGATCAAGGTAGAAATTACCTGGTGTGTCTTGTGTGCAGTGACTCTCAGTTTTTAAATACAGTTACAGGCAAATGCAAATAGTTTTAGCTGGTTCAAATGGGCTGTGGGCATCAGGTACTATTGTGATTGAAAAAGAAGGTGATTACTATCAGGGCAAACTGAAATTCTGCACACTGGAAATGCATAGAAGTTAAACAGTCCCCAAATGAGTTTTTCACAGGGGGGTAATTCAGTTACAACTGGAAATGCACTTTACAAATTAACAAACAGTCCCCAGTGAGATTTGCACAGGGTTTCAGATAGAACACAGGTCCTGGGCTTGCAGTGACTCTAAGCTTTTAAATACAGTTACAGGCAAATGCAAATAGTTTTAGCTGGTTCATTTTAAAGTTTCAAAATCAGGCACAAAAGTAACAGTTCTGCTCCATTTGAGCCTGGCAGCAACTTCGGTGCTACTCTGGCGGGATTCATGCGCTGAGCAGGGAGCTTGTGGCCGTTTCAGAAAAGGCGCCAGATAATAGCGATGGTGGCAACAGCCTGGATCAAGGTGAAATTACCTGGTGTCTCGGGTTCGGGGCTTCTGCGGGCAGGGAGGGCTTCAGAGCAGGCCCTCGCGACCTCGGTCTCCTCAGGGGAGGGTGGTCTCTGGTGTGTCTCGGGTTCGCGGCTTCTGCGGGCAGGGAGAGCTTCAGAGCAGGCCCTCCGACCTCCGGTCTCCTTAGGGAGGGTGGTCTCTGTGTGTGTCTCAGGTTCGGGCTTCTGCGGGCAGGAGGCTTCAGAGCAGGCCCTCGTGACCTCGGTCTACTCAGGGAAGGGGGGTGGTCTCTGGTGTGTCTCGGGTTCGGGGCTTCTGCGGGCAGGGAGTGCTTCAGAGCAGGCCCTCGCGACCTCCGGTCTCCTCAGGGGAGGAGGGTGGTCTCTGGTGTGTCTCGGGTTCGGGGCTTCTGCGGGCAGGGAGGGCTTCAGAGCAGGCCCTCGCGACCTCCGGTCTCCTCAGGGAAGGGGGGTGGTAAACACATGCTGACAGTCAATATATTTATAAAAAATATCAACATGTTTTGTTGATAAACAGTAGACATTTTGGATGAATTTGTATTCAAAAACATGTTGACATAATCCTCACAGTTTTAAACGTTATATATTTTTTTTTTATAAAATGGGTAAGAAACTTCTACTGTCTGATTGGCTGACAGGATGGCACCCCTACTTTTATACCACAGCAACCAGTGGTAAAAAAAAGTACCAGTGCCGGCCCGGTGGTGCTGAGGGTTGAGGTGCTGGGCACCACGACCTGGGTTCGGACGTCAGCCCGGGTTGTCAGGGGTCGGTAGGGGAGGATAGAATTGAGCATCCGGAGGACTGCTCTCCTATCCTGGGGAGGGATGTGGGCTTCCACCACTCTGCAGTGGCCCCTGGGGATGCCCAGAGGCACTGCTAGAGCCTGTGCAATGGAGGGAGGAGTGCAGCGGACATCAGCATGTCAGTGCAAGACGTCATTGCACGTCTGCACTCCTGGGGAACAATCAAGAGGAAAAAACAGCAGCATCACTCGTGGCAGCTTGATGGCCTCAGCTTCCTGAGCCCAGCGGCGGCCCCGGGGTCGACCTGACATATCAGTATTAGATCCTGGCATGACACGGGGACTAAGGGAGGGTCCCTCTCATGGGTACAGCAGCATATGCCAGCCAGTTGTGTGTGTGGGGCACCCCGGGGGGGGGTCATCAGGGGAAGTGGAGCGATGGCTGGATATAAGGCAGAGTGGTGGCTGCACAGGAGGGAAAAATAAAGTGGTGATAAAAAAAAAGTACCAGAGCTGGTCTTAACACCTTACCCAAAATGTCCGTGTGCCCAGTTAGACTTATTATTTTTAAATGGAGATGTCTGGTGCTGAGGGAGGGACTTACTCATGGTATTTCTGGGTCCATTTCCTATCAGCCTTCCATTTCAGTCCTTAATAGGGAGACAGTATAGCACAGTGGTTTAAGGCTCTGATCTACAAATCTGGAGACCTGGGTTTGAATCCCACAGCCCACACTTGCATACTGTGTGACCCTAAGCAAGTCACTTAACTTCCCTGTGCTCCCAGGTCACACCTGTAAACAAGCTTTCAGCTTAGTGTGCTACTCCTGGTTAAACAATCGGGGGATGGTTGCCATTTTTGCACTGCTTAAGCAGACAGACACTCTAAAATTGCCTCAACCAAAACCTCCACTTTATTGTTCTATAACATTGATACATAGAAACATAGACAATGACGGCACTGCCGGCAGACATAAACCAAAAGTCTTTTCAGTCTGACCAGAGCTCCCTATCTGTTCTGGGACCTGTTGTCCAAATAGGGTTTTAGCCCTCCTGATCCATCGCCCTGACTCCTTCCCTCCCCTCCCTAATGCTACCAACCTGAGCAACCATAAAACTCTTCTCTCTGTCCCAGCCATGCTTGAAAAAATTTATGGTCTTGACATCCTCCACCTCAACTAGCAGACTATTCCGTGGCACCACTACCCTTTCTGTTAAGTAGAACTTCCTCATACTTCTCTTAAACATTCCCCACACCAGTTTCCACTGATAACTTCAGGTTGTTGACTGTACTCCTGCTAAATAGTTCCCCGGAGTGCACTTTCTTTATTCCCTTCAGAAACTTGAAGGTATCTATCATATCCCCCTCACTTCCCTGATCTTCAGTGATCACATGTTCAGTGCCTTCAGATGATCTGCAAAAGACCTGCCCTGTTGACCCTGAATCATCTTAGTCACCCTGCGTTGTACTGTGTCCAGCCTATCCCAGTCCTTTCTTAGGTGAGGACTCCAGAACTGAGTACAGTATTCCAGGTGCAGCCTCACCAGTGACCTATATAGAGGTAGTAGTACCACCTCCTTTTTCCTGCTGTCATTACCCCTTCCAATACACCCTAACATCCTGTTAGCCTTACTATAGGCTTTGTTACACTTGCTTGGTTGTTTGGGGGAGTCAGGGGGCAGCTGCTGTAGATTGCTGCGGCACAGCTATTGATGGGTCTTCCAAGATCCTGTCATATTTTGTCAGTGCTGCGCGAACTGCACTGGCTGCCTATGCACTGGTGCGTCTCCTTTAAAATAGGTCCGTTAACCTATAAGGCCCTGTGCAGGCTGGGTCCAGGTTACCTGATGGAGCTTCTGCATCCTTACAATCCAAGACACTCTCTCCAGTCAGCGGGGAGAGGCCTCCTGGAGATGCCCAGGGTCAGGTGGAAATCTTCAGGGGATCATCAGTCTTTTGAAGTGGTGGCATTGACCTTCTGAAATTCATTACTTGAGTACCTGAGGGAGGCCACCTCTGTAGAAATATTTAAAAGAAAAAGGAAAACATCCTTATTTCAGCAAGCCTTTGGGGATTAACAGTGATAGTTATCGTTACTGTTTCTTAAAGTGAAGGGAACATATTATATATTAGATTATTATATTTATTATGTTTATGGATGTTAAGTGTATGAATTGATATTATTATAATGCTTATGAAGTCTATATGTTGTAAGGGTTCCCTGAGCCTTTGGGAATGAGCACCTTAAATAAATAATAAATACAATCTTCTACTACTACTCCTCCTCCTCCCAGGTCCCTCTCCTCTTCTGAGTTTAACTCCTTCTATCCAGTACTCTGTTCTGTTTTTTTTTCTCCTAGGTGCATAACCTTGCATTTTTTTTTGCACTGAGTTTCAACTGCCAAACCATAGACCCCCTCTATAGCCCTTGTATATCCATCTGCAGCTCCCTGATCCCTTTACCACTATGTACTCTACCTAGAGCTTCTTGTCATCTGCAAAGAGACACAGCATGCCCCGGATACCCTATCCAGTGTCGCTGATGAACACATTGAAGAAGACAGGACCCAGAACAGATCCCTGTTGCACCCCATTCGTGACCTCCCTCTTTTCCAATTTGACCCCATTTACCACCACCCTCTGCTGTTTCTCCTTCAGCCAGTTTCCTACCCATCTAACTATGTCCTTAGCCATGCTCAGGTCCTCTAGTTTCTTCAATAGTCTTCTGTGTGGTACTGAGTCGAAAGTGTTGCTGAAATTAAAGTAGAGTAAATCCACAGTGTATTCTTATCTACTACTTTTGTTAGCCAGCCAAAGAAAAATATCAGGTTGGTCTGACAAGACCTCCCTGCCATAAACCTGTGCTGTTTACTATCCTGTAGACCATTGCTGTCTAGGTAGTCCACAAGGTCCTCTTTTATCAGTGACTCTTTCTGTTTATCCACTGTGACAGGGTTGAATAAGGCCCTGCCATATTTGTTATGCAGAGGGAGTTGAATGCAAGGGTCTGTCCTATCCTCTCCTTTTCTGTCTCTTTTCTGTCTGGTTGTGAACCAAATTTTCTTGTGAGACCTAGGAACTGATCACTCCAATGGTTTCGCAATTCTCCACTTCTCGCTATATCTCTTGACTTCCCTTGCTATTTCTGTCTTTTCTTCCCCCTTGCATATCTGCGGATATAAAGATATATGTGAATCTTTATGTGGAAATGTCACTGATAATGGGATCCCTTTGTTTGAAACTGTATATAGGGTAGTTTTACTGTTGAAATTATTGCAGAAAGCTATTGGGAACTCAAGGGGTTAACCCGAGATGCAGTTTTTAAGCCTTTTGCAGAGCTGTAAACCAGAGGTCAGTTCTGAGCCCCTATGTTCTTTTTTGCTGCACCTGCATCAAAACTTGCAGGAACATTCTGTGAGAAGCAGGCTCTCTTAACGAGTTCCCAGACAAAGACTTATAAAAAAAGCAGCAATGCCTTTGCTAGAGAGACAAGGAGAGTAAGACTGAGAGACTAAAATTTGTAATTAAGAGATACCCTCAGAAGAAGGACTTCGTTTTCTCTGTTTGTACTGCCGTTGTAAATAGTTATACTGAATAATTTAAATTTTTTATTTTGCCGTTTGAGAAAAATAAAACGTTATTTGCGAATTTTGAAACTGCTCCTGGTTTTTCCTGTGGTTCCTGTCCTGTGCCTTGACAACATTCACTACTGAGGTAAGGCTGACAAGTCTGTAATTCCATGGTTGCTCCTTGTCCCCCTTCTTGTGTAGTGGGACTACATCTGTTACCCTTCAGTCTGTCATCATTACCCCTGTCTGAATTGAGCTATTGAATAGCCCTACTAGGAGTCCAGCCAGTTACTTGAGCACCCTTGGGTGCATCCCATCCAGCACTGGGACTTTATCTACCTTTGGGCGTCAAGCCCCTTCTGGACCCTTTCTGTAGCAAATACTGGCTGGCTCATTTCAGGAATGCTCCTGATAGCTGCATTAATGCCACCTTTGGGTAGGGGCCCACTGTCTTCTCTTGTGAAGACAGAACAGAAGTAGTCAATAAGGACGGCTGCATTTTTCTTCATCTTACTCTAGTACTCTCTCCCCTCTTGTAGCTTAACAACACCCCTCCCTGCCTTCTTTACTTCTTAATATATCTGAAGAATTGTTTTTCTTACCCTTGACCCCTTCCACAATATGCAGCTCTGTATCTGCATTTGCCTCCTTGACTGTCCTCTTTGCTTCCCTAGTTTTTATTTGGTGTTCTTATCATTTCTCTGCCCCTGCTTTTCCTTGTACGTGGTAAAAGCCTTTTTCTTGGCAATCACCACTTCTCTTCTTTCTGAGAACCATATTGGTCTCTTGTACTTGTTTTGTTTTGTAACAATTCTCATGCATGACTTTGCTGCTTTGAGAATGGTCTCCTTGTTTGTCCTGTCTTTCTTCTACACCTTTGATGCTGTCTACCCTGGACAGTTTGTCTTACACCAGCTCATTCATCCTTTTGATGTCTGATCTTCTGAAATCTTGGACTTCAGTTTTTGATAGGGGTATTCTGATCCTGAGGGCCAGCCTGAACCAAATGGAGTTATGTTTGTTGGACCCCCAGCAGCTCCCCTACCCCTCACTCTATTCACTGTCTCCAAGTTGGTGAGCACCAAATCGAGAATGGCCACCTGTCTAGTGGGTTCCTCAGCTAAGTGCACCAGCAGGCAGTCCTGTACGGTATCCAACAGTTCCTGACTTTTGGTGTATCTAGCTGCTGGAATGTCCCAATCGATATACGGCAGGTTCAGATCACCTGCCATCACCACTTCCCTTTCTTTGCCCCCATTACCAGTTCTTCTCCAAGCTCTCTATCTCTCTTTTCTCCTTGCCCTAGTGGTCTATAGATCCCCCGCCTATATTTTATTGCCTGAGGGTGCCATGAGGTGAACCCACAGTGACTCCTGTTTCCCCTTTGTGTCTCCTGATGTGCCTGTCTACCACAGCCTCTATGCCCTCCCTTACATATAGGGCTACTCTCCCCTTTGCCTTTCCCTCTAGCCTGTCTAAACATTGTGTCACCTAGAACTGACAAGCCCCAATCATTATTCTCTATGGTCCAAGTTTCTGTGATAGCGACGAAGTCTGTCTCACTGTCTGCCACCAATGCCTGGAGCTCACTGATTTTATTACCTAGACACCTGGCACTAATGCAGACCCCCTTTCAACTAGTTCCAGATCCTCTTTTGCTGTTTTGTTATCCTACACCTACATTCCTTCCCATTTTCCTTTCCTTCTTATTTTTCCTGTTGTTTGCAGATCCTGAGAGCCTTCATCCTTTGCCTCTTCCACTCCTTTTTGAACCGAAACCTTATTTTTACCCATCTTACTGCTACCAGAAAAATTCATTTTTTTCTCTTTGTGATTAGGATATACCCATTGAATGTTAGCTGTTTTTTATTGTGGCCCTGAGTGTATACAAATAGTTGCAATCTGTAGATAATAAAGTATAAATATAAAATAGTCAACTGTATAGAACTTAAATACATACGGATGTAACACAAACACATGGATACACAGGATGTACATAAGGTTCTTTAATATTTAAAAAACAACTAGAGTAAAACAATGCTAAGCCGAATCCATGGCCTTCAAATAACAGTGAGTACCACTTGCTATAAAAGTTATTTATGATTTTTGGTTCAGGAATAAGTATGGTAATATGTTTTTCAATCAAATGGTGCATGTATTGACAAAAGACTTTGTGAGAGGCACCTAGGCACCATGTGGTCCTGCTTAAAGCAGAACCAGCCTAAAGGCTCATGGTGATTTGCATATACTGTAGATACATAGACAGTGTCGGCAGATAAGGGCCTACAGCCCACCCATTCTGCCCATTTGTGCTTATAAGTTCACTTAATGTTTTCCTAGAAGTCTGTTGCCCCTTAACCCTGACCTCCAGAATTCCTTTATATCTATCCCATGCATTCTCAAATCCCCTGATTGTTTCAGCTCCCACCACTTCCTCTGGCAGGGTGTTCCACTTGTCCATCACCCGTTATGTGAAAAATTTCCTCCTCACATTTCCTCTGAATCATCCTCCCTCCAACTTCATTCCATGCCCTCTTGTCCTGGAACATCTTTTTCGCTTAAAAATAGTGTATTCCTGCATCCTGTTCCTCCTTGTAAGATACTTGTATGTCTCTATCATATCCCCTCTCTCCCTCCTCTCCTCTCCTCTCCTCCAGGGAGTACATATTCAACTCCTTCAACCTGTCCTCATAGGACTTGTGATGCAATCCATGTACCATCTTTGTTGCCCTCCTCTGAACCTTCTCTACCCTGTCTATGTCCTTACGTAAGTAAGGTCTCCAGAACTGTACACTGTACTCCAGGTGGGACCTCACTAGTGTCTTGTATAGTGGAATTATGACCTCCCTTTTCCTTCTGGTGATGCATCTGCCTATACATCCCAGCATCCTATTTGCTTTACCTGCCGCCTTGTCACACTGTTTCCCTACCTTGAGGTCATCAGAGATGATAACCCCAAGATCCCTTTCCTGCTTGCTGCATACTATATCCTCACCCCCTAACTGATATATTGTGCCAGGGTTTTTGTGCCCCATATGCATTATCTTACCCTTCTTTGCATTGAATTTCAACTGCCAAACCCCTGACCATTCTTCAAGTTTCTGCAGGTCCCTTCTCATTCTGTCTACACCCTCTGGTGTGTCTACTCTGTTACAGAGCTTTGTGTCATCAGTGAACAGGGAAATTCTACCTTCTAGGTCCTGTACAGTGTCACTGATGAAGATGTTGAATAGGACCAGTCCCAGCACTGATCCCTGTGGTACCCCACTGGTCACTCTTCCCTCTGTGGAGTGACAGCCATTTACCACCACCCTCTGTGTCCTGCCGCCCAGCCAGTTAACTACCCATCACACTACTGTCCTGCCCACACCCATACTCCCCAGTTTGTGTAATAGTCTTCTATGTGGCACCGTATCAAAGGCCTTGCTGAAGTCCAGATAGGCCATGTCCACTGCCCTCCCCTCATCCACCTGCCTAGTCACCCAGTTGAAACATTCACCGAGTTTGGTCTGACATGACCTTCCCCTGGTGAAACCATGCTGCCTTGGGTCCTGTAGTCCATTGACAACCAGATGTTCCACCAATCTGTCTTTCAGTAGTGCTTCCATGATCTTCCCCACTACCGAGGTGAGGCTGACTGGTCTGTAGTTCCCCGCTTCCTCTTGTTTCCACTTTTATATAAGGGGACTACATCTGCTGTCCTCCAGTCTTTGAGTATCTCCCCTGTTTCCAGTGATCGGCTAAATAGGATTGCCAGAGGTTCAGCCACCACCTCTCTTAGTTCTTTAAGGACACTGGGGTGTACCCCATCTGGCCCCATTGCTGTATCAACTCTTATTACTTCCAGTTCCTTCAGGACCCTTTATTGTGTAAAGGGACTTGTGTCCATTTCTGCACCATTCCCACCCCTTGTACTCCCTTCAGACCCATTACCCTCCTCTTCCTCAGTAAAGACTGAGCAGAAATACCTATTCAGTATGTCAGCTTTACTGTTGTCATCCTCCACGCCATTCCCATCCTCCCCCTTCAGTCTCACTATCCCTCCCTTTGCCTTTCTTTTTTCACTTATGTACAGTACCTGTAAAAGTGTTTTGTCACCTCTACCTACTGATTTTGCAATGTGCTCTTCTATCTGAACTTTGGCTTCCCTTACTGACCTCCCTTTCCTTCTCCTGGTACTTCTCCCTATCCCCTTCTGCCTGTGTCTTTCTGTATTGCTTGAATGCAATCTTTTTGGCTTTCACTTTTTCCACTGCCTCCTTGGAAAACCATAATGGCCTCCTCTTCCTTTTCCCCTTGCTAACCTGCTTAATGCATAATTCTGTTGCTCTTGTAATCCCCATTTTAAATACTGCCCACTGTTTCTCAACCCCTGATACCTGCTCCATTCCCCTTAATGCATCTTTCAAGCATCTCCCCATTTTCCCAAAGTCTGCCCCCCTAAAATCCAGGATACGTGTTTTTGTGTGGTTTGGGTCTGCTCATTCTGTGATTTCAAACCACAATGACTGGTGGTCACTGTTTCCCAGGTGCTCCCCCACTGTTACCCCCATCACACTGTCCCTGTTTGTGAGCACTAGGTACAGTATTGCCTTCTGCCGAGTTGGTTCGATGACCAATTGCTTGAGGAAGGCACCCTGAAGGGAGTCCAGGATACAGGAGGTCCTGTACATCCCATGAGGCTTTGTGTTATAAGAGTATGTGTGATTTTTGTGTGTATTGGCAAAACAAGATATAATCATGTTATGAAAATCTTTTTCTTTAGTGTAACTACATGGTTGGAAGATAATACAAAGATCTACATGTCTACATATAGCAAATGCCATTGGTTCTGTAGCGCAAGTCTAATAAATTGCACTGATTGCTGCACTGCATGTTGACTTCAGGTTTTACAGGATACATTTACAGCAGGTCAACTAAATAATTCTGCATTTTTCGCTAATCTTTTCAGTGTTTGAAACACATCATAAAAGAAGCCAATACAGAAAGTCTGTTGTCTTCTATAGACAGGTCTCTGCTACATGAAGGCAAATTAGCTCTTGCAGGTAAGTGCCTCACTGTATGTGTTTTGATTGTAGCCACCCCACCAGTAGGGGGCTACAAAAGCTTTTATTTCTCCCTTTGCCATTTGTGCCACCAACATGTTAATGTGCAATGCAGACTCACTGGTGCCTATATATATATATATAATACAAAATCACACATGCCCACACAATGCAAAGCATCATGGGCTGCATATGCAAATCACCACAGAATATTATGCTAGTCCAACTTTAAGCAGAATTGCATGGTGCCGAAAGGCCTCTCACACAGTTTGCAAAGGGTACTAACAGTTCTGTTCTGTCTTCTGTTAGTACCCTTTGCAGAGCTTTGTATAATGAAACCTTTCATCTAATCTGGAAGTGATAACATAATATTCTGTGTGTTCTGTCTGTATTCTTTACGTGGGCATGTGTGTGACCATTTTGTAAACAGCTCCCAGCCAAATTCCCTTTAGGGTAACCCTTGCCTCAGTGTTTGCGCATAGGGGTTCTTTGTCTCTATATATATATATATATATATTATATATATATATATATATATATATGCCTGCCGGGTATGGCATCTATTTTAAGTAGTAGAAAAGGAGGGTGAAAAGTTGGGAGTAGAGATTAAGGTAACTAAGAACTCTGCAGGAGTTGAGGAGGTGGTGAGAGGCAGGAGGGAGATTCACCCCTCAAAATGGGTCACCTAGGGATACTTGGCAGGTCCTAATGCCAACTCACTGGTGAGGACTCAACCATGATGAGTAGGAAGGACGGCATCCTGGTCCTGCTGTTTAAATCCTGAGGACAGGTTGAAGGAGCTTAGGTTCATCAGTGCTAGTAGGATCCCAGCTTTGGCTGGGGTTAGGACCCTGCACCATTCAAAGAGTGCTGATTCCATGAGTTGTGCTAAAGTAGGATCTAGTATTACATTTATATACCTCCCTTAAGGAGCTAGTAATTCAATGAATAGCAAGCAGAACATTTAGCCATTTTTATGTTGATTGCGCGCATGCCCAAGAAACATGTTTCGGCAGGTTTCTCCACAGGCAGGATGTGGAGGCACGGCCCTGTTGTGGCCAGTGCCCCCACAGCCTCTAAAGTCTTGTCCCGCTTCCCCCAATGCCGTGGCACACTGCTGCTGACACTAGTTCAGCCAGCGTGCCACCAACTTTTAAAAAATTTAGCTGCTGTGTCAGCATTCGCTGCAATGAGAGAGCGACCCGTCATTGCAGGGCGGGATCTTGAAACCCTGATATTGTTTGTGAACATGGCAGTGGCTTGCCGCTGTGTTCACAGACAATATTAACCTCCCCTGCCAAGGGGTGCCCAATCCCCTGGTATGTACTTCCACCATGTTTATTTGCCGGCGGGGCCTCAATCCCCTTTCCGGCTGCAGTGCCCCAATATTTATGTTGCCCGACGGAGTCCACTCCCCATGGGCATTATGTACTTCACTTTTGTTGTGTGCCGGCCGGGGTTGCCCCAATCCCCACGTCGGCATAATAACCACCCTTTGTTGTGTACGATGGGGTGCCCAATCCCTGTTGGCTACAGCTGCCCCAAAGAAGACTCCGGTGACACACTGGGAGCCAAACCCTCGTGCCACATGCCTACAAAATAAAAAGCGGTCCCACAATGTCTTTTTTTTTTTTTTTTATAACCTGTAAAGGAAAGCGGTCCCTCGACAGTCTCCTTGCCCCCTCTAACCAGCGCCCTCACTGAGCACCCTGCCTCCCACCACACCCCACTCCCCGCATACTTACCTCCGGAGTCTGGCGTGACACTCTTCAATGGACCGGGAACACGCCTGCACTCTTCAAAGCCGACCACGAACTGAGGAGATGCCGGTAAGCTGTATAATGGAATTAATAGGATTTTTTCAACTTTGATGGATATCTCAGACGTTTTTTGGAATTTTGGCACCAAATTTCAACATGGGGTTTTTGGGACCCCTCCTCATGAATTCTGTCACTGTCATGGCGTTAATCGACCCCAAAAGGTGATTTTGCGGTCACTGCACGGAATCACCTTTTGGGACCGATTAATGAAATGACAGTGCCAGTGTTCATGAGGTGGGCTCTCTCAAAAGCCTGTGTTGTAAATTTGGTGGGAAAAATCAAAAATGACTGTTTTACGAAACATCACGTTGCGCCGGTTACTTCACGCCGCTTGTAACTGCTGGTTGCAATATTTTCACCACAGATTTTCAACACTGGCATTTTTTCAGACCTCCTTGTGAACAGTACATCTGTCATTTTTCACACCCTGGCCAAAAAGTGTGTTCGCACTTCCGGCGCAGAATAGCACGGTCGGTGTGGGATATCAGTGTTCCACACAGATTAAGAAACTGACATTGGCACTGTTCATGAGCAGAGGTCCTAAAATGCCTATGTTGAAAATTTGGTGACGAAAGTCCATAAAATGAGTGTGTTACGAATGTGCATTGCACGGTTTTCACGCACGGTCGTACCTTTGCAACTTTGCAATATTTTCACTCCAAATTTTCAGCATTGCCATTTTGCCACACCTCCTTATGAACAGTGCAGCTGTCATTTTTCACATCTTGGCTGAAATGTGTTTCCGCGCTTCTGGTGCAGAATACCGCAGTCGCTGTCGGAAATCAGTGTTTGGGACAGATTAGGATCGAGCGACGGGGGAAGGGGAGTGACCAAGCTCAACTGAGCTCTGTCGGGACTGCTGCGGATGTCTTTGTGGGCAGGAAAAGGCGACAGTGCAGGCTGGAGCCTAGTACAAAAGAGTAGCCTGCAGCGCCGGGAGACATAGAACAAGCGAGTGAGGAAGGGGAAGTGAGTGAGCTCAACGGAGCTGTGTTGGGATTGCTGCAGATGTGTTTGTGGGCAGGAAAAGGTAGCAATGCATGCAGGGCCTGAGTACAAAAAGGCAGCCTGCAGCGGTGGGACAAACAGAATGAGCAAGTGAGAGAGGGGGACTGAGCGAGCTCAACAGAGCTCTGTCGTCACTGCTGTGGATTTCTTTGTGGACAGATAAGGGTGGCTACGCTGGCAGGAGCCCAGTACAGAAGGGCAGCCTGCAGCGCTGGCAGAAATGGAATGAGCATGTCAGACTGGGGGAGTGAGTGAGGCCAATGGCGCTGTATCAGGACTGCTGAAGATTTCGTTGTGGGCAGACAAAAATGGCGTCATAGGCAGGAGTTCAGTACAAAAGGGCATCCTGCAGCACCAGGAGAAACAGAATGAGTGAGTGAGACAGGGGGAGTGAGCGAGCAACCTTAATGGAGCTCTGTCAGGACAGCTGCGGATTTGTTTGTGGGCAGAAAAAGGTGCCAGCAGAGGCAGGAGACCACTACAAAACGGCAGACTGAAGCGCCAGGAGAAACAGAATGAGCGAGTGAGACAGGCGGAGTGAGCAACCTCAACAGAGCTCTGTTAGGACAGCTGCGGATTTCTTTGTGGGCAGAAAAAGGTGCCAATGCAGGCAGAAGACCAGTACAGAAGGGCAGCCTGTAGCGCCGGAAGAAACACAACAAGCAAGTGAGAGAGGGGCAGTGAGCTATCTCAATGGACCTGTGTCAGAAGTGCTGCAGATTTCTTTGTGGGCAGAAAAAGCCGCCAACAGAGACAGGAGCCCAGTACAAAAGGGCAGCCTGCAGCACCAGCAGAAACAGAATGAGCGCGTGACAGAGGGGGAGTGACCCACCTCAGCGGAGCTGTATCAGGACAGCTGCTGACTTCTTTGTGGGCAGCAAAACCTGCCAATGCAGGCAGATGCCCAGTACAAAAGAGAAGCCTGCAACACCAGGAGAAAAAGAATGAGAGAATGAGACAGGTGGAGAGAGCGACCTCAATGTAGCTCTTTCGAGACAGCTGCAAATTTCTTTATGGCCAGAAAAAGGTGCCAATGCAGGCAGAAGTCCAGTACAAAAGGGCAGCGCTGGGACAAACACAATGAGCGAGTGAGGGGGGGAGTGAGCGAGCTCAACAGACCTCTATCGTGACTGCTGTGGATTGCTTTGTGTGCAGAAAAAGGCGGCAACGCAGGCAGGAGCCCTGTACAAAAGGCCAGCCTGCAGCGTCGGCAGAAACTGAATGAGCAAGAGAGGGGGAGTGAGGTAGCTCAATGGAACTGTGTCAGGACTGCTGCACATTTCTTTGTGGGCAGAAAAAGCCGCCAACAGAGGAGGGAGCCCAGTACAAAAGGGCAGCCTGCAGTGCCAGCAGAAACAGAATGAGTGACTGAGAGAGGGTGAGTGACCCACCTCAACACAGCTCTGTCAGGACGGCTGCAGATTTCTTTGTGGGCAGAAAAAATGTGCCAACGCAACCAGGAGCCCTGTACAAAGGTGCAGCCTGCAGCACCGGGAGAAGCAGAACGAGCGAGTGACACAGGGCCACTGAGCGAGCTCAACAGACCAACGCAATCAACATTCGGCATTGACAAATGCTTGTTAAAAGTAGTCCCTTATTCACTTTTATTTCTTAAGTATTCTCCTTTCTCTATGTGCTGATTAGATGGGTTTCTACCTGAAAGTATAGGGTGTATTGTGTAAAGCAGTGCTTTACCTGAAAGAAAACATATCTAGTTCTGTTCCTCCCACTACATCATCAGCATGTGACCTCGCTGTTACATCACAAACCCTGTTGCCTGATTGGTAACATGTTTCACAAGATACCTGTCAAGCAGCAGGAGATGGTCTCTTCTTGGTTACTAGCGATGTCATAGTCAGTCATGTCACAATAAAGATGATTTATCAGGAGGAAAATAACTATGCCAGCCTCCAGGTAAAGTGCTGTTCCACACATCACATCTAGTACAGTCAAGTAAAAATCTTTTATTTAGCAAAACAGGAAAGAAAATAAAAATACTTCAGATATAAGAAGTGATAGCTGACTACTTTTGAAAGTTGATAATAATGCCAGGCAGTACACTAGCTATTTTAACATGTAGAAGTGCCTGCAAAGTTGTACAGTTTTATGTAAAAGCAGGCAATCCCCAATCACATTGGCAGTCTGTTATTATTGCTGCAGCACCATTACCTACTTGTGTCATGAAAACATGGAGTTTGGGGGCAGGGCAGCAGCTTGGCTGACACTAGGAAGTAG